>OX411331.1:20334521-22734521 GCA_948150665.1 Conistra vaccinii | reverse complement strand
TTTAAGCAACGCGCATCGGTAGGCCACGATTACTTTAGCTAAGATCACCATGGGATCATTGTCCGCGTTAGGCACCTTCGAAGGCAAGGCCTCTACCAAGCCGCGTCGCTTCTGACGTAGCGTGCGGTTAGAAAGTTGCCTGCTTGCGTCACGTCACGGCGCAGCGGGGTCGACGACCGGCGCACGCGCTGCTTCAGGGCTGACAGGGATTTGTAAGGAAGGTTAGTTATGTCAAGCTATATGAATTACAATGCTACCCGATTTAGTGTAATATAGCCGAGTAAGTGGAATACGGGAACATTGTCGCTCATGAAGGTCCTGAAACTTCGAAATCAGGAAAACAGAGGTTACCGATATAGCCCGAAGAATTGTCAAACTAAAGTGACAGTGGGCTGGGCGCAATACGTATGGCTGGTGACGCAAATAGTTACTGCTAGACGGCAATACTCAAGCCGTATTTAATCATGTTTATTTCCACCTTTATCTTACATTCTACAGGGGCTAACCCTACAGCAGTCACGAAGCGACAACGTAGCGACCTCGTTCGCGTCCGAGCCCGGTCCCCCGCACTCCACCTGCGCCCGCGCTGCACGACCCACCAGCTGTTCCACTAGCTATAACGACAAAACAAAACTTATACCTGATGTAAGTAGTCATGTAACAGCTCCTAAATTGGACTTCACCTTAATGGCATGTCAAATTTTGGCAAAATATTAAGCTCAACCTATTAAGCGTTGACAAAATAGTTATCTAATGTTGCGAGAACCTCTAGGAGCCAACGCGCATAACAATCTGCAAACTCACAAACTGTAAGATTTACAGCAAAACCTGGAATCCAGTTTGGCTGAATTAGATACGGCAATAAACCTTGTACCTACTGCAGATAGCCAAGCAGGACTACAAGAATTACCGGTTCCTTCGCTTTGCCTCAACCACGGAGCAGATATAAAGGACCCAATATCACATACCTATACGGAAACTATATTTCTGCAGTATAGCTCAAAAATTTTAGGTTGATAGTTATAGTGTATACCTCATTCTATAGTATCTTGTAGAATCAAAAGTTCTTTTAACTTAACAGACACGACGTATTGCTGAGGAGTTTATTGAGCTAGTTTTTCTTCCCATCATCTTCCTGCCCTTCTCCCATTTCTCTTCCCACTCTCCTCTGTCAACCGCCACTCTATCATTCACTCCCTTCTCTTTCATATATCAGTCCTCACACAATCCATCCATCTTTTCTTTGTCCTCCCTCTGCCTCTCCATCCACCAACATTTATATTCATCACTCTTTTAGTCACATGCGTTTCGTCCCTCCTCATCACATGCCCATACCAAGCCAAACGATTTCCTTTCAACTTTTCTGTCACTGGCGAACTTCATACTTCCACTTATATACGCATTCCTTACTTTATCCATTTTCGTCTCTCCACACAATTTTTATTTCCATCTAAATATTAGGAAATGGCTATAGGCGGCGTTTTTGAGCCGTCTGAAGTGAATTGGAGACAAAAAACTAGGAAGTATGACTCTTAGAAGAGGCAAAATTTAAGGCTGCATAGCCTGCATACGATATCCTTACGCATGTTTCGTTCAATGACGGAAAAGAGATGAGTTGCTTCGATACTCACAGGTAATCTGTGCTAACAGTCTTGATTGATGCCAGATTACAATGACATAAATATCTATACGGTATATACCTTTCATTGAATGATAATGATTTTAAAGGCGATACCTTTATGATTAGGAACACGCATGGCAACACAGATAACATTGTTACTAGCTGCATGACCTACTTTATTACTAAGAGATAATGTTGATACTTACTATAGTTTTGCCTTATCATACCGTTTGCCGAAAGCGCTTGATAACCGATAAAAGAAACGTTGACAACCGGATTCTTAGATAGTGTTATTTTAGACAAAGGGTATCATTTTAATAAGAATGTACTGAATTTAATTAACTTTAGACGGTTCCAGACGACGCTTCTAGCGGCTTGCGAGGTCTTTCTCACTCGTCTCGGACGAGGATCAGTATCCAAAATGCTTAACCTTTCATTTCGACAATTCAGTGAGTAATTAATATCCATTGCGTTTGCGACGTCTGTTTTAAAATTCACGTTCATTATGAATGGCAAAGGGAAAGCTAGTGTTATAAGGAGTTCGTTACGCAATTTTAAAGCTGATGACGTCAAGATTGGCAGTGTCTCTACGTTGCTCTAACTTGATGACGCGACAGCAGGCGATCAGTCTTTGTCGTTGGTGAACAGGGTGCTCCGGCCTACCATAATTATTTGCAGGGTAGGTTCACAAGGTGATAGTTTGTAGTTGGTGGGTTCAAAATTACATGACATTTCGGAATGACGAATTCCTAATAATGATATAAGACTGGAGGTATTCAACTGAGACTTAGCTTCACTCAATACGTGGAATACATTAGCCAATTACATTATGATTGGACTTGAGCTGATTAAAAATTATGGAATCTCCCCGTACAATAATTCTCCTTCGTGGACTTTGTTACCCCTTTTACCACTTTTAGGTTGCAAGATTGTTCACCTATAGATAACAGTTGAGCAATAGTTACGAAGTTTAATCCAAAATCGCAATTAATTGTAGATAAATGTTCAATTACTTTTGTAACCAACAAACATCTTTCAGCATCCTGATACCGTTAATCCAAGGTGGATCCTCCGATAAATCGTGTATCAAAATAAATAAATGTCTTATTTTTAAACTCCTATTATGCTGTTAACATCTGTAGGTACAATATTATATAAACATTCACATTCTATAGTCAATCCTCTTATAGTTGTTCTCAACGTATATTCCAGTTTTGTTACTAATAAACTTGATTCAGAAACTGGCTCTAACCGGCGCGGCGCGGCGTCATGCTAGCCACATACTTAGAGCAGCAAGTATACCTTTCTCTTTTGCCAGTTATTCAGTTCCTTTCAAGCACTTAAAAAATATCCACAATCCTGCGTCTAACCAGTCTATGGAGACACATGAAACGTCTATATGACTGGAGTTTTGTATTGAGTATGTGTGGAGGACTGTAGGAATATGGGTCTTACGTATTTTGTGTAAAGGCAAGTATCGGTTCGACGGCCGGCCTTAGCCCAGTTGTGTGTGTGACGTGAAGGGGGCCCAATTATGCTCCCCACTAAATGCCACGCGCTGTGAATGTTCTCAAGCGCTCCAACCAAACGCCCGTGGTTCAATGAAACAGGGTCAGACCGACACGGTTGTGTGAACGCATGTTTTATCCACGACACGTGGGAGATAAAGCAGGTTTTACTTTTTTCTTCACTTTAAAGGTATCTCGGATTAGGAAATAGTGAACGTGCGAACGGAAACCGTTAGAATCGGACATTATAAATGACTCTAACTAACGACATCTGGTTTTTTGGTAGAGTTCCGGAAAATTTTAAATATTTTGCGGAGAATATAGGTTAGAGTTAGCCAAGCACTATTAATACAAAGGTTTTAAAATTGTTTCATGAACTTAATTCGCAAGAAGAACTGGCAACAGATGTGACTTGTTTTGTACCTAAGAGGTGAGGCAGTTAAATAATAGCATGGTAATTATTACGCAACCAATGTTAGCATTGGTCCTAGCGATAGCGCTAACAACGATGAGAGGAAAGGTACAGATCAATGCATGCGCATGTACAGCGCAGAAAGTGTATTGTTTAGCAAATTAGCACACTACGTAAATTAGCCATCTTCAAACGACTGATAAAGATTGTATATGTAGAATATACAGACAATTTCAAGTGATAGTCGATTTGCTCAAAGATCCGTTTTCCTGACTGTATATGTTTTAGAGTAAGTTACAAATTATGAGCATATTTTTAGATTTCAGAGTGAAAAGAAACAGAGAAAAATACTTTGATTGTCCATTGAGTAGGCTAATACAGTTATATATAGGCAAATTACTCTATCAAATAGCTGACTTCACATACAAATAATCGTGCTATGTGTTTCAAATAACCTCTGAAAACATGCAGCTGCACTAATTATTCCACTTGCATAAAATATATAACGTTATACAGTCATTGGCATACTAAACAATTTACTGGTGTATATGTATGAAGATAACAGTTTGCCTTGAAACAAGTCCTGCGTTTCATTTTCCTTATACTTACTGGTAGCAGCATTTACCGACTCCTAGTGACTACTTTACTTACTGATTCGATCGATTAAGAACGCGGCGACCTTTGAATTGTCCATACAAACGTAATACCTAAATCATTTCCAATTCGAGCATATTTCCACCAAATAAATTTGATATTCGGATTGAGACAATAATTATCTAGGCTTCCAATTCTTTTTTTTTTCAAAAACCTACCTCTACATGAAGTATTAGCGAATTGCATTTCGTACATTTTTACAGCGTAAATGACTTGTTTTCATATTGTTTTTTCTTTATTATAAACAACAATATTTGTAATATTGTTTCATCACAAGCATAGCTTATATTATCAAGTTACAAATTATAGAAAAAAAATTGGAAAAACATTAAGTTTTCATTCATCATTTTTGGTATTACGGAACACATCCAAATTTCTCATAATTTCAGATAGCTAGTAGTGCTATCGCGTCAAGCAATAATTGTCAATGTGTGTGTGCTCCCTGTAGGTGTTTATCGCTCCGACAGGCACAAGGCACACTAACGCAACGTGCTTGGTTGGAGTTCGTTCATAGTATTTTTTGTCAACTTTAGACGATTAGGTACTTTACAGTGTGCTGTACCTGTACGCGCGTACTTATTTGTTTGCTAAATTGTATTGTATTTGTATGTAATATTTCTGACACTCCTCTTGACTTGACCTATTTTTAACCGACTTCAAAAAAAGGAGGAGGTTCTCAGTTAGTCCGATTTTTTTTTTAATGTTTGTTCCCGGAATACTCGAAGACGGCCGGACCGATTTAGAAAATTATTTTTTTGTCAGAAAGGGTATACTTCACAGGTGGTCCCATTGTCATCAAGTCAAGATTGGATGATGGAATCCTGGAGAAGTCGAGGGAACTCTTGAAATATTACAGGCGCACCTATAGCGATTTAGGTATTTTTTATAGTTACTCTTGAATTTGATCTCGGAAAGCACCATTTAGTGAAGTGGAAGTGATGATGAAGACCACAGATGGCCACCGGAACTTATCAATAATACGTATTTCACGGGTTGCGATTAGAGAAGATTACTTTAATATGGTTGCCAAGCAATTTATGCCCGTCACAATACATAGGGTGAAGTGGAGCTAATGGTGAAGTACCAGGAGAGCTCCTCAACAATGAACGTCCCTGCATCGGGAAAAGCAATATTTTGTAAAAGGTGATAAGCAGTTGACATTAGGCTATTGTATCTTAGATAAATTACAAACCGACCCACTAAAAAGGAAGAAATACATTTTTTTTCACTCTTCTTGCTCAAAAAATCCGTCATTGTAGTGTACCAAAGCGGAGATAAAATAGCATATCATCCTCTAGGGGAAAAAGTTTTTTTTTAATTTTTGTCTGTTTCCAACGAGCCTACCACCCATAAACGAAAAAGTCTTTGTTTGATCTATATAATTATATTATATAAAAAAGAATCCCTATTTCCTTGATCACGGCATCACGCGTGAACGGCTGGACCAATTTCACTAATTCTTTTTACTTGACTGCCCCAGAAGGAGGGTAATGTTTTTCGAGAGTATGTATGTATGTATGTATGTATGTATGTATGTCTATTTCTTTGGCACGCGGCTTTAAACGGCTTGATGGATTTTGACATATGAGGTGTCGTTAGATTCGTCTTAATTGTAGAAGTGTCATAGGCTATATAATATTTATATATTGCATCTGCAAATACAAAAAAAAGGGACGGGAAGGTTTAAAAAAAAAAATTATAACAATATTGGTATCAAATAAAAGCTAGAAACGAGTCAATGCCAAATTTTTATTTTTATTAATAAAACTAAAAAGCTTGAAATAAAGAAAATTATTCAAAAAACAAAAAACCCGACTGCAAAAACACATAACTGAAAAGAGAAAAAAACAAGCATTATAATCTATAGAATTTTGGTATCGCAGGCGGGGCAAACAAAACTTACACCATACGTATATCCGGTTATTAGTTTGTCCCCGCCTGCGATACCAAAATTCTATAGATTATAATGCTTGTTTTTCTCTTTTCAGTTATGTGTTTTTGCAGTCGGGTTTTTTGTTTTTTGAATAATTTTCTTATTTTGTTGTGTTTGTTATCTAGTAAGGAGATGGTTCTTAGGATAGGTTGGTGAAGGTAGGGTAGGTAGGTAGGTAGGTATGCAAGTAGGTAGGTCTATCTTGGTAAAGTGGGTATGTAGGTAAGGTAGGTAGGTATGTATGTAGGTAAGTAGGTACCTACCTACTTACCTACATACATACATACCTACCTACCTTCCTACTTAGGAAGGTAAGTAAGTAGGTAGGTAGGTAGGTAAGTAGGTAGGTAGGTAGGTAGGTATGTATGTAGGTAGGTGTAATTAGGGTAGGTAGGCGAACCGTAGATGAGTGCATACCCGTGCGAAGCCAGGGCGGGCAGCTAGTTACTAATATTATTCGATAGGTACCTACTTATGTGTCTAAAGAGCCTCAGCTATGGCCTCAGCGAGTATTTTGTAGTTTGTAAGTTACACAATTGACATAAAGTTCATTATGTTTTGACCCAATTTCGTGCCAAAAACTCGCTTCCATTCTGTTCCTTCTGCGCCAATGTAATATGAGCCGTAGCGTGGTGAGTATTGGCCGAGACGGTATAAGCTAGTTGCTCTCCGTACGCGACGAAGCCATAGCCACCACCAAGTTGTAGTATTGTAAGTACCTACCTATCATAACGCGGTTGTACGAAGTTTTGTCATGTCATGTCACTGTTCCTTTTCTTTACTTATGTGACCGAGCGGGCGTAATTATTGTCTCAAGGACACTATTGAGAACACTGCTCGCTCTAAATTGAGTTCGCAATGTATTTGCCAAACATGTAAACAAACACGAGTTTTCCACTTAGGCAAATATGAACTTTATGCTAGTGTAAATAAAGTTGATTTTAGACTGACTAGTAATGTTGAAAAAGTCATAAAAAAAATATGAAGTTGTAGCGCAAACTGAACCTTATGTGTAGTCCATAACAGTTATTTTTCCAAAAACTCGTGTTTGTTTAGATGTTTGGCAAATGAACTGCGAACGCAGATTTTTATTTGTCGGTGCAGCAGCGGTGCGAGTGACAACAGTATGTCTATGTTCGGATGATGAAAATATACCGCCACCACGTGTCGCTTGCACTTACGCACATGTCGGTAAAAAATTATGCAGAGCTGCTTGTGCCGTCGCAAAATAATGTCGAGTTCGCCCAGGTTCGCACCGCACGGGCTGTTATTTTCCGCGGGATTTTTTTTTCGCACACTGGATTTTCAACGCGTGTTTTTTCAACGCGCTAGGACGAGAGTGTCCCAGCGCGTTGGATTCTCAACGCTCGGCTCAACACGGAGAGTTTAAAATCCAGTGCGAGACCACCAATAAGAAGTGGAGACCACTCTAAAGGAAATAAATAAACACAAACAGACTTAAAATAAATAATGACAATAATAATAGATACTTATCCCTATAATTTATATTTACGCGACGTGCGTATGACTACTCTAGCGTCGTCCGTCGGTCCGCCGATCTACCGTGCCACAAGTCCATGCTCGATAACGAAGTATAGGTACCTACACTTCGCGTCAAATAACTTTGCCGCTCTGAAGTTAGGTTGCGCATGCGTACCTACTGGCATGCGCGCAGTCATATAGAGTCTACTTCAGAGCGGCAAAGTTACCTCTTCTTTCTACCTACCTACCTACCTTATTTGTATGACGTATCTACTAGCTAGGTTTTCTCTACAAGGCCTTCTATCTTGAGATTAGTCGAGATATCCTAAAATATTGAGACATCGGCATGGTAAAGAAATTTCCAAAAAACGCATTACTAGTCTGTACATTCACTAGCGATTCCCCAAATTAGTCAACAAAAATAAAGCAAATAATGAACATACCTAATGAGTAATAACTCATAATAAAATAATATTTATGATGTCGACTCGCTATGAATGAATGGCATACAGTACCTACATCTAGTATTATCCGCTCACACACACTGCGAAGCGCGCCCGTAATCTGTGGCCCCGCCTTCTTTTGTTGAACAGAGATAGCAATATTCCAAACGCATTTTGCTCACGTCTCGAGTTTGCATTTCGTGCCGTAGTACGTCGGCCTCTTAAGATTATTGGCAAATATATAGTGACTGGTAATTAGTGACCGATAATTAAACACGACTTGACTTTACTCATCATTATGAACAACTTTTACTATTGGACCAAAATCAGAAAATCGCGAAAAAAATATCTGCTGTACTCTACATTTATGTTCGCATAATAACTCGTCATTTAGAGAACTGCTGATAATATTTTTCGCGATTTCAGGTTTGGTCTCATAGTAAAAGTTGTTCATAATATGAGTAAAGACACGTGTTTAAGTATCGGTCATTAATTACCAGTCACCCTATATAATAACTATTTCGAGTATTTGAGTGTGACTAAACTTTAGATACATGGTGTCGCCATCTGTACTGTCTTTAAGATATATACCCATATCATGTACTTGATTTCAGCAAGCGTGGTGATCAATTCTCGTCATTTTCTGTATGAGAAGATGCCTTTTCCTGCAGTGGAACAATAGAAGGCTTATAATCCGTACTACCTACTTATTTTTATTAGAAGTACTCGTCATTACACCGACTAGAAGGCTGTCATCGTCCTTATGTTCGTCGCAATTGCCTGCAAGGACAAGATTCCTTTCTTGCTCTCGCATTCAAGATTAAAATTGGCAACTCAGAGGATGCATAAAACGTTTGTAAGTAGAACCCCATTTATTGTAGCCACAGAATATACTGAAGCAGTCGAGAAAAAAATAATCGCTCCTAGCGACATTTTTAGGTTTCCGTACACAAAGGATGCCAACTAAGCTGCCTGGCCATCCGTTCGTCCGTCCGTCGGTCAGCGGGCTGTATCTCATGAACCGTAATAGGTAGACAGTTGAAATTTTCACAGGTGGTGTATTTCTATTGCCGCTATAAAAATCTAATAAAGTTAATATTATAATTGAAAGGGGTCCCCATACAAGAAACTTGTTTATTTTCAGCGTTTTTTGCTCGTTCTTAATACGGTACGTTACCATTCGTTTGCAAATCCGTCTCTCACTTGGCCGGTTTTTAATCAAATATCAAAGCGTTATAGATAAGCCCTAGAAGCTGAAAAGTATAAGAAATATACCGTTTCAGAACACTATACAGTAATAGCCTAACTAAAGTGCCTGGTACATGGTTGCCAACCGCGTCTCCGCTAGAAGTGACCTTGTTTGGCGACCGGCAAATTTGTGTCCACGTTCGGTCGTAAACCATCATCTACACGGTTGTAAACCACCAAGGTCACGTCTGTCCAGACGCGGTTGGCGACCGTGTATAATATATAAAAAATAAATAAATAGTTTGGAAATTCCAAAAGTGCACGCCTCATAACACACATTCATAAACGAAAAAGAAATTCAAAACATAGTTTCTAACAAAAATTAACAATTTATCACTTTTCATGAAGTATGTTTTGACTGCTGTTTTACCCATCAATATGGGTAAATTTCTAACCTCGCAATCCTTACGTAATGTCAAAGACGATTTATTTAGATATTTACGTTGTGGGTTGCTAGGCAACACGATAAGTCAAGGTTGGAAATATTTAGACAAAGATATTATATTTTAGTTAGTATTTTATTAATTATAATTAAACTACTTTGAATAAAAGAGCCATTTTCAATAGGGTTCCTTTTATGGCCGAAACCAATGTATAAAAAAAAAAAATTGACTCAATTAATTGATTTAATCGCAAGCTACAATGTTTTCAAGCTTCATAAATTGACGGACATGAATTTTTTTTCAACTATTTTGACGTTTTTTTCATTTCTCTTGCATTAAATCAATTGGTAAAAAGTACAGTATTAATCTCCATTTAATCATCTATACAATGGTATATAAATTAAGTAGGTGCTGTGTACTAACAGGAGTGTAACAATAATAACAGTTGCAGAAATGGGGCAAAAAATATTTTTCGATCGTAGAGCACACTCTAATGCTTCGCATTACGAGTCGTGCAATAATTAGCCCATATTGTCCCACTGCAGGGCAAAGGCCTCCCTTTCCTTTTTCCACTCAACTGGATCCTGAGCCAATATGGACCAATCCCTCCTATAAGCGTCAAGTTCGTCCCGCCATCGTGCGAGCGTGTAGCAGGCGTTTAACATGTTGTTTATATATACGCTAATTCATACTTGGTCGTGCTTATTATAAAAGTAGGTAGGTACTACGGTATTGAGTCATGTATAACCTTGGCAAAGACAAAGAACGCACTATTGAGCGGGACAAACAGTATTAAATTAACGATAAAAGTATACCTAAACAGGTAGCACACAGCGTGTTCAGAATTTATAGTGTTTGTTGAGCGACGGAGTTTTCGCAAGTTAATAGAGGAAGTCGCAATGTGACGAATTTACAATGATTATTGTCAAAGCAATAATTATGATGTAGGTAGGTATAGATACTACTTGAGCACTTCATTATTCTCCTGCCCTTATCCCAATTTATTTGGGGTCGGCCCAATATGTCCCTTTCTTCCATACTTCTCTATTAGTCGTCATCTCGGTAGTCACCCCCTCTCTAGCCATATCATCACACAGTCCATCCATCGTTTCTTTGGTCTTCCCCTACTCTTATAGCCATCGACATTCATACTCAAAACTTTCCTCACTCACGACATTTTCGTCATTCCTCCGCATCACATGCCCATACCATGACAACCGATTTCCGCACAACTTTTCGGTCACCGGTACCACTTTCAGACTTCCTCTTATGTACCTACTCATTTCTTATTCTATCCATTCGTGTAACACAACATTGTTCCAGCACTTGCAAAGGCTAAATCTAATTGTCTTTTATCTCATACTAGCTTTTACCCGCGGCTTCGCCCGCGTGGATGTCGCAAAATATCCCATGGGAACGTTCTACCGGGAATACATACCTAATAGCCAAGGAAAAGATCATTGACTAACTTTCAGCGGACGCAGTGGTAGGCTACTACAGCTCCCGCGTGGTCAACCATAATTATTTTGTTACGCGTAATTTTGAAACTGTGATATCTCTTAAACTATTCATTTAAATGATGTGATGTAAAGGCATATTTTAATCGAAATTGAATGCCCAATTTAAATAACCTATTTAATTGGATAAGGATTAATAAGATACCGGTCAAAATGGCTTCGGAAATAACAATGAAAATTTTATACAATTTTGAAAGATAAAAATGGTTATTGTGGGTCACCCTTAAAAGATAGACATATGCCATCGCGGACTTTTTTGTTGCAATTTTTAAGATATACAATACTGGCAGCGCACGCCAGTAAAGCTCCCAGTCGGCATGATTTTTTCCGACATCTTCAACAATAATCGTCATATTTCAGCCAATTTACACAAAACCTTAATGAATTATACACTAAAACCTTCCACATGAATCACTCCGTCCAATGGTGAAAACCGTTTGAAAATCCGTTCGGCAGTTTTTGAGTTTATCGCGTTCAGACAGACAGACAGACAGACAGACAGACGCGGCGGGCGACTTTGTTTTATAATATGTAAGGATAAAACTTTATCCGATCAAAAACATAAAAAATTCAAGTTTCCAACGCAGTTCTTCTACCTCAAAAAGATGTGAGATCTAATGTAAAACCAAGTCTGTTAATTTTTTTAGTACTTATTTGTCATCTTTATTTCTTTAACAAAAATATAATGACTTGGCCATCGCACGGCAACATAATCAGAATCATATAAGAATAATCTACTTTTTTAAATAGTCGCAATTAAATAAAGCGCAGCACGAATATTAGGTAAGTACTTATATTTTGTTGTATACGTGTAGAATGAAGATTCTATGAATGTGTAAATGAATGCCTTCGGAAAGCATCTGAATAAGACACGACACGCCCGCCTAGCCGGCTGTCGCTGAAAAACGAGCATTGTGGCTCTGTCTCGCAAAATGTCACAGCATTATGCCGAGCGATAGCCGTTATGCGCGGATGTGAAGCATATTGTTTCCTCAACTTATATTTTCCTTATTTGCGTAATTTTTAGCGGAAATAAATTGTATTTTGTTTCTTCATTTTTTATGAAATGGAGTCAATCGAGCAACACTACGAGGTGCAGTGTGTCAGTTTGCGGCTAATCTTTATCTCGAGATATTCTTGAATGCCACCTATATTATTTTCCTGCATAGCATTCGAAGCAGTTATATAAAAACCATTCGATAAACTCCTAAATTTACAATATAAGTCGGTAAACAATGGCGTCGAACGCGCGAACGCTTGCCTTTGCCTCCGCTCGTGCAATGTCATTGTCAAGGCCGCGCGATAAGGCATTCGTCACATCGCCACGTTTAATTGCATTCCAGCGATAGCGCGCGTTGCATCATCGCAAGATCGCAACGTGATGTTGGTGAAATGTGATTTTTTAACTTCCTCGCAATTTATGTACGGTCATTTTCTCTGCTTCACACATTAGTCACGGACTCACGGTGCGGGTGGTACAATCACCATCGTTTTTGCTCATTTATATTTGATCATAATGATTATATTTTTCTGCTTATTTTAAGATCCGTACTGAGACCACTTATGTCATCAAGTCAGCATGACCGCGTGTCTGTCAAAGCAGATTTACTGGCAGAGGCCGAACTTTTCGATCATAGACGAGTTGAATGAAATATATGGTAACACCGACCTAGATCTTTATAACACCTGCAAAGTACCTACCTACCTACATAGCCTGTCACAACAGCAGGCAGTAGCGGATCCAAGGGGGGGGGGGGGAGGCTAACAGACTCAAGCCCCCCAAAAGCATCTTCTTCTGTGACAAATCTTAAAGTGAACTTGGTATTATTCTTATTAAACTTTTTAGCAACCATTATCTACACTACCAAAATTAAATGTACATAATCAGCCTATGTTCCCACCGCTGGGACACAGGCCTCCTCCACCACGCGGGCCCAATGCGGGTTGGTAGATCTGTCATAATATATTATGTCTTAGAATTTTTGGTTCTAGCTAGGACATGCCGGTTTCCTGACGATGTTTTCCTTCACCGTTCCATCACCAAATGTACATTTGCAGTCATCAATTATCCATGTTTGCAAGTTTTTTCTCTATAAGATGTTTTGTTTCCGTGACGAAGTTTGAATCCCCGTGCCACTCATTCTGCTATAATCACGCTGCCCGGTTTGGCCGCTATGTATATGATTCACCGAGATATCTCTGGTAGTCTACAACCTAACGAAGTCATTGTGGAATTTGCGAAAAGTAATCTGAGGAGGCTTGTTATGTATGCCGTATGATGTTGTGTACTTTCTAAAACCTACCCTCAGGGGGCCGCTCTCCCAAAAGACAATCCTGGATCCGTCACTGATAGCAGGGATTGATAAAGTTATAACGCAACTTTATCAATCCCTGCTGTCAGTGGCGATCTATGCTATGGAATAATAAAAGGTTACCTATCTAATCTGGTCACCACTTCGAAATCCACTATGACGTGTAAAAATGATTCCAATATTCTATTTACAGAATAAACAATTTCATTTAATTTAATTTCAAATAAGGTCGTAATTTAAAATCGTCATGAGTTCCGTTTTCAAACGTTTTGAGCTTGCCATTGTCTTCAGACCAAATAAAAAACCAAGACGTAGCGCTGCTGTCAACAGTGGAGTCACAATATATATATGGATCCATATATCTACTGTGGTGGAGTAAGGCTGCCTGTCCACTGGAGCGGAGAGGAGAGGAGAGGAGCGGAGATGTGCCAAAATTAACCAATAGAATCGCACCTCTGGAGCGGAGTTTTGATTCTATTGGTTAATATTGACACATCTCCGCTCCTCTCCTCTCCTCTCCGCTCCGGTGGACAGGCAGCCTAATTCATCAACTCGTCCTTCATGCCTATGGACTAAGGTCATGTTATGTCAACGCCGAAAATTATGGTCGAATCTCAACTCTTAAATTATTTGCTGGAATGCGATTGAAAGTGGCATTCCGATTTACTTTCTAATCGAAGTGAGTGCAATGTAATAAATATTGCGAGTTGAAAGTCACCTTCAGTTGTTATGATGTCACACATTTATAGCGCATTCCAATACCGATTCATGTGGAAGTAAAGTCCATAACTCCCGATACGGAACAATCTTCCGCCGTGAGTCTGTATTTTATTTGACAGATAATATTAAAAGTTTTTTGTTTGTAGGATTGTCAATGAGTTCACACTGTAGGTATTTTCATCCTTCAAATCAGTGTTTTCGAGAGTTAGATGTTCAGAACTGCATAATAATCATCAAATATAGATGATCAAAAATGTTGACTGTGCTTTAAAAAAGTGAAACAAAACTTCTAGTAGTAGTAGTACTTCTTCTCGTAGTAGTAACTACATATAACAATTATCTACCAATTCATCTGTGACAGTGACAATACTTAAGAGAGAAAAAAATTGCTCAGAGCAAATCTAAAACCTTCAAACGAGCAATTCTTGTATGTATACATTGTATACCTTTAAAAATAATAATCTCGGAAACGGCTCCAACGATTTCGATGGTAAAAAATCGATCTAGCTAGGTCGGTCTCATATCTGGGAACAATCGTTTTCATTATTTTCACAGCCTCAGAAATCTGATAAAACGTTGGTGTACCTGGACGATATGTTTACATTTTCACCCCGAGCAGAGCTCTGTTGACCAGATATATAACTTTATACGGTCATTAATAGATCGATAAAAATGGCAAAGTATCAAGTGAATGGCAGCAATAAAATAAACTGTGAAGTCAGCAGATTTCTCAAAAAATATTTTAAAAAAAAAGCTGAGAGGTGTCAAGGGCCAAGGGACACCCGGATGGAACGAAGTTATGGAATGAACCTCACAAAGGCATGCCACTAATTAGTACCTGTGGTCGCTCACAGATGGCGTTATAATAAAAAATAAAAAGTGTCGTTACAACTCTTGGTCCCAATTTTTTCCGTCTAGCCCCCTTTCGCAACGCGCGAAAGGGAACTTCGTTCCAAAAAACAAATCCAGCTCCCCTCGTTCCTGCTACCTATGAATATACAAACATGGCGGTGAATCGGATAGCTCTTCTAAATTAAGTCTTTCAGTACGGGTTACCATGGTAACTAGGTATATCATCACTTTTCGTCATGCACAGAGTAAAACAATTTTTGGATAGATAAGGCAATTTCCCACGGTGCGTCATATTGCGGACGGATGCGGACCAGCCCGCACGGCCGCTGACCACGGACAGCGACGCACCACACACCAAGGCTCTTCCCACGGTCCGTGACATTGCGGACAGACGCAGAACAGCCCGTTGAGATTGGATTTATTTTGTCATTTCGAAATACAAAGTGAAAGAGAAGTTCGCAGCGCACTTTTCGACTCGTCGCGGATCGGACGCACCGCGACGGACGTGTCTGCGCTACCTCTTCCCGTGGTGCGTCGCTGGTCGGTGCGTGCTGGTCCGCGCGTACATTAAACCAATTCGTCAATTAAACCATTACCAGGCAGTATTGAATTGTCAAAAAGTCGGTCAGTTAGTCAGAAAGTTGAAGCTTGTTGCCCATTCCAAAACGTAGATCTCTATGGACAAGAACGGGCAAGAAACCACCAGAAAGCACCCAAAATTGTGTTAATATAATATATTATAACATACCTGTCGGTGCCAAAAGAATACAAATAGCTTATTAGGCGAAAACAAGCGAATAGAAATCAAAAGTCACGTGCGGAACGGCATTAATGAATGGAGTATGACACCGTGATCCGATTGTGAAGGCATTGTTCAAGAATCATCTCGGAAGTCACATTATAACGTGGAAGTCGAGCTGGGAACTGTGGCGAATATTAATACTTTACGCAACCTTCTGCAAGTTCAGCAGTTGAATCATTAAGAACCGACAAGTCACGGGCTCGAACTCACTGGTGGGCGCGGCCAAAAAGCACGCTATCTCATCTGGCATCTGTGCGACAGAGATAGTATCAGTGATGAGCAGTTAGACGCTAGTCTAGCCGCACGTCTAGTTAGCGCGCACACAAACACCGTTCCGAACTGAAACGATGTTATACGAAGCACACAATAGTGCACCGCCCCGCCGCGCGCCGCCACAGAGTACTTTATAAGATAGCGCCGCCGCCGCGCCCGCGCCGCTGTGTCGCTCGCCGCCGCGCCGCCGCCGACGAGAATTATAGATATGTACCTATGTGTACCTAATTGTTATAGTTGACTACGGTCTATAAATTGTTTACAAAATTACTACTATCTTCTTATTTCTAGGTAAGTAGGTACCTACTTACTTAGTTACCTATTCATGGACGTACGCATAAGGTAGGTAGGTACCTACTTACCTACATTTTAGTGTTCACGACTGTTTGTGATATTTTTGCTTGTATACCTAACCTTCATACAAGCAAAATTATCACAAACAGTCGAGGTAAATAATTCATTAGGTACCTACTAAGCAGAATGCAAATGTGACGAAACTGTTTTGTTTTTGATAAGACATAAAAAAAAAAACAAAGAGATTAAAAAAAACGACAGATAGATTATAGACTAACCAGGTGCGAACTTAGACCCTCTGATTTCGCAAGTGCCACATTACACCGCTCGACCACGGAAGCTATGAGGACAATGATTAAAACAGCAAACCTATTCGCAATTTTTTTGCGCGTATCAGATTTTCGACGCTCTGCTTAGCGCCGAGAGTTGAATATCCAACAGAGCGCATTCAGCGCGTATCCCAGTGCTTCAAGAAAATACACTGTTGGATATTCAACTCTCGACGCTAAGCAGAGTGTCGAAAATCCAATCGCGAACGTCGCGTCGGCTTACGAAGACGCTATCACGCAGCTCGAACGAAAGCGCGAGGCGAAGCTACCTCATAATCAGCTGCTGCCAATTTGTTGATTTAGTAATCTATAGATAGGTACTATACTAGGTTTATCTAAAAATACTAATATTATAAAGCTGTACAGTTTATTAGTTTGATGTTTGAATGCGCTAATCTCACAAACTAGGTAGGTACCTACCAGTTTAATAATTTTTTTGTAGCCTTTGGTAATGTTTTAGGCTATAAAACATCACACTGCTGCTCATGGGAGCCGAGCAGTAGGATAGGTTCCTACGGGAACGCGGGTAAAAGCGTGGGGAACAGTTGGTATAAGTATGTACCTACCTACATATAGTACATACCTAAATACGTTATCAATAGAATAAAGTTTTACCCGACTGCCAGAGGAGGCTTACCTATATATATTTTTTTTTTCATATCGTTGTAATAGGTATTGATTTACGATTTAAAATGTTATAAGTACCTACATAAACCTTTATAATACATATACAGTAGCTTCTGCCCGCGACTTCGTCCGTGTGAAATTTCGGCCCCCGACCCACCGCATCGCATCCTATCGCCCCGCCCGAGCTTTTACTTCGTTTTCGCTTAGTGTTCTTTCTGACTTTTTTCTTTTTGCTCGGCTCCTAAGGGTTGTAGCGTGATGTTAGCGTGTTGTTGCGTGGTGGCCTACAGTCTTTCTCAAGAATGGAGCTAACCAATGTCCAGATAGAGATAGGTACCTACTAAATACCTACTACTCGAGCACTCCCCCCCATTTCCACGACCACAAAATAAAAGCCATAGCGCGCCGTCGTCGGCGTCGGTAAAGAGTGGGAATGCAAAGAGCGTACGTCTTCTCTTGCCTACATAGGGTACCTACCAACGTACCTACACAACGCGGCAACGCCGCGCCCGCCGCGCCGGTCGCTAAAACGCCTGCTACACGGTCGCCTACCGCGACCCGACAGAGGTGACCTTGGTGGTTTACAACCGTGAAGATGATGTTTATACGACCAAACGTTGAAACAACTTTGCGGGTCGCTAACCAAGGTCACCTCTGTCAGGGACGTGGTTGGCAACCGTGTAGCAGGCACTTTAGCCTCAAGCAAGTCGTGGCCGAGCAGTAAGGTAGAAAATGTAGGTACATATGTAGGTATTGGCCAAAAGAAGATATAATTATATTATAATTTATAACAGAAAGTATGCTCGAGGAGGTAGGTAGGTACCTACGAAAATAGATTACGTATAATAAATTGTACAGACGCCAGCACATCAAGTTACTACAATCTGTCAAATTTCTTTAATAGATTTTCAACTTTATGGCTAAAGAATAAGGTTCAATGTTGATTGAGAAAATTTGACAGATTGGAGTAGGTTGGTGTGCTGGCGTCTTTTACACAACACATTTTTGTAAACGATTCCGACTAATCAGTTTCATTTTGACAGTTCAATAATATTCATTGCGTTATTTACGTTGTTGAGCAGATCTTTTTCCGAACATAGGAAGCAATGGATTAGTAATATGTTTCAAAACGATTCAAATTTTGATTGATCGTGTATTACGTAATTACGGTACTGTTCTTCAATCTTCTGAGGAGCTCGTGGCTAAGTAATAACAAGCCGCACGGGTCCATCCATCAGGTTAAGCTACGCTTGCCGGGGTTAGTCAGTGGATGGGTGACCATCTTTACATACCGAGACTCCGTGCCTCGGAAAGCACGTAAGCCGTTGGTCCCGGCTGTCATTTGTGGATCTTTGACAGTCGTTACGAGTCGTCAGAAGCCCGAAAGTCTGACATCAGTCTTACCAAGGGGTATCGGTACCGAGGTCAAATAGGCAGTCGCTCCATGTAAAATACTGGTATTCAGCTGCATCCGGTTAGACTGGAAGCCGACCCCAAGATAGTTGGGAAAAGGCTAGGAAGATTGATTGGTAGGTAGGTACTGTTCTTCAATCAACCAACACAAATTCACTGACACAGCGTCCACTCAAACCAACAATTTTATTCTAATTTCAAACGATACCTACGATAATTTTCTCAGGGCGAAGTCAAACAGATAAAGTAGGTAAAAGTGGAATCACTACAACACGCACGTGTGTGCCTGAATCAAACGAAAGAGCTTCAGGCGTGTCAGTGACATTTCGTGCATGTGTGCGCGAGCGTCACCCTCCGCACCGCGCCACCCGCGCCGGGGGAACATTATTGAGTGAAACGCACAATAGTTTATAGTAAAACGAGCGCGTCAAAAATTACGAAAAGGCCTTTGGAAAAAAGGTTTTTCTGAAAAAACCACTGCATAAATCAATTACAAATAAAATTTATTGAAATCTTCGATAATTTTGCTGTGTCGGTACGGATTTCGTTTTCGAGATTTCACACTTCTTGTATTACTTATTTACGGCCAAAGTTGCGTTAAAATTAGCAAGAAAAACGAATCTTTGTTGGCTCATAACTTTTTAATGGCTTTTTATTTTACTATTCTGCTTCCGTACAGACAATTTTAATAATGAGACCTAACTATATCATGTTAAACTTTGAATGTACGATGTCAAACAGTGGAGTAAACACCCTCCGAAGTTTGTATGGAAAAAATATCAAAGTGTTTCACCTTAATTTATAACTACCCCAGTGACCCACACCTGCTCCGCACGGGTGCAACAAGCAACAATGTACTGATGTAGCGACATGACGAAACTTTGAGATTTCTAAACACTATTTATTTATTAAAATAACACCAACAGCGTATACATTCAACAATAGTTTTTTTTTTTTTTACATATGGTATACACCAATTAAGGTATTACTACTAATTTATACACCAATTATAGGTATACATAACATTTAACACTACAAAAATACATTCTCTAAATGATGGAAAACCGAATAAAATTAAAATCCACTCAATATTGTGTAGTTTAGAAGAGACCTAAGCGATAACACAGAGAGAAATGAAAAGAGACTGTTATAAACTACGTAGGTATATGTAGATATCATATACCTATCCCATCAATTTCAGTACGCTTTACGTTTTTTGAAATTCAGACTCGATCGACCAGCCCGTATGAGTGCCTGGGTGGCCTGGGTATGAGCATAAACATGTAGTAAATCTTCATGGCGTGGAGACCCTCTGCCTCTTGAGTAAGATTAAGAAAAAAACACTACAAAGTCAAAAATAACTTTTTCGGAAGTCGGTGTCTTTGGTTTTGAATTTTCGTTTTTTGCCACCGACTTCCGAAATTAAAGTTATTTTTGACATTGTAGTGTTTTTTTCTTAATCTTCTCAGTCTTTTCTAGAAGTCGGTTATTTAAAAAAAAAAACAACATACAGTCGATTTGAGAACCCCCTACTTTTTGAAGTCGGTTAAAAAGAATACACACTGGATCGTTCTGAGCGCCTGCGCCGCGTAGCCTGCATTACTTGTCAGTCCGGTCGGTGGGCCGCATCGCCCATCCAGCTACGTGAAGGCGTTACAAACCGTTTATTGGTATTCCCCTCGACTCGGGTGAGGCGTGATTATCATTGTAAATGTACTCGGATGGGCAGACGTAAGATTTTACTGGTGACGATTTTGTAACGGAAGGAGAGACGGTGACTTGAAGCACTGCGTTTAAACATTCCAACTTCTATCACTCGCAACGATAATTGCGTGCATTTCGTTGGAGTTTGAAAACTGTAGAAGTACAGACGTTTCATAAAAGCTCCAATACAGACAGATTGTAATAAACTATACAAACAACTAGTCACAAACCAATATTGCGTATAAAAATCGCAAAAGACTACGTCGAAAAAATCGCACAGTCGCAGGAGTAGAGAACCTGTCTATTTTCAGTCCATGTACGAATGCAAATAGAGTTGCGGGAGTATCCTCCACCCCGGGCAGGGCTGGCGAGTTGGCGACGGAATATCAATTTGTGATCAGGCGTGCTTGAACTAAGTGTGCCTATGATCGCCTTTGTCAATACCTGCAGCTTTTGTTATGATCTTCGGACTATCGCAGAAGATAGGAGGTAAACATGACGCATAGAAAGAACACAAAATAAAAAAAATAAACAAGTTGACGGAAAATATGCGTCACAGTCACAGCCACGCAAAATGGCCATCGCTCAGAATACTGCTTCGACCTTATGCGAGACAGACCCCAGTCCTGGTTTTTAGCGACACCCGGCTTTGACGTTATGGGGTGCGTTTCCACCAGAGATGAGCGAGGATTACGAGGAAATGATTTTAAAGATACGAACGTCTATCTTTCAAGATAGCTGAGCACAAAGTCTCTGTCCAAAAGTTCACCAATTTGTTGTCTATTTTTACCATTTATAGCCACTTTTGAACGGTCAGAGTCTGTCAGTCAGAAATATTAAACTAGTTGCCCATCAGGAGAAAAATGGGTATGAAACTCCATGGACACTCTTTTAAATTATATTGTTACATCATTAATGTTGAATTAATACCTTATTATATGTGAGTATACAGGTGGATTTTTGAGATGGGGCAGTAAGGACACGTAAAGTCGGCCCCAAAAATATGTATACACGGACAAGGAACCATTTTATTGTCAACAACGTTGTATCCGCCGTATAGGTACAAAACATAGTAAAGAATTTGTTTAACCAAGAGTTTTTTGGTCCTTATAAGGAACAGGACCACACGTGCGAAGCAGGCGCTATCGCTAGTAGTAAGTGCAGTACTTACACGGTCAAAATGTAGGACAGCAGATCTTTTTCTTAATAACCGACGAAAAACTTTCAGGGTGGGTCTAGAGTCTAGAATCATGTATTGAATGCAGGGTTATTCAAACAGTTCACGCGTTGAAGTCTTGTATAATTGGTTCCTGAATGGCCGACAAACCTGCACGTGCCGAGGTCGGCTCTCAGCTCGTCACGCACACTCGTACGATCCAGCCAACCAGCTGTCACTGGATATTTTGCGCTCGCTATTTACTAAGGGTAACTAAGGGACGAAGGGACGGGTTTATACCAATAAACTCGAACAAAAAATTAAATGTACTTAAACGGCTATGGAAAGGAGCATGTTGAAGCTTAGGAAAATAGACAAAGTAAAGAATAAACAGCACCCTAATTACGTAATGCACGATCAATTTTAAATTGAAACCAATTGAAAAAGATTGCCAGTCCATTGCTTCATAACTTCGACAAAAAAACATGTGCAGATTTTTTTGTCGAACTTATGAAGCAACGGACTGGCAATCTTTTTCAATTGGTTTCTATTTAAAATTGATCGTGCATTGCGTAATTGGGGGGCAGATCCGGCAAAAACAAAAATAACTGATGCTTTCACACATGCACTCAGACTGAAATGGAGGTGGACCGGACGCGTAATTCCAGACTCTATATTACCACAGACACGGGTTGCTCTGTGCTCGCAGATAGTTTGCTTGAATGAATGAACATACCAGCACAAACAATGTCTGTGTTCAAATACATTTTGCTTTAGAATATTGGAGGAAAATACATACGAGCACAGACAGCCACAATGACTTTTTAGTCTGTTGCGGTATGTAATATGGTATCGATAGTTCTGAGCATAATACATGCTACTACAGACAATAGGATGTCTCTGACTCCTCTGTGATGCATTCACTTACCACGTCCCGCTCCCGCGCCGCTTCCCTTCGCCAGTGACCGTGACCTAATTACGCAGTTCAAACGTGTCGAGGTTGCCGTGCGTGCCCTAATTTTGTTAATGCAACCAATTTCGACGTAGCCCTCGCCGGCCGCTACCGCGGCACCGCTCGCTCGACTCGCGCGGAGTTGTTCACAGTTCTAACCTATTTGGTCGGAGTGCCCTAATAAATATATTACTAGATCGTGTTCGTATCATAGTTATATTCCTAATAAGACAGGTATGAACCAGTTTCATATACTTAACATATTACTGTATATAGCTATATCCCTAGTGGTTGACTACCCTGCCAAATCCTTTGGTCTGCACTCGTACGTAGTTTGCTTTGGAAATGACGAGCATAATGTATTTAGTATACATTATGCTCGCTATGCTACAGTGAATGTCTGTGATGAAATACATTTTGTTTTTTAGTGTAACGAGCACAAAGCGGCCCAGCACAGACTTTGGATGTCTGTGTAATATACAGTCTGGCATTACGCGAGCCGGACACATCACACGTTATACGAATAAAAGATGGACCATAGAAACTACACGATAGATAGGACCAGAGACCTATAAGACGTGGGCTGATGACATTATCCAGGTGTCAGGAAACGACTGGACAAATACAGGCAAGGACAGGGGTTTGTGGAAAAAGTTGACGGAGGCCTTTACCCAAAAAGGGGTCCATATTTCAAAGAAAGAAGACTTAACTATACTATCAATATACAACCCAGAAGTCGTCAAATCATAAAACAAATAAATATATTTTTCTACGAAACATTAAACTAGCCGATTTTTATAGCAACATATTTATGGTAACATATTGCACAATTAAAATAACAACACCGAGGTTCAACTGTAATGGCGTCTGAAATATTTTTTTTGAAAAGTGTGTCCCACATTTTTTTTTTTTTGCAACATTAACTGCTAAATGTGAGACCATAATATAATTGTAGTCTGTGTGTGAGACTCAGCACGTGAAACGTCCGTGGGGTCTACGGTAAGTCTGATTGTTTGATGAATTTCAAAACCCGACGAGTATTGGTAGCTTTTTACTGTTTTTTCGTACTAAATACTAAGTTCGATATTGTGTCGTTCTCATAACACACCATTCAGATGAGAGTAACACGGTGGCGTATATATTATACTTTTCCTGAACCAGAAACCGAACCCAGGCCCTCATGCTTGGCAGTAGCACTTGCGTCCACTAGAACGGTCCTGCCGGATGCTGGGTACTCCGACCGGAAAAGTAACACCACGTAGCCGGAGCCGACTAAAAAGGCACAAAATATTTCTGCCATGGGAAATAAAATAACCAACAAATTATTGTAAGCTTTTCATTATATTAATAAAGCTTATAAATATTAACAGATTATCAGCTTTGCAAACGGTAGCTCTGTTACAGTAGCGGTCGGGGCAGACGCACACGTGGTAGCGGGCGAACAGCGAGATGCCGCGTGAGAAAGGAGTCAGCGACGCATGCGGGCTAGTGATGCACCCGTCCTCGTGGAACCACTGCAGTTGTTCCAACCTTAAGAATCTGCTCCCTGCCAGTCCACCAGACCAGTTCGGCCACGATCTCTGACAACCTCGAGCAGTGTTTACCGTACCTATATCCAAAAACCTCTTATAACATCCTGTTATATAAGGTCCAAACGACGCAGTTTTAAGGACCGGATCATACTGATATTTAAATGTACCCCACGAGTATGGTACCTTCCTCGTTACACCACTGTAAGACCACTTTTGGTTGTAGTGACAGCTGTTGCGAAAAAACCTTTTCAGGGTTTCCGCTCTCCAGTCTTGTGAATCAAAAAGACCGTGACATATTGGACGTACTGGTATTCCACTGGTGTAGCCACAAGTGTAGCAGGTTGCTATTATAGGAGCGGTGTCCCAAGGAGGTTTGCCTACAGAATCGTTGAGCCCTTCTCTTTGACCACCAAACATAAATTCTCGGGTATAATTTTTCGTTTGGTTATTACGCATTATGAACGGCAGCATGCGGGACGAGCGCGCTGGTGCGCTTCTGTCAGTGGTGTTTTTCCCGAGCCGCTCCGGTTGGTTGGTGTACTGTACTGTTTCACTCATAGTGTACTCCTCCTCGTCCTCGTCGTCCGCTTCTGTCCTGCGATGTATCTTAGGGAACTCAAACTCTTGATAAACGGATGGTCTGTCAACGGGCACTGTGGTTGTTTTCCTTGTGTACGACGTATTAGGGTGCCGAAGTTTTGTCTTATATCTCAAAGGAGCTAGAATGGGCTCCAGGTCAGGGCTCTCATCTATCAGACCCTCATACATGTCGTCAGGCAATTCTTCGGGCAGCAGCATGCTCTCCGGGGGAGCGGTATATTCGTTCGGGTATCTGAACCTCGATAAAAGGGAACAATGAGTCCATTGTAAAATTATAAATAATATTAAATACGCAAAATATCCGCAAGACATCTTCAAATCTTCAAAAAGTATATTAACTGTCAACTTGATCTACGAGTATTTCCTTTTTTGGAGGAAAACCTAAGGAGGATTGATGTTAACGGCCAGACCTTCCGAAAAACGTGTGATGACGTCACTTGGTATAATAATAACGAAGTGTATAGAGTGCCGCGAGTTTCTTGTGGCACTCTAGTGTCACTGCCTCGGCCCGGCTAGGGTGCCGTGAGCGTTGCATTGTCACTGTCACTTGTTATTTAGGTTAGGTTAGGTTAGAACTGTGACCACATAATGCACGAGCCGAGCGAGCGTAGCGAGCGGTGCCGCGGTAGCGGCCGGCGAAGTGCCAGGGTCCGTTTAGGCACAAGAGAATGTAATGTTTTGGGAATGTGGTGTTTTACAGCGATCTAACCTCGACAATCAAACAAAATACCAAGTGACGTGACTTAGTGACAGTGACAATGACAATCCAATGCTTGCGGCACTTGAGCCGGGCCGAGGCGGTGTTACTAGGGTGCCTGTAGTGGCACTTTATCCGATAGGGATAGAGTGCCAATGGTGGCACTCTATACACTGCCTAATAATAATATAATATCAATTATACTGTATTATCAATATCATTTACTGATTAGATATTAGACTTTCAACAAAAAAAAAAACAATTCAAAACCATCGAAACAAAGACAAAGAAAACTAAGTACAAAAAGTAACTAGTGATGCCTCCTGTGAGGATTGAACTCACGACCCCTGGTTTACGAGACCAGTGCTCTACCACTGAGCTAAAGAGGCGTTGCGAAACTCGGCGAAATACTGAATCCTTAACTACGACATACAAAAAGTCATTAAATATATTATAATTATATTGTTTTACATTTTAACAGTACCTGGGCCCGGGCGTTTATATAGCACATTGAGTTTGAGAAAGACTATTTATTTATTTAAACTTTTCGCACTCAAAAAAGGCACAAAGGCATGTTTTATTTAATGCCTTAGGCATTCTGTACCAGTTAACCGAGGGTGGGGAAGAGATTACATGGCAGTTGCTCTGTTTGAGAGGAACAATTATATTTTTAGGGTTCCGTACCTCAAAAGGAAAAAACGGAACCCATATAAAATCACTTCGTTGTCCGTCCGTCAGTACTTCAAGACCCTTTCTCTCAGGAATGCGTGGAGGTATCAAGTTGAAAAAAATATCAAATACGTAGGTCTATGGTCCCTTGGAGCTTTAAAAAATCAAGCTTATAAGTCAAAAAGAACGGCCATTTATGCGACATAAATGGCCGTTATTATTTACGTATTATTATTTCGTTTTATTTTTTTTATTTATACTTACTCGCAAATAAATCAAAACCTACAGTGTACTTCCCGTAGACCTAGAATCATGAAATGCGGCAGGAAGCAAGGTCCTACAGCATGTGTAAAGGAAAATCCTTAATTTGTAGTTTTATCACCCGAAAAATATTTTTTTTGCGATTACAAACTTACATTTGCTGTTGGACAGTTGACCGTCACGTATATCGATGTATGAAAGAAAGAAAGAAAGAAAAATATTTTATTTGGGAGAACATATTTTTTAACTACAATGTTAAGTTTGTTTTTAGGATAAATTCATTCAACTACGAAACCCTTCATTGTGCGTGGACCGACACGCACTTGGCCGGTTCGTTTTAAATAAACTACTAAATGCAAAAATTTAGTCAATGAAAGGTAATTAATTTTTGTTGTCGCACTGATTAGGTAAATTTAGGTATTAACCAATTCCGCTTACCTCATCGCCGTCTGCCCAGTGTCTGTAACAAACAGATAAACTAAATTATTCCAAAACTAGCTTTTGCCCGCGTGGATGTCAGAAATTACCCCACGGGAACGTACTACATTGCATTGGGGCATTTCAATATCCAAGTCATAATATTATTTATTATGTAGTTTGCAACAGCAGAAGTCGCACTAATTTGTTATTTCATATAAATAAACATTAAACTATGATAACACGACTGTACTCGTATAGGTAAGAATAAGAATAATTTATTGTCTATGTAATTACATTCAATGCGTTGATTCCTGGAACTCACACTAGGATTCCCTGTGTCGTGAGGAAGTAACAAAGGTATTATTGCGAAAGTATACAGGATGGTCTAAATAGTGACCTCACCTGTATAGTTTATAATAAAGTGTGAACTTCGTACCACGTGAGACAACATTTTGCTGTTGCTTTGGGTTTTTCCTAAACCACCCCAGTTTAGAGGGCACCAAATAAAAAATTAAAAAATCAAGTCGGTCGAGCCATTTCGAACGGTCATTGATTCTTGAAGTGAAAACTTCTGTAGGCGCGTTGAGTACTTTTTGGGTAAACAAAAATCATGGAACTCGCGTCATCGTCCAAAAGGCGCGCTGAGCACTTTTTCGTTGACAGCGCACTCTGTTTTATTTTTTGTAATTTTTTAATGGAGCTACAGCTTTCGTTCTTGTACTGATAGCAAGCCACATAAATTCCTGACATTTTCGTTAGATGGCGTTACTTAGTTTTCACTTCTATCGGCAGTCCTAGACTGCCCCGCAGATTTTTTATATACCTACAAGGTGTTTCTTTTGTTATCCCATAATTCTAGGGTATTAATGAGACCATGTCAAAGAATCAACTGGCATTTATGAATTATTTTTCAACTAGCTGCGCCCCGCGGTGTCACACCCACATAAGTCTCGATCCCGTGGGAATATCGGGATAAAAATTATCCTATGTCATAATTCAGGTCATGGTCTACCCATGCGCCAAATCTGTTCAGCCGTTTTAGCGTGAATGCGTTACAAACAACCAAACTCACTTTCGCATTTATAATATTAGTTAGGATAGTTCGGAGGCTCCCGAAATTGTTTTGTGAATTAACATTCTAAAACAGTCACGGATATAATCAAAATGGAACTTTAGTATATGATTTATTGATCTTTTTCTTTCCATATATAAGACAGTTACGTAATTGAAACATTTTCGCTGGATTTTGGATTTTCGTTCTTTTTTTATTCGAATCATGTCTTTTTTTAAAGATTATTAAAAATGATTTACTCGTACTTATCAGTGAAACTTAGTTCGTCACATTGAGAGTCAAGTGTTAAGTATTTAGAGGTTTGAGGAGCAGTGTAAGGTTCACTCGAATCCTCCGACCCGATGGGCCAACGGTTGAAGTCGGAAAGTTATATAGGTACCTACAGAGTGGATTAAATCAATGGGCCTGAAGGGAAACTTAAAATTTATGTTTTTTTTAATTTTTCATGTTTGTTAGAGAGATTTGATCCTCATGATTGACTCTACCGATTGATGCCATACAAGTACCTACAGGTTGTTATTTTCGGATTTTAGCCGGTTCAAGTGCCGCAACGGCATTGAATTATACTGAAAACTTTGAATGCAGATTTGTTTCTTTATAAAAAAAAATAAAGCAAAATAATTTTATTTCAAGTGAATGACACAAGTCATTATCAAAAACACATGTTCGAATAATATCAATTTGAAATGTTGTTGTCAACTAAAAAGTTTCACAGTTCAAACAACATCCATTTCCATCATCGGATATCTTCACATCACACCACACCAGACACACATTTATTAAATGATGGTTTTGTCAGCACATCTGCTGGGTTATCTTCCGTAGATACACCACACATACATAGTCCAGACGTATAACATTTTTAGCAATGCAATCTCAGTTGTATATATGTTTGGTCCTTTTATGCGCTACAGGATTGTACGCAAGTTTAATAGCACTCTGATTATCCTACGAAAATGCAAATAGACCCAAGATATTCACCTCTTACATATGCATTCAACCGCCGTAAGTGAACTGCCTCCCGGCTCGGCCGCCAGAATAATAAAGTGTTAAAATTAAATAGTCTTTTATCAGGCGGAAACAACCACCTGACCACCGGCACCTTGGACCTTGTTCCTGATGCCGATGAGCCACTATTTTTAACCCCCGACGGAAAACGAAGGGGTGTTATAAGTTTAACGTGTGTATCTGGTGGCATCATAGCTCCCAAACGGTTGAATCGATTTAGATTTTGTTTGTTTTGTTTGAAAGGTGACTTGATCGGGAGTGTTCTTAGCTATGATTCAAGAAAATTTATTCAGCCGTTTGAAGATTATCAGGTCTTTTCTAATTGATGAATGGATTTGAGCATCTTCTACAGGTCTGATTGAGTCTAAATTCGTAATCTGTTACTTCAATGGTATTAGAATAACATAACCTTGAACTGATGCTGCAGCATTACCTGATACCCAACTCCTCACCAACTTACAGCAGTGGTATCGTTTATCGTTTGGGCTCATTGGAATGGTCTCAATATTTATCATGGTATGATGATGGAGAAACAAAAAAAAAACAGGGTAAATTAGTAACTAACTTTACTGTGGGCAAAATACGTAGGTACAGCTGCGCAGATTTAAGCGAGACACGTGTCGATCGTAGCGTATGTACTAAGTAATACGTATATAAACTTTAAAAAGCAGGAAATAAAAAAGTTTAATAAAAAAACCCCCGACACAAATCAAATCCTTTAAAAAGTTATAAAATAAAATATACTGGCCCTTTAAGTTTAATATAATTTGTAGTTAATATTTTGTCGTGGCGTCGGGGAACGACATGCTAGTGTAGAAAATATATTTTTTATTTTTCATTCGCCGTCCCCCGACGATTATTTTATTGTGAATAATATCGCTTTTTCCAGTAGTCACTAAGTCAAGATGGTTCGATGGCATGTCATGGCTACATTCAATATTTATTTAGATAAAATAGCACGTAGATGTATAGAGGGTTCGCCATCACTGGTGTAGGTATTAATTTAGTAGTATCGCTAACAAGGCGGGTGCAAGTCGGGCTGGCAGTACGGCGCGCGGCGGTCTGTATACTTGTATTACAATTATTATGGATGTCTGCACACGAAACGCGTGCGCGGGTCGGCCGCGGGGCGGGTCGGCCGCGGGGCGGGTCGGGAGCGGGAGTCGCGCACGCATTTCGTGTACTGAAATCCATACAGAGAATTACAATATACAGGGTGTCACGGACATCGACGCGAAGTCTGTTACCATGGATTCAGTACATGATTCTGAACCCCCTGATTTGAAATTTTTCGTCGGTTATTTAAAAAAAAAACAGCTGTTTCATATATTTTGACCGCGTAGGTATTACAGTTTTCTATGAAACAGCTGTTTTTTTTTTTAAATAACCGACGAAAAATTTCAAATGAGGGGGTTCAGAATCATGTACTGAATCCATGGTAGCAGGCTTCGCGGCGATGTCCCTGACACCCTGTATACAAACCCGCCTTACTGCCGTCCCGACCCGCACCCGACAAGCACCCGCCTTGTGTGTGTGTGTAATAATGAATTACTCTGTTGATAAAGAGTCAATATTGCAAACATCTTTGAGGTAGCGAGCGCCATCTAGTTCTTACCACGAGAACTAACTACATTGTGTTGAACTACAGACCTGATGGCGTTTTACATAATCACATTACAACGGATTTATTAGTAGAATAATATTTAACAGATGTCCAGAATTCCAGAGCATCAGAGCCACAGGTCTGATGGTACCTTCGCCACAGTCAAGATCAACGACGTCGTCCGGTCCAAGCTCTAGGCATCCAGTGCGTGACACTCTTTGCCACTAATACATTGTGAGCATTCATAATGTGCACAATGCACATATCGAAATGAGGGAAACTATGCTTAATTTTATAGACGGAAAAAATATTTAAAAAGTAAAAAAAAACTCAAACACACAAAAAAACTCTACCTGCTAAAGTATGGTATGTATGTAGTCTTTAGCAAAGTCTTTAACAGTTGATAGAAAATGTTGTGATTAAGCTAAAAACATAGTATTTTTACTTTTAGTAAACTGATACTTACTGATAGTAATAAAAAGGGTAGGTAATAAGGGCTTTTATTGATAAATTTTACAATTATTGTAAAACATTATGAAAAATTAATGATTTTTGTAAAAAAAAAAACACATTAATTTTATGAGGGCTCCCTGTTATTTCCAATCATTAGTGAGTTTGTTTCATCGTGCTAGATTGTTTAGTTTCAATAAGTGCACATTATGAAGATTACACACTGTATTTGTGTGAAACGAAGCTAGTTCTACTAAGTAAAATAGCTCACCAGTTGCTTCTTCCACAAGTTTGGCTTGCACAGCTTTATCCTCTGCCATGTTCCCCACATCGTCCAGCACTACACCACACTTCTTGAACAAAGAACTCCGCAGCCTCATTAACTTCTCTGTCTCTTTGTAAGCTTTTATTTCATCCTGAAATAATTCAAAGTTATTATGTTACATTACTGAAATATTTATTTATTTATTGCATGGAACATTTACAGACAAATAAAATCACTAAGTTAAAATATAAAAAGTTGTGTGCCAATTACAAATCTTAACAAATAAATTTTAGAAGTAAATAAACAAAGATGAGGTAAGCAATAAAGCTCCATTACATGGAGTGCAGTAGGTATTAGCCATCTAGGTATACCTACTGTATACAAGGTGTTTTTTTATATCCCATAACTCTAGGATATGAATGAGACCATATCAAAGAATAATCTTATTTTAGTATCAAAACATAATAACAGCTACATTACCTATACTATGCCAAAGTTAGCATCATCATATTACCTACTATTTATCTTTATCAACCCACTGCTGGGCAAAATCATATTTCCGAATCATAGAATATTAAACTAAATATTTGGTTTGTCTGTGGGTCGTCTTCAGCTTTTTATGATAATGATGAATCATAAAATAATTTCAATTATTTTTTACCTTTAAATCCTTCAATCGTGAATGAGATCTGCTAGACAAACACTCTCTCAAATGTGTGTCAGACCACTTTTCTCCATTGCTATATAAAACCGAAGGGGCTGATTCCTGCAACCTAATATTCGAGGACTTTTTAGCTAAGTCCCTTTGCTTAGTACGAGGCGGAGAGGCTGCGAGGTCCAAAGATTTAATAGTCTTACGAGGCTTTACCACATACGTCCGTTTAACTTTCTCACGACTTGATTCTGGTACATAGTCATTCAAAAAAGTTGGAAGTTCATTAAAAACTCCTGAGGTGCTCACGTTCGAAGCAACTGGTTTCGCGCCAACTCTTACAGACGACGGTATATCATGGCGTGTAACAAAAGAACTCGATTTTAGGCTGGTGCGTGACTGATTGAGGACACGAGACATAACTCTATCATATTTATTATTACGAGTTCTGTTCCCTGAATCCATTACTTTTGAAAAGTTAGGTTACGAAATCGAGTTGTTTTGCTTAGCAAAATAAATAAACTAACTTGACATTGACAATCAGTTGGTTTTTTAAACTTCCTGTCAATGTCATTTTGATTTCTTTGAACTGGAAGTTTGTATTTTTGCACACGCACAATGTAACCATCTCAAGCTAATTAGTCTGTGATCTATAGAATGTTATAAAGAGGAAAGATATTTTTGTTTGTTTGTTTGTACCGAATAGGCTCCGAAAAGTCCGAAACTACTGGTCCGATTTGAAGAATACTTTCAGTGTTAGATAGCCCATTTATCGAGTAAGGCTCGAGATCGAGACCAATAGGAGCGGAGTACCAATGAAGAATGTTTCAAAATCGGGGGTTTTTTTTAGCGTTAGCCCAAAGTAATTATTCCACGCGAACGAAGTCGCGGGCAGAAGCTCTAGTGTAAAATACAATGATTTTTTCAGAGCACAAACATAGGTATAATAATAACATAACATAAGTCTACCGGTAGGTATCGGAAACAAATTACATACATAAAATGGAACACTTCATTCTGAGGCAGCTAAAGCTGCACCCTGCACTATAGGTAAACCTATAGTGCAGGGTGTGTAGCGCACACGGGCACAGGGACTCACGGGCTGTCGAGCGCCGCCCATGACACCTACAAAGAGCAAGCGTCAAGACCCTGAGCCCGTGTTATGGCCGATGCCGGTGGCATGGCGGTAGCAAAGCAAGGCGTGCCACGAGTGGCTCCTTTACTCTAATACTTTTTACTTTCGTAGTCTCGTACCTACCTAATGCTTTCCGACATCCTTTAAAATTGCACTATTTGCACCCGAATTTCCGGTCACTGGTGAAAATATAACTAAGTATAATTCCTTCTTGACCGAATGCCTACTAGAGGCACTGGCGACCTAAGGAGGGCGGCAGGAGCAGTCCACCCCGGGCCCCAAAGCTCGAGAAATATAAATACTTGTATGACACACGGGCGAGTAACGTCGCCGAGCCAAAGAACGCGTAGTTGCTGACTGCTCGCACTACTATCACCCCAAGTAACTGCTGTATGAACAGTCAAAAGAAAACTACCTATCCGGGGTGGGGTGCTAAATTCGAGCTCGCTTCGCTGCCCTAGCATCCTACATTTTCAAACTTTTCTGTGCAGGTTGACATTTTGACGTTCCCCCCCGATGACAGGGCCGTAAATGGGGGGGGAGGGTGTTGTAACCCCCCCCGTGTGATGTGAAAAACCAGCATTCTTTCCCACTTTTCCCATGCATTTTTCGAACTCGCTTCGCTTGCTCTTGCATCCTTGATTCTCTAAATTTTCTGAATAAATCGATAAACTTACTTACTTACTTCTATTTTTGTATGAACGGTTAAAGAGAAAGAAAGCCTAACTTATTCGAAGCGGGATGCTAAAAATTTCGAGCTCGTTTCGCTCGCTCTTGCATCCTATATTCTCCATATCGACCCAATACGAGTATGCTAAAGGTTAAGTTTAATGATAAATAAATAAAAACCTATTTTAAAATAACAATATAAAAAAATACTCTTTTTATAAATCTGTACTCTGTATTTACCCTATCTGAAATCAGAGAAGGTAATAGAAGAAGAGAAGGTAAGTTTTTTTCGGGTTATTGATTGATTGCGCCTGAGCAAAAATACATAGCAAAGTGTATAATTAACTTTGTACACATAAAATTGTTAGGCGTTTTAAAAGTAAATTATTGTAAAAACACAATGTAATAATAATTTCGCTTATCATTCTAATTGAACTATAAATATTTCCCTTTAGGGAAGCAAGACTTAAAATAATTTAGAAAATTACTTGGAAATGAAAGTCAATTTTTGTAAGATTTTTATTTTTTGTTATTACATCTAAATTATTGAACCCTTACAAGATATTGTATTTATTACCAGTTTCAAGACTTTCCAACCAGTTCATTATGTTTAAGGTCATAAATATGTTTGGCTTGATTCTGGTACTCATCGCACATAGCGTTGATTTGTTTAGTTACATTAAATACCAAATCTTCAGACACACTATTTTGTTTCTTAACTTTTTTGATGAAGTCTGCTTGTACATCTTTGACTGAATCTCTACATTTTATATACAAAGCCTTTGCATTCTTTGCCAATGCTTCCCTGTGTTCTTTTGTGACCTTGGGTACGGGCACATACAGTGTAGTGCCGTCTTGCTGAGGATTCAGATTCAGTCCAGAACCTTGAATGGCTCTCAATGCATTTGGTATAGCTTGTGGAAAGGAAGAAAAGTTTATAACCATAGTTTTAGGGTTTTTTCGCACTATTTGAGCAAGTTCCTGTAGCTCGTAATCTTTACCCTCGAACTTCACCAACAGCGACTCTATAGAGCCAGTTGTGGATCGCAAGGACAGGTTCTTAGCAAAGTCTTCCTTCATTCTGTCGATAGCTGAATTGCATCGTTCTTTCATCTTATCCACAGGCACAATCTCTGATATTGCTGCGACATTAATCTCCACTTTAGCTCCTTTACCTTTTTTGTCTCTTCCTTTGTCTTTGCTCTTCGCATAATTTCGAGCTGCTGTAAAATTCACCGCATTGGGATAAATATACCTCTCGTTACCTCTAACTACATTTGGATAGATTGTTCTCAAGCAATTTAATGCTGGAGCTGCCAGTCGCATTAGCATCCTAGTACCCATTTGGAACTAGTTCTTTTATTTTTTATACACTTTCATTCAAAAATGGTACACATTACACAAGACAGTGTTATTGTATTCTACAACATAACCTGATAACCTGTAACCTGACTCCTGACCATGAACATTTTAACTTTTTTGACATAATAAATGTCATTTTTTGACAGTCTGTCAATTTGACAGGCAGATAGTGTTGCCACTTTGCTTGATTGTTACAAATGATCTCAAAACATTGATTCAATAGTAAACTGTTATATTTCATCATTCGTTTAGATCAACATAAAAAAAAATAGCTTATGAGTCCATCCACCGACCTGCTCCACCCAGGCGGGTATAGCCCAGTCAAATTAGCATGAAAAGATGGTTAACCTCGAAATGAGACATAATACCTAAGCTGGAAACTCCTACAGTCCTATGGCTAACGAAAATTGGCCCCAGAATATTGGCGGCAAATTTAAAAAATACATGCATGACAACACTAAATACACCAGAGATACCGAACGACAACCTTGTCAAATTGACGTTCACGTTCATACAGAGTTGCTATAATATAAAAAGTTCGCAAATAATTCCAGGGGGCTTGCCAACTTTCGTTAGCCAGACTCTATACACCTTCATTTTGGCTTTTTAAACGTATTCTGAAAAGTCTCGTAAAATCCTCAACTCCAAATGAATGACTAAATACTATTCTTTGTCATTTGTAAGAATGGATTTGGTCCAAGCCACGGGTGCAGAAAATCAGGGTTGGGTTCGATTCCCGGGTTGGGCAAAGTGGTATTGGGTTTTTCCATCTGGGATTGTTCAGTAGCAGCTTAGAGTCTGGATATCTGGTTGATGGCAATAGGATCGCCTCCTATTACATGGGACTTAAACATAACTGGCGAAATGTGGGTGTAATATAGGTACACCTCTGCCTAACCCTTCGGGGAATACAGGCGTGATGTATGTATGTAAGTAATACAAATGATTCATATTTTAATACCACAGTTGATCTTGATCCATAGACACTATAATGGGGACCTTTGTAATTGAATAACTTACGACGCAGACACGAGATTTTATGAGACTATTGACACAACTTTTACGGCCTGGCCACAGCCCTGCCGCTATCAGTGGTAGCAGTGAGTGGCGCAGCGAGCGGTAAAAACAAATGCATGTATGAAGCATGCCACGACGCGCCCCCGCCGCACCGCCCAAAGCTGTGGCCAGGCTATTAGAATGCTAAGTCAATTAAAATGGAAATTAATTCGAACGAAGAATTTAAAAACATTTCTTTTAATCTCGGACTTATTGATTACAGTTTTTTACCGGCTATACTTTGACTGACGAATTGAATAAAACTGACGAATCGACGAAAATTGGCAAATACTGGAAACTGGCGAGTTAACGCAACTGTCTAATCCGGGAAAACTGACGAATCAGTGAAACTGACGAATCAACGAAACTGGCGAATTAAATGAACTGACGACTGAGGGAAACTGACCAGTGATAAGCGGCCTCAGATGTATACGAGTTTCCAGCATAATTATCTCTCATTCCGAGGTGAAATAATAGTTTGACTGGACTAATATGGCAACACTTCTGATAGTGGACCAGTGGACATTTCTAGGGCTGCTTTCCGAATTAGAACATAATCACTTACAGCGCTGACATTAATATTGCGATCCGATTTAAATAGCACGATTAACAATGTCGAAACTTGCATATAATATTATTTTCTTTGTATCTCTCTCTCTTCCTGGCTCCCACATGGTGGTGGGGTCAGCCTTCCTGGTCTTTCTCTTCCACTTCGCTCTATCCAATATTATTTTCTTTGTATAAATATCAGAAATTTCTTCTTCTTTTTTGTTTAGGTGGCGACGGTAGCCAGAAGCACAATTTCGAAAATGCCACGTTAGTGCTATAGTAGATATTATTATGATGCGACCTAAAACAAAACAGCACAACTGTCATATTTGACAGCGCTCACGGGCATGTTTGGCGTATTCGCAGGATGGCGCATATCTTGACGTCATCTATGACAGTAAAATTATTGTCAATTCTTGAGACAGCGAACAGCGTAAGACAGCGTTATCGCGCTCACGCTAATTCGGTACGGATGTCAGATGTTAGCACGCTCAAATCGATTACAGTGTAACTCGGAACTCGGAACGCAGCCAAAGTACTCTGTGATGACAGCTTGACAGCGGTCCAAATTGAAAATGTCTGTATTATTTCAAAATATAGTAAATAAAGGAAAAACACATTTGTTTAGGAAATTACTGAACGGTACCCAATCTACATGTAAATGCCTTTATTTACGGAAATCATCAGGTACCAGTTGCTAATACTTGTTATGAGATATTGTTATGAAGTTAACTTATAGGTTATGTAAATATTTTAGGTATTACCAAGAAATTTAGGTCATTTGAAGAGATTGTGGCCCAGAGGAGAGCTGAAGCGAAACAGAGTATCGTCGTGCAAGTCAACTCAGAGGCTTCTTTCAATGAATTATATGGTTACTGCTCAAAATATGCCATCATCAACGGAATACATCATTACAAAAACACTGGTGGAGAGGTAGTTATTTGAGTATAATGTCTCTGGCTGTTTGTAACATTGCATGACCCAATAAGATACCTACTTGTAGATTATTTGATCCAAGTGACCATTTATTTTTAGCACTTCATGCTCATTGAATTCAGTTCGGAAGAAAACTTGAAACATGTGTTTCAATCATGCAGTACTCACCAGAAAGACCTTGATATTATGGCATTGAAATCCCCATTCCTTTGGTTTCGGGCAGCTCCGGGAAGAAAGGAAACTTTTACAATACCTAGTGCAACGTTGGCATCTGTAAATGGGAATGAACAAGTTGATGAAGACAAACTCTTTAAGGACTTAATGAACTGCGAAACAGTCTCAGATCAGATACAGTTGTTGTATGATAGAACTATGCTGAATGATTTAGGCGCTAGGCTAAGATATATGGTGGCAAGACAGGTAAATTTAATAAGTTATTATTTAATTGAAAACAATCATACTATTCATTATATTAGATAATACACCACTAAATGGACCAATGAAGCACATAAAATAGCATTCAATTTTAATAAGCTTAGAGAATATATTTTTATGATATGAAAATCTCTACTTGTATTATTTTGACATTTGTTTCAATAAATTGACCAAAACTATGTATTTTCAGATTGAGTGTGTACTTGAGAGCTTGTACGCTAACATAGCAGTGAGACCGTTTGGCTCATCCATCAATGGTTTTGGTAAAATGGGGTGTGACTTGGATCTTGTTTTGACCAATACACTAACAGAAGAAATGGTAAATATTCTACTTAGTTTATATTAACTTTTCTCACCATTATTTTACTGAAATATGTAGCTAACAGACTAGTGTTGTTTTAGCAAGTCTATCAACACAAAACTGTCTTCTAAAATTAAGTTATAGCCGGACACTGTCAAAGACACGATTATCACCAGCTTTAGCGTGTCGGGAACGCATCGTAGCGCCGCGGATGAAATACGCGCGTCTCAGAACGCATTTCTTTAAGTGTATATTATTACTGTATGCAAATAATTATGAACTATTTTTGAATGGCTCTGAAATTCCGGTATCGCATTGTAAAATGCACTCCGGCGCATTCTGTCAGGTGTGTGTCAATAGCTAAAGTGCTATAGACACACACCTGACAGCCCCCGTACGCACGGACCTTTTTTTAACGCGCCGCTGTTTATCGCACACTGAATTTTCAACTCTCGGTGTTGAGCCGAGCATTGAGAATCCAACAGAGTGCCTCCCAGCGCGGCAAAAAAACACTGTTGGCTTGAAAATCCAGTGCGTCATAACATGTCACCCGTGGGTACGAGGGCTTAGAGTGTAGGGGTGTGCTTGCAGAGCGAGCCGGGGCGTCGCCTGGTGTACCAGGACAAGCGCGCGGAGGGCGGGCGGGCGCCGTGGGCGCGGCACATGCAGAGCGTGGCCGAGCTGCTGGAGCTGCGCGTGACCGGCGCGCGCCGCGTGCAACGCATCCTGCACGCCAGAGTGCCCATCGTCAAGTTCGCGCACAATTATACCGATCTGGAATGCGATTTGTGCTATAATAATATGTGAGTACAGCAAGTTTTTTGACAACTGAGCCGATATCAACTATTGTAATTCTGCCAGCGTCATGTGGTGACGGCAGCGCAGCGAGATGAGCCGTCGAAATATGCACTTCGTGGTAGAATGTTAGTGACTGAAAGGACAAGGCAATTTTTTTAGTAGTGAACATGGAAATAATATTGTGTATATAAAAAAAGCAGGCAGGCTTTACAAGTAAACCCTACCTAAAGCGAGCTACGGCTTGTAAGTAAGGCCCTGCCCAGAGCAAGCTACAGCTTATAAATAAGGCCCTGCCTAGAGCGAGCTACAGCTTATAAATAAGGCCCTGCCTAGAGCGAGCTACAGCTTATAAGTACACAAGGCACATGTTCGATGGGATTTCCTATGCCAAAAAATTACGAACTTCCATAAACAACCAAAACAATACAACCACAATACACACCCCACAATATAATACTAACCTACTTTAAGCACCATTGTTACTAAAACAAAAATACTAACAAACATAATGGACCTTATTAGTCTGAAATAAAGTGTTAGGTAATTTTTTTTTTTTTTATAAAAACTTTCATCCCAAGATTCCCAACCTTTCTTAGAGCTCACTTTCGTAATAAAAGGAACTCGTGTGAAAAATTTACTGGTGCTGGAACCAGCGGTTTAGTGTAGCGGCACACCTGCGAAACGTTCGGCGCCGACACTTCAGCGACGGAATTATCGGTCGTAGTATTCGGTTGGCATGACACACCAAACGCGCCGAACGGTCGGCGGCGATTACTTCAGCGCGTTACGCGACGTAACTTTCGGCTGATGTGTCATAAGTAACTAGAAAAACACTACGAGCGTATTCAACCGAACCTTCAGCGCCGTACGTTCGGCAGGTGTGTCGCGACCCTTAGGCTGCGCGTTGTCTGTCAAAGAATGAATGAATTTGATGAAGTAGATGCGTTGGCGCACAGGTCGGGCGTGTACATGAGCGAGCTGCTGTGGCTGTTCGGGTCGCTGGACGCGCGCGTGCGGCCGCTCACGGTGGCGGTGCGGCGCTGGGCCAGCGCGGCCGGCCTCACCAACCCGCACCCCGGACGATGGATCACCAACTTTCCCCTCACCCTGATGGTGCTGTTCTTTCTGCAGCAGAAGACCGCTGATGGATATGTGCTGCCGACCTTGAAGAGTCTCGTTAGGAGAGCCGGTAAGTGGGGCTAGTTACTTACATCAACTCACGCCTGTTGCTGATGGGGGTAGGCAGAAACTGCAGGACACGACATGTTACGACTCCGTACATCTTTTGCTTCATTTTTCGGCATTTTTCATATACAAGGTGGAGACGACAATACAACAAAAAATTAAACGGCGTGTCCATAATGACGTTCATATTCAGTATACAAAAATTCAATTAAATATATTCAATAGTTTAGTCATTATAGCTCGGCAAAATCCATAGTCGGCTTGGGCTATTCCGTTTACCAACCCCAAAAATCCACCCTAAGGTGGATTTTCTGAAATGGATGCCCGAGAATTCACCCAAGGCCTAGTTGAATAAACGGAATTTATAGGCTTAGGTTTTTTTTCTCTCATTTTTTTTTTCTAAGCTAGGATTTATTTCACAGTTCCAAAAACTCTTAAGCATTAGTAGTGCCAGCAGTACCGTCTTTACCATAAGGGCACAGGGGGCCGTGCCCAGGGCCCCGCAGCAGACGAGGGCCCCGGAAGCGCGGAATATGCCTTTACTTGATGATTACCAATTGTAGTGGAGAGCGCTCATTTTCACAAAAAAGGGAAAAAATGAATTATGAACGACATTGTTACAAGAACGACTAACTAATTTGTCAATTATGTCCATAGAACGTCATATCGTGAAAAAAAAATACTGATGATTATTATTATTATTACCTATAATTATTATTTTATAATAGAAGATTTTGCAGAACAGAAATCCCGAACGAAACCATTATCGTTAATTCGATTCCAACTCGTACCTGCTGCATTTTATTTAATAATCTACCTACCTAAATATCTTACCCATGGTAAATATAAAATCATAACAGAAAAACGTTTTTAGTTCATCTATTTTTTTTTCCAGGGGAAAAAGAATTTGGGGGCCCCCAAATTCTTTTTTGCCCAGGGGCCCCGGCTTGCCCTAAGACGGCCTTGAGTGCCAGGTGCCAGTGTTTTAATTTTTTGTTGTATGGTAGTCTCCACATTGTATATGTATTTAATAATGAATTGCAATTATAACATTGAATTTGATGTTGTACCCGTTTTAGGTGTAAAAAAGGCATTTGGAAAGTTTCCAAATACTTTTTTTACATCTAAAACTAACTATTCGGTGTTACGATATTAATTGTTGCATTTCTTAATCAATATTCTAGTTCGCTAATTAGCCACATTTTTTATTTCCGTATAGAAATATGATCTAATTAATCAAAACAGCGAAATATTTGACATCTATTTGCGACGTTGCCAACGTTCAGAATAAACCCTCTTAATAAAAAATGGTTTAGATAAAATGCATTAAAGTTGGGGAGTGGGAGCTCGCTACGTCACAAGTCAGTATTAAATCTACCGGGGAGTTACGTCATGCCACATTTTAGCTCAATGTATTGCCGTAATCATTTGAGAACGTAAAAAAAGAAAAAATACCGGACAAATATTTTTTAATTATCTAAATGACGGACAAAAAAAAATTGTCATCATCCCTATAAATTTTCAAAGACTAAATAAAACACCTACGGTATAAGTCGTAAACAGATAGATACAGTAGCCCTGGGTTTTAGAACAGGTATGGCTGGCAGAGAACGACACTCTTAGGGTCGCGCCACACCTGCCGAACGTTCCGCGTCGGAACATTCCGTCGCGTCATGTTTGCTTGCATTTCTATGGACGTAACGTTCGGCTGATGTGTCATAGGTAACTTGAAAAACATTAGGAGCGTATTCAACCGAACCTTTCGCCGCGGAACGTTCGGTTCGCTTGCATTTCTATGGACGTAACGTTCGCCTGATGTGTCATAGGTAACTTGAAAAACATTAGGAGCGTATTCAACCGAACCTTCCGCCGCGGAATGCTTCGGCAGGTGTGGCGCGACCCTTAGTCTCTAGTCAAACTTTTTATAAAACTTGGTGCCGTATACTATACAACTGTAATAATTTAATGTTGTTTTTTATACTTATAGGTAAAGACGACATCAGAATAGCAGAAGAGAATCTCAACTGTACATTCCTACGCGACATGAACAAACTTCCTTCGGAGTGCTACGGACAGAACAACGCCAGCCTCCAGACCTTACTACTGCAGTTCTTCGAGTTCTATGCGCAGTTCGACTTCCAAGACAAAGCAATATCTATCAACGAAGGCGTGCCGGTGAGAAAACCCAACGCACTACCACTATATATTGTGAACCCGTTAGAACAAGCTTTAAATGTTAGTAGAAATGTTAGTTATGAGGAATGTGAGAGACTAAAATCAGAAGTCAGGAACGCTGCATGGCAACTAGACGCAGGTTTAGACAGACAGAAAGGAGACGACTGGGGACTCTTGGGTCTCATAGAACAGAAGACCACGCGAGGATTGAAGAAGTTACTCCGAGCAGGGAACTCTCACAGGCTAGTCTCAGTTAAAGATTTATTTAATGATTCTGACGACACTGTACCACAAGACAGTTTGAAAAGTAAACTGGAAAGACTGGCGCCAAAGAGTGACAAGGACGTGGATACAAGTGTGCGAGAGACGAAAGATGAGCTAATCAAGGAGAAGAGACCGCAACGAATGAAGTTCAAGAACAGTTCGATAGCCAGCGAAGTGTTCCGGATACAGAGAGATAAAATTGTTTGAGATATAGTTTGTACATAGTTTTGTAATTATTATATGCATCAAGGGACTGCCTTACCATGTTTTGTTTTACTTGCACAAAGTAGAACTATAGATCATTTAGTCTGAAACAAAATGTCCAAATAGGTTTAGGAACTAAGCCGGCGCGCGCGTCGGATGGAAGGTGTCGGGGCTTATGCAGTATAAACTTACTCTTGGTTTTATAAGACACCTGGCCCACCGCCGACGATGAACCGACTAGCTACCAAATATTTTCTCGCTTAAAGCTTTCGACTCCACCCACTTTTCATAGAACTCCTACGCCACGCCGTCATACATTTGGAAGTGAACCCTCCGGGAGGGTTGCCGGCATTACGGCATTTTCAAAATTAAGAAATAATTAAAATGCTTGGATTATAAAACCAACGCATATAATATATACTAATAAATCTTGTTAAATTATACATCAGATTTTATTTTCTTGGTTTAATATGCTGTATTCGCTAAGAAAAACCTACATTTACAACGAGCCCTCCTCGAATTCTCCCGGCATCTCTACTAGGTGAACCCTCCAGGAGGGCTCCCGGCACTGAACATGTTAAGAAACGTACAAAATATTGTAGATCCCGCGTAAGTAAAAGAGATACGTAAGTGGGTCGCTGATTGGTCACACCGCCACTGTCGCAGCGACAAGACTTATCAGAGTAGTCGCTCACACTTGCCGAGAGACTCGCGCTTGGTACAAATACCAGCGATTGCCAAGTCATAGGTCTCTAGTTCGAATCCAAGGCACGCATCTCTGACTTTTCGGATTCATGTGCGTATTGTATACTTATCACTTGCTTCAAAAACGATGAAGGAAAACATCGTGAGGAAACCGGCATGCTTGAAAGATATTTCTCGACGGCATGTGAAGCCAAGTCAGAGACCCATGGGCGGCTTTAAGACTCTGACACCACTAGTTAGTCACTATTGTAACCAAACGAGAATAATACGAATCGCCCGTCGCCGTCGCGCACTCGCTGCTCGCCAACTTGTTTTTAATAGAGTCTACTCTCTTTTTGTTAAGCGCCAACAGTGGGACGGGTACCATAACAGGCCAAGAATAGCATTTGATCCGACAATAGGCGCAGAACTAACGTAAGTAACGCAACCTGGCGTCACATTAGCAAACAATTAACATAATAAAAAGAAGTAGGCAAGGTCGCCTCAGCATCATCATCCGAAAGACGTCCACTGCTGGACATAGGCCTCCCCTAAGCATTGCTACTTCGGCCGGTTCTATGCTTTCCGCATCCAGAAGATTCCTGCAGGCTTCACCAGGTCATCGGTCCACCGCAATCGCGCGTAAATAAAACAATATACCTACTCAAATTGTATACTTTTATATTACAATCATTTGTGTATCTTGTGTCAAATAACGCAAATTAACGACACCTGATTTGCATAATGTTCTCTAGCGATACTATTATTTAGATTGTACCTAATTTGTAATTAAAATATTTTATTTATAAATATAAATAATTATAACAGAAAAAGCATAAATATCACCTCAAATTAATATTTACAATATTTACACAGTGAAAGAGTCTGAATATGGTATTCATAAAAAATGTCACAATGTGATAAAATTTAATGAATATAAATACTTATTCATCAACGATATTCAGACTCTTTCACTCGAAAGGAGGCCTATTTGGCAGCGTACGTAGTATTATATTATCTGTGGCAGCGTAATGCTGCAATACACCCTCTCCAGCAAGAAAATTAATCGACAAAAACTTCCCAACCCTATAAGAGTGTAGCATCACTAGAGTCGGATGACATCACTATAAGAGTGACAATTAAGTAGAGACGAGAAAAGAATAAAGAGGCACGTTGAACGAACCCGCATCGCCCGCAAACTTGGCGGGCGATCTCAACCGCGACGGCTGCGTGACCGCGCAAATCACCGGTCTCGTGAGTTTTTAATTAAAACCGCAGATCCACGACCGCGGCGGGCGCGGGTGAAAACCGCGCCGTGAGTTCTTAGCCTTAGTCGGTTCTGGGACGGTTTAGGTCTGTAGATAGAAAGCGAGCAATATTAGGAGTCGCCGCATACGTCTCGACCTGAAGAGACAGCAAGACGGGAACATCACGGGTGGATGCGATACCTCCGCCAGCCGAGGACACGGCACGAGACGCAGCAAACTTAACCCCCCGGAAGGTTATTGCTAGTTCCTATCTCACCGCTCCGAAGTCGAAGAAGTCGCTGCGAAACGCAGACATTTAAAAGGGGAAAGAGCTAAGCTTAGTAAAAATGGTCTGCTTATCACATCTTGGTCAGCAAGACGGGGTCAGAAAAGAAACAAAGAGTTTAAGGGTTAACTTATTTATTTATTTTTAGCCTGTGTTGTCCCACTGCAGGGCAAAGGCCTCCCTTACTCCTTTCCACTCCTCCAAGGGGTTAACTTACAAAGTTCAAATCAATGCAACAAATAATATTATTTAATGGTTCAGTGCACACTTCCTGAGCTCGCACTAATAACGGGTAGGTTTGAAACGTTTCGAATTTACTCTTTGTTGCATTTCTATTGTCGTTCGTTAGGTTAGGTAAGTTGTTTCTAGATCAGGCTAGTCTATAAGTGAAAGTGCCTCTTTATTCTTTTCTCGTCTCTACTTAACTGTCAATCTTCTCTTATAGTGATGTCATCCGACTCTAGTGATGCTGCTACTCTCTTATAGAGTTGGGAAATTTTTGTCGATAGTGTCGATATATTTTTTTGCTGGAACGGGTCTATTATAGCATTGCACTGCCAAATAGGCCTCCTTTCGAGTGAAAGACACTGAATATGGTTTATTCATAAAATATTGTTACATTGTGATAATTTTTGTTTGATGTAAGCAGAACGAAAAAAGATTCACGCTTGTTCGAGGTCAGTTGTCAGCTACCGGTACACACGACATGAGTTAAATTTACTCGGACATTTTAATAGTCTAAATTTAAATAATTTAATTAAAATAGTAATTTAATTTAAACAGTTTATTCATATCAATTTACTAACAGTTGTTTCTTTGGGGAACAAAATTCCTTATACTATATTGAGCTCCCTCTCAGGACCGAGGTAAAGCCAACGTAAGTTTTTCTCGGGATTTTCATGTGAGTATTCCAGTTGTCTGTCTATCACCCAGCGTTCCCCTCATGATTTAGCCTGCCTCTCGTTTCTTAAAGTCGTTTTTATCTCGGGCCCAAACAGAAAAGGGCCGAGTTCGGCCCTTACCTCCCGGTTTATGTGGCCGCAGGCCCGCGGCTACCGAGTCCCGACCTAGCGCGTCCACCGCGCTCGGACACGCCAGAGGCGAAGCGGGCGCTTCCAAGGCGTTCTACTCTGTTTTAATCGAATTGTCTGTCTCGCTCAGAATTCGAATCCCTAGGCGACATCTTCATCTTGACTAGCAGAAGCTATATTTGTTATGCTACACTACCTAATGCGACTTTACTGCAAGTCACAATAAGGGGATTTCTTGATCTATTAAATATTTGTACAGTTCGCAGCACGCACGAGGTGCTGGCGATCATTCAGATGTACCTAACCCGTAAGGGCGGTAAAAACTAGTAATGTGAACACGTAACGTGAAAATAGACTTGAAAGGCGACCCTGTGAGAGACAGATAGATAGATATACAAATATTCCTTAATTCTATACCTTACTTACAAAATGTAACTTATTAACAAATAATTCTATTTTAGGATTCAACGCGTCACTTCGCGGTAACTTCTGTCCAGCGGCCATTTTCTTGAAAACTTCTACATTGTCTTTGCAAAGCTTGTCAAAGGTTTCTTTATAGGTCGGTTTGTTGATCATGATCGACAGTGTGACGTCATTGATCTTGTAATCATTTATGAGAATGTCTGCGCAGGCGATCGTCCAAACAGTCTCCTCTAGGAATATGTTGTATCTCTCGTTTTGATCAAATACTCGACACTGGAAAAAGACAGATTTAGACTCAATTTCACCATACTCTGTTAGATATAACAGACTATTAACACACATGTCAACTGCTGTGATTGGCTGTTGTCATGTCAGTGAGCCAATCAAAGCAGTAACCTGAGTTTAATGACCTGTTAGCAAATTTTTGTGTTTGGTGAAATTGGGTCTTAATAGTTAAAAAGTGAACTAGATAAGCAGTAAAGCCCCATATTCAAATCAATCTGCCTAGACTTTTCCCAACTATGTTGGGGTCGGCTTCCATTCTAAGTTCTAATCGGATACAGCTGAATACCAGTATTTTACATGGAGCGATTGCCTATCTGACTGTATAGCTCATGGAAAGCGTTCGGTGACGATGACGCGAGTTCCATGATTTTTGTTTACCCAAAAAGTGGTCAACGTGCCTAAAGAAGTTGTCACTTCAAAAAGAAGGAAATATTTTAGGAATATTTCTCGAGTTGACTGACATTACCGATTGTGTGAGTATGTAGTCCTATTTTTGATACCCCCAGGACGACCATTTTAATTTTTATTGAGCAGGAAAAAAGAGTATCTTTAAATCCTTACCTCATCACTGACGTCATCAGCCACTACTACGACCGACTGGAAATCTAGCAGCGCGATGAGTGCGAACATAGCGACCCGGTCCTCTGCTCCCAGCTCCCGCATGAGGTCCAAAACAATCTCGCCAGTCCTGCTGGGAGTGACCTTCGACGGGGACAGCACGTCAGACACTCGCTGTCGAATGGCGTCCTCGTCGTCTTCCAGTAGTGTTATTATTGTTGCCCAGATCGTTGCTTGTAGTTCAACTGGAATACATCATAATAATAATTATACAATGTGAAGACTACAATACAACAATAAATGAAAATACTGGCAATACTAATGCATAAGAGTATTTTAGAACTATCAAATAAATCCTAGCATCGAAATTAGAAAAAAATGTTTTTCAAACAAATTAAATAGCATGAATGCCGATCAACCCTAAGCCTATAAATTCCGTTTACCCAACTAGGCCTAGGGTGGATTCTTGGACATACAATTTCGAATATCCACCTTAGGGTGGATTTTTTGGGGTGGATAAACGGAATAACTCGAGCCGACTATATATTTTGCCGATCTTCTACTAACTATATTGACTAAACTAATGAATATATTCAATTACTGTGGGTACTGTGTTAAATGTTACAACAAAATACCTTGTGATATATTACAATTAAATGAAAGAAAGTTTAAAACTCATGTAAAAAGTACACTTTGTAAACAAGCATATTACAGATTAGAGGATTATATCCAAGATAAGAATGCTTGGAAACATGCTGGTCCTGCTCCATAGGACAATTTAGAGTCTAAACAAAATCAAACTGGTTGCTTACTTAATTGTATTTATTTTTCATTATATGACATTGATTTTACATCCTGTGATTAGTTCCTCACACACTGACTTATTAATTGTAAATTTTTAGTAGATTCGTCTATTTTTACAATGTTTGTGAATATGTGAACACCATGTATCTACCACATAATTAATTTATCTGTCGTTTGCTCCAATTTAAATTATTCTTACTGTATACAGTAATTTTATTCTAGGTGCATCGTCTTCACATATTATAATTATATAAATAATGTACTTATACAAAATATTGTAAAACATTTTAAAAGAGTAACGGTGGAGTTTCTTGCCCATTCTTCTCCATACGAAAACTACATTTTGGAAGGGGCGGTAGAATCAATAATATATAATAACTATAATTTGTAAATTTTGACGTTCAAAAGTGCCTTCAAAGGCCTATTTGAAATAAATGCTTTGACTTTGACTTTGACTTTGACTTTGACAATTGAATTTTTGTATGTAGAATGGGAACATCATTAGAGACACGCCGTTTAATTTATTGTTGTATTGTCGTCTCCACGTTGTATATCTGTTTTAATTTTAAATGACTTCAAAAAAAGGAGGTCATGCATTTGACTAGTTTTTTTTTGTATGTACAGACGCCAGCTCATCAACCTACTCCAATCTGTCAAATTTTCCCAATCAACATTGAACCTTATCCTTTAGCGATAAAGTTGAAAATCTATTAAATAAATTTGACAGATTGTAGTAACTTGATGTGCTGGCGTCTGTACACTGATTTCTCTGTGATCACTAAGCCGATTTACGTGATTATTTTTTCAAGACGTGTGTTGGTTCCATTCTATATCAATTTTTCTTGAGTAGCTTTCGAGTTAGGTTCAATTTAAGTTCAATATTAGGTTTTTATTTCAGTTCGTCTATATTGTTATTTTCACAAAGGAAATTTGATTTAATTTTTTAATTGTTTTATTTTTGTTTTTATCTTTTTATTACGGACGCTTTTAACGTTTTGCATCGTTCTCACATGTATAAGTTCAACATGAATGATGTAACCAATATTTTGTAACCAAATTTTTATTTAAAAGAGTGTCCGTGGAGTTTCTTGCCCGTTCTTCTCCATAGGTACCTACTATGCTTTGGAATGGGCATCTAGCTTCATATTTTCTGACTGACCGACCCCTTGACAATTCAAAAGTGCCTGTAATTGGTTTATTTGAAATAAATGCTTTGAGTTTGAGTTTGAGCTTTGAGTTTGAATAGTAGGACATGAATTTTTGTGGGGTACTACAAAAAATTAACAACTACTGCTTTTTTTGTAAAAAATATTCCTGGGAATCGAAAAGGATTAAAAAAGAATTGGAAAAGGTATAAGTAACATTCGCTTACATCTTTCTGCTTCACTCAGTTCGAGAAGTCCGCGGCTGTTCCACCCCAACAGCTGACGGATATTATTCTCTATGAAGCCAACGACCACTCTCCTAGTATTCTCACTGTTTTCCGACGAGCTGCACTCGAATACCACTCTTATAACATCCAGCAATACCCGCAAACAAAGACTAGAATCCTGTAGCTGGTCTGTCACAAAGTTTAGGAGACTTTGTAAGTAAATATGAGTTACTTTTTCATGTTCATTTTGAATGAAATCAATCAATTTTACTATAATCATATCGTCGTTCACCGTTACTCCCAGTTTAGTTTCTATGATGTTCCGTTGTGTGTTGCCTTCCAACATCAGAATCTTCAAACTTTTCTCCTGACATTCCAAATATTTGCTCTTTAGAACTTTACATAACAATTGGATGTAGCTCTCATTCCTTATTTTACTTAGAGTTGAAGTATTAGCTATCGTTTTCAAATGTTCCTGAAACTTGCAACTTTCAGATTCTAATTCATTATGGAGTATTAGAAGATAGTTTAATACGGATAGAACGACCTCGTATGACGAATGTTGCAATCCTCTATGGACGAGATCACTTGTGACAGTGTCGTTGTACTGGGTTGCCAGTATTAGGTAAAGGTACATGGCATTAGAAAGGCAGATGTCTCTTCCGGGGCTTATTGTCGTTGGTTTGGGCTCAAATATCAGTGTATGTAGATTGGTGCAGATTTCGGTGACAGTTTCTTGTGGTACAGTCGGGGATCTGAAATGTTAACATAACATCACGGCTTGTTACCCCGAAGGGTTGGGCAGAGGTGTACCTATAGTACAGCCACATTTCGCCAGTTATGTTTAAGTAGCATTTAATAGGGGGCGAGCCTATTGCCATCAACCGGGCACAAATCCAGACTCCGGGTTGCTACTGAGAAATTCCATATGGAAAAACCCTATAACACTTTGCCCGAACTGGGAATCGAACTCAGGACCTCTTGCTCAGCAGTAGTGTTTGCGACTACTAGACCAACGAGGCAGTCTAGTAATTATAATATTATATGAACATGCACATGAACACATCATTCTCATTTCATTCATTATTATATGAACATCATTCTAGCACGCATGGGTGATTATGCTCTGAAGCTCGAACTGTTACTTTATTGTATTTCAATAGTAAGGGTTACTTCAATAGGGAATATGCAAGTAAATGGTACCACGGTGTTACGCAACAAGCGGGTTATGTTTCTTATGCGTTTGCTTACACAGACAGTAGCTGTCCTGTAACGCAGCCGCGTCTGTATGAATCAAGTATTACACCATAGAAATGATAGATGTCCGTGTTGAATCCGCCTTTTCATTGCCTTATACAAACAAATGCGGCTGCACTACAAACCGCTGTGTTGCAGCTGGGTTTGGACGGTTTAAGCCATTCGCAAGATAATGCAGCACAGACTATGGGTGTCTGTGTTGCATTCGGCTTAGAATTTACGCGTCGAGTACCTACACAAAAAATTTAATAACAACGGGAATATTCTGCGCTAAGAGTATTTTTACACCCTGTATTAATGTTATAACAGACAGTAGATCCTCACCTCATAAGCAGCAAATTGAGAACCTTCACGAACTCGTCCGCGATGAGATAGCAGGGCGGGCCCCGGCCAGCCTGGCCCAGCAGGCCGGCGGCGCGCGTGGCCCATGCTGGCCACTGCGCCGCCAGCGCCGCCCCGCCCTCCGCGCCGCGCGCGCGCAGCAGACGCTCCAGCTGCAGCAGGACGCCGTGGCAGTAGTTCCTCTTGATGGATTTGTCGTGCAGCAGTTCGAACATCGACTGTATGTGGGGGATGAACCTGTGAATTAAAACAACAATATAATAATACCAGCCTATTATAGCCCCACTGTACGGCAGAGGCCTCTTCTCTTTTAGAGAAGGCACTCTTACAAGAGATTTGAGGCCTCAACCTTGTGAATGTCAAATAAAATTCACAAGTATGCTGATGGAAAGTGGCTCCAGCTGAGTCTTGCAACCGGTACAAATTCAACATGGTTTCGGTACCAAAAAAAAAACAATATCCAGTAGTGGTATTCGTTTTTAACATGGTTTTCTTTTCATATCATACCTACAAGCCCACAATCTTTTTTTTTTAAACATCTCAAAGAGATACTTCTATCTTCTTTTTGTTTTATTTTTTATTGTAATGTTCATTTTAATGTAATTTTTGATTGTGATTGTAATATTGTTTTTGATTATAATGCCACTTACATATTTTTTTAAGTTCTAATACAATATGGATATTTTCAGAAATAAATGATTGAATTGAAATGACTTCTTCAAACTGTACATCGTTTTTATTTTTTACTTTCTTTTCTTTTCCTCCTTGGACCCACAATATTAATATGTTGCATTATAAAGAGTTTTTCAATAAGGACGGGTCTATATAATATTTTAGTTTAAGATGACACATAATCATATTCTTCTCTTCTTGTTCTCACACACTCAATCTGTCTTTATATCATCATCATCAGCCTGTTAATGTTCCCACTGCTGGGACACAGGCCTCCTCTCTGTGAGAGGCAGTGGGCCGTAATCTACCACGCGGGCCCAGTGCGGGTTGGTAGATAGTTAATTGACTCAGGCGTGACTTTGCGGAAATCCATCATAAAATACAATAGACGATGTATATCTAGTAACTTAATCCGCTTATCCGTTCTTAAAGAGTTAGAGAACCCTGTAAGAAGTCGACACGTGTTTCGCCTCTCAACGAGGCATCCTCAGGACGACGATTGACCTGTTGCGAACTCGGACACGAAGTGTTATCAACGCGAGCCGAACGCAAAGTGAGCTTCAACCGCCCGTCACCCCCACTTATATAGGATCGCTTATCGGCCCACCTCGGCCGGGATCGTTATCAGTGCGATAAGCGAACAATCGCAACAATGGTGACCTCGGAATATTCGTATTTAATTCGTTCAACAGTGTAACGTTTCCTGTATTATTTTTTGCAATTTCTAAACTCTCTAATACAGACATTTTGAAACCTTTATCACATGTGTGTAAAATTTTGAAAGTGTTATTGTTATTTAACGAATGACCAGAATCTATTAAGTGTTGAGCAAAATGGGATCTTTCTGGACAATTATTCCTGTACGCTGCAATATGTTCTTTATATCTAGTTTGAAAATTACGACCAGTTTGACCTATGTAAATACCATTACAATCATCGCAATGTAACTTGTAAACACCTGATTTTTTATGGTTTTCTAATTGATCTTTTCCATTGCAAATCTGCCTTAATGAATTATTTGTTTTAAAAGCTACCCTAACTCCATTTCGAAACAATGTTTTTGAAACCCTATCACTTATTGACCCTAAGTATGTCAAACTACCTATGTATTCATGTGGTCTTTCTGGAGGCAATGGGTACAAAAGAGAACGAACTATTTTACGACGTTTCGTTTGAATCAAATCATCGACCATTTTCTTTTTGTATCCGTTACTCTCAGCTATATGATAAATAATGTTAAGTTCTCTGTTATAATTATCTTGAGAAAGTGGTACTGACATTAATCTATGAGTGAAACTACGATAAGCTGCTAATTTATGTTGAATCGGATGACAAGATGACGCAGGAATCGTAACATCTGTATATGTTGGTTTTCTATAAATCTGAAAATCGTGTTTATTATTTATTCTTGAAATAGTTAAATCTAAAAAGTTAAGAGATCCATCAACTTCTAATTCTAATTTAAACTTAATTTTAGGATGCAAACTATTGATTTTATTAACAAAAACATCGATTTGACGCAATGTACCGGTCCAGCACATAATTATGTCGTCAACATAGCGGTAATAATATAAAATTTGAGGTTGTCCAACAATGTATTTATTTTCAAAATGGTCCATGAAAATATCTGCCATAAGAGGACTGAGTGGAGAACCCATGGCTAAACCTTCTTTTTGTTTGTAATATTGATTATTAAATCTAAAATAATTTTGTTCCATACAAATCTTGGTCAAAGATAACAATTCATTAACCTCACCAGGATGGATTCGTTGTTTCTCAAAAAGATCTTCAAGTATTAGTAAACATTCCTCATAAGGAACGTTTGTAAACAAACTTTCAACATCCAATGATAATAATTTGGCACCAGTAGGCAAATTGATATCCTTAACCTTCTCTACTAACTGTAAACTATTTTTAAGAGTAAACTTTGGTTTAAAATTTGATCTCGACTTCAATAAGTAGTTCAAATGTTTTGACAATTTATATGCTGGAGCACCGATATAAGAAACCACTGGCCGTATAGGGATATTATCCTTATGAATCTTAGGCAAACCGTATAGCAAAGGAGACCTAGGGTTCATAGGGACAATATATTTTAAGGGCTTTTGATCGATGTAAGATATGTGTTTGGTAAGATTTTTTAACTGGGAAGTAAAAACTTTAGTGGGGTCTGAACCTAGTTGTTCAAAATCGCTACCCTGTATTACGTCATTTACCTTTTGGACGTAACTGTTTCTGTCTAAGATAACCACTGTATTTCCTTTATCGGCCTTAGTAATGACTATACTGTTTTGATCAATTTTGCTTTTCAAAGATCTATAAATGCGTTCGTCTGTTGATCGAGACAATGAATTCGATGAGCTAAGAGACTGTTTAATATGAACAGATACCTGGTGCGCTACTGTCTCATCTTTTTTACCTCTAACTATTGCCATTTCTGAATCTACTGCCAAAAGTTCCAATGGTTTTTGTGACAAGACGGGCTGGATATTAAATTTAAGTCCTTTCTCTAATAAAGAAGTTTCTTCATTTGTTAATTGAATGTTACTAAGGTTTTTAACACGTTGATGAAACGTATGAGGACATGTTAGCTGATTCCTTTGTCTGCCACTACCATGACTAATGTTTCCTCTAACTAATCTTTCCAACTTCCTAGACTGTATCAAATATTTTTCATGAGCTGAAATAGATGCAAATTCCCGCGCTTTATTGTCTAAAATATCAAATTCTATATTGTGTAGGCTGTATACTAACTCTGTGTATAAAATTTTAAGGTGATTTTTTAAGCTATCCCTAACCGAAAACCAGTAACGTATCTCCTCATTTAACCAAATGTTTTTTGCCCTATTCAAAGCTATACTAGCTGATCTACTATATGTATTGGAACGAATATTAACGTAGGAAGGGATTACTCCCAATTGCTTACACTGTTGATTAAACCAAACATTCTGAGCAGCAATACGATGCGATTTAGTGAGTTTGGTGTAAAGTTTTGCCTGTTCTGCTGTACCTGCAAATTTAAGATAGTTAATTGACTCAGGCGTGACTTTGCGGAAATCCATCATAAAATACAATAGACGATGTATATCTAGTAACTTAATCCGCTTATCCGTTCTTAAAGAGTTAGAGAACCCTGTAAGAAGTCGACACGTGTTTCGCCTCTCAACGAGGCATCCTCAGGACGACGATTGACCTGTTGCGAACTCGGACACGAAGTGTTATCAACGCGAGCCGAACGCAAAGTGAGCTTCAACCGCCCGTCACCCCCACTTATATAGGATCGCTTATCGGCCCACCTCGGCCGGGATCGTTATCAGTGCGATAAGCGAACAATCGCAACAATGGTGACCTCGGAATATTCGTATTTAATTCGTTCAACAGTGTAACGTTTCCTGTATTATTTTTTGCAATTTCTAAACTCTCTAATACAGACATTTTGAAACACATATCTTACATCGATCAAAAGCCCTTAAAATATATTGTCCCTATGAACCCTAGGTCTCCTTTGCTATACGGTTTGCCTAAGATTCATAAGGATAATATCCCTATACGGCCAGTGGTTTCTTATATCGGTGCTCCAGCATATAAATTGTCAAAACATTTGAACTACTTATTGAAGTCGAGATCAAATTTTAAACCAAAGTTTACTCTTAAAAATAGTTTACAGTTAGTAGAGAAGGTTAAGGATATCAATTTGCCTACTGGTGCCAAATTATTATCATTGGATGTTGAAAGTTTGTTTACAAACGTTCCTTATGAGGAATGTTTACTAATACTTGAAGATCTTTTTGAGAAACAACGAATCCATCCTGGTGAGGTTAATGAATTGTTATCTTTGACCAAGATTTGTATGGAACAAAATTATTTTAGATTTAATAATCAATATTACAAACAAAAAGAAGGTTTAGCCATGGGTTCTCCACTCAGTCCTCTTATGGCAGATATTTTCATGGACCATTTTGAAAATAAATACATTGTTGGACAACCTCAAATTTTATATTATTACCGCTATGTTGACGACATAATTATGTGCTGGACCGGTACATTGCGTCAAATCGATGTTTTTGTTAATAAAATCAATAGTTTGCATCCTAAAATTAAGTTTAAATTAGAATTAGAAGTTGATGGATCTCTTAACTTTTTAGATTTAACTATTTCAAGAATAAATAATAAACACGATTTTCAGATTTATAGAAAACCAACATATACAGATGTTACGATTCCTGCGTCATCTTGTCATCCGATTCAACATAAATTAGCAGCTTATCGTAGTTTCACTCATAGATTAATGTCAGTACCACTTTCTCAAGATAATTATAACAGAGAACTTAACATTATTTATCATATAGCTGAGAGTAACGGATACAAAAAGAAAATGGTCGATGATTTGATTCAAACGAAACGTCGTAAAATAGTTCGTTCTCTTTTGTACCCATTGCCTCCAGAAAGACCACATGAATACATAGGTAGTTTGACATACTTAGGGTCAATAAGTGATAGGGTTTCAAAAACATTGTTTCGAAATGGAGTTAGGGTAGCTTTTAAAACAAATAATTCATTAAGGCAGATTTGCAATGGAAAAGATCAATTAGAAAACCATAAAAAATCAGGTGTTTACAAGTTACATTGCGATGATTGTAATGGTATTTACATAGGTCAAACTGGTCGTAATTTTCAAACTAGATATAAAGAACATATTGCAGCGTACAGGAATAATTGTCCAGAAAGATCCCATTTTGCTCAACACTTAATAGATTCTGGTCATTCGTTAAATAACAATAACACTTTCAAAATTTTACACACATGTGATAAAGGTTTCAAAATGTCTGTATTAGAGAGTTTAGAAATTGCAAAAAATAATACAGGAAACGTTACACTGTTGAACGAATTAAATACGAATATTCCGAGGTCACCATTGTTGCGATTGTTCGCTTATCGCACTGATAACGATCCCGGCCGAGGTGGGCCGATAAGCGATCCTATATAAGTGGGGGTGACGGGCGGTTGAAGCTCACTTTGCGTTCGGCTCGCGTTGATAACACTTCGTGTCCGAGTTCGCAACAGGTCAATCGTCGTCCTGAGGATGCCTCGTTGAGAGGCGAAACACGTGTCGACTTCTTACAGGGTTCTCTAACTCTTTAAGAACGGATAAGCGGATTAAGTTACTAGATATACATCGTCTATTGTATTTTTTTTGGGTTGGTAGATGTCACATGTCTTGAAATTTTTGGTTCTAAGACATATCGGTTTCCTCGCGATATTTTCTTTCACCGTTTTGAGAGCAGTGTCTGCATAAATAAATAAATAAATAATGTTAGTCCTCACTGGTCGGGAGCGATGAGCGGCACGATGGCCTTGGCGGCCAGCTGGCGCGTCTTCATGACGCTGCTCCGCGCGCACGCCAGCACGTGCGGGATGAATGCTACCAACTAAAAAAAAATATTTTATCACATCTATTCAAAAAGACGTAGGTAGTTTAATCCTCGTAAACAGGGACCAAAAATCAATTTTGAATGTGGATATTGTTAGTAAAGGTTCTATTCACCAAAGAGATCGATCACGATCATTGTACGAATAAGTCAGGCTGGTAAGAGAGAGAGAAACTCTAAATTTAATCAAAATTAAAATCGAAGATGGCGAATGCGAATTTTTTTTAAATTTTTCGTCATGGGTATCGTTTTCATAGTATTCGATAATGGTCAAGCCGATAGTGAGGTCAAAATGTAAATCCAAGATGGCGATGCGAAATTTTTTAATTTTTCGTCATGGGTACGTTTTCATAGTTTTCGAGGGTGGTAAAGCCGATAGTGAGGTCAACATGTGAATTCAACATGGCGGCTGCGATTTTTTTTTCATAATTTTTTTATTTTGTCTTTAAAATCATACGTGAGTAGGAATTTTGTTCCTGATGGGGGTCGGACCACACACGTTTGTTTTCTCATAGAGGGTGATAAAAAGTAGAGTGTTCACCTCGGGAGCAACACTATTTTAAGCTCGTGTGATGTATTTGAATCCCTCGCTGCGCTCAGGATTCTACTTTAGAATCCCGTTTTGGATTCAAAGAAACACTCTCGCCTTAAAAATAGTTGTTTGCTCCCTTGGCAAACAATCTACTAATTTATCACTTTTGTTTTCGACTTCTTTTGTAGCCGTCTCTTTCACTCAGACCTGTGTTCAGTCTCTTTCTAAACTGGAACTGGGCCCAAATACTAATCTATACCAGGAGTCACGAAATGGTGGACCGCGCGGTCCGGATCTGAACCACCAACCTATTTTGTGTGGTCCTTAAGTAAACAGTAAATTGTCTAACTAAAACTTAATCTTGAAATATTAAAATTAAAAATAAAATTTCGTATCTTGTTTTCTAGTAGTACCAAAAAGGCTGCAACAGTCATATTATTTAAAAAAACGGACCCCCAATGAAACTAATTGATGAGCCCTGATCTATGTACGAGTATATATAATAAAGGTAAAAGCTTCTTTTTCCATTTTATAATAGTCCAATTCTTAAAGAAGATTAAAGGATATTTAACACTACGCCAGGACCCTTAGGAGCCGAGCAAAAAATAAGAAAGAACGCTAAGCAAAAATGAAGTAAAAGCACGAGCGGGCGAACCGACGAGGTGGGACGAAGTCGCGAGCAGAAGATTATAATCATATAATTGAAACGAGGTTCTACAGCGCGGCTTGCGGTAGAAGTAAACTGGCAGAAATCGTCACGTATCGAAAAAGCCCGACCGGAAGCTCGCCCGGAGTCAGGAATTGTGCCCGGTTGATGGCAATAAGCTCGCCCCCTATTACATGGGACTTTAACACAACTGGCGAAATGTGGGTGTACTGTAGACCTCTGCCTTACCTATCGGGGAAACAAGGCGTGATGTTATGTTATTTAACTTACATATAGTCCAGAAATCCCCAAGTTTTAACATATTATCGTCATTGCACCCGAGAGAGGCGGTCGCTCCTAGTTTATAATATGTATAGATATTAGATATTGATATCTAAATGATAGCAAGTAGTAAGATACCTTGAGGTTGGACACCGTGCCTTCCAAAGACGAGGGGTACAGCCTGGCCAGTAGCAACAGCACCGGGTACAGTGACGGCTGCAGCACGTCACTGTCAGCTTCCATGCTCACGTCTTGCAGTTTCTCCTGTAAAATACCATTTAATTAATTACAAGAAATCTGAAATATTGTTACAAGTTGCCAAGACCGGTGCAGCACTCGTCGCGTAAGCACACATCCCGTCACGCCGGCAACTGTTGCCGCGCGTGCGAGCCACCTTGTCAGCAGTCATGTTGAGAGAATTTGGCGATAAGATGTTAGAGAACAGCAGTTCTTCTGATGAAGAAGCGTTATTGTTGCTACTATGCCAAGGATCTTCTGCTGCTACAAAGAGACTTTGGGTCTATGTACTCTTTATGTTTGGTGTTGTAGAGACACTCATATTCGCGAACTATTTCTATGAGTTTTCCCTTTAAAATTGTCTACTTTGCGAAAAAAAAAACACTCGTAAACTGTTTTTAGTTTATAAATAAATGCAACCTGCCATGCGTGCGCACGTGCAGCAATGACCGATGCGTCTGGTCTGGCATCCTTCTTACAGTTTCATACATTACAACTGGTGCGTGCATCTGGTGTGCTCCGCCCTTAAGGTGAAAGCGTCAGGGTAGCCCGCGAAATTTTCTTACGTTTTTTGCAACTTGTAGGTCAGTATCAGGCTGTATGTTGATCCACATATGATTTGCGACCGTATGAAATGTTTATTTATAAAATTATAATCATAGAAATCATCAATACAACTCTATAAGTTCATGTAATCCCGTTGAACATACAAAACTACGCAGCAAAGAGACAAGACGTCCCACAATTCCTACATCGCGCAGTTAGAGTTTACCGAGCGAATAACATAGATAAGACTATCCGAAATCAACATATGGGCAGTTGCCCGCCAGACATAACACCCGTCTGGTTGGAGGATCCTCCCTTTTCTATGGTGGATGAGTGAACTTTACACCCTGTTCCTCATGCCTCTAAAACTATTTCATGAAATCATGACATTTGGGGATTATGCTAACCTAAGGAGTTGCATTGCTGATTCTACGCCGAGTTCTTTTCACTATTAAACAAACAATTTATTGACACTTTTCCAATACACACTAAAACTATTTACACAAAGTTTTTATTTAGTGATTGGGCGACTCCAGGTATTCGTAAAAGCAGGGAAAAACTTTTTGAACTTTATGGCTTAAAGCAGCATATGAATAATACAAGCTTTCATCAGTATGTTGCAAAATATTCTAAAACTTTTAAAATGGTGTGCAAATTAGCTAAAGCTCTTTACATTAGTAATAAAATAAAATCAGCTGATGATAAAATAAAAACTACCTGGCAAATAATAAATAATGAAACAGGTAGGAAAAAACAGCGTAATACTAAATTTAACTTAGAGACTGCACATGGCCCCATAAACTCGGATGTAGAAATAGCTCAAGAATTTGAAAACTTTTTTGCTAATATTCCCCTTAAAACGACTGAAGCTTTAAATTCCTCACCCGCGCTTTCTGCTGCTTTACTTAGAAATAATGTAAAGTCGTGCCCTTTAGAGTTTAAGTTTCAGCATACAAACCCCCAGGCTGTTACGAAAGCTTTTAAAGATCTTAAAATTAAACCAACAGAAGATCTATGGGGAATGTCTGTAAAAGTCTGTAGATCTATCATCGAGACCATTGCGCCCTATTTAGCTTTCATATTTAATACTAGTGTAGACCAAGGAGTCTTTCTCATGAAACACAGTAAAGTAGTCCCATTATTTAAATCCGGTGATAGTAAAGAACCCAACAATTATAGGCCTGTGTCAATACTGCCTGTTCTCAGTAAGGTGTTTGAAAAGTTGATGCTCAATCAAATGTTACGTCACTTTAATAAAAATTCCATCTTTCACGAACACCAATACGGTTTCACCAAAGGGCGTTGCACCACTGACGCCGGTGTCACCCTAATAAAGAACATTTTTAACGCTTGGGAAGAAGCACAAGATGCCATTGGAATCTTTTGCGACCTCTCGAAGGCGTTCGATTGCGTAGACCATGAAACACTTCTGCTGAAACTGGAGCATTATGGGATTAGGAACACAGCCCTTGATTTACTAAAATCTTACCTGAAAGATAGAAAGGTTAAAGTTCAAGTAAACGGCATAAACTCATTAGGGTCTGAAATGGCAATGGGCGTTCCTCAAGGTTCGATATTGGGTCCATTCCTCTTTTTAGTTTATATTAATGATTTACCCCAATTACTTCAAAATCAACCGAAGATGGTGTTATTTGCAGATGACACTTCATTGATCTTTAAAATCAACCGACGATCGCAAAATCTTGACGACGTGAATAGCTCTATTCTTCAGGTCCAAGATTGGTTTACGGTAAATAATTTGGTACTGAATAAAAATAAAACCAAATGCATTAGATTTAAATTACCTAATGTTAGAAGTAGCGAATGTGACATCATATTGAATGGAGAAAAACTGGAATTTATTAATCAAACGGTTTTCCTGGGAATCACGCTAGACGAGAAATTACAATGGGGACCTCATATAACATCTCTTGCGGGGCGGCTAAGCTCGGCCGCTTATGCTGTTAGAAAGATCAGACAGTTAACAGATGTAGAAACCGCGCGTTTGGTCTATTTTAGCTACTTCCACAGCATTATGTCGTATGGCATTTTACTGTGGGGTCGGGCTGCTGACATTGAATCTATCTTTATTTTGCAAAAGAGAGCTGTCAGAGCCATTTATGATCTCCGTCGTCGCGAATCTCTCAGGGAACTATTTAAAAGGATTAATATTATGACCGTTCCTTGCCAATTCATTTATGAAAATATTATGTATGTAAGGAAAAATCTACATCTTTTTAATAAAATAAGTGATAGACATAATTTTATTACTAGAAATAAAGATAAACTAGATCAACCATTTTTCAGATTATCTAAAGTACATACATCTTTTATGGGGTACTGTGTTAAATGTTACAACAAAATACCTTGTGATATATTACAATTAAATGAAAGAAAATTTAAAACTCATGTAAAAAGTACACTTTGTAAACAAGCATATTACAGATTAGAGGATTATATCCAAGATAAGAATGCTTGGAAACATGCTGGTCCTGCTCCATAGGACAATTTAGAGTCTAGACAAAATCAAACTGGTTGCTTACTTAATTGTATTTGTTTTTTATTATATGACATTGATTTTACGAGTACATCCTGTGATTACTTCCTCACACACTGACTTATTAATTGTATTTTTTTAGTAGATTCGTCTATTTTTACAATGTTTGTGAATATGTGAACACCATGTATCTACCACATAATTAATTTATCTGTCGTTTGCTCGACTTTAAATTCTTTTTACTTTATACAGTAATTTTATTCTAGGTGCATCGTCTTCACATATAATTATATAAATAATGTACCTATACAAAATATTGTAAAACATTTTAAAAAGAGTAACGGTGGAGTTTCTTGCCCATTCTTCTCCATACGAAAACTACCTTTTGGAAGGGGCGGTAGAATCAATACTTTATTTTGTAAATTTTGACGTTCAAAAGTGCCTTCAAGGGCCTATTTGAAATAAATGATTTGACTTTGACTTTGACAATGATTATACCGGGTGCGGCGATTGAACTGTCCGTATGTGAAAATGAATTATTTCTGTTAATTTTCAATGTTTATTTATACACTTTTGCCATGTGAAAATAGAAAGTTCAAAGTTGTATTATGACTTATTCCGAAGGAATAAAACCGCCTTTCGCCTTTACTACAAGCTGAAGTCTCTTTCTGAAAGAAGCGCATGCTGCTCGAACGACGTCGTCACTCAAACAATTCCATTCTCGCGTAAGAGTAACTTTGAGCGCTTCCACCGAAGTGTGTTTTTTAGCACATGCCCTGGCCTGTAAAACACCCCAAATACAAAAGTCCAGCGGATTCAAGTCGAGCGATGACGACGGCTACATATCTCGGTCGATCAGCACTGGAACGTTTGCTACAAACAATTTTGCGTTCCAATTGCTCTGTGCGATGGTGCCGAGTCTTACTGAAAAGTCCAACGCTCAGAACCGAATGTGTTGCGTGCCCACGGTATCAGCCCTGGTCGCAAGACTTGGTCTCGATAGATTTGTTGGTTTGTTTTGACTTGGTTGCGACCCATTGGAAGTAAAACGAGCGGAGAACGACCTTTTTCAGACACCACTGCCTAGACCATGATTTGGTCGGCTCCTTGGCGTCGACTGACTTGCAATTCGTCTGAATGGTCGCTGACATGTCCCTTCAACCAAACACGGTCATTTTGTTTGTTTAAAAACTGTTCAACGTAAAAAGTTTTCTCATCTGAAGACACCTAATTGGGAAGTCCGCCAGTTCTTTCGTTCGATCCAACCGTCTGCTACGCTGTAAAGCAGCGAGTTCTAAATTCGAATGTGTTTCTTTTACAACAGAATCACTTCAAATGATGATAGAGAACATGTCAAAGACCAACATTTGAAATTTTGGCGGCGTTCGATTCAGTGGTTCGGTTTTAAAACAGTTAGATAGAGACGGACAGTTCAATCGCCGCACCCGGTAATTCTGTAAAACCATGTTGGTTACGCTCGCAAATCATATTTTAATCAAGATACAACCCGACTCTGACCTGCAAACTGTAAAAAACCTAAGAAAATTCGAACCTCGCGGGCCACCCTGGCGCATCCCCCTTAAATCGCAAACTACTTCGCCATTTTTTTTGACATATTTTTTTTTACTCTTGGGTAATTTTTAAATTGTATTCGAAAAATCATATTAAAAACTTAGTAGTCATTGAATCGAAGGGAAAGTTAGGTAATTATGTCATCGTTACCAGCATGAAGTCGTAGACCTCCGGGTACCGCAGGAAGAAGATCCGTCCCGTCATGCTGCAGCGCTGCACGCCGAACACGCGCTGCACCAGCGCGCTCAGCAGCAGTGTGGACGAATTGCGCTCCTGCGACATGCACACACGGCTGAGTTCTATGGTCTGTACACACCCTTACATATGGTCACACATTTCTAAGACATCCTGTATAGAAAACGAGAAACTGACTGACATTGATATGTCAGTCAATTTCTCGTTTTATATACCTACAGCTTTTTTTTTAAACAGATTTTTATTTTAAACAGATTTTTTTTAAACAGATTTTTTTTTTTCGAAAAAAAAAAAATCTGTTTAAGAATAGTCCTAAGGGCAATTGTCACTCTGTGGAGCGCACGTGCACATGCAGCACATCTCATCACAGTCTGCTTAGCCTTTTACCGACTATGTTGGGGTCGTCATCACATCTTATAAAACACATTATTATAATGGAACAGAAGAGCCCGCACGTGTGGCGCGTGTGTGGCGCAAGAGTGATGCACGTGTGGCGCATTGTGGGCCACATACGCACACTCGTCTGCGTGTAAAAACGACTGAATAAAAATTGTGCGTGTGTAAATGTTAAATTGACGCTCAGCTTTGCAGTATAACCGGTCAAAATACGCCCAATGAAGTCGACATGGCATTCATTTGTTCTTCTCGCCATTAAGTTTTTTGAAGTGAAAACTTTTTTGGCGCATTGAGCACTTTTAGGGTGAACAAAAATCATGGAACTCGCGTCATTGTCACCTAAATCGCTCGAACGAAAGATATCAACGCGAGAATCAAAAAGTTACTTAGTTTTCACTTCTATCGGCAGTCCCCAAAAACAGCCCGATTTTTTTTTGTACTGGTCTTTACCTGGGAACCTTCTGGTGTTAGATATCTTGAAGGTGAACTTTTCTGTGGTGTTGCATGCACCTAAAAGCACAATGTTTTGCGTGCTTTACATTGCGCACTACCATAAACAGAATTTGCACACCAAAAATAGAAGAAGTTTCCCAGCAATTATTAAAGAAAGTTACTTAGTTTATGTACAGAATGCGCAGATGATCAGCTTCGTGATGAGTCTTTTTACACCTTGCATAAGGTGTAGAAGCACATGTACATTGTATACGTACGGCCCAGCTGTGCGCGTCGAAGGCGTGCAGCGCTGCCACGAGCGCGCGCGCCACGTGCGGCGCCACGCGCTCGGCCAGCGCCGCGTGCCGGCACAGCGCGCGCAGCACGTGCAGCGCGTGCCCGCGCGCGGACGGCGAGCCGCGCGCGCACAGCTCCAGCAGCGAGCTCATGCAGCCGTGGAAGCACAGAGGGTTGCCTTGGACTTGCAGCTCGGTTGTTACTAGAGCCTGATACAGACAATATAACAGATAAAAAAAAACACTTTTGTTTTTGTTGTGAAGAAAATCGCACTATTTAGTGCCACACAGGACTATACGGGTTATGGGTGATGTCTCTGAATACGAAAATTGGTGACTACATTGTTATACTTATTGGGTTCCCACCTGTAAAAATTATGAAAAAGGAAAGTAAATAAATAAAAATTGGGTTAAGAGATGTGTTATTTTATCATAGTTGCAACGTAGATCACGAAAATTCATTTACTTCGATTAATTCACTAATTAGTATAAACTGCATTTTTAAGGTTCCGTATACCCAATTTGTCTGTGTGAATGTTATCATTTTCATAGGTTTCGGATATACTGATACGGAAAATCCGAGATCACAAACCACCAACATTTGGAATGAAGGTACATTTTTGTAGGTGGTCGACTTCTAGACCATAACAGACATACACTATACGTATTTTAGTCCAGATCAGACGGATCTATTAAAGGTAGGATTGACCATATAGCCTTAAAAGTAATATAAGATGTGACCTGTATGATAAAGGGCACGCCGGCGCTCCTGCGCGTGGCGCACAGCGCGCCCCGGCCGCGCTCGATGGCCCGCATGAGCTGCGCCAGCCAGCGCAGCGGCAGCCCGTGCAGCGCCGCGCTGCGGCAGCGCCAGAGCCTGCCAACACCACGAACATATAAGGCTCGTGCAGACTAACGCGACGCGACACCGGTGAAGTTTTTTAGAAATTGTTTTATTAAAATCGCGACGCGCTGTCGTCTTTACCGAAGTATCGAAGCGTAATGAATTGAATATTAATTATGCAATATATCTAAGTTTAAAAAAGACATAAAAGTCATTGTATCCATTTTTTTTTGTTGTTATTTTTAGGGTTCCGTATGTCCGAATGAAAAAACGGAACCCTTATAGGATCACTCGTGTGCCCGTGTGGCTGGCTGGCTATCTGTATGTCCGTCTGTCACAACCAATTTGCTCGGAATCGAATGGACCAATTAAGTTGTAATTTGATACACATGAATTGATGTGACCAAAACACGGACGTGTTACGTAATTAAATGAATTTTGATTATTGAGGTCCCTTTTCGGAGACAAATAAGAAAATTAAAAAAGAAGTTTTGCACACCGTACTGTGTGACATATCAAATCAAAGGGCTTACTGTGAGTGTCTCAAGTATATTTTTTTATAATTTAAAAATAAATAGTTTAAACTTATTCAAGAAAATTGATGAAAATCGAATATTCACTCCCCTTATCTCCGAAACTACTGAGCCTAGCCTAGCCTAGATCATATAAATAAATAAATAGCATGGCGACGAGCCCAAAGTGCAAGTGAACTCGAATTTAGCATTCGTAAGTTTCAGTGCGTTAAACATAATTTTAAAAAGTGCATAACATCGACCCGAAGAGAAGTGGGTTGACTTTACACAGAAATTAAAAATGACAATAATGAAATAAAATAAAAAATAAAGTACAAACTTTATTTATTCTTTTATTAAATCTCCATAGCAATGCACAACCTAAACTGCTGAGTCTTAGACTAGAAGCATGAAATTTTGCATAATTATGAGTTCATTGTATAGTGAAAGTGACAATAAGGAGGGATATTTAAAAAAAAATCCCCGAATGAAAGTTTGTATGGATGTCTACCATTTTTACCGATAGGAAATCCCATCGGGAAAACACACAGCTTGTAAATATATTACACTATCTGCGCCCCGTGGTTTCTAAATCTCGATCCCGTAGGAATATTGGGATAAAAACTATCCTATGTCCAAACCTAGGTTATGGTTTACCCATGTGCCAAATTTCATCCAAATCCGTTAACCCGTTTTAGCGTAAGGGCTTGTACACAAAACTGCGAATCGGTGCGATGCGAATTCGCAACGCAGAAGCTTCGGAAGAAAATCTTAGGGATTCTTCAGGGAGCCGTCGCTGATTTTTGCGATGCGACGTCGCATCGCAGTTTTGTGTACAAGCCCTAAAAGCGAAACAAACAAACCAACAAGCAAACTCACTTTCGCATTTATAATATTATATTGTAGTTACGATTAGGATGATGTGAAGTACCTGTCGAGTAGCATCGTGAAGCCCACATAAGCCTGCTCGAAGGCCCCGCGGTGCTTGGTCTCGGCCAGCAGGCTCGTGAAGTGCTCGCCCACGCGCGCCAGCTGCGCCGCGCACAGCGTGCCCCGCTCTGTGGCCGCGGCATCCTCGCCGTCTCCGTCACGCTCTGTGGCGTCACCCTGGCCGTCTCCGTCACGTTCTGTGGCGTCATCCTCGCCGTCTCCGTCACGCTCTGTGGCCGCGTCTCCCTCCCCGCGTACACTCAGTCTCGCGCATATCCCGCCCAGCAGCAGCGATACCTGGCCAGCAGTTAATATAAAGCCGATAAGCGTAAATCCCCTGTTAGGACACAATGTAAATCCTATTTCAATAGTAATTTAATTGCCAATTAAACAAACAAACTTTTCTAATGTGTATTTTCCGAGTAGAGTCCGACCGAATTTCGTTCTCGATTTTCGGCCGAAAAAAATAACTATGTTTTTCGGCAGTGTCCGAAAAATAATAAGTTCCGTCAAATCAATACCAAAAAATTAATTTGATCTGAAAATATACATTGTTACAACAAATAAAGCACAATAACTCAAGAAATTAATAAATGGCTTGAATTGGGAAGGTTCTTTTATAATTTAAAAGTTATTAAATTAACGCCAACCTACAAATCTAGAAATAAATCTGACCCGGCAATATCCGTCTTACCTGTACTATCTAAAATTTTCAATTAAAATATTTTAATCGCCTCATAAACCATCTTTGGTATTTATTTATTTTATACTCAACAATACGGTTTCCGTCCATAATCAAACACCCTATCTATAAGCGACAATAGATTTAATCACTAAAATAAAAACATTCATCGACAAGAAACTTATAGGTCTTCATCGATTTGAAGAAGGCGTTCGATACCGCAAGTCATAATGGTTTTGTTAAAAAAAACTCAGCAACATCGGAATAACTGGGTCTGCATACAGTCTTCGAATCATATCTCACTGACAGATTTCTAATTAAATTGCGGAATACCCCAGGGATCAATTCTAGGGCCTCTGCTTTTTCTTGTCTATTTAAATAATATAAAAAAACATCAACGTTACGGGCACACGAGGGGTGTGCCCGTAACGTTGATGTTTTTTTTATAGGCTAACGACACCTGTCTCTTTTAATTTGGAAGTGATGTTGAAGAGGTTGTCAGAGAGCGCAAAATGCTGGCCCCAGTTGTTAGCCAACAACAGAGAGAGTTATATCTTTCTTTTCTCTCATGTAACGAAATGTGTCTTTGAAATTTCACAGTCAATGTCGTCCAATTATCGAATCGCCACCTAAGAAGTTTTATCTTTGTTTTTGTTTGATCGTATTTTGATATCGATGCCCATCACGTCTGCGGAGTTTTGCTAGCCAATTTATTATATTTGGGGTTAAAAACCTTAAAAAACAGATGTAAACGAAGCAGTAACGTGCCAAATGACGTTACATCATGACCACAACAGAAACGGACGTTTGAAACGTAGTAGAAAAGATTTTCATAATTTTTCGGAGCAACAAGCAGTTTTTTTTACTAGCCTGTGCTGTCCCACTCCTGGGCAAAGGCCTCCCTCCACTCCTTCCACCGTTCGCGAGCCCGCGCGTCCTCCTCCCAATGTTCACGGAACCTATCCAGCTCGTCCCGCCATCTCCTACGTGGTCTGCCGCGACCCCGCCTCACTGTCTCAGGGCACCAGTTCTGTGCTATTTGGGTCCACAGTTTATCCGACATGCGGCAGACATGTCCTGCCCAGTCCCATTTAAGTTGGGCAGGCTTTTGAGCCACGTCAGCTATTTGCAACAAGCAGTAGTTGAATTTATGTTTTAATACTTTTTTTTTGGTTCTATTATTGTCTTTTATTGATTTAGTGAAAAACCAAAATTACATGCAAATAGTATAACCAATTGAGCATACTATACCTCTTTGACGGACCGCCAGGCACACAGCAATACCATCTGCGCCGTGACCTGCCTGCCGTCGTCCAACGTCACATTTCTGGTAAACAAACGTATTCATAAAGTCATTACTAGTAAAATAATCATCTGGACGATCATGTCATACACTGAACAAAATAAGTATAGCAGTATTAATAGATATTCAATTTAAAAGCGCGCGCCCTACAGATGCAAAGTACCGGATTTATTCACTACTAGCTGCATCCCGCGGTTTCACTCGCAAAGGTCTTGATCCTGTGGAAATATCAGGATAAAATGTATCCTATGTCCTTTTTCAGGTCATGGTTTACCCATGTGCCAAATTTTATTCAAATCCGTTCAGCCGTTATAGCGTGACAGCGTTACAAACAAAGAAACCAACTAACAAACAAACTCCCTTTCGCATAATAATAACAAGTGATCGGATATTCGGATGCATATTTACCTAAAGTTGAGGTGTTGGCTATTATGGAAAGCACCTTCATATACAAAAAATCCCGGGATACCGGGATCGAAACATTTTGAGTTCTGATTATAGAATCGAATGTTTATTTACTTACGTGCAGGTGTTGGCTAATATGGAATGCTTTTTTGTATCGATCGCAAAAATCTCGCGATTCCGGAATTGATTTGTTTAGTACTTTTTGATTATAGAAACGCTAGCTAATGTTGTAAAGTAGTTTGCCAAATTGGCATAGCACATAGCCACAAACAATTCAAATTTCATTCAATCAATTTCGTTAAAAAAAAATTACAGTAGGTATATAAATTTTTATGTTAACACCGCAAAAGTAACCTTCATAAGAGGGCTGATAAGTCATTTCCATACCATGTATCTGATCCCGGAATGCAATCAAATCCGGGATTTATATAAAGAAAAAATATATATTTAAAGCCTCTTTCATAATTTCTTAGCCAAAACGTAGCTTTAGGTAAATATGCATACGAATATCCGATCACTGATCATAATTTATAGTAATAAATAATGTTTATTATAGTAAGAATATAAATAATAATATATTATAGTAAGACCAGGACAGGGAATGTATCATATAGGATAAATTATCGACCCATCTCACTTGCTACAAGGGGCTTTTTGAAATAAGTGATTTGACTTTGACTTACAACAATCAACAGCTAAGATACTCGACAGTTTGCGTCTCAGTACTCACTGAGACTCTACATTTACGTGACGCCCAATTCGGTTTCAGGGCTGCCGACTATTCACTGAGAGTTCTATTATCCGGTCAAGCACTGACGCGTTTGTTACGCAATAGCTGTCAAGCCTCGCGATTACGTCACTCAAAGTCGCATTACGTAACTTTGACATTTTTCAGAATTTTTCGGTGTTATGTATCATTTTTTGACAATTTTACTTCTAATCGATAATAATATACCTCAAGCCATAGAGAGAAACAACCCACGGACCAAAGGAATATCGCTATAGTCCCACCGTGTCCGATATATGCTTGTTTCCTCGTCATTCAAGCGACGAAATATCCTTGTAGCAGTGTATGTATAAAGTGAGTAGCTGCCTCACCCAGTGTTCCCGTGGTCGGACAGCTGTACGGTCCCGTCGCTGAGCTGCACGGTCTGGTCGCTGAGCTGCACGGTCTGGTCGCTGAGCTGCACGGCCTGGTCGCTGAGCTGCACGGTCCGGTCGCACGGCAGGTGGCCCTCGGGCGACGAGTTGTTGACCACGCACGCCACCGCGGCGTTCACTTCCATGCAGGTGTCGATTATCTCTCCAACCAGCGCGGTCCACTGGTCATCCAACGATATTTCTCTGTAAACATATTATTTATATAATTGGGGAAAGCGTGCTCAATATTACAGACATAAATCCAAGTTATTGGACAGTTAAATGTGCTGGTGGGTCTGGTGTAGTGTGTGACTGACCGTGCGTCGACGTGCTGTATGTTGCGCGCGAGGCAGTGCAGCGCGCCGTACACGGGCGCGCGCGCCGCGGCCGCCAGCACGCTGCGCGCGCACACGTGCAGCTGCGCGCGCGCCAGGCGCAGCAGGCGCGAGCACAGCGAGAACTGCACCGGGGCGGCGCGCCCGGCACTGCGGCGTAGAAGGAATATTTATTTATTTATTTATTAAAACTTTATGCACAAATAAAAAAAATACTGTACAAAGGCGGACTTAATGCCTGGGGCATTTTCTACCAGTCAACCTTAGGGTGATGCAGAGACAAAACATGGCAGGTGCAATATAAGGGATAGATAAATTGAAAATTAATACATACTAATACATAGATATATACATACATACATACATACATATAAACCGAATAAACTTTGTCAGGAGAAATAACGATAGGTAGAGGAGAAAACAAATCCAACAAATCAGCGCTGCAAAGATTCTGCCAATTTTTCACGAAATATGTTCACGTGCCTTCATTTTGAATGATAACCGACTGGTTGCCATCCTGATGTTCAGAGGGAGCGAATTCCAAAGAAATACCGCCTGAACAAAGAACGAAGAGTGAATAAAAGCAGAGCGAATATAATGTACGACAGGAAGCATCACAGTACAATGTAGCCGATTTGTAAGAGTGCGTATTAAGACAGAATTTATGAAGTGAAAACTTCTTTAGTGCAACAAAACACTACACAGTATAACAAAAATCATGGACCTCGCGTCATTGTCACCGAACGTCATCGTCACCGCACCGTTCCCATCATAAATTTCGTGTTGACAGCGCACTCTATTTAATTTTTTTAGATTTTTTTAATGAAACCATTTTAGAGACATTTTTTTAGAATTTTTTTAATGGAACCACTTTAGAGACATTTTCGTTAGAGTTACTTAGTTTTCATTTCTATCGGCAGTCCCCAAAGACTGCTCCGATTTTTTTCACCCGCACAGCCTTCTACACACCCGATTTGTGAAATAATAATATGCTTATAGTTCACGTAACATGCGACGGAAGACGACATTTTCCTCATAATAAGAACGTAGTAAGTGCTGAAAGGGTTTTATCTTAACAATTCCAAAATTAAAAGGAATTTCAAAAAACGCCTGCACTATACAATTAATGATCATAGAGTATCCTAATAGTCAAGAAGAGGTAGACTAGCAGAACGTTGTCAAGACGATTAGACGAGATAGACGAACTGGTTGGCTAATCATGATTTGAGACAAGCAAAAAACAGAGAAAGAGTGAAATTGAATTACTGTAAGAGATCTATACCCGTTGAGATGTCCTGAATTAATGTTACTTAGTAGAATCAAGGTATAATGAAAAGCTTTTTTTTAAATACCCTATTAGTTATCGCTCAATCAATCTTCCTAGCCTTTTTCCCAACTATCTTGGGGTCGGCTTACAGTCTAACCGGATGCAGCTGAATACCAGTATTTTACATGGAGCGACTGCCTATCTGACCTCCACAACCCAGTAACTGGGTAATACGATACCCCTTGGTAAGACTGGTGTCAGACTTTCGGGCTTCTGACGACTCGTAACGACTGTCAAAGATCCACAAATGACAGCCGGGACCAACGGCTTAACGTGCTTTCCGAGGCACGGAGGAGTGTCGGTATGTAAAGATGGTCACCCATCCACTGACCAACCCCGGCAAGCGTAGCTTAACCTGATGGATCGACCTGTGTGGCTAGTATTACTTAGCCACGAGCTCCTCCTATTAGTTATCGCTCAATAAGTACAAATAAAAAATGCGTGGAAATTAGAGGTAACTTCGTGATGTTTTTCTATCAATAAAAGTTTATAATTTTTTGTTTCTATTCTACATAAATTCGTCGCCATATTCTTATTCATTTATTGCGTTCCAACCTAACTAATATTATAAATGCGAAAGTGAGTTTATTTGTTGATTTGTCTGTTACGCTTTCACGCTAAAACGGCTGAACAGATTTGGATAAATTTTGGCACACGTGTAGACTATGACCGGGATTAGGACAGGATACTTTTAATCCCAATATTTCCACGAGATCGAGACGTGAAGCCGCGGGGCGCAGCTAGCAATGTATAAAAGATGCGAAGTCACTAATCTAGTCTATATCCTAACTTCATATTATAAATACGAAAATTAGTTTGTTTGTTCCGCTGTCACGCGAAAGAGGCTGAACGGATTTGGATGAAATTTGGGACATAAGTAGACCATGACTAGGATACTTTTTATCCTTACATATTATAAAACAAAGTTCCCCCTCCGCTTCTGTCTGTCTGAATGCGATAAACTCAAAAATTATCAAACGGATTTTCAAACTGTTATCACCAATGGAGTGATTCATGAGGAAGGTTTAGGTGTATAACTCATTATAGTTTCGTGTAAATTGGCTGAAATATGATGATGATTGTTGAAGTAGGAAAGAGATACATAACATTATTTTTCTACAGGATTGTAGAAAAATAATGTGCGTCATGTTAAAAAGTTCAGTTGATAAAAAATACATGATTATTTCCGAAACTAATTTGACCGGTATAATTTATAATATTATATTTTATATAAATATTAATCTTTAAGTATCCAATAAAATATGTTATTGATTGGTAATCCCGGTATGACGTTCCCGTGGGATATTTTCCGACATTCACGCGGGTGAAGCCGTTAGCAAAAGCTAGTGGGATTACCAGTCAAGTTTAACATCACGCTACGACCCTTAGGAGTCGAGCAAAAAGAAAAAAAAAAAAACTATAGCGTGAGCGGGCGACGATGTAATGCGATGCGACGCGGTGGGTTGGGAGCCAACGGCCCGACTAGAACCGAGCATTAGTGCCGAATTTTGTCTATGTCAACGAGGCACCATCCTGTGGTGTCTCACGACTTCCACGCGAACGAAGTCTCGGGCTCAGCTAGTATAAAATAAAACTAAGTTCTTACCACGGTTCATCTTGCAGTATGTAGTCAGGTAGTTTTGTCCTCAACAAATCTAGTTTATAACCCGCCGAGACACACTCAGTGGGCTTTAACGCCGACGCTTGGCGGAATATGTCCTCTATGTCTAAGCTGATAGTGTAGTTTTTACTCTGAAACAATAAGACATGCTGAGTGAATGAAAATATTTTATTTTTACAAAGGCGCAGAAACAATAAGGATATTGACAAAAAAAAAAATTGGCCGTCAGGTAGATTATTAAAAAATATTTGACACCTATTTTTTCTTTTTTTACGTAACGAAAAGATTACGGCAATACATTGAGAAGGCAATATGTTAAAATGTGGCAGGAGGTCACTCCCCGGTATATTTTATACTTGTGACGTAGTGAGCTCCCACTTCCCAACTTTAATGCGTTTTATCTAAACCATTTTTTTATTAATATGATAAAGCACAAAATACGTTTTTATTATATACTAGCTGCTAAGAACCATCTCCATACTATAACAAACACAACAAAAAAAAAATAAGCCAAATCGGTCAAGCCGTTTTCATGTTATGTCGTGACAACGGAAAACGGGTTTCATTTTTATATATATAGATAAATGACTTACCACGACATATACTTCATCCTATGATAGTATTTGCAGATGATAGCACATCAAATTGTTTCATGTTTCAATAAAGAATCATAAGTAAATGACATTAACAATACAATTAATAATTTAATAAAGTGGCTTGACAATAATAATCTAGTTCTTAATCTCCTAAAAACTAAAATCATGCACTTCTACCAACGAATATCTGTGGGAGATATGGATATAAACTACAATGGTCAAACTATAGAAAAAGTAAACAGTACAAAATTTTTGGGAATCATAATTGACAGCCAGTTAACCTGGAAGCCGCAAGCAGAAGATATATGTAAACGTTTAAGTACAGCCGCATTTATGTTGCATAATCTTTAAAAAAAAGTAAATTTACCAACAGTATTAGTGGCTTACCATGGTCTAGTAACTTCCATCTTGAGATTTGGTATAATATTTTGGGGTCACTGTAGTGAACGAGAAAGCATTTTCAAAGCGCAAAAGCGTTGCCTGAGAGCTATATTTAGTCTTAAAGTAACAGATAGTTGCGTACCTATATTTAAGTCTCATAAATTATTAACCTTCCCATGTCTATATATCCTTGAATTAGCAATATTTGTTATAAAAAAACCATGTCTATTTGCAACTTTAATAGAAACTAGAAAACGAAGTACAGCTATGAGATCTCAATACCAGAATCTGTTACACACGGGCGCATTTAAAACTAGTTTATTAAAAAGAAATGTTATATGTATGGCGCCTTTAATATTTAATAAAATACCTGACCAAATGAAAATCTTACCGTTGCATAAATTAAAAAAACGTTTCACAGATTTTGTTGTGGATAAATGCTATTATTCTGTGCAGGACTTCTTAAATGATAACTTTTTGTAATATCTTTAATTTGTATTACATTTGCATGCTATATTAAGATTATAGAGAGCAGTGGTGGCCCAGGGAGAGCAGTGGTGGCCCAGTGGTATCGGCCTCGACTTACGAGTTGTTGGTCGTGAGTTCGAACCCAAGCAGGCGCTTTACTTTGTGTAAATAATTTCATCACCACTGCTCTCAAAACGGTGAAGGAAAACATCGTGAGGAAACCGGCATGTCTTAGAACAAAAAATTCGAAGATATGTGACATCTACCAACCCGCACTGGGCCCGCGTGGTAGATTACGGCCCACTCCCTCTCACAGAGAGGAGGCCGCAGTCCCAGCAGTGGGAACATTAATAGGCTGATGATGATGCTATATTAAGGCAGGATGTACTCGGATGCTATTATATAATTTAACAACTTATTTTTATGTACCTGCATTCTAAGCAAATAAAGACCTATTCTATTCTATTCTATACGTGTCTAATATTTTTTTATTATCTGACTGACGGACTAAATAGTTTTTTTTTACCATTCGACATCCCTTTTAGACAGGCCTAATACAAAACTTTCTCTTCAGAAGTCGGATATATGATTATATGACATTGGTTATTATTTTTTATTTAAATCATAATTATATCACCTTTACAGACTCATCCAAGACGATGTTTTACGTTACAATGTCTACACAACATTACAAACAACTTACGCCCCGCGGTTTCGCCCCCATAAATCTCAATCCCGTGGGAATATCGGTATAAAAAGTCCTATGTCCTAACCCAGGTCATGGCCAAATTTCATCGAAATCCGTTCAGCCGTTTTAGTGTGAAAGCGAAACAAACATACTTTTGCATTTATAATATTTTGTTTATCTTATAAGCAAAAATGACAAAGAATTATATACAAACAAATACAACAATTTTATTATAAATATGACAAGGTTTATAAGAGCAGACCCTCTTTCAATTATTATTGGTACTATTTGAATTATTTGAGTGTTGGTAAATTAATGTTGTGTTACAAAACCCTTATCTAATCTAGTTGTTATTAATTAAAAACGTTATATAAAACGATAAGGATACAAAAAGCACGTTGAGATCAATCTGTATGTGATTTCATGACGACGATATTAAGTTGTGGAAGTTGTAGTGAATTATATTTTTTAATACAATCGAATGGTATTTTGTGAAAGACTATAGTTATCATAGTGAAAGAAAGTGCTTTTTTCATAAGATTGAAAAACAATAATAACGGTGAATAACAGTAAAACTAATAGTTATATTGGATGGAAGAGCTCATTACTGTCCAGACACAAATACCAGAGCAAGCCAGCAAGCTCATACAGGAAGCCATATACAACTGTGTTGGGAATTAACCACAGACAAACAAAAAAGAAACCTTAACTCGTCAACTATGTCCGACGAAAACAGAACGGAATTCATACAATTCTGTACTTTAATAGTATCGATTCTATGCGCCTTTGCATCCCTGGTCGCATATTACATGCACCCGAAATGGCGGAAACATAACTATATGTACGTTAAACTAATAGCTATCAGATGCGCCGCTACATGCTGCATGTTATCACTAATAATTATCCCAGAAGATCTAATTTCAAAAGAAATGCTGGTTATAACATATTTAATCATTGTCACCACGACCGTGTTGGGCACGGTCCACGCAGTCGCGCTTTGCCACTTACATGTAGCGTTGAGCTGTCAAGAAATATTGGAAGAAGAAACTTTTGTGACTAATTCATGGGCTTATATGACTGGAGTTACTGGCATCGTAATATACAGTGTCAAATATGTGTTTGGCCTAGAATTATTTGTAGTTAAATGTATCGTAGGAGTCCTTTTGTTAGCTATATCGACCGGAAATATTATGTTACTGTCGAGAATATTCAACAGTGTAAAAAAATGCAGAATAACGTTTCTATTTTGTGTAAATACTTTGGGCATATTGTGCGATGTGTTGTTAGTCTTGTATGGGGGCCTTCTGATCAATGGCGATAGTGCTGGTTTAATGGACGATATTGTGAAAGCGACATGCGCTGGGGTGATGGTGTTGAAAACCATTTTAATTCTGTGTAGTAAGGATATGGAGTGGAGAAAATGTGGCTACAGTAGAGAAGAGAACATTGAAATGTAAAATGTTAGTTATTTGAGGAGTAAAATCACTTGGATTGGCAACATGTTTTTTATTTGTGCGTTTTGTGCGTCGTACGCGCAGCAGAAGAAGGAGCATAAAATAAATGCCAATACTTTCAATAATCCCCGAAGGGCTAAAGGCAAAGATGCACCTATAGTACACCCACATTTCGCCAGGTATGTTTAAGACCCATGTAATAGAGGGCGAGCCTATTTCCATCAACCGGGCACAATTCCAGACTCCGGGCTGCTACTGAGAAATTCTTGATGAAAAAACCTAATACCGGTTTACCCGACCTGGGAATCGAGCCAGGACCTCATGGTCAGCAGTAGCGCTTGCGACCACTTGACCAACGATGCAGCTTGTACAATCAAATAAGTGCGCAGTGCTTACCCTGAGCAGGTGGTCGGGACAGCTGGCCAGCACCTCCAGGGCGAAGGCTTTGTTGTTCTCGTAGCTGTCCTCCAGGTGCAGCAGGAGTTTCTCCACGTATTGCGGCTCCCAACTCCTGTAGAAACATTTTGTATCAATCTTCCAGAAAGCAAATATATCCCTACTCGCCGATACTAAAAGCAGCGTGTCTGCTAAGAACCTAAATGACTTTTACAGTTTTCGTGGAGGGCTCTATCTATAGTTATAAATAAACACTTATTATATTTAGGTTTCGTATAAAAAGGGTGAATACGGGACTCCATTACTAAGTGTACACTGTATCTCTGCGAGACGTTTGAATTCTATCGAAACTGACAGCTCACAAACGCTATGCGCCAGTTTCGGTTGGGCCGGACGAAAATTCGGCCACTTTTTGGCCAGCTTAAAAGTTTTTTTTTTGTGTAGGTCATTATGAAATAATTTCTCCCGCTCTGGGCGGAGCGGAAGGGCGTGTCAGACTCTTACTGACTAAAACCCACCCGTGTTCCTTCAGTTGCCTGTACGTTGCCAGGGGCCACGGTCTCCCCTTAGGACCTTCCCACGACCCCAACAGGCATCGGCCCTAGCGGACCCCGTCAGTTGTGCTGACATCTCGTCTCGTCGGTTGAACGTTCCCCTCACCTGAGGGGCAATTCCCGTAATTTTTAAGAACTTTCGCATTTCCTACGCGATCTGTCAAAAATACAACCAATTTACCAACATTTTTTTAAAGTTTGACAGATTGCAACTAGAATGTGAACGTTTTTTATGTACGAGAATTGACCGTCAGATTACCAACCCGCACTGGGCCCGCGTGATGGATTACAGCCCATTCCTTCTCATAGAGAGGAGGCCTGTGTCCCAGCAGTGGGAACATTATAGCCTGATTACGCTATGCTGTACCTGCTCTATTTACCTTTCATATCCTTCCAACGTGATCTGCTCGCACCACGCAAGTATTTGTAAGGCAACAAATCGCCTGCTATAGTTGGTTCCCGGTATCAAACTATCAAAGCACTGTCGACGTAAGTCCTCGGCGAAGCGCAAGTAATAAGCGACCTTATCACTCATGCCGTTCGGTTGCTTTTCCCGCTTTATCACTTTGTAGCTTTCTTCTAGACGTTTTATGAACTGTAAAAAACAAAAAAATCATGTTCAGGTAGTCTGTAGAACAACTTTGTAATAAATTCTTCAACTTTTTTTTATGTGAGTTGTATTTTTGCTTTCAATTGGCAGTCGGCCAACCTGCCAGATGCTAAGTAGTGCGCGTTGCCCCTAGATATCTGCAGTACCAGAGGTACAGCAAAGAAAAGAAAGAAAGAAAGAAAATAAATTTATTTGACTCAGGCCAAGGCACATAATATTCACACAAAAAAAAAACAGAAAAATTTAAATAAAAAATAACAATAGTACCGTGTGCCTCACGGCTGCGCCAAATAGGCCCAGCTCAGCATAAATGTCAGACAACTAGTGGCAGCAGGTGCCTTGCCGTCCCATACACAAAGCTAAGTGTCTATTGTGGGACGCATTACACCCGTAGTTATTATGTACGACTAGTACGTATTAATTATCCTACTAAAATAAATGCGGAAATGTATTTAATGTTTTTTATTCTGTGGCATACTCTGCTCCTTTTTATCCCGAAAAAGTACGGTACGGTTCCTGTGGTAGTCTACGGGAGCAAAGCCGCGGGTAAAAGCTACACTTGAAAATTAATAATCTTAGGTAATTTACTTTCCATCGGCATCGCCACTTACTTAACTATTTTAGCAATCTGTATTCTAAGATTTGTTGAGTGTCAATCCTACTAATATTATAAATGTGAAAGTGAGTTTGTTTATTTGATACGCTTTCACGCTCAAACGGCTGAACAGATTTGGATCAAATTTGGCACATGGGTAGACTATGGTCTGGATTAGGACATAGGATACTTTTTATCCCGCTATTCCCACGGGATCGAGACTTATGCGGGTGAAACCGCGGGGCGCAGCAAGATTCTAATAATAAGCCCTACAAAATGTTGGCTGCAATGTAAATTGAACTATAAGTTATGTCTGATATTGAGTTTTTTGTTCAAAAACTTGATAATTATCTCAGATGCTGAATTCAAATACAGTATTGTATGTTAACGTGCCTTCTTCATAGCGGACATGGTGAGCTGGCGGAAGTTCGGCGCCTGCGCGTTGATGTTGTACTTGAGGTAGTGCAGCACGAAGCGCAGCTCGCCTTCTGCGAACAGCTCCGTGCTCTTGGGAGACTCCACGATCAGCGAGAGGGAGAGGATGCGAGTCTGGAAACAGTTACGATCTCAAAACTTAAACCATTTATTTCAAATAAACCAATTACATGCACTTTTGAATTGTCAAGGGGTCGGTCAGTCGGAAAGATGAAGATAGTTGCCCATTCCAAAGGTACCTATGGAGAAGAACAGGCAAGAAACTCTCTCAATCTCTGTTGTTTATTTAATTTTATTCAGTACGGTTAACTGAATGTTCTTTCTTGCTGTTTTATTTTTGTTGCTGTTTAGGACATGGACAATCCAACACCTAGTTTAAAATAAATAAATAATAAAATCATTTATTTATAAAGGGGCACGTTTACAATAAATACTTTAACAATTTAAAATAGAGTACAGTTACTTATTTGCCTGAAATAGGTTGAACCTGTGCTTCAGGCTAGAAAGTGCATAAATACTTATTCCAATAAATTAACAATGAAAGAAAGAAAGAAAGAAAATACGTTTATTTGCGGTAAACATGACGCAAGGAATGAGTGTATAACAAAAACTAAAATTAAAATTTAGGTAAATAAAAGCAAAAATAGCATGTTAGCGGTTCTATTTGCAGACAGCAAGTAGATCTTCTGTCTGTGCATAATCTATGGTTAGTAAATATTTAAGTACATTTTTTTTACAACTAAAATTATTTAAATTATATAAACTAAGTTTTTTATTTAATCTATTGTATAGAAATGGTCCTAAGAATGTAAAGAATCTTTCTACAAACACAACATGTTTTGAGGATGCATTAGATATGCATACTATATCATTCAGTTTATTCGAACTCGGAATCTGATGATCCGCAGCCTTATCAATAAACCACTAGACCAGTGGTCGGCAAACTTATAAGTCATTAGAGCCAAATATCAATATTATAACGACTAAGATTTATTGGAAGTTAGTCGTGACGAGAATGATATAGTGTGGCTAAACTGCGTTGGCTATTTAATTTTGAAAATTTTGTGATTTCAGAAAAGTAACTTTATTCTCTACACATTAAGTTTAGTTTCCACTGCAGGTACTTCTAGGCAAGCGTGCACTATCGTACAAGAAAGCTTCAATATTTTTATGACTATTTTAACAGTACTAATCATTCTGAAATCAACACAATTAACATAGGAGTAAAGTAGATATTTGAATAAACTTTACCTCATCCACGGCATCTACAGCGGCTTGCTTCAACAACTCGTAGCTGATGACGCCCTTCCACTCGCTTGCGTTCGTGTGGGATAACGTGTCAGTGACACACGACTTGCGAACTACGCGCAATAGCATTAAGACACATTTTAGATCACGCAGCTGCCCTCCCGGCTCGCCGGCTTCTTTTATGTAGGATAGGCTGTTAAAGAAAATTTATTGGACATCATAGAAACCCGGAATATTTGTGTCTGTATTTTCTTTGACATCTTAAAACTGCATGACATATTTCGACTATTTGTACGCTTTCTGGCATTACATAGCTCTACATTATCTATCTATACCATAAAAATAAATAAAATTGATTAAGAGCTTTACTGAAAGTATATGAAAGGATACAATAAAAAATTAAAATAATTGTCTGTCTGTCTGTCTGTTCCGAATATTCCTGTTAAAATTCAAAAGTCATTTATTCAAACTAGGCTGAGAATCGGCACATTTCATACGTCAAAATTACATAAGACAGTCCCCGAAAAACGCTCACCCTTCACCACTTCCTAGTGCTTTAGCTGGGAAGAAGAAGTGGCGCGACAAACTGTCCAGCAGCACAGCTGTCTGTTCAGTTAGAATAACTTGATTCTATATAATAGTACTCATGTATGAGTCATGAAATATAAAGTCATGTCCACTTCGGATATAGGAATTTCCGAAGCATCGCCACAACTGTACCTCCATTATAAGCTCAGCATATTTCTTCGTGGCGATCATTCCATTTTCATAGCATATGTCAGATGATAACGCTATAAGTAGTTACTACCACTTGACTTTTTTTTTCAATTGTAACCACCCATACCAACCACTTAAATGGGTGGGCAAATATTATAAATGTGAAAATGTATACAAAAAAATGTACACGACAATCACCATTAATACCTACCTTGACGACTAATAGAGAAATATTGCAGAAAAAGACATGTTGCGCCAACGACAAATAAATTAGGATAACGGCAGGAAAACTATGATTTTTACCCTAGGGATAGACCACGTGTGAAATCAAAAACGCTTAAAGCTAGTATAAATAAAGTATTCTGAGAGATAATAAAAAAACAAAAGTTTCCATTCGAAGTTTTTTTACCGACAACGGGGTAGCTCTTGGTCTGCATCTCACCTGGTGGGAAGTGATGACCAGGCTGAAGGTGGTAGCCAGCTTCACCCGGAATCCTCAACCACAGACGCACTGGCTATCTTATCTCTAACTGCCGAAACACAACAATGCTGTTTACATTGTTGTTATGGCGATAGACTTAGATAAGATGGTGGTAACTAGCCAGGCGGACTTAGAACAAGATAGAAGATAGATAGATAGAATACTCTTCAAGCCCCACCACCAACCAAACGGAGCAGAAAATCTAGCTCCCACTGGGAATCAAACCCGGGACCTCTGGGACTCTGAGACAGGTGGCTTAACCACTACACCACAGAAGCGGTTTTAGTTGAGGTTCGAAATTTAAATCACATTATTGACCAGCGGGTTATAACAAAATTCAGTAGAATATTATTACCCGGCTAGACCCCAGGGAAATAATGACTTACTATAGGTTACGTGAGCATGACATATAATTTGACATTCTTGAACAGATGGTGTAAATAATAAAGCTGTTAATCTGAATGGAGTGTTACCTACATGACTTGCAGCAGGTCCGGCCTGCGCGCACACGCGCGCGCCAGCACGCGGCCCAGCACGGCCAGCTGGCCGCTGTCGGCGTGCGCCTGCGCACTGCGCACGCACGGCGCCACCAGCTGCGCGCGCAGCTCGGCCAGCGAGCACTCTGCGCACAGCTTCACTAGCATAGCGTCCAGTGCGGCACTCGCCTAGCGAACATACATAAATAACAGTTTACGCTAGTTTCATAAAAAAAAATTGTCAAATTATCACTTCCCAAACAATTTTCCGCATAATTTCATTTGCCAAATGATTCATCATCATCAGCCTATTAATGTTCCCACTGCTGGGACACAGGCCTCCTCTCTGTGAGAGGGAGTGGGCTGTTATCTACCACGCGGGCCCAGTGCGGGTTTCGAATTTTGGTTCTAGGACATGCCGGTTTCCTCACGATGTTTTCCTTCACCGTTTTGAGAGCAGTGTTGATGAAATTATTTACACAAAGTAAAGCGCCTGCTTGGGTTCGAACCCACGACCTACAACTCGTAAGTCGGGGCCGTTACCACTGGGCCACCATTGCTCCGCCAAATGATTACTTGGCAAATAAACTCTTCACAAATAATTGTAACACAAACCTAATGTTTGGCAAGTGAATGTTTAAACAAAAACTTGCTTACCAACTAGTACTTGTAGCAATTTTAATGTAGTCAAATATTTCAGTTGGTATAACATATTTTACGCAAAATAAAATAAGCCAAATATTTAGATTTTTAGTTTTCAATTTACCATTTTTAATCAGTCAATTGCTTAGTCAATGACAAAAGATTTGCATCTAAGGGTCGCGCCACACCTGCCGAACGTTCCGCGGCGGAACGTTCCGTCGCGTCATGTTTGCTTGCATTTCTATGGACGTAACGTTCGGCTGATGTGTCATAGGTAACTTGAAAAACATTAAGAGCGTATTCAACCGAACGTTCCGCCGCGGAACGTTCGGCAGATGTGGCGCGACCCTATCTGTCAGTTGCAGTTGCAGAATATACAAATTAAATTACAATGTGTTATGTGGGTAGGTGGTAAATTATAAATGACGCTCAATCTTGATCACCAAATTAGTTTCATAGTTCCATTCAAAACAGTAATATGCCTGTCGCGGTCCGTTTGGAAGACGATACCTACTAGCAACCAAGATTAAAACATGTTTAAGGACCTTCCGTATTTCTGTGTTTTCTTGGAAATCGATCAAATTCGATCTGTAGAGAACCTATATACTTAGCTCTATACTCCCGAAAACATTTGCGGCTTCATGCGGCTTGCGTCTCGCGTCGTCCGTTGTCTCGCAACGGCAGAAAATACGAAGCGTGGGTTTAATTAAATCACTCAACATTTTTAGGCGCGGGACATAATAAATTATACAAGTGGCGAGGGGCGCGGGCGTGGCGTCGGTGTGGCGCCGGCGTTGCGCCGCCCGTTTCATATTTCATACAAAATGTAGGAACCAACATAAACAAGTATAATGATTTAATTCTGAGCCTGTGTCTAATGTAAGTGTGTGTGTGTAATTGCTACATTTATATCTGTACTTTTTATGGTATACATAATAAAGAATATTCTATTCTACCTATCTGTGTCTGTGTGCTGTGTTTATGGCAATAAGCTCGCCCACTCCTAAATGGGACTTAACCATAACTGGCGAAATGTGGGTGTACTATAAGCACACCTCTGCCTAGCCCTTTGCGGATTAAAGGCGTGAAGTTATGTTATGTATGTAGTACTCACAGTGTTGCGTAGAGGTTGTTCGGCCAGCGCGGCTATGACGTCAGCAGCCTGCACGAGCGCGAGCACGTGTCGCGCGCACAGCTCGGCCGCCAGCCACGCCACGCACACATAGAAGCTCTTGCGCGAGCGCTCCAGCGATTGCAGAGCCACACGCAGCGAATCCAGCGCTGCGCTGTCGCCTAAAAAATATAAATAAAAATGAAATGCTGTTCGCGCAGCGCATCACTTGAGAATGGCTGGACTTCTTCGGTTAATTTTCTTTTTTAATCTTCGTTAAGTCCGAATAACATTTTTTGGCCAAGAAAAATTGAAAATGGTTCAGGATGCATATCCGGTATGGCTCGCAAATCCTTCCATATCCTCAGAGCAAGTTCTTCCTTACCATTACCGCGCCTTCCGGTCTACTCTCTGATATACAATGGCTTCTGTAACCCCATGCAACATGAGGCTCCAGGGGCTAGTGCAAATCTTGGGGTTCATTCGATTTATCGAGTCAATTCGAGTCTGGTTAAACCACGCTGGGATCAGTGCATTTCATTAATTCATTCAAAGAAAAACTGAAAATGGTTTTGTCAAGGAGATGTACGAGTATTTATTGTTGACTTTTGGTTAGTACAACGTGTGACGGACCAGCAAGTACAATAATACCAGCCTATTACTGTGCCAGTGCAAAGCAAAGCCCCCTTCTCATACAGAGAAGGCACGAGCATTGATCACCACGCTTGCTCAAGGCTGGTTGGCGATTTCAGATTTATAGTAATTATAAATTCAGGTTTTCTCACGATGTTTTCCTTCACCGATGGCAGTCATGACCAAGGTAAACTTAGAACGTATACATGAATTGAAAAAGGCAAATTGGTACAGATCGCGGCACGTAAGTTGAACCAAAATGGCGGTCGTCCGCGTAGGTAAAACTATGATTGTACTTGAGACACGAAAATGTGTTACAGATCGCGGTACGTAAGTTGACCTTAAATGCGCAGAAAACTATTTTCGGGTCTCAATCGAAGTATAATCATAGTTTTACCTGCGCGGACGACCGCCATTTTGGTTCAACATACGTGCCGCGATCTGTATATACTTGCCCTGATTTGAGCCTAAAACCTGGTGTATGAGAGGTGAGGCCTTAACCACTGGGACATTATAAACCTTTTTTTTGTATTTTTTTACCAGCCCTGTCCATTTTGGCGCAGTATTTGACGACGCAGCCCAGCATCTGACCGGCGAGATGTCTGACGCTGTCCATGTAGTGCTCGAGATGGCCCCACGCGAACAGCAGCAGCGCGTGCACTAGTGTGAGCCCGGCGGCGCTGTCTGCCAGCTTGTCCAGAAGCTTGCTGATCTGAAGCAACGTGCGCGCTACGCCCAGAATGAAGGCGGATTCTGATGAACTCCTGAAAATTTATATTTTTGTTACCCACACTGAAAGTTCGTTTTTCTCCTTAACCTATCTTTACAATTTTCTGGACATTCCTTTTATTTATTTATTTATTAAAGAACACCAACAGCATTATCATACATACAACAATTGGATTAAGAATAATAATAAGGAGGAAGGAAACTCCTTAAGGAGGCTTTCGTTGGGCAGCTGGATCAAGGGCTTGAAAGCGTTTCAGAAAGCGGTACTCCTGGACACGGCTCGCATTGTCAGGAGGTTCCTCTCCCTGGAGCCCTGACCGCCGAGCTGGAAGCTTGGACCCTGTTCCCGATACCGGTGGGCTACTCTTTTTTGCATTTTTAAATGTTAATATATATTTTTTATATTCTTATCAATCAATCACTCTTCCTAGCCTTTTCCCAACTATCTTGGGGCCGGTTTCCAGTCTAACCGGATGCAGCTGAATACCAGTATTTTACATGGAGCGACTGCCTATCTGACCTCCACAACCCAGTAACTGGGTAATATACTGATACCCCTTGGTAAGACTGGTGTCAGACTTTCGGGCTTCTGACGACTCGTAACGACTGTCAAAGATTCACAAATGACAGCCGGGACCAACGGCTTAACGTGCTTTCCGAGGCACGGAGGAGTCTCGGTATGTAAAGATGTTCACCCATCCACTGACTAACCCCAACGTTTTTATATTCTTATATTTAAAAAAATTATTAATAAGTATTGAAATGGAATACGAAGCTGTTTACAAACTAAAAGTAAGATTTAAACATATTAACAAAGCTTCAACAAATAAAATAAGACTGAATACAAATTAATTAAGGGGATGAACACAACATAACACACATAATTCAAAACTAGATAAATTATAAAACTAAATGATAATTGGTCAAGTATTTTTTTTCCAAGGAGTCATGAAATATGTCCAGCTTTGAATCTAAGTTTTTGTTGAGCAGATTGTAGTGGTTAATAATTTTTGAAGGAACATAAACGAAAAGTTCCGAAATAATAAAGATTGTTAACAACCTCTCTCCTATTTCCAAAATCTTGTTGGTAAGAGCGACGATAGCGGGGTTATCGTGCACGGTCTGTGTGAACAGCTGGTCCACTGTCACAACAGTGGCGATGGCGGAGTACAGGCTGAGGCGGCCCGCCTCTAAGCTCAGTAGCTTGCTCAAGTAACTGTCGGTAGTGCTTGAGTTAAATATCTGTAATTTAAAATAAGGACAATTTTACACAAATAAAATAATATAACATTACACACCTGTATTCCCCGAAGGTTTAGGCAAAGGTGCACCTATAGTACTACCAAACTCCAATATTAGGCACGCCCCTGTTACAGTCTCATGTAACAGGGGGCGAGCCTATTACCGTTAATCGGGCAGCAATCCAGAACCCGGTCTGCTACTGAGAAATTCTAGATGGAAAAACCCAATAAAACTTTTCCCGACCGGGAAATCGAACTTAGGACTTCATGTGACTACAACGAGGCTGCACGGATAGCTCTTAGATAATTTTCATGTATTGTTATTTATTCAACAATCTACCCTTGCGTTATGTAGTAAAAGTTGATTTTTAATTGGTTTGTATTGATGACTAGCCGGATACCGAAGATTCGTTTTCGGTTTCGGTTACGGTAGAATTATTCCTGTTTCGGTTGGATACTACTAAAAACGTTTTACTTATTATTTTCAACAAGTCATGCAGACGTATATTTCCATGAGGCCATTTTATAGTGTTTATATGATTAAATATTATTAACAGAACAATACTTACTTCAATCCAACTGTCTGCTCCATTCTCCGCAACATGTATAGTCAGGTACAATATACCACTCACAGACTTAGTATCCATAGGGACATCGTCGTCAAACATCAGGTCTTGCATTACCAACCTTATCCCGTCGAACATAAAGATCAATTTACTTATATCATCAGGAGTAGCTTTCTGAATGATGTGTAGAAGCAGTCGTAAGGAGATATGTGCTAATGTGAATATTTCGTTCTTTTCCGTTGGTGATAAGGTATTCTGTCCCCTGAAATTATTATGAAGAGTTATGAATGCCATCAATTAATCATTAGTACAGTCTTTTCTGTATTGATATTTTTATACATCCTCAAAATTAAATAAATTAAAATAATATATAAAAAAAAAAAAAAATATGTCACCTCATACCATCTAAATCTAACTTCTAAATTAATATCATTAAGAGGTAAAATTTTTGTTTCTTTGTTTGTTTTTTTGTAAGAGAATCTCTGAAAATAATGATCCAATTTCAAAAAACCTTTCACTGATCAAAAGCTACACGATTGCTGAGTGTCGTAGAATGTTTTAAGGTTTAGTTGACTTCCACGTGAACAAGGTCGATGGCAGAAGCTAGGATGGTTATAGATAGCTTAAGCATTTACGTAAACATTATTGCTACCATCGTAGTCACGCATATCTAACCACTCTGAAAACAAAATGACAACATGATGACCACACTTGTTAAACGTCCCTTTTTTTTGGGTTCCGTACCCGAAGGGTGACAAACGGAACCCTATTCATAAGCCTCCGCTGTCCGTCTGTCTGTCAGCGAGCTCTATCTCATGAACCGTAATAGGTAGGCAGTTGAAAATTTCACAGAATATGCATTTCTATTGCCGCAAGAACAACAAATAATAAAATTAAAAATTAAAGGGGGGTCACCATACAATAAAATTAAATTTTGAAAAAATATCTGACCCTAGCATGTCCCTATCATTATTTAGAGCTCATCGAATAGATAATAAATATAATTTTTATATGTTTTTATCTTCAAAAATGATGAATTAGAGGGCCGTAGAAGTTGTCAGTTTTAGACCATTTTTGTACGAGCTCTATCTCAACAACTAAACAAGTTAGGAATTTAAAACTCCTGTATATTATGTAATATACACTGTTCATAATCAACAAATACTAAAAACGCCGATTCAAAAGGTATTTTATTTAAAAATGGGCGATTTTCTGCAATATAAAATAATAATTTTGTAATTCATACTATTATTATGCAATACAAATTCCACAGATAACTATTTATTAGTCGGAGTAATGACATGAAATTAGTAAGTACTATCATGGCATGACTATACATGGAATTTTATTATTTCAAATTCAAATTTGAATCATCCAAAAAGGTCTACAAAATAAGCTTTCTTCAAAAGATTTTAAAACCGGCCAGTATTTTTTGAGTTTAAGAACTTTATCGACTTTTTCCAAAGTATCCCTAGACGATGTTGATGTGTGTACCTCATGTTCCAACCAGAACGGGTTATACTCCAATAGACAATATATTCAGTAACATTGAAATGAATGCTGGCACACACAGTGCTCAGTTACCTTAAACCGTTGTGGATACAATTTCATATTGAGAAAACTTATTTGTGTAAAAACATTCGGCCACGGCGGCCAATCTCAACGGAGACTAGCCTTCGGCGCGGGAGATATTATAGTGCACAAGTGTGTGCGGCAGACACGAGTGCACTCTCTCTTCCCTCACTCTCATAGTCCGATGGGATGTATAAAAATATTAAGTAAGAAATAATAGATTTCTGTATGACTATCAAAAATAACGTAAATAAATAGCTGTATTGACGGAATGTTGTAATTAAAATTTGGCGTACTACTTACATTTTATTTTGTATAATATAGTCTGATGTAGCAAGAGAAATCCTTTTATTTATAAGTAACTAGCTTTACCCGGCCCGGCTTCGCACGGTTAGCACCACGTTAGCACTAAGTATTTATCTACGGCGCACCTACCTTTCCTAATTACCTACCCTACATATCTACCGCTTACCTACCCTATATACCTATTTATACCTACTAATACTATGTTAGTAGAAAATAAATAACTTTGACTTTAGTTAATGCATATTACCGAATAAAGTTAACTATTTATATAAATATTTTTGATTAAAATGAAACATTTTTTCATTAAAATTAGACAATTTCTTTACAAATCTTTATGGTTTTCATAGCGCTTCTGTTGTTACCTTTACGAAAGTATAACAAAAATTCATAGTGTTAAATCTTGTACGACACGGTATGGAACCCTTCGTGTGCGAGTCCGACTCGCACTTGACCGATTTATTTTTGTATGTAAGCATACTATAGCGGCCTAGCGCTGCAAGCAGAAATAGTCCTTACGATGTTCAGATGTGCGTGTCGGCGATAGTACAAACAGTTTGTGTATGAAGTTGCAGTTGTTAAAAATAAGATTAAACTGTACCTCAACGTTGTCACACAGCACTCCAAACAGCTAATCAAATACGCAGCAAGAGTCAGTTGGACTGCCCTCAACGCAACCACACCTGCTGGGAAGTTCTCAATACACGTGAGTAGCTTGTTGACTATGTCCACGTACTGTTTGTAGTTAGACGGTTTCCTGGACATCAGTACTGAGATCTGCATGGCCAGGGCATCCGAGAATGGTTGCTGTAAGTGCTTATTTTTGATTATGTGCCTGGAAATTTACAATAATGTTAAATAGAATATGAATTTGTAGTGAAAAAGGAAGCGAATTCCAAAAAAAAAAAAACACTATTATGATAGTTTCAATAAAAATGGAACATTTTTGAGTTTTAATAAACATTGAGTAGTCGTTTTTTAGGGATTCGTACCCAATGGGTGCCAAACAGAATCCTATTACTAAGCCTCCACTGTCTGTCTGTTTGTCTGCAACCGATATCTCATGAACTGTAATAGGTTGACAGTTGAAATTTTCTCTGAATGTATATTAACAACAACTAAATAAAAAAAAATCAAATTAAAAAATTAAAGTGCCCCCATACAAAAACTTTTTTTTTAACGGTTTGTGTGTGAATCCGACTCGCACTCAGCCAGTTTTTTTTATATACATATTATTCTGCCCAGCTCTAAAAAATATCCTGCAATAAGTAATATACCTGGAAATAAAACATTTTATAGGATGTTTAGCCTCAGCATGGAAGAAAGCGGCAACCAAAAACTTCATAACATCATCGTCAAAGGAATCCTTATTAGCGTCTATTATCTTCTTCAGGATCGCTAATTGATCATCTGTAGATGACGAGTTGACAAAAGCCTGAATTTCAGTAATGTTAGCATCTGAAAATACAAAACACATTTTTTAAGTGAAGCATTTCTTAAAAGTATAAAATGAAAGGCTGAATATTTAAAAGCAGACAAGGGCTGATCCAGGATTTATTTCTGGGAGAGGCACTTGTGCCAAACAGTTAATTGTTTCCTATATCTACATAGTAATACACTATGCTGTTTTTGGGATTCATTCTTTATCAATCTATACTAATATTATAAAGCTGAAGAGTTTGTTTGTTTGTTTGTTTACTTGAACGCGCTAATCTCAGGAACTACTGGTACGATTTAAAAAATTCTTTCAGTGTTAGATAGTCCATTTATCGAGGAAGGCTATAGGCTATATATCATCACGCAAAGACCAATAGGAGCGGAGCACCAACGAAGAATGTTTCAAAATCGGGGTTTTCTTGCGGGCAGGTTAAAGTTAGCGTTAGCCCAAAGTAACTATTCCATGCGGACGAAGTCGTGGGCAGAAGCTAGTGACATTACAAAAAAAATAACCTCTTGCCAACGGAGGCTCTAGGCTGGTGCATTGTTGGCTTAATAGACCTCTGGGCCCAGGCATAAACTGACTGCATCACTTTGAACCTAAGTAGTTACGCCACTGCTCCTGAAGATATACTAGGTACTTCTACAGCGTTCATCACTGAAGTAATGTCTTGATGGATATGCATTCATGCCAGTCCATTCAGATGATTCGATTTTATTTTACTTAAACCGTTTGGGGGGGCACATGCCCCTATGCCCCCCCTAAGGATTCACCCTCGGTCAGTGATAGAGAGCTCATGTCATCACTATCACTACATATTATAAAACAAAGTCCCCCCTTGCGTCTGTTTGTTTGTTTGTTTGAACGCGCTCATCTCTGGAACTAAGAGTCGTACCTCGCAGTTAGTCAATTCTTGAGGCTATAGTCTTATTTAACACCACGCTACGTCTCATAAGAGCCGCGCTAACAGAAAAAAGTCAGAAAGAACGCTAAGCGAAAACGAAGCAATAGCGCGGGCAGGGAATAAATTCACGATTTCACGCGGACGAAGACGCGGGCAGAAGCTAGTGCTCAATAAAAAAACAGTTTATTTACCTGTATTTTCAAATAACGAGGTTGGTATAGCAATAGGAGAATATCCAATGGAATTCTTAGATTTACCTCCCCCGCCTCGATTTATTCTCAGCGCTAATCCATTCATTGTGATAAAACCTATAAAATATTAATGTTTCTTCAATAAATATTAGGCTTATCCAAATGTTTTTAATGTTTACACCGATCAACAATATTTTTATAACCTAAAAAATTGGTCACGTTAAACGTCATCATGACGTTTGGACTTTTTACAAATCATTCTTTGTAAACAAAGTTTAGTTAAAAAACTGCAGCTTTTCTCGGCCTAGCTATTAGTTGATAGTATTTATTATTAGCCATCTTGAATACGTTAATTTGAGGACTTAGATAATTATATAAAAAGTTATATTTTACTGCGATATGTTATTGAATAAGTGACTCTGTAAATGACATGCAATGGCTCAGTTCAGTTCAGAAATAATTTAAAAGGAAAAGAATAGAGCGTTAGATAATAAAAATCGATATAAAATTGTGAAGCTTCGCATGCGCGTCTTATACTACAGTGGAGTGTGTACTACTTCCGTGGCGAAGTTCTCCAAATACCTACTATTTTCTTAAAACTACCTACCAGTCAGTATGTCTTCTCGGTTTTTTTCTTTATCTTTTGACATTTCTGAACTATTTATATTTAGGAGCGAGGTTCGCATAGCGGCAAACTATGAAATAGAGTTTGGGACAAATGATGGGATGGCACAAATGAAGGATGTTGGAATCTCTTTTACACGTCATATAAAAAAATATGTTAAAAAGGACATTGCCTAATTTTGTATGGAAGTTGGACCAAGTGCTGCCTAGAATACTCACATAGTGCATTTTGTTCCTCAGACCATCACTAACCTGTATTTCAAAGCGCATAAAAATCTATCCCAGGAGTCCAAAGAAAAACAGTCTCTTGTTTTGAATATTTTTATTGGAAAAAATTAACTTAGTAGCAACAAATGTACAAAATCAATTATTAAACAGTTATTGTGCATTCAATTATAATTGTAGTAATTGTATTTTGATGTTGTAGTTGGAGTTGGACGTCGGAACCACTGGGGTAACCTACTGGCCAGTTTTATGGAGAAGGAAGGCCTCTTTATGATGAACTCCTTCTTCAAAAAACGTGAGCACAGAAAGTGGACCTGGCAGAGCCCTGATGGGGCAACAAAAAATGAGATTGACTTCATTATGTCGACGAAGAAGCAAGTATTCAATGATGTCTCTGTGATCAACGTGGTGAAAACCGGAAGCGATCACCGCATGGTAAGAGGCACATTGAACTTAATTATCAAGCTGGAAAGATCTTGACTGATGAAGTCTACGCTCCGTCCAGCACCAACCCAAGTCCAAAACCCCGAGAGCTTTCAGCTCGAACTTTAGAATCGTTTCGAGTGCCTAGGGAACTCCGTGGACGATTTTAACGATGGGTTCGTGGAAACTGTCCATACGGTCGGGTCCAAGATCTTTACGACCCGTTGTACAAATAGAAACAAGAAGCTCTCTGATCCTACTATTCAGCTCATGAAGGAGAGGCGCGAGATGATCCTCCAATCTTTAGAAGATGCGGTCAAGTACCGGCAGCTCAATAGACGGATCTCTAAGTCCTTGAAAAGCGACCTTCACCGCTTTAGTGCAGACCGCATTAAGGATGCGATATTGGGCAGAGCCAGCTTGCAAAACTGAAGACCGATGATGGCAGGATCGTATCCGCCAAACTTTAACTATTGAGAGGTTATATGGACAGTTATACACGTCAACCAGTAACCCCGTTACGAATGTGGCAAACGACCCAAGAGCTACATTAACCCGACACTATACCGAGGATATCCCGGACGTCAGCTTGTACGAGATTAGGACGGCTCTAAAGCAGCTTATAAACAACAAGGCCGGGTGATGACGGAATTACGGCGGAACTCCTAAAGGCCGGTGGGAAACCCGTTCTTAAGGCCCTCGAGAAGCTGTTTGATTCCGTCATACTCGGGGTAAAACGCCACACGCATGGAACAGAGGTGTGGTAGTACTCTTCCTTAAAAAGGTGTGTGAGTATGTCAGTCCGACTCTACGACCAGACCTCAAAACCTATCCTTCTGCAGCGAGGTGTGAGACAAGGAGACGTTATCTCTCCGAAATTATTCACCGCTGCACTGGAGGATGTCCTCAAGGTTCTGGACTGGAAAGGGCTAGGCATCAACATCAATGGCGAGTATATCACTAACCTTCGGTTTGCCGACGACATAGTTATCATGGCTGAGGCCATGGAGGACCTCAGTATAATGCTTGATGACCTCAGTAGAGCCTCCAAAAGAGCAAGTCTTAAAATAAACATGGAAAAGACAAAGGTCATGTCAAATGCCCATGTAACACCCACTTTCATAAAGATCGGAAACGCTACGCTCGAAGTTGTAGACGAGTATGTTTACCTAGGACAAACTGTCCAGCTAGGTAGGTCCAACTTCGAGAAAGAGGTCAATCGTTGAATCCGACTCGGCTGGGCAGCGTTCGGGAAGCTACGCAATATCTTCTCGTCCCACATACCACAGTGTCTCAAGACGAAAGTCTTTGACCAGTGCGTGTTGCCAGTGATGACTTATGGCACTGAAACGTGGTCGCTCACAATGGGCCTTATCAGAAGGTTAAAAGTCACCCAAAGAGCAATGAAGAAGGCTATGGATCACCAAAATGGATCACAAGTGACGTAAGACAGCAAAAAGTAGTCGGTTTTTTTTTTTATTCTGGCATCTCGCAGCTGACCACTAAGGTCCTGGCTGGTTAACCGAACTTTCCTGTGGCTGCCTTTAGCTACTACACTAAAAGTCTCCATCCAGGGGCATAAACTATTCTAAATTAAAATTAGGCGAACGCTCGCTAAAGGCACGGGAGGGGGGGGGGGGCGGTTGCTGGGTCCTTAAGGGAATATAGGGGGGTATTTATAAATACATTTTTGAGAAAAAGTATATCAAAAACGTTGTTTAATGCAAGATTAGTCATTATCACAAAAACTGGATTTATTTATTTTTCCTGGGACCAATTTTTTTTTTTTAATTTTTTTATAGTTCATCTGTATGCTACAGTACCACTAGACCAACTCACATTCCTAGGCAGCACTTGGTCCAAACCTAGGCAATCTCCTTTGCTAGATACGTTCGGCGTTTCCTATTCTGACTACTCTGAGAAGAAAGGCCGAAACAAACTTAGAGGTCACAGTTCACAGAAGCTACTGCTGAGCATGAGGTCCTAGGTTCGATTCCCGGGTCGGGCAAAGTGTTATTGGGTTTTCCTATCTGAAATTTCTCAGTAGCAGCCCGGAGACTGAATTTGTGCCCGGTTGATGGCAATAGGCTCGCCCCTATTACATGGGACTTAAACATAACTGGCGAAATGTGGGTGTACACACGGCTACACATCAAGCTATATATTTCCATTATAAGCTGACCTTGCATTGCACGGCAATCTTATGCAATGCGAGATCAGCATAAACAGGCACGTATCCAGACTTTTGGTTCGGGGGGGGACAACCATTGAAACAACCATGTGAACTGTGTGAAAATCGCTGTAATCACTGTACTATACTATAATTATATAAGTATTTTTCTGTTTCCGCTGGCAGCCATTACGTCAAGTACCATATCAGGATCTGGCGCCAAAGCGGAATGAATAGACAATAGAGCGAGACCAGTAAGCCTCTCGCCCGCCATTCTATTCCTTAGGAAGGATTTTATTCTCTTTAGGCATGAAAATGACCGCTCCACAGATGCCGTTGAAACCGGAAGGGTGGCCAGAATATGTATTAGCCTGTTAATGGTAGGAAAGAAAACTTTGTCACACGTGTCTTAAATTTCCATAATTTCGACTGGTTTCTTATCTGTGTTTTTCCACTTGGCACACCGCATACTGTACTCTGCTTTTATTAGTGATTCTCCAACACTTTCTTCCCAATAAATTTTCATATTTTCTAATTCACTTATTTTCCTCTCGTCCACATTTTTCGGAAGAATAATTTCTAAAGAAGAAAGCAGCTCTCTTTGATTCGCAAATCTATCATTCATGCCAGATATCAAATCGTCCAAGCACGGTATAAAAATAGTTCTTCTGAAGTATTCTTCAGCAGTATCGCTGGGAGGGTTGCTTCGTGCAGTTTGGTGGGCAGTAACTCGAGGACGCTGAATTTCTATTTGCAAGACATCTTCCGCTATTTTGCAGCATGCGTTATATATCTCGAGGACGCTGAATTTCTATTTGCAAGACATCTTCCGCTATTTTGCAGCATGCGTTATATATTTCTGGTATCTCTTTTAGTTTTCCGATAATGTCATCGGAAAATTTCATAGCAGAGGCCAGGTCGTGTGTAGGGTTCTGCAAATATGCTGACAGTGGGAGAGTATAACTGAAAAATCTTTCACAGGTTTTTAGAGAAATCAAGAAACTACTCTTTTCCATCGCAGCTATGAGTGTAGAGGCAGTTTGGGCGACAGTTCTGTTTGTGTAGGATAGTTCTCTTAATGTAATGACAATAGGTTCGAGTAACTCACCAAATACATTTATAGAGTCGTGACGTTCTATAAATCTAGTGTCACACATGCCGACCAGTCTTTTTTTCTTACTTTCTGGTGTGAGCTTTTCCACATTTTCCTTGAACTGTTTCCCGGCCATTGCATTGTTGCGAAGTAAATTGCAGACTTCCTTCACAACGCCTATTGAATTTCTCACCTCGGGAACTGAAAGAGCTTTTGAAAGAACTAGGTTCAGACGATGTGCTGAGCAATGTACGTATGTGGCCTTAGGAAATTCTTTTCTGATTCTCGTCTGCACACCACTGATGTGTCCTCCCATGGTAGCAGCTCCGTCATACCCCTGACCAACTAGTTTATCGAGATTCAAACCAATCTCATGACATTTCTTTAAAATTTCTGCACTTATATTTTCGGCACTTAGGTCGTGTATTTCAATGAAACTGAGAAAGTCCTCCCTCAAAATACCTTTATAAACGTATCTCGCACATAAAGACAATTGCTCAGTTCCACTCACATCTAAAGTTTCATCGCCAAGAATCGCGAAACACTCTGAACTATTTATTTGTGTCACAACTTTTTTCTGAATTATCTTTCCACAATTAACTATTATTTCATTTTGAATAATAGGGCTAAAATACGTTGCATTTTTAGGGGTTGTAATGATATGATCTTTCAGGATATTATCATAGCTTGCTCGGTATCGTAGCAGAGCCCTGAATTTTCCATCTTTACTAAGTGGCTTTTCTAAAGTCAATGGTCCACTGTCTTTGTCTCCACGAAGCGGCAACTCTTGCTCTCCACAGAAGATGATAGTTGCGATTATAGGTTTTAGTGCTGTTCTATTTCTTTCCTTTTCTTTGAGCCTTTGATCATTAAGCAGCGATGCAACGTCTATAGCTGCTGAATCCATTACGCGTAAGAAATTTTCTGCGCATAACTTAGAAAACTGGTGATATTTAGCAGCAGAATGTTCGCGAAATCTCTCTGTTGCATCTTTCCAATTATCAAATGGTTTGCTGACAAAACTTCCAAGTGTTTGGTGGGAACCTTTTCCAGCGGTGCCTGATGAAAAGACAACGCAATATTTGCAGAACACACCATTCCTCCTCGGCGAATATGTTAACCATTCCCATGATCCCATCCATTCTCTTCGAAATCTAAGTTTCCTCTTTCCAAAGCTACTAGCCGGAAACGAAAATGACGCATCTGGGACAAACGGCTGTGTAATAATATTTTTTTTCTGTTCATCTGTGAGTACAAGAGGAGGATACTGTGTGTTATATATGGCATTAGAAACCACGCATATATCAGGAAAAGTTTCACTTATAATCATTGTATCTAAACTGCACGTTTTTGAAGTTGAACATTCTCCTTCATCTCTACATCTTCCAGCCGGTTCGGCTGAAATCACATTTTTTTCTGTAAATTTTGACGAAGTTGTTTCTAGTTGTCTACTATCAACAGCAGAAGCCATGCTTGGAGTAGTTTTTTCCTCGCTAGTAGTAACAATTTTTTTTGCCACTGGCTTGAAAAAGTTGTCAATTCTCTTCATTTTAGCAGCAGCAATTTATATACGTTCAAACAAGCACAAATCAAGAAACACTCACATTTCACACATTACTTTACTTTATTTAAGTAATCTGTGATGGATAGGGCGAACGGTCCAACAAATTATGACGTCTGCAGGTCCAAAATTGTCCAACACTATCTCACGTACGTAACGGACTGGCGATTTGGCGAATCCAATGAAAACAGTGGTTTTGAAGTTTTTTTCCTTTATTTCACGGCACGGGCAAAGTATCAGGTGAACCAAGTCGGAAGGAATTTACTCTACTCTCTATGAAACTGAAACCAATATCAAAATAAACTGGTCTATTGCACTATACTGTCACTATTGCAGAGGTATTTCACTTTTCTTCTCGCTTGTCGCTCTCGATTCTCACTTGAATCGCTCTCGAAATAAACTGACATGCAGGTTCCCGGACTCCCGCCCCCGCCGTATTTATACTACATTTTCGTATTCTGGAACACTGTGGAATATTGCGCCATCTACTACCTGGTAGCAGAAAGTTATGGAAGCTTCTCGATATTTCGCTACTCAACGCGACGATCTTTCTACTATTAGTTTTTCTACTCGACGATAGATGTCGTTCATTACTGTTTTCGTTCTCGGTTTCTCTCTAAATAGGTTAGATGGCACTACTAGTAACGTCGCTTACATAATCAGATCAAGATCTATCTATTTTTATTTTACCTACTTATTGAAAGAACACGCAAGCGAATAAATAAACAGATGGCTTAAAACGTTTTTTTTTTTCAGTCAGTATTCGGGGGGGGATAAATCCCAACTATCCCCCCCTCTGTATACGTGCCTGAGCATAAACTGGAAATGTATAGCTTGAGGTGTAACCGTGTGTACCTGCTACAGGTACATCTCTGCCGAATGTTTCGGGAAAACAAGGCGTGATTTTATGTTATGTTACCTATGTTTTTATACGGCCACATTCTATAAATCTCAGTTGAAACCCAAACTATAAAATGTATATCAGGTACACATTACATTGGTTTTTTAGGAACATTGATTTTATCATTAAAAATGTTTTGTAAGTAAGTACTTACAATGAATAGTGACTTGCGAGAGTAACTACGGTGAACGTGAATAAAACAACAGTAGTAACCCAGTGCGTTTACTTAGTGTAGTACTAGATTTAATTTTGACATTAATTGTCCCTACATAATCACCTATATTTGATTTCAAACTAGTTGACCCGACCGACGTTGGATATCCTTTCCATAATTCATACAAAATTCCCATAGAATATGTTTTTGTAACTTTAAAAAAAAAAAATCCGTAAAAATCTAATTCGGACTATTACAAACATTTTAAAACAAAAAAAAAAAAACACCCAAATAGGTTCAGCCGTTCTCAAGTGATGCGCTTACCAACGAACAGCATTTCATTTTTAGGGTTCCGTAACCGAAGGGTGCCAAACGTAACCCTATTACTAAGCCTCCGCTGTCCGTCTGTCTCTCAGGGGGCTGTATCTCATAAACCGTAATAGGTAGACAGTTGAAATTTTCACAGATTGCATCTATCTATCTATTACCGCTATAAACAACAAAAAATAAAATAAAAATTAAAGGGGATCCCCCATACAATAAACGTGTTTTGTTTGGCGTTTTTTTGCTAAATATTGGACGTATTCCACATTGGGCACCCGCTTAAACGGCACCTGAGCAAATGGCACCTGAGGTATTCCACATACGGCACCTATCGATATTTTTCGTAGCTATGTCATTTATCACTAGTTTTAACATTGATTAAGATAGGTTTAAGTAAGTATAACATAAAACTGGTATTTATTATACAACTTACTGAATCTAAGTACACGTATAAGTAGTTAAAACTTGTTTATGTATTTTACTAACGGGCGATTTTTCAATCGTGTAATAAAATATTGGAGGCGTAAAGGTGGTAGTGTGGCAGTTTTTTATTATAATATTATATATTTTTATTATAATAAAAGTAATAATATGTTTTGGCTTTTTTATATGTTTTTTATGGATTTTTTCCGAAATAAATGATTGAATTGAATTGAATTAATCAGATAGGTATTTAATCTGACACTTAAAAATTTGCCCCATAATAGAATAATTCTATTATTTTTGCGAAGTATCAAAGTGGTTTATTCCTACAATCATGATATGATGATACCACATGCATTTTTGTATTTGCCGCGTTTTTTTTCGGATGATAAATTGAGGGTGTAAAACACACTTCTATCTATCTCTTCGCTGATATCATGTGATTGAACTGGAAACAAAAAGACTGTAACTACAAAGTTTATAAATAACAACCTCCCTTTTCCCTTTGCAAGAAGTCTGATGCAGTTTGAAGTTTGAACCGTGACGCGACGGCGACGCGACGGTGAAACGCGAGTTTTCTTAGAAATTCTTCTATAAGAGTCGAGTCGCGCCTGTATGTGGAGCCTTTATTTACGGTGTTGAGCAGACAAATTCGAACTTATGATGCAATGGATTATAGGGTGCTGGTCTGTAATAGCCCTACGGCCCTACTACCTACATGAATATGTAATAACAATACTCGTAGAAGAAGTAAGTAGGAGAAACCCGAATAGGTACGTACGTACATAGATACATTACGTACGTTGTCGAGGACATCGGTAATTCGACAAACGTTTGTGACAATGGGTAATTATGACCTTCCTGTTTAGTGCAGAGTGCTTTATGTCCAGCTAATGTGGGTAGGTGCCGTAGGTGGGTAGAAGTACATACTTACAATGATTGATAATTCAGCAGCTGTTTTTGACTTCGTCAATCCCAATGTTTTTGCACGTTCACTGCCGGGAGCTCTCTTGGAGGGTTCACCTAGTCGCTTATGTGATGCCGGGAGCCCTCGCGGAGTGCTCATTTTAAATATAGGTTTCTTCTTAGCGAATACAGCATTATTAACCGTGAGTTTTATGAAAATGGGTGGATTCGAAAGTGCAGACAGATGAATCGTCAGTCAACGACTCATCGCCTAGGTTATATTTACCAATTAATTTATACTCAGGAGAATAAAAACAATAATTCAGTTGAAGAAAACTTTAATTCTCGTCATCATTGCATTTTATTTACATTACATCTTAATAAATAAATAGTTCTACACTTATAAGTATCACACTATGACTTATTCAGTCTTGTCAACGACCTCTTCGGTCTTATGCTCTTTAATCTCGTCTTCTGAAGCCTTCTGAACTTCTGGGACCTTTTGAACTTCTGGAACCTTCAGAACTTCTGGAAGCTTCTCAATTTCTTCTTTGACTTCTTCTGGTTGTTCTACCCGGCTGTCGCTGCTGTCGTTATTATCCCCTGGGAATACGAAACATAATCATTAGTTTTCTAAATCACTTGCAATAATGAATTTGACGGTTATACAACTGTGTTAGAAACAAATTACCTACTTAACAATCGGTACTTTCGATGGACACAAAGATAAAAGTAAAATATATGACCTCTTGGCGTTTAGTAAGCTTTACCAAGTAAAAGCCAGTACCTGGTGAGATTTACAGATGGCTTACTACATGATACTTTGTTATAAACTTGAGGAAAAACAAGTCTTTAGGTAAGCCTACATAATGTTTTTCCACAAAACATTATGTAGGCTTACCTAAAGACTTGTTCAGGCTTCTCCCGCACACGCGCGTTTTTATCGTATATAGAGTACATCCCGAACTCTCGATTTCTTGCACACAGCTGCGTATTTATCGTCCGATATTTCTAACGACAGCGTGTAACCTACACTATAGGCCCCCCGCCCGCACGACACATTACTACTAGCGTTATATTACCGCAGGAGAGTAAGATCGCATGCGTCCTAATACAAAATGATCTAGAACTCTTATCGGAATATCGCAAGACGGACGAACGCACTTACTTCTACTGCGTATTTGCGTCGTTATTATCGCAGCAGTGTGTAATTTCGTGGCCATCCTAATTCAAAATGAAAACAGATACCGCAATAACGCTAGCGTTAAAATCGCAAGATAAAAACGCGGCTGTGGGGGAGAGGTCTAATATCTACTAAAATCTTTCCTGTTTTAACACCGTTAGTCATAAAGATGAGCTTTGACAAACACATTCTACATAATATAAGTGCCAATCTTACAAATAAAGTAAACCTGCTTTCTTGGAAAAGTTGAAAGTCACCTCACATGAGTGTGCTAATAATGTGCGAAGGCAAAATGTTTGGTCTCACCTGTGCCAAATAAAATTAAATGCAGTTACTTTATGTGTAAGTATTTTTAGCTTAAGAATTTGAGGCTCTATTGCATTTCGGCTAATTTTCAAATATAGTAGGTACTTAGACTAGGTAAAAATTGATTGATTTTAATACTTGGAGTATTTTGTTCGTTCTGGTAATTACACACAGCATGTATTGCATTGCCTGATAGCTCTATAATTACCTAATCTAACGCTAGAGTAGTTACAAAAATGATCGGATTAAGTACCTGTTATGTAGCTAGCTACTGGTTACACATAATATGTTAACACATCGCTCACTGTGTATATAATGTACTGGTGGCATGACTGAGTTTTAGTTCTACAGTTCAATAGTTACCCTGATTCCATTGCGTTCATTGAATTATGTATATTCCTAAACATGAAATTATCTTGCGTTTTAAAGCTGCCATGCGTTGTAGGCCTGTTTACATAAATCAAAAACAGTCATGGACTAGATTCATTTGTTTTTATCAAGCTCAAATTTTGAGTTTTATATCTCAATTAGGTCAGCGGTGAAAAAGATGTAAGTAGTTGAGAGGTGACCATTATCGCAGTATTTGCTGCTCAAATCTAGTTTTATTATCACTTTTAAGCCCTGGCCTAAGAACATATATTACACACAATATATAAGCCTCACAGATAACTGGCCCAAAAGCACTCTTTGTAGTCACAAGAAGCCTGCTATCGACCCGAACAACACCGACAAAAGCGACACATCGAACAAAAATGTTATTTCACAATACTTCGGTTACAAACAGAGACACTCACACAACCCACACAGAACTCTCATAAACCCTTCGTTTCGGTACCTGAATATTACCGCCAACTGTATTTATAGCACTGTTAACTGCTGTGCTGATGGTGCCAGTGGTACCATTTATAACAGCACTTATGGTGCCTATCAGACTATTGATGAAAACCCCCCACGCTGCCACTGTTGGAAAACGTATCAAACAATTATAGTAGTATAATGACAAAAGGGTTAAGTTAGAGTATGCGGGTTTGTTACTCACCAGTATTTGGACCGCCTCCTTTTTTAGATTCAGGATCAGCTTTGTCCTGTTCTGGTTTTTTGACTTGTTCTGCGGTTTGTTCGTCTCTAGGTTTCTCAGGATTGTTAATGTTCTGTAGCCGTTGCACGGCGCCAGCTATGCCCTGGGTGATGGGGTTGTTCTGCAGGATCTGCCGGATGGGGCCAGCGGGGGTGACGGCGGCGGCTTGCGTGGGTGTCTCCTCACCTGCAGCTGGCTTGGTAGGCTCTGCCTGTGCTTCAGGTTTGATGTCCGGCTTGATGGCAGCTTCTGCTGGTTTACTAGGCGTTTGCGCGGGCTGGCCAGAGGGCGCTGGTTGAGTGCCCTGTGCAGTTTGACCCACAGGCCTGGGTGGGAACAGGTTTCCTATGATATTATTTACAGCTGCTTGTACTGGACTAAAGGGGCCCCAGGCTTGACTGGGCTGACTTTGGTTTTGTGCTTGAGGTGGATTTATTATGTTATTTAAAGCGCCGAATGGGTTTTGGAAAAAGTTGGTGTTGGATGTTGATGGAGCAGAAGTCACTTGAGAGTCACTCTGCACTTCCGCTGTGGGAGTTTGCGCAGATGTTGCGCCCGAGGCCGGATTGAGTAGGTTTGGAAATGGAAAGTATTGGCTCATTTGTGATGTCATATTTTTCATAGCATCTTGAAACCTATCCTGCATGTTCTGCATAAACTCTATAACATTCTGCACTGGTGCAGGAATGGGGCTGGCAGGAGTGGAGATCGAGCCAGAGTTTTCGTTTGACGTTTCACTGTCAGCCTTCAGAGCTGCAACCACCTCGACACCACCAGCTAAAGTGCTTACACCTCTGTTGAAGTCATTTCTCAGTTTAAAAAGGCCTTGTTCAATTTGATGGAAACCAGCTTTAGTCTGCTCTACAGCAGGCTTGTCAACAGTTTCACCTTCTGTGTTGAGATAACCTTGAATGGTTCCATTAACTTTAACCAATTGAGCAGTGAAACTGTCTCGCAGAGCCTGGATGTTCTGTTGTAATGTTTGAATCGGCGCGTTGGTTTCCATGATATTTTGGATACCGTCGGTAATTCCCTGGAATCCTTGCTTTAAAACATTCTGCGCATCGTTAATGCTTTGTTTGAAGAGCGCAACTGTCTGTTGTTCCGATGCATAATATTCGGGGTTTTGAGTCTCATGTTCTTGTCGTTGAGGTGGACCAGGGTTCCGCAAGTCTGGAACTGGTCTGTTAATTTCTTCGTCTTGTTCTTCGCCAGTTAAGAGCGCGAGCTGCGCATTTTCGACGATGACTTCGACGGGGATATCCTCTGGTTTAGCGCGCAACTTGTTATCGACATCCTTGATGGTGTTTGCTTGATCGATGAGTTCCTGTTCACTGGATGTATTTTCTGGCAATTTATCGAAATGATCGGGGACGATGTCAATAATTTTTTTCTCTGTTTCCGCTATGGGGATAGAGGCGGCACGCGCGCACAGCGCGGCCCCGGCGACCAGTAGGAACGCGTATACTCGCATGGTTGGCGTCGCGGTGTACTAAGGCGGCTAGGAGGGGTTCTTCATTTATACGAGTGAGCTAACGGTGTCCGACCGGCCGCCGCCGCACATCCATGTTTACGCTTTCCGTACGTTCCGTCCGCGCTAAATGTTTTTGTCATTATTTGTATTTAAACTGCCTACACCGCCGTATGTTGTCTCCTTGCAAATGAACTGTTAATTTCATGACACTATTATGTTTTCTTTATGCTAACCGAGTAAATCTATCATTAAGGTATTGATTAAGTACTTGAGTAGTAAGTAGTGTTATTTTAAAAACCTATCCCAAACTCGGGACCTTGTAACTCGAAAGAGCCTAGGTTAGTCAAAAATGCTATTTTGCCATAATATTTGTGCAAGATCGAAGATAACCAAGTGAGCTTGAAGGAAATTCAAATTCAAAATATTTTATTTCACATAAACCTACATGGGCACTTATGAAACGTCAGAAGCTACGCACGGTTCCAATTGGTCGTTTCCTATGGAGAAGAGCCGGCAAGAAACTCCACGGTTACTCTTTTAAAAATAATTGGGTTTTACAATATTTACAACAAAAAAAAATACAGTGTTATTAGGTATGCGAGGACAGTGTAGGTCTTTCAACAAGTACCAAGTATGTACTTAACAAAATAGACGATGGTCAACAAGTGTACAGTCCACTAAGCCTACAGCGTTCTCACATTCACAAAATAGAAAAGAATCTATATAAAAGATAAATAAATTAATAAAAATAAAAACTATTTTAAACGAAATGACATGATTGATAATACAACTGTAACAAATCTGAATAATTAACATGTCCACAAAAGCCACTAATAAAGAGTTGAAAATTAAATAGTAGGTATATAATGTCAAATAAAATTATGATTAAGTCAAGGAAGAATGTAAATAAAACAAAAGGAAGGAAGATACTTTAATTCATTAATATTTGAGTGCTCAACTCCTCATCAGTCTTAACAACTCCAAGAGTTGTCTGAGAGTACTGTAGTGATGCTGACCTTACAATTGAGGGATCACCATTAATCTTGTATGTTAGGTAGTATTCAAGGTACCTCTTATCTTTAGGGCCGGCGCTCACTGGCGCATGGCGGCACGGCACGGCATCCTTTGCCGTGCCGTGCCGCCAGTAAGCGCCGGGCCTAAGTCGTGGCTTCAGCAGGGCCAATAGTAGGTACAGACGCCAGCACATCAAGTTACTACAATCTATCAAATTTCTTTAATAGATTTTCAACTTTATCGCTAAAGAATAAGGTTGAATGTTGATTGGGAAAATTTGACAGATTAGAGTAGGTTGATGTGCTGGCGTCTGTACTTAATGGTGGCACTTCACATCGCTATTCGGTATTCGCGTATTTTATTGTGTTTTATTCGCTCATATAGTGAAGAAGTCCAAATAACTCGAACACACCGTCCACATATCGTCATAAACAGCGAATAAGCCGAACATTCAAGAATATTTTTATCTTTTTGCTAATCTGAATGCAAAGATAGATAGACGTCTTGACGGCAGCAACGAATTTTTGTTTGCTGTTTATTAATTACCAATACATGTTATGCGTACATAAAACACGCACTCTACTGAGCAAGCCATGTGTGGACGGTAAACGAACTAATTCGGTATATTCGCAATCCTTTGATATGTGACCAAAAACCGACAACCGGCGGATACGAGTGTTCGTGTATTTCCGTATTCGTCTTACTCGTGAAAAATTGCCAAATATAGGCAAATAGAGTATCTTCACATCGTCGTATTTGGGCAAATACGACAAATACGCGAACACGAATAGCGATGTGAAGTGCCACCTTATAGTACAGAGTACCTACTTTACACATTACTTTCGTTTACCTAAGCGTTTTTTTAATTTGTGTGTCCCACAATGGCAGGTGAGAAGTCATACAATGAAAGTGTTCACTAAAAGGAAAGTCTCCCTCCGGAGAATCCGTTCAGAATTTATATGGTAGGTACCTATGCAACCTTATTTTTGTTTATACTAAACCTCTTAAGGGGTCATTGTACTCATCATTATGTACAACTTTCACTATGGGACAAACGCTGAAATCGCGAAAAAAAATCAGTTGTTCCCTACATTTTGTCTAGATATAATATTATGCGAACATAAATGTATGGAACAGCAGATTTTTTTTCGTGATTTCACCTTTTGTCCTATAAGTAGTAAAAGTTGTTCATAATGATAAGTACAATGACCCCTTAAGAGGTTTAGTATACTTAAACAAAAAATAACGTTGTATAACATGTTATATGTATATAAACATTGTGGTATTATCTCCTTATTAGTAGTAGGTATGTAAATGTGGTGCTGTTAACAAAAACAATGGAACACTTAATATTGTGTCCAGTAGGTATGTCCTGTTGCCAGCACGATTCAGGAGCTTAGACGCTACTGAAGGTGCCAAACTAAGAAAAAGAAGTAGTATGTTGTGTACTATGCCAACAAGTAGGTAATCAATTAACATGAGTCATCTTTCATAGCAGTGCAATAAGCGAAGCGAGACATTTTTTTCGATATCGCAATTATTTCGGGACGAAAACTGAGGTAAATCACGGAATTTTAAACAAATAAATTAAGCAGAAATTCTGATGTAGAAAAGTTACAGAATAAATAATATTTTTAACAAATAGATGCTCTACCTAACTTTCATAAACCCATGCCGCGATTCTTCGTCAGTATTTTATTTTTAGCTCTACCTGGAGGGTTTATTCCCAGGATACCATTTCACCCCGGTTTCAAGAATAACTTGTTTATTCAAGGGTAACCACAGGTCCTAAGCTCGTCAGACGAGCAACTGGTTTTGCTTCACGTGCTCTTGTTGGATGGAGTTACTTGGTGCTTATTTAGATGCAATACTTCACAGAAAAGATAGCGTTATAAAGGATAGGCGATATGAATGTAAAAATATTCTAATTTCGATCGCATTACTAAGTTCATCGTGTTACTGTCAGCGCATGCCGTTTAATAAAATAAAAATAAATGAAATAAAATTGAAATAAATGGAATAAGTAAAATAAAAATAAATGATATAAAACTAAAATAGGTAAATGAAATAAAATTAAAATAAATTAAATAAAATGTATTTGTTCAAACAACAGTGATCCACAGGATAGTTAGTTAGGTACAAAAATCTTAATTACAATTCCAAAATGATGGAAAAAATTAACGATTAATTCCTATTCCAAATTAATATTTAAAAAAAATTAAGACTAACTTAGATACTTATTTATTTTTAAGCTAATCTTGACTAGTGAAAGTTTTTCGTAGAACTTAATCACTATCAGTTTTAAAATTAATTAAGAATCCTGATCTAGGTAAGTAAGGCGATATCGAAGAGAACGAAATAACTTGTATCCAATACCTATTGGTTGTTCCACTTGTTCCACATCAAATAAAAACCGGCCAAGTGCGTGTCGGATCACGCACAATGAAGGGTTCCGTAGTTGGGATGAATTTATCCCAAAAACAAACTTGACATAGTAGTTGACAGGACTCTGCTTCTTTTTTACTTTGTTTTATTTTTTATTTCTTATTGATGTTTCAATGTGTTTTAGTTTAGTTTGTGATCTCCTGTGCTTGTCCCAATAAATAATTTTTCTTTCTTTCTTTCTTTGAAAAACATGTTCTCATCGATATACTTCACGGGCAATCTTCCAAATGTAAATGTAACATCATAATAGCAAAAAAATAAATTGTGATATAAATCAACAAATTAACAATTTTTGTACCTGTTCTGTGAGACCTTGCTTACTGCCAAATTTCATGATTCAACGGGAAGTACCCTCTAGGTTTTGATTTATTTGCGTGTATCAAAATCTGTCGCATATATGGCCGTATTTATTTATTGCGTTGTTTTAGAAGCCTGACTCTGCCTCTAGGGACCATAGACTTACGTATTTGACATTAATTTCAACTGGATACCTCCACGCCTTCCTGAGAAAAAAGTCTTGACAGACTGACAAATGGACAACGAAGTGATATGGGTTCCGTTTTTACCTTTTGAGGTACGGGACCCTAAAAACCGGCCAAAAACGAGTCGGATCCGCTCACAAAGCCCAAAATATTTATGGGTGGTTTCCCGGGAACCACCGTACAATCATACAATATTTAGCATAAAAATTACGACAAAATATACGTTTCTTTTTTAATTTTTTACTTAATTTGTTTTTATTATTTGTTGATATAGCGGCACTAAAAATACACAGTGATTCACAGTGGTTCTGTAGTTTCTGCCTACCCCCACGGGAAGAAGGCGTGAGTTTATGTATGTATGTATGTAAAAATACACAATCTGTGAAAATGTCAACTGTCTACCTATTACGGTTCATGAGCTACAGCCCTCTGACAGACAGACGGATGGATAGCGGAGGCAATAATAAATTCAAACTCAAACTCAAACTCAAATCATTTATTTCAATTAAACCATATACAGGCACTTTTGAATGTCAAGGAGTCAGTCAGTCAGAAATATGAAGCTAGTTGCCCATTCCAAAGCGTAGTAGGTACCTATGGAGAAGAACGGGCAAGAAACTCCACGGACACTCTTTTAAAGAAATAATTGTTACAAAATAGTGGTTACATAATTCATGTTTTAAAAATTATACATGTGAGAACAATGTAAAAAAGATGCGCACGTTAAAAGCGTCCGTAATAAAAAGATAAAAAATTAAAAATAAAACAATTCAAGGATTAAAATAAATTAAAATAAGCCACGGCAGCCAAGAGATGACCAGTCCCAACTGACGGCGCCCGTTCACGAACATGACGCATGTATTAGCACCATTCAGCTCAACCATTTTGAAGGGAGCTAAATGATCCAACACACACGCCACCATCAGCGAGACATCTGAGTGAGCATGACATACACTCAGCCGCCAGGGCACATTCAAGTCAATGAAAGACATATATTATATATATATAAAAGGGTTCCGTTTGGCATACTTTGTGTACGGAACCCCAAAAATAATTTATAAAGGATAAAGTAGTATTCTGGTCAAAGCAGTTCTCGAGGAAAAATATCGAATGTTTTATTATAAAAAAAACTAAATTTTATTATGTGGTATTAGAACCAGGTTAAGCTGCGCTTGCTGAGGTTGGTATGTGGAAGGGTGACCATCTTTACTTATCGAGACTCCTCCGTGCCTCGGGAAGCACGTTAAGCCGTTGGTCCTGGCTGTCATTCGTGGATCTTTGACAGTCGTTAGGGTCGTCAGAAGCCCGAAAGTCTGACAACGAATCTTACCAAGGAACATCGCGACTCGAACAATACAATTTCTAAGAAAACTTCACGGTATACATAACAATCACCGGTGTCTCGCGCTGGTCTGCACAAAGCTTTACCCAGTTACAGGGTTGCGGAGGTCAGATAGGCATGGCAGTCACTCCATCTAAAATACTGGTATTCTGCTGCCTAAAGTTAGACTGGAAGCTGACCCCAACATAGTTGGGAAAAGGCTTGGCAAATTGAGAACCTAACGATTTGCTATAGGTACCTAATAATAAGCTGCCAATATTATTTATGATAAAAAGAGAAGGATGGATAGCAAAATTACCTATTTATTTATCAAAAAGTCCTGGATCAGATCCTTCGCCATATAAGAACGTCTCAAATCTAAGCTCGGTAGACCTCAGAGGATCACGAAGACTAAAGACCGTAGAATATAACAATAGAAGTAAAAGTTGGTAAATAAACGACAAACATCGCCTTACAAGTGCAGTTTAGTCTGAATAGCGCAAGTATTAGTCACAGCACAGAGGTCTAAAGTGCTTGTTAGCATTTACAATAGTCGTAGTATTATATATCTGTGCAATAGTCATGAGCAAGAGGCACTCTCTTCAACAACAATGTACTTATTACGATCGAGATAAATCGATGGCAATGAATATGAAGTGATCGTCTGATTGTATTCGATGCCTGCATGTAATTATATAATCGGAGGTATTCGGAACTTTTTATGTTCATTGCTCTAAACGAGTTGTGTTGATGATTCGGAAAAAATAATATGTTAAATAATAACATAGGAATATTTTAGATTATGTTTATTAATTAATAATTTGTAAAGTTGTGTCTAACGCGAATAAAAAACGGAAATTCACGAAAAATCTATGAAGCATATTTTCTGAAACTCCCACCATTTTAAAGATAATTTAATTATTGATCTTTTAGTATACGTGTTTTATTAAAATACCTTTTGTTTTATGTATAGAGAAATTTTTATTTCGGTTTTTTTTTTATTTGGATTTTGTTTGTGTTTTTGGAGGAATACAAGTTGTAGTTTTTAATATTTTGTCGTCGCGTCGGGGGACGGCGAATGAAAATAACTATTCTATAATAGCATGCCCCCTGACGCGACGACAAAATATTAACTACAACTGAGTTCAGTTTTAGGAAGCACAGAATCGGTCGAAGTGGCGGAAATTTATCGAGTTAGGCAGAAAAATTGAGAATGAAGAGAATATGGAATGGAAAAGCAAGCCAAGAGAACTCGAAAATTTGAGCACCCCTTTGGGATAGGTTAGGATCTCTCGGAGAATGCTGCAAGAAAAATTAAATAAAAAGTCAGAGTCGATAAAATACAATATCTTTTGCAGATTATTAAGAACGCCTATGCGAAATAGATTATAATTATCAGATGTATCTCTCTGGATTGAGATTCTGGTTTCTCACATTTCCAGGAGGTTTGATCCTCCAAAACCCATGCCTACGGCCCAGTACCCTAATTACGTAATGCACGATCAATAATAAATTGAAATGAATTGAAACAGATTGCTAGTCCATTGCTTCATAAAGTTCGAAAAAAAAACTGTATTTATTACTAACATATGTCATATGATAAGTTTACTAACAGATGAGTCATGGTTACTTAATTGTAAATAAATAAAATTGAATTGAATAAGTTCGAAAAAAAATTTAGCAGATTTTTTTTTTCGAACTTATGATGCAATGGACTACCAATCTGTTTCAATTCATTTCAATTTATTATTGATCGTGCATTACTTAATGAGGGTACTAGTCCCATAGTATTATGTAATCTTCTTTTCTGGAAGCGATACGAGCTGTTTGATAACAGCTAGAGTGGCTGTGGAAAAACGGTGAAGGAAAACATCGTGAGGAAACCGGCATGTCTTAGAACCAAAAATTCGAAGACATGTGACATCTACCAACCCGCACTGGGCCCGCGTGGTGGATTACGGCCCACTCCCTCTCACCGAGAGGAGGCCTGTGTCCCAGCAGTGGGAACATTAATAGGCTGATGATGATGATGATGAGTGGCTGTGGGCAAAGAGTGCCCGTAGGACAGGAGTTAACAAACTCAGTAACGGATAAATGCGGTAACTTGTTGTCGACACAAGTGGAGGCCCTTACTGCATATAATAAGCTAAAGGCTTAAACATTATACTTTTTGCATTATCTTGAGCCTGCACTGCCTTCTCTTTTCTTAAACTCTAACGAGACTGTTTACGAAATACTTTCTTGTGTTTCGAAATTTTCACAAACACGATCGAACAGGTTTTTCAATAAAGCTCTGGAAGTTATCTCTGATCCCTAAAAGGGCTTCCAAAAAGACAACAATCTTAAATTATGCGTACTTTCGGGGGTCAATGTTCTCTGTAGCCCGAACTAAAGGAAACCAGTATTTGGAGACATTTCAAGATTAATACAGAAGTGATTTAGAGAAATATATTCAAATGTATGCCCGCATCGAGTGCGGCGCCCGCGCAGCCCAGAAGAGCTAATATTTGAATATGCCGCCGGGTATTTCCAATGTCGAGGCGACTCACACGGACCACAAAAAGAAGTATTCCGCATTTAGGACCAATAAAAAAAAGCCGAAAGCCATAAGAGAGAGTAAAGAGTCTAAGAGGCTTCAGCAGGATTTTTCTCCCGAATCTTTTCAAAAGTTTCCTGCATACTCATGAATCAGCAAAATATAGCTCTCTCTGGACATTCTCAAAACATAAGCCTACAACCACATGAGGAGGTTTTTTGCCTATAGGTAGGTAAATACTTCAATATTTAACAGCTGGACTAACACTTGTTACTGCTGACATTAGGCAGTTAGGTTTAAGGCAGAAAATAGCGCTGCTATTGTTTTTATGATTATTTTTTTAAGATAGCATTTAGTATCTTTTGAATTACCAAGACCTAAAGTAAATTAAATAAAGCTCAGTAGCTCCGCATGAATCCACAGCATTTGTGAGTTGTCCCAACATTTATAGTATCTATAAACGAACCGTTACCATGACGAACTTGTACTGATAAAATTTATGCGTTACCACATTTTATAGCCACTTAAACAGCTGATTAGCGGTGCTCACCAGAAAGTCAATAAACAACCTCTTGTTTATAGCTTTCCAGGCCAATGTTACAACTGTGTTTAGAAAATGAATCTAGAACGAGTTTTATAAAGAATAGCTTCTGCCCGCGACGTGGGATAGTTACTTTGGGCTAACGCTAAAAAAACCCCCCGATTTAGAAACATTCTTCATTGGTGCTCCGCTTCTATTGGTCTTAGCGTGATGAACTGATGATATATAGCCTATAGCCTTCCTCGATAAATGGGCTAGCTATCTAACACTGATAGAATTTTCGGACGGAAAAAATCTGACGATCCAGATTCAGTAGTTCCTGAGATTAGCGCGTTCAAGCAAACAAACTCTTCAGCTTTATATTAAAAAGTATAGAATAAAATAACCAAAGTCAAAACGTAGCCCAAAATGAGCACATGCGCCGAAAAAGTGATCCTCCTGATTTTATGCCCTCGAAGGACCAAAGCTCAAAAGCGGCCCGTTACTATCAAAAATTCACAACTATATATTGACTTATGTTTCCACGAGTTGGTCTCAAGAATATCAACAACTTAGTTCCGAAGCTTTCGATCTAGGCCAAGCCTACAACGGTTATCTAGCCCGTCGTGAACCCACTGATGCAAATTGTTGTTACGCTCTTAGAAAATCAATGGGACGTTTATTTTGTATTTTAAAGTGATTAGATTGTATGTGGGTTAGTGTGATGCTTGATTATTGGTCATTTGGTCTCCAGCTGTTCTTCAAAGCGGCCAAGTGGACCGGAATCGGAACTAAGTAGGACCAGATGTAGTCCCCCACCGTAACCTAAAGTATGCTAAACGCTAGCTAAATTTAGACTCCACTGTTTTCTAAACTACAGAGATTCTATCAGAATGTAAAGTAAGTTTAAGGCTAAGAATAGCTACAATGTAGGTAACAGATGCAAACTTGTCTCAGCGATAGTTAAACTGTCACGTCAAGCGCTAGACCTATTTACCTCAATTTCCTATTTAATTCGCGTAGAAACTGCGGAGAGTCTTGTGTTGTTTCCTCTTGGTGAAGTAAACCATTTTTTACTACATGTAGTAAACTTGTCGGCACAATGTTAAATTTATTTTGTTGCAACCCGAGAAATAAATCCCACATGTAAGTCGGAATCATCTTTAGGCATAAATTAATAATAATTAAAAAGTAGAACCATGATATAATCGCAGAAAGTTCACACAAACATGCAAAATGCAAACAAGCAAAATATTCACAGAATTTTCGAAAAAAACACTTGCCTAAATAATTAATCGTAACCTAAATCAACTTTAATGGTATTTTAAGCAACAGTTTTGCTTAAATGTACCATTAAAGTTGATTTAGGTGTTTTAATTATTTGAAACTGTTTAATTGACATTATTTTCTTGATTATTGAATTTTCTTGAATTAACGGGAGTTAACAGGTTATTTCTTGTTTCCACATGACCTAAGTACCTACAGTTAATAAGATATTGAGAGTTCGAGAGGATAATTAACAGCTGAAACTCTTAACAAAGACTGACACGAATTATTCTTCATAATATAACGAAATAATAACTTTTTATAAACAAAAAACAACTAACTTACAAAAAGTGTTTTTTTTTCACTTTTTAGTTGTGGTACCTACCCCAAACAAATTCGAATACCACTACCAGCTATGCAAATAACAGTGACAGGAAGTTATCATGTCAACCAAGTGGGAAAAAATACGTGTTATTAAAGTTTACTCAAAAAGTATACAAGCAAAGTTAATAATAAAATTTATATGGGAACACCTCGAGAGCATACCCTTTCAAACCAAAATACAAATTTCAAAATAGGTCCTCAATTGATGGAGAAATCGGTAAAATTACATTTAAAAAAATACATTAATAAAATCGAACATATAACCTCCTCTTTTAGGAAGTCAGTTAAAAATAGATTAGCTTTCATTAACTGGAAATAGGGCGGTAAAATCTACTGTTACTGTTACCGAACTTATTGCTAAGGTCCGGAAAACGAATGAGAATAGCAAACACACAAATGACGATCACCCATGGTACAGCGAGTCTCCGCGCCATCCAACGGGACCATCCTGCTATGTATGCCCATAGCCATCAAAGACTTGACAAGTTCAAACACTAGTGCCCAGTATAACTTGGCATTTGGCAAGTAAACTACAATTTACTGATTGAGGAGTATTACCTTTGAAAGCAGCGCTGCAAAGAGAGGCCAAATGATACTGGATCATACAGCATTTACAGCAATGTCCATCAGCTTGTGTTGTAGGATGTCTCATCGTGTGTTGACCCCTTGTTCGCATCAGTATATACATACTTTATGTTACTGATTACTGCATTAATTTAGTCTCATTAACAATTTTGTTTACATCATCAGACTGAGTTCACCCTCCCATAGGATAGACCTCTGTTTTATTGTACTTATCTCCACGTTTCTGTGCAAGGGCGGATCCAGCCTTCGAGTCATGGGGGGGGGGGAGTCACATAGTCGGGGTCCAGTCAGAACAGGTCCAACCAGTGGAGGATTAAGTCTGTCAGAGAAAATGAGGCCCCCGGTCTTCTCAGTTTATGTAGATATTACTAGTAAAATTTTGCAAAAAAAAAACAAGTATAACGTGCGTAATTTATAATCCACCTACATACACCATGAACCTCGCAACCCGCAGGATTTTTTTTGAGGGAGTTACATTTTCAACTCTTCCTACGGAAATAGGAGTTGCTTTGTCGACTTATGCAGAAAAGTTTGAGAGTTAGAAGAAGAATTCAAGAGCGAGCGAAGAAAATTTTAGCACACCGTCTTGTGTAGGGAAGGTTTTTTTTTGAAAAGCTATGCAGAAAGTTCGAGAATGTAGCGAGCGAAGCAAGCTCGAAAATTTTTATCCCCAGCCTCCAACTGCTTCTTACTGAATATATTTTGATACTTAATTTCTACGTTTTGTTGCTAGCTTCAGATAAACCTACATGGGCACTTATGAAACGTCAGAGGCTTAGGAGCACGGTTTCATTTGGTCATTTCTATGGAGAAGAGCCGGCAGAAAACTCCACGGTCCATCAGCATAATTATAATAACAGCACTAGCCATATTATGCGTATCGTTCGCTCATATGTGGCAAACACATCCTACGCGGCAACATCATACAAACTATTTATTTGATAAAATTTATCAATGAGATTAGAAAAAGTATCAGTGCTTGACTTAGACACAGCCCAGGGACCCCCCCCCCTGGATCCACCCTAGTTCCTGTGCCAGCATCATCCAGGTTCTACCACCAAAGAATTACTTTTTTTTTAATGATAGATTGGTCTTGAGTAATAAAATGTCAAAAAAAATATGCGCAGGTCCATTTAATTGTCGTCGAAGATTTGTGTAACTAAAGAGTGTTCCGAGTATGACCAATCTCATGGAATTGTACCATCGTTTTATGAAGTATTTTGCTGACCAGCACGCTTAGCATGTTTAGTAACCGGTGTTATCGTCGAAAGAATAGACAAAACCCGTAGAAAATCGTTTCTATGGCTGTCATGCTCCGCGTACAGGTATGACAGTGCCATTTCATCAGCTGTGGTGCCCTTGCCTTATTTTGTCAATTTTGAGCAAACTGCGTTGGTTTAAAAAAATGGAAATCCAGTCAAGATAAAATAGCTAACATTATCCTCATCATTCCTCATGGTCCTTTACTGTGTCCATCTTTAACTGATCCGTTTTAGTGAAAGTCATTATTGTGATATTTTCTTACTCATAATCTTTTCTGTTTTTAAAGTAGGTATACTTAGTTTTAACTTATGTATCTCGACAAGTCTGATAAACTGTCTCTCGGACCGAAGTATGTAGTCCCTACATGCTCTCATAGTGTTATCACGTTGCGAGGTCATTGAACCCGATGCAAGGTGCAGGTACTCGCGGTCCCGTTACATGATGCTGCCACTTTTGGAGGCGCTTTTTATTTGAAATCGCTTTTTACGTATCACTGGCACCGCCGGTAACATTCGATACTGATGATGCTGGATTGACAGTTAAGCTGCTGAAGCGCTGAGTTTTTAAGTGCGTGAATGATTATTCTGACTTACAGCTTTTAAGGGATTTTATTTAGTACATAGTTTTATTGAAGAAAAGCCTTCTCGAGGTTATCTGTATTTATATCTATAAGTACTAATAGTTTGTTTTTTGGGTTGTTTGAACGCGCTATCTCTAGAACTACCAGTTGAATTCGAAAAAATCTTTTTGCATTTGATGGCCCAATTATTGAGGAAGATTATAGGCTATTTAACATCATGCTACAACGCTTAGGAGTCGTAGAGGGACTCTCCTCGCTAAAGGGTTAAAAGTCCTATTGCCATAATTTTTTACCATAATATAATTGTACAACTGTTCTCCATAAAACATGTAGCAGGTGCAGATTACCTTGCTAAATGCAAATTTTGGTGCCTACCTCATCATGACTTTTTCTAAAAATAATGCTAACAAACTTTGACGGTTACTGTTACGATCCTTACTGCTGACCCTGTTGCTTACGACATCTACGGCATCATCGTACGGCTCTGTAAAGTTGTTAGCACTGGTTTGTACTTAGGAAATGGGAAACTCAAACTAAAACTCAATGCATTTATTGCAAATAAACCAATTACAGGCACTTTTGAACTGTCAATGAGTCGGTCAGAAAGTTGAAGCTAGTTGCCCATTCCAAAACGTAGATTTCTATGGAGAAGAACGGGCAAGAAACTCCAAGGACAGGGACACTCTTTAAATCAAAATATTACCAAACCCCGGGTAGGTATTTGTTGCTACGTGAAAACAATGTAAAAAATAAAAAAAAAGAAACAAAATAAGATTACTTAATACTTTCGACTTGAACTTTCATAGAACCCATACGCCATGCTGAGGGTTGCCGGCGTTACGTTTGCGCTGAAGTTAACCATCGCGGCCGGTCAACGGCATTAGGTGTACAACCGTGTTATAAAAATAAAACACTGTAAACCGAAGTAAAAAGTGTTTTCAGGGGGTACTGTCGCACGTAGTTTCCAACCTTTTAAATCTTCAGTGAATATTTGTAACCGTGAACAAAAAATAAAAAAAAATCTTAGATTTAATATTATAGATTAAAACCAACACATATAAGTACCAATAAATCTTTTTAAAATATAGGATCGAATTTTATTTTCACGGTTAAAAAAAAAGCTGTATTCGCTAAGAAAAACCTACATTGAAAATAAAAGAAGCCCTCCGCGAGGGCTCGCGGCATCTCATATACGAGTAGGTGAACCCTCCAGGAGGGCTCCCGGCACTGAACGTGTAAAATAAGCTTTAGCATCGAAACCAGAGTTGAAGGCAAAAGCTAGTTTATAAATAACCTTATGAAGCGCTCGCAGCAGCTTGAAGCTCGTTTCGTACCGTGTAGGACCAGTTGTTCCGTTATCCGGCGGGTCAGCGCCAGTCAGGGAGTGGGTCGCGTATTACGTACGTACGCATTTGATCACTCATTATTAGGATTGACTAAATCCATCGCATAATTGTCACGTTAAACTTATAGAACCGAGGGGAGCAGTGGTGGCCAAGTGTCGGTAACAGCCCCGACTTACGAGTTGTAGGTCGTGGGTTCGAACCCAAGCAGGCGCTTAACTTTGTGTAAATAATTTCATCACCACTGCTCTCAAAACGGTGAAGGAAAACATCGTGAGGAAACTGGCATGTCTAGAACCAACAATTCAAAGACATGACTGTGACATCTACCAACCCGCACTGGACCCGCGTGGTACCCTCTTACAGAGAGGAGGCCTGTGTCCCAGCAGTGGGAACATTAATAGGCTGATTATAATATAATAATATATACTCATAGAACCTATAACCACCGTCCTGGCATCTATAACTTTCCTAAGAACCTATTTGGCACGGCCGTGAGGCGAAACCGACATTGTCCTAGAACCAAAAACTCGAACACATGTGACATCTGCCAACCCGCACTGCGCCCGCGTGGTGGATTACAGCCCACTCCCTCTCACAGAGAGGAGGCCTGTGTCCCAGCAGTGGGAACATTAATAGGCTGATTATGCTTTTATGTTCCTTGTATACGGTACATACTGTGACAAATAAACGATTTTATTTCTTTTATTAGACGGATACTTATTTGCCTCGTTGGTCTAGTGGCCGCAAGTGCGGCAGCTGAGCAAAGGGCCCTGGGTACGAATTCCAGTTCTGGATTCGGTTGATGTCAATAGGCTCGCCTCCTATAAAAGGCGAAATGACCATATTTAGCCAATTATGGTTAACTGCGAAGACATTGTGTCTACTAAATAATGTTGTAAATTTTCGGAATGCAAACTTACACTCAAAAACTATGGTAGGTACATATTCTACATAAAGCTTCGTGCAGACTGACGCGACGCGACACCGGTTATTGTTATACCGTGAAGTTTTCTTAGAAATTGCATTGTTCGAGTCGCGTCGCACGAGTCTTAAGGCGTACTCTCTCTCAGCCAACGTGTGCGATGCTATGGATAAGCGAAATTACATTGTACTTGTATCGTGTTCAAAAGATTAACACTAAGCTGAACTGTCCTCAGTAAGGTTATGTAAGGACTTTCACTGCAGAACTTTCTTTCAGTTATCATTGTTACGCAGTTATCTTCGAAAAAGAGAGTTTGTTTTTTTAATGTAATGTATTAATACCTGCTTACCCGCAACTGCTTCACTGGTATTTTACGACTAGTCAAAACATCAAGATTTATATAATAGTTATGTAAGTTTAAATATTTTAGGCAGTGTATAGAGTGCCACCAGTGGCACTCTATCCCTATCGGATAAAGTGTCACTACAGGCACCCTAGTAACACCGCCTCGGCCCGGCTAAAGCGCCGCAAGCATTGGATTGTCATTATCACTGTCACTAAGTCACGTCACTTGGTATTTTGCTTGATTGTCGAGGTTAGATCGCTGTAAAACACCACATTCACAAAACATTACATTCTCTTGTGCCTAAACGGACCCTGGTACTTCGCCGGCCGCTACCGCGGCACCGCTCGCTACGCTCGCTCGGCTCGTGCGTTGTGTGGTCACAGTTCTAACCTAATCTAACCTAAATAACAAGTGACAGTGACAATGCAACGCACACGGCACCCTAGCCGGGCCGAGGCAGCGACACTAGAGTGCCACAAGAATACTAGCGGCACTCTATACACTTCGAATATTTTATTACACACATAAACCTTTCGGAATTAATTTAAAGGAATGAGGGAACTCACATATTATCAAAATCCGTTGCGTAGTTTAGATGAATAACAGAACAACTGAACAATGCGGGTTTTTTACATGGAGCTACTGCCTATCTGACCTCCACAACCCAGTAACTGGGTAATACGATACCCCTTGGTAAGACTGGTTGTCAGACTTTCGGGCTTCTGACGACCCGTAACGACTGTCAAAGATCTATGAATGACAGCCGGGACAAACTGCTTGTCGAGCTTTCCGAGGCACTGAGGAATCTCGGTATGTAACGATGGTCGCTCATCCACAGACCAACCTTGATGGATCGACCCGTGCGGCTGATATACTAAGCCACGAGCTCCTCCTCTATGTATGCATGTACCTGTAGATACGTGGTAGGTAAGTACTCGCACTTATGGGTAATATGGAACAGCAGAAATACACAGTCACGTCTGCAGAAATATTTTGAATCTTTGAATATTGCGTAGTGCAGGCTGAACACCGGTTCAACTCCCACCGCAGGTCTCTCGGAGCACCGTCTCAAGTGCCATGGATAGTTCCGTGTGTCCAGGAGTCTTACATAGCCCTCCACATTGCCCAGACATCAGATTCTGACGGAGAGGAGAGTAGGTACCTAGTATCCATGAGTTTTTACGGGATAATCAGTGTTCTGATCTATAACGTTGCTGCGAGTCACGTCTCCTCTCTGTAAGAGGGAAAGAGTTACTAATAACATTTTCCCTCTTCTTCCTCTCTTTTTCCCTTTACAGCTTCCGATCAATAATTTATAAGAAATCCACTGTCAAGCTTTAACAATAAAATTAAAACTCTGTTTATTTACTTACAACATTTATTATCTTTACAAAATTACTTAAACTAGAATGTATGTCTTCTTTTCTAATCCTTCTGTCACAAGAGCCTTTAATGTCGTCGTCGTGTTGTCGCGTAGTGACAAAATGAAAAGCAAGAGTTGCCATGAGGCAGTATAATTTATAGTAATGTACAACTAGGTGTAAACTTATCATCTAGGTGGTGACTGTGCTGAGGTGATCAGTAGCGCGACCTCCGACCCTTGTTGCGGACGGTGTTCGCCAGGCACAGGCCAAACACTGCCGCCACCAGCTGCGAACGAAGAACATGATGTTAATACTTACATACATACATAATCTCACGACTTTTTGCCATTGCGGAAGGCAGAAACTACACCTGCTACGATCCTGACAAACTCCTTCTACTTCGTTTACGTTCATACATCTGCATCACACGATCAACAAATATTGTCTGAATCAATTTGAAGAATATTGCAAATCCATTGCTTCATATGTTCGAAAAATTTGTCTTCTCAGCAACGTAAATAACGCAATGAAAGTTGTTGAACTGTCAAAATGAAACGGATTGTGATCGTGTGATACGCAGTTAGGCAGTTAGGGTAGGGTAGGGTACTGGTCATACATGCAAGCCGGTTACCAGAACTACGCACGTGAACGTCACCAATAAGATCACTATTTTGTTGCTAATTATTATAAGTAGGTAGGTAGGTATATGAATTATTTTAAAAACGGTGGAAGTTCAATTTTATTTCGCCAAGCATTCGTTTCTTCACGTATAAGTTCTGGTTTAGGCCTGCCTTTCAACGTGGCAACACTGCCAGCCTTTTGGCCACTTTTCCCATTGACAGCGATGCGGACGAATTTGTTGATGCCCCTGTTCCCCTTTTTATATACTTGTAGGTACATAATATATTTTAGTGTTAGCTTGTAATGTATTTCACTATATTTGTTGTAATTATTTGACTGTAAATAAATAAGAATAACCAAATTATTTTTAAAGACTGGCTTATTCCCTGCAGTTGTCAGCTATCCCTGCTTGCCGAATCTTACTGACTCTCTTGGAATTGAGTATTTTATCTCGGCATGACATAGTTTTTGAGGAGACGAGAGAGCATCGGCAGCACAACTGTTTACAATAGAGCTTTTCAGAAAGAAAAGTATGTGCTTTTTGTAACTTGTTCTACAATAGCTTCTGCGTGATGATAATCATTTCTGTAACTATCTGCAATATTCCAACCGTATGGCTAGTCTTTTTACAATTTGCTGTTTATTATAGCAGAATACAAACATAATGCAATCTTGCTCACCCCAATGACCCCAATAGCAATTAGCGTGATAATTAATAACCTACGGATTGACCAGACTTATAGGAAATATCTATGCAAAATTTTATAATAATCTATCCGGTTGTAGCAGACAAAAATTATAAAAACTATATTGTCGGCATTAAAATCGTTCCCAGACCTTTTAGCATTTACTTTTTTTCAAAAATTTTGAATTCACTACGATATTATTAGTGTTTCAGGAACATAAAACTACAGCAGCAGTGTTTCAAGTACAGAGATATAAAGTAGGTTATCACAAAGATTAGCTGATAAACAAAATTGATTACACCTAATGCACGCGGGGCGAATAGCATTGAGAACATAGAAAGTAAAAGTACCTATATACTCAGAGTCAGGATAGGTACCTACCTATCTTTGACATTTGTTGGTAAAACTGACAAGTGTTGATATAAGATCATAAACAGTTCTTAGTTCATATTATAAACACTCGTATAAAATTCAGGAAAACTTCATGCCGAATACCGAGGTGAAATTCAAGATTGATCTCTCCATGTATGGTAGGCAGGTGCTCCTACCTACCATACATGGAGAGATCATTCTGAAGTTCTGAACAAACGAAACTGATCCGAACGGTCTGCAACTGAAAACGGTCTGAAACTTGTTGAAACGATCAGAACTCCTACTCACTGATCGTTAGGCCTACGCCACACTTGACGGAAATTCCGTCGCGGATCTTCCGCGTAACGCCAATACAATATGTTATTGCATTTAAATGACTAATAACGGGCACACTACGCGGAAGATCGATTGCTCCGTCACGGATCGATCGCCCTCTGCGTCTGGGGGCCTTTCCGTCCTCCGCGCACCGATCGTTCGGCGTCGGAGTTTTCGTGAAGTGTGGAGTAGGCTTAACTTGTTTATACACGGCACGGATGATGTCAAGTTCTGACGGATGTAAAGGAAAAACTATGACCATACTGGAACTTGTAGGATATCGCAAACTTGTCATATTTACCTCGATTGAGACGATGACAATCATGACCGATCCGATGGCGATGCCGAAGGTCTGGAAGAACTCCTGCACGTGGGTGTCGCAGCCGGAGTAGGAGTTGATGAAGGGCAGACAAGGTGGGCTGGCGCAGCAGGTATCTGACAACACGGTAGCCGGCATATAAGCCTGGGCGCCGTTGGGACCGCAGCACGTGAACTGGAATTAAGATAAATAAATGATGTTAAATTATATTATGTTATGCAAACCTAACCAAAAGTAAGTGATAGCCCATAGGTCTAGCCGGGAAATAATATAGTACTGACTTTCGTCATAACCTGTTGGTCAATAATTTCATTTGAAAACCTAAACTAAAAATTCGTATGAAAACTTTTAATTTGTTCGAAAATCTAATTGTTTTGTATTGTCTTGCAAAAGGTGTGAAAAGTAGAGTATTCACCACAGAGGTATTCACCGCGGGAATAAGGTGTGTCCGTCTCGACCAAGGTTGGATCCCTAGCTACATTCAGGTTTCCAGTCTTCTCGCTGCGCTTGGGAGCTCTAGAATCCTTCGTGGCGCTCGGGATTCAATATGGCGCCCGTGACAAATGATACAGCTTTATACCCTTGGTGAATAAACTAATATATTTTGAAGAAAAAAAAGCTAGATAATAAAACACCTTGGCTATTGATATAATAACCACTTAAAGCAACAATACAACATTGCCATTGTAAAACCATCTGTGTAAACACTAACATTTTTGTTTGTAATAAATTGTAGTATACCGATACAATATGCAATGCAATATGCTTCAGCACGATATTCGCGTTGCTGAATTTTGGGGCCTAATAAATAAAAAGTATATACATTTGGCGGTCGAAGACAATTGTTCGACCGCCTTCGACCAGTCTGCATTCATTGCCTCAAGACATATCCATCATCCATTCGCTAAATTTCAATTTGAAACATATCGGTGGCTGATCATCTTCACAATCGGTCGACGTCGAATAGAAACTGTCGCCGTCGCGTCGATCAGATGGATCGATGTCATAAATCGTCGTGCGCCGGTAGTGATATATCGCAGTGGCTCCTGCCAAGTGAATATACTTAACCACATTTAAGGCTAGTATATTCTAAAGGGCAGTTCAGACTATGCTATTTAAGGTCCCATTAAAATAGATGGACAAACTTTTAGAAATCATTCAGACCACCAAAATAAGGACAATGGTACAAAAAAATAATAAGATAAACGTATTAGATACTTACAAGAAAAATAAATCAGATAAAGAAAATAAAATAATAATGTTGGTTACCCAATGCCATTTATTATTCGAAGTGTATAGAGTGCCGCGAGTTTCTTGTGGCACTCTAGTGTCACTGCCTCGGCCCGGCTAGGGTGCCGTGAGCGTTGCTTTGTCACTGTCACTTGTTATTTAGGTTAGGTTAGGTTAGAACTGTGACCACACAACGCACGAGCCGAGCGAGCGTAGCGAGCGGTGCCGGGGTAGCGGCCGGCGAAGTGCCAGGGTCCGTTTAGGCACAAGAGAATGTAATGTTTTGGGAATGTGGTGTTTTACAGCGATCTAACCTCGACAATCAAACAAAATACCAAGTGACGTGACTTAGTGACAGTGACAATGACAATCCAATGCTTGCGGCACTTGAGCCGGGCCGAGGCGGTGTTACTTGGGTGCCTGTAGTGGCACTTTATCCGATAGGGATAGAGTGCCAATGGTGGCACTCTATACACTGCCGTATAAAGCGTAGTCTGAACTGCCCATAAGGAAACCCACATTGGCGTATGCTGTCATACTTCTCGTAACTCCTAAATGCAGCCTACACAAGTCAGTCTATTCACTTACCGTCTTTTCAATAGCCTGGAACTCGACCCTGTCATTCTTGAAGGCTTCGGTGAGCCACTTGGGCACCTCGGCCACCACTTCGTCCAACTTCACGAAAATGAGGATAGCCAGGATCAGCTTCACAATCATCAGGAGCAGCATGAAGATCGAGTACTGAAATCATTGTTTTTTTTTTTGTTAGAGCTTATTACACGACCGTTTATCGTCAATTGTAAGAAATGACACCAAATTGATGGTGTAATTTTCATCTAAAGTAGGACATTCACTATCAAATTTGTATGACGTAAAACCATTAGGAATTCATTGCAATATAACGCTTATCTCGGTAAGGTAAGGTATAAATTATAGGTAAATTGCCGAGAGTTTTATCAAGATCACAATCATTCTAATTCATACATTATTATAATGAGATAAGAGTTACATTGTTATGACTATAAATACATATGGAATGCAATAAAGAATTGAGTATTGAGTATTGACTTTCTTATGGTTTTACACTATTGAAATTTGATCGTGAATGTCCAATTTAACATTCTGCAAATAATAAGGTATAACAAGACTTACAGTGACAAGCATGCAGTTACTCTCCCTAATGGCGCCACAGCATCCGAAGAACGCAATGAAGAAGACGATGCTTCCCACCACCATCGACGTGACCGGGGCTATCTCCAGGCTGAAGTCTGCTATCTGCACGATGTCCGTCATCTTGAGCTGCACCGCTATGCCGAGTCCCAGCAGGGACAGACCGGCCAGCTGGAAGGTAGAAGTTTCATATTTAGTGACAGACCTAATCTGTCTGGCTAGTGGCTTACGCTGCACAGGTCGATCTATCAGAACCTATACTCAGAAGATCGTAAGTATAAGTACAACCAGTTTACCAGTCTTATCAATTGGTATCGATCGTGTTAACCAGTATCGGAAGGTTGTGTGTGGAGGTCAGATAGGCATATCTTTCATGTAAAAATACTGTTTTTCAGCTCCATCTGGCATTACTGCAAGCCGAGCAAGCACAGTTGGGAAAAGGCTAGGCTAGGGATGATTTAGTATTAGATCTTGATAGACAGGAATCCGCTAGAGGTGGTGGCCGTTGTGACGACGCTTGAGGAGGGCCGTCCAACAGTGGATGTGGTGACACAAAGGAGGTGGTCATAACATGTCTTGTGCCTATAGCGACAGTCATTTTTAACCCCCGACGGAAACCGAAGGGGTGTTATAAGTTTAACGTGTGTATCTGTGTATCTGTGTGTCTGTGTATCTGTGTATCTGTCTGTGGCATCGTAGCTCCCAAACGGTTGAACCGATTTAGATTTTTTTTTTTTGTTTGAAAGGTGACTTAATCGGGAGTGTTCTTAGCTATGATTAAAAAAAATCTATTCAGCCGTTTGAAGATTATCAGGTCTTTTCTTATTGATGAATGGATTTTAGCATCTTCCACAGGTCTGATTAAATTTAAATTTGGTAATCTGTTACTTCAATGGTATTAGAATAACATAGTAACCTTGAACTGATGCTGCAGCATTACCTGGTATTTGCAGGATACCCAACTCCTCAACAATTTACAGCAATGGTATCGTGTTAGGGCTCATTGGAATGGTCTCAATGAATAGGTTATAGATAAAACTATATATTTATCAGGGTCTGATGATAGAGAAGCAAAAAAAAAAAACCGGATAAATTAGTAACTAACTTTACTGTGGGAAAAATACGTACAGCTGCGTAGATTTAAGCGAGGCACGTGTCGATCGTATCGTATGTAGTAGTAATACGTATATATAGTTTAAAAAGCTGGAAATAAAAGTTAAATTTAAAATTTAAAAAACCCCCGACACAAAAAAAACCTTTTAAAAGCTAAAAAATAAAATATACTGGCCCTTTAAGTTTAATATAATTTGTAGTTAATATTTTGTCGTCGCGTCGGGGGACGGCGAATGAAAAATTTAAAATATATTTTCTACAATAGCATGCCGCGTCCCCCGACGCGACGACAAAATATTAACTACAAATTATATTAAACTTAAAGGGCCAGTATATTTTATTTTTTAGCTTTTAAAAGGATTTTTTTGTGTCGGGGGTTTTTTAAATTTTAAATTTAACTTTTTATACGCTTACATAATCAGCCTATAATGTTCCCACAGCTGGGACACAGGCCCAGACACAAGTCTGAGTGAGAAGGAGTGGGCCGTAATCGACCACGAGGGCCCAGTGTGGGTTGGTGGATGTCAGTCTTCGAGTTTTTGGATCTTGTACATGCCGGTTTCCTCACGATGTTTTCCTTCACCGTTTTGAGAGCGGTGATGAAATAATTTACATCTGTGTTCGAACCTACGACCTACAACTCGAAAGTCGCGGCCGTTAACATTGGGCCACCACCACTGCTTGCTGTCATTTTTATACGCTTAGATTTTAGGAAATGGACCCGTGAATGTTAGGGTGCGGGCACGCACCAGAGGTTTCCGCACGAAATCCATAGTTTTGGCCGAAGTTATGGGTTTTTCCTACTTCATATCAGTACGGACATTTCGTCCAGGACCCGAACTAAGAAAGAATGTCAAAACGATTTAACAGTTGCCCCTACTCCCGTTAAATATGTATTTGCCCCCGATAAATTGAATTTGACACTAAGTTTTTTATCGAATCTACTACTTTCGTATCTTCGTTGACAGATAGAGAGTAAACCCCTTTATTTACTGTGTGTTTCTAAGCATAAAAAGTTTTTTTTCGCTCATAGGTACTTGTGAAAACACAAAACATCACGCGTGTATTACCCGAAGGGTTACGTAGAGGTGTAGGTACGGTCTATAGGTATTGGGTAGTACACCCACATTTCGCCAGTTATGTGTAAGACCTATGTAATAAGGGCGAGCCGTCAACCGGGCACAAATCTAGACTCCGGGCTGCTACTGAGAAATTCTAGATGGATAAACCCAATAACACTTTGCCCAACCCGGGAATCGAACCCAGCACCTAATGCTCAGGATTGTCAGGAGTAGTGCATTATTATGTCATTCCTTTAACATTATGTTTTCATCTGTTATTGTTATGAGTGAAATGTTTTCTGTTTATTTGTGGCCGCATACCGAAGTATTCCTCTCATTGACTGAGCTGACACAACAAAGTAGATTAGTAATGTATAAGAATGACTGGCGAGCAATAAGTTACTTTCAAGTCATCAATTAATCTGCCTAGCCATTTCCCAAATATTTGGGATCAGCTTCTAGTCTAACCGAATGCAGCTGAATACTGTATTTTACATGGAGCGACTGCCTATCTGACCTCCACAACCTAACACGATGAGCCCGGTGGGTAATACGATACCCCTTGGTAAGACTGGTTATCAGACTATCGGGCTTCTGACGACTGTCAATGATCCACGAATGACAGCTGGGATGGCTTAACATGCTTTCGAAGGTACGGAGGAGTCTCGGTATGTTAAGATGGTCACCCATCCACAGACCAACCTTGCCAATCGTAGCTTAACCTGATGGTTCCAATCGTGCGGCTGTTATTACTTAGTGATCTTATATACAAGGTCGAATTAAATTAACTAGCGAAACCCCGTAGACGCGATGGGTATCAATATGTGAACAGTAACACGAGAAAATAAAACTATAAAATCCAAATAGGTAAATGCAAGGTGTAATTTTTTCGAATTTTAGCCGGTTTGATTCCCGAGTGTGGCAAGAAAATTTTCGAAAATCTTTTAATGCCGATTTGTTTCTTTAAAAAAATAAAGGAAAGTTTCCTTCGAGTTTTGCTAACTCCAGTATTTAGAGATCTTTCCCTCCAGCCCCCCAATTACGCAATGCACGATCAATTTTAAACCAATTGAAAAAGATTGCCAGTCCATTGCTTCTTAAGTTCGACAAAAATATCTGCTCAATTTTTTTTGTCGAACTTATGAAGCAATGGACTGGCAATCTTTTTCAATTGGTTTCAATTTAAAATCGATCGTGCATTACGTAATTAGGGTGCTGGTGAGGTTAAAACATTCCACCCTGTATATTGTATAACCGATATAATTTACTTCGTTATTATATTGGTATAAATATCCTATTAATTAAAAAGTACTTATTGTAACCTAGTCCCGATACACGCTATCTAATTGCGTAACACATTTTCGGAAAATGATTAAGACTAATCTGTTTCATTTGACAGTTCAACCACATTCATTGCGTTATTTACGTTGTTGAGCAGATTTTTTTTTCGAATTTATGAATCAGTGGATTAGCAATCTCTTTCAAAATTATTCAGATTGTGATTGATCGTGTCTTACGCAATTAGGGTGCTGATTCAGGTTTTTCAATTAGGCACACCTAGGAATCCGCTGGATGCAGGCACAGAATCTTTCGAAGTGGCGGTGCTTGGGGGAGGCCTATGTCCAGCAGTGGACGAGTGAAACTCCCTGTACCTATATTCATGAGATCACCCGGACAATGTCTATATGTATAGATAAAACCTCATTGGGAGCAGCATAATAATTTACCTGCATTAAAAATAACATTTGGCTAAACTAGAGGAGGCAAAAATTTCCCATACTTTTCCTGTAAATCTTCATGCTTCATAGCTTTCAGTATCTCTACGGAGGGTTATGTAAAGTTAAATTCACAGAATTTTAGCATACCTAGCTTGTGTACAATCAATATGAGTATATCTGTAATTGAGGCGTTATCTCCACCCTATGGCGAGCCGTTATCAGCTATCTTATCACCTTATCACTAGGTTTTAGGTGTGAGAGCTGAGACGCACCTCAAAACGTTATGGAAGTAATTTTTTACGAATATTGTACTATGTGGGTACAACAGAATATTACGAGTTTATTGTATTGTTTTTAAATAATGTCGCGATAAGGTTACTACCACAGATATTCTATATCTGTGGTTACTACCATTGTGGATTCGATATTATATTTGTGATAGGGTTTTTAGTACTGTTTCAGGAAATGCTTGCGTCAGTGTGTGCACTTTAATTCTGTAAATAAATGTGTGACTAAGATAACGTTAGTCATGAAAATGATCAGACCATTTGGATTGTGACCGACTTACGAGTTGTAGGTCGTGGGTTCGAACCCAAGCAGGCGCTTTACTTTGTGTAAATAATTTTCATCACCACTGCTCTCAAAACGGTGAAGGAAAACATCGTGAGGAAACCGGCATGTCCTAGAACCAAAAATTCGAAGACATGTGACATCTACCAACCCGCACTGGGCCCGCGTGGTAGATTACAGCCCATTCCCTCTCACAGAGAGGAGGCCTGTGTCCCAGCAGTGGGAACATTAATAGGCTGATGATGATGATTTGGATTGTGTGGTCGAGAACCCTGAATAAAATCGAACTAGGCACGAATTTGCGGTTGGTGCCGGGAAAGGCAAGTTTTCGCTTTGCCGTAGCACTAATCGAATCACACAAATGTAATCATTAAAGTATTAGGCAGAGGTGTACGTAGGGGGAGGTACAACCCCCCACACAGATACATCTATACTAATATTATAAAGAGGTAAAGTTTGTGAGGATGTAGGGGGTAATCTCTGAATCAACTGAACCGATTTTGAAAATTCTTTTACCAATAGAAAGCTATGTTATTTGTGAGTGTCATAGGCTAAGTATATATTTATGTTTAACGCCCAACGAAGTGGGGAGGGGTCAGCTAGTCTATAATATGGGTGTAGGTACACCCATATTTTGACAGTTAAGCATGCCCTCCAATCTATCTCCCTAACCTTTTCCCGACTATGTTGAGGTTGGCTTCCTGTCTAACCAGATGCAGCTGAATACCAGTATTTTACATGGAGTGACTGCCTATCTGACCTCCACAACACAGTTACTGGGTAATACGATACCCCTTGGTAAGACTGGTTGTCAGACTTTTGGGCTTCTGACGTGTAAACAACTGTCAACGATCCAAGAATGACAGCCGGGACCAACTGCTTAACGTGCTTTCCGAGGCACGAAAGAGTCTCGGTATGTAATGATGGTCACCCATCCACAGACCAACCCCGGCAAGCTTGGTTGAACTGTAATACGATATCCTCGTGTCATGTGTCCTCCAATGTAAGACACAAATAAAAAATAATCAGTAGATGATTCTTCATCTTTTCGAGTGGTTAGTGTCAGAGTTTTAAAGCGCCCATGGGCCTCTGACTTGACTCACATGCCGTCGAGAAATATCTCTCAGGCACGCCGGTTTCCTCAGGATGTTATCCTTCACCATTTTTGAAGCTTTTTGAAGCAAGTGATAAATACACAATAGGTACGCACATGAATCCGAAAAGTCAGAGGTGCGTGCCTTGGGTTCGAACTCAAGACTTATGAATTGGCAGTTTGACAGTCACACCACTGATCGTATATGCTATATAGGTGCTTATTATAATATTACCCATAGTTCTGATAAAAAGCACCTAACTAGTAATCTATGCATGACCCACTTGTTAAACAAATCGATCAAACGTAGTAAAGTGTGCTTTCAGTCTATCACCGCGGAGCTCATCAATATCATACGAACTCATTAATAAATCTGTCATTTGATAGCACTTTTAGATACCGTTTAATTATTCAATTAGCAACTACAACTCATCAGCAAACAGGAAGTGCGGGTTTTGCTTTTGTTACTTTTAAAGTTCGTAGTGCTGATTGTCAAGCTTATTTGAATAAATGAATTTAAAAAAAACCCTGGGTTTTACAAGTTGTATGTTTATCTATATGGGCGTGGCGCGCGTTCCGCAGTCACGTCATCACAACCGGCCTGTTAGTCAACTTGTCCTCACCAGCAGCCACCACTACTGAGTAACTGATGTAACTTTAACCTGAAGTTCTGTCATTTAGACATCCTACTTCAAAGATCATGGCGCGCCAGAGGGTGAGAGTGTCCTACCCAATACGTCTGTTGATTCGCGTATTCCGCTCAAGAACACGTACTTTTTCCCTGATTGTCAACTTAAAGCTTACACTACGCGATAATCAGGGATTTCCTAAATCAGGATGGTGTAAGAGTAAGGGAGGAAAGGTCCCTATTAAAAACACAACCTAAATATTGTGTAGTTCAATAGGGGTTTAACTTATAAATATAAAAAATATATAAAGCCTGTACTATAAGTAATAAATATTTAAACGCATATGATTATCATTGTTCCATATCAAATCCACAATAGATCGTAAAACTGTTATTTGCTATTTACTTTAAATTAAATGCAAATGGCTAGTTCAAAAACCCAGTAAGAAATAAGGTCCTGTGATCGACTGAACTTGACAGTGCTGGCATACCTTCTTTTCTTTTCATTAATTTATTTTAATTATCGTATGAAGTGCAGTAAGTTATGCTGCGTTTCATAAGAATAATGTCCACTTCGATCTCGTTTTGAAAACAATAAACTTTAAATAAGATATGTCTAGTAAATAAAGCAATATAAACTGAAAACAATGAACGTGCTGCAAGTCTAAATCTATATAATTTTACTAGGACGCAACCCGCGCAAGACCTTCTAATACCTAATAGTCTAATTTTAAATAACTAACTATTTCAAAGTATGTTTGTAGTAAATAACCACATAGTTCTTAATCTCAATAGAGATAAACAAGCAAAGGAAAAACTCAGGCTAAACACACTATCTGAAAGAAATCTCAATGTTACCCACCTTACATCGTTGAAATCACCGGCTTTTAGAAAAGAAATAAATAAAGAAAAACACTTACTGCAAACACCAAGTTGGCGAAGAACAAGATGTATTTAACCACAAATTCACCGCAACCCATCTTGAATGAGTATTTCAACAATTAATTAAAAAAATAATAAGTACTATGTAAAGTACGTTCGTTCAACTACGAGGTTGTACGCAGACTGCGAATACAAGGCTTGGGTGATACAAAAACTTATCGACTGATAACGAATGTGTGAAAAAATTCAATTTTCATAATCGCTAAAGTACCTAATGTTTTAAATTTTATTTCGGGATTTTGATGGGAACCCGAAATCTTTTTGTTTTTAACCCCCGACGAGAACAGGGAAAACGCCAATTAGACCGGCTATCTAATTACGCAACACATTTTCGTAAACGATTCCGACTAATCTGTTTCATTTTGACAGTTCAACAATGTTCATTGCGTTATTTAAGTTGCTGAGCAGACTTTTTTTTCGAACTTATGAAGCAATGGATTAGCAATCTGTTTCAAACCGATTCAAATTCTGATTGATCGTGTATTACGTAATTAGGGTACAGGCTTATAATAATACCCAGCAATGATGAATGTATTATGTAAGCTGTTGTAGAAAGGAGCTAGGGATCAAAATATTATATACAACTAATGTTAAACTTAAAGGGCCAATACCTACATTTTTTTTTTACTTTTTGGGGTTTTTATTTGTGTTGGGGGTTTTTTAAATAAATATTTTATTTGAGTTTTTTAAACCGTGAAATGGTCACAAATAGTCACAAAAAATTTAAAACGTTAGAATCTACGTGTAGCGACAAGACCCCCTGAAAACACTGTTTTAGTGTTTTATAACACGATTTTAACTTTAGCGCAAACGTAATACCGGTAAGGTAACCCTCCCGGAGGGTTCCCTTCCAATATGGGGTTCGTAACTAATCTTCGAGAGTCATATTTAAATTCAATCATTCAGTCACTGACAGACAACACACAGATTTAGCACAAGAGGTCCTAAAATAACGAAGGTGAGCACTAAGGAGTTTTATACGAAAGTTCATCCCCTAAAGGGGTTAAAAAGACATTTTTACCGATGGGATTAGTAATAAAATAGTCCATTTATTTGTAAAATTCTTACATAGTTATAGTTCATAATATTCTGCCGTTTCCGGCGTACAAATACCTAAATTTTCAGGATTTTGGTAAAAATGGCCATGGGTTTGTAAGAACAAATAATTTAATTTAATTGGTCGAATTGCTTTGATTTTTATAACAGCTTGCATTTGAAATAAAAATTTGTAAAGCTCGTAGAAAGAACACAAGGTTCTTTCTACGAGCTTTACTAAATTTTATTTCATTTTCATATACTACCTTCTTATCTACAGATTTATGATAGCTGAACGAAGGAAAATCCGGTTTTAAAGTTTAATTTAATTATACAGGGTGGCACATCGACGCGAAGCCGGTTACCATGGATTCAGTGCATGGTTCTGAACCCCCCTGCGTTGAAATTTTTCGTCGGTTATTAAAAAAAAAATCAGCTGTTTCATAGAAAAGTGCAATACCTACGCGGTCAAAATGTATGGAGCAGCTGATTTTTTTTTTAATAACTGACGAAAAATTTCAACGCAGGGGGTTCAGAATCATGTACTGAATCCATGGTAACAGGCTTCGCGTCGATGTCCCTGACACCCCGTATTACTTATCATGCGGAAAACACTATTCTTATTTTATTAAATTCAATATTTATGGCAAATAAATTAAGGCAAATAAAGACTTACTTACTACTATGTCCAATACCACAGATGGTTCACTCCGCACTTTTTAGGTATAGGCCAATTTAATGAGTGTATCGTAGTCAGAAGATCTAAGGCTCGTATTACAGAATCTAACTCAAGGCTCAAGCATTACTTAAAACTTGTATCAACCTATCAAAAGGCTTAAAACGAGTTTTGAGTACAGACGCCTGCACATCAACGTACTCCAATCTGTCAAATTTTGCCAATCAACATTGAACCTTATTCTTTAGTGATAAAGTTGAAAATCTATTAATGAAATTTGACAGATTGTAGTAACTTGATGTGCTGTCTTTACAATTTGAGTGAGGTTCTGTATTATGGCTAAAAGTTACGCGATAGAAAGAAAGGCAACTTCTAGGTGAATATAACTGTAGGTAATTAGTGCTAGTGGCCTGAATTGCACTTCAAGCCTCGCGTAGACTGGCGTGACGCGACGACGACGGAGCGCGGCGCGGCGCAACTTGATCCCGGTAATTGTTCTACCGTGAAGTTTTCTTAGAAAGTGTTTAGCTATAATCGCGAAACGCCTGCACAAAACTTTAATTTATCGTAAAAAAAGCAAGCCTTGCAAAGCTTTTTTTAATGATTCTACGGAGTGAACCATCTGTTTTAATCTGTGCCAATACGGTCTACTTATCTACTAAAGTTAACAATAATAGGTACCTATTTTAGTTACACCGTTATCATGAGAACATACATGGTCGTCATGCGGATAGATCGTGGTCAGTCATTGATTAATACTGGTGCGGATTCTCTTGCACACCGAACTAAACTAACTAAACTGTCACTAAAATTCCTTATGAGGCTATGAGAATCTTAAAGCTATTCTGACAAAAAAATACTCTAAATTAAAAAATTATGTTGACACATCTAAAATCGAATTTGACAATCGCGTCGCGACTCCACGTGGTACTTGTTTACTCTACCCCTTGAATTTTTAAAAAGAGCTTCGACGTGTTTTATATGGAATTTTTCACTTTTTGTATGGAAAATATTAAAAATGATTACCAACACGTTGAGTTATAGGGGTTTAACGGTATATAACGGTATATAAAGGGGTCGAAATTTCATTATATTTCGATAGGACGCGCCATTTTCGAGATATAAGCAAAAGAAAAAAAAATACAGTACTGTTTTTGCACTTGAAGTCGAAGTGTTGGTGTGAATTTTAGTTCATGACAACTAATTTTATTCCACTCGTTTTTAATCGCATTTAAAAATAGTCAGATTCAGTTGGAAAAAACCAATTTTTAGGTGAAAAACTTCAAATTCAGAATAGCAAAATATCCATGTTCACTAAACTAATAACTCAGTGCAATCTTAGTGCTGTCAAACTAAAATATAGTTAAGATAGTCTATTTCAGAATGGGAGATCCTCGTTTGACAGGACTAAACTAAATTTTGGTGATTTTTAGTCTAATTTAGAGGCATTTGTGACAAGAGAATCGGCACCAATATACCATACTTCAGAGTATCTTAAGATTTTCATCATCATCAAAGTTATAACCAAAGCCCGATTGGTCAGAGCACAAATTTTCTCGATTTTTCTCTATGGAGTTGAGGCGTGGACAATCCGAGCAAGAAAATGACAGAGGATAGACGCATTCGAAATGTGGTGTTGGAGGCGAAATGCTCCGAATTCAATGGATAGCAATGCAAACACAAAAATGTGTGTATCCTTTCCCAACTCGACATCAAGACCCGATTGTCTACAGTTTGCCTACAGCGTATTTTGGCCACATAACGGGAAGGGGAAATAGCAGCCTTGAAAAGCTGGTCATTATTGGCAATACCGAAGGAAAGAGAGCACGAGGCCGGTCGCCAACACGATGGTGCGACCAAGTTAAAGAAGCTACGTCCTCAAGCAAATTTCAGCAGGTGGTGATGGCAACTTGGGGCCGGAGCCGATGGAGGCAGATTGTCCGCTTAAAGTGGTCCAGTGACCACGATACTCAGTAATGAGGGAGTGATTGGAGAAGATTACCTTACTTCAGAGTATCTTAAGATTTTCATCATCATCACTTTTATATTTCTATGATCATCATTCTCTTCCTTATCTCAATTTATTTGGGGTCGGCGCAACATGTCTTTTGCATCCATAACTTTCTATTAACATAATATGATTTTTTGGTATTCACATCAAAGCTAACCTTATTTAATTGTTGGCATAATTAATTAGCAGAGCTATCGAAATAAAAAGTTGAATTAATGAAAGTTCATTCGATTCCAAAGACTGGAATCAGAAACTTGCTTCTGCGTTAATGTAAATTTATCGATTACACTTATGGGTTAACCCTTGGTTTTTTCCTCGGGGAATAGCCATGATTATTATGGATAGATGTTACGTAAACTTAAGTTATTTTTTGCATCGAAGCGGGATGTTTGACAATGTAAAGACTGAAATATATTATGACTATCCGAAACTAGGCCATTGTAATCGTAGCTCCAGTATACAATTTTAAATTGAAAGGCCAGGCATGACGATGTTGATGATGGTGATGTTGGGAATCGAGAGCCGATTTCCGGCCACAGTAGGCGCGGGCTTGCGGATGGAGAGCAATGGATAGCTCGCCGTCCGATAAGGACCAGGCCCGGGTCGACGGCGCGTTGTGTTCCACGCGCGCCTCAAAGAGGTGTCAGCACAACTGACGCGGTTCGCTAGGGCCGATGCCTGCCGGGGTTGCGGGAAAGTCCTAAAAGGTTACCGTGGCCCCTGGCAACGTACAGGCAACTGAAGGAATACGGGTGGGTTTTAGTCAGTAAGAGTCTGACATGCCAAGAGCGGGATAAGTAATCCCAAACAAAAAAAAAAGGCATGATGATGATAATGATGTCAATTTTTCTTGACGCCATAGCTGTCTCATCACCAGCTTAACAGGATATGGATGTTACGTAAGTTACTTATTTTTTGCATCGAAGGTCGGCCGTTCTGAAGTTTGTCAGTTTGCAGGCTGAAATGTTGTTTTAATTATTCATAGCTGGTCCATTATGGACCTACGACTTTAAAAAGGTGGCTGGGATAGACTGGCAGCGTAAGGTGGAGGACAGAGTGTTGTGACGCAGCGTAGGGTAGGGCCGAAATAGGCCTGACTTGATGAGTAGGTAGGTACTATCAAAGAAACTCATATCTAACCAGTTTGAAAAAATACCCCGTGAACACGATGACCACATCCTGTTACCGCCCCGCACCCTAATTACGAAACGCAAACTCAATTTTAAATTGAAACCAATTGAAAAAGATTGCCAGTCCATTGCTTCATAAGTTCGACAAAAAAAATTAAGCAGATTCTTTTTGTCGAACTTATGAAGCAATGGACTGACAATCTTTTTCAATTGGTTTCAGTTTAAAATTGAGTTTGCGTTTCGTAATTAGGGTGCAGGTTCTATAGCGGCCGACCGCTGCGCGCTGCAAGCAAAAATAGTCCCTACGGTGGTTAGTTATACAGGGTGTTAAAGTAATTGCGTGCCATAGCTTAGGGGTAGGTTCAGTATATCAATATAGTATATATCCATAAAGGAGACTAGGAAAAATAAAAAAGAAATCCAGAAAAAAACTAAAAAAAATTGCAAGGTCAACCTAATTTAGTACCTACCAACTTAAAATAGCATTCAAATTAACTTAAAACATGAGTAAATAAGTTGATTTTTAATCTTTGTAAATACCTGATTCCAAATTTAATTAGGTTGACCTTGCAATTTTTTTAAATGTCTTATTTTTAAATTATTTTTTTGGATTTTTATTTAATTTTTCCTCAAACTCAAACTCAAACTCAAAGCATTTATTTCAATTAAACCATTTACAGGCACTTTTGAATTGTCAAAGAGTCGGTCAGTTAGTCAGAAAGTTGAAGCTAGTCGCCCATTCCAAAAAGTAGATCTCTGTGGAGAAGAACGAGCAAGAAACTCCCAGGACACTCTTTTAAATAAAGACATTACAAAATCCTGGGTACATTATTCTTGTTGCTTCTATATGTGAGAACAATGTGAAAAAAAGAAATAGAGACAATTCAAAGTATAAGATTTAAAATAAGCCTTGGCAGAAAAGAGATGACCAGTCTCAACCGACGGCGCCCGTTCACGAACATGACGCGTGGATCAGCACCATCCAGCTCAACCATTTTGTAGGGAACCGAATGACCCAACACACTCGCCACCATCGGCGAGACATTTAAGTAAGCATGACAAAGTCTCAACTGCCATGCTCTTTCAAGTCAACATAAAACATAATATAATAACAGAATAAACAGCCCCATGGTACTCACATTTACAAAAACTGAAAAAATGCTTCTAAATTATACAAAACTATAGTTTGCAATGTATTATACTATCAAAAAGAAAGATAATCATTATCAAATATTGGAATATTCAACAATAAAAAATTGGTTAATAAAAAATAAAAATAAAATAAACATGTTGTTCGTAATGTCAGAAAAATAATATAAATAAAAATAAAAAAATAAGAAAAGGGGTAGCAACTCTTCCAAATACAATAATTTCAACTAGTGAGCTCAAGTGGCTGTGGAGCAGGACCAGCATTAAGCCAAGCATTTTTATCTACGATATAATCATCTAACTTATAATATGCTTGTCTACATAGTGTGCGTTTAATGCATGTTTTAAATTTCTTCTCATTAAGTTGAAGAATATCGAGTGGTATTTTATTATAACATTTTACACAGTACCCCATAAAAGAAGTGTGTACTTTAGACAATCTAAAACGTGGTTGATCTAATTTGTTCCTATTTCTAGTGTTAAAATTATGCCTGTCACTTATCTTACGAAAAAGATGTAGATTTTTTCGAACATACATAATGTTTTCATATACATATATACTGACAAGGTACCGTCATGATGTTAATTTTCTTAAACAGTTCCCTTAGAGATTCGCGTCTGCGGAGGTTGTAGATGGCTCTGACAGCCCTCTTTTGCAGAATAAAGACAGACTCAATATCTGCAGCCCGTCCCCACAGCAAAATACCGTAAGACATGATGCTATGAAAGTAACTAAAATAGACCAGTCTCGCGGTATCCACGTCTGTTAGTTGGCGGATTTTCCAAACAGCGTAAGCGGCTGAACTTAGCCGCCCTGCAAGTGATGTTAAGTGAGGACCCCACTGTAGTTTTGAGTCAAGCGTGATCCCTAGGAAAACCGTCTTTTCGACGAATTCTAGTGTCTCCTTATTCAATACAACGTGACATTCACTACTTCTAACATTCGGTAACGCGAATCTTATGCATTTAGTTTTCTTCTCATTTAATACCAAATTATTTTCTGTAAACCAGTTATGGACCTTAAGCATAGCGTTATTTACGTCGTCAAGCTCCTGTGCATGTCTGTTAACTTTAAAAATAAGTGATGTGTCATCAGCAAATAACACCATTTGTGGTCGGTTTTGCAGTAAATGAGGTAAATCATTTATATATACTAAAAAGAGGAATGGACCCAATATCGAGCCCTGTGGTACACCCATTTTGACTTTTAAACCCAATGAATTTACACCGTTTATTTGAACTTGCTGCAGTCTATCATTCAAATATGATTTTATTAAGCTAAGCGCAAGTTTACCCAATCCGTAATGCTCAAGTTTTAAGAGCAGTGTTTCGTGATTCACGCAATCAAATGCCTTGGAAAGGTCGCAAAAGATGCCTATTGCATCCTGTGCTTCTTCCCATGCGTTAAAGATGTGTTTTAATAAGGTGACACCGGCGTCGGTTGTGTAACGTCCTTTGGTGAAACCATACTGTTGATCGTGTAGGATGTTGTTACGATTAAAATGATTGAGCATTTGATTTAACATTACTTTTTCAAACAACTTGCTGAAAACCGGCAAAACCGATACGGGTCTATAATTATTAGTATCTTTGCTGTCACCAGATTTGAAAAGTGGAATAACTTTACTGTACTTCATTAAATCCGGGAATACCCCTTGATCTACACATAAATTAAATATTAAAGCTAAATAGGGTGCAATTGTCTCAATTATTGATTGACAAACTTTAGTAGACATGCCCCACAGATCTTCGGTAATTTTGATCTTAAGTTGCTTAAAAGTCTTTACAACGACCACAGGGTTTATATGTTTAAATTTAAATTCCACAGGACAGGCTGAAACATTCGCTCTTAATAAATCAATAGCAAGTGAGGGGGAGGAGTTTAAAGTTTCTGTAGTTTTAATTGGAATATTGGTAAAGAAAGTTACAAATTCCTGAGCAACATCGATGTTATCGCTAATGAGACCGCGGGAAGTGTCCAGTGTGTAATCCGTGTTATGTCTTTTGTTCTTGTTCGTTTCATTGTTAATAATTTTCCAAACTGTCTTTATTTTATTGTCAGCTGATTTAACCTTGTTGCTAATGAAAGAAGCTTTAGCTGCTTGTAGTTTCCTTTATCAATACTGAACCTACCCCTGAGCTATGGCACGCAATTACTTTAACACCCTGTATATGGCTATCCGCGACGGTACATCATCTAATCATAGTCACCCGATCGGTCCACACTAGCTTAAGACTGAGAGGAGTGGAAAGGAGAAAGGGTCAAAAGGAGGCCTTTCCTCTTGCAGTGGGACAACATAAGCTAAATGCTAGGCTAATGATGACAGTTTTCCTTCTAAACTTCCTTTTAATGACGCCATAGCTGTCTCATCACCAGTTAAACAAATGAAAGTGCCGGAATTGATTCGTAAACGTACGAAAATGAGTGTGTGTAACAATGTCAGCGCTCACGCTAATCTTATCAGGCGCTGATTGTGTTCGTGGTATTGTGTTCGCTAATATGGAAATAGATATTGTGATGCTGATTATTATTTTTTATACAGAAATACCTACGTAGCCTACAGTAAACCGCACGTTGGATAACAGTTGAACTACTAAAATCGCCGTTATTGCTATGATAAAAGGGCGCTGCCACAATCAATTTGCTACATGAATGTGTGGTTGACTGTATGCAATATGTTTAAATATTTATAATGTTTTGACTTTCATCTGATCTTGTCTGATACCATGACAATACAAATGATGGTGCACGCTTAAAGTAGGTAAACTATGAATCATGACATGAAGGGAATAAGGAAATGTATCCAAAATAGCACTATCAGGGGTCACAGTCTATGATCGCGCCAGTGGCGGTACTCCTAGAGACTATCAATATTGGTCGACATAGTTTCATGTAAAGTTGAAGCTGTGTCTCAGGAACTTCTCAACCAATTGAGAAGAAACAAGCCTCAGTTAGTAAGGTAGACTAGCAGATACGGCTGTAAAAGTTTCATTTAAATCCGTCCAGCTGTTCACACATGATGCGGTTCCCAACGAACAGCATTTAATTTTTACTTAAATACAATAGGAAAACATTTCTACAGAAATATAAAATATTGTGTAAATTCGCGGGTGGTGACTAGAATACAAGGCTTTTCCTAATTTTACACTACTGTAATAAGAGTAATGCCTGTATAACAGCACCCCACTCAAGACTCAAGCATTACTTAAAACAAGTTTTAACCAATCAAAAGGCTTTAAACGAGTTTTGAGTAATGCTTGACTTTTGAGTGAGGTTTCATACGGGCCTAAGGGTCCCTAAATAGGTTGTGCTCACTAAGGCGGGTATTACACTATACTGAATCAGGGCCCTGAATTAAGGGAGCACTAACGGAGCACAACCCAATTAGAGGACCCTTACTCTAGAGAGGTGTAATAACCTCTCTTATTAAGGGTTTAGGGACCCTGATTCAGTGTAGTGTAATACCCGAGCCTAACACCTAGAAGACGTGAATACTTCGTAAAAACAAGTCGGATTATTATCAATTAATTATGAGAAAAGTAATGTGTTTAATCTGTCGATTGTCAGAAGTTGATTTGAGTCACTTAAGTACTGACGACGCACCGGAACACCACCACAATATTATTTGTAATAGGTGCTAAGTGATGATAACATGATTAGTAGATTACCTACTGCAGCATTGCGCTGCCGTTCAAGCCTCTTTTGTAGTTGTAAAAGTTTCATAAACTATTATTTCTTTTAAAAATTTCGAATTGAGCACATTTTCAAATTTTGAATTCTATATCGTTCGAAGGAAAACAATTTTTTTGACTTGCGTCATTCTATTGTGAGTCGCTCTGGATAAAACGTCATGGAATAAAATAATTTTTCTTTCTGCTTCAAGCGTCTTGTTTTCAGTTCAAGAAACATATTAAAACGATGACGGTAGTATCTTTGCGCTAGCTGGTCGCAGTTTTAATTCACATCGTGTTCATTGTGGTGTCTAGCCCTCAAGTTAAATCTATAGTTCGTACCAGCCAAGCGAGAGTCTAGAACCACTTTTATAGGTGAAGTATTTACTGTACAAACATGTGAGTATTCAACCAAATTTCCATTTATCAAATTATACACTCTCGCGTCCCACTAATCGCGTAATCTAGCCTATGCCGTTTCTAAAGCTCTCCCGTTTTCGGACCTTGACAGATAACAAGGCCGCGAGGCCTTTCCTGGGACCCCGGTCTGTCGCGTGGACAGGATCCTGGCGTTCTCCAGTCCCAGCTTGCGTCAACACAGACCCACGTCTTCCAACCACGTCGGGTTCCTCCCGCAACTGAAGCGAGATCGTACCAGACAGCAGCAGGACGGCGCTCGGTGCTCAGGAACTCAGGGCTCATTGGCTTATAATCTTCATCGGATTAGTCTTTACTTTATTTTCGAATCTTAAGCTAGGCAATCCATCGACCGCGCTGAACTCAGATTTATTGCCGGTTTAGTTGCTCTGTTCTACCTCGCGTCTCCGGGATTAAATTGGTAAAGGCCTATACATATTTAACCCGCGTGCGATCGTACACTTAACCCTAAACCGCATAATTCTCCGTTCGGTAAATAAAAACAACCATAGTTATAAGCGGCTCGCAATAGTCCTTTAATTTATTTCCTTTTATACCTAACTGTTTCTTTTTTTTACTTTTAAATTATAATACAAATCATATTTAAAATCTCCTGTTATTTTTCTTTGTATTTAGTTATCCTATGCAAGTGTGGGTTCGATTCTCACCAGGCATTTCTAACAAGTGGCAGAAGCTGATTCCTATGCTACAAATGGCGCCCGATAGGTCCGAAAACGGGAGAGCTTTAGAAACGGCATAGGTTAGATTACGCGATTAGTGGGACGCGAGAGTGTATAATTTGATAAATGGAAAATTGGTTGAATACTCACATGTTTGTACAGTAAATACTTCACCTATAAAAGTGGTTCTAGACGCTCGCTTGGCTGGTACGAACTATAGATTTAACTTGAGGGCTAGACACCACAATGAACACGATGTGAATTAAAACTGCGACCAGCTAGCGCAAAGATACTACCGTCATCGTTTTAATATGTTTCTTGAACTGAAAACAAGACGCTTGAAGCAGAAAGAAAAATTATTTTATTCCATGACGTTTTATCCAGAGCGACTCACAATAGAATGACGCAAGTCAAAAAAATTGTTTTCCTTCGAACGATATAGAATTCAAAATTTGAAAATGTGCTCAATTCGAAATTTTTAAAAGAAATAATATTATAATTTATGAAACTTTTACAACTACAAAAGAGGCTTGAACGGCAGCGCAATGCTGCACTACCTAATATAATTTTACTTAAAATACTTTAGGGGTATGAGGAACAGGGTGTAAAGTTCACTCATCCACCATTGAAAAGGGAGGATCCTCCGACAAGACGAGTGTTATGTCTGGCGGGCAACTGCCCGTAAGTTGCTACAATACAATTATTTTCTCGTCATGGAGCCCATGCTGTAAACAGCAAACATTTATCGTTTGCAATATTCGACAAAAGGGTTGTCCGATGGTTACTATACGGGGTGGCAGGGACATCGACGCGAAGCCGATTACCATGGATTCAGTACATGATTCTGAACCCTCCTGCGTTGAAATTTTTCGTCGGTTATTAAAAAAAAAAACAGCTGCTCCATACATTTTGACCGCGTAGGTATTGCACTTTTCTATGAAACACAAAGTCCTTACTTCTCACCCACACGCTACCTAGTAGCCAAGGACGTCGTCAGCCGATAGCCCAGGGGGGGCAAGTTGATAAGGAGGATGGGAATTGTATGATTTGTAGGTACAATCAAGACCCAAGAGCAGATGAATGGTATTTATCGTAAGTAAATTACCAATCCAATTAAACATTAATAGTTAAAATAGTTGACTGTCTCGTTGGTCTAGTGGTCGCAAGCGCTGTTGCTGAGCATGAGGTTCTGGGTTCGATTCCCAGGTCGGGCAAAGTGTTATTGGGTTTTTCCATCTGGAATTTCTCAGTAGCAGCCCGGAGTCTAGATCTGTGCCCGGTTGATGACAATAGGTTCGCCCCCTATTACATGGGACTTAAACATAACTGCCGAAACGTGTGTGCACTATATGTACACCTCTGCCTAACCCTTCGGGGAATACAGGCGTGATGTTATGTTTGTTTATGTAGATTAAAAAAACGAAGTGTATAGAGTGCCGCGAGTTTCTTGTGGCACTCTAGTGTCACTGCCTCGGCCCGGCTAGGGTGCCGTGAGCGTTGCATTGTCACTGTCACTTGTTATTTAGGGTAAGTAATATATGGTATAATTACAAAATGACTAATATTTACAAGATATAACAACTGAACCTATAATTTTATTTGATATAATCATCAGTTAATATAATAAACGATTGATATAATTTTAAAATAACTAATTTTTATAATCATAACATACATTTAATATAAAATCGTTTGATATACCACTCAAAAGACATAAAACATATTTAGTCTAATATGTAATTTTTTATCACACCTGCCAAGATGGTCACTCGCTACGCTCGCTCGCCTTCACGCGTTAATGTTCACTGTTCTAACCTAACCTAACCCAAATGGTTCACCAACAAGAGAAGGGATCTGGCACTCGGCGGCCGCTGCCGCGGCACGCTCCCTACGGTCGCTCGCCTTCGCGCGTTAATGGTCACTGTTCTAACCTAACCAAACCCAAATGGTTCACCAACAAGAGAGGGGATCTGGCACTCGGCGGCCGCTGCCGCGGTACGCTCCCTACCGTCGCTCGTCTTTACGCGTTAATGGTCACTGTTCTAACCTAACCTAACCCAAATGGTTCACCAACAATAGACGTGATCTGGCACTCGGCGGCCGCTGCCGCGGCACGCTCCCTACGGTCGCTCGCCTTCGCGCGTTAATGATCAGTGTTCTAACCTAACCCAAATGGTTCACTAACAAGAGAATCTGGCACTCGGCGGCCGCTGCCGCGGCACGCTCCCTACGGTCGCTCGCCTTCGCGCGTTAATGGTCACTATTCTAACCTAACCTAACCCAAATGGTTCACTAACAAGAGAGGGGATCTGGCACTCGGCGGCCGCTGCCGCGGCACGCTCCCTACGGTCGCTCGCCTTCGCGCGTTAATGGTCACTGTTCTAACCTAACCTAACCCAAATGGTTCACCAACAAGAGAGGGGATCTGGCACTTGGCGGCTGCTGCCGCGGCCCGCTCCCTACGGTCGCTCGCCTTCGCGCGTTAATGGTCACTGTTCTAACCTAACCTAACCGAAATGATTCACCAACAATAGAGGGGATCGGGCTCACGCCTTAGCCTTCTAACCTAACATATCCGAGTCGGATTGCTTTGAATCGAGGTGTTAACCATAATGATGGTATCAATATATATTTTAAACGATAGACCTAATGATTTTCGATTAAATAAACGTTATATCCAATAACGTTATACGAAATAAGTTTTAGAGTATATAAATGTTATATGTAAAGAAATTATATCAATAGTTGGTATATCTCACGTTTATTATATCTTGTGAACGTTATTGAAATGAAAATATACCAAATAACTTTATATGATATGAGACGCACCCTGTTATTTAGGTTAGGTTAGGTTAGAACCGTGACCACACAACGCACGAGCCGAGCGAGCGTAGCGAGCGGTGCCGCGGTAGCGGCCGGCGAAGTGCCAGGGTCCGTTTAGGCACAAGAGAATGTAATGTTTTGGGAATGTGGTGTTTTACAGCGATCTAACCTCGACAATCAAACAAAATACCAAGTGACGTGACTTAGTGACAGTGACAATGACAATCCAATGCTTGCGGCACTTGAGCCGGGCCGAGGCGGTGTTACTAGGGTGCCTGTAGTGGCACTTTATCCGATAGGGATAGAGTGCCAATGGTGGCACTCTATACACTGCCTTAAAAAAATTATATCAAAAACAACTGCTGGAAAAAACCTCTCTTGATTTCCAGGCCAGGTATTTCGATCCAGTGCTAATGAGGACCATTGTTTGAGGATTCGGCCTCCAGCTCCTCCCGCCATCACCTCCATGGTCTGTCTCAACACCTGAGCCAGGTTTTGCGGAGATAATTCAGAAGTTCAGGAGTTGCGGATTGTTCAGGTCACCTGACTCTGACTGTGTCAGGGCTCCTGAATTAAACCTTATCATTCATATGATATGATTTCTGGGTGTTTACATAGATAACTTTTTATGACAGTCAGTTACAATTTTGAAAGTGCCAAGTTTTCGTGCACCTACTTAGAATATGTTAGCAATTCGCGTTTAGAAATAATTTTGTGATTATATCAGGCGCTTGCAGATCGGCATACTGTGATATTAGTTTAAATAAGTTAGGTTTTAAAATGGCATTTTTATCTAAATAACAAAATTATTTCTAAACGCGAATTGCTAACGTATTCTAAGTAGGTGCACGAAAAATTGGCACTTTCAAAATTGTAACTGACTGTCATAAAAAGTAATCTATGTCACAATTTTCCGCAGTTGCAAGTAATTATATGCACACATGAAAGTAGCAACCTAGTTTATGGTTTGTCCTCATTTAAATAATTAACTACAGGGCACTTACAGTACGACACAACTTAGATGTAGCATAGATTTGAAAATGTTACGAATGTATTTGGCTATAAGACTTTACAAGTTATTGCGTTTTCGAAAGATCATTTTCACCTAAAGCAGTAATAGCGATTGGTGATTTTGAAGGCGCACTCAGTTCGGATGGTCATCGGTTTTACGAATTTTGCCGATGCTACATCTAAGTTGTGTCGTACTGTACGCTGTTGTACTATGGCACATTAGTAATTGAGTTTCAGTTTAGAAAACGATCGACTTTCTAGAACGTTGTGAGTTGTAATAGTCATATTCAATTCTTGAAATTTAATTAAGCTTTTCAGACCATTGATTTATACCTACTTGTTTGTTGGGCAGAGGTGTACCTACCTACCTACAGTACACCCAAATTTCGCCAGTTATGTTTAAGTCCCATGTAATAGGGGGCGAGCCTATTGCCATCAACCGGGCACAAATCCAGACTCCGGGCTGCTACAGAGAAATTCCATATAGAAAAACCCATTAACACTTTGCCCAACCATGGAATCGAACCCAGGACCTCATGGTCAGCAGTAGCGCTTGCGACCACTAGACTAGTGAGGCAATCTTGTTTCAATGTTATCAATTAAAGTTATTAAGTTTTAGTGGACTTTATAAATACAAAAAAAATCCGTGACAGTCTGACAGAGGGACTACTTCGACAAAAGAGAGAATAAAATCATGACATTTAAAAGAAAGTGAATATCAGGTTGGCGGGTGTAATTTTCAGAAATGGTCGAAATATATCAAAAGATTTAGTACCTAATTAGTACCTAATTGTACCACTAATGAAATAATTTGTACCTCGTGGGATCGCAAGTTATTGCAATAGTTGTATACACCCGCCATTCTGATATCAGAATGGCGGGTGTATTTTTGTGTAGCCGAGATTACTGAGAAGTTAGATATAAAACATACATGGATATTTAGTACCTAATTGGTACCTCTCTAAACATACCTTAAGTCAAAGAAATCTCATCGGAATTCGGCAGAAATTGAAAAATTCATATTTTTATACAGAGTGTTATTTTTTTACAGATATGTTGCTTGTTTGACACAAAGAGTACGAGAGTCCACGACCAAAACCATGTCGCATCGTTTTACGACCTCTACCGTAAAAAATCGTTAGTTTAGACGGTTCTGAGCCCGACTGGATGGAGGTCCATTTTTGCTATGACAAAAAAAAATAGGCAGACGGTTTTATCACAATATGTCTGATATTAAAAATGTAATTGGTTTTGTCACTTAATTATGAAAAAAAAAAAACCTAACATTTTGCGGGTCATATGTTGCCAGAGCGCATTTTCAAAACTGTCAAAATAAAAATTTCAACCTGTCTCTTAGCAACCTGATTCTACATATTTTATTTTAAATTAATCTTTTGTATGGTTACCAAAAACCTGTTTTCAGACATTTTAAATGTCAAACTCAAACTCAAAGCATTTATTTCAATTAAACCATTTACAGGCACTTTTGAATTGTCAAAGAGTCGGTCAGTTAGTCAGAAAGTTGAAGCTAGTCGCCCATTCCAAAAAGTAGATCTCTGTGGAGAAGAACGGGCAAGAAACTCCCAGGACACTCTTTTAAATAAAGACATTACAAAATCCTGGGTACATTATTCTTGTTGCTTCTATATGTGAGAACAATGTGAAAAAAAAGAAATAGAGACAATTCAAAGTATAAGATTTAAAATAAGCCTTGGCAGAAAAGAGATGACCAGTCTCAACCGACGGCGCCCGTTCACGAACATGACGCGTGGATCAGCACCATCCAGCTCAACCATTTTGTAGGGAACCGAATGATCCAACACACTCGCCACCATCGGCGAGACATTTAAGTAAGCATGACAAAGTCTCAACTGCCATGCTCTTTCAAGTCAAAATAAACAGATATCAAAATTATGGGCAATTCGCTTATGATAAATGTAAACTAATTTTTATGATGTAGGTATCTTAAAAATTAGTTAACATTTATCATACTACTAAGACCTAGGATTGCCATTCATGATTTAGTGTGTAACGTGATCTAGAGGCAGATTGTTTTTTAAGAAAATTCATCTGCGAATATACCTACATATCTTTTTCAAATAAATTTTAACGTCATGTGTTTTCAGGCAACTAAATGACATCCCGGTCAGCCGGTGGAACGACACCTGCTGCGGTCTATTCTGTAAAAAATTACCATGAAATGAGCTGTCATTCCCCCTGATGCTAAGTAACCCTATAGTCAAGTATCCCCGGTTTCCTCTGTTGTGTTTCTTGTGTCAAACAAGCAACATATTGTAACACTCTGTATAAAAAAAAACTATTTTTCAATTTCTGCCCAATTCCGAGGAGATTTCTTTGGTTTAAGGTATGTTTAGAGAGGTACCAATTAGGTACTAAATATCCATGTATGTTTTATATCTAACTTCTCAGTAATCTCGGCTACCCAAAAATACACCCGCCATTCTGATATCAGAATGGCGGGTGTATAAAACTATTGCAATAACTTGCGATCCCACGAGGTACAAATTATTTCACTAGTGGTACAATTACGTACTAATTAGGTACTAAATCTTTTGATATATTTCGACCATTTCTGAAAATTACACCCGCCAACCTGATATTCACGCCATTCTGATATCAGAATGGCGGGTGTATTTTTGTGTAGCCGAGATTACTGAGAAGTGAGATATAAAACATACATGGATATTTAGTACCTAATTGGTACCTCTCTAAACATACCTTAAGTCAAAGAAATCTCATCGGAATTCGGCAGAAATTGAAAAATTCATATTTTTATACAGAGTGTTATTTTTTACAGATATGTTGCTTGTTTGACACAAAGAGTACGAGAGTCCACGACCAAAACCATGTCGCATCGTTTTACGACCTCTACCGTAAAAAATCGTTAGTTTAGACGGTTCTGAACCCGACTGGATGGAGGTCCATTTTTGCTATGACAAAAAAAATAGGCAGACGGTTTTATCACAATATGTCTGATATTAAAAATGTAATTGGTTTTGTCACTTAATTATGAAAAAAAAAATTCAAACTTTTGCGGGTCATATGTTGCCAGAGCGCATTTTCAAAAATGTCAAAATAAAAATTTCAACCTGTCTCTTAAGGGCCATTTAGATGGAGAGAGTTTCTCGACTCGAAGATATGATTATCGAAAGAACATTTAAAAAGTCTCTTCGTGTAAACATTCACGATTGTCGCCCTGCCCCTTGGGCGACAATTGCCTCGCAATAGAATATATCTGTCTCCGTGTAAACACAACTACAAAGCGAGAATTGTATTTCGAGTTTTTGTTCTCTTTTATGACAAGAATTAATAAAACGAAAACAGAAAAAAGATGTTGGGTTAAAAAATATGGATAGCGAGAAGAAACACTTTTGGAGCATCTAATACTTTGTGCTTAAAATAATACGTTATTATTATAATTATTATTTCTTATTACTTTGTGTCTTGAATTAGAATTTGAAGATGAAGAGACTTTCAAAAATATGTTTTGAGTTACAAAAGCCCAATTTTCATATTTACTTTAAAAAAATTGGACCGTCATTAAACATTTTCAGCCCCAGCTCCAGTCCTGAAAGATGATTAAATTTTTTTTCGTTCTTGCAAACACTGACTTCTCATATTTTTAATTTTTGCTGTTATTTCCTTTGGGCCAAATTCCTCAACTCCCAATTCTCTTGCTAATGCATTAAGAGCTGCATTTCTTGCATCACGATTTTTTTAATTTCATTCTCCGTATTCCACATAAACTCGTAATTTCTATACACAATGAACATAACATTATCGTTGATTTTTGTGTCATTTTGAGAACAATACCGTAGTAATCACTGAACTCGCAAGGCAAATCTCGCACTCAAAAACGGTTCAAACCGATTTGTACGATACTCGTATGAACTTGATAAAATGTCAAACGAGATCGTGTATAGACAAGTCGAGAACTCGTAAGCAAAAATCTTCTTACTATATATTTCGCTGTGTAAACAGTCGCAGTAGATTATCGCTAGGCGATAAATTACTTGCGGATCTCGTATGATATAATCGTAGGCGAGAATTTAGTTCTTGCCTGTATGTAAACATTATGATACGATAGTCTTATAGCGATTATTGCTTGCGATAGTAGCGTACGATTTCTCGCCAAGAAACGTTCGAGAAACTCTCCCCGTCTAAATGGCGCTTTAAGGGGCGCTTTAAGGGCCATTTAGACGGGGAGAGTTTCTCGGACGTTTCTTGGCGAGAAATCGTACGCTACTATCGCAAGCAATAATCGCTATAAGACTATCGTATCATAATGTTTACATACAGGCAAGAACTAAATTCTCGCCTGTATTGCCTGTATGTAAACATTATTATTTATCGCTAAGCGATAAATTACTGCGACTGTTTACACAGCGAAATATATAGTAAGAAGATTTTTGCTTACGAGTTCTCGACTTGTCTATACACGATCTCGTATGACATTTTATCAAGTTCATACGAGTATCGTACAAATCGGTTTGAACCGTTTTTGAGTGCGAGATTTGCCATTCGAGTTCAGTGATTACTACGGTATTGTTCTCAAAATGACACACAAATCATTTAAATTTGATACTGCCGATAATGTTAAGTTCATTGAAAATAGTAATTTCGAGTTTTTGTAGAATACGGAGAATGTGCATTATAAAAATCGTGATGCAAGAAATGCAGCTCTTAATGCATTTGCAAGAGAATTGGGAGTTGAGGAATTTGGTCCAAAGGCAATAACAGCAAAAATTAAAAATATGAGAAATCAGTATTTGCAACGAAAAAAGTTAAATCATTTTTGGGGACTGGAGGAACTGGGGCTGAAAATGTTTAATGACGGTTCAATTTTTTACTCGAAACATATTTTTCAATGTCTCTTCATCTTCCAATTGTAATTCAAGACGTGCAAAGTAATAAGAAATCATATATTAATAACGTATTATTCTAAGCACAAAGTATTAGATGCTCCAAAAGTGTTTCTTCTCGCTATCCATTTTTTAACCCAACATCTTTTTTGTCCGTTTTTTGTTTTTATTCATTCTTGTCTTAAAAGAGCAGACACCCCCGCGCATTGCACTCATAGTAGCGACTGGCAGAAAAACTCGAAATACAATTCTCGCTTTGTAGTTCTGTTTACACGGAGACAGATATATTCTACTGCGAGGCAATTGTCGCCCAAGGGGCAGGGCGACAATCGTGAATGTTTACACGAAGAGACTTTTTTAATGTTCTTTCGATAATCGTATCTTCGAGTCGAGAAACTCTCTCCATCTAAATGGGCCTTTAGCAACCTGATTCTATTTTATTTTAAATTAATCTTTTGTATGGTTACCAAAAACCTGTTTTCAGACATTTTAAATGTCACGTAGAATTCCAAAAAGGAAAAGAACGTTTTGGAGTCACCCGTGGTTAACGCGCGGTGCTTGTTACGCTCCTATCTCTTACGACCTTTGATCAACAATTTGTTGATCGAAGCTTACGACAACGATGATGAGTCCGACAATGATTAAAACGATGTTTTTTATTCAATAAGCTGCATTTTTCAAACATTATTTCAGTTTCCTTTTGTCCAATTTATTTAAAAACTCCTTCAATATCAATTCGATGGTTTCGGGTTAGCGCTATGATAATCGTACGTAAATACTCCGCAATATGATTTTTTCATCATTTCTGATTATGGAAAAGTTGTCTGATTAGCAGTATGATACACAAAATTTGTCTGATATAATTTTTTTCTACATTTGGGCAACTTTTTTGTTCATACCCAAGAGTTTTCAGACAGACAGACATGCTATGTTACCCACTGGAAAAAAAATTCAACACTTTAAAAATGGATTCAACACATAAGTTACTCACATTTCTGAAAAATGATTTATTCGCATCAACTGACCAATGTTCACTTGAAAACAAGATTTTCAGGCTATGGCTTTATGCGTAATTTTTTATTTCCTCGAATGGCCTCCTGGGTACGTGTGATGCTACTGGTCTGAAAATTGTGTTTTTGGTATCTAAAACCTATCGTTCAACTACATTCCGAAAATCAGGCAAATTACTATGATACTGTTCGGATTTTTTTTTAACATTGAAAAAGCGGGCAGGTCAGGCGAGACGTGAAGAAATTCTCAAAAAGGGGTTTTTGATTCAGAATAAGCAAAAGATTTTATACGGTTTTGGTCGTAAAGCGATGAGGTAAAAATTTTGGTCATGAGCTCTCGTACCAGTTGAGGAAATCGGGGATTCTTGACTATAGGGATACTTAGCATCAGGTGGAATGACAGCTCACTTCACCTACATGGACAAAATAATGATTGTTAGCATTTCTATGCCACTTGCAGTTCTACAATATGGTTCTAAAAGTGAAAGAACAACCAGATTATGGGTTCAGTTTGCATAGGAAATGGTTCTATGTGAAGCTGTAAGCTGCAAATTTTCAAGGTTCTAATATTGATTTAATAATAGCTTTACATATCGTGTACTTGACTGAATATATCAAAACAATTCAAGAGTCTTATTATTATTTGTAAACAAAAGAACGCACGGACACAAATACAAAAAAAATGTTTTTTATCTCATCTATTCAGAAAGAGCTAGTTTATTCTTCGTAAACAGGTATAGTTCGATTCAAAATTAATGGCGGCTCGGAAGTTAGTTGCTCTTGCTCACTGCGCAGTACCCCACCCCTCACCCCCGCTGATACATGAATTAGTTACTGCGCAACGACTCGCTCATGTTCCGACCCGCCATTAAGTTTGAATCGGGCTGTACTAACCCATTGAAGGCGGGTCAAAAAATCGCCCTTGTTATGTACGGGAGGGCGGTCTAAAGGAATAATGCTGATAGGCCTCGGACGCATCTCATATTGAAACACTTTGACGCCGATCGGCGTTTTCCGTAAATGAAAATTATTTCTAGCATGTTGTGACAGAATTTTATTGAAGCTGATCAGTCTACGCCATGTGCATGTGCTGCGTAGGTACTAAGTGGCCAAGTTGCATTTTGTGTATAATTAATTTTATTTTGTTACTAACAGTGTATTAAAAATACTGGCGATTTTCTATTTACCATAAATATGGCTAGAAATAGTAAGTGAATTTGAAGATAAACATTATTTCATATTATATTGAGACTCAGGTCGGCTATCTGCAAACAGATATCAAAATTATGGGCAATTCGCTTATGATAAATGCAAACTAATATTTAAGATACCTACCTACTAAGACCTATGATTGCCATTCATGATTTAGTGTGTAACGTGATCTAGAGGCAGATTGTTTTTTAAGAAAATTCATCTGCGAATATACCTACATACCTTTTTCAAATAAATTTTAACGTCATGTGTTTTCAGGCAACTAAATGACATCCCGGTCAGCCGGTGGAACGACACCTGCTGCGGTCTATTCTGTAAAAAAATTACCATGAAATGAGCTGTCATTCCCCCTGATGCTAAGTAACCCTATATAGTCAAGTATCCCCGGTTTCCTCTGTTGTGTTTCTTGTGTCAAACAAGCAACATATTGTAACACTCTGTATAAAAAAAAACTATTTTTCAATTTCTGCCGAATTCCGAGGAGATTTCTTTGGTTTAAGGTATGTTTAGAGAGGTACCAATTAGGTACTAAATATCCATGTATGTTTTATATCTAACTTCTCAGTAATCTCGGCTACACAAAAATACACCCGCCATTCTGATATCAGAATGGCGGGTGTATAAAACTATTGCAATAACTTGCGATCCCACGAGGTACAAATTATTTTACTAGTGGTACAATTAGGTACTAATTAGGTACTAAATCTTTTGATATATTTCGACCATTTCTGAAAATTACACCCGCCAACCTGATATTCACAAAAGAAAATAGTTCAAATAAGTATTCCATATAAAATAAAATAATGGGATTAATTGGTGTGCACTTTGAAAAGAATGGATTTTTCGAATCTACTGTTTTCGAATGGACTGTCTGTTTATTGTTTTCTGTAACTGCAGATATTGCTACCAGTAATAGTTCAGGCGTCGCACTTGCAGAAAATAATTATAGTTCGGAGTTTAAAGTTATGACCGACAGATGGCCGTAGGATTGCAAGATTAGGATTGGCAGAATAAAATTGCCTTTGTGGATTGGAAAGTTCGGCTAATGTGGCTGTGACGTCTAAGTGCCCATTGCCTGGTCTTAAAAAAAAAACAACGGGTTGCACTCCGGGAGTGCAACTTCACTTCCAATAAGTGAAAACTTGAACATTAACGTTGTGCATTTTTGAATAAACACTTATCATGAAGTACCTATGTTTTGACTGCTTTTTTTTTCCCATCAATACGGGTAAAATTTCTTACCTCGCAATCTTTACGTAATGTCAAAGACTACTTATTATATAACGAAGTTTTCACTTAAAAAATCTGGAAACGTATACCCGCCCATTACATGAGACAAATTATTATTGTACCTGGCGAGCCGTTTTAATGTAGTAAGAAAAGTTCCTGTCTCAAATGACAGATTAATTTATATAACTTTTCAGTGATGCTATGCTTTTGCTGCTTAATTTAATTATTTTTATGGTTATTTCATCGTATCCAGTAGCGTTAGTATCATTTAAAGAGTCAATAATTTTTATAATGTCTTGTTAATTTACTGGAGTCAAAAAGATACTGTCAGTGTTAGTGGTAATGTCAATGTTACTGACGTTATTATCATTACTAAGGTTAAAATTATGGGTCATTTCTATAAAATACACTTCTCATCAGAAAAATCGAAACACTTCCATTTTTATGGTTTGTGTCCTAATTTAACACAAAAGAATTTTCATTCCATGAAAAAAATCACATGATTGTGTAGCTGGCAGTTTGGCCATTACAGTGATAAGCGAAAATTCAAAATTAGAATTTCATTTGTTTGTCCTATAAATTAAATGATTCACTGTTTTGAGACAAATGTGTGTTTAGAGTTGGAGTACATTTCACCTTTGAAAACTAAAAATTAGCGCTTATCTTAAAACTTTTTGTTCTGTGTTCTGTATACTGTGTGTGTACTGTGACTTTGGGACATCTGAAAAAGTTTTTTTTCTAAAACATATGGATACTTCGCCCGCAGAAGCCGCCCAAGTGGTGGCATTGCTGGATTCTGGACTTAGTCAGCGTGTTGTGGCTGAAAGATTGCATTAAGCCTGTCGTCTGTTCATAGAGTCTACAAACGCTATCGGGAGACTGATTTGTCCACGCGCCGTTCAGGATCTGGTAGGAATCGGGTCACTTCTGAGCGAGATGATCGATTTATTGTAACAACTTCTTTACGAAATCGACACCTTAATGCTTTTCAACTGCAGCAGCAGCTTCATGTTGTACGTAGGGTGGGCTGTAAGTAACTCTACAATTAGAAGAAGGTTGAAGGAACGTGGACTGGTACCGCACAAGCCAACAAATGGGCCGAAATTAACTGCAGACCATCGAAGAGCGCGCCTTAACTTTGCACGTGAGCACCTAAATTGGTCATAATATATCTCCAGTGGAACAAAGTCCTCTTTTCTGATGAGTGTAAAATTATGCTGTATGTTAACGACGGAAGGGACAAGGTCTACAGAAGAGATGGAGAATGCTTTGTACAATGCTGAATTGAAGAAAAGGTCATCTATGGTGGCGGTTCGTGGACGGCTTGGAGAAGAATCAGCGCCGACGCTAAGACAGAGCTTGTTTTTTCGAACTTATGAAGCAATGGACTAGCAATCTGTTTCAATTAATTTCAATTTATTCAATTAATTTATAGACTGGAATACTTATCATCCCGGTTGTACATTCCCAGTGGGAAGATCATTAATTATCTTATCATTTCTAATAACTCTTTGATGTCATTTTCATAATATTGTCGTCGTTAATTATATTATTTTTTATAATAGACCATGTCGCTTTGCATTTATTTTTAGAATTATATATAAGTATGTTTTTTGTTATTTATTAATTGTGAATTTGATAGATAAACATCTTTTTAAAATTCTGGAATAATATAGTACAGTAAAAAGCACGAGTGTTTAAATACACTGCATAATGAACCTAAAAGCGGTTCAATAAGAGCCGCGATCATAATCGATCAAGTTTCATAATAATTTTAATCCATTTGCAATTTTTTTTCATTTTTTATACACTCAACGGGAAGCTCTATATATAGTTATATTTTTTATTTTTAATAGTGTCGTTTTCCATAACATCACCACCACTGCTCTCAAAACGGTGAAGGAAAACATCGTGAGGAAAACGGTATGTCCTAGAATCAAAATTCAAAGACATGTGACGTCTACCAACCCGCACTGGGCCTGCGTGGTGAATTACGGCCCACTCCCTCTCATAGAGAGAAGGCCTGTGTCCCAGTAGTGGGAACATTATAGCCAGATTCTTCTTAAGCTTATGAATTAAAAACGTATTTTGTAAAAAAACCAAGAGAGGAGCTATATAAACGCCGAAAAAATCATTTCTTCTATGGGTATCCCTTTAATTTTTAACTTTAATTTAATGTTGTTATGTGTTGTTATAGCGGCCATATATGCACACTCTGTGAAAATATCTACCTATTACGGTCGCGTCATAAATAATATATAAAAAAGTAAGTTCAAAAACTAGAACCCGACTACTGAAACCTGACCACGGCTTTATCTTGACCATTTTTGTAATATGTCTTGATTTCTGTCCGAAATATTTTCTTGTTTCATACTTTATAAAGCGTGATTTTTCAGTAGTCGGGTTTTAGTTTTTGAACTTATTAGAGATCAAAGTCATTATCTCATACGCACCGACAACGCGTCCGGTGCATATGATTTAATGAGTTGCCAGCACATAGTACTTTGTATCATAGTTGCCAGTCTTCACCTGACGGTTGTGAAGAGCGATCGTGCACTCGCGCGCTATTTAAAATAACTTTGCCGGCTTACTTTATCAAAGAAAAACATTAAGTATAAAAAAAAACCTTCATACTGTGTCTTTCTATTGTTTTTTTTTTTTTTTTGTGTTAAACATGGCTAAGGATCACGTGAAACTTAATATTGTGAACGAGAATCACAAGAATTTGGACAAAAGTTTTGATGATGAGGTCGAGATGATTTTCGGCAGACCGGCGCAAGCGGCTAATCACGTTACGAAGAATATTCACCTGATGGACGCAGAGCGAGGACTTGACTCACACCTTGTAAGTTCTATTGATCTTTATTTAGTACTATGGAAAGTATTTTTTTTATTCTGTTTATAATGAACCAGGTTCTTAATAATTAATTAATCCAGCCTCTTAGACTAATAAGCAATTTCAATCTAAATATACAAAAAAAAAAACTTTTTTTTTTTTTTTAACTGGTTGTAGGATTTGTACATGATACTTACTTTACACACTAAAATTAAGAAAAAAGAAAAAAAAAACTTATTTTTGCTCTTTAGTGCTATACCTGTTGTACCGGGTGTCAAGGACATCGACACCAAGCCTGTGACCATGGATTCAGTACATGATTCTGAACCCTGCGTTGAAATTATTCGTCGGTTATTTAAAAAAAAATCTGCTGTGAAGAAAAATGCAATACCTACGTGGTCAAAATGTATGGAAAAATTTCAACATAGGGGGGTTCAGAATCATGTACTGAATCCATGGCAACAGGCTTCGTGTCGATTTCCTTGACACCCTGTATAGTACAAACAAGCCTTACTGAGCAGCTACACGTAATCTTGACATATTATAAAAGTCCTAAGAAAGATAACAAGATAGATTTTGAGAAAATAATATAATATAATATGTAGAATAGAATATTTTTATACACCATACGCAAAGCAACGGTTCCATCAATCAATCAATCAAACAAAAAAAAACACTTCTGGTAGCGGTCAATGACCCAACTTTGAGCATGTCACATTTTCTTTTAAAAGTTATGGAATTGTGAACACATTGCTTTGTAATGCAGATGGTAGACAATATTATTGCCTTTCGAATAAGCCTATTTTTATCTCAGTATGACTAAAACTTTGAGATATATGATATTTTTTGTAAAAAAAACAAAATGGCTGCCACATAGCGGGGAAGTGTATTAGACCCAAGCCTAGAGTGTAATTGTACTTTAAAATAGTTTATATTTAAGTATTTAGAATATCGCTAGTCCATGTCCTGACACACTGTATACATGGGATCCGAGAAAATACAACTTTTGAGAATTTTTGAAAATTTCCCAGAATTCGTCACTAAATATAATTTTTCTCCAAACTCTCGAATTGGCTTTCATTACTATTCCATTAGATACCTAATACTTTAACAAACATTTCGATTTAACCAAGTTTTCTAAAACATCAAACACTTAAAAATTATAGGAAGAAGTTTATTAACCATTTTCAAAAATTATCTAAGTACAGAACTTTGACACCAGTTGTCTCAAAATTTTACTGACGCATTAAGCGTTCAAATTACGGGGAAGATATCTTTATTTAATCAGCTGTCTAACGAGGTACAAAAGTTCAATAAATATTTAGGGCGTCTCCTGCGGCGACTAGGGGCGTGAAGGCGCGAAAGCCTCTCCCTCACGCGCTCAGTCTCCTTCGCGAGCATTACTGCTACCCAGAGGGAGGTGCCGGCTTCCCATGCCCTCTCGCTCCGTACCATGGGCTGGACCAGGGCCGGACGCGAGAGGTCACCGCCGCCGATCGCCTCCATGAGGACACGGCGGTGCTCCGCCCAAGCCGGGCAGAACTCCACCGTATGCTCCACCGTGTCCTCCGGGAGATCCACACAATGGTGACACCCGGGCGTTTCATCCCGCCATAATTATGCGAAACAGGAACCTCCCGGAACAAACGTGTCCGGTGAGGACCTGTGTCAGGCGGAAGGTGAGGACGCCGTGGCGCCTCTCTAGCCACTCCTCAAATAGGGGACTTATCGCCGCAATAGTCCTAGGGTACCTACTCGTATTTGTCAAATTTCATAACGATCGGTTCCATACTTTAGAGTTAGACGTGAAAAGGAAATAGACGGACAGACCGATAGACTTACTTTCGTATTTATATTATTAGTGTGATTTAAAGTACGAAGTGTATAGAGTGCCGCGAGTTTCTTGTGGCACTCTAGTGTCACTGCCTCGGCCCGGCTAGGGTGCCGTGAGTGTTGCATTGTCACTGTCACTTGTTATTTAGGTTAGGTTAGGTTAGAACTGTGACCACACTTCGCACGAGCCGAGCGAGCGTAGCGAGCGGTGCCGCGGTAGCGGCCGGCGAAGTGCCAGGGTCTGTTTAGGCACAAGAGAATGTAATGTTTTGGGAATGTGGTGTTTTACAGCGATCTAACCTCGACAATCAAACATAATACCAAGTGACATGACTTAGTGACAGTGACAATAATCCAATGCTTGCGGCACTTGAGCCGGGCCGAGGCGGTGTTACTAGGGTGCCTGTAGTGGCACTTTATCCGATAAGGATAGAGTGCCAATGGTGGCACTCTATACACTGCCTTTAAAGTATGGACATTCGTGTCAGAGTTACTTCAGTTGCAAATAACTAGGAGTTAAAGATTGACTCGATTTATTTTGGTAACAAAAACGTTGGCTGCCGCGCAGCACATGTGTGAGCCATGTTAGTTAAAAAGAATGACTGTGTACCTAGTGTTTACTATCCAGCCGAGTTTACAGATTATTTGTACTCATCAATAACGTTATTCCTGAATTCCCTGAAAAAGTAACCAGATACAGAATACATACCTACCCACATTTCGCCAAATAAGTTTAAGTGCCTGTTATGCCAATAAACGCATTTTTCTTTCTTTCTTTCTTTATAGGGGGTGAGCCTATTACCATCAACGGGGAACTAATCCATACTCGGGGCTGCTGCTGAGAAATTCCATGTGGCACACCTAAAGGTGCTGATAGATTTGAGCATTCACTTGTAACAGAACATCGAGCATTCGCCGTTTTTAAATTTGTCGAACTGAACAACGAACACAGCCAAGCATAGAGCCAAACATACGATCATTTTCACGATCATTCTTCAAGAAGATGGCAGAAGATGAAGAATGACAGAATGTCTCGGCAAAAAGAAGAATGAATGCTCGCTAGAATGCTCGGTAGAATGCTTGCTAAAACGCTCCTGTTTACGGAGCGGAGCGGAGTGGGGCGCGTCTTCCTGGATGGCACTATCTATAATTAGACTGAGAAAAAACGCTTTTTGAAACCCCCAAAACGATCACCCTTAAGAAATGGGGCAAGAAAATTGCTAACAATAATCATATTTTAATCTAGATACAAAGAACTATTGTCTTAAATTTTAATCTCTCTTCCACAGATCGGCCTCAACAACAACTTGGGTGAGAGCGACCTGGAGCGACCCACACAACTTCTACTCGAGCCCAGCAGAGAACGACAGCTGCCTCCGTTAGCTGGTCAGTTTTATCACTATAAAATCGTAGAGTATCCTAATATTCTTTTCATCCCACCATCTCGGAAAGAGTATTTTTAATCTTCAATATCTGAGTGGAAAAGCCGTTTTTATTCGCTAGAGGATAAAGTAAATTGAATTTAGAACATCGTGTGCACTAAGTTTGTGAATTAAAAAAAACATTAAACCTATTTACTGCTACCTCTATGGTGCCGAATATATCATACAACTTTTTTTTAATTTTTTTTAAAACTCAGACTCGGAACCTTCTTGGTGTTCTTTTTTCAATTTGCTTTGTACGCGGTTCTTTACGCGGCATTTTTTCACGTCATTGTTAAACCTTTTATTAAAAACAAGAAACTTGAAAACAAGTGAAAAAACTAAAATGAGTGATTCTAGCGACGAGGAAGTTTGCTTGACGCCAACAGAATTGACTGAAACTGTTAATAATGCGCAAATGAGCTTTCTCCCTCAACAATCACGCGAGAAGTATTTAAAACAGTACGATATGTTCAACACGTGGCGACTAGCAAAAGGAGCCAAAACTTTCTCAGAAAACGTTTTGCTGGCATATTTTATAGAATTATCCGAGAACAAGAAAGCAAGCACTCTATGGAGTACGTATTCGATGTTAAAAGCAACAATAAAGATGAAAAAAGACAAACATATCGATACCTATCCTAAATTAGTGGCATTTTTAAAAAGAGCCTCATCTGGTCATCAACCAAAAAAATCGAAGGTTTTCACAGTATCTGATATTGAAAAGTTTCTTAACGAAGCACCCGATTCCGTATATTTGGCGGCAAAAGTAAGTCAGTTGCACATTCAGTATCTACTTAAGTATATTAATCTCAATTAAATAGTATACTTAGTAGATGTTGATAGGCATAATTATGCGTTCATATCAATTTTATTCATTTATCTACTACAATACTCTTTACGTTACAGGTTGTTCTTATTATTGGAATAAACGGAGCATGTCGAACTAATGAACTAACACAACTTAATGTCAAAAACATTGAGAAACATTCAGATGACTTACTATTAATTAATTTACCTAATACAAAGACAAAAAGAGACCGCAACTTCGTCATTCGCAAGGAATACGTAACGATTGTTGAGAAATATCAAGCCTTACGCCCGCCTAACACTCCAATCAATCGATTTTTTCTACAGTATCGCAATGGAAAGTGTGTTAGACAGCCTATGGGTACTAATAAAATTGGCAGTATCCCACGAGAAATAGCAACATTTCTTGAACTTCCAGAACCCCTGTTGTACACGGGTCATTGTTTCCGACGAACTTCAGCCACACTTTTGGCTGATTCCGGAGCTGATCTCCTGTCCCTTAAGCGCCACGGAGGCTGGAAGTCCAATGCAGTTGTAGAGGGATACATAGAGGATTCCATCCAAAATAAGTCTAAAATATGTGAAGGCATCGTAGGAGCCATTACACTGAAAGAGCCTCAATCGGATCCTTGGACTGGCCCTTCTACATCAAAAATAAGCCGTTATGAAACACCTAACCATCTCCCTCTCTCTCCAACATTCACGCCAAGGGAATCCGATGAATCGGTACAACTATTAAGTATGACAGATAGTTTACCGAAAAACAGTACACAAGTGACTAACACCAATATTACAGTACCAAACAAAAATATTACACTCAATTTAAATAACTGTAGCAACGTTACTTTAAAATTTTCTTAATTATACCTTAGTATTATTTTGTTATAATTTAAAGATTATTATGTAATACTTACCTGTTATAATGTAGTAATTAATACCTAAACTGAAATAAAAGTGTACCTATCTTGTGATTGTAAACGTTTTTTTTTTTGCATTTAGTCATTTCCTCGCTGAGGTGGAATGAAAAGTTACGTGTTGCACTCGAGTGCAAAGATTTTTCACCTCGTGCTCTTTTGATTCCCTCGCTAACGCTCAGGCTTCTAATTTTGAATCACTCGCTGCGCTCGTGATTCAATTTTAGAATCCTTCGCTTGCTCGGTCATCAAAATTGAACACGCGGTTAAAAAGCAACTTTGCACTCTTGTATAACAAATAACTATTAATCATTTTAACTCACTTATTTACTCGTACTTTAAAAATTAAATCAGTTTGCTAAGCGCATTGAACATTCAGAATCGGACCTTATGCAGGCATTAGGAGAGCCCGCCGTGATAACGTGCGGCCTTCCCAAATGTCCTTTCTTTGGTATTGTTCGTCGAGTTGAGCTCCTTAAGTTCTGAGTTGAGCTCCACGATTACTGACAAATGCTTGCACTGACTGGACAGGTCCACTCAAATCTGTGTGGTTTTTTCCTCAAAATACCATTTCAGACACTAATCTACATGGTTCTCATATAGCTTGACCAAGATTATGTCTGGACTTTAAAAGAGACTGCGACCTCTGAGTTTGTTTCTGCCTTTCTTCTCAGAGTAGTCAGTTAGGAAACGCCGACCTCATCTAGCTTATTTTCTAATATGACGTGTAAAAGTGATTCCGATATCCTATTTACAGTATAAACAATTTCATTTCATTAAATATCCTAAGTTTCTTGAGATGTGCCATCTGCTCAGCACAGGGTCCATCGGAGGTTCTAGAGACGAGCAAAATAATGTAGGTATCCCTATTAATTGTCTGTAACCAATCATTGGCCAAGTTTCCTACAATCTTTGACGGGGCAAACCACTAGCAGCAGTCAAAAGCAATATTAATTTCGGACGTCAAACACCTTCATCGATCTAAGTAATAGTTTCTCCCATTGTTCCTCAGGACCTGAGATGGACGACCTGGACGGCGATCCTCCGAAGGACGCCACACCTTACCCTGGCATCGATGACGGACTGCTGGAGACCACAGACAAGAAACCACTGCCACACGAGGACCACGGTAAGCTCTCATTCTACCTTTTGCTAATTTGGTTGGCAGTATAGGAATACCGAAAACTATTTTGAATCGAAAATACAAGTCTAGGTACAACTGTCGATAATGCTGTGGTTAAATTTTTTGCGGCAGCCACAATATGTATCTCGAGGGACTCGGGCATAGACAAGGGCTAAATAACGACAGCCGCTCGAGCTTGCCAGGGTCGGTCCGTGGATGGGTGACCATCTATTACATATCGAGACCCCTCCGTGCCTCGGAAAGCACGTTAAGTCGTTGGACCCTACTGAGGGCCTAGTGCGAGTTTCATTTAAAGGGGATGCGCCAAGGTAGCCCGCGAAATTCAAAATTTCTTAGGTTTTTTGCAATTTGCAGGTCAGTATCAGGTTGTATGTTGATAAAAATATGATTTGCGAGCGTTACCAATATGGGTTTACAGAATTATAATCATTAGAATCAGCAATACAACTCCTTAGGTTAGCATAATTCCCAAATGTCATGATTTCATGAAATAGTCATTCAACGGGATTACAAGAACATATAGAGTTGTATTGATGATTTCTATGATTATAATTTTATAAATAAACATTTAATACGGTCGCAAATAATATTTATATCAACATACAACCTGATACTGACAAGCAAATTCCAAAAAACGTAAGAAATTTTGAATTTCGCGAGCTACCCTGACGATTTCACCTTAAACTTCTCGATCATACGCATCGAGCGCGTACGGCGTTCCGATTGGTCCTTCACCGGTGAAGGCCGGCCGGCTGCCAATCGGAGCGCCAAAACGCTCGATGCGTTTTATCGAGATGGTAAAATGAAACTAAATGAAACACACTAAGCCCTCTGCCATCTTTGACAGTCGTTACGGGTAGTCGGAAGCCCGAGAGTCTAGACAACCATTCGCTCTAAGGGGGTGGGGTATCATGTTACACTGTAACTGGGTTGTGGAAATCAGATAGGCAGCCACTCCATGTAAAATACTGGTAAGACTAGAAGCCGACCCTGACATAGTTGGGAAAAGACTAGGCAAATGATGAACCACAATATGTACCTGCCCCCCAATTACGCAATGCACGATCAATTTTAAATTGAAACCAATTGAAAAAGATTGCCAGTTCATTGCTTCATAAGTTCGACAAAAAAAATCTGCTCAATTTTTTTTATCGAACTTATGCATTACGTAATTAGGGTGCTGGTCTCGTGGTCTATCATAACTATTGTTTTGAATTTAATTAAAAAATTGTGCGGATCATGTAACGTTTTATTGTTGTACCTACATCCAATTCAAAATTCACTCACGTTAAAGTTAACGACGCGTTTTTGTTATAAGTACAAACAATTAAATGTAACAGCTATAATGAATACTTAACTAACATCATTAGTTAGTTAGTATTTGTCTACTTCTGTCGTGTCCTTAAAAGGGCCATTGTCAAAATGATAAGACAGTTCTGCTAATTTTATTATAAGTACAAAGTTATCAAACCTCTTTGTAAATACAATGTTATCAAAAATCTACTTAGATTAAGGTCAGAAGTATCCACAGTCGTACAATGTACCTCCTTGCACTGATAACAACAATGAACCACAAACAAATTAGTATAAAACTTTTGGCTTTTTGTAAGGACATTGTATTTCAAGATGAAATAGAGGAAAACCGACAAAACTTTTGTGTAGATAATGAAATCACATTCGTAGCGTAGAAGATTACGACCTACGCTACGAATGTGATTTCATTATCTACCTGCGAGATACGTCTCGTAGCCAAGTGCTACGCGGGCTACGAATGCTACGAGCGTAGCAAATGCTCCCGGGGGAAAATTGTATAAGTAACTACATATCCCATAACCCTGTTGGTTTTTAATAAATAAATAAATAAAGAACGTCCTGAAATATCAATTGATAGAAGGCCAACAAACAGAATTTCTTTAAAAAAAATTACTGCAGTTTGTTAAAATACTTAATAGTTTTACTACCGAATTATCTGTTATAAGGAGTTATTATTTCTTCCTTATTCATCTTAGTCGTTGGCAAAATGAATTGCGTGTTACAAAATAATATTTCAATTGCAATTCATTTTGCTAACGACTTCATCAGACACCATTTGAAGGTCGCGGTAACGGAGATTCGAATACTTATCTATGTTCAGTATTCACGCCATTTATGCTAATTCACCGGTGCTCACTCCTAGATATTAGGTATTATATTAATATTATCTAAACAGTATTATGTACCTACGAGTCTCGAGGCTGAATTCCTATGTACACGACGATCATTCGGTTTTTCTCTTGCCCACTAAGGTATACTCTTTAGGTTAATTATCAGGGTACAATCGTTTATTACCTTTTCATAACGCAAGGTTCAAAAAGAAAAAAATAGAATAAGTAGCAAGTGGATAGCACTTATGTAAACAGTCGGACGGTCTACATTTATATTTATTTATTTATTTATATATACTTTATTGTACACCAGATAAAACATTACAAAAAGAAAAAGTAATAAACTGCAAAATATACAATGGGCGGCCTTATCGCTTACTGCAATCTCTTCCAGGCAACCATGGAATGGACAGTGATATTCTGGGGTGCGCCAAAGTTCACCTAAATTTTCAACTCCGATAATTGGAAATCCGAAAATGTTCTTCCTAACATTTTTCATCCTAACAATCACAATTCCTAACTACTCTGTCTCTAATGTTCATAATTCCGAAGCATTCAACTTCATAATGTCAGTAGCAATAATCATCTATTATACTTTTATTTGTTTTCCTATATTTTCTCAACATAACCATCTTTTACACTATTATTCAAAGTCATATCTTTTTTGTTTAGATTAGGATTAGGTTAGGTTAGGTTAGAACTGTGACCAACTACGCGCGAGCCGAGCGAGCGAAGCGAGCGGTGCCGCGGTAGCGGCCGGCGAGCGCTACCTCGAAATTGGTCGTGGATTTTTCTAAGTATTTTTTTCATAGTGCCCCCAAGACGACACTTTGACCTGAATTTCATTCATTTAAGACAAAAATCAGTGAAACGACCTTTAATCATTCTAAACAGTTGGTTTTTAGACATAATTATCTCAGGTATAGTTAAAGTAATAAATATGTAACAACAATAACCAAAAATAAAATGGCTAAATGTAAAAACAGTTGTTTTGTAATCACAAGAAATAGTTTAAAAACAAACTTTTCCTTCAAAGCATCTGGTTCATGATTATGATCTCTCAGTAGGATAAAAGCGTTTTATGATAAAAAACAGTAGGAGTTTAAATATATTTACGTTAATGATATTATTAATTACAATTTTCGGAAACATGAGTGTTATGAACATCGCCGGTAGCACTACAAATAGTATGAATGAAAACTTTAGGATGAAAAATTTTAGGAAGAGTGATCATTCGGATTACAAATCGTTAGGAAGAACAATTTCGGATAAAGAACTTTAGGTGAGCCAATATGGACCCGATATTCTGGACATAAAATGGGGCTGTCTTTGGTGCAAATAAAAAGTATAATATTACAATATACTATAATAGATACATAGATAAATGCTATATAATAGATACATACATACCAACTATATAAGCAACGTAAATAAATGATGATTATTATTACAGCTAACGACGAGAACAAAATTATAACGACAAGTAATGTTCCTTCACTAGTCTTTTAAATACCGGCAACGATTGCGCGCGCTTTATTGGAACTGGTAATGCATTCCACAAACGAGCAGCCTGGACAGTAAAGGATTTGTCAAGGAAAGTTGTGGAATGCATTGGCATTTTAAGCTTCAGGTTATCTGATGACCTTAATAATTTCGTGTGGGAGTCACAAAGAAACTGAAAACGTTTCTTGAGATAAAGAGGGGTGGAAGGGGAAAAGAGCACATTATACAAAAGGGAAAGAATATGAGCATTCCGGCGAAGGCGAATTGGCAACCACTTGAGCTTCACACGAAATTCGGAAACATGGTCATATTTACGTAAACCGTATATAAACCTTATACAAAAATTTTGAAGCCGCTCAAGTTTATCGAGTTGGTCTTGAGTAAGGTCAAGATAGCTGGCATCAGCATAATCAAGGATGGGCAGAAGAAGAGATTGTGCAAGCGCAATCTTGGTGGCAGTCGGTAGAAAATTACGTAGTCTTTTCAAAGATGCAGCGGAAGCAAACAGTTTGCGGCTAACTTCCTGTAGCTGGGCAGTCCAAGAGAAGTTCTTATCAATGAAAACAAAACCGGCGGGGCAAAACCAGCTGCCAGCGCCCCCCCCCCCCCGAATCGTTTTCGAATCGCGAGGTTCTTTTTTTGTTTCTTATATGCCGCTTTTTTATACTAGTAGGTACTTGTCGGACACTTATTTTAATTAGGCTAGCAGGATAGGGTTTGAAATGAGTAGTGACATTATGATACATATTAGAACGACCTACAATTTTACTGTTCGAGCCATATTAACCATGTGCGCGAAAATTTGAGCACTCTGCGTGTCGCCTTTGCACATACAGGTGTCGACGCGCCCAGCTACCCTAATACGCAACGTAACTCAACGAGTTCTTGGTAGAACTGCTTGCGCTCATAGCCCGCTCACACGTGATACTTAATTCTTATTACAATCTAGCCTATTAGCTAATAAGCAATTTAAAAATAATTGAAACTGCTAAGTAACCGTTTGATGACCTATACCTACGCTAATCAGTGATTTCCTAAGTGAGTGCACCACCCGCAGGGAAGGATTATAAGTGCTGCGCGTCTCATTTATTGCAAAATTGCAGTGCGTTGGGTGGTGCACCCTTCTGCCACACTTGAATTTGGCGCCCCAAAATGCTAGCGCCCGGGGCACGTGCCCCGGTTTGCCCCCCCCTAGATCCGGGGCTGCAGTTCCGTCTCTATCTCACATTGCATTCACAATAGGTACCTACATTATAATGTCACTTGGCAATTAAAAATTAATTGGACTAAAAGATAATTGGTGAACTGGGCAAGACTTCTCTCATATCTGCTTATGCCTCGCAGTATATATACAGACGCGATGTTATGTTTAATATCTTTTCTATATCACGTAATAAATGCTGATTCTCCAACCTCAACTGTTCATATACGGGAAGTATATGAACAGTTTTTTTAGTTCCCTTTACCTAACACAACGTTCTCTGTTTGGATCCGTAGATTCAGTACCTAACATCGTGGTGTCAGGTTGTCCAGATGACAGCGAGCATCACTCGGAGCTGGAGCCCAGCGACAAGACGTCGCACCACGACGCCGGCGCCGACACTGACAGTAATGACGATGACGAGGCCATCGACCGATTAGGTGATTGGAACACGACACCTTATAACAACTATTATGTTCAGTATGATTTTGAAAAAAAGTTCAATGTATTGATGACCCCACGGGATAGTACCTTAAAAGTTCCCTCATTGAAATACTGTCTTTGTACTTACCGTAGGCTACTTACATATTGAAATTAAAATAATTTATTAATAAAAAACAAGCAACCAAAAAAAAATAAAAAAACACTTCAAAGTGAAAAATTACTTTAACTTCGCAAGTCGGTATCTATCTTTCGTTTTGAATATTCGTATAAAAAGTTATATATTGCATGGATAACTTTTTATTGCATGAAGCTTGCTCATTTTAAAAAGTGTTAGAGAAAATTAATAAATGTAGGTACCTACTTAATTCTGGTAATTGTTAAGACCGTTAGTCAAACGTTGCCTAAAAATTAAAAAAAAATATTGACTTCCAGCTGTCAACATTGAGAGATTCGGCGATTCGCGGCCAGTATCACCTATGCCTGGAGTAAGTTACCTATTCTTCTTCGTCACGTCACCTAGTCACCTGAATTTTAATCTTGTAATTAAATAAAAATAAAAAATATTTTAATCTTTAATCATATTTAAAATAGGCAGTGTATAGAGTGCCACCAGTGGCACTCTATCCCTGTCGGATAAAGTGCCACTACAGGTACCCTAGTAACACCGCCTCGGCCCGGCCAAAGTGCCGCAAGCATTGGATTGTCATTGTCACTGTCACCAAGTCACGTCTCTTGGTACTCGTATTTTGTTTGATTGTCGAGGTTAGATCGCTGTAAAACACCACATTCCCAAAACATTACATTCTCTTGTGCCTAAACGGACCCTGGCACTTCGCCGGCCGCTACCGCGGCACCGCTCGCTACGCTCGCTCGGCTCGTGCGTTGTGTGGTCACAGTTCTAACCTAACCTAAATAACAAGTGACAATGACAATGCAACGCTCACGGCACTCTAGCCGGGCCGAGGCAGCGACACTAGAGTGCCACAAGAATACTCGCGGCCCTCTATGCACTTCGTTTAAAATATTGGAAAAGAAAACGGCTATTCCTTTTAACCAAAATACGATGTTTGCAAGTCAGTAGGAAGCCGCTCAAAGTCAATTTACTTCGTTCCAGGTGATTCCGGACGTGAACACTTACCAGCAGAAGAAGAACTTGGCGCAAGGTATGATGGACCTGGCGCTTCTGTCAGCGAACGCCAACCAGCTGCGCTACGTGCTGGAGTCCGCGTCCTCGCACCCCTACTACTACTCCAGCGTTGTGTTCATCACGCTTAGTATTATCTTTCAAGTAAGTTACAATGTAGGCACAGCGCACAGTCAAACAAGCAATTTGGTATTCAGGCAAAAATATTCATCTTTCCAATTGACTACCCACTACTCTGCACACTCACAACATAGTCACGTTCAGTGCCGGGAACCCTCCTGGAGAGTTCACCTATTCGCATATGGGATGTCGAGAGCCCTCGCGGAGGACTCATTTTAAATGTAAGTAGTTTTTTCTTAGCGATATAGCATTATACACCGTGAAAATAAAATCTGATGTTTATTTTAACGAGATTTATTAGTATATGCGTTGGTTTTAAAATCCAAACCACTTACATTTTTAAATTTTTTGTTCGTGTCTAAAAATTTAAAAGTGGAAAACTAAACATAGCGATAAGACCCCCAAAAACACCATTTCGTTGTGTTTTCGTTGACGGTCCACGATGATTGACTTTAGTGTAAACGTATTCGTTATTAATTAAATAAAATTAATTTAATTCAGTAAAAACCCATATTACATAAAATAAAATTTCACAATACTGCACCAAAATATCCAGAATAAATCACAATAGACAAATAGTAAAATGTTAATGCAAAATAGGAACAAAATATAAAGGTCACAGAATTAAAATTAAAATAAAATGTCGGCAACTCTCGCGGAGGGTTCACTTCCAATATGTATGGCGGCATGCCGTATGAGTTCTATGAAAAGTGGTTGGAGTTGAAAGTGTTAAAAGAAGTGCTATTGCAACAAAGCTGCCTGCATACCAAATAGTTAATTCGGCAGTCCATAATTTTCTTTTTCTCATTCTTTACATAAACACAGTTTCGCAGAAGACTTTGGCTTAGTGGTTGCGCAAAAGTGACTGCTGACGTGATCCTGGGTTCGATCTCCTGACCGGACCAATTGTTATTGAATTAGGAAATTGTTTATAGCAAACCCAGGTTTGTTCGCAAGGACGATTTATCTGAGCGTGGTGCCAGGGTTCGATTCCTTTGCCAGACGCATGTTTTCCATAGAGAAATCTTTCATTAGCAACCCGGAGTCTGGATTTGTGTTCGGTGTAATGGCAAATAAACATAACTGGCGTAATGAGGCATACACCTCTGCCTACCCACCCCTTTGGTAGATACAGGCGTATTATTATTTGAGATTACTGTTGTTTTTATCCTTTGTTATATTATACGATGGCTATACAAAATAGTGGACGGCTCGCCGGCAGTGAGCGTACCGCGAGCCGTCACACGGCGCGCCGACAGCACGCTTCAAGCGAGGAGCCCGCTCGCCGGCTCCTCGCTGTCCGCGCGGTGACGCCTTGCCGGCCGCACGGTGACGCCTTGCTTGTGAACAAACAACAAGCTGTTACCTCACCGGTGGCGTGCCGGCAGCGAGCGGTCGCCTTGCTTCCGGCGCGTTGACGACTAGATTTTTCGAGGCGGTGCCGGGGCGCTACCGTGCTGGAGCGGTGCTGTTATAATGGGCGATGACCTTTAAACTTCAATATTATATACAGTCGATTTCGCTTGTAGGTTGTCTTACAGTTATTTACGTATGTGCTGTTTTGTCACCCGACTACTTAACAATTACACCCACCAGCTGCAGCCTAAGGGGGTGGCGAATAGGGCAATCGCCCGGGGTTCGCTCTAAACCCGAACAAATTAAAAAAAAAATTGTTTTTTTTACTTTATTTTTTATTATTTAAACCTTTTGCAAAAAGTGTAAAAAAACTGTGTGATACCTAAAAAATATTTCTGACTGTTTTTGTATTAAACAATCTTATAATAATTGAAAGATGCTCAACACGAGAAACGTCGCGAGTACCTACAATCAAATGTTTCAATGTAAAGTATTTTAAAACTTAAATTTTATTTCTTTGTATAACTTTAGCATTTCTCGTCGAACATGACAAATACCTAAACCAAACAATCAGACCTACTTTCGCATCATATACTTTTCACGAAGGACAAAGGGCCTCGCGCCTCGCAAAGACCTGCCGCCCGGAGCCTCGCAATGCTCTTGCTGGCTACCAGAGCACAGTAATACTATACAGGGTGGCAGGGACATCGACGCGAAGCCGGTTACCGTGGATTCAGTACATGGTCCTGAATACCCCTGCGCTGAAATTTTTCGTCGGTTATTTTAAAAAAAATCAGCTGTTTCATAGAAAAGTGCAATACCTACGCGGTCAAAATGTATGGAGCAGCTGATTTTTTTTTTAATAACCGACGAAAAATTTCAACGGAGGGGGGTTCAGGATCATGTACTGAATCCATGGTAACCGGCTTCGCGTCGATGTCCCTGCCACCCCGTAGAGACACGTGAAAAATATATCAATTATTTTCAAGCACGGTCTTTTATTTGGCATTTCACGCCAGTAATCACGACGAATCGAGGAGAAGCTAATTTCCGTCCAATGTTCTCACAAAACCACAAGTCACAAATATTCTAACCAAACCACTCTCTCCTCAGATCCTGGTCGGCGTGGGGCTGATTATGAACAGCCGCTACGACGTGAACGATCACAAGGAGCGCTGCAAGGCGGACAAAATAAATAACATGACCGTGTTGGGCATCTTCCTCATCACCATCGTCAACGTGTTCATCACGTCGTTCAGCGTCGCCACGCAGACCGTCACCGTGGCCGCCGCCGTGCCGCATCAGACAGGATAAACAACAACAACCAGGATGTAGAGATAAATAACCTAGAAACCTAAGTTAAGGCCATGTTACACGGTTCAACCTCATTAAATAAATTCACGCCATTTTCTTTTGACTCTATGCCAAAAGAAAATCGCGTGAATTTATTTAGCGCGCGCACGTTACTTCTAACAGTTAAAAAAAATTATCGGTGTTGCCTACAATTTTTATATGTCGCTTGATACCCCATAGGTGCATAGGGTACTTCAATGTGAAATACACCTAAACGGTGGATAAATAAGAATCTAAGCCCGGGTGAGTCACGTGACCGACCATGGGGCTTGACGGTAATGTCAATTTGGCAAAGTGTCGCTCTTTCGGCGACACTGGAGCTTTATCGGGCTATTCATGTTATTGTATGTGTAACACGATTCAATTTGGTTCATTCATCCAAATTGAAAGTCATAAATGAACCGTGTGACATTGCCATTAGGTACTAATGTAAATATAGAGAGCTGTAGCCAGTTTAAACAAGAAGCGTCGCTTCTGTAAGTTACATAATATAGATTCCTTTAATACTCAAACATATCAATTAATATTTATTTTGGACAGTTTTGACAAAGTTTTGATTCCAACTATCTTCCTGTTAATGTTTAATAAAAATACAACTTTATTATATTCTGTATGAACATAGGTAGAAGGTCATTTTGCATTTAATAAGTTAGTACTTAAGTGAATAATTGTATTGAAATAATGTTCTTCAAGTGTATTTAGTCCTTAACTCTTCGTTTATAAAATCCTTAGCTCAATCTGGCTACGCGGCTAAAATTTTATTGTACATAGCTATTTTTAGTGTAATACATATAAAGATCTGTAATACATATAAAGATCTGATCTGTTTAGATATAAGTAAACAGCGCAGGCGGAACAACTATTTATTTATTAAGAGGATAGCTGTGATTGACTCATTGAATGTATAGTAGAGTAAACTTTGCTTATCATGATTCCAGCTTCAACCTTGTCAACATCAAGGTACCTACCAGTCAACTTAGGTACCTACTACCACCACAGATGAATACAGATGTTCACTCAGCATTTAAAGTATGAAGGTACAAGTTCGCGGCGAGCCCGTCTTGTAACGTAGTCAGAAGATATAAGAGTTACGCGATAGAAAGAGAGGCAACTTCTAGGTGAATACAATATTTTTTTTAACTCTTTTCGATCCGTGATGGGCACATAAGTACTGCAATAAAAAATTTTGTACCAAAATTAGCCCAAATTCATAAAAAAATAGCAAATTTTCAACAGGAGTTCTGAGTAATACCCATGTAGTAAAAAAATGTGCCACACCCTCTCGGATCGGACAGGCTTTTTTTTACATGTTGTATAACTGTAGGTAATCGGCGCTGTGCGACCTGAAATTGCACTTTATTGTGTCGTGGCAAGAGTCGCTTTTTATTTAAATGAGGAATGAAGAGTTATCCATCTGTATTCATCTGTGCTACCAAACAATATAGAAAATATTTTTACCAAACGTAATAGTTAGAATAACGTCACAAAAGTGTTTTTTATTGATTTTATTTAGAGATTTTTGTTTTGTGGTGACCCAGTGGTATCGGCCCCGACTTACGAGTGGGTGGGTTCGAACCCAAGCAGGCGCTTTACTTTGTGTAAATAATTTCATCGCCACTGCTCTCAAAAACGGTGAAGGAAAACACCGTGAGGAAACCGACATGTCTTAGAACCAAAAATTCGAAGACATGTGACATCTACCAACCCGCACTGGGCCCGCGTGGTGAATTATGGCCCTCTCCCTGTCACAGAGAGGAGGCCTGTGTCCCAGCAGTGGGAACATTAATAGGCTATGTAATGGGCTATGTAAGCCTAAGATAGCCCACCGTGCCATTTATGAGCAAAAAAAACTATTGTAACAAAGTGATTACCTAAGAATCTCATAAGTTAGGTTAAGTTTTACGTTTACACATATGTTATGTTATGGTCAAATCACATAAAATCTTTATAAATTGTAGCCTATGTGTTATTCTAATGTATAAGCTACATTATTGTAAAGTTTCATCAAAATCCGTTCAGTAGTTTTTGTGTGAAAGAGTAACAAACATCCATCCATCCATCCATCCACACAAACTTTCGCATTTATAATATTATTAGTAGGATTAGTAGGATTAATGTAGGGCAGTGTTTTTCAACCTTTTTCATGACTCGACCCCCTTAGTATAAAAAAATTTTCGCGACCTCGACCATTCGAGAACGATTTGAACTCAGTCGAGATTCCCGCTGAGTCGAAGTTTCTGCAGCACGAAACCTAGCCTGATGTTCCCGAGTTGCAGAGAGCCTTCCCTCACGACCTTCCTCAGATTCCTGTGATCGAACTAATCTCATCCTTTTAGCATTTCTGCTACATTGGGAGAGGTTGGATCTTCTTCGAAGCATTCTTACAATAAAATAGTACTTACTACTTAACACACAGTTATTTAGTAAACACGTACTATCGTAAACAATTAAATTATAAATACTTACAGATTATTATACAGTCTAAAATTATCACAGTTTAAGTAATAAGTGTTAAGACGTGTAAACCAAACGTTTAGTACGTTTGGTTTACGTCTTATCTAACTTTATAAAACAAAAGAATTGTTAGAAAATTAATTACTAACCTGAGCTAATAAACTTATACTTAATAAAGAAAATCAAGAAAAGAAATGCCTAACCTATACCAAATACTTATAATATTTATATACAAACCCTAAATAAAAATTAAGATAAGTATACCGAAAATCAAGGAAAGAAATGCCTAACCTATAACAAATGTTCGCCGTGATTCTTTAAATTGACATAACTTTTTTATTTATGAACCGATTGACATGAAATAAACACTAAATGTTAAGTGAAGCTTACTACAATATATTAGTGAAAACCGCATCTAAATCGAATTAGCCGTTTCTGATATTAGCGTGCACAAACACACAGACAAACAGACAAACCGACAAACAGACAAACAGACAAACAGACAAACAGACAAAAAAAATTTTAATTACAATCTCGGGTTCAGCATCGATATAATAACAACCCCTGCTACTTTTTTTTCATATATTTCCATTGTACAGACACCACTTTTCTACAATTTTATTATATGTATAGATGTTTTGATAGCGTTTATCAATTCGTAATTAAATGTCGGGCCATGGTACTTATGTTCCTATAAAGGCCCACTTTAAAGGTTTTAAAAAATAATTGTTTTCTTAAAGTACCTTTATCTAATATGTTGATTTGTGTGTTGATTTTATTCATAAATAAATGAGAAATACTCTGTTAAAGTTTGTTTTCATAAATTATTCCAATATTTTTATTTATTTCAATATTGCAAAAAATGGCCCTGACAGGGCACCCGTACCTTTAAATATCATATAGGTATTCCCGATCATATTCAAAAGACTGATTTATCATCACCTTACTATTTGTACTTAGTTGTAAAATTAATGTATTTTAATTAATTTTAAACTCAGCTAATCTCATAGTACCTATGTATTATATTTTTTTGTAAGGCGAATTTATAAGAGAATGTTACCAATATTTACATTTTAATTAATTTTAATTATTTTATCGCATGTAGGAAAATAGTGATAAGTATTTATAATTTGTTTATAAAATATAATATTAAGTTACCGATAGGTATTCGTTATTTTATTTACCTGCCATCCATGCTAACGACGGTATCAATTTGGATGAATCAACCAAATTAAATCGAGTGAAAATATTGGTCATTCACACCTTTCATTTCGCGTATGTCCCTTTTTCGTGTTCAATTCGAGAAATTAGAACCAGCCACCGAATTTATCATGTACAAGAATAAGCACAAGATATTCTCATGACATCAAAATAAGTTCGAATTTCCAAGCATGTTTGAGAAAAAGTTCTTTGTTTACGTACGTTTTATTTTATTTTAGTTCATTAAAAATGTTTAAGTATAAAAATATTTTTACTTACCTATATTTTATTTATTTTAGTTACCTACATAATATGAATTTAAATTTAAAAAAATGCGGAAGTTATTTGTTTGCTTTTCTAATTTTTGTAAGCTCTTCCCAGGGGTTGAACCCCCATTCCATCGTAGGTTCATTTTTTTCAAACTTTTATTTAGGTATTTAGGTTGATTGGCATGGTAGAGCAGTCGGTAGGTACTTTGAAAATCCATAACCTTGACACGTAGGGTTCCGTACCATCGTACTATATTTTTACGTATTTTTTGTAGGTCATGAGTTCGAACCCTGAGGCGCTTTACTTTGTGTAAATAATTTCATCACCACTGCTCTTAAAACGGTGAAGGAAAACATCGTGAGGAAAACGGCATGTTCTAGACCCAAAATTCAAAGACATGTGGGATCTACCAACCCGCACTGGGTCCGCGAGGTGAATTACAGCCTGATTATTCTTATAGATTTAAAAAAATCTTTAGTAAAATAAAAAACCAAGAGAGGAGCTAACGACGAGAAAAACATTTCTTCTACGGGGACCCGTTTTTTTTTTTTTTCACTTCGGGTAATCTCTTGGCCTGCAAGTCATCTGATATTAAGTGATGATCAGGCCGTCACATCCCTCGCTACGCATCCTCGCTCATCTCTGGTGGAAACGCAGCCTTAGGGTTCGTTGGCATTGGCATCCTTTGGGTAAGGAACCCTAAAACATTTCCTAAGTAGGTTGGTACTACTATTTTACGCGCAGGCTACCAAAAATTTTGGCAACGCAATGTCACTCCGCGTCACAATTGTTACGTCTGTCTGGGGTTTTTCGTTCAACATTCCCGTGAAAAGTGTGAAAACTGACATCGGCAACACAGCTAGTATAAAACTCATAGATACTGGCGAACAGTTTAAATAAGTCGCGTAATAATTATGTTTAGAGATCAAAGTCATTAAATCATACGCACCGGACAGGACAACGTTGCCAGTCTTCGCCTGACGGTTGTGAAGAGCGATCGTGCACTCGCGCGCATTTTAAAATAACTTTGCCGGTTTACTTTATCAAAGAAAACGTTATAAAAAAACCTTCATCTTGTGTCTTTCTATTGTTTTTTAATTTGTGTTAAACATGGCTAAGAATCACGTGAAACTTAATATTGTGAACGAGAATCACAAGAATTTGGACAAAAGTTTTGATGATGAGGTCGAGATGATTTTCGGCAGACCGCCGCAAGCGCCTAATCACGTTACGAAGAATATTCACCTGATGGACGCAGAGCGAGGACTTGACACACACCTTGTAAGTATTATTGATCTTTATTTAATATGATTTTTTATTTTTATTTATTCTTTATTAAAATAAAAACAGGGTCTTATGATTAATTATAATCAAGCCTCTAAGACTATTACGCAATTTCAAAAATATAATGCAAAAAAAATAGTTATATAATGTATTAAAATTATATTATTATTTTAAAACTGATTAACTGATTGTAGAATTTGTACATAATTTCCTTTACACACGATGAGTAATATTTAATAAAAATAAAACTTATTTTTTTCTCATTTGTGCTGTATCCTGCTGATAGTTGTACAAACAAACCTTACCTACCAGGTGTACTAAGAAAGATAGAATAGATTTTAAGCAAATAATAGAATATAATATGTAGAATAGAATATATTTATAACTAGCTTTTACCCGCGGCTTCGCCCGCGTAAAGGTCGGAAAATATCCCACAGGACCGTACTACCGGGATTCAGATTATCCTCTATCCTAACCCAGATCATGGCCTATACGGATTTAGTTAAAAGACCATACGCCTTTCAACTAAATCCGTTCAGCCCTTACGGCATGAAAAAGTAACAGGCACATTTTAGGGTTGCGTACCTCAAAATGAAAAAATGATCTCTTTCAGTCGTCAGTAATTTGACATTCGAAAGAAGAAGACAAAGCTTTGTAACTATACTATATGTTTAACTATACAGACGCTATACAACGTTTATTAGTAAGGAGGTAATGTTTGTAGCGGTTACACCGCCACATACGAACTACGCATGAAAGACATGATGTCACACAAATCCTGCATCGCGCAGTTAGAATTTACCACGCGAACGACATAGATAAGACTATCCGAAATCAACTTATGAGCAGTTGCCCGCCCGACATAACACCCGTCTTGTCGGAGGATCCTCCCTTTTCTATGGTGGATGAGTGAACTTTACACCCTGTTCCTCATACCACTAAATTGGTGACCCTGAGACTGAACGTCAACGCAGCCTTCGTGCAACTACTTCAGCGTGACGTCATCATCATCAATCCCGCAAGCTTTCGTGAGGCGAGTTACACAGCCAGCCAGCACCCACGGCTCAGCGGGTATCCTGACCACCAGCATGCAGCGAACGCGCATTCCTGGTCAACACCCTTAGACTCATCACCCCGACTCACTGGGGAATCACCGAAATCACCTCAATCACCGCAATCACCGCAATCACCTCAATCACCGCAGACAGTTCCAACTCACTGTGAACTGTGCGGCACCCGGTTCCGACTCACTGGTAGCACAATCACCACAATCGCCACAATCACCGCAGACAGTTCCGACTCACCGTGAACTGTGCCGCACCCGGTTCCGACTCACTGGAACCACACCTTAAATCTCTTAAAAATAAGAGACAACAAAAATAATCACCGAAATCATCGCAATCACCTCAATCACCGAAAACACCGAAATCACCGCAATCACCGAAATCACCTCAATCACCGAATCACCGCAATCACCTCAATCAGCTCAATCACCGCAATCACCACAATCACCAAAATCGCCGCAATCACCGCAGACAGTTCCAACTCACTGTGAACTGTGCGGCACCCGGTTCCGACTTACTGGAACCACAATCACCACAATCGCCACAATCACCGCAGACAGTTCCGACTCACCGTGAACTGTGCCGCACCCGGTTCCGACTCACTGGAACCACACCTTAAATCTCTTAAAAATAAGAGACAACAAAAATAATCACCGATATCACCGAAATCACCGCAATCACCTCAATCACCGAAAACACCGAAATCACCACAATCACCTCAATCACCACAATCAGCTCAATCACCGCAATCACCTCAATCAGCTCAATCACCGCAATCACCACAATCAACACAATCACCACAATCGCCGCAATCACTGCAGACAGTTCCAACTCACTGTGAACTGTGCGGCACTCGGTTCCGACTCACTGGAACCACAATCACCACAATCGCCACAATCACCGCAGACAGTTCCGACTCACCGTGAACTGTGCCGCATCCGGTTCCGACTCACTGGAACCACACCTTAAATCTCTTAAAAATAAGAGACAACAAAAATAATCAATAATACATGTGAATTTTAAAATCAACCCCTATTTTACCCCTTTGGGGGATGATTTTACAAAAACGCTGAAAAGCGTAATTCTTTATTTCTTACCAAAAGCATAAATTTGAATTTCCATATCCCCAACTTAGAAATATTGAGTTTCCCATACAAACTTTCATCCCTTATATCACCCCCTTGGGGGTTATTTTTGAGACAAAAAGTACCCTATGTCCTTCTCTAGGATGCCATCTATCTCCTTGCCAAATTTCATCGAAATCCGTTCAGTGGTTTAGCCGTGAAAAGGTAACATACAGACAGACAGACAGACAGACAGACAGAGTTACTTTCGAATTTATAATATTAGTATGGATGTACACCATTCGCAAAGCAACGGTTCCATGACGCAATCAGACAAAAAAAAAACCTGTGGCGGTCAATGACCCAACTTTTAACATGTGCGATTTCCAGCAAAACTGACGTATCTAGCATGAAACTGCACATCCTATTCAATGAAAAAAAAACCCAGCAGAAAAGATATATTTATGCACACTAACAGGTACAAAAAAGTCGGTGTGCCAAACTTAGAACTGGTTTTGATCTTTATGATCATAATATCTATCTATATTCGTAGATCTATATTTATAAAAATCGATTGCCATCAGTCTCGTAAAAACTCGAAAACGGCTCGACCGATTAGATTAATTATTTTTTTGTTTTGTTCGTAATACAGGGGAGGTTTAGGAAAAAAAATTGGAAAATCCCAAAGGAACAGCCTAAAAATCAAACTTGAAATTTTGACAGGACAACGTGTGACGGGTCAGCTAGTTAGATATAAAATTAAAAATAACTGAGCCCAGTGGTAACGGTCCCAACTTGAGTTCGAACCCAGGCAGGCGTTTTACTTTGAGTAATATATTTCATCATCACTGTTATCAAAACGGTGAAGGAAAACCAGCATGTCCTAAAAGTTCGAAGACTAGAAGAGAAGAGATAATGTTAAGAGATAAGACCCCCCATTCCTTCATTGTCAAAATACAAGAAGATATTTCCGAAAGACTAATCAACAAAAATAAAGCTGACAGTCCGTCAAAAACATGACATGTAATTTTGATTGGTAGGTCATTTTGATTGGTAGGTCATTTTAACCGGTCCGACCGCACTGCGGTGTGGATGAGTCAAAATTGAACAGGTTAATCAGTCAATTATTGCAATAGTTAATTCTAGTGTGACAGTCTCTTAGCTAATTGTTGCGTACACTTTAAAGATAAAGATAAAGATAAAGATAAAGATAAGTTTATTTTGCAAATATGGGTAACATACATGATGACAAAAAAATATAAAGTGCAGCCATATTTTACCACGTAGGCATGCAAATGATTTATAACATTCAACTTATAACTAAGTAATTAAATAAAACTTCAAAATATTACACTATGAACTAACTACAAAAAAGAATACATAATATATACACTAGTTTAAAAATTCTTTCTCTATTAGGAAAACTCTTTGTTTATCTAACTGTGATATTTTCTTCTTTCTGACAGCAAAATTGTTTTTACTGACTGTACTTTGGATAAATATCGTGGACCCGTTGGGAATTCATAGTAGGAATATTTTAAACATTATTATAATTTTTCATGGACCCGGTAGGAAAAGAAGAACAATAGAATCGTGGATCTCTGGAACAACCCTTCTTTAGGAATCTGGGAGTTTGTGAACAAAGCTATCGTGTACTATCGTGCTAAATTAAAATGACCAGTATTATTATGATACAGAATTCCTTTCCGCTACATACCGCACATGCGCACAGTCTTCAATTTATAAGTAGTTTCAATAATTCAACAGCAATGCAAATACTTAACATTTCTTTGACCAGAGTAACGTTGAATGCGGTCCACAATTCGACTGTCACGTCATGATCATACAATATGGCTCTTGTGCTACAGGAGCCGCTAGTACAAGAGCCAGGGCTACCCAGATGTTTGTGAGTTTGAAGTGTAAATAAAGAAATTATTACAAATTATTTCCTTTATTTCATCTTTATACCATCTTTTTTTTTTATCATTAAGACGGTTGTTTACAAAAACCGAATTTTTCATTAGGTAGCTTTTTCGCATTTCCGTAATAAATAATTAAGTATATAACTTGTTTATCCAATGTGTTCCGCAAAATTTGCAAAGTACTTATCCTTATAACTGTTCCTCGGAATTCCACATAATACGCCATAATATATTCAATATAAGCTTTAATGAAAGTCCGTATATAGTGTGGTCTGCAACACTGCTTCCATATTGACCTAAATTCTTGTTAGCACGACTTCATTTAAACTTGATTATATGCCTTCGCACCCATTCACAAAGGTTTTAACAACTAAAGAGCTATGAAAATATTTCTGTCTCGTTCTATTTAATTGAAAATGAGTCAATTTTATTGTATGCAAAGTTTTTTGCAAGTCGTTGCGTTCACTTTATTTGGTTAACAAAGCATAACTGATTGGATCCACAAGACTATTTAGATATATGGGAGCCGGGACTTTTCTCGTTATGTTTTAAACCTTATGTTATGATGAGTCATTCTTCAGGAGAGGACCTCTGAATAACTATTTCAGCGGTTCTACAAAATATTAAATGAAATAAAACAGGAATATTATTGTAATTGACATGTAACCACAATTAAAACTACAATGATAAACCAATGTTGGCTCTTACTGTTCTTAGTCATACTTACCTAAGTTGATCCGGTAACTGTATTTGAATTACTTCTACGATCGATCATTTTATTTACTTTGACAATAGTTTAATTTCCTTTTTTCCGATGCAAAACTTTCTTAGAAATAAATTACAACATCTTAATGAAGTCATACAATTCCTTGTAATAAAAAAAAAATGCAAATTGTGCGTGGTATTGCACACTTTTCAGTATTTTTACAACACTATGTAATCAACCAATTAACGGGGAGTTATCCGAATTATCCAGTTTTAGAATCAATTTTGAATAGTCAAATTAGTGTATTTTGGTCCTGAAAAAAAACATATATATATCATAGATACATGTTTCTTTGAGGGAAATTAACGGTTCAAAACACGGTAAATTGTAATTTCCTCGATAAATGATAAATAAATACGTCGCTCTGCATTTGGGGGAGGCGGAGGTATTTCAAAGGCCTCTGGATTGGAAAACCTCGCCATAAACATGACCTGAACGATTGCATCATGGTGCTAACGATAATCGTATGTTTATGCAATGTTTAGTTAATACACGTTATTGGTTAGTGATAGGTAAGGGGTACAATTATTGAAAAGTAATTTTATTGCAAAAGTTGCAATTTGTAGAGTGCTTCGTTACTCTAACTATTCGATCGTGATTACATCTTTGCCTTTACGAGAGCTTGTGAAAAAAATTAATTATGTATATCTAAACATCCGAATTGATAACCTTCTCCTCTTGGAAGTCGGTTAAAAATTAATGACAATTTGAATTAGGTATTGTCAAATTAATTTAGTTTTACTACATTGTTGTAAAACAAAAAAAAAAAATCCTGTATTTCTGTCCGTAGCAGATAGGTAAATGAAGTAGGAATCTTAATGGTTTTTTTACAACGTAGAGTAAGATCGTCTCATTTAAAACAGCACGCCTCCGAAAAAATATCTAAGTAGGTGTACAAATATTTTAAATGTGTATCCACTACGCAGACGCGGGGCGTGTAATTTTAAATTAGACGTGCTCTACCCTATCTTATTTAATCAAATCAATGTATCAAATAGCAACATACAGCCACAAACCAACCAGCAACATTTCTGCACAAACGTAATTAACTACAAATGATTAACGCGGACACAAAGGTAATTAAAAAGTTCATCTCACGCTAATCAGAGCGTCGTCCATTGATAGTAAATATACTGAAATCATTGAGAAAACAAAAAGATTTCGTTGTTTCAAGAAAAGAATAGAATTGTTTATTCATTAATGAGGTCTTAACCGATCACAAACTTAATATCACTTTAATATGGCCTCCACGAGTAGGTAGTGATAAATAATACAGTGATCGTCAGATGTACTGTGGACTGCAGTCAGCCTCCTCACTACCAACTTGCTGACCTAACTGGTAATTTATATTTCTTAACCGAAACAAAAAAAAAAAAACATTCAGTCGAATTGAGAACCGGAGGAGGTTCTCAATTCGATTGTTTTTTTTTTAGTATGTATGTTACGCGATTACTCCGCCAATTATGAATTGATTTTGAAGATTCTTTTTTGGTTGGAAGGTCATACTTCAAAGGTGGTCCGACATAAATTGGGTAGTTTTTGAGTTAGTTCCAATAATACGTATAAATTCTCCCAGTTAGTATTATAGATGATGTTTTAGTTCCTGTCACTGTTATTTACAAGCAGGTAGTGTTATCAACCCAAAAAATTGAAAAACAACTTTAATTTCGAAAGTCGGTGGCAAAGAACGAAAATACGGAATCAAAGACACAGGACGTCCGAAATTAAAGTTATTTTCCACTATTTAGTGGTTTTTTTTTTTAAGTTAGTTGTTTTTTTTTTTTGTAAATCCGTAGCGAGTTCAGGTAAGGTAACTATAAGAACAACAATAATAATAACAGTTTTGCAGTTTAATACAACAATATTAACAGTTTTTTTAATTATTGTTCGATTGTCCACCGCCAGGCCTGTTCTCAAACAGAGAAGGCATTGATAACCTCGCTTGCTAATTCTGTGAATCACTACTTTTTGAAAATATTACCAAACGTATTATTTAAACTTTGAGTCAAATGGGTATTCCTAGCAAAAGTATTATTTACTATTTGAGTCAAATGACGGGTATTCCTACCAAAAGGAGAGCAGACATTCACGGTAACATGGTGCCTACTTATGAGTAAACCTGTTTCGAAAAAACCCACAGATGAAATCTTATACTCTCACCACTTTTACCACTTAAACTGGTTTTTTAATCTGTCGGATAAATTGTCCCACTGAAAACGAAAGAAAGTATTCAACATGCAGTATCACTACAGATTTCACAATCACTTTATTTCATGTAGGCCTTCACAAACTATGTAAGGTTTGTGCTGGTAGCTGTTCACCGCCGTTGTTTATAAGAGTATAAATAATAATTCTTATGTCACTGGATACTGGTTTCCCGGACTGTTCTTAACTTGATCAAAGCATTAATCATCTCTTGGGGAGGGAGGAGTTCATAATTGAAAATATCTAAAACATATTTTATTTCGTGCTACGGAAAGTTTATTATGCCATCGAAAATTCGAAATGAACCGAAACCTAACAGTGAGTGAAGATCGGGACTGCTTGAAAAGAACTCCTGAAACCCCTGATAATATTTAAACATATGAGTCAATCCTGAAATGTGCGCGAGCGTTGATAGCCCGGGAACGTCCGACAAGTGACGAAGATCCCCGAATGCCTCCGTACTGTCAGTTTGACTCGCGACCTCACCACAGAGCACGAACCTAACCGAGTGATGATCTCATGACTAAACATGGGCGTCAAACTCGAAACCAGCCTTCATTAAATCATTTTATTTATCAAACATAATTAAAAATGAACGTTCTAATGACTCTAATCGATATAAACAGCTACCTACAATGTATTTTTACTTATTTTCTAACAAAAAAAAGGTGAAAATGACACCTTATGTCAATGAGTAGTGATATAGCCTTTTAAAGAAAAGAAAGAAAGAAAAATATTTTATTTGGGACACGCACAGGAAATACAAACAGTATATAATAAAAAACTAAAAGGAGCATCTAAAACTAACAATAAAAATAGTTCGTATAAACCAAAAATAAAGAAAAATTAAAAACTATTAACGACCTGTGCGAGGCCAAAAAGGCCACTATCTCAGCATGTGCTGCGATATTTAAGAAATAAATACCTCAGCGCTGGTATTCTGATAGGGCCCGCTGTGATGCCATGCGCTTTTCATACAATTATCAAACAATGACAGTTGTGATTAGAGTATACGGACAATTTAAGTTGGTATTCATTTTACTTAACAGTACCTAATCTTTTCTCAGACTACACTTAACTTTAAAAAAAACCTTAACGTGGATCCGCAGTTGTAGCTCGCGAAATTAATTTTATGCAATTTGTAGGTCACTAGGTCAGTGTAAGGTATAACTTATAAGTTAGAATCTAACTTAGAGAGATGTACCTATTAAAGATTTCAATGATTATAATTCTGTAAATACATACCTATCTGTTATTGTCGCGAATCATATTTTGATAAAGATATAACCTGACACTGAATTGCAAATTGCAAAAAAACATAAGAAAATTTTATGTTCCCGGGCTAAGCTACAACTGCGGACTCACCTTAACATCTGCTGACTCTGCTAAAGATATAAAACCCTTTGATCCGTGACTGAAGAGTTAGTGATTTATAATTTCCCGTATGACTATTTATAGAGGTATGGCGATTACACGTAACGTAATACCTATACTTACGATATTTCCGCATCCTTAAACTGTGGGTCATTGATCATTTATGTAACCGTAGTTATGGCCAACAAAGAATTGCATTTAAAATTAATGGTAGTTTACTGTTTGCTAACTTATTTAATTCAACCCCTATAAGGGGAAACGGGCAAAAATGCAACCACTTTATAGGGGTTTTAAATGAAGAGGGGCTGATTTTTTTAACTCAACAGTTGAAAAAAGTCTTTCAGGGAAAATAAGAACGAAGTGGGTTGTCGAGAAGAACCGTCAATAGTTGTCAATGCTTGTCTATAAGTACCTATGTATATACTACTAACTGCAGCCCGCTTGGAGCCTAATTATTTTTCTAATATAAAAGTAGCCTATGTTACTAGTTATTAGCCAGTGAATGTCCCGTCAAAATTGGTCCAGCCCTTTCGGAAATTAGCTGCAGCAAACAAACAGAGAGATTAATCTGATCAATCGACGCGGGCGACTGTTATTACTAAGCCACAAACTCATAATCAGACCAAAAAACCAAATCAACTAAGTAAACCAGAAGTAAGTGCTGTACCATGAGCAAGCACTAAATTCTACGATCGTTTTTTACTAAGTACATAGTATGTTTATATGATGTAAAAGTTTAAGCTATTAAGACTGTGCATCATATGGTCCTTGGTTTGCTGAACACTAATTAAGTTAGTTGAGTCAGCCTTATTAATCTTTTGCATAACACTTTACAGGAATAGGTACAAACACTGCGTAAATAAGGAAGTCCATCCGTTGAAAATTTCCTTGTTTTGTTATTGATAACAGTTAAAAAACTTACATTACTCAGTCATTTTGTTACGTAGAACTGATCGGAGTTTTGCAGTAAACGTTATTGAACCCGTCAGCAAAAAACAGCAACTTTCAAAGACAACCCGAAAGATTTTGAAGTAAATTGCAAATCTATTGCTTTGAAATTCGTCTGCTCCACAACGAAAATAACGTAATGAATGTTGTTGAGCTGTCAAAATGAAAGACATTGTCATTGTAACTGTCGCGAAAGACAACGACTTTAATATAACAAAATTCTCTAAAAAGATTGAGCCATTTTTTCATTGATCGATCAATATGCAGCCTATTCCCAACGAATGAGGTCGGCTTCCAGTCTAACCGGATCCAGCTGAATACCAGTCTTTTACATGGAGCGACTGCCTATCTGACCTCCACAACCCAGTTACTGGGTAGCACGAGACTCCTTGGTAAAACTGGTTGATAAACGTACTGTAATTCTTAGAAAACTTAAAAAACTGCAGTTATTCACATACGGATAATTACAGAGAGGTTATAATAAGTTAGTTCCATTTTTAAATAACAGGACAGATAATGAGTTTTCATAGTAATTTATTTGGCCGCTAAACACGACCATATTATATGTATATGGATTTTCATACTAAAATTGCCGGCTTGATGCTCGCTTGTTTTTGACCAGTACAGCGTACAGCAATTTAAAAGACATTGACCAAATCTAGTATCGCTATTTACTCTGCTGTGACTTAAGTTTATAATGTTGATAAATCTTGTTTTTAATTATAATAATTTTATCTGGTAATGCGAATCCTTAAATTCTCCAGATAAAAAAACACCATAAAAGTATTAGTTTTTATTTCGATTTCCTATTTTACCCATACATAGTTTTTTTTTCACGTAAGTAATGTCACATGTCATTCTTCAAAGAGTATGTAAACAATAAAACCTTCTTGACTTACGCAAAATAATTTATTTACGCATCGAACTATTGAAATTATAGTTCAATAATTAGTAACAAAAGATATTAATAACAACTAATTATTATTATGACATTGTAATAATAATCTGTAGGTGTTAAAAGTACCTTATGGTTATGACAAAGGCAGAATGTATTGAGATACCTTTGCCTGTTTCATTCATCAATAGAAACTCTTTCAAAATAGAACAAACGCGCGCCATAAGATTCTATGCGCGCGCATCCTGAGCAAAATATGCTGGCGTCCGGCGAGTTTTCTCTTTCTAGCATGTATGCACGTCCCATTCGTTTAGTTTTGAGTACAGTCTCGAACGGTAGGTCTTTAATAATAGTTTATTTTTATTGTATAATTAATTTAATGATTTCATTTTATGTTTTGAATGACATAGCCCATTATTATTTTGCAATTTGGATTTAATTTAATAACTTATGTTATGTTTCTATGTCGCATAGATTATTTTTTAAGTGAAGACTGAAATTGTCCCAACACTTACTTACGGCAAATATAAATGTAGGTACCTATATACCGATATATAAAAATAAAAAAAATAAAGTTAAAGTGAATAAGAATATTCTGATTCACTTTAACTTTTTGCTTGTCTCGATAGACAAGTAAATATTGTAAACCCATCCGGGTTTAATTAACCACTTAAAGAAATAACTAACGTGAACACATTTTGCATAAAGATAAGGTCTGGTCTGGATTATAGTATATTTACATAAGCGTAAACAAGTACCCATATCAATTAAAATAAAATGGATGCGGGTGAATCTGCGGGCAGAAACCAATATGTGGTAGAAAAACATCCATTGCGCTTTTTATGCGACTGTACGTGCGCCAATTATTGGCGCCAATTTTTGAATGCGCAGGTTCTACTCTGTGACTAACTTCTTGTATTCTTTCCACCGATTGTGCATTTGTTTGTTTTTGTGAATATTTGAATTTTTTGATTAATTTCATTTTCTTGAGCAATAAATAATCATTATAATTGCGTTACATTTGAAAGTTGCTCACTATGGGAGACTCAGTTCGTCGGTGTATTAACTGTTCGATTCTTCTGCGGTATTTACGTTGGCAGTCATTGAGAGAAGTTAGTGAAAATGTCTACAATACTCTGGCTTTTTGGATTTCTCCAACACCGGTAAGTCGACAATTCTCAAGGTTTTACTTACTTCTAAAGTCCCTAAATCAAACTTTATCTATCGGAATTGAGGTCGCAATTGACGATCATTCAAAATACCTACTAAAACGTCATTTTGTCAAATTCGTATTTTGAATTTACCAGCATACAATGACCAAAAGTCAGTAAGAGATTCGATACTAAACCTAGATTTTGAGACCTAATTACCGTGTAATGCCGAGATTTTATGATAAAATGGTAAATAACATTTGAAAGCCCTCAGATCATTCTCTATATTAAACCATAAATCTTTGAGTCACAGCATGTTTCGTAGCGATACTAGGTTCCTTAGTCGCTTGGTCAATCTCTTTTATCTCGAAGAATTTGTCAAAATAATGTTCGTATTTCCAAGCATGTTTGAGAAAATGTCTTTTTAACACCTCATTTTGTGTTTTACAATATTATAATTTCCTGTTCGTTGTTATTGTCATTAAAATTTAAGATAACATGCTTAACTTATCCCCAAGGTTAGGCGGTGGTTTTTGCGCCCAGAGTTTATACATATAAGTATAGGTAAGCTATAAAAAAGGGAGAACAATAAATTACATTATTATGTAAATGAGAGAACCGTTGAGTAAGAGTTCGGAGGAGTATTATCATTATAGTCTTTGTGAATTATCCTTTTCTTGGGGTATGTAGTAAAGTAGCTGAGATCCTTTTTTAAATTTTGCCCAGTTTAATTATTGTAAACCTCCCGTGACAACAATACCAGCCATTATTGTCCCATGGCAGGGCAAAGGCCTCTTCTCATACAGAGGAAGCACGCCGAGCGATCATCACCACGCTTGCTGAAGACTGGTTGGTGATATATAAGTCCAGGTTTCCTCCCGATATTTTTGTCACCGATGTCTGTAATGTCCAAGATATACTCGGAAACAACATCAACAATAAATTACTAAGATTCTATGTATTCTATTCGAAATCTATAGGAACTCTATCGACCCAGCTAAATCCAAGCTCTCCATCCATTAATTATTTGTTTTAAATTAACACACCCAGTCCCTAAAATCAGTGGACGTGCATAGGAACACTGATTTGAATTAGTAGGAAACCTAATAAAATTATTAAACAATTTTTTTGTTGTTACCAGTCTGTTTCTTCATTTGGAAGAAACAAATTGGTAGCAACAAATATCAACAAATTGGTAGGTACTCCTATATTATAACAAGGAAGTGCAAAGACTGCTTACACAAAATAGGGAATATAATATTCTTCATCTATTGAGCCTAGCCCTCATGTCAGGGAGCTGAACAGTCCCTCAGTCAGACAGATATCTTTCTACGTCACAAAACCGTCGTACACGACTAAAAGCCAACTCCCACGGTGCGCCATATCGCGGACGCGCACCAGCCCGCACGAGGACGCACCGCCACGCACGCGTTCAACGCGCGTCTGCGCTACCACGCACGCTAGGTTTCCCACGGTGCGTCGTGCGCGTGCGTCCGCGATATGGCGCACCGTCGGAGGGCGGCTTTACACAACTAGACAGGATCAGTGATTACTAAAATTAAACAATGAGTGGTAGCACCTTATTATTATGTAAATTGTTGACTACAAGTGCTTAGATATTGCGCAATTTCAGTCAGCTTGCAAGATTAAAAAGAATTACTTGTTGAAATTCATTGAAGAAAATGATGAAATTGTTGTACATGATGTAAGTTCAGCCTGTAAAAAATCCCCATGACTACATAGTTTAAGAATGTGGAGTATATATACCTAAACGTTTTTTCGGGGAAGCTTTACTTACGCCTTTAACGCAGATTTCTACCGTTCTCCATAAAGAGTCGTTATATGGGACCACCTCTGAAGTCTGACATACCAAACAAAAAAAAAACATCAATATCAATTAATAATTGGCTGAGTAATCGCGTAACAAACATACCAAAAAAAAACAAACAGACGAATTGAGAACCTCCTCCTTTTTTAACTCGGTTAAAAAAGGTATAATAGCAGTCTATCTGAAGTGATCGTCATTATTAAATCGCATAATCTATACTTTCCTTGCCAACTGACTACTAGACTGTGATGTCAAACCTTGTCAGAATTACCCACAAACTGTTAAGGAAATGGTGACGAGTGTCCCGGAACTATTTACATAATTTATTACATTACATGCCCAAATTATACCTCTATTATTATGACGTACATACATGCCTACTATGAGAAACCATTCCATTTTCCTTGTGACGTAGATATACAAATAACAGGATATGTAATTTTATTGAAATCGTTTTTGAATAATTCAACACCTATACGCTGTTTTTAGCGAGCTTTAATAGTTGGACGAAATAGAGACAGAATACATTTTTATAAACTCATCCTCTGATCAGGAAGCCTGAACTCCTGAAGTTGTTGGAGGTATAAACTAGATTTACTTACAGCTATATACAGGGTTAAGTTAAAATAGCTAGCAAAACTCCAGATACGAAAAAACAAAACTGGTTTTCAACTCATACATCAAGTAACTTTAAGTCTAAAACAAATCATATTTTTCTCGTTTTATCATGTTTTGTTATTGATACCTAACGCAACACCTTATGCAGAGTTTCGCAAACTGTTTGAATTTTAGGTACATACCTACTTACCACGTATACAGGATACAGGGTAAGCAAGTATGGCATAAAGCATAAAGTTGAGTATTAGCAGTACTATATTATTCATGCATTAAAAAAAGCTTCTTTTTGTTCAAGAAGCTTATACTTAGATATTCTAGTTATAGAAGTCAAAATCAATCTGCCTAGCATTTTCGCAACGATGTGGGGTCGGCTTCCAGTATTACTGGATGCAGCTGAATACCAGTCTTTTACATGGAGCGATTGCCTTTCTGACCTCCACAACCCAGTAACTAGGTATTACGATACTGCTTGGTAAGACTGGTTGTCGGACTTTCGGGCTTCTGACGACCCGTAACGACTGCCAAAGATCCACGAATGACAGCTGGGACCAACGGCTTAACGTGCTTTCCGAGGTACGGAGGATTCTCGATATGTAAAGATGGTCACCCAGCCACGGATCAACCAAGCAAGCATAGCTTAACCTGATGAATCGCCCCGCGGCTGTTATTTCTTAGCCACGAGCTATACATAGCGAGTCTGTCTGAGAAATATTCCCTTAAAGTCCCTAGCATCAGGTAGAATTACAGCTCACTTTACAAGTTCACTACACCTAAGATTTTATAGAATAGGTCGGCTGTAATACCAATTTATAAATAGGTACCGAAACCTACCTAACCCAGCGATAGTGTCAACAGTGTCGAACGTGGCTTGGTAAAACTGATCGTCATCATCATCGTACCATTCAAATAATTTGTGACGTATGAACCACAAATTACGGAAATAATATTTCAATAAAACAGGTATATAACTACATTACTTTCCCGGATTACGACAAATGATTTAATTTAGGTTGTAACCAAAATTACTTAATTTACGTCACTTTTTTGTGACGTAGAAACAAGTTTCCTGATTGTATGATTGATTTTTCGAGGATTTTCCGATTTATAAATCCATTCATTGACAAATTTTTTCACTGATGTAACTCTGCCAAATGATTTGAATATATTAAGGCTAATCCTTATTAACAGATTATTAAAATATACATAACCAAACTAAACCTGGAGTCCTCTGCATCGCTGTCCACTTGAAAATCTTCCCAAATAATTTTAATTAATTAATACAAACCGAAATAACAACTGCCAATCATAATCAAATCGGTTTGACACCAGGTGACTCTCAGAAACCTTAGGGGCGACTCAGAAACCTTGGGGCCTACTTTTAAAGTATCTAGTATTAATTGAGGTACTCATTGTGCTTAATAAAAGTACAGGCATCTAACCTTTGTAAATTATTTCGATGATTTAAAAGTTAATATTTTCCCAATTTTAATTCTGAATAATGTTTATTAATACCTATACTATTGACCATACAGTCACATTTAGACATTGAACTACTTTCAGTACTTCTCCAAAATCTTGCACTTAAAGTTTTAATGAATCATCTAAACCACGAACTCCGGTTAGTATTTGCGCGATGATAACCCTTATTTCTAAGAATTTAATTCTCCTAAGTAAACAACATTCCTTGGGGGAGGACTATGTCTTTCAGCTGAAATATGATGAGAAGTAACCAATTGTTATAGTGAAATTATTATTAATTTTTATTTGAATTCATCGAATGAATCGTTTATCCAATTATATTATAAGTATTTTTTTTACATATAATAGTGTAATCATTGTTTTATTTTAATAAATAAATGATGATTTTTCAAAATTTTATTTTAAACTGCGACTATTTAAATCTATTTCGTATTATGTGTCGTTAAATAAATAAGAAAATACACTTTACTAAAACAATGAATACCTATATATTAAATGAAATAAAAATGTACAAATGAATTCAAACGGTAGATAATTAGGTATATTATACTAAATGATATGTCATTCAAGACTTAAATTGAGTAACTCTATGAATTACTTGTTATGCATGTGATTTTCTTACTTCTGCCCCCCAATTACGCAATGCACGATCAATTTTAAATTGAAACCAATTGAAAAAGATTGCCAGTCCATTGCTTCATAAGTTCGACAAAAAAAATTGAGCAGATTTTTTTTGTCGAACTTATGAAGCAATGGACTTGTAATCTTTTTATGCGTTACGTAATTAGGGTGCTGGTATAACCCAATAAACGTCATTGTTCCAGTTTGGGCTAGAACAACATTATAATACATACTAAAGTAGGTAGGTAGGTACCAAAAATGTATCTATGTAAGTAATAATAATTTCAATAAAATATTATTTAATTAGATACTAAAATAAAATATTTAAGTACCTACTTACCTATAAGGTGCGTTATGTATTTCTACTTATCAAAATAAATCGGCTTACAACAAATTAAATTGAAAATTAATGCGGTAATATTAATTATATTAAACAATTTTATTAATTGTAATTATAATATTGGTTATTGGTTTTGTTAGTTTGTTAGCGAATAAAATAGGCTCGTCCTCTACTAGGTACAATATAATTGACATGAAATTTATATTATATTTATACTTTTATTTTTTTTTTATATTTGGCGAAATGTAGGAGGTGTACCGCCCATCGGCAAAACACGCAAAAATGTTTGCTTACTGTAACTAGAATATTTAACATACTTATTTGAACAGTGGTCCCCAAACTAGGCAACAGCGCCTGTATCTCGGGGGCTTAGGTTTCATTATCTTAAATTAAATAATATCTAAATTATTTTGTCTCAAAAAGTCTAAAGAATTCGGTTTTCATAATAACAGCTCAATCGTTGCTTATTAGCACTACCCATCTATTAGTGTCCGTGCCATTGAGAAGAGGTCATTGCTCTCTGCCCACACATATTGACTCATCATATCTTGTACTAATATAGCCTTGCATGTTATGTCATGCACACAAAAATGTACCTCGGTAGTTTTAGTAACTAGAATGATGAAATGATTTGCCCGTTTCAACATAAATCATAAGATTTTGTAATCTTTAACAAATTGAATAGCAAGGTAGGAAATATTATGAACGGTTAAAGTTCAAACCGCTAAATAAATAAATATCTACATAAGTTATTATAAATTTTATAATATGGTTTTGTACCATATTATAAAATTTATAATAACTTATTTTACGTATTAATTTCCTACCATAATACACTTATAATAATATAATATTTATTATTTCGTTTATTTAACTTTTTAACATATTAAATACATTTTAAATATTTCTTACAAAACGATAAACAAATCATTACAAAATACAAAAAAACATTTGACAATATAAAAAGTTGTGTTCCGCCGCTGTCAGGAGCAGGGTCCATGCTACCGGTGGTTAGGCTGCAGAGACAGGAACCTCCTCACAATGCGAGCCGTATCGATAAGACTGCCTTCTGAATCAGGCCCTTGATCCAACCGCCTAACGAGAACCTCGAGAGATGCTGGTCGAGGCTTTCGGCCATCAGACCATTGGCCGTTACGACAATCGGCACAATGATAACCGTGCTCACATTCCACATGTCGACAACCTCGTGTGCTAAGTCGAGATATTTTGTTTGTTTCTCTTTCTCAGCTTTCACGAGGTTGTCGTCATGCGGAATGGTAACATCGACTATCATTGCGCGCGCTAATCAGTCTATCACCACTATATCAGGCTTATTGGCAACAATAGTCCTGTCAGTAATGATAGACCGATACCAGTATAACGTGACATGGTCATTTTCGAGAAGTGGGTCGGGCACATACCTGTAGTACGGTACCTCAGAATTCACAAGTTTATATTTCAAAGCAAGTTGCTGGTGAATAATCCTGGCCACTTGGTTATGCCTGTGCAAGTACTAGCCGTTAGCTAGACGAGAGCAACCAGACCAGAGATAATATGTCTGATGGACTCACCCGGACGATGGCATGCCCGACACACGTCAACCGTCCCGTCCTTCATAATCATTAGAGTGTGCTCTACGATCGAAAAAAATTTTTTGCCCCATTTCTGTAACTGTTTTTATTGTTACACTCCTGCTAGTACACAGAACCTACTTAATTTATATACCATTGTATAGATGATTAAATGGAGATTAATACTGTACTTTTTAACAATTGATTTAATGCAGCAGAAATAGAAAAAGCATCAAAATAGTTGCAAAAAAAATTCCTGTCCGTCAATTTATGAACCCTGAAAACATTGTAGCTTGCGATAAAATCAATTAATTGAGTCAATTTTTTTTTTATACATTTGTTTCAGCCGTAGAAGGAACCCTATTGAAAATGGCTCTTTTATTCAAAGTAGTTTAATTATAATTAATAAAATACTAACTAAAATATAATATCTTTATCTAAATATTTTCAATCTTGGTCTTGATGTTGCCTAGCAACCGCCAAGTAAATATCTTTGTCAGTCTTTGACATTACGACTTCATGAAAGGTTATAAATTGTTAATTTTTGTTAGAAACTATGTTTTGAAATTCTTTTTCGTTTATGAATGAGTGTTATGTATGAGGCGTGCACTTTTGGATTTTCCAAACTATTTATTATTATTATGAATCCCGCTCCCGTGACGCAATACCGAAGACCTTTTTACGTAATTTGATGAAATCATAACCACCTAACAAGGTGTTTATGTAAAAGTAAGTAGGTATAGTAATGTCACGAACCTGCGTAGCACTTAGGACGAGAAAAACATTATTTAGGTACTACTTATACTTTGTTTACAGCATTTGTGGTACATACACCAAGGTTCACAGGCCGAGCGAGGTTAGTACATACGTCAGTTCATAATGATCTCATTCGTTTAGATACTGAAAACTGTTGTAAAATAATCGCTAGCGGTTTACAAGTTTGTTTTCACTTTATTACTCGAGTTTTTAACACAGATGCGCCAATGATTACCGCGGATCTTGAACAAGCAGTAAATTAATCAAGAACATGAGTCACTGACTCTCTGAAACATCTTCCAGTTTTCTCATTCATGAACATAACATAACATCACGACTGTATTCCTCGAAGGGTTAGGCAGAGGTGCACCTATAGTACACCCATTATTTCGCTAGCTAGATTTGAACGACAGAGTCGTTCAAATCTCCCAAAACTGATGAAATAAGCAGTTTAATACTTTTGTGCTCACTATCTTCTGTTTACTTTTCGTTTTAATTACGTGTAATTAAATAACTATAAGTCCGTAAGTTGACTCTACACTGTCTGTCCGTAAGTTGACTCTATAACATGCACTAAATTAATATTTTTTTTTATCTAACACTAATAAATACAAAAATCCCTCTTTACCTACACTGTTGCTGTATTTTGTAACACACTCTCGGTGTAGTTATTATTTTATCAAATTCATAACGTAAAGTGCTCTATTTAAAATATGTCATACATTTATTGAAGTACCTATGTCGACATGTAAATATTTTTGGCACAATAAACAAGGAAGTCTCGCTGTCTGTTTGTATTTCCAAACGTTGCGTGGGCGCAGCGCTGCTTAGAATGGTGTCTTGAGGTCATTGTCAAGGGCGAACCTCATTTCTTTAAGTTCAAGTCTTTGATTCAGAATGGTAGGTTTTTATGACAATAATTTAGTAAGCCGAGTAGGTAACATTTTTATGAAAACAAAATGATTGATTTGTTAGCTATAACAACTAATCAAAATCATAAGTATAAAATCAGCACATTTTTGACGTCAAAATGACATAAGACAGTCCCCCAAAAAGACTTCGACGACGATTCACCGCTTCCTAGTGCTTTAGCTGGGAAGAAGTGATGGCGCAACAAACTCCGGTAACTTCAGTGAGAAGAACTTAATTCTATTCAGGTGAGATGCAGGCCAAGAGCTTCCCCGTAGAGGGTAAAAAAAAAAAAAAACCCTACCTAACCTTACCTAATCCAAATTCAAATTCATTTATTAATATTGTGAACATAGGGTAAAAAAAAAAATATACAGATGTTTTACAAATAAATATCGGTCCATGCTACGTCCCGCCAAAAGGCATACAAAATTGGTTAACATGTAATATAATCAAATATCACATTAACAAAATGAAAATAGAAATAATAAGTCAAATTAATTACATGTCACAATTTAATGCCAACCACTAACAGTTAGTAATAATAATATACTTAGTAAAATGTCAATAAATTAAGACGGCACATAAACAAATAGGTATTTAGACATAATCTCGTATATAATAATAAATTAAAAATTTAAAAATAAAATAAAATGACAATAAAGAACAAATAGGGAAATACGTTATATGGGAGCAACATTTCAGCAAAAATTTTTTTCTGATAAATACTCAGTCACACTGTTCGTCCTATCCTTTAAAAACATACACAGTCTACTCTTAAACAGCACTGTTGTTAAGTCTTCCAACTACTTGGTAATTTATTGTAAATAAAACCTAAAAACCTAACCTATCCTTAAAACCTAACCTAACCTTTAAATTATTCAATCTATATTAGTCTTTATCTGTGTGACTGTGTTGTGTCTGTCTAGAGAAAAATAAGAATTGTGTGCCTGATGGTATCGCAGCATTCTTAGAACTACTATGTACTCGTATACCATAGGTACTTAGTGGTACCTCTCTAGGTCCATTTCTAATTGTTAAAGGTATTCCATACTCAGTAACTTTAGTGTCTGCTTACCCCAATCAGAGGACATTCAATCGGTAGATAATAAGAACTGAATTATTGTTTATCTTTCTATTGCCAATTAAACTAATAGTATCAATAAACATTCCGATATCTTACGTACTTATTTACCTACAACAGATCTGGGGCAAAATTGAGGACTTGGTCAAGGTTAATGGTCTAATTAGTGCAGAGTCTATGCAACAGGTGTTCTACATTCTTGGGACCGATAGAAAACTATGTAATTAGTAAAATTGTATCATTCGTAAACTCTCTTATTCTCAAACATCACTCCTGCTCTTAAAGAGTTAGGCAGAGGTGTGTATTCTACATTGAAATGCTACCTACATTTTGCTTTATTAACGTTTAAACCTTCAATCTTTTGCCATTTCTGCATATGTACTTCATACAGCCGGGAATGGCGACACCATTTTGACTAGCACAAACTGTTTTGTCAGTGATTTAATACATAAGTTAGGTACATGTTTGACTTTATACCTTTCTGGTGTAAAAACCTTCCGACCTTCTTCTCGACCTTTAAAAGGTTAGGTTAGATTAGTTCAGACTCTCCTTACCTTCGTAAGTACTTAGGTACTCAAGTTTCCTCAAATACCAATGTGGGTTTTACAGGCACAGCCATAAAAATACGGAAAAATCCACCTCCTTTTTCAGAGATCCAAGAACTTCAGGAAAAATATGACTAGCGATATAATTAATTAGTAATACAAATTATAATGAACTATCAAGGTTAGTTTCCATAAAGATATGTAGGGGAGTTACTTTACACTGAATTAAGCTTATTCTCCAAAGGATGTGACGTCAGTAAGAAAGAATTATAATTATGTGCGTTTGTGGCGCACGCTTGGCGCACTTTGTGGAACTCAACTCAGATCAATGATTCATTATTTTATTAGCCTTGGTAAGGACTAAAGGTTGGAACTTCCCGAGTATTTAATGATTAGTGGTTGCATTATGAGTTGGAATTAGGTCTTATTAAGTTTCCAGTATTGTGAATCTTGTAAGGTCTGGGTTTTCAGCGAATGACGTGCCTTTGCAGCTTGCAGGTATAAAGTCTAGGGCAGGTCCAGTTCGTCACACTACCTAATGATTAATTATTGTATAGGTGTCTACTGCCATTGACAATACGTAATAAAGGTACGTAAAGCCCGACTCCCACCGTGCGCCATATCGCGGACGCACGCGCACCAGCCCGCACGACGCACCATGGGAAACCTAACGTGCGTGGTAGCGCAAGACGCGTGCGTGGCGGTGCGTCCTCGTGCGGGCTGGTGCGCGTGCGCGATATGGCGCACGGTGGGATTCGGGCTTAAGGTTGTAGTGTAGGTACTTAAGTAGTTATTTTAATGTCAATTATCGCCAAGCTTGGCAGTGATTCCTTCAATATAAGACTAGTTGCTCGCGATTTCGTCTGCGTATATTTTGTATACTTATAATTATTTATTATAGGGGCTTGTGGATAAGTAATAACAGCTGCACTGGTCGATCGATCAGGTTAAGCTACGCTTGCCGTGGTTGGAACGTAGATGAGTGACCATACCAAGACCCCTCCGTGCCTCGGAAAGCACGTTAAGCCGTTGGTGCCGACTATCTTTCGTGAATCTTTGATAGTCGTTAGGGTCGACAGAAGCTCGAAAAACTGACAACCAGTTTTACCAAGGGGTATCGTTATACCCAGTAACTGTGTTGTGGAGGTCAGATAGGCAGTCGCTCCATGTAAAATACTGGTATTCAGCTGCGTCCGGTTTGACTGGAAGCCGCTCCCAACATATTTGGGAAAAAGCTAGTCAGATGATGATGATCATCATTTTTATAGAAAAATCCATGATCAAAAGAAGTGTATGTCTTTCTTCAAGTCCTAGGGTACCTATTTGTCAAATTTCATAACGATCGGTTTGGTGGTTTAGACGAGAAAAGGAAATAGACGGACCGACCGACAGACTTAAAGTATGATTTTAATGTATGTCTTACCAGAGTTACTTCAGTTGCAAATACCCACTTAAATATTGACTAACTAAGTAACTACAAGGTGGAGACGACAATACAACAAAAAATTAAACGGCGTGTCCCTAATGACGTTCCCATTCTGCAAAAAAAATCAATTGAATATATTCAATAGTTTAGTCAATATAACTCGGCAAAATCCATAGTCGGCTCGGATTATTCCGTTTATCCACCCTACGGTGGATATTCGGAAACGTATGCCAGAGACCTGGCCTGGCCTGGCCTGACCTAGGCCTATAGGCCTAGTGTGGATTCTCTGGCAATTCAAATTCCGTTTATCCAACTATAGTTGGATAAACGGAATTTATAGGCTTAGGGTGGATCCGGTATAAACTACATCTAATTAGTTTGAAAATCTCAGTTTATAATTTCAAAGCTAGAATTTATTTGACAGTTCCAAAATACTCTCATGCATTATTAGCAGTGCCAGTATTTTCATTTATTATTGTATTGTAGTCTCCACATTGTATATGATTTATTTTGGTAACAAAAACATTGACTCCCCCACGCAGCACATGTGTGAGCAATGTTAGTTAAAAACAGTGACTGTGTAGAATTGACATAAGTGTTAACCATCTAGCCGAGAACGTTACAAATTATTTGCACTCATCAATAATATTATGAACTAGATAGAATAGAATACCCACATTTCGCCAAGTAAGTTTATTAAGTGCCTGATTTAGGGGCGACCCTATTACCATAATATCAACGAGGAACAAATTCATACACGTGGCTGCTACTGAGAAATTCCATGTGGAAACACTCAATAATATTTTTTACGACCAGGCAATCCAGGATAGGAGCCTCAGAAGTAGCACTTGTGACCACTTGCGTTGTAGTTATCCATCTATAATAACTATTAAGCTTACACAATTTGCATACTAAATAGTTACCTGTCATATACCTAGCCGGAGGTATGACTAGACTACGTTAACAAGATGCATACAGGTGTATGCATCTAAGGAATTCACAACGCAATGTATAGTACAGATGTACTATACAATGTGGAGACTACCATACAACAAAAAATTGAAATACTGGTACTACCAATGCTTTAAAAGAGTATTTTGGAACTGTCAAATAAATCCTAGCTTCGAAATAAAAAAATGAGTTTTTCAAACAAATTAAATGTAATGTATCCAATCCACCCTAAGCCTATAAATTTCGTTTATCCAACTAGGCTTTGGATGAATTCTCGGGCATACATTTCAGAACATCCACCTTAGGGTGGATTTTTGGGGTGGATAATCGAGCCGACCATGGATTTTGCCGAGTTATAATTACTAAACTTTTGAATATATTCAATTGAATTTTGGTATACAGAATGGGACCGTCATTATGGACACGCCGTTTAATTTTTTGTTGTATTGTCGTCTCCACCTTGTATATTGCGTAGTGAATACCTTAGGTATTCGACCCTGATCAAGTACAATAAGTAGGTACGCATCCAGTCACCGATGTAATGATTTATGTAATGCTGGGAAAATGGAGTCAGATTTCCGTAGGCCTATCTTTTTTTGTCTGTTAAGTTAAAAAACTTAAAAATGACAATGTTGGTTTGAGAGGTCTCCATCTAAATGAGACTGAGAAAAAACGCTAACGCTAACGCTTGAACGTCAAAGGATATGAAAAATGGCCCATCACCACTTTCTAGTGTTTAAGCTGGAAATCAGAAATGGGGCAAGAAAACCGCCAGCAACATAACATAACATCACATCTCTATTCCCAGTACTTACTGAGTGCTGTGTTTGTGTTATTGTATTCCTGTTTCACCAGTTATGTATAAGTCGCATTATAATAGGGGGCGAGCCTATTGCCATGAACGAGGCCCCAGCAACAACCATGTTTTAATAATTGAATCTTGGTATAAGGAACTATTGTCTAAAATGTTAATCTCTCTTCCACAGAACGGCCTCAACAACAACTTGGGTGAGAGCGACCTGGAGCGACCCACACAGCCTCTACTCGAGCCCAGCAGAGAACGACAGCTGCCTCCGTTAGCTGGTCAGTTTTATTACTATAAAATCGTAGAGTATCCTAGAATAGCCTAGCCTTTGATTATTTTAACTCACTATGTTAGAAACTAAATCCGACTGAGCGCATTGAACCTTCAGAATCGGATATAATCCAGAGTTCCAGACTTAGGAGAGCCGATGATTAATAAAATAAGTTTCTTGAGAAGTGCCATCTTAGCACAGGAGGTGCACTGGTTCACGATCCGTCGGGAGGTTCTAGTGACGATCACCATTAATCATTTAAATATCTCAATCCCAATGAAGAAGAGAATGATGAAGATGTAGTGTCAAAAATTGAAAAGCGTATGCTGAGATGGTTTGGTCATGTGAGAGGATGAATGAAAGGCGACTAACAAAATGTATTTACAAAGTATATGTGACTGGAAACGCCGGGAGGGGACATATACTGACCTTATTGGTGATGTTCTTCAGAAAGGACAGTTGCGTAGTACTCGCAACCGGCGTGCGTGTATGAGCAGATGTATGAACTTAAACGAGGCAAAAGGACTAATTAAGGATCGTAGCAGGTGGCGATCTGTAGTTTCTGCCTACCTCCATGGGAAGAAGGCGTGAGTTTATGTATGAGTAAGACAATCCCAATCTTGATCCCGGTCTTTGTCTGTAACCAATCAATGGCCAAGTTTCCTGCAATCCTTGACGGGGCGAACCAAAAGCAGCAGTCAAAATAAGAGATTGAAAAGCAATATTAATTTCGGACGTCAAACACTAAAAGTGTGATATGTCCTTCCACCTTCATCCATCGAAGTAATAGTTTCTCCCCTTGTTCCTCAGGACCTGAGATCGACGACCTAGACGGCGATCATCCGAAGGATGCCACACCTTACCCTGGCATCGATGACGGACTGCTGGATACCACAGACGAGAAACCACTGCCACACGAGGACCACGGTAAGCTCTCATTCTTCCTTTTGCTAATTTGGTTGGCAGTATACCGAAAACTATTTTGAATCGATAATACAAGTATACAACTGTCCTATAATGTTGCGGTTTAATTTTTTACGACAACCACAATATGTACCTCAAGGGGCTCATAGCTAAATAATGACAGCCACTCGGGTCGAACGAGGGTTAAGCTACACTTGCCGAGGTCTGTCCGTGGATGGGTGACCATCTATTACATACCATGGAGTCACCTCCGTGCCTATGAAATTGGTCCCGGCTGTTATTTGTAGATCTTTGACAGTCGTTACGTAGTCGGAAGTCCGAAAGTCTGTCACCAGTCTCACTAAGGGGGTAAAAAAGGCGAAAGATTTATACGTTTTGAAGGGAAACCAGAGTTCACACACTAAGGGGGTATCGTTATACCCAGTAAGCCAGTAACTGGGTTATGGAGGTCAGATAGGCAGTCGCTCGATGTAAAATACAGGTATTCAGCTGCATCTGGTAAGACTGGAAGACGACCCCAACTTAGTTAGGAAAAGGCTAGACAGATAATATGTATCTGGTGTCGTCGTCTATCATAACTCAATCAATCAATCAATCAGCCTATTGATGTTCCACTGCTGGGACACGGGCCTCCTCTCTGTGAGAGGGAGTGGGCCGTAATCTACCAGGGGGGGGCCCAGTGCAGGTTGGTAGATGTCACATGTCTTCGAATTTTTGGTTCGAGAACATGCCGATTTCCTAACGATATTTCCTTCACCGTTTGAGCGCAGTGGTGATGAAATTATTTACACAAAGTAAAGCGCCTGCTTGGGTTCGAAACCACGACCTACAACTCGTAAGTCAGGGCCGTTACCACTGGGCCACCACTGCTCCTATCATAACTAAATGTTTTGAATTTAATTAAATCATTTGTGCGAAAGATTACACGTTGTATTGTAGGTACCCGGCATTCAATTTAAAATTCACTCACGTTAAAGTTAACGACACCTTTTCGTTATAATTACAAATCCTACAAACAATTAAACAGCGATCTTGACATTAAAATGAATACAAACTAACATCATTAGTTCGTATTGATCCATCTGTTGTGTCCCCTAACCTAAAAGGGCCATTGTCAAAATCATAACACAGTTCTGCTAATTTTATTATAAGTACAAAGTTATCAAACACCTCTTTGTAAATACAATGTTATCAAAAACTTCCTTAAATTAAGGTCAGAAGTATCCACAGTCATACAATGTACCTCAGGGTACTGATAAGAACAATGAACCACAAACATTTATTAGGTCACCAGTTATCTTTGACCGCCATGACACGAAAGGATGTGGTCTCTACGATTGCGATAATTAGTTCGTATCAAATAGTATAAAACTTTATAGGCATTTTGTAAAGACTTTGTATTTCAAAATGAAATAGAGGAAAACCGACACAATTTTTGTGTAGATAATAAAATCACATTCGTAGGTCGTATTTTGGGGGCATGAGGAACAGGGTGTAAAGTTCACTCATCCACCATAGAAAAGGGAGGATCCTCCAACCAGACGGGTTGTTATGTCTGGCGGGCAACTGCCCATATGTTGATTTCGGATAGTCTTATCTATGTTTTTCGCTTGGTAAACTCTAACTGCGCGATGTAGGAATTGTGTGACGTCATGTCTTTTTGCTTCGTAGTTTGTATGTGGCGGTCTAACCGCTACATCACTCCCCTCCGGAGACCGGAGGTCGATAGTGGGCTGAGTCTTGGATCTTGCGATGCTTCACAGTGCCAGCTGTGGTTCCAGTGAGTCGGAACCGGGTGCCGCTCAGTTCACAGTGGGTCGGAACTGTCTGCAGTGATTGCGGCGATGGTGATTGTGGTTCCAGTGAGTCGGAACCGGGTGCCGCACAGTTCACGGTGGGTCGGAACTGTTTGCGGTGATTGCGGCGATTGTGGTGATTGCGGTGATTGAGGTGATTGCGGTGATTGAGGTGATTGCGGTGATTCCCCAGTGAGTCGGGGTGATGTGGCTGAGGGTGATGACCAGGAATGCGCGTTCGCTGCATGCTGGTGGTCAGGATACCCGTTGAAGCCGTGGGTGCTGGCTGGCTGTGTGACTCGCCTCACGAAAGCTTGCGGGAGTGATGATGATGACGTCACGCTGAAGTAGTTGCACGAAGGCTGCGTTGACATTCATTCTCGGGGTCACCAATTTGGGGGCATGAAGAACAGGGTGTAAAGTTCACTCATCCACCATAGAAAAGGGAGGATCCTCCAACCAGACGGGTTGTTACGGGCAACTGCCCATATGTTGATTTCGGATAGTCTTATCTATGTTTTTCGCTCGGTAAACTCTAACTGCGCGATGTAGGAATTGTGTGACGTCATGTCTTTTTGCTTCGTAGTTTGTATGTGGCGGCCTAACCGCTACAGTATCTCGTAGCCAAGTGCTACGCGGGCTACGAATGCTCCCGGGGGAAAATTGCATAAGTCCATATCTACATCTACAATATATAAAAGGAGAAACTGACTGACTGACACATCAACGCACAGCCGAAACTATTGCGACTAGGAACGTGAAATTTTGCACACAGCTGCCTTTTGTAATGTAATGTAGGGGAGCAATAAGAAGAGGTTTATGAAAATTCCATTTTTAAGGGGGCGAAAAAGTGGGATTTTGTTTGTTTGAAAAATCTTATTTATTGAGTTAAACTTGAATCTTGGCACAAAAAGTACTAGGCTTGCATGAATTTAAGATAGTAGGTATTTTAATTATTAGACGTACCTAGTGCACAATTTCTGAGCAGCAACCTAACAAAAAGTACTAGGCTTGCATGAATTCACGATAGTTTTCAATCATTATGTTATGCTAGTAATAGGATTTGATTTGGATTAGGCAGACAGATAGTTTATAACCTGAATAAACTGAGGGCCTAGACAAATGACATGCGCTTCGGAGCGATTCTATTTCGACAATCGCTATCGCTTCAACGACATACCTACACTACGTTTCGCTATCGTCTGATCCATTGGTTTCTTCGATAAAAATTACATATTGTCTCTGGTCTTTCGTTAGCAAGTTATCGTTCGAGGCTGTATGAATGGAATAATGTTAAATATTGTCTAGCTAATTTCTATTCGTTGAGCTATGATCACGTGACGTTTCCATAGCTTTTGTCAATCCCATACATTTTTGAATTTTCTACTAGCGTTGTCGCTAATCGAATGTTACTTTGTCTAGGCCCTCAGGACTACTAGACTAAGTCCTGGACATAAATACTTTTTATAGGTACCGGTAGTACGTTTCCATGAGATAATTTCCGACTTCCACGCGAGCTAAGTCGCGGGAAAAGCTAGTAACCCATAACCCTGTTAGTTTTTAATAAATAAATAAATAACATCCTGCAAATATCTATTGATAGAAAGCCGACAAAAAGAATTTTGTTACAAAAAATCTTCTACTGCAGATTGTTAAAAAAAATGTTTTTTCTCAAACATGCTTGGAAATTCGAACATTATTTTGACAACCTTCTTCGAGATAAATTGAAATTGCTGTACTGGGGCCGTACCATGAACATTTTAAATACTTGCCAAGTACAGGACAGGTCAACTTGGCATTTTAACCTGACAGGTTTTCTATTTGTACCATGAGCATTTCAGTCTGACCTGCAATGTATCAACTTCAGACCTGCTACGCTACCGTTGACCGGTATGTCATATTATAAACAAACGTTCGGAAATACTTTTTCGGAATGTTACCGGTTTTACGGTTATATAAAATTAATTTGATAACAGTATAAAATGATCAAAAAAATTAAATAAAATATAAACTAAAATATAAATAAAACTATGTTTCGCAGCAAAAAATCTTATGTAACACGATTATGACGTGGAGGCCTTTTAGATGTAAAATAAAGGTACCACCAACAACACCAACCTACTTGAATGAAAACTTACCAAAGCTATTGCTATTTTTGAACGACTATAGCGTGTCAAATAAATTGTCAACAAGACAAGAATATTTATTGATGACATATAAAAATTGGAAATATAAAAATATTAGATTTTTTTAATACTTAATCACAAGGATTGCAATGGGGTACATAAAAAGGGCTCAAACTCGAGAAATGTCCCGCAAATTGTGGACGGAAGTGACGGAACATTGGAACATGATGTGAATTCTATTGTTGGTGGAGGCATGAGGAACAGGGTGTAAAGTTCACTCTTCTCATGAGAAATGGGAGGCTCCTCCGACCAGACGGGTGTTATGTCTGACGGGCAACTGCCCGAAAGTTGTTTTCGGATAATCTTATATATTTATCATGCAAGATTTTTGTAACGTCATGTCTTTACTGCGTAGTTCGTATGTAACGGTGTAACCGCTACAGTGCTATCGATGATTCAAGAGGCTGGGCAGCTGTAGTTTGTTTTTTTACTAAGACTACGAATATTGTTTTTACCCACAACATCTATTAAACATTAAATTGGTTTTTATTTATGTGTATTGTGTTCTTTATTTCTATTTCTTTCACATCTACTCACTCGTACCATTTCTACAACATATGTAGACGACAAAGAGACGTGTTTTTTTTGTGGTCTATAATTTTAAATAACGCCACAATAGTATTATATTCACAAATTAACATATACTTACGTTTTTTATTTTAAATTAAAGAAAACAGTTCAATAAAAGTAAGTTTTACACGCCTGCTTAATATGACAGCAGGGCAGCTCAGTTTTCAAGGTTTTACATGTCAAAAATGACTTGATGGTAGAGCCTATCGCAGGTCAGACCAGTGAAATGTTGTCACGTGACCACTGAGCGGCTTTAGTCACGTGATCGCTGGCTCGCCTGTTATTTGACGTGTTCATGGTACAAAATAGCCCGACAGTTCACTTTCCGTCGAAAATTTACCTGCTATAAGAGTGCATGGTAAGCCCCCTGGTCAAGAACAAGCGAGCATCAGGCCGGCAATCTTAATATATATAAATCTCGTGTCACAATGTTTGTCCTCAATGGACTCCTAAACCACTTAACCGATTATAATAAAATTCGCACACCATGTGCAGTTCGATCCAACTTGAGAGATAGGATAGTTTAAATCTCAAATTATAGTCGCAATTTTCATTTATTGCAAATTAGGGCTACCCATGCGAAGCTGGGGCGGGCAGCTAGTCTTAGTATGAAAATCCATATTTGTCGGGTTTAGCGGCCAAATAAATTACTAAGAAAACTCATGTCTGTCGTGTTATTTAAAAATGGAACTAACTTTTTACTTCCACATGGCAACCAGGACCTAACTTTTCAAATATTTTATTTAAATTTCGAACTGGCTTAGCAAATAGAGCTGTGAAGAAACAAATGACCAAATTGGCGCGTGAAAATTTTTCTTTGTTCGTCATTGATTCTGGAATTTATACATATTTTACTTGGTTTGAATTTCCGCCCATTGTTTGAGAAAAGTACTATACAAAAGCCTTGGCCGCAACCAGGCATTGATGGACTCACGTATGTGTGCCTCGGCTTCGCCTCGGCCCACCTTTTCACGATCGTCCATCAATGCCCTAATTGCTGGCCTCGACAGTAATGTACTATAATATCAATTTATCTTATATCAGGAGACTATTATTTCTTACGAGCATAGTCGTTGGCAAAATGAATTGCATTATTTTGACAGACGAGGTTTGAAGGTCACGGTAGCGGAGACTCGAATACTTTTAGTATTCACGTCATTTATGCAAATTCACCGGTGCACACTCCTAGACATTAGGTATTATAATATTATGTAAACAGTATTAGGTATGTACTTACGAGTCTCGAGGCTGAATTCCTGTGTGCACGACGATCATTCGGTTTTTCTCTTGACGACTAAGGTTATTATCTTATCTTATCTTATCTTATCTTATCTTATCTTATACTCTTTAGGCTAATTATCAGGGCGTTTATTACTTATCTAGTCTTAAAAATAGAATTGCAAGTGGATAGCATCTTGTGTAAACAGTCTAAACTACGGTCAACATTGGCCGTTTTATTGTAGATATTATGTAGCTTAGAAGTCTAACAACATTTATTTTAAGATAGGTGTCTGCATTAAACCAGGAGTCAGTTCAGCTCAAGCTCCGCTACAGTAAATAGCAAATAAAGGAAACACTCTCTTGGAGCAACACATTCTTCTGTTTGAAAGAAAAAAGAAAGAAAGAAAATACGTTTATTTGCGGTAAACATGACGCAAGAAAAAAATAAAAAAGAACACGATAAATAACAAATTGGGGGAAAAATATGCGTCACATCCACGCAAAACGGCCATCGCTCATCATGGTGTTTCATTCATCGACCAGCATGCGCCCTGTTAGTTGTGAGTCAGCGAAGGAGCTCACATTCAGATTTATCTAGCAGTTCGGTGTCTATCTCACATTGAATACACAGTGCTCACAATAAAACGTCACTTGGTAATTTAGCACATTGTATAGGACTAAAAGATTATTGGTGAAATGTGGGTAAGACTCTTCTCATCTCTGTTTACCTCTTCGCAGTATAGGATCTCTTCTATCGCACGTAATAAACGCTGATTCTCCAACCTCAACTGTTCATATACTTCCCTTTACCTAACACAACGTTCTCTGTTTGGATCCCGTAGATTCCGTACCTAACATCGTGTTGTCTGGTTCCCCAGATGACAGCGAGCATCACTCGGAACTGGAGCCCAGCGACAAGACGTCGCACCACGACGACGACGGCGCCACCACTGACGGTAAATTGCCGTGGGGGCAAGACGAGCCAGACGGCCCATACGGTGATTGGAACCCGACACCTTATAACAACTATTATGTTCAGTAGTTGGTTAAAGAAAAAATGCTAAATGTATTGGTGACCCCACCCACAGTTCCCTCATTTAAAAGCTATCTTTGTGCCTTAGGCTACTTACTTAATGAAATTAAAATTAATAAAAAAACCATAGACTTCCAAAAAAAACTCTACAAAGTGAAAAATATAATTACGGAAGTCGGTGGTAAAAAACGAAAATTCAAAACAAAAAACCCGGCTGCAAAAACACATAACTGAAAAGAGAAAAACCAGCATTATAATCTATAGAATTTTGGTATCGCAGACGGTGAAAAACTAATAACCGAAAATGGGTGCGTCTCATATCATATAAAGTTATTTGGTATATTTTCATTTCAATAACGTTCACAAGATATAATAAACGTGAGATATACCAACTGTTGATATAATTTCTTTACATATAACAATTATATACTCTAAAACTTATTTCGTATAATGTTATTGGATATAACGTTTATTTAATCTAAAATCATTAGGTCTATCGTTTAAAATATATATTATATTGATACCATCGTTATGGTTAACACCCCGATTGAAAGCAATCCAACTCGGTTATGTTAGGTTAGAAGGCTAAGGCGTGAGCGGCCGCCGAGCGTCAGATGATCAGATCCCCTCTATTGTTGGTGAATCATTTTGGTTAGGTTAGGTTAGAACAGTGACCATTAACGCGCGAAGGCGAGCGACCGTAGGGAGCGTGCCGCGGCAGCGGCCGCCGAGTGCCAGATCCCCTCTTGTTGGTGAACCATTTGGGTTAGGTTAGATTAGAACAGTGACCATTAACGCGCGAAGGCGAGCGACCGTAGGGAGCGTGCCGCGGCAGCGGCCGCCGAGTGCCAGATCCCCTCTATTCTTGGTGAACCATTTGGGTAAAGTTAGGTTAGAACAGTGACCATTAACGCGCGAAGGCGAGCGACCGTAGGGAGCGTGCCGCGGCAGCGGCCGCCGAGTGCCAGATCCCCTCTATTGTTGGTGAACCATTTGGGTTAGGTTAGGTTAGAACAGTGACCATTAACGCGCGTAGGCGAGCGACCGTAGGGAGCGTGCCGCGGCAGCGGCCGACGAGTGCCAGATCCCCTCTTTTGTTGGTGAACCATTTGGGTTAGGTTAGGTAAGAACAGTGACCATAAACGCGTGAAGGCGAGCGACCGTAGGGAGCGTGCCGCGGCAGCGGCCGCCGAGTGCCAGATCCCCTCTATTGTTGGTGAACCATTTGGGTTAGGTTAGGTTAGAACAGTGACCATTAACGCGCGAAGGCGAGCGACCGTAGGGAGCGTGCCGCGGCAGCGGCCGCCGAGTGCCAAATCCCCTCTATTGTTGGTGAACCATTTGGGTTAGGTTAGGTTAGAACAGTGACCATAAACGCGCGAAGGCGAGCGACCGTAGGGAGCGTGCCGCGGTAGCGGCCGCCGAGTGCCAGATCCCCTCTATTGTTGGCGAACCATTTGGGTTAGGTTAGAACAGTGACCATTAACGCGTGAAGGCGAGCGAGCGTAGCGAGTGACCATCTTCGCAGGTGGTAATTAGTTAGGTATATCTACTCTTACTAACTGTGATGAAATTACATATTAGACTAAATATGTTTTAAGTCTTTTGAGTGGTATATCAAATGATTTTATATTAAATGTATGTTATGATTATAAAAAATAGTTATTTTAAAATTTTAACAAATAAAATTATAGTTTCAGTTGTTATATCTTGTAAATATTAGTTATTTTGTAATTATACCATATATTACTTACCCACCGAAAATATGGTGTAAGTTTTGTTTGTCCCCGCCTCCGATACCAAAATTCTATAGATTATAATGCTTGTATTTCTCTTTTCAGTTATGTGTTTTTGCAGTCAGATTTTTTGTTTTTTGAATAATTTTCTTAAGTTTTATTAATATATCTCTAGCTTTTATTCGATACCAATATAGTTATTTTTTTTTTTTTAAACCTTCCCCTCCCTTTTTTTGTATTTGCAGATGCAATATTATATAGCATATGACACTCCCACAATTAAGACGAATCTAACGACACCTCATATGTTAAAATCCATCAGGCCGTTTAGGCTACAGAGCGTGCCAAAGAAATAGACATACATACATGTATACAAACATACGTACATACATACTCTCGAAAAACATTACCCTCCTTCTGGGGCAGTCGGGTAAAAAGTAGGTGGGTCACTGACCGCTATTGTTACTCTAACGCGACAGGGGTATAATTAATATATTTTTAATGCTGATAATTAGTGGAGCCGAAGTAAAACTTATCTCAATATCTGAGAACCTACTAAAATGATCGTCAAGCAATTGGGTCAGAAAAGACTCAAAGTTCTGTGTCGTTTCAATTTCTATGAACCTTAATGACACACCACAAATAGACAAATTATTTTTATTGTTCCAATTATCGCAGTTTTTCACAGCTTATACGCTAATTTTTATTGTTCCAACTATCGCAGTTTTTCACAGCTATAGCTAAGCTCGAGTTCTTCAGCCGCTCATGCGCTCCAACAGCATACATAAATAATAATAGAACTTAGGTAAATCTAGACAATTGAGTAAACGTACATAATTAGGTTTTATCGATAGTCACGACACGTTTCATAGAAAGTCAAAAGCTTTGGGCTTTGAGCACCCTGATTACTTCAGCTTTGAGCACCCTGGTTACTTCAGCTTACTTGACGTGCGTGCGTATTGCATGGATAACTTTATAGTGCATGAAGCATGCTCATTTTAAAGTGTTAGAGAAATTGAATATGTATTAAATTCAGGTAATTTGTTAGTCAAACGTTGACTAAAATACTAATAAAATAATTTACTTTCAGATGTCAACGGGCTCGCAACGAGATTCGGCGATTCGCGGCCTGTATCACCTATGCCTGGGGTAAGTTACCTATTCTCCTTCGTCACTTCACTAAGTCATCTCTCTTGTTATTTTAAAGGGGTTTGAAAATTTTTGTATGGAGGGTGATGATAACATGATGCCGCCATTTTGATTTTTATTCAGAATCGCGGTGAAAATTGAAAGTTATATATTTAGATAGAGGACACCTATACAAACAAAAAATGTCATATGACATAATATCCTAAAGGTTTCGGAGTTATTCACCAAAATAAAAGTCGAAAATTGAACCCTGAAACAAGGTTTTTTTTGTTTTTTTTCCCTTCAGGTAAGTATATTGAACTATGAAAACATATTTGTATCATGTATAGGTAATATTTTAGTTAAGAGCGAAAGACAAAAAAATATGTATCCCTCCGCCGAATGAGGATGTGTGTTTTATATGATATATGTATTATTATGGTGCATGGCATTGGCATGGGCGCGACACCAAGAAAATGTTATTCAGCCTCCCGCTGCCTTCTTGGATGATATTATTTATACCGAATATGATTAAAAAATCTTATGTTTTATCCACTAGGTGTAGTCAATTAATTCATGTGTGAATAATTTAATCAACATGAAGTAACTACAACATAAATAAATAAATTCGTTATAACAATTGTTATTTTTATCTTTGAATATCTCAGAAACGTGACGCTTTATGATGTTATGTTATATCAAGTTTATAAGTGTCCCCTATCCAATATATGACATTTATTGTGCAGCTCGATTTTGAAAAAAAATACAAAATGGTGGCTGATTTTAGGGCCAAAATCTTCAAAACCCTTTGGAAAAGAAAACGGTTATTCCTTTAATCCAAGATGCGATGTTTGCAAGTCTGTAGGAAACGGCTCAAAGTCAATTTACTTCGTTCCAGGTGATTCCGGACGTGAACACTTACCAGCAGAAGAAGAACTTGGCGCAAGGTATGATGGACCTGGCGCTTCTGTCAGCGAACGCCAACCAGCTGCGCTACGTGCTGGAGTCCGCGTCCTCGCACCCCTACTACTACTCCAGCGTTGTGTTCATCACGCTTAGTATTATCTTTCAAGTAAGTAACAATGTAGGCACAGCGCACAGTCAAACAAGCAATTTGGTATTCAGGCAAGGATATGCATCCTTCCATTACACTGCCTATATTTGTACAAGAATTGACTACTCTGCACACTTACAACATAGTCACGTTCAGTGCCGGAAGTCCTCCTGGTGGGTTCACCTACTCGCATAATCGGATGTCAGGAGCCCTCGCGGAGGGCTCATTTTAAATGTAGTTTTTTTCTTAGGGAATACAGCATTATAAACTCTGAAAATAAAATCTGATATACTCGTATATTTTAACATGGTTTATTACTATATCTTACTATGTTTTTAAAGTCCAAGCTTTTATTTTTTGTTTACTGTAACAAAGATTCACAAAAAAATTTGAAGGTTGATGAAATGAAATTGTTTTAGGATATTGGAATCACTTTTACGTCATATTAAAAAATATGTTATAATTAGCTAGATGAGTTCGGCGTTTCCTATCTGACTACTCTGAGAAGAAAGGCCGAAACAAACTCAGAGGTCAGAGTCTCTTTTAAAGTCCAGACATAATCTTGGTCTGGCCTTATGAGGACCATGTAGACATGGCAAGTGTCTGAAATGGTCTTTTGAGGAAAGAACCACACAGATTTGCGTGGACCTGTCCAGTCAGTGCAAGCATTTGTCAGTAATCGCGGAGCTCAACTCTGAACTTAAGGAGCTCAACTCGACGAACAGTACCAAAGAAAGGACATTTGGGTAGGCCGCATAAACTACTCAAACTGCCAGACCATCATTAAAACTAACTATGAAAGAAAGAAAAGAAAATAGAAAAAAAAAATATCCACGTAGCCCCGTGAGGGCTACGTGGATATTTTTTTTTCTCTATTTTCTTCACACATATATCTTTCACAATAATTAAAATAATATAATATTTTACAAAGTAATCATGTCATTTTGTATGTAATGTTCAACAATGTCAATGTTTGTATAAAACAGGTATAATTTGATGATTTTACTGAATAATTATAGTGTCAAATTTCATGGTTTTATTACAAGGTTTAGCAGAGCAAGCAGCTCAATCCCATGCTTTGTTATCTTCTAAATAATCGGAAATTTTATAGTACCCTTTTTTACAAAATTATTATTACATTTATTTAGGTTACTACAATTTGATGGGTGTGATATTAAACCAGTATTTAAATTTTCATCATTTATTAAGCAAGAGGGTTCCTCTATTGTCGTAATTTCTAATTTAAATGATAATCAATGTCATTATTGTTGCCAAATTATTGACAGAATTATTTAAAATGTCATTGCATTGCTCAAAAGAAGCAAGTTGTTTAGCCAAATTTTTGGCTGAAATACAAAAAAAATATGATAGCGACACAGCAATCTGTCTTTTGTAAGTTGGCAAGATAGCCTACATAACAATATTATGTCTATCTTTTGTCAAATACAAATTGTTGCCAACATAATTGTTGGTATCAACTAAATGAAATAATGTCAAATTGTCAAGTTATGCAATGTCTTAATAATTGTAAATCTTAAGTTATTTTCTTCCTGTGGCAAACTGTTACTGTAAGGGAATGTACCTAAACAACACAATTCTTTTTAAATTACGTAGAGCAACAAGACCTCCTGAAAACACTATTATGCTTCGTTTTATAACACGGTTTTCAACCTAATGCCGTTGACCGTCCGCGATGGTTAACTTTAGCGCAAACGTAATGCCGGCAACCCGGGGGATTCGCTTCCAATATGTATCAACCATTATGTGCCTTGCATGGCGTATGAGTTCTATGAAAATGTTCCACAAAAAAAATTGAGCAGATTTTTTTTGTCGAACTTATGAATCAATGGACTGGCAATCTTTTTCAATTGGTTTCAATTTAAAATTGATCGTGCATTGCGTAATTGGGGGGCAGTTGTAAGCAATCTATTTAAGCGCGGATTTTTGTCCGCGGACAAACATCCGTCGTCTGCGCAGGCTATAATGTGTAGACAATTATACCATCTGTCTTTCTTTGTATATGTACTAGTTTGATTTTGATGTTTTGTCATTCTTGACAGATCTATACAATAAATTCGAAAGTTTAAGCTTGTCTATTATGTACAGTAGATGTCGCTTGTAGGTAGGTATATTACAGTTATTTCTGGATGTGCTGGTTCATTCTCTTGCTGCTTACCTCAGATGTACACAAAACTGAGAATCGGCGCGATGCGAATTCGCAACGCAGAAGATTCGGAAGAAAATCTTAGGGAGACGACGCTGATTTTTACGATGCGACTTCCCATCACAGTTTTGTGTAATGTTCGTGTCCAATCTTAGACCATTTAACCAAATTTGACCATTTAAATGTGAAAAGTATATCAATAAGTAGGTATCTTCAACCACTGCCTTTCATTTGGCATCTCACACCAGTAATCACGGCGCGTCGAGGAGAAGCTAATTTCCGTCCAATGTTCTCACAAAACCACAAGTCACAAATCGTTCTCCTGCCCTTATTCCAATTTATTTGTGGTTGGCGCAACATTTCCCTTCCTTCAATACGTCTCTATTAGTCGTTTTCTCGGTAGTCACCCTTTCTAGCCATATCATCTTTCACACAGTCCATCCATCGTTTCTTTTGGTCTACTCTTATAGCCATCGACATTCATACTCAAAACAGTTTGTTACTTTCCTCACGACATTTTCCTCATTCCTCCGCCTACACGTCACAAATATCTTAACGTACCCACTCTCTCCTCAGATCCTGGTCGGCGTGGGTCTGATCATGAACAGCCGCTACGACGTGAACGATCACAAGGAGCGCTGCAAGGCGGACAAAATAAATAACATGACCGTGTTGGGCATCTTCCTCATCACCATCGTCAACGTGTTCATCACGTCGTTCAGCGTCGCCACGCAGACCGTCACCGTGGCCGCCGCCGCCGTGCCGCATCAGACAGGATAAACAACAACAACCAGGATGTAGAGATAAATAGGTAACCTAAGTTAAGGCCATGTTACACGGTTCAACCTTATTAATAAATTCACGCCATTTTCTTTTAACATAGAAGCGCACGCATATTTCTGACATAAAAAAAAAATATCCTAAATTTTTTTTATTTTTTATTATTGAATGTCGCTTGAGGAGCTCGTGGCTAAGTAATAAGCAAGCCGCACGGGTCGATCCATCAGGTTAAGCTACGCTTGCCGGGGTTGGTCAGTGAATGGGTGACCATCTTTACCTACCGAGACTCCTCCGTGCCTCGGTAAGCACGTTAAGCCGCTGGTCCCGGCTGTCATTCGTGGATCTTTGACAGTCGTTACGAGTCATCAGAAGCCCGAAAGTCTGACACCAGTCTTACCAAGGGGTATCGTTTTACCCAGTTACTGGGTTGTGGAGGTCAGATAGGCAGTCGCTCCATGTAAAATACTGGTATTCATGCTGCATCCGGTTAGACTGGAAGCCGACTGATTTTGAATTTCGAATGCCGAATGATGATACCCCATAGGGGATAAGAGAAAACGCTCCAAATGTCAAATGCACCTAAGCTGTGCATAAATAAGCATCTAAGCCCGGGTGAGTCACGTGACCGACCATCGCTCTTTCGGCGACACTGGGGCTTTATCGGGCTATTCATTTTATTGTATGTGTAACACGATTCAATTTGGTTAATTCATCCAAATTGAAAGTCACAAGTGAACCGTGTAATATTGCCATTAGGTACCGATGTAAATATAAAGAGCTGTAGCCAGTTTTAACAAGAAGCGTAGCTTCTGTAAGTTACATATAATCTAGATTCGTTCAATACTCAAACATATCAATTAATATTAATTTTGGACATTTTTGACAAAGTGTTGACTCAAACTATCTTCCTGTTTATTTTAAATAAGGACAACTTTATTATAATATATCTATGTATCAACAGGTAGAAGGTACATTTTGCATTTAATAAGTAAGTAAAGTGAATAATTAGTATTGAAATGATGTTCTTCAAGTGTCCTTAGCCCTTAACTCTTCGTTTTTAAAATCCTTAGCTCAATCTGGCTACGTGGCTAAAATTGTACCTATCTATTTTTAGTGTAAGATAAAGATCTGTAAAGTTTAGATATAAGTAAACAGCAAAGAGGATAGCTGTGATTGACTCATTGAATGTAGATATAGTAGAGTAAACTTTGCTCATCCTGATTCCAGCTTCAACCTTGTCAACATCAAGGTACCTACTACCACCACAAATGAATACAGATGGTCTCCGCCACTCCGCCTTTTAGATAGGAATATTCCGTCTTGTCGGGCCAACCCAGTAAGTGTAACATAGTCAGAAGATTTGATTACCTAATTGACATTATTCTATTTTTATTTTTTGACATTTGTTTTGCATTAAATTAATATTAATAAAAATAATTTGACATTAAAAAAAAAAATGTTGACTTTTTTTAAATATTTTATTAATTTGGTACCTACTTGTTTTGACATAGCAGTTTTTATTTAAAAATTCAAATTCAAAATATTTTTATTGTGCGCATCATATTGTATTATGTCAGGTAGATAAGTCTTAATAATAAATTAAAGTTTCAATATGTCTTGCCTAATAGGCATACAATAATTACGTATTATCATTTTTACCAACAATTAAATCAAAAAGTCAAGAAATCTTGGATCGTATATTATGCTTTATCAATTAAAAAGTTTCGTAATTTATTTTTAAATACTGGAAGTTCCTTAGTGCTCAGAATGACAATAGGTACCTGCCCCCCAATTACGCAATGCACGATCAATTTTAAATTGAAACCAATTGAAAAAGATTGCCAGTCCATTGCTTCGTAAGTTCGACAGAAAAAATATGCTCAACTTTTTTTGTCGAACTTATGAAGCAATGAACTGGCAATCTTTTTCAATTGGTTTCAATTTAAAATTAAGTTTGCGTTACGTAATTAGGGTGCTGGTCTATTTTGTTATATATTTTTGATGCCATGCCAAAGAAGCTTTTTTTAAATAAAGCCGTTTTATGTGGTACTTACATTAGAAATTTTTAACATAATTGTATCTTTTTTATTTGAGTTTCTCAAATAGATTTTCGTTTGTTTTTATAAATACGGCTACTTCATAAATGAAAATTGCAGGAAAGGTCAATATTTTAAATTCTTTGAAATATGGTTCACATGAATCAGGAACACGGATACCAGCAATCGAACGTACACATCTTTTTAATCCCTATTAGTGGCATTGCCCCAATATATGACTGCATATCTCAGTGTTGATGAGACATAGGTAAGCATGGTATGCGGTCAAAAGAACTGATTGATCAACGATTTTGGATAATTTATATAAAGCAAATGAGTACTGATTAAGTTTATTGCATATTGGGTGGGGCTCACAAAATTTGTACCATAACGCACTAGAAAACGTAACACACAAATTAAAATGCAACACACTGGAAAATTTGTAACACGCTGGAACCCTGTAAAGGCAGGATTACATTGTATAAACATTTACTAAAAAATCTTACGACATTTAAGGGTAATGATGATAAATCGTATAAATCATCAATATTATATTTCCCTAAGTTATATTTCCTGGAAATATGTCTATTTCATGAAAAAAATATGGTTTCCAGGAAAATATAACTTAGAGAAATTATTGATGATTTTTAAAATTATTAATCAGTAGGTACGTAAATTCTATCATTATTGTAGAGTATCACATAAAAAAGACAAGACATTTTAAAATTTACTTTTTTTTTTATTGTCACATTTTTTTAATCAACAGAGTGAAATTAAAAACACTTATCAAAAAGCACAATAAAATTATTAAAGAAACAAAACCAACTTGATTTTACCGAGTAGGTAAGTCATGAAATCAACAGAGTGAAATTAAAAACACTTATCAAAAAGCACAATAAAATTATTAAAGAAACAAAACCAACTTCATCCTCATCTTCTTCTTCAACTTCATTCTTCATCCTCTCGCGGTATCGTTTTTGCCGTTCAGCTGCGCTCGAAGGCATCTGTATAAAATAAGCTTCAATTGTTACTATGCAGGATATCTCAATAGTAAGATTACACACCGAACAGCATACTTACTGCATAAGTTTATTTACTACTTATATAAAAAATATCGTAAATAGAAGCTTTTGTAAATAACAATATAAAAATACAAAATGTTATTTTTAGTTTTAATTTATTTGGTATTAAGTGCTTATAAAGCAACAAAAGGGAAGGCATGCATATAATTACACACACAATTATACACGATTATTCACGCGCAAGCAAATGTATTATCCCCCTTTTGGACTTCGCCGCAGTCGGTTAAAGACAATGTGCACCAAGCTTAATGTTATCCAGTGTGTTACGTAACACATTACGTAACACAACATAACACACCAGAGCGAACACACGAGAACATTCTAGTGTTTACTTGACTATAGCAGCCGCAAATTCAACGAAATATTGGAAAGAAAGCCATAATATACGACACAAAAAGGTATTTATTTAGTATCTATACTTCAATATAACGAAAGACAAACACTTACCTTGAAAATTCTGTGTTTTATAACCAATTTTTTGGAGGGAAAAAACACTACACCATTTCACTTCACTTTTGTTACAAGAATAAAATGGTTGACATTAAATTGACACATGACGGCTGTTGGTACACGGTGCTGCCACCCTACAAAATATGTTCTAGTGTGGTTATCACTAAACTACGAAAGCTACCGCGTAACACATTACTTGTAACACACTAGAAGATTTTATGGGACTTTTTTTTTAATTGGTTGTTTTGTAAGCAATTATAATTTTTTGCGAGATTTACGGACAAAGTTCTTTGAATTAAATCCCATACTAACAATGAAGACAAAAAGAAATGAAATTAACAGCGTAATAAAAAAATAAAAATTAAAACCTTATCGACGGACTGCGCTGGGACATTTATGTTTTGTATGGAGCAAATAAATTATTAAAAGTTTTATGAACTTAAGTATTGTGTAAATTGAAGATTTTGTGTATTTTCTTTGCAAAAATCAATTTTGATGTATTTATTTTAATGCAACAAATAAAATTCTTTGATAGAAATTACCATATTATACTAAAATTTAGGAGCAAACAGGTGACCGCGATTTTTTTTTTAAAGGTACATTTTGTTTGAGCCCTACCCATATTGTGTCAATGTGTGTTTGCCAAGTCAAATCACTATCTATCCAAAGCCCTAGAAATTTAACGCAGCTGACTTGTTCAAGTTTCGTCCCATTATAATTAATATTGATGTTGTTATTTTTATTTTTACGCACGAAATTGACTAATTTTGTTTATTCTAAATTGATAATTAAGTTATTATCCGTCAGCCAGTTAATTATATTGTGAAGAGTTGGATTTATGTCATTTTCTAAAGTATCGGTATTTTGACCTGTAAAGATGGCTGTGCTGTCATCAGCAAAAAGGATCATGGGATGCTGTGAAACTTTAGGCAGATCATATAAGTAGACTAAAAATAGAGGTGGACCTAACACACTACCTTGAGGCACTCCATGTAATACTTTTTTGGGCATGGATTTTGTTTTTGTTCGGTAATATTTAAGAGAATAATATTATTTATTTCTACTACCTGATATCTATCATTTAGATAAGATTCTAGAAGTTTATGGACGTTACCCCTTATTCCCTTAATTAATTGTCATATTGATTTCTCCAACACTAGCTCTTTCTATAATTTTTATTTGATATTGTGAAATGAATAATCAAATAATTGAAATTGATACTAACATTTGTACGCCTAATGGCTGGTAGATAACTTACAAAAATGTAACATCTCACACACCTGTTTATCTGTAACCTATGTTTACAAATAAATAATCTGGATCTGAAGATTATAAGAGTTACGCGATATAAAGAGAGGCATCTTTTAGTCGAATACAATATGTAAAAAAACGGTATTGTCGTACTTGAGACTACCTATTTATGTGGTAATTTTCAGGAAAAATCAGTAAGTACTGTAGGTAATTAGCGCTGTGCAACATTAATTGCACTTTATTGTGTTGTAGCAAGAGTCGCTTTTTATTTAAATGATTTTGCGGAGTTATCCATTTGTATTCATCTGTCATCTGTCCACACAATATAAACCCAGAAAAAGTCATTTTGAAGTTAATATAAACTCCGTGCTGCTCAAGGCTCAAGTTTCACCTTTGACTGGACTGTTTTCTTACAAAAAAGATAAGGTTCTATCGGTTCTATACTTTACGTGAACTTTTTGTTACCTCATACAATTCCATATTCCTCAGTTTTCTTTCGCAACTGTAGAGTAAACCAAGTTCCTAGGGTGATTATGAAAATTGGCTCTTTCTCTGTTGCGCACATACTACACTTAAATATCATATAAGTATTCCTGATCTTATTCAAAAGACTGATTTATCATCACCTTATTGTTTGTACTTAGTTGTAAAATTACCTAATGTAAGTATTTTAATTAATTAAAATCCAGCTAATCTCATAGTATGTATAAGAGATTATATATTTTTGTAAGGCGAATTTTTATGAGAATGTTACCAATATTTACAGGCCTTTTAGTTAATTTATCGTATGTAGGAAAATAGTGATAAGTATTTATAATTTGTTTAAAAAATATAATATTAAGTTACCGATATTCGTTATTTAATTTATCTCCCATCTATTTCAATTCAGTTACAGTTCAGTTTAAGTGTAGCGGCACCAGGGCCGGATTTAGGGGAGGGCAACCGGGGCTGCAGCCCCGGGGCCTCCACAAAAGAGGGGCCCCCACAATAGAGACTTCGGAATAAAATATATTCAAATTCAGACTAGTAAACACTAGTAAACAACTTTTCCTTTGATATTTTTTTTCGCGTTTTAACTTTACCTACAGTACTTTGTACAAACATGACTATATTAACAGAATCATCGATCTTCTATATTTGTTCACTCCAATCAGGCAATCAGTAAATTATCAAAATCTCAAATGGCAATTCATGGCGATCAATGATTTTTCGGCGAAAAAAGCTCGGCAGATAATTCTTATTTCCGATTATATTTATATAAATGTTTGTTAAATAATAAAAGAATCTATACTTGGTTTCACAATTTAATGGAAAAGTCGACTGAAAAAAATTTACCATTTTATTTGGAAAATTATTTGGGGCCAGGGGGCCTCCACTCGTTTGTTGCCTCGAGGCCTCCAGACCTCTAAATCCGGCCCTGAGCGGCACACCTGCGGAACGTTCGGCGCCGACACTTCAGCGACGGAATTATCGGTCGTAGTATTCGGTTGGCATGACACACCAAACGCGTCGAACGGTCGGCGGTCGGCGGCATTTACTTCAGCGACGGAAAATTACATGGCGTCGTCGTCAGTGTTTCCACTTTTAGGAAAAAATTGCCAATAATAAGCATGGTTGAGGTGTGTTCCTCTGTGGCCGGACCACAGTTTAGTACTCAGATGCTATAGTTCGAAATAATACCTACCTAAAGTCTACTTTCATCCGAATATATATATATTTTTAGTACCTCAAGAGATATCTTTTTAATTAACAATTTATGTGGTCCGGCCGCCAGGCAGTGCTCTCTGGCCGCGCCACCTCAAATTAAATAGAGTATAATGAACTATTAATAAATCAATATCCCGAAAAAAACTACCTAAAGAGTACCTTGCATACGACAAATATGGTCCAATAAATCCCTTAAGTTAAGGAGTTATTGGTCGTAGGGTGTGGTCCGGCTGGAAGGTATACTCTGCAGCAAGTCAATTTTGCAATATTTAATATTAACTATCCATAAATCAATTTATATAATAGTACCTTTTCTCTACTCTTCGTTGATACTTTTTTCTCTCAAGAAACTATTCATTTTGATTAATTAATCTTTAAAGTATGTGGCGCGGCTAGGGAGGATTACTTTCAGCAAATATAACGAAATATGCTTTATTTCTTTATGCCAACGAAAACTGCATAATAAGTACTTTATAAAAAAACCTGGACTTCATCTATAAACTTTTATTTTTATTACCAACAAAGATTTTGAAAAAGGTGCACTTTTTGGTTTTTGTTTACCTATCTACCTAAGAATAGGTAGTTAATTTGACGAAGTAGATTGAATTTAAGCATTTAACCCTTTAAACAAGAAATAACAATGAAAAAAAGAGTGTATTTTATTTCATCCAAAACAAAATGCGTTTATAGTGAAAAAAATCTCTACCGTTTGCTAGACTATGCATTATATTCGTTTGTCACAAATTTTAGGGCTGTGTAAACAGTTATTGGCCTAGGCCAAGTACTATGAAATCTGAATAATTTTCAATAAAAAAAGGCAGTGTATAGAGTGCCACTATTGGCACTCTATCCCTATCGGATAAAGTGCCACTACAGGCACCCTAGTAACACCGCCTCGGCCCGGCTCAAGTGCCGCAAGCATTGGATTGTCATTGTCACTGTCACTAAGTCACGTCACTTGGTATTTTGTTTGATTGTCGAGGTTAGATCGCTGTAAAACACCACATTCCCAAAACATTACATTCTCTTGTGCCTAAACGGACCCTGGCACTTCGCCGGCTGCTACCGCGGCACCGCTCGCTACGCTCGCTCGGCTCGTGCGTTGTGTGGTCACAGTTCTAACCTAACCTAAATAACAAGTGACAGTGACAATGCAACGCTCACGGCACCCTAGCCGGGCCGAGGCAGTGACACTAGAGTGCCACAAGAAACTCGCGGCACTCTATACACTTCGATAAAAAAATGGAGGCCAATAACTATAATATTTTTTTATTTTTTTTTGGACAAGATCACTCATGTTTATTTTTCTGTTCTGATTCCGAGCCTTCTGATGATGAGAACATGCTTTAATTAGTGAGAGCTATTGATTTTTGTAAAAGTTTTTGTTTTTGTAGGAATTTTAATTATTATTTGGTTTTCTATGGCCAATAACTGTAAGATTTCATGGCCAATTATTACGATTATGGTGGCCAATAACCGATAATTCAATATTTGTATTTTTATGTAGATTTTATTAAAAAAGTGTATGGAAAAGAATATGTAAGCCATACCATTGCATAAATACGCTAATGTTTTATATTTAAAAAAATATTTCATTTACATCTACCCGTTTTATATTTTTGTGTATTATAAACAGTGTCTTGAGGTAGCTTAACTGGCCAATAACTATACCGTTTCCCCTACAAATTGCTTACAAAATATTGGAAGGAGTTTAAATTTATACTAAGTTTCGTAATTTATAAAACCTATTGTATTAACATTTTTTTATTGTTAATATTTGATTATGAAAATATATATTTGTTTTTCGTATACTTATTGTTTATTTTAAACCAAAATTTTCACTTACTTCGTCAAATTAATTACCTATTCTTAGGTAGATAGGTAAACAAAAACCAAACCCTTTTTTTAAATCATTGTTGGTAATAAAAATAAAAGTTTATATATGAAGTCCAGTACCCTAATTAGGTAATGAACGATCAATTTTAAATTGAAACAAATTGCGAATCCATTGCTTCATAAGTTCAAAAAAAAAAATTGAGCAGATATCTTTTTCGAACTTATGAAGCAATGGATTCGCAATTTGTTTCAATTTAAAATTGATCGTGCATTACGTAATTAGGGGGCAGGTCTTTTTATAAAGTACTTATTATGCAGTTTTCGTTGGCATAAAGAAATAAAGCATATTTCGTTATATTTGCTGAAAGTAATCCTCCCTAGCCGCGCCACATACTTTAAAGATTAATTAATCAAAATGAATAGTTTCTTGAGAGAAAAAAGTATCAACGAAGAGTAGAGAAAAGGTACTATTATTTGGCATGTGACGATGCACAGCATCTGTGAGAGGGCGTTGTATACTTCCCGTTAGTTGTCAGCCAATCACAGCTCACGTGACGTCATATCCTCGACCAATCAGCGCCGAGTTCCGGTAGTCACGTGGTCCCAGGTGGCGTGTTCGCAAATGGCGGACCTTTACCTCATAGCGTCGTTACTTCCCGACTAAGTAACATCGAATTTAGAGTTTTTAGCTACTTTTAAATATTTTGAATCTTTTAAAAGTTCAAAGTGATATAAAATTAATATTTAAAATTAGTGAAAATCAAATAAATAGTGCAATTGTGAATAATTGTGATTCGGATCAAGAAGTGCAGGTAGGCAACGGCTTGGTGTTTACATCGAGCCGGCTACCACGAAGCGATTCGAGCTCTTCGCAATCCGATGTTTAGCTGAGCAGATGCTAGCTTACTAAGGTAAAACGGCGGAAATACAGGTGAGTCATCAGACATTTAAAATCTTGTTAATCAAGTGGCTGTGCTCACTAACTTTTTAATGTGTGGCTGCATCTGGTTCGACTCCGAATAATCCTGTATCAGCACATATGCCTGAACCAGTTCCAGGTCCTAGCTACGCGATACGTTTAGACTATAATTTGAACCGCCCGCCGGCGGCTATCCACAATATATCGAGTGTAATGCCGCGGTTAAATTTAAACGTTCGTTAGTACCTTGCTTAAGGACCCAAGGCGCCTCACTCCAAATCGGATGAAAAAATGTGGGGTGATTCGTCATGGAAGGAGGGGCGCTACGCGGACTGGTTGAAGATGGTAGCAGCTAGGACTGTAATGCTTTAATTACTAGAGTTACTCAAAGCTTACAGAATTTCATTCGCTTTCTGCCTATAGAATTTTCGATAAAATTTTGGAATCATTTATACCCTCTTCAAAATTAACGATATAATAGTGACCAAGTCATGCAGCTAGTTTGCGGAAAACGAGCTGAATACATTGTAAATCGCGTGATGGTCTGCGCAAGATCCCTCCGAGCTAATTGCTTAGTTGATTTGAAATTCGATAAAAATTTCGGAATTAGTTTTACTCATCAAAATTCCACAAAATTTGGGAGTGAATCATAAAGCTAGTTTGCGGAAAACGAGCTGAATATTGTAAATCACCGGGAGCGTATCCTGAGCGAAATTACGAATGAAAACCTTCGTGACGGTCTGCGTAAGATCCCTCCGAGTTCTAATTGCTGATTTTAATTCGATAAAATTTCGGAATTATTTCTACTCTCATCAAAATTCCACAAAATTTGAGAGTGAATTTAAAAGCTAGTTTGCGGAAAACGAGCTGAATACATTGTAAATCGCCGGGAGCGCATCTTGAGCGAAATTGCTATTAAGAACCTTAGTGACGGTCTGCGTAAGATCTCTCGTGTTCTAGTTGATGGAAATTAATTGCACCAGTTCTATGGAGGCTGTCTCCGAGCGTATCGGAGACAGTGGCAGACGCTGTGGGCTCCGTAGGCCCTTCTCGGAATAATCACGGGAATGCGTCTGCCAGTTACCTCCGAACCATTGATTCATCTCTGAGTCGATTCAAGACCGCAATTGCGTACTTACTTCAAAATAGACAATTTTGAGAGTAACCATAAAGTGATGTGCTCTTTCATCAAAAAGATAACGATCGAAAGTTCAGAAAAGGCACCCAAGCAAGACGAGATATTATGACAATTGACTCGCGGGTGGGGCGAAAGAACAGCCACGCCAGTTCTACGGAGGCTGTGTCCGAGCGTATCGGAGACAGTGGCAGACGCTGTGGGCTCCGTAGGCCCTTCTCGGAATAATCACGGGAATGCGTCTGCCATTTACCTTCGAACCACTGATTCATCTATCAGTACGAGCTCTGAGTTGATTCAAGACCGCACAATCGCTAGAGATGGCGATCCAGGTAGAACAGCAGATGACCAGCCTGCCGTTTGGTTTATCAAGCGCGCCGAATGATTTCGCAGGGTTATCAACTAGGTGGCCCAAAATCTACAATCAAAAGGAATGCGATTTATGGCCTGCTTATAAGATTCCCTTGATAGCATGCGAATCGAGAACTCTTCTTCGCTTTTAGGCGGTTTTGTTTTTAAACGTTCTAGAGACGTTATAGTGGACCAGTACATTACAAGAAATCTGTCACCGAACCCTCTCAAATGATAGAATTTGTCGGGTTCATTGGAACTGGCCGCCACACCAGTTATAAGGAGGTTGTTTCCGAGCGTATCGGCGACAGTGGCAGACGCTATGGGCTCCGTAGGCCCTTCTCAGTATGAAAACAGGAATGCGTCTGCCATTTACCTCCAAACCACCAATGATTCAAATAACTGAAGACCCAGTCAATTCTATCGGTCTCGCGAAGAGCGTTATTCGCAGGGGAAAACTTTATTTGAAAGAGGCTCAGATTATATTAAGCACTCTAAACTTGGTCGTTCTAATAGGTCGTCTTCATTATCGCCAACTCCGACCGGTAGCAACATTACAAACGGTCGCCAAATGGTGGGTCTCAACCTTAGGAAAGCCTATAGCTCGGATCAACGTGCCCCGGGGGTGATTCACCATTTCATGACCTCGGATACTGCAGATTGCGGGTGGGGAGCACAGTTAGATGATCTTTCGGTTTCAGGAAAGTGGAAGTAGACCAGAGGCGATGGCACTGCTATCGAAAGGAAATGTTTGCCATTGTAGCAACAGTTAACATTTCCGTTCTCGCCTTCGCGGTCGCCATGCTTGCCTGCAATCGTACAATCGCCCAGTTGTTTCCTTTGTTCGAAAATAAGGCGGAACATGACCAGCGTTACTCCATATGACTTATTGAACCTTCTAGACAAAGACCGTATTTCCATTACTGTGGAATAAAATTCCAGGTAGATTTAACGACATCACAGACAGGTTGTCCCGTGGAAAGCCGGCGGCTGTGTGGCACCTACTAAGACCAGCTCCAAGGAATGTTTTTCGCAAATATAGAGTTCCGTAGGTAGACCTCTGGCACCAGGGATCCCAGGGTGGTGAGGAAGTATGTAACCAAAGATTGTTCAGACTCATCAGCATATTTTTGCAACGCCTTTAGTCGTCAGTGGCTATTTCAGATGGCGTGGGTGTTCCCGGGACTAAGCTTCCCCCTCGAGTTCTTCACCATCTGAATTCAGCTCAAGACGTTTTCTATATAGCCCCTGCAATGTGAAGGAGAGCATATTGGTTACTGGAACTTTGACGTCAACGTCTCTGTAGACCCATGAGAATCGACAACCTAGCTCTCGAGTTCTAGTAGATCGGAGCACGGGCCTTCCACCTACTCAAGTTCAAGACATGGAGCTCTATGCTTGGAAGATAGCGGGTGGGGTGAAGTAATTTGTAATTGGTCAGAATCTGAAAGGTCCCTGTTCCGATCTATTATAGTTGGACGGAGTCCACACTAAGTACAAACCGGCATGGTCTCGGTCGGTCAAATGGTGTAAAGAAAACAATTACGACTTCAATTGTCCCAATAACATTGGTTTGACAAGATTTTTAGCGTTCATTATAATTAAAGAGAGATTAGGCTTATAATACCATATTATTGCAAAAATTTGTGTTTCTAACTTTTGAATTTCCGTCCTGTAACGAAAATTTGAATTCAGACTTCTTAGTACAACATATTCTTAAACCTATCTCTCTCCAATCTCTTAGAGTAGAGAACCCCCTATTGGGGACCCGAGTGAACCGATTACCTGAATGCAGACAAATCCTTCTAATAACATTAATTTGTTCAAACCGTCACGTCGATCGGCTTGTCTTTTTGTTGCTAGCGTCAGGAGCACGAGTTCTAGACCTTATTTCTACACAGGATTTCAGCAATTACTTCTATATATCGAGTGTTTGGGTCAAAGAAGGCTGCGTACAGGCAATCAGGCTAAAACTATCTTGTCATGTAAAATATATGTCCAGTTAATGAATTATGGCAAGTTTGGAAATTAGGAAGACTAGGATACTCGTTGTTTGTCCAATTCGAGGTTCCACGCAAAGTGTATCACGGACTGTGATAGGTACTGAAATATCCAGGCATCTTATCAGTTGTGGAAACTTGTAATTGGCCATCTTTAACACATTGTACTAGTTATTCCAATGTATTAGATGTAAGTTTTCCTAAAAGTAACAAAATAAAATAAATCTCTGCATCTCCTGGAAGTATGCGCTAAGCTGAAGCTTCTTTGAATTGGTACGAATAATTTTCAATCGAAGATAACCTCTCTCGCGGTAATTGGCGCAGTCCGAATACTTTTACAAAACATTATTGTAAACTGATTATTATAGGTAAAGAGCTGTCACTTAAATCTCTCGAAGAATTTTAAAACTGGTATAAGATAAAATCGATGGTATCTTGATCGTTGTTAATCTGATTATTCTTATTTTCCAGATTATTACGTAACCATATACCTAGGTATTAAATGATATAAAATATTAATATTTTCTAGATACCTACATTGGATGGTACCTATAGCTCGAAGTACATATCCTAATTTGTATAATGAATACATGTTGGTTTATATAGTTCTATTTTTCAGTAAATATTATCATATCCTCACATAGCGTCATCGTGGTCACCAGGAGTTATAAACACGTCTCTCACAGATGCTGTGCTTCGTCACATGCCAAATAATAGTGCAAGTTTTACATAAAAATAAAACTTGTATTATTAAGCAGAGACGATGCACAGCATCATTCAAGGCCTCCTGGTGAGAGACTTCTATGAGGTAAAGGTCCGCCATTTGCGAACACGCCACCTGGGACCACGTGACTACCGGAACTCGGCGCTGATTGGTCGAGGATATGACGTCACGTGAGCTGTGATTGGCTGACAACTAACGGGAAGTATACAACGCCCTCTCACAGATGCTGTGCATCGTCTCTGCTTAATAATACAAGTTTTATTTTTATGTAAAACTTGCACTATTATATATAAATTGATTTATGGATAGTTAATATTAAATATTGCAAAATTGACTTGCTGCAGAGTATACCTTCCAGCCGGACCACACCCTACGACCAATAACTCCTTAACTAAAGGGATTTATTGGACCATATTTGTCGTATGCAAGGTACTCTATAAGTAGTTTTTTTCGGGATATTGATTTATTAATAGTTCATTATACTCTATTTAATTTGAGGTGGCGCGGCCAGAGAGCACTGCCTGGCGGCCGGACCACATAAATTGTTAATTAAAAAGATATCTCTTGAGGTACTAAAAATATATATATATTCGGATGAAAGTAGACTTTAGGTAGGTATTATTTCGAACTATTGCATCTGAGTACTAAACTGTGGTCCGGCCACAGAGGAACACACATGGTTGAGGGATATTTTTTTTGACAGGGAATTAGGGAATTTTGGGGAAAAATTGAACTTGAGTTGTAAATGTACCTACTTTACAATATACCAATGTACAGACGCCAACACATCAAGTTACTACAATCTGTCAAATTTCTTTAATAGATTTTCAACTTTATAGCTAAAGAATAAGGTTCAATGTTGATTGGGAAAATTTGACAGATTCGAGTAGGTTGATGTGCTGGCGTCTGTACTACATAATAATATCTCTATGGCACCACCGATTGATTAAAGGGGATTCCCTCAAACTTGTAATGAATGTAATTCGTCTAATTTTAGTATACCATGTTATTGTTAATAAGTGGCTAAAAACGACATCGGAAATAGCAGACGGCTATTTCAGATGTCGTTTCTCTGGATGAATATTTTGTAATCTTGTCAATTAATGGATATATTTTAGGTATGCTATAATATTGAAAAAAAACCAAGGAATTGTTATATGTTTTTAGGGATAATTCATTAACTGATTCGTTGCGGATGGCACGTCTCCCGTGCCATTCATTCTTTTTTGCATGTGGCGTTAGGCCCGTGAGCCGTGTTATTCTGAAATCGATGGTAACTCCTTCAAATTAACTTTTAGGGAGATCTACTCGAAACAAAACTATCTTCGTTTTTCACGTAAATTAGGTTCTTATCCTTTGTTTCTGGATATTGTACTTTTTTTTTTTAAATAGGGGTAGCCAACCTTTTTGTAAGTTGGGTTGATATTATAAAAATAATAATGGCTAAGTTTAATACTTACTCATGTAGCACATGAAATTTTTTTATAAACATCTAATAACTATTTAATCAAACTTGCCAGTTTTTCATTTGCTTTAAATAGTTGACATTACTAAACTATGAGCAAAATGAAAACAATATTTTAGATCTAATTTAATACCCCATAATCACTCAAACTGTTAGAAAATAAAAAAATGAGCTGAAAAGGTTTAGCACATCTGTATTAAAAAAGTCACTTATCATCCATTTCCAAAAATACAGTTATTTTGCCACTTGTAATCAATTCACACAACGTTCCTCACCTGGATTCGAAATCTAACGTGGACGTTAGATTTTGAATGTAAACTAAAAACATTAAGGCCTAAAACATTTAAAAAACGGTCAAAATACTGTTTTCTTTTACGCATGGCTGAAAATAGGCGGGAGGCGTGTCATCTATTCGTATGGCGCTTGGCACGGCAGCCGAGTCACGTTATTTTTGTTCAGCGCCACAGCTATAAGGGTCGGGCCACACCTGCCGAACGTTCCGCGGCGGAACGTACGGTTGACTACGCTCACGTCCATAGAAATATGACGCGACGGAGCGTTCCGCCGTGGAACGTTCGGCAGGTGTGGCGCTAGGCTATTGACAAATTGGACATCGCAACGAATCAGTTAAGAAACTGGGGAAAAATTAAAAATGTAAGTGGAAACACTGGCCGAGATCCACACCGAACGTTCAACTACGCCCGCCGAACTTTCGGTCGCGATCCGTCGCGTGATGTGGCGCTTGCTCGGTTGTGTCATAGGTCTATGGATATATAATAACACGGCTATGTGCCATCTTCATCACCAGCCTATCGTAGGTGTATATCTCGTATCTTATGTAGGTGTGTGTGGAATTGTCGTAAATAAAACACAAATTCAGAATCCAAAATGTATTGAATACAAAACAATCTAATAAAATTGTCAGATGGCAATTTCAAAATATTCTATTTTAATAATAGTTAATAGTAAGAGGAAACATTTGCCCGTCTGTCGCGCGGCGAGGCGGCGAGGCGGCCGATCGTATCCCTATATATTACATGAGACTGCGCGCGCCTGGAGGGGCCTCATCACAAATAAACTAACCTAAATTACATACACATATAAAATACGCAGAGTCGAGTAACCGCTCTATACTTATCGCATAACCGCTCTATACATATCGCATAACCGCTGCTAATCGCCAATTACTCAACCCGAACGCTCGCCGATTTTATAATTGTAATACTAAAATCAATCAATTTCTATTACATGTTTAACATCGTACAAACTCATATTGCCATAGTTGCAGCACGACGACGTGGCGTCTTCCGTATTGCTGATACGTTTTATAACACATCTCTTAGTTTTGTGACTATCGTGGCGACCTGAGGAGGCTCTCATTCATATCTGCGACGCTACTGCGACCAGCGTTATAATAGTTACTTGATTTCTCAGCTAGTTCGTCATCGCAAGCAGTAGCGGCTCCACGCTTGCTCCTCATTCTAATATCGCATGATGTATATAAAACTGCGTCCCAAAATATATATCGGAAAAAATTGATAAAAATTATATAAAAAATCGATATATAGGAACATGTGATGGAAATAAGAAAAAAAAAAACTATAGTTTCCTATAAACAGTCACCCTAGTATTAAGCTTTGAATATAGTGATTTTAGAAACACCGTTAATTTAGTTGTTACCATCAGTACTTTCATGAACGACTATTATATCTGATGAGGTATAGTTAGTTTTATTGAATTGTTTCTAATCGCGAATGCTGTGATTGAAAGTCGAGCTGCCCTTATGCTAGATACATCGATAATCTTATAATTGAATTAGATATGAATACCTTAAAACATCTTGAATAGCACCGTGACAGCACGGTGCAATTTTTAAGATGCCAATTTCTAGATGACTAAACATTTAGTATACTAAGTAAACATTACATGTAGGTGGGCAGACGACAACTGTAACTCCTCCCGATTTCACAACAATAGCAAGCACTAAACGAACGATGTTTCGTTATTATTTCGAAATAATTTGGATTACATCTAACGGAGTAAAGAAAGTTTACACCTCCCGTAAGAGACAAAGGGATCATCTATACCTATTCTAATTACTTTGGAAGGGTACTTTAGACAGGGTGAACTACATATTAAATGTCTGCGTTATGTAAACGGGTCCCGAGTCTGTGTTTCGCAACAAGATGACGATATCTATGTCTATTTAAAATAAAGACTAACATTATATTTGATTTTAATTCGAGACACGAAAGTGACAAATAAATAAGGAAGGCGGAGGCAGTAAGTCCAATAAATGCATAGTTATTATAACTCAGATGAACAAAATTTTGTGATTCATAGTCATACGAAAGTAGAAAGGAGTTTGAAAATTTCAGAGCAGCCATAAAAGGAGTGCTAGATAAAACAGTAGACGATCGTAAGAAGAGTCAATATTAAGGTTACGCTATGTTAAGATTTAGAACAAGCATCTAACAGCTCCATTTGACTACTTCAGTGTAGCGAGTGAGGAATGATAGTAGCATCGTCGAGTCGCGAAACAGTCCCGCATGGTGACGTGGCGTGACGTGAGGTGACGCGGCGTGACGCCTAGATGGCGTCGATGTCGACGTCGACGTCGTCGTCGTCCTGCGGCTTGGGCTTGGCGGGCGCGGCCGACACCGCCTTGATGGGCGTCGCCTTCGCGCGGTCGTCGTACTCGATCTGTAACGATAGCACAGGTCATTTTTTATTTTGGTGAAGGATAAACATTGTGAGGAAACCTGGTCTTACTCCCCCTACGTCCTAATCTAGGTCACGGTCTACCCATGTGCCAAATTTCATTCAAATCTGTTCAGCCGTTTTAGCGTGAAAGCGTAAATAAAACAAACCCACTTTCGCATTTATAATAATTATTAGTTAGGATATAAGTCTAAAATCGCTAACTCGTCTTGAGCAAGTGTGCCGATTAACGTTCGTGGCTTCTCTATATGAGAAGAAGCCTTTGCCCTGCAGCGGGCCAGTACCAGCACAGGCCGGGGCAGTACCTCGATGTCGTGCTCGGAGTCGTCTCCGTCGCTGGAGTCCTCCTCAGCATGCTGCAGCCACTCCAGGAAGGGCGCGGCGCGGCGCCGCACGTCGGCGATGAGCTCCTTGCTGGCGTACTTGCGCGACGGCTTGGCCGACCACTCCAGGATCGCCTTCTCCTCTACGATGTCCTCGTCGTATAGCAGCTGGAAAATATTATCAGTAGTGTTTAGCAAAAGAGGCGCGCGTGTCGGCGTGCGTGTAGTGTGAGAGTGTGTACAGTGTGTACAGTGCGTCACCTTGAGTATGGCCGGCACTTTGGGCAGCAGCGCGGCGTGGTGCGCGCACAGCGCGGTGAGCGCGTGCAGCACGGCGCGCTGGGCGCGCGTGTCGGCGTGCGTGTAGTGTGAGAGTGTGTACAGTGTGTACAGTGCGTCACCTTGAGTATGGCCGGCACTTTGGGCAGCAGCGCGGCGTGGTGCGCGCACAGCGCGGTGAGCGCGTGCAGCACGGCGCGCTGGGCGCGCGTGTCGGCGTGCGTGTAGTGTGAGAGTGTGTACAGTGTGTACAGTGCGTCACCTTGAGTATGGCCGGCACTTTGGGCAGCAGCGCGGCGTGGTGCGCGCACAGCGCGGTGAGCGCGTGCAGCACGGCGCGCTGGGCGCGCGTGTCGGCGTGCGTGTAGTGTGAGAGTGTGTACAGTGTGTACAGTGCGTCACCTTGAGTATGGCCGGCACTTTGGGCAGCAGCGCGGCGTGGTGCGCGCACAGCGCGGTGAGCGCGTGCAGCACGGCGCGCTGGGCGCGCGTGTCGGCGTGCGTGTAGTGTGAGAGTGTGTACAGTGTGTACAGTGCGTCACCTTGAGTATGGCCGGCACTTTGGGCAGCAGCGCGGCGTGGTGCGCGCACAGCGCGGTGAGCGCGTGCAGCACGGCGCGCTGGGCGCGCGTGTCGGCGTGCGTGTAGTGTGAGAGTGTGTACAGTGTGTACAGTGCGTCACCTTGAGTATGGCCGGCACTTTGGGCAGCAGCGCGGCGTGGTGCGCGCACAGCGCGGTGAGCGCGTGCAGCACGGCGCGCTGGGCGCGCGTGTCGGCGTGCGTGTAGTGTGAGAGTGTGTACAGTGTGTACAGTGCGTCACCTTGAGTATGGCCGGCACTTTGGGCAGCAGCGCGGCGTGGTGCGCGCACAGCGCGGTGAGCGCGTGCAGCACGGCGCGCTGGGCGCGCGTGTCGGCGTGCGTGTAGTGTGAGAGTGTGTACAGTGTGTACAGTGCGTCACCTTGAGTATGGCCGGCACTTTGGGCAGCAGCGCGGCGTGGTGCGCGCACAGCGCGGTGAGCGCGTGCAGCACGGCGCGCTGGGCGCGCGTGTCGGCGTGCGTGTAGTGTGAGAGTGTGTACAGTGTGTACAGTGCGTCACCTTGAGTATGGCCGGCACTTTGGGCAGCAGCGCGGCGTGGTGCGCGCACAGCGCGGTGAGCGCGTGCAGCACGGCGCGCTGGGCGCGCGTGTCGGCGTGCGTGTAGTGTGAGAGTGTGTACAGTGTGTACAGTGCGTCACCTTGAGTATGGCCGGCACTTTGGGCAGCAGCGCGGCGTGGTGCGCGCACAGCGCGGTGAGCGCGTGCAGCACGGCGCGCTGGGCGCGCGTGTCGGCGTGCGTGTAGTGTGAGAGTGTGTACAGTGTGTACAGTGCGTCACCTTGAGTATGGCCGGCACTTTGGGCAGCAGCGCGGCGTGGTGCGCGCACAGCGCGGTGAGCGCGTGCAGCACGGCGCGCTGGGCGCGCGTGTCGGCGTGCGTGTAGTGTGAGAGTGTGTACAGTGTGTACAGTGCGTCACCTTGAGTATGGCCGGCACTTTGGGCAGCAGCGCGGCGTGGTGCGCGCACAGCGCGGTGAGCGCGTGCAGCACGGCGCGCTGGGCGCGCGTGTCGGCGTGCGTGTAGTGTGAGAGTGTGTACAGTGTGTACAGTGCGTCACCTTGAGTATGGCCGGCACTTTGGGCAGCAGCGCGGCGTGGTGCGCGCACAGCGCGGTGAGCGCGTGCAGCACGGCGCGCTGGGCGCGCGTGTCGGCGTGCGTGTAGTGTGAGAGTGTGTACAGTGTGTACAGTGCGTCACCTTGAGTATGGCCGGCACTTTGGGCAGCAGCGCGGCGTGGTGCGCGCACAGCGCGGTGAGCGCGTGCAGCACGGCGCGCTGGGCGCGCGTGTCGGCGTGCGTGTAGTGTGAGAGTGTGTACAGTGTGTACAGTGCGTCACCTTGAGTATGGCCGGCACTTTGGGCAGCAGCGCGGCGTGGTGCGCGCACAGCGCGGTGAGCGCGTGCAGCACGGCGCGCTGGGCGCGCGTGTCGGCGTGCGTGCAGCGCAGCAGCAGCGCGCGGTGGCGGCGCACGTCGGCGGCGAGGCTGGCGGGCCGCACCAGCACCTCCAGCATCACCAGCGGCGCCTTGGACTTCACCTCCAGCCTGCGGGGGGGGGGGGGGGGGGGGGGGGGGGGGCAGGGTTACTCCGGTGCGACAAACCCGCGCTTATAAACTACTCATTTCGGACAGATCACGATGGGCTTAAGACAAGTCACGACTGACTTCACACCAACGATTGAAAAGAATAGCTGTAGTAGTAATAATTTATTCTAGCTAGCACAATTACGAAATAGTAGATTGTTTGACAAGGGAGCAAACAACTATTTTTAAGGCAAGAGTGTTTCTTTGAATCCAAACCGAAGCGAAGGATTCTAAGGTAGAATCCTGAACGCAGCGCAGGATTCAAAGTACATCACTCGAGCTTAAAATAATGTTGCTCCCAAGGTGAACATTCTACTTTTTATCACCCTCTATGAGAAAAATAAAACAAAACAAAAATCACAGCCATCTTAGATTTAAATTTTAACCTCACTATCGGCTTTACTCCATGACGCAAAATTTGAAAATTTTCGTATCCGCCATTTGGATTTACATTTTGACCTCACTATCGACTTTACCACCCTCGAATACTATGAAAACAATACCCATAACGCAAAATTTTAAAATTTTTGCATCAACCATATTGGATTTACATTTTGACCTCACTATCGGCTTTACCACCCTCGAAAACTATGAAAACGATACCCATAACGCATACAATGTTCGTGATTGATCTCTTTGGTGACTAGAACTTTTACTAACAATATCCACATTCCAAATCACTTTTAGTCCCTAGGGATTAAAAAGCTATTTTGGTCCCTGTTTACGAGGATTAAACTACGTCTTTTTGAATAAATGTGATAAAAGAATCCATTTTATTTCGTTGGCCCCATAATAATCTCCATTTACTTGCAATTATGTTTCCTTCACTAGTTAATTTAATTAGACCGTGTATATGCGTCACCTCTCGGCCTCGTGCAGTATCTCGGTGACGGCCCGCGTGGTGTCGACGTCCCCGGAGCTGGCGCGCTGCTTGAGGTAGGCGTAGAACAGGTCCATGCGCTGCTTCTCGTTCTTCTCGCTGTCCTCGGACACCGTCATGCACTTAGCGCCCTCCGTCAAGTCTGTAACACAACACAACATGTCAATAAACGCAAAACTAAAAACCTAAAACGCTGTACTCCCCGCAGAAACAATGTTTTTAGGTTGGTGTTTGTCAATGGCCAAACAGCCATTACTACTTGGAATTTCTTAATTAAAAAATCCCACTAAAACTTTGCCCAACCAAAGGATTTAATAAATAAATAAATTTAAAAATAAATAAATTTTATTAACAATAATGTTGATACAATTCATCTATCCTAAACAAAAACACAATATACAGAGTTTTGAGTATATAAAAGAGTTAACGACGATGTCTGTGCTAGTATAAACTGTGTGACAGACACGCACCTTCCTCCTACAACCATGATTTAATGTTGAGTATGTAGCGGTTAGACCGCCACATATACGAACTACGCAGCAAAGACATGACGTCACACAATTCCTGCATCGCGCAGTTACGAGTTTACCGCGCGAACGACATAGATAAGACTATCCGAAATCAACTTACGGGTAGCTGCCCGCCAGACACAACACCCGTCTGGTCGGAGGATCCTCCCTTTTATATGGTGGACGAGTGTACTTTACACCCTGTTCCTCACACCACTAAAAGCATGGGAATACTCCCATGCATGCGAGTGTAAATGTCGCTATTTTACAAAGAAATATTTTTTATTCTTTACACTTGTGCCTGTGCCTATGCATTTCATATCTGAAAGAGTCATGTAGCCCATACCTTGCATGCGCGCGCGCACGGCCGCCTCGCTGACGTCGACGGTCCAGCAGCCGTCGTCGTCGTCGTCAGCGGACTTGTCCTTCTCCTTCTTGCTGCTCTTGGGGTTGGGCGTCGTGGGCGTCACGGGAGCTTCGCCCTCCTGTGTTAAATGTTTACGTTTATATAGGCTATATTGCAGCAAACTACACAGTTTGCAAAACTATAGATTACAAAATATATAATAAATCATTTGACACCTAAAATGTCGGCTCGATTATCGTGAGTTTTAAAGACAAAAAACGCTTAACAAAGTTTAAAAAATCACGTCTTTCTCAATGAGGCTGAGTATCAGCAACTAAAGTCCAAGAAACAGTTTCTAAAACGCCCTGCTGGTGTTGTCGTCATAAAATATATGGAGTTGCAACACAAACGAAACTTTATATGTAGGCATCAATTAGATAAGTTTGAGTCCGTACCTTCGCGTCGTCATGCCCGTCGTGGTTCCCGTTGGCGGCGCCGGGCCCGGAGCGCTTGGAGCGCTTGCCGCGACTGCCCTCCGTCACCGAAGAACCCTGGAAACACGCAATCGGAAGTTACGCCGCCATATAGTTTTTTAAATACAATTCGACAAAACAATATCCAAACAGTTTACAAACAACGCCCCTCCGTAAATGTTGTTCAAGCGCCAAAGGATCCTTGTATAGCTGTATTTTTGACCGTTAGAGATTGAGATGCGTCGTGTGTACCTGCTGATAGGCCTGCAAGCTGGGGTCGAGCGCGGGCGGGTTCTTGAGGATGAAGGTGTTGAGCTTGTGGTTGAAGTCCAGCACGCCGTGGTAGCCGCACGCCTTGCAGCCCTGCGAGATGGTGTTGCGCTTCGTGGACACGATCAGCTCCGTCTCCGGGTTGTCGCACTCGGGGCACAGGACGAACTTGCGGATGAACCTAGCGGAGGGGAGAATTTATTCACACTACTTTTAAATGCACAAACTGCCAGACCAGGAAAAAGAAATTGCAGCATCTCTAAGCTTGCTGCTAAGGGAATCTTTAAACAAAGCTTAACTAGTCTGGATATCAGTTTCCTAGCGATGTTCGATGATTTTATTTATAGTTTTATGTCATTGACCAAACAAAAATGTTTAAAGAATGTAGTGCAACTTTTGTTTTCCATAAATACCGGGCCCCGGGCTCTTGAGTCAAAGCTAAAAGTAGACCTCACTTCACTCCGATAGGTCAGTAATGCTAGATTTAGTAGTAATTTACCCGTCCAGCAGGTCTTGCAGCTTGGCAGAGTCATGGCTGCCGTTGACGATGAATCGCTCGTTCTTGAAGTCGAACTGCGTCTGCGCGCCCAACTCGCAACCAAAGTACTTCGTAGGATCTGCAAGTGTACCCAATACTCTCTCAGTAAGGATCATTTATGTTTACGCCGAATCTTATTCATAAATCTTCAAGGCCCCAAAATTTTACATAGGACTTTAGCGGCACTTCGCACCTCAAATGGCTTGATAACAGTATACCACATTGTACCTTTAAATGTTTTCCTTTAAAAATTACTCATTTTGTAGTCGATATCCATCTAGAATTAATATCTATGTGCTCCTGATCAAATATCTCAAAAAAAAAAAAGACTTCTTGTAGATCTATTTTCCCATCTCAAACTATTTAGCACATTAGCCAAAGACCTCAAGCGCAACCAGTAAACGATTTGCTGGATTGATAAAGTTAAAATAAATATGAAAGAAGATTAAGAAGAAGCAGAATATACAACGTTATTTTTTGTTTATACTAAACCTCTTAAGGGGTCATTGTACTCGTCATTATGAACAACTTTCACTAAGGAACCAATGCTGAAATCGCGAAAAAAAAATCAGCTCTTCTCTACATTATATTATGTTCGCATATCTCGTCAAAATGTAGAGAACATTTATGATATTTTTGCGTTTTAGCGTTGTATAGTTGTACTTACAAGTGGGAGGTCTCCCAATCGCCTTAGCCACTTCAGGCATGTTGACGATGACGGTCTTGATGCCGTTGCCTTTGCCCTCGACCTTGGCACAGATGCGCGGCATCTTGTACCGGTAGAAGGCGTCCGCAACGTTGCGGTTCACGTTCACCGAACCCATGGCGGCGGCTGGCGAAGCGAGCTGCGACGAGAATGGCCGGCAATGTGCCTTCTGGAACCGATGATGGTGGTAAGAAAAAAAAACTGTTTTATATGGTAAAGCGCAAAAAGAGTAGTAAGAACTCTTGGTAACATCACGCCTGTATTCCCCGAAGGGTTAGGCAGAGGTGTACCTATAGAACACACACATTTCGCCAGTTATGTTTAAGCCCCATGTAATAGGGGGCGAGCCTATTGCCATCAACCGGGCACAAATCCAGACTCCGTGCTACTACTGAGAAATTCCAGATGGAAAAACTCAATAAAACTGCCCGACCCGGGAATCGAACCCAGGACTTCATGCTCATAGACCAGCGAGGCAGGCAGTCTCTTGGTTCAATGATTCCTTATTAAATTCGCTTATGCTAGTGATTATGTATCCGAAGATCGTCCACAGCGACCACAGCTAGACATAGTCTTCTTTAAACATGGTCTCAAGGAACGTAACTTTGCTTCCTACATCCAGCGGAATCTGGCGACCTTCAACAGGTCATCGGTCCACTAAGCGGTCGCCATTCCAAAACTTTTCGGCACAATCGGCCATCAGTTCTGTGAGCGCAATGTGCCTGTCCACTTAAGTTTGGCAATTCTTCAGACTACGTGGTTACCTTGATTCTCCTGCGAATCTCCTTATTACTGATACAAACACGCAGGAAATCTAGTTTATTAGATACTGGTCAAATGCAAAAAAAAAAAAAACATGATGAAAAAGAACGTGACAAGATTTCTGCTGAAAGTAGTAACGCTAGATAAGTCAATAAAACTCACCGGATTTAACTAAAGCGGTCCTGTATCAGTGTGTAGTATATGCGTGTGTTGTGTGTAGTGTGTGGCGTGTGAGTGGCGTGTCTAGGGTCGTGGTGCGGGGCAGGAGGCGGCGTCAGTCAGCGGGGCGGCATGCGCGCGGGCCGCCGTGCGCGCCAGTCACGTCTGCCGCAGAGGCAGCAGCTTGCGGTGCCTGTTACTGCAAAATTTTGATGGTCTGCAAACAGAGCGGCGGTGATATGCTGACTTAATACTACACGTTACTCGCCACTTATGTCTTGCCAGAATACATTAGCTTCTTTAATGAGGACACCCATTCCATTAAAATTCCACAAGCGGTGATACTGAAATGAACGCTCGTCGCAACAGACAGCCTCAACTTACCATCTGGTAGACTGGCTAATATTTTTATCAGCTATTCTTTTTAGTTCATGTAATACAAGACTGTCTTAACATTCTGAATCCACCTTCCTAAGAGAAACTTAATTTCAGAATTTCATTCCTAAATGATTTTAATGTTTACTGGCTGGAGAGTGTTCCAAATTATTTCGACTTCCACGCAATTAATTAGAAATCGTTTTTTTTTCTGTCAGTAATAATGTTTTAAAGAAAGGATAAAAAATTCTATAATCCTTCTAGTACAATTTCGTTGAAAGGTTTTTAAAGTTAATTTAGTTTAATTCAAGTTTCCAGTTTGGATTATCATAAAAGAGTTTGCTACAAAGATTTCAAGAATTGAGGTAATCCTCTTTTAGCATCAAAACTTTGAGAACTGAAATATTGACTTTCATCCGGAGTTTGATTTGAATAAACTTTGAATATTAGCAATCTGACTTCGAGATAAAGATATTTTCTTGATTTCGCTAAGTTAAATGGGAACCGTAGAATTTGTTAACGAATATTTGCGTTATTCTGATAGGTTGGTTTGCAATTTTGAATATACAGAAGATTGCGAGAGATGAATAAATAAACTCATCGCTGAACTCTGAATTGGATAATTTCAAGCTTACTTTGGAGTTCAAAGCCTGATTGATCAATACTTTGTCAAACCGTTCTCTCTCACTTTAGGTAGATAAAAACGTGCATAAAGATAAGTTAGTACATGATTGTATGAGAAACAATATTTCATTGATATCGTTAATCGGCGTCCTATCGTTACGGTAATCTACCTATCTACCTATTCATAAGCCAGTTGCGAGATTGCGAGATCTTTCAGTAGTTATTCCTAAACAATGTCGATGTTGATGCTATTTATTTAAAGGGATATTTATACATTTAACCGCGACCATAATACTCGGAAGATCTAGCAGGCAATTTTATTCAAGAGTCCGTTTGACCCTTTTTCAGATTTCTCTCTTTCAGTCGTCAGTAATTTGACATTCTAAAGAAGAAGACAAAGCGTTGTGTAACTATACAGACGCTATACAACGTTTATTAGTAAGGGGGTTAAAATTTTAGCTCTCGCGGGATGGCTGCGCGCGTCGATTGTTTTAGTGATTAGGTAGTACCGTAACTGCTCGCACCAGTTTGAACAACTCCATACAAGTTAGTTGACACAATCGGCGTGAGGGAATACAGGATACAGTCAGCGTCAAAAGATAAATGCGAAGGTGTTTGTTTATCCTTCTTTCATGCAGCAACAAAGCAACGAGTCGACCTGATTTGTTGCATAGATATAGTTGATGGACTGGTGAGTGACATAGGCGTATTTTATAACTTGGAAAAACGGAAAGGGCCTGTTGGATAGACCTCTGAGGCGAAGCCATGGGTAAAAGCTAGTTGCTTTAAAGATTAGTTATACTGCTACAAGGATATTTTGGCGCAAGCACGACTGATGTTGACAAACGTCGTTGGGAAACATTTGTGCATTGGTTTTGGGATAGGTATTGTATTGTTTCAATTTTGTCGTGTCAAAAGAACCTTGTAGCGCTTTAGTTTAGTTCTCTAAGTTGTTCAGGTCTTTATAACCAATTTGTTCGTGTATATAGTTTTGACGCTGACTATAACTATGCGTTGTTAGTCCATACCTGCGGGCAGTATATCTAGGTGTATGCGTCATGCACGCTCGACGGCTGCGGGCCGGTCTCCTGCTCGAGACACACCGACTACTCTCCTCGCACTGTACTGATGTGTCTGCAATACAATATTACAACTACGTTAATATTGATTGACGACAGACTAATGCATTTACAAAAATGGACAATTAAAGTAAATGGTATGAACAAATTAGGACATTGGGATCACAAAATATGTAAGTAAATCAGTAACCTAATCCTTGCTATCTTGTCGTTTCGTATGATTCTACATTGGCGGAATTTTGTCATTTAGAAATCGACAAGGTACAAAGGCACTAACTAACATTAGGAGGTATCTTCATAACTTAGTGCATTAGTACTGCCATCTTCAGCAGTGTGAAAAGGCAGCTAAAATCCAATTCGTAAACGCGTTCATTTACACACATCGTAGCAAAAGTGCGCACTTTTAGATATCCTGCGACACGAACAAGAGACGCAGAGAAAAAAAAATACAATCATTGCGTCACTCCAAGTCATAAAATTCCTTTTATGTTTAAAATACCCGAGGTGAATTTATAGGAGAATCGAGCCACGACGCGTAGAGTAAAATGGGAATAAAATTACGCGCACGAAGCGAATCGGGCACATTCAAAAAGACATCTGTTACTTTTCTCTTTATGCTAGGTCTTGAAGGTTGCTGAAATTGTGTACTGAAGGGCTTTATGTAGCCTACGTTAGTTTGGAATAGGAAACCTTTTATATCGAGTGATGTTACCAGAAACAAAGTGGCACTTAGTCTAAGTCTTATGTCCGGTTAACATCAAGTTCCAGACATGAGCGAGAATATAATAAAAAAGAACAGACTACCAAAAAAGATACTATAACAAGTCAAAAATTACTTTAATTTCGGAAGTCGTTATCTTTGCTTTTGAATTTTCGTTTTGTGCCACCGACTTCCGAAATTAAAGTTATTTTTGACTTTAGTGTAGTATCTTTTTTGGGAGTCGGTTGATTTTTTGTTGTGGTATGTAAATACAGTGACAGGAACTTATTATCATATCATCCACATACGATATGAGAGAAAAATACGTATTATTGAAGCTATACTACACAAGCAAAGTTAACTTTATATGGAACCTGACCACCTCAGAAGTATGACCTACCAAACAAAAAAAGAATCATCAAAATAAATTCATAATTGGCGGAGTAATCGCGCAAAATATCAAAAAGGAAGAGGTTCTCAATTCGTTGTTTTTTTTTTCTTTGTATATATACAGGGTGGCGGGAATCATGTACTGAATCCATGGTATGAGGCTTCGCGTCGATGGTCTGACACCCCGTATACAAGTAAGTAGTAGTAAGTTAGTTAAAAATAGGGGTAAGCCAAAACCTTTGTCTCCTAATATTACACAGCTATTTTCGTGCATCCTGCATCTTATGCAAATTGCTAAAATGCTAAGGATTTATGTAACGTTCTTAGCGACTTCTAAAGTGGTTATCAGCGTTAAAATAATTTCTACGCGAATAGATACTTTGTAAAGGTAAATTCTAAAACATAATGTAACAAAAACATTATTATTAATGTATTAGTATATAACAATACATTGGCAAGGTGGAGAATATATTCCGTAGTTCATGGTTACATGATTCACATTATGATGTGGTTTCAATCATATAAGTAGGTACCTAGGTACCCCCAAGTAGTTGAAGTTCATACAAAAAGATATATAAGTACTAAATGTTTTTTTTGTCTTCTGTAGTTATAAGAAAAACATTTATTACACAGATAACAGCTACCAATTACTTTGTTTTTACGCAAACGAATCAATTTATGACTTTAATGTTTCATTAAGAATAATGCGAGTATGTAGACAAACGTTGACACGTCCGATTACCGTTCAAAGTTATATAGATTTAAAAAAACGCGATGACGTCAGGCGATTGATAAACAAACTCACATTATCATAAATTCATGAGTTATCTCCATTGCCCGCCGTGGTCCGTCAAGGTATAAGGTGATCCTATTATAATAAATGCATTGTTGACACGACGCAAGTTCAAAACAATACCCATAGAGATGCAACTTCAGAACGTCCTTGGAATTGAGCATTCTGATTGGTAGTAACGTACGCGTCACGCACACACGCATATAAAGCTAGGCAATTTTTTTTTTGGTTTTGTGGCATTGTGTACATTGGTGTTGAACTTGCTCGACATTACGGCTGCGTGTGGTGTCAGAGAGAAATGTACGCAGTCGCAGAATGTTATTGAACACGATTGTGTGCGGTCACGGCAATCGCTCGCCAATCATTCTCGATTCGACACGGTTGCTCGCTCGACCCATCGTGTTGTATGTTTAATGTGGTTTCGGATATGGCCACTTTATTGCTACAATGTGATAAGCACGCTGATATTGAATTTTTCAAGCGGCATTGAATTCTACCTTTGCATAGGTAGAAAGAAAAATTCAAGCTAACCACTTCTCTCTTTTTGTTAAGGTACTCCAAAGATCACTGAAACGTAGTCACTCACAATGGGCCTTATCAGAATGAATGAATGAATGAATGAAATGCACCGATGCCAGCGTGGTTTAACCAGACTCGATAAATCGAATGAACCCCCAGATTTGCACTAGCCCCTGGAGCCTCATGTTGCATGGGATTACAGAGACCATTGCATATCAGGGAGTAGACTGGGGGGCGCGGTAATGGTAGGGAAGACGTGCCCTAGGATTTGGAGGGATTTGCGAGCCGTACCGGATATGCATCCTAAAGTAGGCAATGGACTAGTGGAGAGACGGGTGATATTTATCTATGGATGAACACTCACAATGGGCCTTATCAGAGGGCTAAAAATCACCCAAAGGGCAATGGAGAGGGCTATGCTTGGAGTTTCCCTACGTGATCGAATCTGACAATCTGAAATGAAGAGATGCGCAGGAGAACCAAGGTAACCCACATAGCCCGAAGAATTGCCAAACTTAAGTGGCAATGGGCAGGGCACATTGCTCACAGAACAGATGGCCGATGGGGCCGAAAGTTTCTGGAGTGGCGAACGCGTACCGGTAGACGTAGCGTTGCAAGGCCTCCCACAAGATGGACCGATGACGTTGTAAAGGCTGCTGGAATCCGCTGGATGCGGGAGGCACAGAATCAGTCCAAGTGGCGGTGCTTGGGGGAGGTCTATGACCAGCAGTGGACGTCTTTCGGCTGAAATGATGATGACTCTTAAGGTAGACTACACATTACGAACACGTGCGAGGCTAACACATAAGTGTATCTTAGGCTCATTTGTCTGCCATTATCACCAACATAATAAAAAATAAACAACCCTTGCGATGCACACAATATAAACTAATAAATTACGAAGTTATTCTTAATAAAGTTAAATTGCCAACAAGCCCCGCTTTCATTAGAGCAAGAACTACTGTAACTAATTAAACTAGTGTGTTGGTTCGATTCTAGATGCAATTAATTAAAGAGTTCCGAAGACTGGAGGCAGACACTTCAGTGGGGAGAGTCGCTCCAAGACAACACATTTGCCGAGCACACTTCAGAGCCACAGATCAGAAGTTACAGTAGAAACGATAAAAACATAATAAAATTATTGTATGCTTGTTACAACAAATCCTATCATAGGCTACTAAAGAATATAAAATATTAACACCCGTCGCATGACTACTGCCAAGTGCCACTACAGAACGTTACTGCGCAGCGACTCGCCTCATGTTCCAAGCCGCCATTAAGTTTGCATCGGGTTGCACCAAAGTTCTAGCTCTAAATATTTATCACAAAACAGTTGCAATCATTCAAAAACATGCAAAATTAGCAGTAGTCAGAGCTATGGATGCCACAACACGATAATTTTTCTGCATGCTGGGTTTCACTTTACAAAGGAACTGTCGCATTGAAACACTTCAACAATGTCTGATAAAATCATGTCCTGATTAATATTATTTCGTTCAAATCTTCGCGCGTCAGAAGTTTCAGAATGGTCATAAAATAACTTTTGTATTCTTGTCCCACTGCTGTAACCGGGCTGTGTAAAGTCGTGCCGCCGTCCTCCAATTACACCGTGCCGGGCCCGCAATGCGCCAAGCTAGCCGCGCCTAACTTACACCACACTAGACGGGCCATTCTTTAAATGGAACGCCAAATAGGGCTACAATACGTTTATAATCTGGTTTTCTACAATAGGGGTGATTATTACATTTTTCAGGCAATTTTTTTGTGAAAAAGAATGGTTTCTCTCTGACACTTCTCAGAAAGAAAACTTTCAATTACAGTTCTTTCAGCACAGATACGAATTGATGCTGCTACTTGTAAAAAAATATTTTTCCCATGATTTAGTAAAACATGAAAGTAAAGATCCTAGGCTAGAACCTGCTAGGACTCCTAGCGGTTCCTACATAGCAGTAAGGTTTGGCGGACTAGTTTTTGTTATATTATTTTATAATGTAATATTCATAATATATTTCATATACATTATACTCAGCGGAATGTCAAATTCGTGCTCGTTCCGCTTCGGCAGATTTCTCAGTCGTACTTTTTAGCTTATAAAATAGCTAAGTAGCCAATATTTCTCCAAGCCGAGAGACGTGCGGCTCACTAAGGGGCAAATTTACGAATATGAACATTTTCTAGATGGTTTCGGAAACTTTTGAAGAACAGGAAAATGCACCGTCCCCTTTCGAATCAAATGCGCCTGGAGCCTAGACAAATCTGATGACAGTGGTTGATTGGCGTAACCAAGCCTTTTGAAAAGATTAGAAGACAAGACGGATTAACTAGAAGTCGCAGGACCACAGTAGCGGACGAGATGAATAAACACTGCATGGGCGCAGGTCGATCCGAACAATGGTCTTATTTAGTCTACGACTACATAGTTTGAGCAAAAGAACACTCATTGTATATGAAGCTAGGTGTATATAGTAGATTTCAACAGTTAAAACCAGACGCATCATTCTTAAAACTCGTATGTCATTTCGTTTACAGCTCAGTGTCGCGATACGATGTGTATGTAAGTCAAATAACGACAATAACAGGAAATGTCTTACATTACTTGTGCCGTGTGCCGGGGAATTCGCAGTGGCCGAACACGCAGACGATGGCCGGATAGTAGACGGGGAATTCAAAACATTGAACATGAGACAATGTTGTTTGGACTACCAGCGACCGACATTCATTGACTGTGTCTAGAGTAGGAGTGGCGTTGATGATAATGATAAGCGACAGCGAATGTGTAACTACTAACTATAGGTCTGTAAATAATGCTATATCTGTGAGTTGAGGAAGAAGATTATAGATTTGAGACAAGTTCAGCACTCAGCAGCCCCTGACTGTTTTGGACAAAAATTATGTGCAATCTCTTAGCCACTCTCTTAAAAGTTAGGATACAAAATAATACAATGATGATCAACCAAACCACAATAGAGAACGAACTAGGTATATAACTAGAACTTTATCTTATTTGATGAACAGAAGAAGAAGCTATGAAAGAATTCAAGAGGGAGTAGGAAAATTAACGAGAATTCAAAGATGCCAACTTAACAATAATCCAAAATCAAAACTGACAAAAGAAACATACATTTTTGTATAATGAAACAGGCCATCACTTGCACCACAGCTACTCGGTATCAAATGCGGGTAGATCCGATGCTGTAAGTCGATACCATGCGCGGGCGCAACACGATCGCTCTTGAGCTACCGACGCTAAGGCCTGCACGTATTACGTGTTACGCAGAATAAAATTATTCACATCCATCATTTCATTATGGTTCTGGTTGGATTTTGAATTAACAATTAATATTTCTAAAGGCATGAAGGAGGAGAGGATCCAAGGAAGGAGGTTTCTGAAGCATCTTATCAGTAGGTATATCTATCTGCTCTCAAAATTATTTTTATCTCTTATGATTGGTAAGCGGAAATAACAAGTAACAACATCCAATGAAATCAATAGAATGATGAATATTAATTTAACAATAGAATGATTAAAATGGATTTCAGAATCTGTTAGATGCGGGAAGCACAGAAACGGTCGAAGTGGCGGTGCTTGGTGGAAGACCTATGTCCAGCAGTGGACGTCATTCGGCTGAAATGATGATGGTGATGACGATTTCAGAAACGAGGGGTAAGGTAAAGAATCAAATACCACCTGAGGTTCGATAGTGGATGGGTAGACTATCAACACGATGTTAGAAGAAAAATGATGTGGCAAGAAGAGTTATGACCGTCAGGTTGCCTACTTGACGGGTCTCCTGGTCTTATCAAAATCAAACAGTCTCAATTTTAAAGGTAATCAGGAAAGGAAATTAGTAGATGGTCAATTCGGAACAAGGAGGCAATTGAGGAGACTCATGTTTTTTTATGAGTGGAGAAATGTGGTTTATACAATAAATAGTACTAAAGCACATAATATGGGTAACACAAGTTGGTTGAGTCAGTATTATCAACTACGCCAGACTCTACATACCGAAAATCATACTACACATGACCAATTGTTTTATACACCCGACACCGGGTGTCTGCAATCTACAGACAATGCACGCTACATCCGGCTGACTACACAACACCATAGATAGCTACATATAGATGGAGTGGTGGTATGGCTGCTTCCGGCGAACCCCCTAGCTCCCACCCTGACGCATCACACGTATTGACGTTAGTGTATACTAAATATAACTATTTAAACTGCCCTGGCAGACATATTGATTTATGATGAAAACTAATATTCGTGTTCAAACCTCAACAAGTTCTTGATCGCATAAAACTTCGCTTTATTATAGTTAGAAACGCTTTAGAGAAAATTGCCTAGTAGTTTCATATTTCTAATTCATGGCAAAGCACTGTAATCTAGCAAATTCATAATACGCAGAATATGGACTCCAACGGCGTTTAGTAAGTAATTCGATTAAAATCAAAATGAAGCAATTTCAGAACATAATACTGTATGCATTGAGGCGTTACTGAACGTCAGAACAATACTTATGTATTCAAATGGCATATTCACCCAAATTGCATACCACTTACTAAGATTGCAGCAATCATAAATTGCAAAGGCACACGCAAACGGGAGGAGTCCGTTTATGGTCAATATCAAAGTGGAGAATATGTACAAAGTTGAGCAAGACCGTTGTACCCTTTGAATGAGACAATAAAGCTTGGTAGTTACACCGAAGGCCCATAAATGAGGCGTCGTGACCGCAGCACGGACAAGAGGGGGTGGGGGATGGGATGGCGGGACGCGGGTGGATGGGCGACGAGCGGTGATAACGAACGGCGACGCTTCACGGGAGCATGCGAGGGACACATTTCACCCTTCTACGGCCGATAGCAATGTTTTGTTTGGTGTAAGCAAGCTGCTTTAAGCGTAGCCTAACGCATTTCAAATGACTGCTCCGAATAAACCTTGCAACACGACCAAAGTGTTGCTACTAATGCTTAGCTCTACTAATTCAAATGGGACCTGAGAAAATACGTGCTGCAGGCCACTGCCAAACAGTAAATTAGCGCCGCCCGTTACGATTTATATGCATAACTGCATGTTTATGTACACAAGTTGCCTGAGAAGCAAATGAACCAGTCAGGGCAAGCTACAAATCTCTCCTGCCTGTATCTTCGACCACGCAAGGTGCTAGGGGCGTAATATTAGCTGAACGATTTGAATGCAGTTAGACGATTTGTCGACATGTAAATAACTCGTTCGATATAATGCATGGCTTATTTAGTAGAATTATGAAAAGTAGTAGGAAGTTTTTAAAGAGGACGAACCAAGGTTGTATTGTGTGTAAGAAGGTGAACAGTCAAATTCTGGCTGATAGAGATGAATGGCGGCAGAGACAAGTTGCGACGATCCCACTTTACTTAATTTTAGGAGTGATGATGGTTCTCGAGATAACCGCGACCATACATAAGCATCACAATCAGAACCTCCATTTAATTTGAGTAGGTTAGAAAGGATTTCTATGAGCCCTTCGTTGCTTCAGGGGTATTGTGAACCCTTGCCGTAATATGTGATTGCTTTTGACACAATAGGATTATTTCTAGTTATTTGGCTTGTCCGGCCTTCTCGCAAATTGAGTTTTAGTATCGATGATATCAATATAGGTTACAAGAGTAACGTTGTGTTCACTTAGGCGCCTAGCAGACGATGAAGAATTTGGAATCGTATGGAAATCTCGGAATTTTACCCTACGTGCGCGCTAGATTTCGGCTGCTCAGTGTCCAAGGCTGATTTTATTTACATTCCCGCGGAAATGAATGGAAGCGATTTTTGACACGAAATTGGGTCGAAGCATAATGAACTTTATGCCAGAATTGTGCAGAAAATCAGGCCGCGCGTCTTCCAGAGAATTCTCATAGCTCGAATCTAGTTTGTACGTTCAACAATTGGCATAAAGTTTATTATCCACAATATTAACACCAGAAATAAAGACAAATTACGAGCTCCTTTTCACCGGCTTCATAACTCATTTGTTGGGCTTGGTATAACCTTTTATAACAAGCTACCCACTTCTCTCCTAGATTTGCCTTTTAATGCGTTTAAAGCTAAAGTAAAATCCAACCTTTGTTCAAAGGCATACTATTCTATCAATGACTACTTAAGCGATAAAAATTGTTGGTCGCTGTGATTAACTCAAGACAATGTTTATGTTCTTTCTCCAGAATTAGCTTACCTACTGACAGGTTATATGAGTTTAAAGAATGTTTAATTTATTTGACTTTATTATACAATTTATTTTATTTTTATTTATTGTTGACATGATCTACTCATTACAATGTTTTCGTATGAGTTGTATTGCAATATGTGATTAGCTAGCGACCTCGACAGTAGATTATATATTATTCTTGCCTAACTGTTGATCTATTTTTGTTGATTTATTTTTACTTCAATGGTCCTAGTTTATCATATCTAATTACTAAATTAAACGAACTTACCTAAGTGAAGTTCTATTGTAATTATACGTAGTGCTTAGTCCTCGATAATGATTAACTATGTAGTCTCACTATTTCCATATCGTGTTCCACGCGTATTCAGAGAATAAAATTCTACAAAAAATAGTTTTACACTGGCAACTCTATCCCGTCATTCTATTTAGAGTATCTATCTGCAAGAGAGAATTAAAATTAATACACAGTAATTCCCCAACTTCAATCCCAGGGTCAAAAAACAAACTATGGTCTTGTTTAGGGCTTGGGAGGGAACATAGTATCGAGGACTAAGCACTACGTATAATTACAATAGAACTTCACTTAGGTAAGTTCGTTTAATTTAGTAATTATACTCCATGCTTAGTCCTCGATAATGATTAACTATGTAGATGTTTAGAGAGATGAAGTTGGAATTTACAAATATGTTTGACACTATTAAATAATAAAACATTCAAATATCATAAAATCAAGTTTATGATGTAACTGAAAACTTTTCAACATTTAAACTTAATTCTCGTCCAATTCTAATTATCAAATATGTATTCAGTAGGTATACTTCTTTGGCTTTTCATTAATTTATGACAAATAACACATCAGTCTCAACGTTACCAACAGTCTTGCCAAAGAGATATTTATTATCTTCTCTAATCAAAGGTCTATTATTAGAATGGTTTGTAAGACCCTTTGATCCTGTGTACCAACCAACTGTTAGAGATACCAACCAACTGTTAGAGATACTTAATATCTACTGACACACCTCTACTCCCATTGGAGCATGACGTGTTGAATGAGAAGTAAATTTCTTGATGTCTACGCCACTGTCCATCATTGTATGTGTAATCCAACGGCATTCTGATTGTCACAATTTGTGTGTATGTAATATTGTAATGTAATCACAGGACAAATGACTGGTTTCAACAAAAATAATATTCGTTTGCTGTTTTCCTGTCTTAGAATGTTCATGTTTTTAACAAATCAGTGATTTTTGAGTTAATATCTGAATCAATAAATTGGATGTTATTAAGTCTAATTACAGATAAGGTTTCTTTGACCGCTAGTAATGGCTAAAAGAATTACCTACTTTTTGGTTACTTTGTCAAGTGATAATTTATTGTTGTATTGAGTACCATCTTCCTATAAAATTCAGTAGGTACCATTGATGGACCCCATATATCATCAGTACCTATTAAGGATGACTTGGTCGTAATTTAAAGATACCATTAAATAACCTCTTACTTTGAGGATCTGTCCCTACAACAGAATTTATGATCAATAACACTGCACTGTTGAGTGATGTATATGAAATGCCATTGGCCCTTGTTGGCTTGCCACTTGTTGTGTACGAGCACTCTAATATTATAGTGATTGAAAAAACATGATCATTACCACATATCCACCACTTATGTAGTGCTACTGAATACTGTTTGACAGTGTTATCTAATACAGAAGATATCCCGACCATTCATCATTTGTCATCTGGTATCATTTGCTTCTGAAACCCTTCCCTGACAATATGCAGGCCCCTAGGGAAAAAAGGGCTGCTGTGCAGAAGATGCACTATTCTGGAAGGTTACGACAATAATTGGTTTGATGGTTAAAATCCAATAAGTAGGTACTTTAATCTGTGAAATGACCATGATAAATGGGTACCAAGGTTGTGGTCACATAGTAAAAAACTAATATACCAAAAAATCTGATCATCTTAAATTGTCTGAATAGTTTATTAATCAATGCAGATGGTGGAAATGCATAAAATACTGGGTAATTTACCAAAATTAATGTAAGTCTTATATTTTCTGCAAATGGATCTCTACGCCAAGATGGATATCTGTCACATATTATTAGCTCTATTAGCAAATAGATCAATGGAATGATCTCGAAAATATCTCACTATGTCCTGAAATGCTGCTGGAGCCAGTTCCCAGTCACAATCAATGTTTTTATTTCTAGACTCAAGATTCAGCTTTTATGCTGTCTTTGGATCATATAAAAATCCCTATTTTTCGGAGTGCCACATATTATAGCCAGGAAATTAAGATGATTAAATTGGTTTCCACCCCTTTAAAGATATAATCTATGTTAGTAGTATTGTTTCTACATAATAAAATTTGGGATAATTTTAAGTCCTCAGTAAAACATTGAAAACACCAAGAAAAGCAGCTTTAAATATGATTTGCCTTGTCTTCTTCTGTCTAAACCCCATTTGCTATCTGACCATCAAAACAAATATTCCGCAACAACTGTGAGATGCATCTGAGTAAATTTCAATCTCAAATTGACAATTTTTACAGGGTTTTCATACATTTATGCCACCACTGTAGATCTTCTTTACTTACACTTGATATTGTTCATAATTAAATCAAAGTAATAACTGTGGTAAACTAACTCTGTACATCTTTGTTTTCCAAAATGTTAGTATACTTATTAGTAAACCATAACGCATACATGGACAACAAGTTGCTAGGTTACGGTGTAAATAATAGATGAATAGAACATCTCTTTCATCTTTATTTTATTTTATTTTGTTAGGGAAAACAAACAATTATACAATGATCTTTTACTGACAAGGTCATACTCTTTGTATCAATCACAAATCTAAGTACTCAGCAACTCGATTGGATTTGAGATTACTTTTATCCTTTTATGTAACAACCAAGACTGCAAAATTTTGATAGTTTTACAAAAAACAATAATATTCCAAACATAAAATCCTCAAGATAAATCACAGATTTTTATCCCCCACTACATAGATAAGATGTTACTACTGTGGGCCTGTGTAGGGGCAGTACATAAAACAAAGCACAAACTACTGAATTAATGAACATTGTTTTTACAATAAACCCTCAAATATCTTTTGTCATCAGCTGAACATCTACGTTCAGTGTTCACTGATATTACAAAATATACATACACTGGTCATCAAAAAAATCGGCCCACCTGCAGTTTTACCGCAAATCACGTATTTTCTTTAGCGAAACAAAACAAAATGATTTAGTGCTGATTTGTTTAATTTGACTTGTTTATTTACACCAATGTTAGCTCAATTTAAACAAAAAAAATGGTAAAAATAATGAAATTTTGATTATTAAATTAAAAAGGATAATTTCACACATTTTTGGATTGATTTTAAACACGCTCTAACTTTTCAGTCTTAAGTGTCATGAACACAATTGTTGCAGTTTAATATTGTGTATTCCCCCCTCTTGCTCGAATGACGGCCTGCATTCGCCGTTTTAGTGACCTAATCAAGGTTTTGATGGTCTCTTGAGGGATTCGGTTCCATTCTTCCCTGATGGCGGTTTCCAGGTCTCCTAAGGATGTAGGGGCTGGATTACGGGCTCTAACCTTTTGTTTAAGGGTGTCCCAGATGTGCTCTATAGGGTTAAGATCAGGGATTCTTGCTGGCCACGACATAACCCGAATGCCGATCTCTTCAAGGTAATCGGTGACAATGCGTGCTACGTGTGGCCGTGCATTATCATGCATAAACTCAATTTTTCTCCAATATAGCCGGCATATGACACCACATGGTCTTCCAAGATCTCTGTGATGTAGCATACCGCAGTTAAAGCACCACTTTTTATAAAAACCAGCTCCGTACGTGCAGTTAAAGATATCCCAGCCCAAAACATTACAGAGCCCCCACCATAACTGACTGTTTCTCTTATGCAACACTGGGCATAACGTTCACCTGGCCGTCGCATGACATTACGGCGTCCATGAGAACCATATAAAGTCATCCGGCTCTCATCACTAAAAAGAACTGACTCCCATTGGCCTATAGTCCAATTGACGTGATTCTGCGCAAATTGAAGTCTAGCTTGTCGATGAGCTGTGGTCAATTGTGGTCCCGTTGCTGGCTTGTGTGGTCTTAAATTCAGCTCACGTAGTCTCCTCCTTACAGTACTGTCACTTATAGCCACACCCCGATCTTCACGTAAGCGTCGCTGGAGATCAACACCAGAAAGGTGTCGATTTCGTAAAGCTGATACCACAATGAAACGGTCATCCCTTTGAGTTGTCACCCTATGTCTCCCAGATCCAGATCTTCTTCGATACTGCCCAGTCTCCAGAAACCTTTGGTAAACTCGACGAACTGCAGAACGGCTGAGATGTAACCTCCTGGCCACGACACGTTGACTTAAACCTTGTTGTAGCAAAGCCACAACTTGGGCCGCCTCAGCTTCAGTAGTGTCCATTATTTTTAAACAGAATTAATCTGAACTACAGCCTCAGCAATTAAACTTAACGATATGCACATGAAATCCCTAGAAAGGTCTGTTTCTGACTGGAACAACGGGTCCATTTGTTCCAATGTAAAACCGTCAAATCAGCACTCAACAGTGTATCTGTATAAAAAAACTGTTAAGTACCTTCAAGTGCAATAAGATTTATGACAAACAAGACGTCAATCATCATATCCGCACTCAAAATAAAAAACAAACATGTGAAGCAGCTTATCGGTGAACCAATCGACAAATATTAAACAAAAAGTGGGTGGGTCGATTTTTTTGATGACCAGTGTATTTTAAATCAATTGTGCACATGTAATCATTTTTATAAAATGAGTTTACATGAAGTCCGTATGTCTTACATTAGAAATTGTTTTGTATGGATACAATTAATCCGACATTTTTGATTTAACATATAACACTGGTATATCCAATTCGTTTGTGTACAGTAAATATGTTTGATTAAACAAAAAACTGTCCACTGATAGACGCACACTGTACGCCTATTAATAACACTCAAATCCAAGAACCTATTTATTTCTTATGGTATAAGTATATTTTCAGACTCTGAAAAGGCACAATTTTAAGGTGATATAGGAATTATCTTGTGCAGGAATTTCCATAAATGGAATTTTATATCCCTTCAACCATGACCAGATAACTTTATCTAGTGTGAGCTTTTGCCAATAAGAGCTCAACCGTACAACAGACGGCTGCAGTTGGGTAACAATTAAAATTTAATTGTGTCTCATTAGTGACAGTCAAGCGGGAGTAAAAATATTTAAAACGACATACAAATGTCTTTACCTCTTTGTTTGACGCACAGGTTTGTGCTGGTACATCTTGTCTGATGAAATCCTCTGCTGTAGGTTCCACCCCGTGGTCCTACTAGGCTGCTACCTGCCCCCCCCCCCCCCTTCCCTGTTTGGTTCGACTCGAACGTGAAGGGGTCATTTGAGATTTCTCTCTTTTTAATTGACAAATTCATTAAACTTTTCACTAAACAGAAAACTTTTCCATTTTAGTGTAACTGTTGTTCTAATAATGTTTCTATCTAGCTTAATTGGTCTTGAGATATCTGTGAGAATTTCTTTACATATTTATATTCTTTGTGTTTTGATTGTTTTTATCAAATTACCAATCCTGTTAACGTTCCGGTAAAGCAATTCCCAATTGCTATAGTGGTCCTCCACTCTTGGTCCCTTTCCTTGATTGGGTTACTCATCAGACATTCTAATTCTATGATCAATTTTGAAGCATCCAGTAGTAGTAAATACAACAGTAATGGTATCAAATATATTATACATAGGTCATTCTTCTTTTAATACTTTATAATTACATTAAATACTTTTTAAGTAAATATTTAGGTTTGGAGCTGGACGGGATTCCCAAGGCCATTATGATTTCTTCATGCAATTCCATAAAACCATTATCCTTTAGTTCTTGGGTACTTACAAAGCACATTATCATCATTGGACTAACTTAGTCTGATGACACAAGTGTAAAGCACTGATAATTCTTTATCAATATTGTAATACTTACTCAATAGTTTGTCACGACAGAAAACAATAAGTGCATATCTACTAGATATACATTATATTTTGTGCTTTTTACCTCAACTTGAGGTTTCGAGATCAAGTCTCGAGGGCCTTATTATTTTCTCAACAGAGAAAGCAATATATGTCTTGCATAAGCGGTGCATAACCTAGAACTTCTAGGTACCTATACACTATATTTTGTGCGTTTTTCCTCAACCTGAGGTTCGACATCAAGCCTCGAGCCCCTCGAGGTTCTGTCGTAACGCGAACTTCATGTTACAAGAACAGATGGACCAAATACCGGCATTATGGCGGGTAATAATAAGCCTCTTGCTAGGTACTTTGCAATCCAAATCAATCAATCGTAATCCACTGAAAACTTTCAACAAAATCACACATACATACCTGTGTTTTCTTCTTTGTTTATAACATTGTTAAGTCCTGTATGTACTGATCAGCCTTTATTACTGATTCCAAAGAGGACGCCGGCTTTAGCCGAACTCGTCCAAGAGCTCGCCTACTCGATTTCTTTCCAATTTTCTTCCACATTTTCTTTAGTGGAATTGTTTGACTGTTTATTGTTGATAATATTCAAAAATAATAAGTTTTTATAAGAAAATTCTATAATTTTCTTAAAAATGACGTGCGCTACACGACGCGAAAAAAGTGAATGACGGGATAGAGTTGCCAGTGTAAAACTATTTTTTGTAGAATTTTATTCTCTGAATACGCGTGGAACACGATATGGAAATAGTGAGACTACATAGTTAATCATTATCGAGGACTAAGCATGGAGTATAATTATGTGACTTCGAGTTACAGCTTTATTAGCTATAGCTTCTGCCCGCGGCTTCGCCCGCGTGGATGTCGGAAATTATCCCACAGGAACGTGTAACATGTCCTAAATCAGCGGGGTAATTGCGTAGCACTTACAATAGCAATGGGTTTCATTTTGACAGTTTAACAATTAATTGCGTTATTTACGTTATTTCTCGAACATAATTATTGAGCAATAGCTTCTAGGTACTTGGCGCTCTGGCGCGTCATCCCCTGGCTGGCCCTCCCCTCCACCCTCGTTCTGTGCGCCGTCGACTCAATATCGCAGGTCATTCTTATCGTTCTAACTTTTAAACTATTTGTCCAAATTACTTAGTGTAAAAGACAAACTTTATCTACTTACATTAAATACCAAAAGCAATGAAGGTATTTATTTTGATAAGAATTAACTAAATACTCTAAAATATGCAATGTAAAAAAAGTATTCAATTTAACTGTATTTATTGCTCACTATTTTGGTTATAAAGGCTTTTATTTAGAACTCTTTAAGACAAACAATCCCACAATACATTTTCTTCATGTAACTCTAACGGTTTAGGCAGCGCACGCAGCATACGGTGGAGGTCTGCCCGGCTTGGGTGGACCACCGCCGTGTCCTCGTGGAGGCGATCGGCGACGGTGACCTCTCGCGTACGGCCCTGGTTCAGGCCATGGTGCGGAGCGAGAGGGCATGGCAAGCCGTCACCTCCTTCTGCAAAGCAGTAATGCTCGCGAAGGAGAAGGTGGAGCGCGCGAGGGAGTGGCAAAAGCCGCGCCCTACCAGCCCTAGCCGCCGCCGCCGTAGGAGACGTCCCGGGCGTCGGGAATTGATAGCCGATTTCCGGCCACCGTAGGCGCGGGCCTGCGGACGGAGAGCAACGGGCAGCTCGCCGTCCGATAAGGACCAGGCCCGGGTCGACAGCGCATCGTGTTCCACGCGCGCCTCAAAGAGATATCAAGGATCGAAGGAACACGTGAGGGTTTTAGTCAGTAAGAGTCTGACACGCCCTTCCGCTCCGCCCAGAGAGGGAGAAGTCATTGGATGATTAACCGCCCAAAAAAAAAAAAGGCAGCGCACGCAAAGATAGATCTCAGAGGGCAGGAATTTTTCCGACTTACTTGATACTTATCGTTATATTATGGCCAAATCACATAAAATCTTTATAAATTGTAGCCTATGTGTTATTCTAATGTATAAGCTACATTATTGTAAAGTTTCATCAAAATCCGTTCAGTAGTTTTTGTGTGAAAGAGTAACAAAAATCCATCCATCCATCCATCCATCCATCCATCCTCACAAACTTTCGCATTTATAATATTAGTAGGATTAATGTAGGGCAGTGTTTTTCAACCTATTTCATGACTTGACCCCATTAGTATGAAAAAAATTTTTCGCGACCTCGACCATTCGAGAACGATTTGAACTCAGTCGAGATTCCCGCTGAGTCGAAGTTTCTGCAGCACGAAACCTAGCCTGATGTTCCCGAGTTGCAGAGAGCCTTGCCTCACGACCTTCCTCAGATTCCTGTGATCGAACTAATCTCATCCTTTTAGCATTTCTGCTACATTGGGAGAGGTTGGATCTTCTTCGAGGCATTCTTACAATAAAATAGTACTTACTACTTAATTTAGTAAACACGTACTATATAAATACTTACAGATTATTATACAGTCTAAAATTGTCACAGTTTAAGTAATAAGTGTTAAGACGTGTAAACCAAACGTACTAACTTTATAAAACAAAAGAATTGCTAGAAAAATTAATTACTAACCTGAGCTAATAAACTTATACTTAATAAAGAAAATCAAGAAAAGAAATGCCTAACCTATACCAAATACTTATAATATTTATATACAAACCCTAAATAAAAATTAAGATAAGTATACCGAAAATCAAGGAAAGAAATGCCTAACCTATAACAAATGTTCGATGTGATTCTTTAAATTGACATAACTTTTTTATTTATGAACCGATTGACATGAAATAAACACTAAATGTTAAGTGAAGCTTACTACAATATATTAGTGAAAACCGCATCTAAATCGAATAAGCCGTTTCTGATATTAGCGTGCACAAACACACAGACAAACAGACAAACCGACAAACAGACAAACAGACAAACAGACAAAAAAAAATTTAATTACAATATCGGGTTCAGCATCGATATAATAACAACCCCTGCTATTTTTTTTTCATATATTTCCATTGTACAGACACCACTTTTCTACAATTTTATTATATGTATAGATATGTAAGCGGGCACGCCCTTTATGCCTGGAGGCTTTATAATTCGGGTATTAAGTTCTGTTTACCATTTTAGTTTTTATTTTTGCTTGAGTTTAGATTTCGATTTTTTTTTTTTTTTTGTTGGTACATTGGCGCGTGCTAGCTGTCATTATGGCATATATTTTTTTGAATGTTTTGTGTTGAGTAATGTAAATTATTTGCATACTATTGTATAGAATAAGTTTTTTTTCTAACTGAACAGACAGCTGTGCTGCTGGGGAGTTTGTTGCGCCACTTCTTCTCTCCAGCAAAAGCACTAGGAAGTGGTGAAGGGCGGGCGTTTTTGGGGGACTGTCTTATGTAATTTTGACGTTCGAAAAGTGCTGATTCTCAGCCTAATTTGAATAAATGACTTTTGAATTTTGAATTATGCTATACACCAGCGATACTCATGGTCTATATGTTGTGGTAATGGTCATTGCTTTGTGGTATTTTAGCTGCTTCAGAATCATCCTAATCTCGTACAAATAATTTATATTTGTTATTAATATAACTGTTTTTATTTTGGCTAATAATTAAGACCCTACAGTGACAGCCCTAGTGGGAAAAAGTCAACTCTGAGTTTATGTGAGTGTTATTAGCCAAACCAGATTCAATTAGTGGTACACAGTGGATGACAAAACTGTGAACTATCCACTTTGTTCCACTGGTGGGACAGATTGGTGGGGCAAAGTGGAATAATGCATAAAACCCCAGTTTTTTATTTTTCAGGGCTCCGTCAAATATTTCGTTTTCCAAAAGGATTCCGTGGCCAAAAAAGTTGCTACAAAAATTCGTTTCCATTCTGTTCCGTCGCAATGTAAATTCAGCCTTACTGTAGCTAGGGAAATAAAACGGGCTATAAGATATGATAATCCAAAGCCGTTTTAAAATACAAGAAAGACTTAATTCTTTCTGCAGTATTTTAACTGATTCCTGAAGTATTCATAATCTCCTACAATTTTTTAATCACAAAACTGTCGCGTGTTTCGCCTTATCTTTAAACATGACTGTACTTTTCACAATATTATTACTATTTACATAATTTTCAGTGTGACTTAATTATTAAAACACTTATCTGAAGCTGCCCACTTTGACAAATTACATTTTTAGGTACTCTTTTTCAATGGCAGAACTGGCAGATAAGCCAAAATAAATACCAAATGCACGTGCGGTACCATCTCATAATCCAAGTAGAAAGTAACTATTGCTCGTTACAGCTTGTTATTACATCGGCACCCACAGCTATCATAATTTATACGGAACACAAAAAATAATCAACGCTCTGGTGCTGTGAAAACTAACTGGCCGAATTTGCAATACCTATGTTCACAACACCCAATGCCAGACCATTGAGGTTTAGTAGGTACATAGTACCAGATCGATTTTTTGACCAGGAGAGGGTAGAAAGGGCTCTGTTTGTGAGACCGGCCGAGAGTGCAGTGTGCTCTGCCAAGGTTGTTGATGAGGCTGAGGGTGATGACCAGGAATGCGCATTCGCTCAGGATACCCGTTGTAGCCGTGGGTGCTGGCTGGCTGTGTGGTGGACTCGCCTCACGAAAGCTTGCGAGAGTGATGATGATGACGTCACGCTGAAGTGGTTGTTGCACTGCGCCGACGTTCATATTCGGGGTCACATTTAGATGCATGATGAACAGGGTGTAAAGTTCACTCATACTCTATAGCGAAGGGAGGATCCTCTGACCAGACGGGTGTCGTGTCTGGCGGGCAACTGTCCAATATGTTGATCGCCCGGTAAACTTTGCTTGCGCGATGTAGGATTTGTGTGACGTCAGCTCTTTTATGCGTAGTTCGCATGTGGCGATTTAGAAGCCGCCACATGTCGTTTCCCCTTCACATCAAAGACGTACAAACAAATCAAATTATTATTAGTACACCGGTGCCAGCCGGTCTGCACTGCGAGATTTATTGTGACGTTTGTACAGCGCCACCGCTGGCTGAAGTATAATGTTACGACAATGCAACGTTCTGAATGCGAGACATAGGGCCTTTTTCACGATGTCCGAATAGCCATTACTTTTCCAATAAATTCAAAAATGGAACAGAATTTGTATGAAATTATCTGCCAAGTAAGTTAATAGGAACTTACTCGTAGGTGGTGAAACAGGCCCATAGACTATTTGGATACTGTTTCAGTTCTTAGATTCTGCGTATGGCAGTATGCTTCTAGTAATAGGTCCTGATCATTGCCATATCGACCGCTCTTGCGTTTCACGTGCTACACTTCATTACAATAAATGAACGTGGTTTTGTGTGTCACAACACAATAAAATCATCTCATTGTTCTTTCATTCATAAAATTTACCGAAGAAACAATTTAATTACCAACGTGATATCCTCACCAAGTCTCAACAAAATATCTGTAGTTTTGTTAATTCCTTGTGTCGAATATTTTACGAGCAGCAAATACAGTGGAATGGCACATGCAACGTACCTATAATAATAGCTCTGAATCACCAGCACAATGACGTCACTAAACTTGCTACAATTTAAATATTTCCAAGAGGGTGGAAAATAATTGTCGCGACGAAATCTTGTGTTTAATAGGCGACAAATCACGAAGAGGGGGAAATGGATCCGTTTTGTATTATGAAAACTGAAGTTGAGCATTAAACATTTGGGAGAAACTGCGTAAAAACTGTCATAACACATTTTTTGGACGCCTTTGTCTGCTGTATTTTGCCATTTCTACACTAACATGGCAATTGAACTCGTTAACTTTGCACATTCGTTTCAACCTAGTTGGGGACCGTATCAGCCGCTACCAGTGTTTGGCACATCAGTGACGTAGTTAAGAAGGTGACAAGCCAAGGTTGAATCCATTTGCCAGGTGCGAATGACTTAGTTAGGATCTGGTTGACTGACTTGGTAATTTTTGAAGTATATTATTAAGGCAAGAATTCTAAAAACAGCTCGTGGTGTATATGCAGATAATCTTAAGTTAAGTGAATGATCCACCTGAAATTGAAGCAATTGGTTCTGAAATTGTGTTAAATGAGAAGAATTATGACAACGTGCTTCCCAAAATCGGTTTCAAAGTCATCTAAAATTCTCATCCAACGTTTCGACGCTCTCAAAATAACATAATTCGTGTTCAAAATCCCATTATTTCCAACCCAGCAACGTATCCCGTCGTTTCATCATTAATTCAGCGTAATCGGCGTTACAACAACATTCGTCATTTATCATTGTGATTCTCTCGAGGCTTTAAGCTTTACAACAGGAAAAAGATGGTAGTAGGCACATTACAATGTGTGGCACGGAACTTGGTCATAAAGCCTCAAATCACTGCAGTGTTCGGTCATTTCATGCGAGCAAATGTTGTGTATGCTTGGATATGTGAGTGAACGTGTCGCGTGGAACTTCTGTATAGGTATTTACGAATGCCCGAAGGCTTCGCAGGACGCAGCTAGGCCCGGGGCTCGTGCCACCCGGAGGTGAGGGAGGGTCGGAGGGGGGCTGAAACGCATGCGCTGCGCCTCCCTATCGATTATGAGCCCAGCCGCCTCGTTTCTAGTCTAGTTAAAAAAATTGCATCTATGTAATAAAGTTTGATTTAATCCTTTTATAGTTGTGCAATGTGATAGTGTGTAGTTAGTGGAAAACCTAGTTTGAATACCAAAATGTACATTCATTTGTGGAGCATATGATAGTTCATTTATTTTTTAAAGTACGAATAATAAAATGAAAGTCTCAGTGAACTCAAGAAAGTTCTGAAACGAAGTCAAGCAGAACGTTCAAAGCATTATTATGTTCAGTTGAAAGAACTGGAAACTATGAACTCTGCGATGTTCGAAGTTTGGAACACGTGGCACCAAATCAGCACGCGACACCCCACCCTCCAACTAGGTTATTAAAACTGCCAGGAAACACAATCATATAAAAAGAAAATGACAACAAAAGCCATCTTGACAGGCAATGTAATAAAGGAAAAATAAATTGGAAATGGAGCGTGGAAAACGTTCCTGAAACCGGGTCAATGGACTTCGACAGAAATATCGAGAAGCAATGTTCGGTTGAGAGGTCCTTAAAATTGTTTCGAAGGCTTTTAGCTGAAGGAAAACTTTTAAATGTTATAGTAATATTACATTGTTCTGAAAGTGTTTTGGGCGTCTGATGGGTTGTGAAGTTGAGAGGTCAAGGGAAACCGGTACGGTCCGTAGGGATCTTTTGCGTTTAGTAGCGTGCTCCCAAAATTTCTGGGCTACTGAATAACGAAACATGATGTGTGCGTGTCAGTATAGTTTAAAATAGTTCGAGACCTTGTTATTTAATAGCCTGCCTTTGTATTAGAATGTTTTGTAGCAAAAAGCTACTTTGTTTAGATGCTTTAGTTTATTTAGTATGAAAAAACTATGAAAACGAACTCAAGACCGAATCTAAACGTCTTTGATACCGACGCTTAAATTCTTTAAAAATATTAGAAGAATTGATTTGTTTTAAGTAAAAAAATATGTATAAAGACGATGACAAAAATAACTGTTGAAGTTTCCATAAACTTTTCATTAATTCGCTCGTTTATCTTATTTAATATGGTAGCTGACAATTTTTGTTTACAGTTTCATCTACAATTCAACACTGATTGGAAGAGGCACCTGTTTCCAAATGAAACCTTAGTGCTCCTGTACCGTTTTACCGACAATTCTTGCGAAAAAAACGGGAGCAGGCAGAGATGATTTATTTCAGAGGGTGGAAATCTTACATTGACTTCGTAATTAAACTTATAGGTACAGCGGATGAATTTTGCAGGATCGATGGTTTAGAAAGAATCTGAAGTCAGTGAAATGAATGAGGATTAAAAGCTTAGTACCATTGATTCACTTCCCCACTCGACCTTAATTGAAGAGAGGCTTTCGCAATATTTTTACATAATATGCGTATTTTACTGAGACGCAATCTGATAACAGGCTGCGAGGGAAATAAATGATAATAGTATACAAGAGAAAAGTGGATTTTGTTAGTGATTGAGGCCGTGGGTAGAGGGTGTTTTATAATTATAGCCGAGGAAAGGAGGCTCTATTGAAATGTACGGTGAATTGACGGTTCTAAATGGTGTATAATACGGTTTTATTATAATATACCTATAAAGTAAAGAAGTTAAAACACACCGATAATTAAAAAAGCTAATCTTTTTGTTTAACGTTTTGTCGAAATTGTTGCCATCAAGGTTTGAGCCTTCTGGTAGACTGGCGTGGCGTAGGAGCGTGGAGATTGGCAAAAGCGAAGAGTTAGTCAACAGAGCCCATGCTTAACTCATCATCTGCCAACTATTTTGGGGTCGGCTTCCCGTCTCACCGGATGCACCTGAATACCAGTAGGTATATTACATGGAACGACTGCCTATCTGATCTCCACAACCCAGTTACTGGGTAATACGATACTCCTTGTTCGTAAGACTGGTAGTCAGACTTTCGGAGTTCTGATTACCCGTAACGTCTGTCAAACATCTACAAATAACAGTCGAGATCAACGGCTTAACATGCTTTCTGAGGCAGGAGGGGTCTCGATAAGATCTCCGGCCACCGTAGGCGCGGGCTTGCGGACGGAGAGCAATGGGTAGCTCGCCGTCCGATAAGGACCAGACCCGGATCGATGGAACGTTGTGTTCTACGCGCGCCTCAAAGAGATGTCAGCACGATTGACGGGGTCCGCTAGGGCCGATGTCTGCCGGGGTTGCGGGAGGGTCCTAAGGGGTCACCGTGGCCCCTGGCAACGTACAGGCAACTGAAGGAACACGGGTGGGTTTTAGTCAGCAAGAGTCTGACACGCCCTTCTGCTCCGCCCAGAGCGGGAGTCAATTGATGAATTCCCACACAAAAAAAAAAAAAAAAACTCGATAAGCAATGGACTGTCACCCATCCGCGGACCGACCCAGCCGAACCTTCGATCGATTCGTGCGGCTGTTTTTTTTGCCCAAAGAACATGCTCAGTTGTGGAAGCATAAAATATTTCGAGCACACAACTCGCTATCGCAAAATTGAAGGCAAAATTCTCGAATAAATTCATGTAATAAATCTCGAGTGAGCCGAGGCTAAACTGATCCTGTTATCACGACTGCCAGCAGAGCCTACTGTGACGTAGATAAGGCCTAATGTAACGCCTACGCGTCACACACTTCGCAGCCGCGCGTCACCGCTTACCCAAATGTTTTGCAGACGTTACGCAAGCAGTATTATACTAAGAACAACGGTGTGGACTGATTAGATAAAAGATTCTGTTGCTGGGCAACACTGGTACTTGACAATTTTCCACGGCTATTCTTTAGTCACACCATCTCTAAGTTGCTAAGTGACTTGCAACGGGATATATTTGAACTGGGAGCACACCTAGACCATAAACCTTTAATTTTTTTTCGTCTATACACCCTCGTGGCTCCTCATCACATGAGTGACAACTGACATAATATGACGACTGAGGTGAATTCATGTGGTACACACGGCTACACATCAAGCTATACATTTCCAGTTTATGCTGATCTCGCATCGTAAGTATAGGATTTTCGTACAATGCGAGCTCAGCTTATACTGGAAATGTATAGCTTGATGTGTAGCTGTGCGTACACCTGAAGGCCAATTCTCGTACCTAAAAAACGTTCACATTCAAGTCGCAATATGTCAAACTTGTCAAAAATGTTGGTAAATTGCGTAGACAGAGTACTCTATAGACTGCTGGATATCTTCCTTTGCATTCGCACAAGAAAAAGAAGAATATATTAACGTCACTAGCAAAAAAAAGAGACAGAGTAAAAATATTTCTGTCCTCGTTCGCGTGTCGGCTGAGCACATCATTGTGCACAACAAGTTTGACGTTTGTGGCGGTTGCAGATTGGATTATTATCAATTACACCAGAATAAATACAAAATACGATATTTCAGTGCTCAATTCGATTATAAATAATATTTGTGCAACTGTGCAAAATGGTGAGGTGCAGTGTAATAAACTGTAAAAGTGATAGTTTGATGAAGATTGCCGGATTGTCGTTTCACTCGTAAGTATTCGATTTTTTTAAGTATTAGATCGCTTTGTGTTCTACTATTTATAATCAAATAGTCGCAGTAATGTACCAACTAATTTGTATAATGTGTTACATCTCATAAAATCGTGATTTGAGCAATATTTTTATTTTCATTCTTCAACATTCAGTGTTGCCACTTTTTGACGGGGAATTTACCTTTTAATATGGGTAATACCATTGATATATTAAAAGGAGGAAGATATGTCACGCGCTAACATCGCAATCAGTAAACCTGGGCTTTGCGCACCACTACATGCAGCAAAACTCACACATCTGTGATCAGTGTGATCACAGTCGCAAACCTACCAGCACGCGTAGCATGACCACCGTAGACACGGGTTTTGTCTACGGAATAATAGACAAAATGACAGATTGTGATTGTTTAACTATCATTTTGTCTATTCTTTCATCGACAAAACTTGTTTCTACGGTGGTCATGCTACGCGTGCTGGTTAACAATAGACAAGAACAGAGATAGGAGACGGCGCTGTCGTGCGAGCGAAATCGCGTTAGTACTCGTCGCCAATAAGTCTCGACACTCGCACATTATGTGCGTATCGTGTCTCTCAAGCATGTTGTAATATCTATCTCGCTCTCACAAACATGGCGAAGCAAATATGAAAAATTATTATAACTTTCAACAAATTAGCATTTTTGGCTGTACTTACGAGTGGTAAGTAATCCCGTGTGCATTATTTTCCTTCCTTGTATTATTAAAACACTGTGTAGCTGCACAAGAAGTCATTATGATGCGTATTTATCACAAAAAAACTGTAATTATGGAGCTGTTTGATCAACGATACCCCGTGCGCGACTGAGTGCCGACTACAGGCAATCATGTAGTTTGATAGGACTAGACGCTGTTACTCAGTCCTGTATCTACCGCTTTTAATACATCAATGGGTAATACTGATTTTTTAATGCAATGTCAATAAAAATAAAAAGAACTTTATTTCATCCATATGATATTAGTAATACACACTATTTATAAGCTATCTAAGACGACCCACCGACCAAAAATTTTATGTACTTGCAGATTTCCAAATAAACCCGAAATAAGAAACATGTGGATTGCTGCTACTAGTAGGCCTAATTGGGCTCCACAAATGAGTTCCAGGATTTGCAGCCAAAATTTTGATGGTAATCTTTTAATAAAGAAAGAAAGCAAAACTTACTTATACCCCGATGCTGTTCCGAATACGGTAATAAATATGAATATATCATGTGATTGCAAAGATTGAATTTCAATACAATGGTTATAAAATTTTAACGTTAAATTCCATTAGGTTACAGAGTCAGTAAATCACGGAAACACTATGATGATTAAGAGCAGCGAAGCCACATCCACTGAAACATTAGCAGGGAGCTCAAAAACAGTTAAATCTGTAACTTCTGTAAGTATATAGGATTAAAAAATTTACAGCTGCATAACAAGCAGAAAGTTATATGTACATAATTTTGTTTCAATAATAAAAGCCTAATATAATAACATTTTCCTTATTTATTTTAGTATTCGTCACCTGAGTTTTCGCCCAGAAGATTGAAACGAAAATGGCAAAAAGACATCAACCTTTCGGAAACGAAAATGGCGGAAAGACCTCAACCTTTCGGGGAGTAATGTAAACTATTTGCATACTATTGTATAGAATCAAGTTTTCTAACTGAACAGACAACTGTGCTGCTTGGGAGTTTGTTGCGCCAGTTCTTCTTCCCAGCAAAAGCGCTAGGGAGTGCTGAAGGGCGGGCGTTTTTGGGGGACTGTCTTATGTAATTTTGACGTTCGAAAAGTGCTGATTCGCAGCCTAGTTTGAATTTAGGCCGAAACACACTTGTCCCACTAGACGCCATCACACGCTTACTCATTGGCCACATTTCATCTCGTTGAGCTATTTTTCGTCATTTGGCCAATAAGCAAGCGTGTGATGGCGTCGGGTGTTAACAAGTTTGTTTCGGCCTCAAATGACTTTAGAATTTTTTGAATTTAATAAAACATTGCAGTTGCATCATTGCTTGTATTTTTTTATTTCTCAATATAGAAACCTAAAATACCAACCTCATTAAAAAAAAACGAATTTAGTGAAGAATATTGGGTAAAATGTACATCACTTGGTAACCCTAAACCATAGATGTACCTTTTTTTCTGTCCTTTTCGATGACACGGATATCGTGAGTCTATAGAATACTCTGTCTACGGTAAATTGACTGTATTTTTGACAGATTGCGAATGAGATGCGAATGTGAACGTTCTTAAAAATTACGGGAATTGCCCCTCTGTTAACGTTTCAACTGTAAAAAGTATTGACGTAGACACTTGTGTGACGTTTTGCTTGCATAAACTGCCTGCATGACTCAGCTTTATTTCAAGCATATCTCTCTATTTACTGGTTAAGTTTACCTACGCTACCATACCATAGATAAAATCATTATACGAGGACAATTTTCAGGAGCATGACACGTGAAGGTTTTGTCAAACAAAGACAAAGCTCATTATTTAGACCGTGAAGTCTGGATACAAAGGAAGAATAAAAATTGTGAGCCGCTTTTGTTGATCGCTAGAATTACGCGTGAAACCTTTTTAGATTTGTTGGTTTTATCGGGCTCAAGGAAGTATCTGTGGGAGTCTACAGGGTTTGCTAACAGCAGTCCTTTTGTATAGATGTTTGTGACGAACACACCTTTGTACTAAAGGATGAATAATTTCAGACTACTGGGACTCTAGACAAAGAACGGCGAATACAGAATGTCTGCCGAGCAATTCTACATGCATTTTAAACAGAATTCGTCTTGCAGACATTTCATGTACCTACTATAAAATTACTATTGCGGGTAAATCAGCACTATTCGGCTAAAATAAAACAACAATAAAACGGATAGCATTCTTCATTTTTTATGGACTGTAATCAGCTTAAAGAGTAATAAAATCTGAAGCTTTTCCCAAACGAACCAGATTATTTATGGAAAGGCTGACTGAGGGATAGAAAGGATAAATGGGGAAATAAAATGTGTCTTTTTTAAGCTTCGTTTTTATGTCAGCAGATACGATATACTCGTATTGTCAAATCGGCCATTGCAATTTGTCAAAGAAGAGACCTTGAACACATACTTTAATAAAGTTTTCCCTGCTGTCGATCTTTCCATAAGATATCATTTCATGAGACGTGGTCACGACCAACAATTTTCCCACATCACTCAAAGCAGCCATCGACTGTCAACGATTGCATCTATTCGATTGATCGATAAGCCGCATTACCGATGCAGCGACCGTCGTCGCATGCGCAGTTGAGTTGCAATATCTTGGGCCAACGAACTGTGTAAAACGACCTTAGGTTTTGTGCGCATTAATTTGTAATTGTGTTGTCACTTTGGCTAGAGGACTTAATTTTTAGTGCTGCACCAATTAGGTGGTTCATTGAGTTTTGAGGTTGCGGCGGAAGTAGACAAGCCAGGGTTGTCATTATAAATGTCACTTCCAAATCATAATAACAACCTCCTAGGCTTTGGTTTTAACACGTTCAGTGCCGGGAGTTCCGGGGTTCACCTGGTCGCATATGGGATAGGGATACCGGGAGCCCTCGCAGAGGGTTCATTTTAAATGTTCAGTTCAGCTGCGGGCAAAACTAACTCTATCGCTCTCTATTAGCAACAGCAGTGAACCAGAAAAACACAAGTATTTTCTGCTCGGTGGTATTCAAACCTTTGCTCATCAACATGACGTAACAGTAAAACGTAGCGATTCAAACACGCATTCGCATTGTTTTCCAGAGGATGTGCGGCTGTTTGCGATGCCATGTCCGCGCGTAAACTATTGAAACGCGGCACACAACGAGCTGTGTCCACAACCCGTATTGCCTACATGTATTTTATGTTTACACGATGTTTGCCGTCATATCAGAAACGAGTATCAATGGACTCCCTCACACTTCTACACAAACAAATGACGTGGCCGTGAAAACTTCATTACATGAGATGGTTTTTGAATGAGTCTGAACTGCGGGGGCAATTGCGGGAGAAATAAAATGACAATTGATCTCAATGGGTTTCATTTTGACAGTCCACCCACGTCCATTTGTCAGCGAAGCTGAAGGGGTCCGTTTGGGCCGATGCCTACCACTGGGGTTGCGGATAAGTCCTTAGGGGAAACCGTGGCCCTGGTCTAGGCAAGGGAAGGAACACGGGTGGGTTTTAGTCAGTAAAAGTCTGACACGCCCTTCCGCTCCGCCCAGAGCGGGAGAAGTCATTGGATGATTTCCCACCCAAAAAAAAAAAAAAAAAACCCACGTCCATTGCGTTACTTCCGTTGCAGACGAATTTTTCAAACCTGTGAAGCAATGGGTTACCGACTTAGCGATATCTTTCGAAACTCTTAAATTGTGATTAAAGTGTGTTACGCAATTAGGGTACTGAACTGATTCCGCTATGATCATCAATGCTAGCCCAGAAGAAAAACTCGTTATCAGATGTCCCATAAACAACGGTAGAAAGAAAACGCGCTCAAGGCAGAGCACCGGTACAGATGGTCAGACGCGATTAAGAGGGCTGTTCGAAGCAGCATTTACCAAGTGGTCCACACTGCAGAAGACCGCATAGCTTGGAGAAGTGTCGTATGTAGTTTCGATCCTCAGCATTGAGGGAACGACGAAGAAGAACAACGGCCATGGACTATAATAGGCTAAAATATTCAATCAATCTGCCTAGCCTTTTCCCATCTATGTTGGGGTCGGCTTCCAGTCTAACCGGATGCAGATGAATACCAGTACTTTACATGAAGCGACTGCCTATCTGTCCTCCACAACCCAGTTACTGGGTAATACGATACCCCTTGGTAAGACTGGTTGTCACGACTTTCGGGCTTCTGACGACCCGTAACAACTGTCAAAGATCTACGAAATACAACCGGGACCAACGGCTTAACGTGCTATCCGAGCCACGGAGGAGTCTCGGTATGTAAAGATGGTCACTCCACTGACCAACCGCGGCAAGCGTAGCTTATCCTGATGGATCGACCCGTGCGGCTGTTATTACATGGCCACGAGCTCCTCCTAGGCTAAAAAACTGATAACTTACTTAAACTCTTAAGGCATAAAAGCTCAAGGCTAAAAAACGGACGTTTTCCAGTCTATCATGTATACACACGCACCTTTAGGTCAACAGTCTAGTGAGGGGCGACATTAATATCTGTAGGTAAACATCGAAACCTTGAATGCAGTAATTGTTTTGATTTAATGCAGATAACTGTGTATCAGTGGAAACGGGCGTGCCCGACCATTGTTTACCGTTTTCGATTCAATGGCTTCAGGTACTGCCAACAGATATTACATCGACTTCATAAAGATCTTTGAACACAGACCATGGCTTCACAATATTAGCTAATAAAAGAACCGAAGATTTTATTGTACGAAGCCAGTTGTATTGGGCCAAAGTAGGTCCTTTCCAGTCAATTTAAAAAACAAGGAAAGCCTAGTGGCACCACCGCCGGAATGCCAAGTCATAGGTCTCGAGTTCAAACCCAAGTCACGCACTTCTGACTTTTCGGATTCATGTGCGTATTGTATAATTATCACTTGCTTCAAAAATGGTAAAGAAAAACATCGTGAGGAAACCTGAGTGATTTTTCTAGACGGCATGTCAGAGGCCCATGGGCGTTACTACACGAAAAGAAGAAGTCCAATCAAAGACATTGCACGAGCACAAAGCATCAGATTTGGTACTTAATCCTAAAAGTCAAGTTGATTCCTGTCCAAATCCTCTGTGTTACTAGATAATTCTTGATGGATCTGGTACAATGCGCTCGACTTGGAGAGGGAAGGTCACTTCCGTCCCGTTTAAGCACTATCGATCATATGTGTCAAGGGTTCCGGGTTATACAACTGCAGGCGGATATACTAATATAACTTATATTTAAGACAAACTTAAGTTTGTAAGCTAATCGGCGCTTGTAATCGTTTTCTTTTAATAAAGAAAACGATTACAAGCGCCGATTAGTTTAAATATCGCATTAGCCAGCACCCGACTCTGATGATTTTTAAAACAGCAATTAGCACATAAATAGGCATTAGAGCTTAGAGCCTACTCTATCAGCGTGACTACAAAGCAATATTGGTTTTTATATCAATTTTTCCACGTGTTACAGTAACGAGAATCTCATTATCGCCGATACTCAGAATAATAGGAACAAACAGACAGACGAGTCGTCCATTAATGAAGATAATCCCTGTCATTAAATTAACGCTACATTTACTGCCACATCTGCGCCTCTTTAGTTACTTCCTGTCCAATTTCAATACGATACTGGCACATCAGTTTGGATAGAATACTTCAGCTAGGCGCCTAATCCAGACTACGCCAGTTCCTCGATTAGAGACAGCAACATTATTAAAATAAAATGAACTAGCAACCGGTTTTAATCTAGATTTCTAGAGCGGATTGGACGATCTGGTTAGGTATGACTCAACCTTTCCATCAGTCCCGCGAGGTTTCACTATTTTTGGTATGACGTCATTATTGGTGTTTGTAAAATTATTATTTTTGAGCAAAAAAAAAAACTATACTTAATCAAAAACTATATTCAAACTAGGCTGAGAGTCAGCACTTTTTGAACGTCAAAATTACATAAGACAGTCCCCCAAAACGCCCGCCCTTCACCACTTCCTAGTACTTTAGCTGGGAAGAAGTACCGCAACAAACTCCCCAGCAGCACAGTTGTCTGTTCAGTTAGAAAAAAAAAGATTCTTTAAAATAGTATGCAAAATAATTTACATTACGCAATACAAAACATAATTTAAATTATAAATTATTAGCCATAATGTCAACTAGCACAAGCGACCGGCTTGTGTGATGAAATCACAATTAAAATCAACATTTTAAAAGTGGAATGTCCAAATTACTATAAAATTTACAGGACAAGAGCAAGACAATGTAAATTTTCCAATCCGAGAACAATAAGATCTTCAGTTTGCTGACAAAAGGATTGAAGCAGCTTAAAGAACAGCCGAAGAAAAACTGTGATAAGTCAATAGGATCACTTCAAGTGCACTTTACGGTTCCAGGGTTTTGCAAGTGTGCAGCAAAGAATATATTTGCTGCACACTATGCTTTTGGCGAACGTGTAAGGTTAGATTTTCAACCTGTAGCCAATACTCTCATCTTTTCTCATTATGACAGAGATGGTCTTGTTCGTAAAACTTACTTTTGCTTTTAGTTAACGACACCAATAGGGAAAGTATCAAAAAGACAACCAACGCATGTAGTATGACAGCAGAAGGGTGCCATACCAAACTTCAATGACGACAAAGCGGTGCGCTAATTCTACCACGTGAAAATAAAGGTTACCAGCAACGAGCAATCATCGTACGCCTCATTCTAACTCTTTCGCACAAAGTCTGTGAGCACACAGCGCCAGCGATCTCCCGCTAGACCGAGAGCCGACATCGCGTAATAAACGTGAAAGGCGGTCGTTGACCCCGCGTGACATAACCACGTTTCGGCAACACTCGTAACATTGGCTAAGGGATCCGCTAGACTAGTGACATTAAAAGGAAAGTGTAGGCGCTCATGAATTTCACTCACGAATTTACGATTATTCTACATGTTTAGTTGGACGTGCGTGCAATTTTACCGTTGATCATGAAATAAATATTGCACGTTATAAAAGTGTCTTTATTTTTCGCAGACAGGTTGAAGACTCCTGGCCTAATTTCTATCGACAGGCAAAATGTATGTAGAAAATGTGGGGGAGAGTATTACACAAACTCTGAAAGTTCTTTCATAGTTTTTCAACAAGCCCTAAGACTAAGCAACAGACTAAAACTTATGCAATGTTTACTATCCATTCTATCCAAGCATGTTGCAAACTTCAAAGAAAATACTACTGGCGTATATTGGGTACCAAAAACGAATACCTACATCTAAACAAGCGAAGAATTTGCATGTCTTTGCAAAATATTCGCTAAAATGTTCTGTTATTTATTTTGCAGATACAGGAAGGGAGAATCTTATTCATGAAACACATAATATGCTCTGTGGATATGTAAATGCGTAAAAGGGTTGTGAAGGTAGATTGGTCGACTCTGGTCGAGGTTCCTGTTAATTTGGACTTTAGGCGCTGTTATCATTGTCGCAATTTCTCAAAGACAATCATGTTAAACACACGGATACAGGGTGAGGGAGGATATACGGAATAGGGGCCTTACTTGTTGTGATACAAGTAAAATATACAAAACATAGAAGATATATGCATACCTATCTATAGTACGAAATGTGAATGTTGTCAGTCCGTAAGAACAAATTGAGGGCACTGTGTTAATGTGGCCATAGATGAAAGATCAGTAATCTGTCAAATGTGTTTTTAAATAAAGCGTCGAAGTTACGTCATGGTTTAAGCAGCATTTTAAGAGCTGAAGCAGCATCGAACTAAGAACAGCATTACAAATGTTGGTTTGTTTCTTCATAGTGCCGAAAGTACGGACTTGCTTTTCGGTCCGGATAAAACCTCAAGTTGAAAATCAGGACATCTTCGGACGAACGCGATGGGTCAGAAATATTACACCATATTTAAAAAAAAGGCCAAGCAATGATGAATGATGATGTTGATGATCAATTACAACACGCATTTGAGTCGTGATTTTTGCCATCCTCAAACTTGAAAGAACAGTTCCATTAGGTAGTTACAAAAAACCACATTAATCTAGTAACTTGCGCTTACGCAGTGCGCAGTACGCCAGAATGAGTTGAAGCACTCGAACCGCGCACGACAACGCGCAAAAAATGTTGTAAACATTTCTAAGAACGCAAAGAAAACAAGCTGGCCTTCTAATGATTTGACACAAACTCTTTTGGAAGTAACCTCATTTTATACGTGGCAAGAGGCTGTGGAACTAGTCCTTTGCACGAGTTTTATCTGTTGTCACGATTTTTGCCATGCCATGGGTTATAAAAAATGGCCGCTGTGTTTGCAAGCCTCCACTCAGAATTTGCAGAAATCATCAACCGCCATACCAAGAAGCTTATCATATACCAAGGATAAAGGTGTTGCCATCAATAGCTTCAATTTTGGTATAGAACTTCTTTCGTTATAATATATAATAAACTTGTTTATTCAAAACACAGCATATTTTTTATAAACACTCCTATTCACACAATCACAGAATCATCCATAAACCGTTAAAAAAAAAACAAGCAAATGTTTTCTCGGGACCTAGCAAGGTAAGGTAAATACGGGGGTTCGCGATGTGTGGCCGGCCTTGTCGCGTTCGTATGAAATCGGACCTTGTCAACGGCTTCCCTATTCATATTGAGGCTATACGTAAGTGTGCAGCGACATGATGAATGGATGCCTGGAAGTGTTTAGCTTTAGAGCGTTGCGTATTAGCATATCTTGAGACGAACATGCATGTATTAGCCGATTGTAGCATAGGCACGGTTTTGGCAACCTTGTTCTCGTTGCCTCTCTTTACAGAATATTTGACCAAGAATGACAATAGAACAGAGAATAAAATGATAGAACAGAGCGACAATTCATTGCATGAAAGAAGCCAAGTTTATTATAACATGCCAGTATTTAAAATCTAAAACCTAAAAGCAGGTTCAGTCAAGACAAATTGATAAGATACAACGCTTAGACATCTGTAAACACCATACAAAAAGAAAACAAAGAACTAAATAAAACTTTCATGCACGAAATGTGAGGAACAGTACAGAAATAATTGAAAACAGCGATAACAGTTGGAACTAGGCTCGATTGCTACAGCAATTGGATGCAGCCGCTGCGCTATTACGAAACTAGTTTTAATTAATAGTAGTTCAAAAAATTTACCATTGCAGGTACTAACGAAACTAGGCAAGTTGAACGTACACGAAGTCCTACCGACACTGATAAATATATCTAGGAGGACAAGATGGTATATGGATTGCGGAAAAATCGACGAGGATTTTATTAACACTAACAGTTATAGAATACTAGAGGATGACAGATCCCATGATATAAACAACAAAAGATTGCGAGAAAAAAAAGGTTTAATACAGCTGTGGAAATCCTGAAAGTCACAGGAACATTGGAATACCCTTTCCATCTAATCAGTATTCTAAAGATACCGTCTGTGTCAAACTGTACATTTCTTTCAAATTACATTTCGCATTTTCAACTAGATTCTGAATCTCGTGGTGCAGGCGTCAGTATTCTCAATAACGTCGAGTGAAAAGACAGCCATGCGGGAAATCAAATGCGACTGTGCGACGCACATCTGCATTCAGCAAACTTTAGAATTTTTCGTCTCAATGCCTTTAGGACATTGACATTATCTTCCTTTTCGTGACTCACAATTTGTAGATATATTCGTAGTCCACCTTTTCAAACAACGAAAATTTAATTTCCGGAAGAAATTGTTCACTGTCTCGAAAATACAAATCTAAAAAGATATTCAGCAAAGGTGACCCTTCCTTTTAAAGGTTAAGGGCCAAAGGTAACTGCGTCTTATCTCAAGAGCCACAGAATTTCAGGACGACCATTTTATAATGAAGAATTATTATGAGCCAACGGATACGCTATCATATTTTCCAATCAAGCTTGAAGACTGAAACCCACGCCGTCTATTATAGCCTATAGGACGTAATATCGAGTTTCCAGTAGATGAGGTACTCGCGAACCGTAATGGTATATGTAACCCAATATAATTCTGTGCAAAATGTGTATCGATCGCATGCGAGATGTCAGGCAGGGCGGGGTTGCAGCGGCCGCGCTGGCACGTGCTCGGCCGTTAGCCACGCTTAGACTGGAGTTTTAAATTCTAGTCAATAAATCTTTAGTAATTTACACGTGAGCTACTTTTAGTGCGCACTCAATTTAGTTTCGTGGGTGGACTAATATCTATGTTTATAGGTTTCGGACGTAATATTTAGAACTATTGTAATGGAAAAAGCTTTATATATGCGTTTATAAGACTACAGGCCTACAGAATGATAATATTCGATCTGAAGATCCAGAATGCTGTTAGCATTTACATGTCTAAAAGGCTATGTCACGGAGGTAACACACATGTAATTCGTTATTGGATCTCACTCAATCTCTCCGGCATTTGCATGAAAATCACACTGCTAGGATTTACATCAGAATTGTGTATTCAGGGTCTCTAAGCTTTTATGATGTGAGGTACGTTCTTCGTCAAATAAGACGCGTAATCGAGGAATGTATGTGAGGTACGCGACTGGAATTACTTCATTAGGAAGCACGAATTTTGGGTCGAGGGTGTCATATTCCCTCGTACGACAGGTTGATACCTGCCATCATGGATATCGTTTGAAATTCCATGGTGTTTCTCAAGCGTTCATAAAAGCTAAGTCATAAAATCACAAAAATTACAATGTTGCTAAGAAAATAATGCCATAGCCTTTCATTAGCCAAGCGGTTTTGCGACGAGTAGGTAAAATTGCGTCTGGTGCATTGATCACCAGGTTCTTTATTAGTAATCGATGGTGTGGTGTAGGGATTAACAGCCAGTTTCGTCTTGGAAGCGGATCTTCATTATAGAAGATACGGATCTAATGTCAAAGTTTATCGAGGGTCCATGACTAAATAAACAGGAAAATGACTAGGCATCTTTAAATCATACGAAAAGACACGTTGGTATTTATTGTTCTAGTATTTGATAAGATAATATCACGCCTGTATTCTACGCTGGGTAGGCAGGGTTGTTTAATACGTACACCCACATTTCGTTAGGGTGTTCCGTTATTAGAGGATGAGCTTCTGAGCAGCCTCTTATTTGTGGATAAGGATATTTAGTACCTATTCTAAATGGGAATGGTATTAGTTATCCGTGAAAGACGATAGATTAATCAGGCTGGGAGATGAGTACCTATGTGAGTATATGAATTAAAACTTGCGTTTAAGGCGTTGAACAGACGTTGGAGGCCTTGTCCGCGGACAATTCTAAGGCGCACATAGGACAAAATACTGGGATTTCAGTGTGTTCAGCGCCTAAAGGACGGCAGACGGATGGGTTGAAGTTAAGGCAAAACTTAAACCTATGAGCCTAAGGGGACTGTCCGACTGCATCGTGATCAAATTGACGTACGCAGAAAATAACTTCATTTATTCAATTGTCATATTCTAACAATACTAACAATTACGAAGATAACAAAACGCTACTCTGGCAGTTTTGAAATTCCGCCCAACCTTAATGACATGGCGATAATGGATGGCAATTAAAATAGCTGTATTGATAACAAGTGACACGTTTGATGCAGCTATCGGTTTGAGAGCACTGGCCATGCCCATCGATATTCACAAGACGTAGACATTTTAGAAAGTAATGCCGTGTTTTCAAGTCACGTTCATAGAGCTGGGTTGGTAACTGATAAGAACATCGAAGGTGACAAAGAAATTGCACTAAGTGCATTCAGAGCACTGACTTCCAAGGCCCTAAACTAGCCACAGCAGGGCCTTGTAGGTCTGCCGGAGTTGCGGGGAAGTCCTAAAGGATTACCGTGGCCCCTGGCAACGTACAGGCAACTGAAGGAACACGGGTGGGTTTTAGTCAGTAAGAGTCTGACACGCCCAGAGTTATTTGATGATTTACGAGCCAAAAAAAAGGGGTCTTGTAGGTACTTATAACTAACAATGGGAGTAATGCGACATATTATTTGTCAAAAAATTACATACCTAATTGGCACATTTTCACGACAGGTTTAAAGAAGAAAATGTATAAAAAGAAACTTGTAAAATTGTCGGATTGTCAGATCGTCGCCTGTCGGATTTATTGAATAGGCCCCTGCTCTATCATGTAGAGCTTGCCTACCATAAGTTCCCATCAGCTGGTGACAATACAATACTCTTAATGAAGTAATGCACCCTGGGCAGTCAGCTTTCCATGCCTCGCCAATCTTTTCATCATCATCCATCAATCATTATCTTTATTGTGGATCATAGGTAGGTACATAATACAGGTCGAAAATAATTAAATTGTGATCAGCTTTGTCCCGCTCTTAGGGCATACAATAGTTACACAGAAATTAAATTTACATTATTGTCATATAATACAAAAATTTATAAAATTGGTAGGTATACAACAGTGGGACACTGAACTCATCATGACTGCCTGTATTGAAGAAGTGATTTGTCTAATAAGAAGTCTTTTATAGAATAGTAGCACTTGATTACTAACAGACCATGGAGATCCTTTTAATTTCCCTAATTATTCTAATAGTCCCCGGAATATTATTAAAGATGCGTGAAGCTGTACAATACTTTCATGCATTAAATGAGATAATTTTGATCATGTCATGAGAAGTAGCTGGGCTCATGAAAAAATCAAAAGATTTGAGGTCATACATTAGCTGACATTTGAGGTCATACATTAGCTGACATTTGAGGTCATACATTAGCTGACATTTGAGGTCATACATTAGCTGACATTTGAGGTCATACATTAGCTGACATTTCATTCTTTTACTAGATCTCTTAGGCCACAGACATCAGTCTATGAGGAGATGAGGTAGGTAAAATAAAGAATATGTGTGTAACAGCTGTCACTTTACCAGGTCTAAAATAAAAGTTGGGTACACAAAATGTGATAAAAACACAAGTTGAGAGTTACAATAATAATGTTAACCTGCAATCAGTAATTTCACACAATGCTATTTGTAGCATTTACTACTGGCTAAGTTAATTTACAGGGAGATAAGACCACAGATATTAATAAATAAATTGTAATCATCGTTTATTTTACATTTGTATATGTAATTTGCTTGCTTTCATATCTAGCTATGCCAGAGATTTGATATAATTAAAGGTTTTATATTGCATTTTTTTTTTAAGCAACATATAAAACCCTCTTATGCCTTGAAGATAAATCCAAAAGTTTTTTACCCTAAGGAGCTTTCCTGAATATTTATTCATACTTTAATAAACATGCTTAAACACAATAGTTAACTAATAAATATTATAATGTATCTGTTTAACCCCAATGTTTATTTCACTTTCATGTATCCTATGGCTTATCTGTGAACAGTTTGTAGGCTACAAATGCTGCAATATTGTGTTTTTAATATGTTTTGTGTATTTCTTTTTTCTATGTTTTATATTTTAGCTGTTTGTTGTTCCATTGAATGAAAATGAAGAATGGTTTTTGATGGTGTTAATAAAATCATTTGCAGTGTCTTCTTAATTTAAATGTCTGATATACCATACATTATCTATTATCTAATGGTTCTGACGACTTGACTTGTGATAAAATTGAAGTATAGGTTTTTATAAAAATCAATAATAGAGATAAGGTTGATAAGTAAGTTTTTCATACATAATGTTTATTTGTTTGAAGAAATTGTAGTTAAACTTTGAACATTTTCATAAAAATATTTATCACTCTTTTTTCAAAGAATTTTTTCTTATTATTTTACAGATCAAGTAACTGTTAATGAAGAACTTGTTTTTATATATCATTGTTATATTTTTCCAAGTAAGTAATTCAATATTATTGTTTGTAATTAGTCTTGCGCTGTGCAGTTAGTATTAAACGTAGCATATGTGCAGTATATACAAATTCCAACTAGAAAATGTTTACTGTTCTTTATAAAATCAGTTTAATTTGTAATAATGCTGTGAGCAATATCCAGAATTCTCCTACAGGCCAGAATATCCTATATCCAGAATTTTTATAGTATCAATTTAATTAATAATTTTTCCATTATATCAGAGAATTTATGAAGTTATGTCAAATTTGATAAGTCAAGCAATTGCAAATACCTAGTAGCATTACTAACTCCTCATGACTAAAAAGGCAAAGTTTTCCCAATAGATTTTACTTGGCAGTTTTTTTTTGCCACAAGTACATTCAGCAGATTTTTTGCAAAATCATGCAAGCAAGTAAAATACGACACCTTTATCGTCAGTATTAGAGTCAAACTTATGTTTTAGTGGACGCTAAAGCTCTGATGATGCTTCTTTGCACTTTTGATGAAGGTAATTTCCACTTTGGGTTATAGAAAATCTCGAATATAGATTCCATGTCCACGCGGGCAACGCGGGTATAGTTAGTAAGAAACACTATATCACTCACCTTTATATCTTGCTAAAGTCATATAAAACGGTAACGCCCCAATGGACGAGAGCTGACGAACGGGATCAATTGTTGATACTGGCTTCGAGGAAGCTGGCTCCAGATGAACTGCCTCGCACACGCCGGGTGCACTACCTGCCGCAATCAGTAACACCACAATCAGCTAAAAATACACACACACTATCCCAACGCAACATTTCCAACTATTCTAACCAAATTCTACTGCAGCAATGTACGCACCAGCTGGCGAAAACGTGGTGACCACGGTCCGCGATACTACCTACTATACTATACGTAAATATGGACTAAAGATATTCGATATTACGTCGCTAGCTACCTTCCACTGTCTATGACGAAGCACCTCGCTATTCCACCCTCGCCGTGCACTTGAAACGCGTAATACAACAAGGATCACGATCGACTACTAACGAACATAAAATAAATGAGATTTCATCAAACGCAACACGTTTCCGTGTCTAAATATGACGACAGAAAATAAATGAAAATTATACACTTTCTTATGTTTCTTGAACTGCCTTCACACCGGAAACGGGCTTTTTTTTTAAACTTGATACAACTACTATCTCATAATTTAGAATGTACGATTTTATGGTGGAGAAATATTTCATTTCTAGTTTTTTGGACTTTAGGTAGTAACAGAAAATTTTTGAATTCATTAATTGTAACAAACAAGCGAAAAATCACTCCAAAATAAAATTGGCAGCAGGAAATACAAAAACTTTTAAACATTTCTTGTGTCTATGCTCCATGCTTGACAGCTAGATAGTTTTCGAGTTCTGCATTTTTATGATTTTTGAACGAATAACTAAGTACTATAATTTCGACCTATATTTTGGTTGCACTAGCATTCAAAAACGTAGGTAAATAAAAAACATATTTTAGTGTATTAGTAGTCGCAAATAAAGCCTTTTTATTTTGTATGCTTTTTATTTTTTTGTTTTTGGTAAATGTAGAACGTAGAGCGATTATTCCTCAGCAACAAATGCAGGCCTCTAATTCGCCACAGAATTTCTATGAGTTTCGTGATTGGTCATTCAATCAATGACGTTACAAACCATAGTCAAAGTAATCTTTAATGTCGTGTAACGAGAATAAACTTCAGGTCTTTTTGACAGGATATCGCACGGATTATGAATAAGTTTTCGTCGTAGTCCGAAAATTCGATTCTTTATTTTACATAGCAGATTTTTATTTGAATAATATAGTAGAAAATAGTTTTTCCATATACCCCGTGCGATTTCTTAGGGTATTTACAAAAATGGTGAGAATAGTTGGATGATTTTTAGGTTAGGTTGTGTTCAATGTCCTTGGTTCAGGCTACTATTTTCAATATTTTTTCATTTTTTTAGCATGCATGTCGACAGTTGATATATAGTCCAGCACGGTGGAAATTTGCAATACCCACCAATTTTAATACGCCGACAGTAGTCGCCATCAAACCAGAGAGGGTAAGTTACTTTTAATATATTAGTCATTTTGCGCATTACAATAGATGAAATTTTACTAATAGAACTGAAAGAAACTATCGCCTCATATAAATTGAGTTTCTCAGGACTGACCTTCCTGAGAAACTCATGAATTTATTGATGTTTATGTCATAAAAACAGTCTGTAATGTCAAAGAAATCAGTTGATTATCTTCTAATATCCAACAAGAACCCTCTATGAACTCGTAGGTATTATCAAAATATTAGTTAGCTTCACATTGGGGAACTTAAACTTTGTCTGTTATGATTTACTCTCAAGCAAATGTAACTTGACCTTTACCCCTTTCAGTACAATGTGCCAGTATGTCGACCATACTCAGCTCGGAAAGGGTTCTTCTCCTCCATCATCGAGAACATCAAGGAGGACATGGCCAAGAACAAGGAGATGAAGGACAACATCAAGAAGTTCAGGGAAGAGGCACAGAAATTGGAGAACTCAGATGCATTACTGGTTAATACTTATGTCTAAACATTTTCTTTAAATTCATATAGCTTTGATTCAAACTTAGGCCTGTATTATTGAACAGTTTTGTAATATGGGCCTTAATCAGAATACTGCTGTCTGATATTAAATAAAGAAATAATTATTTTGTAATACATCATGTTCAAAAGTGTGTACTCAATAATTTATTTATTAGGCTCTTCAATAAGAACACTGGCTTTACAATTTGCAAAGTCTAAGTACCTGCTAAAGCTTCTACTTAAAGAAAAGCACAGCATGTACATATTGTGTATGTGCATGTATGAGTACAGGTATTAACATAATTAATTAATTAGAACAATAATTAATACATAGTTCGAAATATTTATTAAATTAAATCAGGGATACTACTACAAAAAAGTAAAACTGCATCTTGCAATACTTAATTATAATACAAATATGAATGAAGTGGTTAATGCTATCATAAAGTGCCTTAATAATAATAATTTAAAAGTAAACATTGATAAAACCTCCTTTGTTCAGTTCTACTTATTCTGATTAAAGAATTAACGAAGCACACAAAGCTTTTCTAGATATAACAGTGGACAGTGGCTGCACATAGAAATCATGTGCCTTGTGGAGAGTTTGTAAAATAGCCTACCTCAAAACAGCCCTCTTAGTGTATCATGGTCACATAACTTCTAAAATTAGATACGGCATTGTGCTATGCAGTATTCTGTTCTGATAAATCGGCACCCTAATTACGTAATGCACGATCAATTTCAAATTGAAACCAATTGAAAAAGATTGCCAGTCCATTGCTTCATAAGTTCGACAAAAAAAAATTGAGCAGATTTTTCTTGTCGAACATATGAAGCAATGGACTGGCAATCTTTTTCAATTGGTTTCAATTTAAAATTGATTGTGCATTGCGTAATTGGGGGGCAGGTATTTATAGCCCAAAAATAATATAACCCTGCTCTTTGTGGTGTGCCACCATTGACTTCATGTAAACCTCTATTTAACATTCTTAAAAAATAAATATTAACTGTTCCCAGTATGTACATACAAATTTGAAAGCTGAAAATTTGTTAAATGCACCGCTGCTTATTTCAAAGTTGTGGACACACTGTCACATAAACACTATCTCTTGTTATGCTAATCAACTAATTATTTCTCCTATAAAGAACCACAGTTGCTTTCTAATGGTTATAACTTATAAGGACTAGAATTATTGTATAGGGAACTGCCAATCAATTGATTTAAGACAGCGTTATTCAAATGGCTTAGGTTGTTTTAATTTAGGGTCACATGGTACGGAGCCCCCAGGATAAATGGAGTAAAATTCTGACTGAGTGGTACCCTAGAGATGTTAAACGGAACAGGGGTCGGCAAAGGAAAAGATGGGAAGACGAACTCAGTCTCACAGCAGGTCCATACTGGAGAAGAGTTGCAAGGGACAGAAAGCAATGGAAAGCGTTAGAGGAGGCCTTTGCCAAGAGGCACACTGAACTCCGAGATATATTATAACTGAGGAAAGAAAATAACAGAAATTAAACTAGCAAAAGAAGGGAGTTTCAGGATAGAAAGGGCTATTGTATTGTATTCAAATGGCTTACAAAAAAATCATTCTATTCTTTGAACAAGCATTTAGACTTTAAAGACTCACACACACTGACAACTTACTATAATAGTTTGACAAATAACTTGACATTCTTAAATTAATAACCATGATTTATGTACCAATTTTATTAGCTTCATTTATTTAATGAATTTTATTCATATTTTTGCATGCTAGGTTTAGCATATTGTTTTAAAGGTGAGTATACACTAGAGCATTTTCATTTCCATGTAATTTAACGTTCTTACGAATGGTACAATACAAGCAAAAGGTGTGTTCCCGCGAATGTTCGACGCTGCGTTCGACGTAATGCTCACTGCGAGTGAGCGTTTACCTGTAACATTTCTTTCTACCTTGCGTTCATTGTAACGAACTGCCCTCGGCCAGCGCACCTCGCGCCGCACTCGGGTCTTTACCGCGCGTCGCCCGCACTCGTGCCTTTGCTCGATAAAATTTTACACCAATATGCTAGTTGGTTTTAAAATCAGGTTGTAACAAAACATCGAACGTCGTGTTCGACGTGCCATGCGGTTCGATAAAAAAACTATACCTACTCACCTTTGAAACTGTTAAAAAACCTGACCATCTGTAATGTACTACAACCAGAATACTCGCGAAATGTCGCGGATTTATACATTTTTTTAAATTCATATTCTTTATGGCACCTCTTCAGGTCATGATAACCCGAATATTAAAAAAAAATAGGTCTGTGGAGGTGCGAAAATTGATCCGCTGTTACAATGTTTAGTAGATTCTTGAAAATAAATTTCATTTCCTTTCATCATAAAGTTACTCAAAAAACATAATAAGAAATTCATTAAGTATGTTTTTTTGAGTAACTCAACACTTAAACATATTCATATTATAATTTCCAGGCTGCAAGAAGAAAGTTCCATGCAGTTGAATCAGAAGCTTCCAAGAGTTCGGAAGTACTGAAAGAAACGTTTGAAGGCATCAAGGGCAAGATGGAGCATGTCATTGAGGAAGCTAGTAAAAGTGATATCGCCAAGAAAGCTGGTAAGAAACTCTTAATCATAATAATGCTGATGAGTCAGAGTGGGTTCAAATGCTTGTAATGAGAAAAACACTTCATAGAGGAAAAGTAAACAGTCATAATATTTTTTTCCCATACCTACATGAACTTAATATCCTTATGCCTATGCCACCTGATGAATAATAAAAATCAAGGCTCCTTATTACATACTAGGTTTTACCCACGGCTTTGCCCGCATGGAGTTCGACGACGTACTTTTACGTTTATAGTTAGAATATAATCCATTCTAGTGTATGGATTATATTCTGACAAAATAATAATCTCTTCATCAAATTCAATTAATGTTCATACGATTTTCTCTCTTTTACAGGACAGTTTAAGCACGATTTTTCGAAGACAGCGAAAGGCGCAGCGGAGAGCATAGCTGACACTGGCTCCAAACTCGGAGCGACAAGTGCTTTCAAAACATTTTCACAGGTAAGACTCACTAATACCTGTACTGTTTACAGTACACTACAAGGATCTTTTGGCGCTTGAATAACATTTAGAGGGGGCGCTGTTGGTTAACATTTGTGCAGTTTTGTGAAAACAAGATGGCGACCCTAGTACCGATTTTGCCCACGAGCCAAAAGATCCTTGTATACAACTATACTGTGCATACAGTTTTCTACTTGAATTTTCTTAAATTATATGCTATTCGGCCAGTAAGATTTGAAGTTATAAGTTCGAATATCAGATGGTTATCACCGCCTCGTTTGTTCAGTGATCAACTGCTGACCACCCTGGGTTGGGGATTAATGTTATTGGTACTTTCCAACGGGAAATTCTAAGTAGCAACCTGGTGTATGTATGCTCGATTTATGGCAATATAAAGAAAGAAAGAAAGAAAAAGTATTTATTGGGACAGGCACAGGAGATCACAAATTAAAATAAAACACAATTGAGACATACTTAAATAAGAATCAAAAACAATAAAAGAAATTAAACAATGTAAAATTAAAAAGGAAGCAGAGTCCTGTGCGAGGCCAAAAGGCTCCTATCTCAGCATGATATACTTGCCTCCTATGGCGTGAGCTACTTGTAACATAATAATCATATTTAACGCATTTTGTTATAACTCTGTTATTCTTGTCTCTAAATGTGTGAACGTTTGTGGAGAAAAAGATAAAGATTAATTATTATAATTATATGGGTGTACAACATTTCTACCCAAGTACCCACTCCCTTTGGGGAATACGTAAAGGGGATGATGTCCATCTTTTTTTTACTAATATTTGTTAGCAAATAGTGCAAAAAATATTATAAAAATTGCTAAGTTATAAACGTTTTAAAGTAACTGCTAGACAAAGACGGCACTATAACAGAAGTGACGTCACGACTGTACATAACTTCATACTAGCGCTATAACATTATCCGTTCCGAGCGACAAGGACAGAAATAATCCCTTCCAAAAACTTTTAAAGAGTAGATTCTCTAGATTTATTTTCTATAATCTTATTTTGCTATGCCTTCTTTAAATTACATTATTTGTTCGAACGTTAGAATATTAGTCATTATCATCCCTATTTTATGAAGATCGAATAATCACCATTATACAACCACCCTTAATTGACTGGTAGATAATGCCTAGGGCATTAAGTTCGCCTTTGTACCTTCAGGCTGGTATCACAGCTGTCCGGGAGACTCCTACGGGCCGTCCGTACTCGGGAGACACGTACGGGTAGCGCCCGCAGTGGCCGCAGTGCTCTGAAACGAGGGAGTTAGTACGATACAGTTGCTAGCTTTGTACTCGCTCTTCCCCCGGGAGTGTCGCGTACGACCAACCCGCGTCGCTGTGAAACAATGTTCTAGCGCCTCACGTGTGTCTCCGTTCTGGGAGCCCGTACAGCTGTGTAAATAGCCTTAGGCTGCCTGTCCACTGGAGCGGAGAGGACAAAAGAGGAGCGGAGATGTGCCAATATTAACCAATAGAGTCTTGACTCCGCCCCTGAGTTTAGATTTGATTGGTTAATAATGGCACATCTCCGCTCCTCTCCGCTCCAGTGGACAGGCAGCCTTATTGTGCACAAAGACAATTAAATAAAACCAACAGAAGTGAAAACTGATATTAGCGCTATCTATATTCTATAATACAGCACTACGGCGCGAGCATGTCGGTGACGCGAATCCATAAGTTTATCCCTAAAAATCGCTCAACGCGCCTAAAGACATTTTCACTTCAATAAAATATTAATGATATGCCAGATTATGCCTTAGATGTGTCATGTATTGTTGTAGATCCTAAATAAATAATACATGTTAGTTACAATGTGTTTACAGGCGACCGCAGTGGTGAAAGAAGAGATATCGCCGCGAGGGTTGGAAGGACGTGTCTACATGGCGCCCAGTGCTTTACGGAAACGAGTCGAGGTGAATATCATTTGAGTTTCTTAATTAAGGGTTTTGTTTTAAATGTGAGGTGTTTGCTAGTTTCCCTAGAAACTACTGTACTTTTTAGGTATGGTCAACCGCGCATCTATAACGGTTATACTTGAACTACGAAAGCACATTTACTGCTACGAAATAAGGTGCTGTCACACTCAAAGAGTGTCACAGGTGCTGTCACAGTCATAGTGTAGCGGTGTGTACCATTGAAGAAGTTCATATGTATACACCGTAAGGACTATTTCTGCTTGCAGCGCTCGGCGGCTATAGATCCGGGGCGGTAACAGATGTGGTCATCGTGTTCACGGGATTTTGTTTTCAAACTGCTTAGATATTAAATTCTTCGAAACATCGCCACATGCGAACTCGTCACACTAACGTCACGCAAAACCCTGCATCGCGCAAGCAGAGTTTATTGCGTGACTAGCAAATATAGAATAGAACGTCCCCACAACAATCGTATCGTCGGGCAGTAACCAACCAGATAAAATACCCGTCTGGTCAGAGGATCCTCCCTCTTCTATGGAGGATGAGAACTTTACACCCCGTTCCTCTTACCTCTTTGATAGTAACAATTTGACTTTGACCAAGACAACGAGGTATTCCATACACTAATCTGAATAGCATGGGCGTGCGGTTGACTTCTTTATGAAGAGGATTTATAGCTGAGAAAGTAATCCCGCAGCACAGACCCAAAAAAAAAAAATACTGTTGTTTGAGTACAAACCTTTATAAGCATTTTGTCGTCACTTTTTCGTCGGATGATTTTAATTATTATAAACGAATTTTGGATTTCCTTCGCGTATTCTACTGTGCCAAATAAACGTTTTTTTCTTTTTTCTCTCTAACATAGTGTTTTCTTGTTTGGATTCTGGTTAATTTAAGTTTGTTGTCTTGTATAGGTTGCTACAGACGAACGGACATTCGCGCCAGACACGGAAACGATGGGCGTGGAGCTACACAAGGACTCCAAGTTCTACCAACAGTGGGAGGACTTCAAGAACAACAACCAGTATTTTAACAAGGTAATATAATTTACTACAAGCTGTCAGATCCTGAGCCTGATCAGATTTCTCATCGGCTAAAATTACGAACTTCTATACAAACTTTCATCCCCTATTTAAACCCCTTTAGGGGGTGAATTTTCAAAAATCCTTCTAGTAAGTAGATAAACTACAAATCTCTTAATTTTGAAACTTTTTCTCTTAATAATAAAACTTTTTAAGTAACATACCTAAAATTGCACTTTTTGAATTTAAATATTTCTTAGTAGACCGTTCGCATGTTTTAAACTTATCCCTGTTATAAAGGGAAACCAATTACTAGCTATACAACACACATACTCTGTAACATACGATATGTATCGCTGTTGGTTGCATAAATAAAGAAAAAAAAAAATAGTGCTCACTTTCGCTATATAAGGAACTTTTGTGCTACCGTTGTTTGTCAGTAAATGTGTTTACTTTTTTTTTTTGGTAGAAGATTACTCACATAATTATTATTATGCCTCTAAGGATGTTATTTAAGTTTAATTTATTTTCTTTACTAAACGTTCACCAAACATGTTACAGGTACTAGATTGGAAAATAAAATACGAAGAATCGGACAACCCCGTAGTAAAAGCCTCACGTTTCGTCACGGAAAAGGTAAGCAGCTTGTTTGGCAACATATTCGAGAAGACCGAACTGTCAAAGACCCTCACCGAAATATGCAAGATCGACCCCAACTTTACGTCGCAATCCTTCCTAGAGGACTGTGCGAACGACATCATACCGAACATTCTCGAAGCAATCGTACGCGGAGATTTAGCCATACTCAAAGACTGGTGCTACGAAGGCGTCTTCAACATCCTGGCGACACCCATCAAACAGTGCCAACAACTCGGATATCACCTAGACTCTAAGATACTGGACATTGAACAGATCGAGCTCGTCATGGGTAAAATGATGGAGCAGGGACCTGTTCTAGTGATAACATTCCAGTCTCAGCAGATCATGTGTGTCAGAGACAGTAAGAACAAAGTAATAGAGGGCGACCTCGACAAGGTGATGCGCGTGAACTACGTGTGGGTACTGTGTCGCGACCCTCAGGAACTCAACCCCAAGGCGGCCTGGCGGTTGCTGGAGCTATCCGCCAATAGCGTAGAGCAGTTAATATAGGTGAATTAATGTAGTCATAATTAAATCGTTGACATTTTATTGTATGGTTTTCATAAACCTGTCCATGAATTTCCTCGAAATGACGCAACATCAAACCAAAATCTTGGAGCGGACATGGTCCGAGAAATATAGCTTGTGTTGCGACCAGCACTTAGACTGATACGTGAACTATGGCGAGTATAATAGATAGATACGACTTAAATGACGATACGACAGTCTTTAAAATATATTTGAGACTACAACGATGATCGAAAGTCTATGAAATATTATATACATGAATCGCTTACGTACCCAGTCATATATTACCAAAGCGGTATGTACCAGCCAGTGTAAATAATAAACCATGTTTAAGTTATCCCAGGAGTTTCTGATAGTTTCGTTTGCAATAGGATTGGAGCTGTGTTCAATCGGGAATTTACTTTTAAGTTATTTAATACTCTGAAAGCTTTTCATGCACATAAGAATTTCTCAATACACAGTTTATTTATTTATTTTCTGTTTTGAAACTACATAATATTCGTCAAATATGTTGATATCGAATGAAATATTGTAGATCCGGTTTTAGTGAATGCAATAAAACGACAATGACATGAAATAGTGATTACAGCGGTTGTAACGTTGTAAGGAAAGGTTTTCGAGTAACATTATGTTTTGAGTAATAGTTTATGATTATTTTGTATCATTATTAGTTCGTTTCTAACGATTTATTATTTATTTTAATAAATTGTTTTATTTTTATTATTTGCTTTTATTTTTTTAATTTATTGTTTGTTTGATAATATTCTGAAGAGGGTCTGGAGCTCGAAATAGACTCGATTTACCCGACCCTAGAAGAGTTTTTACAGTTTATAACGGCACAATTTGGCATTTTTATATCCTCGACGACACAACTCACCACTGGCGCGATCGTACACAAACTGAAATAGTAGCGCGTCAAGTTTGTGCATACCACAAACTTCGGGCACGCTTGGTGGGTGGAAAGGCTTCTGGTATCTAGCCTACATCTCTAAATCTGTGGGCTCCGGGGACTTTAATCCCATCCACCCTGCCCTTTGTTGGTCCCCCAGCGACGCCGTACATCCGAGGGTCCACAGAGGGTGCCCTTAGCGTGTAGTCATAGTTTGTACATTTTATGCTCTGGCAAGAGGCCTAAATTTATTGGAGGCATCCACAGGAAAGCGACAATGTCCTTGGATATAGCTTGCGAAAGTTGCGAAATGCAATTCATAAAAAAAAGGCAGCGGGGACTGTTGTGTGGAAATCGGTTGGAGTAATGAGGAAAAAGTCGTGAGGAAAGTTTTGAGTATGAATGTATAATAAGTAATAATGAAAGTAATAATAAATAAGAGTAGCCGAAGACCAAAGAAAAATGGAAAGACTGTGAAAGAGGATATGGGTAGAAATGGGGCGACTACCGAGATGACGACTAATAGAGAAGAAAAATACATGTTGGTTCGCAGGAGAATGTTGAATGTTGCAGGAGAATGATAATTGAAGATGATATGATATGAAGTTTCATTTTTTCAATTCATTCAATTATAAGGAATTTTAACGACATAATATTATAAATGCGAAAGGGAGTCTGTTTATTACGCTTTCACGCTATAACGGCTGCACGGATTTGGATGTTTGGCGCATGCGTAGACCATGACCTGGGTGGGTTAGAACATAGGATAATTTTTATCCCGATATTCCCACGGGATCGAGACTTACGCGGGTGAAACCGCGGGGCGCAGCTAGTTAATTAATAAAGATGAGTAAAAAAACAACAATAAATCTGCCTAGCCTTTTCCCAACTATGAAATGAAATGAAATTGTTTATTCTGTAAATAACATATCGGAATCACTGTTACACGTCTTAAAAATAAGCTAGATTAGTTCGGCGTTTCCTAACTTACTACTCTGAGAAGAAAGGCCGAAACAAACTCACGAGGTCACAGTCTCTTTTAAAGTCCAGACATAATCTTGGTCAAGCCATATGAGAACCATGTAGATGGTCTGAAATGGTCTTTTGAGGAAAGAACCACACAGCTTTGAGTGGACCTATTCAGTCAGTGCAAGCATTTGTCAGTAATCTATTTTGGAGTCAGCTTCCAGTCTAACCGGATGCAGCTGAATAGGTACCAGTATTTTACATGGAGCGACTGCTTATCTGACCACAACCCAGTAACTGGGTACTACGATACCCCTTGGTAAGACTGGTTGAAAAAAAAAACAATAATTATTTTAAATACTCAATTTTATTGGAGGCACAATGAACAGACGGTGGTGCCGTCGTACAATACAATATATTTACAAATACAATAATAACATTAGTGCTACTTTACGCGTGAGAACACCGATGCGGATGACGTAGTGACTAGGCTACTAAACCTTAACGTTCCTAATGAAATACTTAAATAAAAACTATAATAGGCTTGCTTGCTCGTGGAATGTACGATTGGAATCATTTTTTATGTTGATTTTAGTCAAATCTTTATCTAAATATGTAATGCAAAATGGTTAGTGCCAAAGAATCTATTTCACGTCTCGTCGGTACAGGAAATAATGTCCCTCGAGCACTTTCTGATATTTAAAATGAAGTCGCTTACTGCAGAAAAAGGCGCAGAATAATAATAAGTGTTAGCTTTTCTTTGTACTGTAAGCTGCATCAACATAAACATGTTGGTATCGTTAAAAACTATACAGAAATAACTTTGTTGTCATTCAAACAATAAAACAAAATTAATAAATCTTAAAATGGCTGTCCAACTCGAGTATTTCACTAACTCTTCGATCAGACAGTTTAATTGAACATGATGTTTACAAAACGCAGATCTTAAAATAAAAATAATCTAATTTGTATTAAATTTCTTATCATGACTTAAAATTATGTAAAATATGTGTACATAATTATATTATGCTTAAAATATTGTAATTACGCGCCAAAAAGCTCAATCACATAATAATTAACTACACAGTGTTGCAAGTGTGTAAAATTCGTTAAAAACGTTAGTAGTGTTGCCATACACGCTCTACACCTAGTGTTAAAATCGACGGATTCTCATAATATTTTATTTATAAGTAAACATTTGTATTTCTCTGTTTTAAGATACATTTATTAAATTATTTTAAGATCTCAATTATTCATTTAAACAAATGTTTACAAATAAACTAACCTTTCCCTACTTAGCTCGTTTTGATCACAACCGTGCATCTATGCCACGCTAGTTAAGTGTACAATCTTTTAAAATTAATTATAAATATTAGAATACAGTACAATTTGCATAAAAGCTGAAATAACATCATATTCATCATCAAATAGGCATCGCAGATCACATGTGTTAAAACAGTGTAAATTCAGTGATTTTTTTTGCAAAAAAATCGATTACAAGTAGAACTTAAGGTTAACTTATCCTTAACTTCTTGCTAATTAAAACAAAAGCAATGAATGATTTCTTCTATTAATGTGTGGTGTCCGACTAATAAGTCAAAAAGTGATTGAATACCTTGATTTTTATTATAAAACACAAAATTGGTCTTAAAAACTTCTTCAAGATTTCAAATTCAAGTCGTAATTTATACATAGAGGGCGATGTAGAACAGCATCATTATTCATTGAGAGTTGAATAATAGGTACCATGAATATTTTCACTAAAGTGTGAAAAACATGGCATCTTTATCTCAGATTCGACAAAGTTAAAGAAACAATTAGGCTTTAATCTCAAAAAATCTGGACGAAGTATATCTCTTGTTCTTGTCGCTGGGGCTTTAACTTTGTCTGAAAATGTATTAAATTGAAACCCAGTTTTCAAACCATCCCCTCTGTATCAAATTCCGCCTCATAATTATGTGTTAGTATAGTGTTACAAGGATCTTTTGGCGCCTTGCGTTTTTGGTAAACATTTATACAAAACAAGATGGCGGTATTAGTTCAGATTTTGGCCACGCGCCAATAGAACCTTGTAGCGCTGTGCGCGCTTGTGACGTGTAGTGCGCCTAGTGCGACGAGTGCGTCTAGTCTACAACCCACTGCAGCACGCTGGTGTCGAGGCCGCCCGTGCTGACGAGGCGCGAGTCGTCGCGCAGGAAGCGCGCGCACGTCACGTGCGACGAGTGCCCGCCGTACTGGTGGCACAGCGACTGGAACACAGAGGCATAATAATGTGTTATTTTCATAATATATGTGTTGGGAGAGTTCCCTAAGGTAAAATAATAACAAAAAAAATAAATCATGCGGGGCAGTCTTTAGGGACTGCCGATAGAACTGAAAACTAAGTAACGCCATCTAACGAAAATGTCAGGAATTTATGTGGCTTGCTGTCAGTACAAGAACGAAAGCTGTAGCTCCATTTAAAAAAAAACAAAAAATTAAACAGAGTGCGCTGTCAACAAAAAAGTGCTCAACACGCCTTCGGTGACGATGACGCGAGTTCCATGATTTTTGTTCACCCAAAAAGTGCTCAACGCGCTTAAAGAAGTTTTCACTTAAAAATTAGGAATATGCATTTAAGGGTATCCTTAAGGTCATCGCCCATTATAACAGCACCGCTAAAGCACGGTACCGCCCCGGCACCGCCTCGAAAAATCTAGTCAAGCTGTAAGCCAGGCGACGGCTAGCCGCCAACGCGCCGGAAGCAAGGCGACCGCTCGCTGCCGGCACGCCACCGGCGAGGGAACAGTTTATTGTTTATTCACAAGCAAGGCGTCACCGTGCGGCCGGCGGGGCGTCACCCCGCGGACGGTGAGGCGCCAGCGAGCGGGCACCTCGTTTGAAGCGCGCTGTCGGCCCGACGTGTGACGGATCGCGGGCCGCTCACTGCCGGCGAGCCGTCCACTATTTTGTATACCCATCGTAAAATAGACTTTAATGCATTTAATTTAAAATCCTAACTTGATTGACAAGTTATATGCCGAGTCGGAGCCGTGCTGTTAAAATGAGCGATGACCATTACACCGCTTTTACAAATGTGACGTATTTTCAGACCTACACTAATAAAAATTATTGTTCACAATACTAACTGCCTACCTACTCTTTAATTCTTGTTGGCGTACTAGGTGCGCACCTGCCATGGCTTAAGCTTACGTAATTCCATTTTTCATAAGGAACTTTATATTAACCGTTTTTGCATAAACTCGTTTCCTTTCTTACTATCACTTGTTTTCTATAAATCTTTGTCGAAATTTTTTTTTACTTCATGTTTGTCGTGCCTTTCATTTACACACTTCCTTACGCTTTGTCTAGTCATTGTGTGAACTGTGTCGTTAACTATTTTGTTGATATTTTTATCAAGTTTTGTATACAATAACACACAACTAGACTAAAACTTGTTTTCTGTGTAAACGAACGAAACTGGTAAGGGCTATTTATAACCTTGTTTCCAATTATGTTATTTCCACTTAAACAAACATCAACTTGTAAGTGTAAATAAAGTTGATATCAGACTGACTAGTACTGTTGAAAAAGTAGTAAAAAATAAGAAGTTGTAGCGCAAACTGAACCTTATGTGTAGGTATTACAGTTGTTTTTCCTAAAATTCGTGTTTGTTTACATGTTTGGCAAATAAATTGCGAATACAGTATAGAGAACATACCGAATACATGTTGTATACCTCTGTGTGTGAACGCAGAGGTTGGACACTGTTCTTACCTTAGGCTGTGTGACGGGGTACGCGAACAGCTTCACTTTGCCGAAGTCATCGCCCGTGGCCACCAGGCGGCCGTCGTTGGACCTGCAACCATACATTGGCACTTTAAACTACAGTATGAGGGTATAGTAGACCTCCACGAGACCACGGGCCCGGAGTTAGTAAGTTGCCGGGCTCACACCCTCGTGCGACGTGCGTGTCGTGTGTATCTTACACGCACGTGTGCTCTGCCCGCCCGCGTCGGACGGACACAGTGAGGGAAGAGACCGTGCAGCTTTGTCTGCGCACACACGCCTGCACTATAATATCTCCCGCGATTGGTCACCATGGCCAAAATTTAGTCTAAAAGACTACTTCTTCAAGGCACCTTTTCGCATAATGTTGTTGGTATGATTTGAAACCATGGAATCAGTTAGTATATAATATAAGTACTATAATAATTGTTTGAACCTAAATTTGAAATTACGAAAATTCAAGTTAAACATAAGAAATAAGCAATAATTATTTTCCAGCCAGAATAATAGCTATTTAACCAACTTTGAAAACGAAGGGGGTCTTGTATTTGTATTTTTATTTAGGTACACGTCTTACCTACCAATTTACAAACCACACGGGTGGTTTTTACGGTGTGGTGTATGAACCACATTTTAGGTTTTTTTTTTAATAATAATAATAATGTCATTATTATTATTATTTATTTTTCCAAATGAATTTGAATGTATTAAACATTATAACGGTATAATTTGTAATGCCGTAATCATTAAAATGTGATGTTATATTTAAATTGATTTGTTCAAATGATAACTGAACACTTATATCCTATTTTTTTTTATTATGACATAGTCATCATCATCATTTCAGCCAAAAGACGTCCACTGCTGGACATAGGCCTCCCACCAAGCACCGCCACTTCGACCGATTCTGTGCTTCCCGCATCCAGCGGATTCCTGCGGCCTTTACAAGGTCATCGGTCCATCTTGTGGGAGGCCTTCCGACGCTGCTTCTTCCGGTACGCGGTCGCCACTCCAGAACCTTTCGGCCCCATCGGCCATCTATTCTGCGAGCAATATGTCCTGCCCATTGCCACTTAAGTATGGCAATTCTTCGGGCTATGTCGGTTACCTTGGTTCTCCTGCGGATCTCTTCATTTCTGATTCGATCACGTAGGGAAACTCCTAGCATAGCCCTCTCCATTGATGACATAGTACGTACAATTAATATCTATTTTACTTCATAATTCTAAAGCATGCTCCTTTTCCTATTGTAATAAATTGTTGTGCCCGACAGGGTCCATGTGAACTTTGTAACTATTATTTTAATATCTTGTACACACATGAGATATACAATAAAGAATTGAATTGAATTGAGGTCTATGTATAACGCTGAATCCTATGTGCTTTGTCACCTGGTGCAGGAGTTGATGTCAGTCCCGTCGGCGTTCTCGGGCCACACGCCGATGGTCTGGAACGTGATGGGGCAGCTGTTGCCGGCCCACGGCACGTCGCGCATCGACGTCGGCGCCGGGATCTGGCGACACGTGGTCGCGTTCCCTGGGGAAACAAGAATATGAAGTAAAATGCGTATTTTTTTAAGTCGGTGCACAGCGATATTTGCACCTTGGTGAGATAGCACGAAATATGCTCATATCTATCAACTGCCTAGCCTTTTTCCAACTATGCTGGGGTCGGCCTCCAGTCTAACTAACCGGATGCAGCTGAATACCAGTGTTATGGAGCGACTGCGTATCTGACCTCCACGACCCAGTTACTGGGTAATATTACAATACCCCTTGGTAAGTCTGGTTGTCAGACTTTCGGGCTTCTGATGACCCGTAACGACTGTCAAAGATCCACGAATGACAGCCGAGACCAACGGCTTAAGACCCTACCTCAAAAATAAGCGGCAAGCGTACCTTAACCTGATTGATTGACCCGTGCGGCTGTCATTACTTAGCCTCATGCGCATATCCACACAGTATATACGATTGAACCAGACGCCCCGTGTATCTGGACCACGGAATAGGGAACTGAAGAACGTGATCCATTTTACACTATTTTTTTCTCAGATTCATCCGATACAACCCCCTCCTCCGACAATACCCTTTATCCTTCCAAAAGTTACTCTTTTACGACAAAACAACTTTAAGGCTGCCTGTTCCACTGGAGCGGAGAGGAGAAAAGAGGAGCGGAGATGTGCCAATATTAACCAATAGAATCTTGACTCCGCCCCTGAGTTTAGATTTGATTGGTTAATAATGGCACATCTCCGCTCCTCTCCTCTCCTCTCCGCTCCAGTGGACAGGCAGCCTAAAAGTGAACAAATTATTCATTTTCAACAATAAATTAAAACGTATAGTTGTTTACTCACAGTAAAGCAGCTCATAGTCTCCAGAATTGCTCCTTATGTACTGACTGTCCTCCGACCAATCCAAATGTGTGATATAGCTGGAGTGACCCTGCGAATATTATTTACACAATATTATATGCGATGTTAAGGTGAATGTAGATACACACTTGTATTAGCACTACCTGCTCTACTTATTTACAATGATTTGTGTAAGTACTTCTGACGTGAAAGACCTAAAGAAAATCTCTCAAAAGAAACACTTTTATAACTGTCGTGTAAGGCCGCGTCCTTAGCAAAAGCGACTGTCACGCGAGTACACGATGGTCGCGCTCTTTTATATGAATAATAACTGTTGCCAGGGCGTCGCCAAGGGGGCAAAGGGAGGCTCCCCCCGTAGAGATTCACATATCTAAAAGCCAATTTTGTTTGTCTGGACGACTTTTATTTGGTTTTTTAAAGTTCCATATCTCCTAAACGGGGTCTAATCCGGAGTCCGGGGACGTAATATTTGATCTATGTGTTGGTGCTAGACCCAATCATAATACCTATTAGGTTTCAGCTCTACAGTTCTGAATACTTTTGGGGAAAACGACCCGAAAGGTCCGTTTCCAATCCATACCTACATTGAAAAAGGAAATTATTATTTTTCTCAGTTCTTATCGGGACTACAGATTTGAAACTGATTGTCAAAAATCAAATGTCCACCAGCATCGATTTTGGCCCCATTGTGCGCCGTAGAGGTAAGAGTCGCACTACAAGTATAAACCTTCATGTGCTCTTGAGTATTGACTGTGCCTACAAATCATACTTTTCCCATCCTCCATATATCAACTTGCCCCCTTCTGGGCCATCGGCTGGCGACGCCCTTGGCCGTTGATTCAGGACTAAAAGTAGCCTAATGTCTTTCTCCAGATTATGTCTACTTATGTGCCAAATCCGTTAAACCGTTTTAGCGTGAAAGCGTAAGAAACAAACTCACTTTCTCATTTAAAATATTAGATTAGATAAGAATAATATGACATATTCGTGCAATCAATCAATTTGCGTATGTACGTCATTATTTAGGTATACGATCGCGAATTCGCGCGACAGTCGCATTTGGTTAGGACGTAGTGTGTATTTAGAAATTGTAATGTGCCCTTGCGCGACTGCTAGTCACCGCCCGCGGAATGCTCACGGTGAGACGGGGGAGGTAGATGTCGGCCAAGCTAACTGAGTCTGACAATGTTGTCAATGGCGCCCTCCCTCTTCTGACCGCTCACAAACCTCAGGTGGTGACTAGCAGTCGCGCAAGGACTATATAAAAAGCTATTCGTTCGCAGTATTTTCGAATAAAGGATTGCCATTGTTTAAATATATTAGCAGGCTTTTGGACTCTAGAAACAAGCATAGTATTAATTTAATGTTCGAGTAAGATAGAAGCTCAATAGAATAATAGATATGTATAGTTATAGATAGGCTGACAATCACATTTTCTAAGCATACTATGTTATTTCAATATTTGCATATTTTAAGGATATTTTACAATAGTTCTTCATTACTTTAAATAATATGGGTCTACATAGGGAAGGGTTTTTATTCCTGGTAAGCATTCTAGGGCGAATTTTATATTATTAAACATGCAATATGAATGTAATGTTAATGTTACCCTTCTACGTTTTTTCTCCGTGCACTAAGTCGCGTGAAATTGTACAAGTTAGGATATTACTCATTAATAAAGATGAGGTAGGTACAGCCTGGTTCAAACTTAATGGCGGCTCGGAACATGAGGCGAGTCACTGCGCAGTGACGAATTCATGTGTCAGCGGGGCGAGGGGTGGGGTACTGCGCAGTGAATAGCTAACTTCCGAGCCGCCATTAAGTTTGAATCGAACTGTATTGTTAGTAGGTTCAGAAGTTTCTAACAATAAAATAGTCTACAAAATATCAATTTAAGTGATTTAAAGTTTCTAAGAATTTTTTACTACCTACTCTAAAAAGAAGTTTTTAGTTTAGATAAAAGGTAAAAGTAATATTGTAGACCTAGATTTTCATCCTTAAACTACCTACTTATTACAATCGCAAAATAAGTCTTAGCCCACGTACGCACGGACGTAAAAATATCGTGGCGGGATTTTATCGCGCACTGTATTTTCAACTCTCGGCGCTAAGCAGAGCGTTGAAAATCCTGTGCACGAAAAAAAATCGCCCGTGCGAAACTGGGCTTACTTCTACATTTATGAATCAAGAAGTAATAGTAATTAATCAATCTTAATAATGTACTCGTAATTAACAGCACTATAACTATTTGAATGATATGATAGTTCTATAACTTAAACCATCAATTTCGTTATGATGGCATTGTAAAAGTAAATGCTGGGGAGTTTGTTGCGCTACTTCTTCCCAGCTAAAGCACTAGGTAGTGGTGAAGGGCGAGCGTTATGGGGGACTGTCTCATGTAATTTTGACGTTCGAAAAGTGCTGAACCTCAGTCTAGTTTGATTAATGATTTTGAAATGTATTAAAGTGTGTTCTTACCAAGCACTTCCCGAGCCGGCTGTACCTCGCGCCGTTGTCATCGACGCGGTACACGTAGATGAAGTTGTCCCGCGAGCCCAGCGCGACCAGCTTGTTGTCAGGCGAGTACTGGATCGTTTGGATCGGCTCGCATCTGATAGTGAAAAGATGATGAATATTTTTTATTTTCGTAAGCAGGTTATGGGATCCAGTTTCCCATACATGAGGGTGCATGTTCGCAATGAGATGAGCCCAAAAATGCATTTTTTTTTTATTGTTGGTCGGACATTCTCAGTTAATTTTGGATACCAGCGCCATACAGTTAAAGACACCATTGTGAGTGAAATATATATTCCTATTTATTTATAGTTCACAAAAAGACTTAGTTTGTTAGTAATAAATAACAGACAGACAGAGGCAACTTCGAGGTGAATATACCTGCACGCGTAGCATGACGCTTTCTATGTCTACGAAGAATAAACACAGCTTTTTCTATACAATTGACATCGCACTGTAGAAATCTTTTTACAATCTGTCATTTTGTCTTCCGTTTCTCACTATCTTTGTCTAGGTCCTTTTATATGTAGACAATTTCAGAAGAAAGTTTTCTATACCAAATTGTCAAAATCATACTGACAACTAACAGTTGTCTAAGATAGACAGAAGATAGTGAAACTATACCCGACGGTCACAAAGTATATAAGTACGGTTATCTACAAAATCATGATTTTACAGAAGAGTGTTTTAAACGCAAAACTGTGATAATTAATAGAAGAACAAAGCTATCTTCTATTTTACATCATTTCGTTAATATTACTGTAGTATTTTTTTGTTCCAAAACAGTACTTCGAATCTTTAAAGAAAATAAATTTTAGTTGTGTTTAACGGGACTAAATATCAGTAAAAATTGAGAATCAAATAAAAAAACATAATATGACGAAACAGAGAATTCTGAGTCGAATTATGTAAGAGTGAATTTCGTAAAAACTGCGGTTGCCTCTTTCTACTTTGCTGCCGTCGTACTGTCTACACGGAACGTCATTTTTGTCTACTCTTTCGTCGACAAAGCGGTGCTCATGCTACGCGTGCTGGTAGGTAATTAGCGCTGTGCGATCTGAATGACACTTTACTGTGTCGTAGCAAGGGTCAATATGTATTTAATTCAATTTACTTAATCTGAAAATGTAATAATTAGTTAAGGTATTTGCCGCCCCCTGCGGCCCCGGGCACACGCACTCGTGCTTGACCCCAGAGCCGCACTACAGCACGTGTGTACAGACCCGTCCTGGTGCTGGGCCAGCAGCTCGCGCGACGTGGGCTCGTACACGCGCCACTGGCCCGACAGGCAGCCCACGGCCAGCACGCCGCCGTCCTGCGACCAGGCGCAGCACTGCGCACGCTCCTGCAACAGAACTGAGTTTTACTACCTTTCATTTTGAAAACTTTTACTAATGCCGAAATAACATCAATAATCTGTGATGTTTTCGGGTAACCATTGATCAAATCAACGATGTGCTGTGAGTGCCACATAACACAGACATTAGCATTTTAAGTATTGTTTTCATAGTCTTAGGATGATTTCCACCAAACGGTTCGCATCGCATCGGATCGGAACGGATGCGGCGTCAACCTACCGCGTCCGGCAGAACTTCGACGCATACGAACGACTCCGTACCGTCGCTTGCAAACGTACCCGTTTCTGCACCTAGTCAAATAATTTCATCCTACTGTGTTGAAAGAAGCAAAAGCCGAAAGGATCCGATCAGATACGACGACCGGCGAACGGAGCCGATCGTGCGTCACTCACAGCATACTTTCGGCTACAATGGCGTATCGCGGAAGACGCCCGCGGTCAAGCTGCTGTGCGCGGCTTGGTAATATATACTTTAACTTATTGTTTATATGATTTAATATCATTTAAAGAATAAAAAAAAATCCGTTCCAATCCGATGCGATGCGAGAAGTTTTTTGGAAATCATCCTCTAAAGTAGGTACTTTTTCTTTATCTATACAATAAGACATGTAACACCGCTCCAAATCCCCCAAAAAAATAGGGGTAAAGGTAGAACGAGCATGATGTTAAGGAGGCTACCTCGATGTCCTTGCTCCACACGGTGCAGTGGCTGAGCCCGTCCCACAGCTGCAGCAGCTTGTCCCAGCCGGCCGTCGCGAACTGGGCCAGCACGGGGTGCGCGGCCAGGCCCCACAGCTCGTCCACGTGGCCTGCAGTAACAACACAACATGATATCACTCTTTCTAAAATCATTTCTTCATATTATAAGCCTAACAATAAGCACTTTTGTACGAAATGAGAAACAGTTCCTAAATTGTAAGCTCTATTAGTATCTAATTGGAGGATTTATCCCTTCTCGGGCGGCGTATATCGAATTCCTCACTACGCTCGAATTCAAAATAACGCCGGAAGAGCAAAATATTACTTTGTACCCTTGTAACACAAATTTTCATGTCAGTCATTTATAATTATAATGTTTGATTTATCAAATCTATTCAAAAATACTAGTTTAATGTTCGTAAACAGGGACTACAGATGGCTTTTTAATCCCTAGGGACTAAAAGTAATTTGAATTTGGAATGTGGATATTGTTAGTAAAAGTTCTAATCACCAAAGAGAAGAAGTAACAGGCTGGCAAGAAAGAGAAAAAGTGTGAATTTGGTCAAAATGAAAATCCAAGAAGGCGGCTGCGAAAATTTTCAAATTTTTCGGCATGGGTATCGTGTTCATAGTTTTCGAGGGTGGTAAAGCCGATAATGAGGTCAAAATGTAAATCCAAGATGGCGGCTGCGATTTTTTTTTCTGTCATGTCATCAATCATACGTAAGTAGAATCTTTGTTTCTGATGGGGGTCGGAGAAAAAACGTGTGTTACGTTTTTTTTCTCATAGATGGTGATAAAAAGTAGAGTGTTCAACTCGGGAGAAACACTATTTTAAGCTCGAGTGACGTACTTTGAATCCTTTGCTCCGCTTTGGAATCAAAGAAACACTCTAAAATAAAAATTGTTGTTTGCTCCCTTGGCAAACACTCTACTATTTCTACACTTTATAATGGATTTTGATGCAATTTTGTCCATCCTTAAGCCAATTTAATATTTTGGGATATAACAAAAATCTCACATCAGGAGATCGAATCCTTACAAAGGATGCGATATTAATCGGTTAGTTTAAAAATAAAGATGTCAGTTACCCAGCACGGCAGGCGAGAAGCCCAGCTGCAGGTCTCCGTGCAGGATGCAGTTGCGCGTCGTGCCCACGAACAGCTGCGCGCCGCGGCCCTCGGCCAGCACGCGCACGCCACCGTAGTGGCCCTCGATCTGCGCACAGACACACCGCGTTATGTAATTGTCCATTATTACTAGATTATTAACCAAGGGGATAAAGCAGTGTCTAATGTCACGACACGATTCACAATCACTATATTATATATTGAGTCCCCGAAGCGAGCGAGAGCGTAACAAAGGAATGCTCCCGAGCGCACCGACGGACTTCAGTTAAAACTATAATCCTGAGTGCTGCGAGGGATTGCAGCTCACCCAAGATACCTTTATCCCCGAAGAGAATACTGTATCTTTCACACCTATGAGGTAATAAGAACCAATCTGATTTTCGAATATATTTTTGTTGTGTGTTCATGTGATTTTTAGTTGAGGTTTCAAATTCAAATCGCATTGACCAACGAGTTATTATGAAATTCAGCACAGTATTTTTGCCCTGCTAAACTCCAGGACACAATCAATATAAATAAAAAATGCTGTTCGTTAGTAAGCGCATCACGGCATCAGAACGGCTGGATCGACTTATGTTCGTCATAATCCGAATTATGAAAAAAGAAATACATATTTTTTTAAATAAAATAAAAATACTAATTCGGGAAAAACAGGAGTTACTATTTTTACATGGGATTTTTAAATTAATTATTGTCATTTCGACAGGATAATGTACTGTCGGGTCAGCTAGTATAATTATAAATACTCACGACATTCTCAACGCCAGCCGCGTTCATATCGGGATCAAACATGACGACCCTCCCGTCCTTCCCGCCGCCCGTGAGCACGTTGCCCTCCTTGAGCACGCACACGGAGAACACGGAGCCGTCGTGCACGCCGCGCACGAGCTTGTGGATCGTGTTGGTGCCGCGGCCCCACACTATTATGTTGCCGTTAGAGTCGCCGGACAGGACGTCGCCTGAGGGAATATCAAGACATGAATATAAAACTCGATTTTATGCTCTAAAGGGGTTGGCAGGAGATAATAATCAGGTATATAGGGTGGATTTTTGAGATGGGGCAGTAAGGACAGCTACCTTTTGCGGGAAAGTCTTAAAGGGTTACCGTGGCCCCTGGCAACGTACAGGCAACTGAAGGAACACGGGTGGGTTTTAGTCAGTAAGAGTCTGACACGACCTTCCGAAGTTATTTGATGATATCCCACCCAAATAAAAAAAAGGACAGCGACCTTAACTGTTGTAACTACAGGAAAACGGTCTTAGAAGACTGTCCTTTGCTTTTTGAGACAAAATGATCTGCATTATTTTGAAAAAAATATACATTTTGCAAGAAAATAGACAGTTTTCACAAAATCTTTTTTTGAAGCCTATCAATGCCTGTTTCTTATAAGGATCAAAAAAACTCTATTAGACTAATTAGGTTTGAGTAATAGATAAGTCAGAAAGTCAGTTGTAATTTGAAAAAACGTAGACAGACAATTAGAGTTGGTAGTCTATTAATTGGTGTATAAAGTGTTTAAATAAATCGGTCTAACGGGACGGGAGTTTTGTGATTAACAATACCTATGGACTTTGTCTGAATAAAAAACAAAAGAATGTGAATGAACTGATGTGTGGATGTGTGTGTATGTGAATGTGATGTGTGTGTGTGAATGTGTCAAAAAAAAAGATGTTGGGTTTACTGCGATAGGTAGGTAGATTTTATAAAATATCACCGATCAAACAAGAAGTACAGAAAATGAAAACTCACCATTATGATTAAACCCGAGGCAAGTGACGTATTTAGGCTTGTCCCTGGTCTCGAACACGCCCATCCGTTTGTACAGCATGTTGGTCTGGTCCAGCGTCCAGAACGCGATGTGGTTCTTACCACACGTCACGATCTGGTTGCGGTCCAGCGGGTGGAACTCCGCCGCTACCACCGTGTCTACTGAGCACTGGAATGTGAGATATTTTGTTAGAAGTACGAGACATGAAAAAACCACCAATATTTTATTTCATTTCTATGCCAATAAATTGAATAATATTGAAAAAAATTGAATAATATTGAAATAAAATGTTTGTTGAGGACGATAAAACGAAGTTATTTTAACATTAGGTCTTCAGGAACTTCTCAAGTAGTAACTTAGCAAGTCGTAGTCAATGAATTCGTAAGGTTATATTTTCGTAGGCATAAAATTTTCTAAGGAGCTGGATCTTTTTTTATTTATTTATTTATATATGTTAGGCAACAATTGTGTACACAAAACATTTACAATAAATTGCTTGATTTACCTACAAGTGCAACTATTGCTTATATAGCCTGTAAGTTATTGTACATTGTACACACATTGTACAATGCACCATTAATGGTTACACAATGTTTAGTTATATAATCTAAAGAATTTTTAAAAGGTTGTTCTGAGCTTCTCTACAAAAAAAGTAGGTTGGTAAATGATTGGTAAGTAGAAGCTCGCCTGCTGTCTGTCACCTTTCATTAACCTATTGAACGCCCCAGTCGGATTAATACGACAAAAGGCTTCGTGTCCGTGCCGCATTAGTCGTATTTATACGAATGAGAATCTATGTTCATTTTTTGTTTTGTTGCACGGATTTATTTTTCGATTTATGAGCTGGACGCTGGGGGCACGGCCATTGATATAAGTAAACCAAGCAGTCATTAGGTTAAGATAATATTCGGCTATCTTTCTTACCTTAGTCTCAGCAAGACAATGCCCCTTATCCGGGCGCTGCCACTCCCACACGGAGATGGTGTGGTCGGGCCCGTCGTCCACAGCGGCCAGTAGGGCGCCGCCGTCCGCGCGCGAGAACGTCACGCACGACACCGCGCGCTCCATGTGGCCCGCGCCGATCACTGCGAGGGTGGCGAGGGACACCGAGTTCCATACGCGGACATGGGGCTGCAGAATAATGGAACGACATTAGTTTTATGGATGTGGGTATTATCAAGGGAGAGAGGTCTCAAGGCCTTGGTCATTTCACCCTTGCAAGGCGAATATCCCCTGGTGTAATTTTTTCCATTATTTGTAAAAAGAAGATATATTTTTGGCACCAACTCAAAAAGACAACACCATTTAAGGTTGAACTAGTCGCGGGCTTGAACTCACTGCTGGATGTGGCCAAAAAGCACACCGTCTCACCTGGCATCGTGTCCAACAGAGACAGTATCAGTGATGAGCAGTTAGACGCTGGTCTACACACACAACGTCTAGTTCTAACGCACACGTAATCACCGCCTACCACCTTGCTTATTGACTCATATTTTTACTCGAGCAGAAGCTATTCAGATACTAGTTAGTGCAGATACGGGATACGGGAGAAGATGACTCCAGACAGAAATTAGTCACTCACCCTAGCATCAAGCCGGTCATGACCCGCGCACTGCCCACTAGCTATGACCAGCTTGTTGGGATGTATGGCCAGGCACTTGACGTCATCCGTGTGGCCAGTGTAGTGCCGCTGGCACTGCTCCTCAACGTTGAACAGCACGACTACAGCTGCTACGAAGTATACTATCTCGCCGGTTGGAAGGAGGTATAGATTGCTGCGACAGTCCTTGCCCCTGGAACAAATGAACAAGTCAGATTAAAGTATAATAATAAACAGCATATAATGTTCCCACTGCTGGCACATAGGCCTCCTCTCCTTGAAAGGGCCATAATACACCACAGTACGGGTTGGTGGATAAATTAAAGTAAGTTTAAAGTGAAAAAGCATTTAAAGATATTGACACCAAAGACTCTGAAATGTCATCATATGCTTTGCATTTTCCAATATATTTTTTTGTAAATAAACATTTTCTAATGTGATAGGTACCATCTGGTAAGACATCTCTCAAATGTGTTATTGCATACTAATATGCACATGAAGAATTTGAACATTGCAGACAAGAAGAATCTTTTGGTAGGTACTGTATACTCGTATCTTCTGGTGGCGGGAACCACTTTTCATCAAACATACTTGAGGCATGTTTGTTTAACGAATTTGATTAGATGAAACAACCGTCAGTTTGTCGGTTTCAATTGTCTCAATTACGAGACGAAAACCTCGCTTCCAGCATTTTTGCTACGTGACAATAACGGCACCCCTCAAATGATTATGTTTTTATTTTAGTCATTGATAAGTCAATGTTTCTAATAGAATACGAGTATTTTCATCCTGTGTCTTCTAATCTAAACAATATTAGTTTATGATGAAGAAACAGCATTGTTTGTTTGCATGTAAGAGTAATACCTGGAAGTACTGATGCAATTTAAAAGAAATACACTGATAGAAAGCTACACTATTACCGAGTCCCGAGGTGTTTAATTGTTAAGTAGCTAGAGCTTAATATACTGGACGAACCAAAGCTAAAATGCATCATAGCCTTTTTTTCATTAGCTTCAGGGCAAAATTTTTATAAGACTATGGCAGACGAAGACGATTCTAGTATGTTTTGTGTCTCTGCGCTTAGTTTGTCGCGAAAGAAAGGTCTTGTATGGGAGAATCCAAAGCCATCTTCCACAATGTTCTGCAGACCAAGTAAAATTGCTACGTACGTATAGCGGTACGCAAAGGTGCATTCCATTAATGCTCATGTCATTAATATCTAATTATAACTCAACCATAATAACGGTGATTAATACTTAGTTTTTGGAATGCAATATGGAAAAAAAGTATTCGTTTTTAATTTTTCTCATCATAAAAGTAATTAACAGGCTATAAACTAACGATAGTATAAGTAAATCGATCGGCAACTTCATTTCACCAAATCAAAGATTTGAAAAATCACATATCAAAAATTCAAAATTTCAAAAAATAGCTACGAGTAAAGCGGAACCCAAAGGTGCATGAATTGGATGTCACCTTGTACAATGTATGGTACGAACAAGAAATAAACATTGCTCTTCAAAGAACTATAGAGTGGCTAGAGGCAAATAATTTAAAAGTTAATATTAATAAAACAAAGTTTATGCAATTCCATACCTATCGGGCGAAACCGCTGGACCTAAATATATCTTATAAAGGGGTCGCCCTGACGGAAACTGACTCTGTTAAGTTCCTTGGTATAAATTTAGATAAATTTTGCTCATGGAAAAATCATATAAATGACATTTGTGTTAAAATAAATAATTTTATATACCCTTTGAGACGTATTAGCTGCGAGGTATCTAGAAATGCCGCATTAACGGCTTTCCATGGCTATGTAACCTCCACTCTAAGGTATGGTATTATCTTGTGGGGACGTTGTGTGGAGATTGACCAAGCATTTGTAATGCAGAAAAAGTGTCTGAGAGCTATATTTGGGTTGAAGCAAATAGAGTCATGTCGTCCATTCTTTAGGAAATATAAAATACTAACTCTACCATGTATTTATATACTAGAATCCTGTATATTTGTCTTCAAACATAAGAGCCTTTTTCAGCAAGCGACAAGCTACTATGCCCCACGATCTATGTACACTAATAAATTATTTCAACCCAGGACGAATCTCACAATAACAGGGAACAACAGCTATATTATGTGCATAAAATTGTATAACAAAATACCAAATTCCATTAAAACGCTACCATTTTCTAGATTTAAAAATAATTTGACGAGGTTTTTAATTGAAAAATGCTTTTATAGTGTACATGAGTTTTTAGATTATAAATTGTAAGTTTTGTAAATTGCACGGTCATTTTAAATTATTATTTATTAATATTGTGGTAATCTCTCCTATTATTGACATGACTATTATTGACATTTATTATGACTATTATTATTATGTTTTTTATTTTTTTTTCATTATTGTATTGACATTTATTTATTTATTCATTCTTGTATTGACATTTATTTAATGCAATTATGAAATTTTAATGGGACTGTTTGTATAATGACTGCATGATTATGGTCAATTAATTTTAATAAAATATTATGTAACTTTATTTTATTTTATATTTGCACGCCGAAATTAAAGGCAGAATAAGAGAACAATTTTGTACGTTTTTACCAACCTTCTGTACCTTGTTTATGCAAATAAATGAATTTGAATTTGAATTTGACAATAAGGAGGTATTGTGAGCACTAGCCCTTCAGTTCCATTCAATTTCAAGTAAATGTACTTTAAATGTTTTCTCCCATACAAAAAAAACAAAACTTTTTTTCTCACGCGTGCAGCTATTATTGCCATCCGCACGAATATGACGTAAAGGAAGGTATACCAGAGACATTACAATTTTTTTTTATTCCTCACTCTAAGTTTCTATGAGTATGGAGCTCGATTTACAGACCACAGTGCGGTGGCCGGAAATCGGCTCTCGATTACCGACGCCCAGGGCGTCTCCTGCGGCGGCTCTCCCTCACGCGCTCCGCCTCCTCCTTCGCAAGCACTACTGCTTCGCAGAAGGAGGTGACGGTTTGCCATGCCCTCTCGCTCCGTACCATGGCCTGGACCAGGGCCTTACGCGAGAGATCACCGCCGCCGATCGCCTCCACGAGGATACAGCGGTGCTACGCCCAAGCCGGGCAGAGCTCCACCGTGTCCTCAGGGCGATCCACACAATGGTGACACCCGGGCGTTTCCTCCCGCCTATGCATCATAGCCTTCAATCTTAGTCATAAGAAAGTGCAGTTGAAAATTCCCAGTAAACTGTAACCCAAGGTCGTGGTCTCGCTTGAATGGTCACCTGTAACGACAGATGAGTCACAGGCAATCGATTGAATACGTGCTAGTCACCGGTCACCGCAGACAGTAAGGCTGATCAATGATTCAGAAGACAGTATTGACGATTGTCGAAGGACTATCGATTGGTGACTGTCTAAGAAAATAACATTAATGACAGGACAAGGTCAAAGAACATCCACGGGGCGAAGCCGCGGGCGAAAGCTAGTATGTAATATTTAGATGACCAGACCCAGAAGCGACCGTGTATGACCAGATGAAGGCACGGGGACAAATCATAAGGAGTACAAAGATTATGTAAGAAATATAGAAAGTGGTGTAGGCATTCTGCCTACCCTCGTGGGACGAAGGCTAGCGTGCATTTTGAAAGTGACGTTGCAAATAGATGTCAAATATTTCGCTGTTTTAATTAATTTGGTACTTAATATTACTGTAAGTACGGAAATGGATAATATGGCTAACTAGTGAACTAAAATATTGATTATTAAATACAATAATGAATAATAACACCAAATATTTAATTTTACATGTAAAAAAAAGTATTTGGAAACTTTCCAAATGCCGTTTTTACACCTAAAACTGTTGCAGCATCAAATTCAGTGTTATAATTTTATTGCAATTCATTATTTATATTCTAGTTCACTAGTTAGCGGTATTTCATATTTCCATTCAGTAATATTGCCAAATTAATCAAATCAGGTAGATATTTGACAGCTATTAATTGCCACGTTGGCAACTTTTAGAATAAACGCATATTACATTAGGTAATTCTAGAAACATACTTTTTCTATGCGTAGTAGCCCCACTTAACACCATATCTAACATCATAATCATTAAAAAAAACCTTCAGAACGTAAACAATGATCATGTATCAGCCAGTATCAGATACTAAAAAACTAATGACTCAGTAAGTTATAATTATAATTACACGTTACAACAATAAACATCATTGTAATGTCTGTTTTTGTTTCAAGCCGTACTGTGATGTTGAGTTCATGGCCTTGAATAGAACTGGTCGGTGGTCACTCCGGCGGAACGGGACGTGTTTGTAGTAAAACCACTGGTTTACTAAAGCTGACACGCTTTTGTAACGTCTTTTACATCTCTTATTTCTTCATAGTTGTAATAAGATCTTGGAATGATGGACTCTTCAAACAATAGGGGCGAAGACTCTCATTTTTTTTTGTCCGTTAAATTCAGATAGATTTAAAAAAAGAAAACTTTTTTTTACGTAAGAAATCAAAAGATGTCGTCGACGTCTCTCTCTGGTAGATTTTATACTGAATTGTGGCGTAGCAAGTCCCCGCTCCCCCCCCAACTTTAATGCATTTTACCTAAATATTTTTTTATTACGATAAAGCACAAAATACGTGTCTAATATTTTTTTATTATCTGACTGACGGACTAAATAGTTTTTTTTTCGCAGTCAATATTTCTATTTTGGATTAATCTGTTACGACTACTTAGTTATTAGCCAGCGTGGACTTACGCTTCTTACCATTATGATCACCAGCTATTTCGGTTCAGGTCTAATGAATGAGGACCATTGTATGTTATCGATAATGATGGAATCTATTGAGGAATTGCGGATAAAAACGAAAATAAACACTTGAGGTGAAGATGGCAGGAGTAGTTAACGGACTTCCAAACCTCCAAGTTTAAGAAAGAAGGCATTTCCATTGAATCATCTCGTTAATAACGGGTAGCATATTAAGGGATGGATTAACAGCAAAGTTAGCTAGATTTAGTAAAGGTTCTTCTTCTAAATCTCATAAGTGGACTGCGGTTTGCCGTAGAGCCTTGTACCAAAACTGGAGCAGGTATTTATTTCGTGTTTAACACAGAATGTTCTACTTTTAGTTGCGTGTCTCATCATAACTAGTTCAATGTACGGCTTTTCGTGTTCGTACTACGACTTAATGTTAACGAAAAGGTGTTTAGGTATTAAGTTCAGAGACCGATAAGCTGTTGTTAGCGTTCCTATGATATTGTATAATCTAAAATTCTAAATGCTAGAGTCTAGGTAATAATTTACACCAATAAAATTCAAGGCCTTTTTGGAACAAAGCAATTTTGTAAATTTTATATACGGCCAGCGGAAGACAGCAATTGGGAGTCGCCTATCTATGGACTACAAATCTATCCTATCAACCACAATGCGATGCAATTTTATTAAATTGTATTTCAGAATTCAAGGCTGAGTTATCTATCCATCATTCTATATCGAAGATTTGACGAAGGTCTTCTCTGTGAGAAGGAGTTAGCCGTTAACGCCATAATCCACTAAGCGGGGCCAGTGCGCTTAAGTGGATGTCACATTTCCGAATACTTAGATTATAGGACTTGCTGGTTACCTCGTAATATTTTCTTTCACCGTTTTTAGAGCATTGTTGATAAACCAATAAACTGCAAAAAAGTTGTGGTGACGAAGCTGTTACTCAACTCCTCGAAAAGCTTGGGTGACCAAGCGTCAGCAACCTTGGATCAGTGCTAAAGATTGCAATATTGCTAAGACAAAGGCGTAATTTTCTGCTGACAGAGCCAAATAATTGTGGAACAAGTAATCAGTTGGGTTTGCCCGGGGATTGGTTGGTATCGCTACAAGGTTGCCACACTTATTTTTTGGTCTTTTCGTTTTAGTCACCGCTTTAACATTGTTGGTACTTATGTAATATGTACGAGTATGCCATACCAACCACAGATGAATACAGATATGAAGCTACATGTACGCGACGGGCTCAACTTGTTGGGCCAATTCAGTGAGTGTAACGTAGTCAGATCTAAGAGTTACCCGATAGAAAGAGAGGCAACTTTTAGGTGAATATAACTGTAGGAAATTGCGCTGTGCGACCTGAATTGCTCTTTATTGTGTCGTAGCAAGAGTCGCTTTTTATTTAAATGATGATTTTGCGGGGTGAACTATCTCATATCTGTATTAATCTGTGGCCATACGTTAATCTGGTAGTTAGGTTAGGTTCAGGTGCGTAATGCGTAGTACTTTACGCAACCGGCTTTGTTGTATGACGTGAAGCAAAAGGAGCATGTAATGATCGTAGCAGGTGGCGTTCTGTAGTTTTCTGCTTTTTTACGTTAAAATTTCCATGTTTAGAAAATGGAACAGATAATGTTTTAGAAAGTACTTTTTTATTTCCATATATTTTGTCGCCATACATCACAGTGTTGTTATGCGGGCAATAATTGCACCAGCACACTCAACATAGCACAAAAACTTTGTTTTTTGGACGTCCAAAGTATTTCTTAATAGCCTCACTATTAAAACAAATTGGATAAACGTTCGTACGTTAAATCGTGCGACATTCATATAATTACTAACATTAATAGGGATGCTTACGGAAATGGTGTCGCGTTTTGGAATAATTCCGAGTTTGGTTCGTATGTAGGCGTAAATTACTTCTGTAAGGAGAACAATTGGTAAATTGACCAATGAATTTCACTCAATATAGAGCTTATGGTTACTGGCGAAGGCGATTAGGGACTGGGAGAAAAACAAAGTTTACGTTGCGTTGGCTTGATAAGAAGTAATGAGTTTCAGTAGTTAATACATTTATGTGGTCATTATAAAATGTTGCAGTTAAGAGCGTGTATTCTGAAACTTGGCAACGTCGCTAAAAGCTGTCACATATTTCCCTGTTTTGATTAATTTGGTAATATTACTGGGAAATAAGAAATGTGGCTAACTAGCGAACTAGAATATTAATCAATAATTGCAATATTGTAACATTGAATATGATGTTATACCCGTTTTAAGTGTAAAAAAGCCATTTGGAAAGCTTCCAAATATTGTTTTTACATCTAAAACTAAATATTCGTTGTTACGATATTAATTAAGTATTGCATTTCATTATCAATATTCTAGTTCGCTAGTTAGCCACATTTCTTATTTCCATACAGTATTATTTCCAAATTAATCAAAACAGGGAAATATTTGACAGCTATAGACGACGTTGCCAACTTTTAGGATGACATCTGTTTTGTAACAGGTAACCTTCAATATTTATTTTGAACGATTATCGCACCATCTGGTACTCAAGCCGTGTAGTGCAAGTTGCCCATTTTTGGGCAACATTGCCAAATCTGCGATATGAAACGAGTACCTACTGTCATCTTACAGGGTGTCAGGGACATCGACGCGAAGCCTGTTACCATGGATTCATTACATGATTCTGAACGCCCCTCCGTTGAAATATTTCGACGGTTATAAAAAAAAAAATCTGCTGTTTCATAGAAAAGTGCAGCAGATTTTTTTATTTAATGACTGACGAAAAATTTCAACGCAGTGGGGTTCAGAATCATGTACTGAATCCATGGTTGCACATGGCTTGGCATGGATGGCTTCGCGTCGATGTCCCTGCCACCCTGCCTACCCTGTATAGGTATTTCGTTGTAACTTGTATGCCTTATTGTAACGGTGAAGGTAAACTTGTAACGAAGATAAATTATTATGCCTAAGTAATGAAATGACAGAAAATGAATGACATAATTTCAGCATTTCAGCCTCATATAGAAATAACAACAAAGCCACAATGACGTGTTTAATTCCCTAAAGTAACCCTTTAATTTTCGTTTTCATGAATAAATTACATAACGCAGGTTTTATGTTTAGTACCTTTATTATTTTGATGAGGCTCAAAATATTATTCAAGCAGTGGGACGACTCTACACGTGACCCAGACGGCTGGCTAATTTTTTGGTAAAAAAATCAGCATTACCATCCAACGTGGCAACATTGCCAGCCTTTTGGGCACTTTACCCGATAACAGCGATGCTGATGCCCAATCTTTGATGCCCAATGAGCTTCCTCTTATTTTTATTTAATTTTTTCCTTTACATACTTGATCTACAGGGTGTTCGGCAGACGTTCAACCGTCTGCCGAACACCCTGTACAAATACGAAAATGGCGGATCCGTAGGGCCGTCTGCTACGTGTTTAGGCCCAATAACAAGACCCCGGGACACACGGATTGTATTTTTTTTTATTATTTTTTTTATTCATATTTGTCGTTGCTCAAACTTCAAACGTCAATAACTTCATTTATAAATATCAAAACCTGCAACATTTATTTTTTTCTAAAGTATCTAGAATCTTATAAAATTCGTCTCTCTTCTGCATAGGAAACGAACAATTGGAACAGTGCAACATGGCTGACTCTTCGGTAAATGCCATGATGTGTTTAGTTTTCCGTTTATGGAAAAAAAAAGTAATAATCACAGTTACAATGTTATCCAATCGAAACAGTCATGTTGATATCGATACTGTTTGAATAACATAGATGTTTGCCTATGATACATTAGTGTTATTTTTGTGCTTTTCTACCTATTAATTTTAGGGGACACCTCACACCGGACAACCTAAATAAGTCGATAGTAATATGTTTTTATTTTTAAAGCTTATCTCAATATTTGTACAATCTATTTGTCTAGACTATCTACCTTGCCTACAGGGTGTGTTATCCTGTCCATTACGCATGTAACTTAATTAGAATAAATAAATAATGGAGTTGTTATCGCCATATCTGTGGCCTTGGTAAGCCAGACCGGTCGATAATGTTTGATACTAAGTGGGTTCGTTCATTATTATACAGGAAAGCTTTTACGCTGTTCGGGGAATATTTTTTCCGATACAGATTATGGATAACGGGATTAACATGCGCGCGCGTGACAGTCCAGAGGATACTAGCTGACCCGACACCAAATGCCCTGCTCAAATTTCAATAGTTCTTACAAAAATCCTAAAGAATCTAAAAGGGACGTTCATTTCAATTTTTTTTTTTCCTATTTTTCCTTTTCATAAAAACCTAATTCGGACTGTAAGGAACTTTTAAAACAAAAAATAACCAAATTGGTCCAGCCGTTCTCAAGTGATGCACTTAGCAACGGACAGCATTTCATTTTTATTTATACAACATGTAAAAAAAACCCTGTCTGATGCGTGAGGTATCGTAGATACTGAGAGTCTATTTATGTGGAAATTACAAGGAAAATAGAAAAATAGTCTCTTTTTACCGGTTTATTACATGGGGCGCGGACGGCCGTCATTTAGCGGGTGTCTACAAGTCATAACTTATGACTCCTGTTGAAAGTACTTATGCAAATTTTTTATGAATTTGGGGTAATTTTGGTACAAAAAATATCATTTTTGAATAACAATATATTTTTTATTTTCTTTAATAAATTTTTTTTTGGAACGGACAGTTTTTTTTACATATTGTATAGATTATGATATAGGTACATTACTATGGTCACTTATTCATTTTGATGTTACACCTGACACGGTAAGCATCGAGAATCCTAGTTCATTAGTAGGAGTACTACTAACAATGTGGGTCTATTCTGTCTGATGCTCTCATTAAAATGTCCCATGTGATTGATGTGCGTGACAATGCCAGCAGACAAGGACATTACATTATCGAATTACTTGTACTAACGACCTTGGGAAAGAATACTAAACTTATTTAACAGGGTCCAGGCGAGAAAATTCTATTCTATCTACCCTCACAATCTTTTTTTCGCCCACTGCAAGAAAGAGGGGACAACATAAACTGCACTGTAACCAACATCCTCGTTATTTGTGTCAGTTTTAGCTATAGTAATAATAAATTCATTTATTTCAGGTATTTAAATAAATACCCATTGCCAGACATACTTACAAGAAATAATGAAATAAAACCAAATAAAATTAAACTAAAACAAATCAAATCAAGTAATGACAGATAAAATCAAATCAATAAAAATCAAAGGTACGATCTTAGCTTCCTCTTCCTCAGATATTAAATATTGTGGGCAACGTCGCAAATAGATGTCAAATATTTCGCTGTTTTGATTAATTTGGCAATATTACTATATGGAAATAAGAAATGTGGCTAACTAGCGAACTAGAATATTAAAACAGAGACACTGACTCTAACACACACGCAAACATACACACACATTCGTACATCTGTAATTCTTATGGTGTAAAAAAGACTATTATTCAACCAATCTATCTTACCTGTACCCATACACCCACTCCAACTTCAGTTTGTTCTGCGGCGGGGGAGCCACCTTCGCAGGGTCCAGACCCTCGTGCTCGCTGGGGCCGTACAGCACCACGGGTCTACCTCGGAGGTACATCCGCATGGAGCCATCTTCTTCGTTGTATTGGCATGTGTGGGTGCTGTAAGGGAATACGTGTTAGATTATAGGAAACTTTTCTCCGGGAATTTACCCTTGTGAAGTTGTGACGTAGGTATCTTAGATTTTCAATTGCTTTTCCTTTTCGAAATTTGAAAGGTTTCTTTTGGATCTTCAACTTTTTTGAGCATGAATAACATTTTTTAAAGAAATAGGATTTCTGCATCGGCCACACCTGGCATTAGGGTTGCCAACCTATTTATTTCAAATATAGTATTTTCGAAGCCATTGCCTGTAAAAATAAAGTAGAAGCTGAAAAAATATAAATAGTAGGTATGTACCTACTATAAGTATTTTTTCAGTTCAGTCTCTATAGTATTGTTTCAGATAATTTAATTTTTTTTAAATTTAATATTTCAAAAACTTTATTATTATTTATAATATGCTTCTGTTTTGCTACCTACTATGAGTATGAACCTATATTAACTGGTTTTATTTTTTAAATGTCTCATAGTATCAATATTTACACTCAAAATTAAGGTTACTTACAAAAAACTAGTAAGCTTTTAGGAGATTAAGGCTGCGTTTCCAGCAGAGATGAGTGAGGATGAATAGCGAGGGATGTGTGTGAAACTAACCAATTACATCGCTTCACTGTCATACATAGCTTGAGCTAAGTTATTGGTTATTTTCAGACACATACCTCGCTACGCATCCTCGCTCATCTCTGGTGGAAACGCAGCCTAATACTGGCCTTATGGCGATCATTTCTCCATTTTGTATTGACATAAAAATATAAGTAAGTAGTGGTTTCGCCTACTATATTTTTTCTTTAGAAATATAGTATTTAGGCCTATAATATTGGAGAATATTAAGTATATTACATAGTAGGGTTGGCAACCCTACCTGGCGTGTCAGCTAAGTAAGCCGACCGAGTGTTTGAAGATGCGATAACAGTTTTTTTCAAGATAAAATTCTGATATAAGTACAACGTTGTCTACTTTTCAGAATTCTCAATATTTATTTCTAGAAAGATTCAAATAAAGTGTATTTTTTTTAAGGAAAAGACAAGTTTAACAATACCTACTTACAAAATGAATCGCATTTCTTAAAACTAAAACGTAAACAAACAATTAGTTATAATTATGTTTGTCAATAGTAGTGGTTAGTGAATCAATTGCAAAAGTACAGCATGTTAGGTAATGTTAGTTAGTATGTAAAGATGACCACCTGCAGCCCCATATCAGATGCAAATAGTTATAATGACGTCACACAGCGTACGATAATCAAACCTGATTAAATTAATTTGAAGTGTCAGCAAAATAATAATTAAAGAAGTAAGTACCTAAATAAAAAATTGGAAGGTTTGTATATATTATTAATTAAATATTTTAATGACTATGAGTTATGACACTAATTTCTAATTTGATGAACCGACACTTGCCATATTTTATTAGTCCCATGAAACTTTCGTGTCACCCGATGATAACCTGATATTTTTATGAGGTCATAGAGTACTTACTTTACCTAATTAAATAAATCTTTACTACTTAAGCTTTAATACATAATGACCTAGATACATAATGCAAACAAGAGGCACTTTAGATTGAAGAATGATGACAGAAAACCCTCCACAAGTAAAAAAAAAAGTTTAAAAACATGCATTTCCAAAAAAAATAAAGCAAAGACCAAGGCATCGCAACATACATCCAAAACCTAAATTCGCAAAAAAAAATCCCCAAGCAACTTACATCGAGGTGAATGACATTGTTACTGCCAAGATGCGTTTAACATCTGCCCACTACAAAAAAAAATAGCCTCCCGCGCGGTAAGCCACCGTTTGTCCAACTAGGCGATAGAAATTAATCTAAAATAAAAATATACATGTGTTACGCTTTTATACAAATAATCATTACTGATAACATCTATGTTTGTACAATAGGCATAGAATACACGTTAACTCAATAGTATGAACTAACTATACAATATTTACAAACTACTTAAAAAAATTGTTATGACAATCTATTAAATTGTATCGGCGATCCAATGTGTAGATTCTATAGCGTATTCCAATTTACTGTAATTCATTTCATGACTGATTTAATTATTGTGTATTACGAAAAGTGCCGATGAATCTATCTACAACAGAAATTTCATAACAGAATCAACTGTTATTAATCCTAGATAAATAAATGGAACAGTTTTTTTACCCTTCCTCCATGGCGTCCAAAGATTACCAAAACTTTTTTTTTTATTCTTCCAAATAAGGCCAAGTTACCGAGATTCGAACGCGAACTTTTTAAAAACCGGTATTCGAAACACGGACGCGAATCATGCAGCCGGCTGCCAAGAATATCTTTGACAGACTGCGTGCGGTGAGGAATAAACGGACCATGATTTTAGAACGCGAAACATTCATTATTCGGATTCCATTGCTGGGTTTGATAAAACGCTGTGGTGTGTTGTAGAGAAAAAAAGGCAATGTAGTTCATGTAAGGACTATTCATCTGAATGATTCAAGCATCGTTACTCGTTAGATGAGTTTAGTGCTAGTGAAGTAGTGAGTCATTCTCATGATTTCAATGCAAAATGACGTATACTTGGATTTAAGGAAATTACCATTTTACCTGTGTTATTGTTGACTTGATAATGCACTTGTTAAAGCGGTCAGATCAAGGTCGAAGATGATCACAGATTAGAATATGTCACTGTTTTTCTCAATATACGATTTTTATTTGTGAAAACTGTTCAAACACCGGTTTTTCTATTAATATACATAATTATATAATAATAATACTTATTATAATATTACTAAATTTTTATTTGCATATATATTTGTAATAGTATTTTTGAATATTCTATTTTTCCTTTAAGTAAATGAAACATGAAATAAGGAAAATAGCACCATGGATACATTTACATTTTATTTTTTTAATGAAAACTGCACCTAAAAGTAAGTCACCATTGATGACTTGAGTGAAAAATAAGTCATCAGTGACTTATTTTACCTACATTTATCTATAGCTGAACAGTTCAGTACAGAAGCCATCGTTAAATCATCACCCGCGTAGCCTTGTCCTACTCCTGACCATGTTGGGGTGGGCTACCAGTCGAACTGGATGCAGCTGAGCGAGCGCCATCTGACCTCCACAACGCAGTTACCTACTGGGTAACCCTTGGTAAGACTGGCTATTATTTTCGGGCTTCCCGTAACGACTGTTAAAAATCTACAAATGACAGCCGGGACGTGCTTTCCGAGGCACGAACTGGACTCGGTATGTAATGTATGGTCACCCATCCACAGAAGCCATCGCTAAATCCAAAACAGAAAAGAATTGTCAAATTCCACGGTAGCTAGGATTACTTTTTAGATAAATGTGCATCAGTTTCTCACGATCTGACGGTTTCCTGCGTCAAAATGATATATTTAATCCACCCACGCGTAACAAATAAGTGCCGCTATTATTCTATAAGTTCTATTCAATACATTCTTCTAGTTAAACGACTAGTGTTGGGACCTAGCAATTCAAAAATGCTTTAAGCCGAAATTTTTGTCGGCTTAATTCGTGCACTTCAGCAGCCAAATGGATTGATGATTAAAAGCCTATTGAAATAAGATGCCTTGAAATGATTAATCGAATAACCCTTCTCACCTGGTCCATACGCCTGAGAGGTATTTCTCGACGGCATGTGAAGCCAAATCAGAGGCCCATGGGCGGCCTTAGAACTCTGACACCACTCTCGACTAACCTAGTTACGAACCTCACGAAAAAGAAAGAAACCTGGCCCATATTACAATAACTCAAAGACTTCCTATCCTTATTCTCTGGAGGTCCTAGGTCGTATTTCCTTTCGATTGCAGGCGCGGATGGGCGTGTCTAGTTGGAGAGAGCTACGACATTTTGAAGACCAAAACAGCAAAATAATCAGATGTATCCGATTGCTGCGAAAGTGTACTTTAGACAACAATATTTATTTATTAATTTATGTCGCGCCTGCATCCTCAAATGCAGCAATATGAATCTCTTAAATATTTTTTATTTTTACCGAAAGCCGAATGTATCGCCGAAGCCGAATCTACGTCCATCACTAATGTTGCGGTGTGACGGCCGACGTCCATTACAGTGTAATCAGATGCGCTAGCGTGGGCAAAGTTACACAATACACGGTTTTTGTCCTCTCCGACTGTACAGTGAACAAATTGCCATGCGAACCTAAACGAGTGCCAATGTATGCAAATATATTATGTGGATGATGGAGATCACAGAAAAATATTTAAAAAAAAGAAAAGATTTTTATTATCTAGGTTTATTTTCCAAGAGAGTAAAGTAGTATATTTACAAAGCATGCACGGTTTACTTTATAGATAGGTATGTGTATTGTACAGTTTGTGTAAATATTAGGACAAGATAACTTTCTACTATAGATACATCCCTCGCCCTACTCAGTTTTTGCAATTCATATAATGACTCATATATAATGAATCATTGACCCTAGTTCCTTTTCTAAAATAAAATTAGCCTAAGTTACTCCTTATAACATCAGCTATCTTCCAGTGGAAGTCCCGTCAAAATTGGTCCAGACGTTTCGGAGATTAGCCGGAACAAACAGACAGACAGAAAGACGATTTTTTTAAATATTGTGTTTTTGTTATAAGTACCGTATATATTTTTATAATGTGCATTTACTAAAAATCTGTTATTTTGACATTACAAATAGACACTTCAATTTTATTTATCTGTATCTATCTATAGATAGATGTATAGATAGGTAAAGTTTTTACTTACATAGTGTGCCATACATAGATCCTAGAACTTGTTTAAATGAACCAAAATTAAAAGAAAAAGACCAATTAAAAAAAACAAAAGACTGTTAATATTTACAGAGAAAGCAGAACATACTCCAACAAAATTGAGGCAAATTATTTCAACTAGAATCTAGGTGATATTTGTACAATTGAACTTGACAATTCTATTCACATCATAATGTCCATATACAACTAGACGTAAGTCACGTAGGTATATAGTTAAACCAATTGTAGTGAAGGTCACCCAAGATCATTTATCTCTACTTGAGAAGCATCTTCAAGACTACTGTCTTGCGTCAACTCTAAATTACCTGTAATTGTCGGTTTTTATAACAGAGGCTAATGATTTGTGGCATTTTTATGTTTATTTAATTGGTGTAGTTTACCAACCAAAAATATTATAGTTTTGTTATATTTTGGTGACTCTTCTGTGGTGGTTCGTATGCTTTGTCGTAAGTTAAGGGGGATGCGCCAAGGTAGCCCGCGAAATTCAAATTTTCTAACGTTTTTTGCAATTTGCAGGTCAGTGTCAGGTTGTATCTTGATTAAAATATGATTTGCGAGCGTAACAAATATGGCTTTACAGAATTATAATCATTAGAATCAGCAATACAACTCCGTATGATAGAATTGGGGATTACATGAACTTATAGAGTTGTGTTGATGATTTCTATGATTATAATTCTATAAATAAACATTTGATACGGTCGCAAATCATATTTAACTCAACGTACAACCTGATACTGACCTGCAAATTCCGAAAAACTTAAGAAAATTTGAATTTCGCGGGCTACCCTGACGCTTTCGCCTTAAGTATTCGCAATAACATCAGCTATCTAATTACGCAACACATTTTCGTAAACGATTCCTACTAACCTGTTTCATTTTGACAGTTCAATAATATTCATTGCGTTATTTACGTTGTTGAGCACAATTTTTTTCGAACTTTTGAAGCAATGGATTAGCAATCTGTTTCAAAACGATTCAAATTGTGATTGATGGTGTATTACGTAATTAGGGTACAGTTTACAAATGCTTCTTGCTTTAGGTATCCTATTTCGATTGATATTAATTTTGCATAATAATGCCTAAAAGTAGTCCGTGAAAGAATACGTCATAGTTAATGATAAATTAATTAAAATTACATAGGTCGTAAGTGCGAACAGCGCCTGTCAGGGTTCGCACCACGGAGGTGCGCTGTTATTTTGTGTAAATTATTTCATCACCACTGCTCTCAAACCGGTGAAGGAAAATCGGGAGGTAACCGACATGTCCTAGAAACAAAAACTTCGAAGACATGTTACGGCCCACTGCCTCTGACAGAGAGGAGGCCTGTGTCCCAGCAGCGGGAACATTATAGGTTTCTTATGCATGCAGTAGTTATTGTTGATGTTGTCGGAAATTAAACTTATATATTTAGTACCACCATCGCCATTACCTACAAAACCTTAAAATAGATTAATAAACTCAATTCCAAACGCATTCAATATTAGTCCCAAATTATTTTCCCGTCACCAACCAAACGCCAACATTTGTACAAATATTATTGTACCAACTTACCCATGTTTCATAATCGGTCCATTTTGTGACGGCTGCTTAGAATATAAGTTTAGCAACGACTTTGTGGTTGTAAATCTAAAGAGAGCACAAATAAACAATTAGACATTACAGGAAATTAACAGAGAAATATGAAATAGCGAGGAAATAACATGAGCTATGCAAAGAGCATGGATATTTAGCGCTTGTGTGTGCAAAGTAAAGAAATGCTGAAATTATAAAAGCTTTTTGTGTTTGTGTATTAAGGCATCGAAGTTAGCGGTACTATCTCTTGAACTGCGAGAAAACTATTTTTTGTCTGGAATTTTTTGGTCAAATAGCAAGTTTCACAGTGAATGTATAAAACGAGGCACTCATTTTGTTAATTGCTCTGCATGTGACCAGGAGGTCAAGTCTACTAATTTACAAACGTCACAATGGTCTCTCGATGGTGAGTTTTGGCCCCCAGATATTTGTACAGCCTGCTACAGCTACAGCGGCTGAGGTAAAACTTGCAATCGCATTTTTTTTACGGTGTCTTTTTTGTACGCTCGGAAAACTTTGCTTGCGCGATCTAGGATTCTTTGACCACAGTGCCGCCATCTGTTTCTGTTAAACCAGTTCTCCTTCCACCCGATAGATGTCACTACAGAACTTTTTTTTAAATCTTTTTTTATAAACCGCTAACTCCTAGGCATATGATACCTCGTCCACATACCTGCTATTGGGCAGCAGTCCCTGCGCGTTGAAGTCGCCCGTGGAGTTCCAGCGCTTGGTGAGGTTGTTGACCCCGGGCGAGACGCTCTGGTTACTGGACGTAGAGTTGTTTCGTGATCTAGATGTATACGATATCACTACGATACTGGCGCTTAGCTACTAGACTATGAAGCTAATGCTTTGCGAAGCAAGCGGCAAGGATGAGCTGAGAGGTCTAGCTTAGGGCTGGAATATACCTGATATGTAGGGACTCGCAAGGAATTACAGCCGTGCTATCATCGGCATAATTATTTTATAATCTGTTCGCTGAATCTTGCGTTTTGAGCGTAAATGGTCTGAGATTGATTGGTGATCGTTGTTACTAGCGGGAAGGAGGATACAATAAGTAGTAATCTTCTTGAAGAAATATTTTAGTCGCTTCTAGGGTAATGACGTGCGGCTTAATCCAAGGCATGGTTTTCCACATTTGGTTTTACACTTACGCACAAGATAAATTATTTGTATTTCTGCAGGATAATGCATGCGAATGCCAGGAGTATGCACCTATGCAGGTGCCACCAAACGCTTTGTCAAGCAAAAATAAATTAAGACATACCTACTATGTATTTTCTTCTCTATCCACCACCATTTCAACTTCTACTTAAAAATAAAATCTACTTATTTTTATTCGTTTTGTTTAATAATCCCTTGCACAGGTCTACAATAATATGATACCTTGTACCATGTAGTATTCTCTCCCGTTCCACCTTCTCATTCTAGTGCTGAGTAAGTGCCTTAACTTTGTGGCATCCATAACTACCCTACTTTTCCCTCTCACCGTGTTTTCCCTATGCTTGCATCGACTTTTAGTAATGATATACTGTCGTGAATACTGTGACGTATTATCCAGATGACTTACGGAATCTTACTGGAGCATTGTATCCCTGGTATATGTGATATCTGTTAAGAGGGCGTACAACGGTCGGTACACTAGCACCACTCCTTTAAAAAAATATTTTCGCGTGACTGAGAAGTAATTATGAATAATTAATAAGAATTATATAAGATTTTATTATTGTAAAAGATAATTGTAATGTGTCTCGTTGGTAATCCATATAAATAAATAATATTTTTTAAGGCAGTGGCGCTGGTTTACCGTTGTACGCCCTCTTAACACACAACACGTGCATCAATATCATTGCAGAAAGTCGTCCTTTGGGGCAGTGTCAAGACAAAGCGCAAGCGCCATACAGCTTATATTATACGAAGTAATATTGCTAGCCAGTAACTTTCTGAGTAAAGCTAATTCAGCTGCATGTAGCTTTGTACTTTGGAAGTGACTATGCGCACAAATTCTCCCGGCCATTTTTCAGGCTTGTTTGAACGTCCCTAAAAAGTTTATCATCTAAAGTAACCTTCTTCACCCATCTACTTCATTCTCCTCTAGCAGTAAGCACTGCTGCTGTCTCTTTTGCCCACCGAATTAACTAAGTGTTGTTACTTTTTACAACCAGAAATTAAGGAAAAGGACGGATGCGGTTTAGAACTGTCAAAACAGTTTTATTTTAAAATTATTAGCGTATACTAGGTGGTGCATAAGTTATCACATCTTGGGATGATGCTCTCATTTATGAAAATGGAATGATTAGTCATTGCTACTTCGACATTTGTGAAGTACACAAAAATGTTAAATACGCATCGTAAAATCATGGTGTGCTTATACTCTACAAACATCCTAGAAGAAGTGGCGAATCTATCGCCAGAAGTACTGAGAAAAGTAATGCAAAATGCTCTAAAACGCGCCCAATTGTGCGTAAATTCTGGCCACGGCCACTTAACAGATTTTTTTTCGACTTAAACACAACATTATATGAGTCCGAATAAACTATATAAAAATAACCAGAACTACTTTTCTTAATAAAAAAATAAAAAATGTCTTTAAGGATATCAGGTGATTACTTTATGCGCCACCTAGTATAATAGCAGCAATTCTGCAAGGCAGCTCTAATACGCTTCCGTCTCTTACTTGTTCTCTTTGCGAGTAAAAGATAGCAATAGCCACAGTTTAGTTGGTGACCAAGAGAACTAGCAGTAGTGCCAGTAGATCTATTCTGAAAAATCTCACCAGTAACCCATAAGTGAGGTGAGTTTGAAGCGAGCTGTCAAAAGTGTGAATCCATCTTCAGGTGGAATGTCAGTTCACCTGATGAGATTTTTGCAGAATAGACCTATAGGTCCACTATGTACCTGTAAGGCTGCGGCGGGTGCGGCACGTGGTGCGGCGCGGGCGTGGCGCGCGGGGAGGGGGAGGGCGCGGGCGACAGCGACGACGACGACGCCGGCGAGTCCGACTGCAGCGAGCCCGTGGACTGGTGCTGAGGGCCGCGTCTGGAAGGAAAGAAATAATTTGCGTTAGTTTACAGAGCAATGTCGTAGGCGGTAGCACAGAGAACAAGGACTCCGCGTAGTATTTAAAAGCGATCGTCGAGCGATTACACGATCGTTCGAATTTTTTGTTCGATGAACCTGAACACATAGTGGCGCTGACAGAGGGCACTGTCCGGTTTTCCGAACAAAAAGTGTCAAAAATGCACATGGCGATCGGTTTTAAATAGGATAGGCGTGAACTTATCGAGCTCGTGGTTGCAAGTCCCAGCCTGGGAACTGGCAATATATTTTTTTTCTTTCTGACCCACTGATGAAGCACCGTTCAGTTCTTCTCTAAACGAGAAGACGCCTCTGCTTTCACAATCATATCAACTCAGAAAGTGATCGTCACCGTGTCATCTCGAATTCTCGAGCATTATGTATTCTTTGTTTGAAACTCCCTACTGCAACGCACACTAATCGGAATCGTAACGTAATCGCCTCGCCTCGGGACAAGCTCACGAACCGCGGCAATACGGTGACGATCCTTTTCCGAGTTGATATCTGTGCTATGACCTTTACGGGTGGAACCTTTACGGGTTGATTTTCATTGCCTTTGATCACGGCACAAGCCACTAGACATAAGCCACAGTTTCCGCTGGCAATGAGGATGTCAACCGTTTCTATCAACCGCTTGCATGAAATACATAATGTTTTGCAAAACAGTGCAGTATTATAATCACCTTTGTGGTAATGAGGATGTACTGGAGCCGTAGCTGGAGGTCCTCTTGGCAGTCTCCCGGTAGGACGGCTGCCTCAGTCGTAGCTCCCTCGTCGGAGTGCCCGTGGACCCTGGAAATAAAGGAGAAGTTCTTTAAGAAACAAAATAAATATCGAATCAGGTTTTAGTTTGAGTCAGTTTATCTTCCCAACTTAGTGCCTGTTTTACTGTACCAGCCATGATACGGAACAGTCACTATCTACATAGAAGCTTTAATAAAAATGACGGTTTTTTTAAAGTGAAAACTTCTTTAGGCGCTGAACGCGCACTTTTTGGGATGGGTAAAAAAATGTTAAACTCGCGTCAGGCGTCACGTGATCTGATCGAAAATTCGTAAGACGGAGGGAGAGTAGAATTGACACTCTGTTTGATTTTTTGGAATTGTTTTAATGGAGCTGCAGCTGTCGTTCTTGTACTGACAGCAAGCCACATACATTTCTGACATTTTCGTTAGATGGCGTTACTTAGTTTTCACTTCCATCTGCAGTCTCCAAAGACTGCCCCGCATGTTTTTTTCGTGAGGTTAGTGGCTAAACTCACGAAATCTAATTGCGTAAACATTTTCCGTTTTGACAGTTCAACAACATTTATTGCGGTATCATTGCTGAGTAGAGCGATTTTATTTTCTCGAACTTACGAAGAAATGGATTAGTAATCTCCAAAATGATTCAGATTGCGATTGATCGTAAGGGTGTCAGAGTTTTTATGCCACCTATCTCTGACTTGGTTTCACATGCCAAAAAATATGCAAACATGTAGGTAAGTACTATTAATTATTTGCCAAATAAAGACAGACATCGGAACTTATGTGGTATCCGGAAGTCGTGAAACAGGCCAAATTGGCAGAATTGATCTAATCATCTACCGTCCTTACGAAAGATCCTATTTCCATTTACCTACTGTACAAAAAAATCTTCGCACACTCAACTAAGAGGAAATTAACTTCATCATAATTTCATATTTCCCATCGATAGCTAACTTATTGGATGTACAAATCATTTAGATATGTATCTTCCGTGGGATAGTGAAGTTAAGAGCATTCTCTCGATATGACGACTTGAAAGACTTGCTTAGGCACTTTTTAGGAAGTTGTTTGTTTATTTACTTCACGAAATTCTAAAATAATAGAATTATGTAAAGTTCTGTATAATATATAATAATAGAATTAAGTAATGAGCAGTGGTGGCCCAGTGGTAACGGCCCCGACTTACAAGTTGTAGGTCGTGGGTTCGAATCCGCGCGCTTTACTTTGTGTAAATAATTTCATCACCACTGCTCTCAGAACGGTGAAGGAAAACATCGTGAGGAAACCGGCATGTCTTAGAACCAAAAATTCGAAGACATGTGACATCTACCAACCCGCACTGGGCCCGCGTGGTAGATTACCGCCCACTCCCTCTCACAGAGAGGAGGCCTGTGTCCCAGCAGTGGGAACATTAATAGGCTGATGATGATGATGATGATGTAAAGTTCTTAAGAGAAAAAAGCGAAAAAATCATTGTGCATTAAAAAAATCATCAATGGGACAGTCAGGAGCACTTTTCCTATTTATCAATATAGGAAGTGTGTCCAAATTTAAAGCCCGTTTATAGCGCTTTGAACCTTTTAATATTATAACATTATTGGAACACGTCAGCCGAATGATATATGAAAGGCTTAACTTAATATAAACTGGGCCAGCGGCGTTCCTATTCATGTAAGTATTAATTTATTACATTAGATATAAAAACTATAGCAAACAGTGAAAGGATATAGTTTCGTAAATATTGACTTATACGTTGTATGCCGTAATAAATACATTGCGGAACTTTAAATAACGAAATGATTTAAGATTTATAGCCGTGAATTCAGTCGAGGAGGGATTAAAATGTTAAGCACCTTTCGGTCAATTAGCTTGCACCGTGCATGTGACTTTTTAGGGTTTCGTTCTAGAAGGGTGCCAAACGGAACCCTATTAATAAGCCTCCGCCGTCCGTCCGTCTGTCTGTCAGCGGGCTGTATCTCATGAGCCGTAATAGGTAGACAGTTGAAATTTTCCCAGATTGTGTACGTTTATTGCCGTTATAACAACAAATAATAAAAATTGGAGTCCGCGTATCACTGGTCAGTTTATTTAATTCGACAGTTTCGTTGATTCGTCAGTTTCACTGATCAGTTTTCCCGATTAGACAGTTGCGTTAACTCGACAGTTTCCAGTATTCGCCAGTTTTCGTCGATTCGTCAGTTTGGTACACTCAAGGGAATAAGTTTTTACGTGTTGAATAAGCACATGGGGATAATTTAATCTGCTGTAAGGAATACATAACCTTATTAAAAAAAATTACCTTATTAATTAATTTAGTATTTTTACATTATATTTAGCTTATAATAAACTAACATAAAAAAAGTAACTTCTAACGTTACTTAACTGAAATCTGAATATCCTTACAGTGTCAAAAATACAAATAAAATAAAATATAGTCAATTAAAATGGAAATTAATTCGAACGAAGAATTTAAAAACATTTCAGTTACAGTTTTTTATCGACTGTACTTTGACTGACGAATTGAATAAAATTGACGAATCAACGAAAATTGGCGAATACTGGTAACTGGCGAGTTAACGCAACTGTCTAATCGGGAAAACTGACGAATCAGTGAAAGTGACGAATCAACGAAACTGGCGAATGAAATAAACTGACGACTGAGGGAAACTGACCAGTGATATGCGGACTCGAATAAAGTTAATACTAAAAGGGGTTCGGCATACAAGAAACTAGTTTTTTTCGGCGTTTTTTTGCTCGATCTTAATACGGTACGGAAGCGGAATCCTTCGTTTCGTGGACTTGCAATTGGCCGACTTTTTTTTCGACTAAATACTGCCAAAATTAATGCAAATAATGATACTTCGAAAAGGTGGAAGTAATGTGTACTTGCACCTTTTCTTTCGCCAACGAAAATTTTGCAGTGAAAGCACGATGACAAATGTAATAAAAACAATGAATAATTAATAATGTCCATATTAAAAATAAATCGCTGTCTATATTACAGCTATTAGTCAAGATTAATTTACTGTAAGTTTCTAAAACAAATAATAATATATCGTAAAAAGATTATTTATTTATTTATTTATTTTATTATTTATGTACACACAGTAAAATACATAAAGATAACACATAGTTAAAATTTAAGTACAAAGGTACTGCTTATTTCTTAAGAAATTTCTTCCAGCAGACCTGCGAAAGGAGAAATGAAAAAGAAATGTAGACAATAGTGTGTGAGAACAAGAAGAGAAAATATGAATAAGCGATTTCCTAAAACTAAAATATTAAATATACCTACACGTATAAAGCTTAAATATATAAATATATATATAAATACTCACAGTTGAGAGGAAAGGTAATGCTCTTTTACTCGATATTTGAAAGCAGAAATAGTTTTTAAATCACGAATGCTAGGCGGTAGTGAGTTCCACAATCTTACAGCATGAACAGTGAAAGAATAAGAATAGTAACTAGTTTTATGCGGGTGAGATTTCAGGAGAGATCTAAGGTGCGATCTACACGGAGCGTCGCTAGGGCGAGCGTAAGAAAAACGCTCACGCAGGTAGGAAGGATAAGACGGGTTGTGTAAGATGTTGAAGAGGAGACATAAAATCCGAGTGTTCCTGCGAAGGCGGATTGGGAGCCACTTGAGTTCCTTGCGAAGGTGAGAAACATGGTCATACTTTCGAAGACCGAACACAAAGCGAATACACAAGTTTTGCAAGCGCTCAAGCTTGTTTAATAGCTCCTCAGTAGCATCCAGGTAGCAGGCGTCGGCATAATCTATAATCGGCTGAATAAGTGTTTGTGCCAAAGTAATTTTTGTCTTCAAGGGCAAGAGACTTTGAAGAGTTTTAAGCGAATGAAAAGAGAAATGTGTCTTTCGACTTACCTCATTCACCTGAGCACGCCACGAAAGATTGGAGTCAATAATTACACCCAGATCTTTGGCGGTTTCGGTATAGTCAATGCGAACACCATCGAGATATAAAGGCAACAGAGATGTAACAACAGCCATATTGCGAACGAATCTGCTGCCTATGATCATGGCCTGGGATTTAGTTGGATTAATTTGCAAGCCAAATGACTTAGCCCAAGCGCTGATGCAAACCAGGTCATGATTCATAGCAGCAATTGCAGAACCCGCGTCAGCTACAGTAAAATGTCGGTAAAGCTGCAAGTCATCTGCGTAGAGATGAAAACTAGAAGAAATAACTCTGGTGACAAAGTTGATGAAAATTGAAAAAAGAAGAGGTGAGAGAACGCTTCCCTGAGGAACACCCTCAGTGAGACTACACCAATCAGAGAAGGACTCCTCCAAGCGAACACACTGAGAGCGTCCCCGAAGATAAGAACTGAACCAAGCTAAAGCGGAAGACGATAAATTGATAGATTTGAGGATACCTAGTAAAATGTCGAAATCCACAGAGTTGAAGGCACTACTAAAGTCAAGCAATACAAGAACAGTAAGGGACTTATTCTCCATTGCCCAGCGGATGTCGTCAGTTACTTTCAGGAGCGCTGTTACAGTACTGTGACCCGAGCGAAAACCGGATTGAAAAGGGGAAATTATCGAGTTTGACGCCAAGAAAAATGATAATTGTCTATGAACTAAGTGCTCAAAAACTTTAGACAAAAATGGGAGAATAGAAATAGGTCTAAAGTGGGTTAATAAGGTAGGATTACTAGTTTTAGGTAGAGGTATAATGTGAGCCTGTTTCCAAACTGACGGAAATGAGCAAGAGGAAAATGAGTGGTTGAAGTGATTATATTATTTTTTCAGTGCGATTGTATACAATGTGTAATTTTAGTTTTACCTATAAACGTTATTTATTTCAAATTAATTACGAGTTTTACGAGGGTTTTACTACGAATAACGTTATTTATTTTCTACTTGGTACTTTTTCATACTTTAAGCATTGCTTTAAGCACTATTTCTCTGGTTTCTATTGATTTTGCACTCTGCCAACCACCACGGTTTTTGCCTTTTTATACCTATTATTTTTCGTTATTACTTTTGAGACTAACAGTTCTCTAGCTAAATATACACACTGTTTCTCTGTCTGGTGCATGGAAGCTCTGCTTTTCAGCTCATTTAATAGCAGAACAAGAAAATAGTGGAGACACAGACTTTATCAGGGAATCCACAACAGACAAATGAAGATTAGGGAGCTCCTGAAGTCCTATTCTAATAAACATAATATTCACCAGTATAAGCACCATTTCTCTGTCCCGTGCTGGGGGCGGTGGGCGCTCTGCCCTCCAGCGCGTTCAGTCTCCGCAGGGCATCGGCGAGGGTGGACCGGAGACAGAGCAGCTCCTCAGCCTGGCGAGCGCAGCGCACCTCCAGCTCGGCCACGCGGGCCGCCAGCCCCGCGCCCTCGCCTTCTAGCATTTCATCTGGAAATTGAAAAGAAAATGTTAGATGAGTTGGTTAATGCTAGCAGGATAATAATGTTTCTAAGGATACTGTGGCTGTAGGGTCATCGACGGCAGAAGGTAACGGGCCCTGCTTTAACGTGTAGTGGGCCCACGTCTGCCGGGGGAAGATGACTATGGGACCAGTTCTACACAGCCAGAGGTAGTGGGAAAACCCCGTGTGGTAATAGTAAGAATCTTACAGACCCCTTTGGGTGCCCACAGGCGGCGTACCTAAATACTTGCGATTTCCACAAGAGATTTTTTTTGCTATTAATTCATTCCTGTATTAAGAGTCTGACAGACCCCTTTGGGTGCCCACAGGCGGAGTACCTACCTAAATACTTGCAATTTCCACACGAATCATTTTCTGCTATTCATCAATGACTGTAGATGTCAATAGGTTGGAACATTTTATTGCAGCTAAACCTACATAAAAGTAAGTTTTATGTCTTTCAACTATCACCCGGTGTGGTCTGGTAATAGTTGCAATAAACATTACATTGACGAATCACGGAAATTCATTATTTCTTACGTGATGAAATATTCTTTATAGCATTGATGGTAAATTCATTAATAGAATTCTATCGGCAATTAATTTGCTTTCACACATTGCCGTAACTCATGATATTCGTGATGGATTTGAGGAGTTTCTTAATAATGATTGCGATGATGCCAAGGCTGATAATGTTACAAATGATCTTACCGTTACGTCAATAGGAAGTATTGAATAAGATGTTATTAAAGAATCGATTGATGAATCTAATCCAGAGAACCCAAAGGAAGTAATACAAACATGACAGATTAATTTTGAAACAGATATAGAGTCGGAAATGGAAACTGAAGATGATATGGTGACCGATAAACAAACTAAAGGTTGCAGCAAAATCTGCTTACGCAAATCCCAGGAGATAAGTCTTGATGACTTTATCATTACTCCTGATTGTTTGGAAACTGACAAGTCAACACATTATGAAGCAATGTGGCAAACAGTCGGTCGAGTCAGTACAACAGAATTGGTTTGCAAATTCAGCTCCTTAGTTGACACACTATTGTGTCCCAAACAATAGTATAAACGAGTGTGCAAGAAAAAAAATTGCATAATCAGGTGTAAGGGAATTTGGACTTTATGTCTTTGGTAGAAAGGTTAATTGGAGCGGAGTTATTACTGTCGTTTATGTGATTGTGTATAATGTTACGGTAGAGAGCTATCGGCAGTTTGTTGAAGGACTTATTGTGTTTACCTACTTTATTTATATTTATGGCTGTTTTCTGTGCAATGTGTATTACAAATGTTACTGTAGGACATTACATAATTTGTAACAAATGTGGGTCTAGGTCGACACTAGGACGAAGTCAGATCTATCGCAGTATTCGCAGTTCATTGTATTCTATTGTTTTATATTCTTCAAACAAATCTGAGTGTAACCTTTTTATTATTTCAATGGCACCACCATTGAAATAATAAAAAGGTTACACTCAGATTTGTTTTTGAAGGTTACACTTCTAAAACATCAAATATATTATGATACCAAAGAATTATTTTGACATTCATGGTTTGCTATGTTCGGCTATTGTCTCAAATATCATTCTCTCATATGCTCCTACTAACATAATATTTTCATCAGAAGCACAGATCAGAAGTCTTAAATTACCTGCTGTATTTCAAGTAAGTACCTACAAAAAAATATGTTTTGACAAAAAGCCTGACAGTCTATTATTATGAATTATAATATAAACAAGTACAATCCCAGGGTATAAGCTTCACAAGGCAAGATATAATAGAAATCATAACATAAAGGACAGCTCCACAAAACAGTGCTTCAAACAACTACAAAGGTGCCAAAGGTAGGTTTAATCCATAGGACTCACGCCAGGCTGCATAGACATCGTTCATGGTGTCTCCAGGCGAGTCACTGGCCCTCGAACTCCTGGAGTCACGGTCTCCATGGCTGTCCATCTTCAGTGGCACTTTAGTGGACCATTTGGCACATATTAGGTACTATACAGTTCGGTTGATTCAGTTCATATTTTTTGGTTCCGCCTTGCGAACTTCTTTTTTAAAAATAGATTTTGTTGTCTGCATTTGTTTTGTTGAGCCTGTTTTGTTTTGTAACTTTTCGAATGTAATAGTTAATGTTGTAGTAATGTCAATAGTTTTGTTGAAATAATAAGGAAGTCTAGTTTGAAAAGTAAAAGAGATTAGATTGTTTTATTAGTCAATCTATTGAGCTGTAGATGTTAAGTGACTATTGGTCTTTTGTGACTCAAACAGCATAATGATTTTACAATAAGTACTTGGTTAGATACATCAAAATTAGTATATATTAATTTTCAAGTTATCTGTCCCTTATGTTGTTTTGTACAGTATTTTTTTACTTGTGCATAAAGTTTTAATAAATAAGTAAATTGTAATTATCATCCTCTAAGTCTAAACCTTCGCAGTGTTTGGTTCTCAAATAAGATTACTCCAACACTTTCGTCGATGTTTCAAGTATGTACCTAAGATTTACATACTTAAGTACTTGATACTTACTTGGTGACATTTCACTTACATATTGTAGGTAAGTGAAATGTCACCGTATAATTGCAAAAATGCGTGTAACCATGTACAGTCACGTCCAAGTCACTTTCCCACATATTGAGGAATTCGGGTAACGGTGAATGTACAGGTGTGGTCGTTTGCATAAACATGTGCATTCTATTGGTAACTGTACCTCGACTCATCTCGCCTCGGCACGCTGACCTTTTTGTTTACAATCTTTATGGTGACCCGTTATTCTCGTTAAGTATCATGGTTAGAAGAGATTTTAAATCATTTCCTTCGTTATTTCTTTCTTTATCTTATTACGAGTTGCTGAGCCATTAAGATGTACACACTACTTCACACTACACAGAACACCCTAGCTAGTAGTTAGAGGAATGGTGTGACGCCCAGCAACTATCCGAAGAAAAACAATTTTCAATCCGAAAAAGTAAATTCAAATTTATATGACCATCATATCACCTAGTCGTATTTTTGAACAGCACATGGCTAACATCAATTCTGCCTTTCGAAACTCAATCGGTATCAATTCCCACGATTCCGTAATAAAACTATCTAATTTTGTTATTACTAAATTAGATAGGTAGTTTCGACTTTCGACTTACTGAAACCTCTAAACAAGGTTAAACCCAAAGATATAAATATAAAATTATAAAGCTTCATATTGTACGATGCGATGCGAGTGGCTATGTCAAAAATGTGACGTATTACATCAATTGACAACTAACGAAATCCAATAGTGAACAACGTTTTCGTAAGGTGATTGTACATACAAACAAACTTTTGTAAACTTACAATTAATGCAGATTACTCTTGCTTGCAAAACCATTAGTTAGAGAGCAACGCACTGAGCACACACTTTATGTAAGAGGACGGTAGATCACGAAAGTAGGAAGTCACCGTTTATTGGACGACAATCACCATGCCCATGGAATGAAGCGTGTTGGTGCCACAATTAGTGATGGGTCGGGAGAATATTCTCACCCGGAGAATATTCTCGGATCGAGAATGTTCTGCAATATTCTGGAATATTCTTTTCGACGGAGAATATACGAGAATTTAAAAATGGAAGTAAAATTGCTAAATTTTATTACAATATATTTTGATTTCAAGGTCTAAAGTAAACATCTTTTGTTGTTATTTTATACTTTACTTGAAAAAACGTTACTGTATTATGTTTCGGACTGGAAATGGTGCCGATTCTCTTGTACATCGAACTAAACTATCACTAAAATTCGTTACTTTTGGCTATGAGAATCTTAAAGCTGTTTTTGTTTATTCTACAAAAAAAAAAAAACTATAAAAATAATATTGACACAACTAAAATCGAATTTGACAATGGTGCCAATGATTCTCTTGTACACTGGACTAAACTAACTAAACTATCACGAAAATTCCTTACTTTTGGCTATGAGAATCTTAAAGCTATTTTGACAAAAAAAAACTTTAAATTAAAAAAAAAATTTGACACCTCTAAAATTGAATTTGACAATCGCGTGACGGCTCCACGTGGTACTTGTTTGCTCTACTCCGTGAATTTTTTTATAGAGCTGGAGGCGCGCAGGGGGGCAGCCTCGACGTGTTTTATATGGAATTTTTCACTTTTTGTATGGAAAATATGAAAAATTATTACCAACATGTCAGGTGATAGGGGTTTAAGGGTTTCCTAAAGGGGGTCGAAAATTTCATTATTTTTGCGATAGGACGCACCATTCTCGAGATATAAGCAAAAGAAAAAAATAATAGTACTGTTTTTGCACTGAAGTCGAAGTGTTAGTGTGAATTTTAGTTCATGCCAACTAATTTTATTCCACTTGTTTTTAATCGCGTTTAAAAATAATCACATTTAGACAGATACACTAAATTTATAAGGTGAAAAACGTCAAATTCAGAATAGCAAAATTGCCATTTTCACTAAACTATTATCTCAGTGCAATCTTAGTGCTGTCAAACTAAAATATAGTTAAGTTGTGTCACTTTAGTCTGTTTCAGAATGGGAAATCCTCGTTTGACAGGACTAAAATTTAGTTTATTTTAGTGATTTTTAGTCTAGTTTAGAGGCATTTGTGACAAGAGAATTTCAAAAGAATTTTTTTATATGGAATTTTTCACTTATTTGAAAAATTATTACCAAGGTGTTGGAATATAGGGGTTTAAGGGGTTCCTAAAGGGGGTCGAAAATTTCATAATTTTTGCGATAGGAGGCAGCATTTTCGAGATATAAGCAAAAACCATTATATAAAACCTTTAAACCCCCAAAACTCAACTTGTAGGTAATATTTTTTTATATTTTCCATACAAAAAGTGAAAAATTCCATATCAAAACACGTCGACGCTGCCCCCCTGCGCGCCTCCGGCTCTAAAAAAATTCCCAAGGGAGGGCAAACAAGTACCACATGGAGTCGCCATTGTCAAATTCGATTTTAGTTGCGTCAAAATTATTTTTAATTGTTATTTTGTTTTTAATTATTTGCACCATAAACCTTTCTTATAATGTTGTTTTCTTATTCATTTTATTAATGCTGATTATTTTAAACTCATAAAGTTCGTATTAATACAGAAATCGTACTTTAACATTACTACCATACGAAATTTAAGAGAATTTATGAGAATTTTCTCGGAAATATTCTCGGGAATGTTCTCGCTCAGGAGAATTTACTGAGAATTTAAGTTGTGGTGTAGTTTATTTTAAACTCAAACTTCGTAAAACGTCCAAATGCACTAAAAACTATTACTCAAAAAAAAAACCGATTCAATAAAGTCATCCAATTTTTAAATTCTCGTAAATTCCCTACCAAAAGAATGTTCTCGAGAACTTAACAGCAAAGTTCTCGCAAGGAGAATATTCTCGAGAATTGCCCATCACTAGCCACAATACATGAGCTTATGAAAGCGGCCTTGCTGCCAGTCGAAAAGTAAATAAAAATTATTGCAGCTTTAGCGACAAAGACCAATAAGATCAATGGTATGGATTAAGTACTTTAGAACAATAATGTGGAACATTTGATAAATGTATTTTATACATTTTTTCTGATCAAAGACACGAATACTAGCTGTTTATTCCAGTAACATTCAATTTATTTTATTTTGTTTGTGTTGTACTACATTGTACAGTGGGGTCCACAGAAATCTCACCCCCTTGCATTGTTTTTTACATTACAAAATTAAAATATAATACTATATTTTAATAAATTGGAGCAATAAATCTTACTGTTCATCAGAAGTTTAACCTTTGAAAACAGATGATAGTGTTTAGGTGCAGCAAACAGGCCCGTGTACCACAACACTAAGATATTCGCACAACAACAAAGTGTTGATATTTCTCACGACCGAGAAAGTTACGTGAGAAGTTCCGAACAAAAAATAAAAGTAAACGCAATGTTTTGATGGCTCATTACGATCTTTAACAGCTTCGAAATAAGGTCGCTGGTCGAACATAGATTTAAATTGCTCTATTAGAGATAAGTGGAACGGTAGAATTAATACTGTATCATTCCTAATGGCGCTTAGATTGTTTAAACAATTGGGTTGTTATTACGTTTTAATGTTTGAAATAATCATAGAGTTTTGTATCGTTAATAATTTTGTAGATTTTTTTTATAGTAGTAGTTAGGGAAATGAGGAAAATGTGAGGAAAGTTTTGAATATGAATCAGTAGGTACCCTAATTACGTAATACACGATCAATCAGCATTTGAATCGATTTGAAACAGATTGCTAATCCATTGCTTCATAAGATTGAAACAAAAATCTGCTCAAAAACGTAAATAACGCAATGAATATTATTGAACTGTCACAATGAAACAGATTAGTCTGAATCGTTTACGAAAATGTGTTGCGTAATTAGAAAGCTGGGGAAGACCAAAGAAACGATGGATGGACTGTGTGAAAGATGATATGGCTAGAAAGGGGGTGACTACCGAGACGAGCACTTAGAGAAGTATAAGTACAAGGACAGGAGAATTATGATGAGGTGCCTATAGTAATAAGTATTTTCATTTTCGTGTGATAATCCATCACAAGAAAAAAGGAATTCTACTCAAGTAATAAACGATTGGGGTATTCCTCGATGCGCATCAACTTTCAAACGCACAAAATGACGCGCACCTAAAGCGTTCCTCGAAACGCACCATTCAGGTGCGCTAACAAAATCAAATTAAAAATATTATAATATTAAATATCCCACGAAACGCACCAACGATGACACATAGAGAAGTGCATGAATGATTCGTATTCTTGCACTTCGAGGAATACCCCAAACAATTTCCTAGGTGAGGTCCAGTTGTAAATGTCGTAGGTATTATACCATTAATAAAATAGTGCCAGTAGTAAATAATTATGTAACTGTCTAGGAAGTATAAAATGGTTTTAGTAGCTTCTTAAACTATACCTTCATAAGTTTATAGCCTTCCTTATAGCTTCAAAGACAGCACAAAACGACTGTTGTGAAAAGTCAATTTTTATTTTGTATTCAAGTTCCCGAGGGTGAATAATACAAGACTTGAGTTTATTATTAGTAACCATTCCACAGTCCACAACCTAGTCTTTAAGCCCTATCATTGTATCTTTAATATATTTCTTGCCTATTGCTACGTCTCGTACCGGTGTTTTGATTAATTAGGATCAGTAATAATTCATAAAGGAGAATGCTCAAGCTCCATAGAAAAAAAACCCAGCTTCGGGGGAAAAGCGATATATCTCAAATCATCAATAATAATAAGTACTTAAATAATAACCGGTCATGATCGTGATCCTTACTGGCAAACATATAAAAATGGCCAGTTTTATTATGCAGATTATGAAGTCGTCTATATAAAAAAATTATAATTAGTTTTAATTACTTTATTCAAAAATATTATGTTAAAATGCGAGCTTGGCTCATATTATATTTTTTTACAATGCCTAAAGTCGTTGAAAGTACTATGGATATATTTTTATTGTAACAGAAACTTCGAGAGTTCGACATCAAAATAGTCAGGATTTAACAGCATCGTCACGTGAAAATACTATTGTTAACTGCGATACTATGATATTGATTCGATAGTTTGGAGACCTATATTTTCGGCGTCAGCGCCATCTATACTATGAATAATTATATATCACGTGAGGACACTTGAAGTTTTGGGAGTAGAGGTGAAATCAAAACAAAGTGTATTTATAAAATTTTTTATTTACTGTTTTAGAGGTATGAGGAACTGGGTGTAAAGTTCACTCATCCTCTATAGAAAAGGGAGGATCCTCCGACCAGATGGGTGTCGTGTATGACTGGCCTTGAACTGCCTTTTGAACTGAGTGAACTTTACACCCTGTTCCTCATACCTCTAAAAAAGTAAATAAAAATGTTATAAATACACTCTGGTTTGATTTCACCTCTTCTCCCAAAACTTTAAGTGTCCTCACGTAATTATATAATTATTGATAGTATAGATGGCGCTGATGGCGATAATATAGGACTCCCAAACTATCGAATCAATATCATAGTATCGCTGTTAACAATGGTATTTTCACGTGACGGTGCTGTTAAATCCTAACTATTTTGTTGTTGAACTCTCGAAGTTTCTGTTACAATAAATACATCCATAGTACTTTCAACGACTTTATGCATTGTAAAAAAATATAATATGAGCCAAGCTCGCATTTTAACATAGTATTTTTGAATAAAGTAATTAAAACTAATTATCAATTTTTTATATTGACGACTGCATAATCTGCATAATAAAACTGGCAATTTTTATATGTTTGCCAGTAAGGATCACGATCATTACTGGTTATTATTTTAGTACTTATTATTATTGATGATTTGAGATATATCGCTTGTCTCCCGGAGCTGGGTTTTTTTTAAGCATCCTCCTTTTTATTGAGGACAAACCAAATCGACAATATTATTCAGTGGTCTGGAGTCTGGGGAAGCCAAGGCTCATGCTTGGAAAACGTATATGTTAGTATTTTCAGACTTTGATTTCTGTAGCTCATGTAAATCAGTAGACATTTACACAAATCTTTGAATAAATCTGTTAGTACTGTAGGTAATAAATTCATGAATTATTTCATTATCAAGCGTAATTTAATAAATTAACATTTATCTCCTCACATTATATTTACTCAACTGAGGTCACTCGTTTAAAATTCCATTTAATTTACAACATTCATAGAAACATCTATGTTAATCAAAAAGTGTTACATAGCATGAATTTGAATATAAAATGGTTAAAATTCACGTCTAAGGTAACGGGAATGTTCCCGTTGTTTATTTAGTATTTAATTTTAATCTGATAGAAGATATCAATGTTATCTCGTTTGTCGGCGACGCTGAGTCTAGATCTAACGTTCCATTTTATTGCTTGGCACGAATCTCGTGGCGCCTGCGTGTTGTGTCCGGAAACGTTGATGTTTACCACGTCTGTAGTTGAGTGAGGAAACTAAGTTTTATTGTGATTGTCTTCAATCGATGGAACAAGGAAATAGCAAGACAAAAACAGGGTCTATAGAGAAGCTTTTGAAGAAGAGTGCAAGAGAGAGAAACGAGGTTGTAGTAAAATTACAGATTGGAGACTGAGTGTTTACGAAGCTTTGGAAGTCATATAGCAAGATGGGTCGGCGACATCATTCATTACCTTAACTCGGAAAGACCTGTACGGCTGTACCCTAATTGCGTAATACACGATCTATCAGAATCTGAATCGTTTTGAAACAGATCGCTAATCCATTGAATCATAAGTTCGAAAAAAAAATCTGATAAACAACGTAAATAGCGTAATGAATGTTGTTGAACTGTCAAAATGAAACAGATTTGTCGTAATCGTTTTTGAAAATATGTTACGTAATTAGATAGCAGGACAAGGTGGACTCAAGCACAGTAGATATATTGTGACTCAAGCCAGGAAGAGGTGGCTTATACAGTAGGACGATAGGCTGTAGATCATGATAAACAAAATAAGAGAAAACAGTATAATTCCGAACCTACGCACTCATATCAAATAGTAAAATGAACAAATTATTATACGCTAAGAGGCCCCTGACAATCGAATGACAACAGGTAGTATAGAAACAAAGTTTATGATCTAAAAGCATCATGAAATGTGCCATTACTATCGCGATCGGCAAATATACTCCACCGATTGGTTTGTAAATCTAATATTTTACGACTACACAAGCCTTTTAATCATACTAAAGTACCATTTGTTCAAACAACTTAGTATTCCCCTCACTTCGTAATGGAAAATCCAGACTAAGTACGCACTTAGGGTGATCATACATCCGTCAAAGTAGGAGCAGCATTGCCAATCAAATCACGGCATGACAGACTAAGTAATCTCATGGTTGACGGCGAACAACCGGATATGACGGCAACTAGCCATCGTTTCCATTTCTAAGAGTTACGACACATTGGTGAAGGTGAACATGCAAGCTACGCAATTACGCGTATACACTTTACGTCTTCGAAAACTGAAGTAACCGCATTGCATAGCTGACAGAATCAGCAGTTTGTCGAAGGAGACGGAATATTAAAAGCTGAAAAGCATAATGAATTAGTTAATGTTCGCAAGAGTTCCCAAAAACTATTTACATATTATGACAGTTTAGCTTATAAAAGTCCTGTATCAGAACCAACAGTGGGTTGTAAGGTTGTTTTAGGCTGGGTTTTGTCAGCAGAAGCTTGCAGCTTCAAAATCCAATGTGCCAGTAATCGTCCAGGAATTTTTGCCGGTGAGAACACTTCCTAACATCAGATATCTCATTGTAATGCTGCGCGTGCGACCGCTACATGCATGCTAAACACGCCATGAATTTTAATACGGAACGAAATGATGTAAATGACGAGAATCGCTGTAATTCTGTCAGCCTGTCGCGCTTGTGACGGCTTTATAACGTTTGAGCGTGTTTTGGAGAAATAAATTGAGGAGTTTATTCGCGAAAACAAAGGGGAAATGGCTTGTGAAAGGTTTAGGAAGAAGTCCTAACAAAAATTGATAAAAAAACTAAGGATTTACGTAACATTATTTGCCTGATTTGACACCGTTAAGAATTTTAAGTGTACTGTAAAATTCCTCACCTTTCTCAACAGTCAACCACAATAAATCCACCAAGACAGACGTACGTCTTTTCATACATGACAGTTAACCAGTAGATGATAAATGCGAGATACTACGCATAGTACTCAGCCGACAACGCGACGCAACGTCTCGCTCCGCTGGTATTGAAAACGATGCTTGTCAATGAGATACGGACAGTAGGACGGCTCCATTCGAACGTGACACTTCGAAAAATGTTGACTTTGATCTTATATAAACTAGTCAGGATGTAAATACTAAATAAACAGTAGTTTTTGCTATAACGATTGACTTTGTGCACAGAGATGGCCGTGGTTTTATAAGAATGATAGAGGACGATCACGTTAAGGATGTACAAACATATTGTTAAATCATCGTTCTGAATCATCAAAGCCTCTTCCATAAAAAGGTGTGGTTGGAATCCACGGTAATCAAGCTCTAACAGTGAATGATTTTTGACCTCTGCATAATAATATCAAAGAATACTCATATTGAAGGAACAATTCAAATGATTGCATTATAAAACCATGAACGTTGCCAGGGACGAAGAAATAGGACACTGCTCCCCTTCCGTTTCTCAAAAGCTGTTCTATAAAATTGTTGGAAACCCGCCTGTCTGCTCCACTTAGTAATGCATTGGGATTAATAAGTTACGAAACTCTACGGAAAACGGACGACTCGATCAATATTCCCCTATCGGGAGCAACATCGCTCATAGGAAATAGGTTTGAAAGAGGTGCTACATCAATTTCAACATTATGCTCTCTAGTCGTGCTATCCGCCGGAAGTCCTTAGAGTTTATCTTCTTTAATAATTTTTACCACATCCTAACATTAATTGCAGTCACGTTTGCAAGCACAAAACTGTGTAATAGGTTCATGAAACTTGCATGTAAGTAATTTTGTAAAATGTCTGTATCACGAATTCACGAACTAAAATAGAGATGAATTTTTTGCTTTGGAGTCATATTCAAACACGTCTCAGATCTTGTAAACACGACTCGGTGATTTAAAATAGAAATGTGGTCAAATGTAAGTGCCAATCATGCAATTAAAGTTTAGATCATCTATAATTTTATGAGCATACATGACTGTTGACTTTTTAAATAGTTTTTGATTGAGCAAACATGATTTAAATAACCAAATAAATATAGTGATAGAGTTCAAATAATCAATATTAAATTATTCTATTTTGAGATTGAGGAACAAGACAACTTGCATATCCAAACATAGAGAGAGCCAATCCTGGTCGATACTAGAACTGATACATTGATAGAAATAGACTTTATGTATAACGCTAAGCAAATGAAGACGATTAAAACATACAATTTTGCCTATTCACAATTCACAAGGTATAATACTTGCATCAAGACAACTTCAGTTTTCCTTAACACAATCTGAAGTCATGAGTCATCTCATGAGTTCATGACGTGAGCTGTTCAATGGCTTAGACAGCTATCAATAGGCCACTATCCAGCTCCTTTAATTCTCTTAGACAGCAAAGAGATGTTTTATGGCTTGGTAACGGCTATTCTTACATCTACAGAGAAATTTGGTGAAACAAAAAACTATTCGTGCAGTGCAAGTGTTACGTCAAATGTTATGGCGGACTATTTCTGTGGAAAAATAATAATTTCTAAGGTAAGTTATCGTTTGTTTTGTATCGCTATTGGTAAATTGTACTGCGGGTGCCACTTTACTGTTAAATATATAGATAATATTATCAAATATTGCACGCGCCTTTGAAATAATAATGTTTTACTAAAACTATTGTACAACATAAATACGGTGTACGAATTCTTTATGGATTTTTACTCAAATTATTCCATTTAATGAGCATTAATATCTATTTTTAACAAAGAAATAATGTATTTTTACTATAATAGCTCTCAAATATCATGAAAACTTAACAGATTTCAGTGGTTTTTTCGTATGTTATTAGGTTTGTTAACATTAAAATGGCGTTCATTTGTTATCCAGCAATAATTCTAGCAAAATTCTCTTGACCCTCCCTCTTCTGTTCAATGGCCATATTTTATTCTATTAATCAGCTGAGAACTGTAGGCTAGCTGTACAATGGTTTTCAGTTATTCTAACGACTGCCTAAAGGAGTAAACTTAGAGTATTCAACAGTGTCTTAGGAATCTCTAATCTTGATAGAAAACCATTTCGTACTCGAGTAGTTTAGCGACTTTACTTTATTTTGTGATACTACTTAGTCTCGCCAGTTATGTCTAACTAGCCAGTTTTTGTCATGTTGCTTAGAAATGCATATTTATCTATTTGTGAACTGAAATGAAGACAAAAAATTGTGCCCTTAGTGCCACGACTTTCTAACGCCCGCATACAATATTTGTCTTCTAATTAATTTAATCCGAACGAATTCAGGGATTTTCAAGTGACGCTTTATTTTTTATTTTAGCTAAATCACTGAGAAGCAGGAGAAAGTATGCAAAGGGACCAGCTACAATATTATCAAAAGAAGAGGAAGACCATTAAACAAATGCAACAAAAAGACCCAATGTTTTTTCTTTGAATAAATATACCCTATTTTTACTGCCTTATTTTATTTTAAAACAAATAAATGCATATATGTGATATTTACTGTGAATTTTGTGCATCAACAGGCAAAGGAATTTTGTTAGTCGAAATTTTCATACATAATTACGTAACTTGAAAACTCACTTTTTTGTTTATGTAGATATATCGCTATTTTTGATCTCAAATGAAAGGTCTAGACTTAAAACCATTTTTTATGTTTAGTTTATAAGAATCGATTTACGCAATAAAGAGATATATTCATTTTTATGTAAGGAAATTTTGCTCAGTAATATAAGGTGCGTGCAGCCAGCAGAGCCGTCTAAGCTCAGGTAGTAGGGACACGCATCAACTTATTGTGGGAGATCGTCCCAGGGCGACTGCACTGGTACACTAGCCGTCCGCAACAGCAATTGTAGAGAAAGTGTGTTACGCAAAAGGGGTGTTTGATTTAAGGTGGTACCCCGACCAAGCAACCTTGAGCATTCGTTCCCTCTTTGCCGCACCCCACCTCTACAATACTTCGTAAAACATTACTAGCGCCATCAGGCGAACAACTTACGAATACAAGTAAAAATCACTGACCTTAGAATTCACAGACATCACACACATTCATAAAAAGTACTCTGTGCACACATTCGAAAAATATTTTTTTGGAACGAAGTTATAATGCGCTGTTTGCGGTAGCTAGTAAAAATCGTCACGCGAAAAAGCGTTGATACTTATGCTACATGCGACTTTCTTCTTTCGAATTCACATTGTGAACTTCGTCAAAATGTAAATCCAAGATGGCGGCTCCGAAAATTTTCTCATTTTTCGTCTTGGGTGTCGTTTTATTAGTTTTCAGGGGTTCTAAAGCCGATAGTAAGGTCAAAATGGAAATCCAAGATGGCGGCACCGAAAATTTTGTCATTTTTCGTCATGGGTGTCGTTTTATTAGTTTTCAGGGGTTCTAAAGCCGATAGTGAGGTCAAAATGGAAATCCAAGATGGCGGCTCCGAAAATTTTCTCATTTTTCATCACGGGTGTCGTTTTCATACTTTTCGATGGTTCTAAAGCCGATAGTGAGGTCAAAATGGAAATCCAAGATGGCGCCAGCGAAAATTTTCTAATTTTTTGTCATGGGTGCCGTTTTCGTAGTATTTGAGGGTTGTAAAGCCGATAGTGAGGTCAAAATGTAAATTCAAGATGGCGGCAGCGAACATTTTCTTATTTTTCGTCATGGGTGTCTTTTTCGTAATATCTGAGGGTTCTAAAGCCGATAGTGAGATCAAAATGTAAATCCAAGATGGCGGCTGTGAATATTTTAAACTCGCGTCAGAAATTTTACCTATATTGATGGGTGATGGATGGATAAGTTGTTTATTTTTGTTAGACTATATTTTGAAAATAAATAAATATACTACTAATGAATATTGTATTTAACCACATAAATTATAGTACTTTTATACTGATAAATAAAGCAATTCATGCAAAATTATTCCCTAACCATTCCAAAATATTCAAAGATGCACAACGTTAATGTTCAAGTTTTCACTTCTGTCGGCACTCCCGGAGTGCAACCCGTTGTTTTTTTAAATTTTAAGTACAAGTATATATACGGTATATAAAACTGTACCTATTGGTATAAAAGAAATTAAATTAGGTGTCGGCAACAACTTTTTGAAAAAGGAAATAGGGGATGAAAGTTTGCTTTAGAATCTGTAATTTTTGAAATGTTAAACTCGCGTCACGACGTGACCGTAAGATCCGTTGCCTAGCAACCGACAAAATATCAAAATAAATAGTCTTTGACATTACGTAAAGATTGCGAGGTAAGAAATTTTACCCATATTGATGGGTGCTGAACTGCTGAATGGATAAATAGTTTATTTTTGTTAGACTATATTTTGAAAATAAATAAATATACTACTACTACTAATGAATACTATTGTATTTAACCATATAAATGATAGTACTTTTACACTGATAAATAAAAGTTGGTATCGTTTTCGTAGTTTTAGATGTTTCTAAAGCTGATAGTGAGGTCAAAATGGAAATCCAAGATAGCGGCTGCAATTTTTTTTTTTTTTCGTCGTGGTTGTCGTTTTCGTAGTATTTGAGGGTTCTAAAGCCGATAGTGAGATCAAAATGTAAATCCAAGATAGCGGCTGTGAATTTTTTCTCATTTTTGTCATTGGTGTCGTTTTCGTGGTTTTTTTTTAACCCATAACGAAAAATGAGAAAATTTTCGTAGCTGTCATCTTGGATTTACATTTTGACCTCACTGTTGGCTTTAGCACCATCAAGAACTACGAAAACGACACCCATAGCGAAAAATTAGAAAATTTTACAGACACCATCTTGGATTTACATTTTGACATCACTATCGGCTTTAGAACCATCGAAACCTACGAAAACGACACCCATGACGAAATAAGAGAAAATTTTCACAGCCACCATCTTGGATTTACATTTTGACATCACTATCGGCTTTAGAACCATCGAAACCTACGAAAATGACACAGATGACGAAAAAAGAAAAAAAATTTCAGCCGCCGTCTTGGATTTACATTTTGACCTTACTATCGGCTTTAGAACCCTCAAATACTACGAAAACGACACCCATGACGAAAAATTAGAAAATGTTCATAGCCGCCATCTTGGATTTACATTTTGACCTCACTATCGGCTTTAGAACCCTCAAATACTACGAAAACGTCGCCCATGACGAAAAATTTAAAAAATTTCACAGACGCCATCTTTGATTTACATTTTGACCTCATTATCAACTTTAGATCCGCTGAAAACTAATAAAACGACACCAATGACGAAAAATGCAGCCGCTATCTTGGATTTTGGTTTTGACCAAATTCATTCAACTTTCTTGTACTTTCGCATTTTGTGTGTTGTTTACAGTTTACCTACACAATAGTAGCGTCTTTTCGCAAAACTCAATAGTATAAATACAAACTTATATTATTATCTACTGAATCGACTGATAATGTGACGATGTGTGTGTGTGTGCTCGATCACGTGACCGACGCGGTGACAAGCGATACGTGTTTCCCCCTCGAGACCTTGCGGCGCACTGAATCCCGGTATGGGGCGCATGAATTACTGTAGTGAATACGCCCAGATTTTGGAATAAAATCTTTATAAAATCTAAATTTGGTCTTTTGTAAAAAAAAAAACGTTGCAAATGTTCGTTATTAAATTGTCTATCCATTAGTGTCAGTAGCAAAGTTAAATAATGTTTACTGTACGAGTAGATGCATATTATAAATCATTATTTCTCATTTTTAAGGTTTCGTTTGAAGGAGATTAATTAAACTTATACACATTAAAAAAAAAAAAAAAAACGTTCAGTTTGGACTCAAGATTATGTAGAAATTTAATGTATTTTTATTAGTTGATATTTCTTTTTAAATAACAAGTAGTTCGCTCCTAAAAACTGTACAAAAAACGGCTAGCGCGGCGTTTTGGTCAGGGAGCCGCCTTAAAACTTTTACTATCAGACCCAGAATTATTCAAGCTGGGTCTGACTGAATCCATTAATTGTATCAAACCATGGTCATTGCTATCAAAATCTATGTGTCCGGAACCCTCATTTGTAACCGACACCGGCACTTGACTGCAACTATATATATGAAGGAAATTTTTAACCCTGCTCTTTTGCTTATCGTATTCTTTCGAAAGTTTATTTTTAACTGCACCTGTCCTTTTCCTTTTTTTCCATGGTTTTATTTATTTATTTTAGTTTTGCTCGATATAATAATTTGAGGTTATGAAAAAGTTGACGTTATCATAGCACTACTAGCATATGTTTACTCTTCACTAATTCCAGGAGCTGTAAAATAGCTAATATCTACACTTTGTGCATTGGAATTAGAGTGGAGTAAGTCTACACTAATATGCAGCTCAGGCAGTCATTAAAAGCTTTTAACCATCTAATATTAAGCTCATTGAGGTAGCATTATAATAGAATTAGTATACACCATAAACAAGCCAATGGACAAATTTAATTCTCTAACACAGCTCACAGCTTAGAACAGGTGTGAATTTATCGCGTTAATCAGCCGTTAACAAGCTGTGGTCGTCTTAACCAGCTAGTAGCATTATAATTAGCCAAAGGCTGGACAATGGTTCTGTAAAATTCTACTAAAATGCATTTTGTTGTTTTTTTCTCCATTATAAAGCCATTAGTCAGCTGTGCTGTTTAACAGTGTAGAAATCACCCCTAATACAGTCACAAGAATTGTTTTATCCGTTAGTACAGCTACATAAGAGCCTTTGACTGTAATATAGCTTGTTTATGGATGTAATTTCCGCTAATGTGCTGCTTGGGTGGTCCTTTTCATACCCAACCTACGTTAACCTACCCCTGTTTTTTGGATAAACCCCAGACACATTAACCAAACCTGAGGAAGTTCCCATACAAAATGACACTTAACCCATAACATAAACTGCAGATCATAAGAGACAGGATATCGTTTTACCTCAGCCTCTAAAAACGTGAACTACAGTCACGTATGAGTAAAATACAAACATTATTCTAATCTAACACATCGGCCATCATGTTTACACAGTTATGACGTCAAGGCAAGGCAAGTCGGGTAGTCACAATATTTGATTTAAATATTTGCTAGTTTATTAAACAACCTCGCAGTAGTCTGAATAGTTTACAATAACTTGGGATTCTACTACTTGATTCATCATCTGTTATTATAAATAAGCTGCGTTGTATTTCATCTTACATCTTTCTTTAAACTTTCACTAGATTAACTGAATAGGTTATTTTGGAATCCCTACATATTTTATTTTATCATCGGTTTCATAATGTTGACGTGGCTGTGCACATGTAATTTTTCCCAGAACCCCCAGTCCCTTCCTTATGGCAGTCATTTGTATTGGCACCAATCGCCTCGTCATTGGTTTTACCCAAATGTTTTTAACAGATTTCTTGTTTCAGTCAAATCTTTCTACTTTTCTCATCTGCAAACTGTTTAGCTTATTGCAAATATTACAAAAATATTGAGAAGATAAAACGTCAGCGGCTGATTGTTTCCAAATTCTTCTTTTTGTATGTTTAGGCGTGAATAGATTTAAGCCAAGACCAATAGAAAAGCAATTGTATCCAGAAATAGAAGAGACCTTGACCAAAACGATGTGTATGAGGAAATACCATAAATCTGCAAACCCAAGGTCCATGGAATAATTAAGGTGGATATTAGTGAATATGGCCAAAACCAAGCCAAGCCTCACATCAGGTAAATCGAGGCCACGTTATTATAATTAGAGGAGAATTGTGAACCGAAATGACCAGTCGTTTAGCAGATATCTGATAATTATTTGAGAAGTTTAAATGGAGCTAAAATTACCGAATATTTTAGAGTAACTGGAGAAATACTTTTTAGGATAATTAAGGAAATGTTTTATACTTGGGAACATGAAGATAGTTATTAAATTTATAATCTCTATTTTTTCTAAATTATTCTGTTTCAAGTGCAGGAAATTGTGCGAAATTATCGAAATTTCCTTCCCACGCATACAACAACAAAATTGGCCTCATTTCCGATTCGATAATTTCAACATAAAAGCCGTTCCCCTCTATTATCTTATCCATATTGACCGGTCACGGAGTGCACACAAATTGGATTAGTGATTGGCACCCGCAAAAACATGGCTTCTTTTAGAATGAACTAATTCACTATTCAAAACATGCTGTATCGTTTAGTTAACAAAACAAATGCAGACAAAAAATTGCACACTCCCAAATTACGTTGCTTGAGCAACGAAAGATAACCTATGTTTTTATTTTATCACAACCTCAATATTTCACAGCTGTATTTTAAAAACTCTCAATCACAGACAATAGCACCAATTTCACACTTCACTCTTAATTTTTGCGTATTTTTTGTAACAAAACGTGGCCCAGGTTTTGAGCCGGCAGCCTCAGCACTAACTGAATTATCAATTGGGGACACACAGCTGATTAAACACAAGATGAAATGGTTCTAAATGAAAACAGATCTGAAATAGAACCTTATTCTCATGGAGGAAAAGTAGAAAGTGGTGGAAATGGAAATGCTAGGAACCCTGTCGTTGTAAGTGGGGTAGGTCGACGCGCATGCGTGTGCTATCACAATGGACCATCGAAAAGTACTGGGAGTATTCGAATTTAAGTCTTATTTCTAGGTGAGAAGGTGGATAGTTGAGAAGTTATCACAACGCGCGTGCGTGTAGCTGTTGTAGAGTAGTAAATATTTGAAATATTTTGTTTGATGATTTACAAACAGTAACCAAGGAAATGTAGGCAGTTGTGTACATATACTTGGTTGGTTTACTTAGAAGTTATAAGCGAAGTGGAGAATAATGTAGAGACAGGGAAAAAGATTTGTTTGATAATTCCTTGGAATTATAAGAATCCGGTTTATAGAAATAGTAGTGATTTCAAACCTAAGCCGTAAAAGCCAGCGGTAAAAGGATGCGAAACAAATCGAAAATATTGCGGAACGCTTGGAAAGGTCAGACGATTTTATTATGAAAGCAATACCAATATCGTAGGATTGCCAAGCGTTAAGCCGATCGTCCACCGCCTGCTAACCTAAGTTAGCTACTTAGCTCGCATAGTTGAGCCAGTTTTTTATACGGTAGACGCACATGTATGAAACGCTGGCTCAACTAACTTAGTTAGCTGGCGGTGGACGATAGGCTTTAGACTTGCTTTGGCTCCATCCCAATATAAAATTCCCAGAGGGACAGGTGGTCCCTAAGCTTTGCTTATTTTTTTCAAAGATTACAAATTCTTCGGCTTTTTCTACGCTAATTTACATTTTTTCTTCTATTTCAATCATTATTTTTATTTTATTTCAATCATTCGCTATTCTATCTAACTAAGCAAGTAAATAATACCCTAAACCAGTATTCTCATCGGTCAACAAGGTTACCGATGATGTAATATTGACATCATGTGCCATTCAATTCAAAGGATGGCACATGTACTATTCTAATGTGACCTTCGATGTCACATTGATTGGTTGGTTCTATAATAATTATTTTATCGTCTGGCTGTAACTCAATGTAACCTGTACAGAGAATGATGAATCCTTTAACATTTATATCCACATTGTTCTTGTAAGATATTAAATCATCATCATTTTAGCTTGGACTCCCATCGGTGGGTACGTATGAACCAGCTTTCTTTTTTGCGATACTAAAAGGTTCAGTGGATCCCGTCCAGGTTTTTCTCGCAACTTCCTGACTTCCTGGTATCTTTGGCCTTACCTTGACGGTTGCCAAGTTTAAGCCCAAAGGGTAAAAAAGTAGGATAGTCGCATGTGATGTGTAACATTTGACATCTTGGCTGACAGTACCAACTCTCGGAAAATGGGTTGGTTCCATCTGACAGCTCACTCTAGCACCTCGCGTGCTCATTAGTCAAATCAAATAGCGCCAGCTGCCTCGGCTTCCTGTTACACACTTCCGTCCCTTTTCCCTAAATCACTCCCAAAGGGTGCAGGAAAGCGGGAGGAAAGATCTTACACATCAAGAACCTTCATATTGATTGTGCAGTAACATTAAAATTAGTTAAAGCAATAACTGAATTTGCTGCGTATACAGTTTGCTAATAATTCAAAGCAGGCATCAAGTTTTTCGTACACCTTACAAGCACACATGTCTAAGGTTACGCATAATTAGTGGGGAATTCCATAAGCAACAGAAGAATTTTAATTACATTCTTGCTGAGGACATTAAACAAAAATCAAGCTGTTTATATTGACAAATATACACAGCACAAGCAGTAGTTTTTTTCTTTCAAGCGAAGGAATGTGGTCATCACTTTTGAAATGATAACCTTTACCATTTTATACCTTATCTTGGCTACTTTCAAGCATAATGTCAGAATTCTCTTTATCCATGGTCACTTCGTCTTCGTCACTTAAAATGGAAAACATCTTATCTTTTGTATAAGTGTCATTTAGGCATTATGGGCATCGATTATACAAACCTTTTCTTTTAAAAACACTTTTTGTTTGATTCTTCCATTCATCATCGTTCATTGCACCCATGTTTGTCCCAAGTCATCAAAACACTGCTAATCAAAATTCTATGTTCCAAACGGCTTTTCAATGCTGTTCTTTTATGACCACCATACTTGTCATACAAACGTCAATCTATTGTCATAGTTCATTACATTCGACAATATTCCATTCATAACATTATGTACCATCTTTATGTTATCTCTGAATCGTACGTTTACGACAGTGAACTCTTATAAATTATCTATGTAGGCGAATATTTAATATGTTAATAACGTTATCTGCTGTACCACTTTCTAGATAGTTATCTGAGAATGGTACAGAGAAATTACTGTTTGTTATTATGACGTCCTGCTGTTGAGCCACCCATGTAGAACACGCTTGTACTTTAGAATTTTATAGCTACTACGTGAGATCTCGGATTAGATCAACGTTCCCATGTTTTCTCATGGATACCTTCAGCTGTCATTAACGAGACACAATAGAATTTTAATTGTTATGCCCACCTGCAGTCCACTGTAACGGTCAATAGAATTTTAATTGTTATGCCCACCTGAAGTCCACTGTAATGGTCAAGCGGCTATAAGGTTTCTGTTTACTATACTATACTGTTTATAATAGTAAAGGAAGGTCCCCAATAAATGGAAACCTGGAATCTTTGGCAATATCTCCCATGATTGGTAAGGTTATGATATAATCAATCATTAATTAGAGTACCATTATCCCATATTTAGAAATAGATCAACTGCTTTGTTTAGATGACTTCGATCAAGACAATTCCATGACTAAGTTAATCGATCACCATTGGCATGCATGACAGCATTTAAAACACTAATTACCATATTCACATGCAAATAGCCAATGCATTTGTCTGTTTACTACCTTAAGCATCGAATTAGAATATATCTTAGAAGGTATTTTCTGTAAGTATGCGTAATGAAACAACATTTTAACTTTGAATGGAGTGATTTAAAGCTTGTGTTGGAATAAGCTTCACTAAAGCAATTTATGTCCAGGCAAAGATTCCCTGTAGCTGGCATTACAGACTCGGATCACGAACAGGCAGACACAAAACTAATATCTTCAGGACGTGCAAATATTTATCCCGCAGCAGAAAAGAAAATTTATGCACAAAAGGAGGAATTTCTATAGCAGATTCATGCATTACTTACCAAGTTACCACCATTTCTGGTAGCAGCAAATTAATCTGCTACATTGGTTCTATTGTGATTCATTGATTAAAAATAAACAATAACAGAACCATTCCTTCTTGATATTTCTACACGTTTCAAAGTCTATCCTCTGCTACTCCATTTCTTTTATTTATAAAAGTTATCAAGGTTTCGAGAACAGCGTCCGGCATTCTAGACATCGTTTGTTTTGTTCCTAGAGACCTAGACTATTTGTTCTTAGGAAGGAAACCGCATAATGTAAGCAACATTACGCATTTAGTTCGTGTTGCGCATTCTTAGGACATCCGTGATTGATTTGACATTGTAGACTGGAGGCACTGGAGCTGGGGTAGTGTTATATTGTAAACTTGTATTTGTAGTGTGTTACCACAATTATAAATTGTGGTGTTACTTAATATTGGCGATACTTCGATATTTCGAGCGATGTAGGAGGAAAGTTTTCCACCGGGATAGTTGCGTGAAACGCTTCCAGTTGCAAAGCCAATCATTTTACCATTTCAACAACAAAATCAAACTGCAATCTGCCTAGCCTTTTCCCAATTACGTTAGGGTCGGCTTCCTGTCTAACCGGATGCAGCTGAATATCAGTATTTTACATGGAGCGACTGCCTATCTGACCGCCACAACTCATCTATCTATATATCTATCTGGGTAATACGATACTCCTTGGTAGGACTGGTTGTCAGACTTTCGGGCTTCTGGCGGTCCGATAACGACTGTCAAAGATCCACGAATGACAGCCGGGACCAACGGTTTCCGAGGCACGGAGGAGTCTCGGTATGTAAAGTAGGTCACCCATCCACGACCCAACGCCGGCAAGCGTAGCTTAACCTGATGGATCGACCAGCGCGGCTGTTATTACTTAGCCACGAGCCCCTCCCTACCATTTCAACAACATTCATTGCGTTATTTAGGTTGTTGAGCAGACGAATATTTTAAAGATAGAAACGAAGCAATGGATTACCAATTTCCTTCAAAATCTTTTTACTTATCTTTTTCCTTTACTGACACAGTTGGGAAGCTGGTTATTTATTTTGGAGTCCTATCACTTTTCTCATACATTTCTATAGATCGGATCGTATTAGCGTTCAACTCTGTAATAGTTAAACTCTACTTTAATAATGTCGATAATTATTACAGCCAATTAGTAACAATTTCATGTGCAACGTGACTTTTGGTTTCGAAAATCAATAAACCCAAATGTGCACAAACTTTTTAAGCACTTTTTTCGCTTTAAAGCAATTAAGCCACGATTACCGGTTTTTGCAGCGATTGCAGTGAGCAAACTAATCGTATAGTGCTAATTGAAGTATAATCAGATCCACTCGGCCTTGACCGAAGGCTGACGTAACTGAAAAGTTTGTTTTACGCAGTGATTTGTTTGCTAATAGCTTTTTCACTCGAATCAACACAGACTGCAGCAAGGCGTATTTTTGCTTTCCTTAATATTATTTAACTCTCTCATCATTCTCCTGCCCTTATCCCAATTTATTTGGGGTCGGCGCAACATATCCCTTTCTTCCATAATTCTCTCTATTAGTCGTCATCTCAGTAGTCAACCCCTTTCTAGCCATATCATCTTTCACACAGTCCATCCATCGTTTCTTTGGTCTTCCCCTACTCTTATAGCCATCGACATTCATATTCAAAACTTTCCTCACGACATTTTCCTCATACCTCCGCATCACATGCCCATACGCATACCATGACAACCGATTTCCACACAACTTCTCGGTCACCGCTGCTACTTTCAGACTTCCTCTTATGTACTCAATTCTTATTATATCCATTCGTGTAACACCACACATCCTTCTTAGCATTCTCATTTCAGCTGCATGCAATTGCCTATCATTCATCCCTTTTAGTGGCCCAACATTCTGATCCATACAAGACAGCAGGTCTAACTATTAAACTCTCTAATATAATGAATGCACCTGTTTTGGTGAACTTCATATAATTTCTTTTTGGGGTCCTAAAAATACTAAATAGCCAAGTACCATAGGCCGATATAACTTGGCACTTTGCAGTTCCGAACCTCGCGCAGAAGGCTGCGCAATAACATTTTTTAGGAACCATATGGTGACATGAGGCGAGTGTGAGTGAGAGAACATACTCGAAAGTTCGCAGAGTTATATCGGCCGTTTTGTAAGACCAATTTGCATGTAGCAGTTGGTCAAATGGCAGCTAACCTATCCTAGCCCGTTTGGTCAAGGAACCGCATCTTAGCTACTGCGAGTACTGCGACCAACAGCAACAGTCTACTATTGGTCTCTTCCAAATTACATCACAACACCCAGTTCTCTGCTACTGCATCCAGCCTCCCTGTTGCCTCTTTTTAGAATTACCAGTCCAGCTGGAGAGTTACGGATTACTTAATACGATTACAACTGGTTGAACAGTAGTTCTATAATAACCAGTATTATTGTCTTTTGATTTTATCTTTGCCTTCGTTAATATCTGAACGTTGTCTTTATTATTACCTAATTTCTGCATGCTCTTGGCACTACTCGTTTACATATATTGTATAAGTAATGATCAAGCTATCATCAATAATGATAATTTACAATTTATCAACCTAGTTTCTACTAATTGGCACAATTGGATACTCCTGAACAATTGATTCTAGCAATAGAATAATGATCAGATGCACCTAGTTGCTATACGACCTCTAATATTTAAATAGCATTATTATTATTCAATGTCTCGTAGAGTCAATGATCTACATGGCCATCCCACGTAATAATAAGCAATTTTATCAATCGTGGTACTAGTATTTAAAATCTAACCATTTACTCTGTAATTTAAGATTCAAAATTGAGTACCAGGCTAAAAATTTCGTGATGCAATTAAAGTAAAGGTAGATAATAAAGTGTAGGCAATAATTAAATTAGCATAGTAAACAATACTATGGTGGGTTAACGCCGGCGTTTGCGTCGACCATAGATCAGCGATGAATAAGTAATGAGACGATCAGTCACGCACGCACGCTCCGAGGCGCTTCAATAAACACCTAGCGTGTTCTCCGGAATAGTCGGTAAACGACAAAGAGGTTCGTCTTCTGTGCCCTAGAGACAGTATAGTTTTCTACTGTTGAATATTTAATAGAAAGAACCTTTGTCTCAAGCAGCAAGTTCTCTGAGCCCTCAAGGCTTTTAGATCCTTCATTTTGGGGATCTAATCAAGACGAACTATATGTATACGATCCTTTGCTGAGCTTAAGCAATTCTAGGGTTGCAATTTTGCAAATCTATCTTGTTCAAGGCATTGCCTTTCCACTTGGGCCATATGCATTTGCAACCTCCGTTTCTTAACATTTAGATTCTCCATCATTTCGTTTTAAAGGATGTTATCTATCTCCTATAATAAGTCATGTTTTACAAAACGTAGTGTTTTTTTATTAATGCAGACATAAAAAAAAATACACTACGTTTCCAAGACTAACGGTGTTCAATGTCGCGGAAATTCGCACCTCGATTACACAGCGAGTTCAAAGTGCGGTAAAAGAAACAGTTTAGCAGAAGGTGCAGTTACCGTTGCGTCATCGAGAAATCTTATAGGTGTTACCATGGTTACTTCTTGACATCCATTCCGAGTCGTTTACTGATGATTATGTCTTGCATAAGCTGGAGACTTGAGGAAATCATTATGGCTGATTGCTCATATATTTTTATTGACATGCGTTTTTGTGAGCGCTTCTTTCCGGTTGCAATATTATTAACTTCAGTTTCCTTGGTTAGCCATTTGAATACTTCTGTTTGATTACAAGTGAGCATTAACCGTCTCTTGAAGCACTCTCAAGTGTCAAGTGAAGGAAAGGCTGAAGAAATGATTTGCAGGATTTATAAGGATTTACAGAAGATTGACTAGGGATAACACTTAAGTATTTATATCAAGGCTTTACTCTAACTTAACTATCTCTAAGTCAATGAATTCTTGTTGTATAGTCAAACAACATAAACTTTACATAATGTAGGTGCAATGCCAATTTACTTGATAGGCACCTTAAATCACGCTTAAAAAGACAGAACAATGAATTGCCATATCTGGTCTAGAATCTATGATCAGATCAAATGCGCACGCGTCACGTGGGCGGCCATATTGGCAACATGGCTACCGGGCCAGGGTCGACAATAATTACACACGACAGCGGTATCCGATGACAACCAGTTGCACAATGAGTCGTTAATTCAATTGTTGGTGCTTTTAAATTGCGTTACTGATACTGAAATTGTGGTTGGTTCTGGAAATCTGGACTATAGATGTGGGGCAACAACCTGTGCCAACCTGCGCGTGATTTGGATGCAGAGTGCAAAGGTCAATGGGCACTGGATTAGACTGTTGCATTCAAAGGACAGTGGTTGGTCAATAACCTGTTTGTCCAGCGAAATGAATGCAAGAATTGTGACCTTTTTGGGACATTGCCTTTACCTTATGGACTGCAGTTATCGCAGTGGGGATACTTCTCAGATTGATTTGGAAGGCCTGCATATAAAAAGTAATGTGCATAATATCAGTGTTTTCTTTTGTAAGCATTAGACTTTGATGTCTTCCGTATTGCGATGTAATAGTTCAAGTCGAAGTTCAAAATGTTATCAAGCAGAAACATTCCTACCTATTAATTGATAATGTTGATATTAAAAGTTTGTTTTGATCAATACATACATGACATACATAAACTCATCCCACGGGGGTAGGCAGAAACTACAGAACGCCTCCTGCTACGATCCCTACATACTCCTTTTGCTTCGTTTAACGTTCATACATCTGGTCATACACGCTCGCCGGTTGCGAGTACTACGCACCTGGCCTTTCTGAAGAACCTCACCAAGAAGGTCAGTATATTATGTCCTCCTAGGGCGTTTTCAGTCACATCTGCCTTGTAAATAAGTACGTTCATTATTGATCAATGTAACTGTATAATGTAGCAAAGATTCCTTTGATGAATAATTCTGATAATTATTGTCTACCTCAAATAGAGGTCTCACCTCGCCACCAAAACAACAGGAATCGATCCCCTCAAATTAAAAAAAAATACTTTCAACGGGTAAGTCTCCAGTCCATAGCCGAGTGGTGGTAAGCAACCACGCGGAACGTCACAGGTTCGCTTCCTGCGCAACAAAACGCAGGAAGCCGCCACCGGAAGTCAGGTGTGGCGCGTACGTGGGGTTATTGTCTGACCTAATGGGTTTGCGTTAATCATGGCATTCGCTTGTCTATAAATACGACCCCAGTTTTAAATGGGCTACGAGAATATAAAGTTAAAAACTTCAAGTGAGATGAGAATAGAGTTTCCGATAGTGACAAAGATTTCAAATAGATCGTTGTAATTACTTGATAAACTTGTGGTGGCAATTGTTTTGCTATAATTTACGTCATCAGCCACATATAGCATAATAATTAATCAACGTAGAATGTTCCCTGAGGGAGTGGACCATACGATCCCAGTGCACGTTGATGGATGACGTCACTACTTCTCAGTAAGATATTATAGGTCTATCTAATTCTAGACTTCTGCCTACTCTGTTAGAAAGTACAGAAAGTGGTGGTATGTTATTATAACGTAAGACAGAGGCTTCGTGCGTTCTGGGCGTGTTGAGAACTAAACAAATGCTAATATGTTAATATTTTCTCACAAACATGCATACCTCGCAAGTATTTATAGACATAATGCTTGCATTGTTAGTAGAGGAAAACTTGGTGAAAATTCTCCACTCGTGCATAATATATTATTTGTATTGAACGGCGATAACGTCATTACGGAAGTCATGTTATGTGTTTTAAATAAACTGGACGTGACTTCTTGCTATTGAAAGTGAGATCCAGAGTAAGACCTACCTAATACATGGATGGACAAAACAACCATAATCCGAAGGGTTTCTTGCCCGTTCTTCTCCATAGGAACCTACTACGCTTTGGAATGGGCAACTAGCTTCATCTGTCTGACTGACTGACCCCTTGACAATTCAAAAGTACCTGTAATTGGTTTATTTGAAATAAATGCTTTGAGTTTGAGTTTGACCATAACGCCTGTATTCCTCGACGGGTTAGGCAGAGGTGATAATACACACACATTTCGATAGGATGGACATGGTTGAAAAACGCCACAAAGCAACATGCTTGTTTAGGGGACCTGGAAAGTTTACTCATCAATTCTTATGTAGGAAACAGGGAAAAGAAAGAGAAGATACGAAATAACGAGAGAAGGGATCGACGAATTAAACTGACGGCACCATATACTTGACGAAGACAAGATAGCAGAGTTCTATCAAGAAGACAGTCGTAAAGAAGCCGCAAGAAGACAGCAGAGCTGTAAAATCTAGTAATTCATCTACAGTAACTTTTTCATTGTCTAAATCTTAACAGAATGTTATGTTATACACCTTTGAGGACCTAATGAACGCCACTGATTCATAATCTTATTAACGTGGCCACCTACTGGGCTCAGATAATCTAATAAGTACCTAATATTATGCCATCGACTCGACAAGAAGAACATAATGTTTTCCCATGAGATCCTACCTATTATGTAGACATATTCACTATGTTATTCGAGTCTTACCTATAAGGTTTCATACTTCTTCCCATATTCAAATTTCGCATAATCAGCATCAGATTGTCCCACGACCACGCATTCTGCTGCAGGTTCCCTCGCCCTATGACATTGTGTGTACAGTCGAATACAAGCTTTCAATATTAAATACTGCAGAATCTTTAATTAGAAGTTGAGCATTCAGAAGACGGTTTTTACACAAGTAGATTTATCACCTTGGGTTTAAGATCTTGAACCCAAGCGAAGTGTCTGTAATATTTATTTCATTTAAGTAAAACTGAACCTGTTAATGTAACATTGAGTATCGCTGCAGGTATTCATAATGGTTGACGGTAAATAAAAACACAAAGAATAAAATTAAGTAAGTACTTAAGTGTCAATGTTAAGAAAAGAAATGTGATGAGAATCGAAAGTAACCAAATTGTAAACTGTAAATTAGAGGTAAGGTAAGTGAACCTTTTTCAAAGAGCAAGGCCAAAAAAAACCTTACAAAGTCCTACATAAAACCTTACAAAGTCCTACAATTACGTATACACGGTGCAATTACGACATTATCGTATTTACTTTTAATAAAAATAACAAAATAATGTGGTAGTAATGTGATGTAATTAACTAAAGATACGAAAAAAAAAAAAAATCTTATCAAGTTCATGTAATGTGGCTTATGTTAAGTTAATGCTACTGTTAGATCAATAAATATTTTCTAAATTAATGCTTAGCAGTTCTACATGGGGATAAAGTTTTGGTTTTCCCGGATAAAAAGTTTCGAAGTAAGTAAATAGCCACTAGTTCCAAGATTCGGCGACTAGCGGAAAATGCACGAAACCCTTTACTTTGTATTTTATTTATTTCATCAACACAAATCAAAAACATCGTGAGGAAAATGGGCATGTCCTAGAGCCAAAACTTCAAAGACATACAGTGCATTATGGCCCACTCCCTCTCACAGAGAGGAGGCCTGTGTCCCAGCTAGGGCATGCTATTCGGATATCCGGATATCCGAATTATCCGGATATCCGTCGAAAATATTATCCGAATAATATTTGTTTTACTATCCGGATAAAACGGATAATACGGATAGTTAGTTTTGTTCCATTTTCCTTTTGATAATATAACATTTAAGGGGGATGCGCCAAGGTATCCCGCGATATTCAAATTTTCTTACGTTTTTTGCAATTTGCAGGTCAGTATTAGGTTGTATGTTGTTCTTAATATGATTCGCGGCCGTATCAAATGTTTATTTATAGATTTATAATCATAAAAGTCATCAATACAACTCTCTAAGTTCATGTAACTGTATTGAATGACTAATTCATAAAATCATGACATTTGACACTTTTGCTAACTTAAGGAGTTGTATTGCTAATTCTAATGATTATAATTCTGTAAAACCATATTTGTTACGGTCGCGAATCATATTTTAATCAACATACAACCTGACATTGATCTGCAAATTGCAGAAGATGAAAGAAAATTTGAATTTCGCGGGCTACCTTAGCGCATCCCCCTTAACGTTGTGTTTTAATAAAATAGGTATTCGCAATCGTAACAATTCATGCTATATCTTCAAAAATCCATCTAATGACACAATTACTATGTATATTCATCATAGAGAAAATTTTAAAGTGCTTTTGCACAGAGCTCGACTTCAGTTGACGACAGCGATGGTGATGACGTAGCACTCAGTGATTACAAGCAGCAGAAACTGAAATATCATTTACTTTAACAGAGAAAATAAGCAAAGAGATCGAAAGGACTCTGCAGGTTAACCATCAACAGTGAATGCTTTGACAAGCATGGCATTTACTTTAAAAGCATTGGCAAGAATGATGGCTTTGATTAGTAGTGTTGTTCTCTAGATTCATCTCGGTATTGTGTCTTGCTTGAAGAGATCTCACAGAACCAAAATAGAGTGCCTGCTAAATGAAACATAAAGAAAAAGTTAGTATTTGCTACACTTGAATAAGCTGTTTTGGTAACCAACCCAAAATTAGATTGATATGGGAAGTAGGAATGTGGAGCAGAGGCCTCATCATGATTTGCATTAATTCGTTTCCTGCCTGGACCGTAAAAACCCAATCCGGAAAGTCCTCTTTAGGAGGTATTCCTAAAGAGGACTTTCCGGATTGGGTTTTTCAAAGTTTCACATATATGTCTAACGGAAGATAGGACTGCACAATCGCGATAACGAGAACTGAATGACCCAAAACGCACAGAAAATAGTTCATATTCAGGGAATCGATGAAAGTACATGTCATTCGTGGCTATAGTTTGTGCTGATCCAACTTATACATCAGATACTTTGACATCTAGCAATGTCAGTGATGTGATTTTGTCTCATTTATTACCAAGCACTATTTTGTAAGACTTCCAGTCTTCATCTAATGTGCTTTCAATTGTTCTAGCCATCTTAACAAAGATAGCATTTGACCAGCTCACGATCTATTATACCATTGGTAGATAATCCGTGGATTTCTTTTTTCTTTTCTCGTATCTGTCAATGACAGATCGGACAGATTTTGCTTTTAGTGCGAACTGATATACTTTAGTATACGATTGTTGGAGAGTTTTTGTAATAAAAATGTCGATTGTAAACTAATATAAGTTTGATTTACCTCTTTTACAATGGTATCCAAAATATCCATATTATCCGAATATATTCGAATAGTTGTCTGGCAGTATCCGAAATATTCGAATAGTAAAATGGGCGGATAATTGCATGCCCTAGTCCCAGCAGCAGGGGTAACTTATAGGCTGATTATGCTTATTAAATGCAATGCAACACAAACGACTTGTTGAAGTTTCAATGTGAACAATATCGAAGACAACAGCTGGTAGATTGATAAATTATAAGACTGAACTGACTCGGTTCTGTTATCGACAGTACAAAGTTGCATGCAAAGCTAATTACAAAAACAACCATGGGAAAAGAGTACAATTAAAAAATGGTTTTTATGTCTTCATGAATGACAAATACGAGACCTTTGCGTTTTGCTTGATAAACGTAATAACGGTTACTATCGATTATAATTATAATAATTACAAACGACGTTATGAGATTGTCAACGCTGCCGCTGTGTAATTTATTGTGTCAACAGTTTTTGTTGAAATGTTGTGAGGATTAAATGAAAGGGGACTAACGAAAGATTTTTTACAAGGCAGATGTGATTGGAAACGTCCCCGCCGGACGTCCTAGGTAGAAGGACATAATATAGTAACTTTATTGGTGATGTTCTTCAGAAAAGTCAGGTGCGTAGTACTTGGAACCGGCGTGGGCGGCGTGCGTGTATTCAGAACTTAAGGTGGAACTAGTCGCGGGCTCGAAGTCAATGGTGGGCATGGCCAAAAACCACGCTGTCTCACCTGGCATCGTGTCCGACAGAGATAGTATCAGTGATGAGCAGTTAGAAGCTGGTCTACATGGACAACGTATAGTTCGCACGCACAGAAACACCGTACCGAACAATTTTAGTAAAAAGAGCGCGTAAAAAATTACGAAAAGTCCTTTGGAAAATGGAGTTTTATGAAAAAACCACTGCATGAATCAATTAGAAATAAAATTAATTAAAATCATCGATAATTGTGCTGTGTCGGTACGGATTTTGTTTTCGAGATTTCACACGTCTTGCATTACTTATTTACGCACAAAGTTGCGTTAAAATTAGCAAGAAAAACGAATCTTTGTTGGCTTATAACTTTTTAATGGCTTTTTATTTAACTATTCTGCTTCCGTCCAGACAAAATTAATAATGAGACCTAACGATATCATGTTAAACTTTGCATGTACGATGTCAAACAGTGGAGTAAAACCCCTCCGAAGTTTGTATGGAAAAAATATCAAATTGTTTCACCTTAAACGAAGCAAAAGAAGTAACAAGTAAGGAACGTAGCAGGTGGCGTTCTGTTGTTTCTGCCTACTCCTATGAGACGAAGTCGTGAGTTTATGTATGTATGTAGTTTTTGATCAATACTACAAACTAGAGCTGAGGAATGTTTGCGTGCTGAACGTATGATAATCATCTTGTTAGTCGGTAAACGTCCATTATTGAGATCGCCATAGTTATTGGGTTATTGTGAAAATCATGCTTAGCAACAGGATTCGTATCGCAGCGCATTTGGTTTTATTATCAGGAAGCATTGATATTGGTCATGAACTTGATTCGCCTGTTGCTTCCTGGGACTACGCGGAAAGGGTTGACTTGTTCTTCCTAATAGCAATCACGAGAGATGGACAGGATTTGGATTTTTGGAGCGTTATAATCTGGCTGTCTCTATTCTAATCTTTTCACAAAGAGCCATTGTTTTCGGGATTTTTAATGGCTGACTTTGCACCACAAATCACATAACGCGTTTAGCGATAAACATAATTTAAATAATCCCGATTCCCGGGTCGGGAAAAGTGTTACTAGTTTTTCCATCTGGAATTTCTCAGTAGCAGCCCGGAGTCTGGAGTCGGAGTCCATGTATCAAATTCTTGTGAATGGTCTCATTTGTGACAATAAACTTTTTACTTTACTTTTATTGTCTAGCTAGAGCCCTCGCTCGAGACTTTTTCGCGAGACCTAGAGAGAGCACTCGGACAGAAGTGTACAGCGGCCATAACAATCTAAATTATAACTTCACTTTCTGACCAAAAAAAAATAAAGAAATTAAAACTACTAGACGGCAGCCGGACTACTTCTCCAGTGTTCCGTGTGAAAAGTTTTATACCCTGCATGAATAAAATTAAAAACAAAAGTTGATGGTACTCACTGGCATGGTCGTCGTGCAACAGATTGTGGTATCTGTGCTGCTTCTCGGGCGCGTCCAGCCTCATCATCACGCCGTGCTCACCACGACATAGCGACTATGCTGGAACAAGGAGATCTAAGATTAGATTTGAGATGACATGACAAACGTTGAGAAAATCTTAGGCCCGCTTGCACCACATATCAAATTCAAGTGCGTGTAACGCTAAACATATTTAAAACATAATTCTGTCTCTGTCATCTTCAAACGGTTGACAGGAACAGAACGATGTTTTAAATGAGTTTAGCGCTAAATGTTTATTAGGTTTATGGGTTGCCTTTTTTAGGCTACTGATTTTCTGGAGAATGTAGTCCAGTACCCTAATTGCGTACTTAATACACGATCAATCAGTATCTGAATCGTTTTGATACAGATTTCTAATCCATAGCTTCATAAGTAAAAAAAAAAACTTCTCAACAACGTAAATAACGCAATGCATGTTGTTGAACTGTCAAAATGAAAAGGATAAGTCGTAATCGTTTACGAAAATATATTACGTAATTAGATTTGAGCGATATATTAAGGTAGGAATAAAGGCAATACAGAAGAAGACTAGATAGCAGGTTAAGACCACAGAAATGAGGGCAGTTTAGAATTTGGATAATTATATCCGTCACAAAATAGACATGTATGGTAGATAAGCCAAAACTAGACCACACGAAAGAGTGTCAATAATTTCTAAACAGCATCCATTTTTTGTATGTCAAGGCTACATAAATAGATGGTTCTTCAAACACGCCTCAGTTTGGCATCACCTTGTTGAATCCAAATATGTACCGTGCGTCGATGGCAAAGTTCTATCGTAAAAACAGCACAGACTAAATGTCAATAGCTGCTTAGCTACTTCACACTTCTGAGCAAATAATCCGAGAAAAATAAAAAAACAATCCTTTAAGTTCGGTAATTCAATTAGCTGCCACACCCACTCTGATAAGGATTTGTAAATAATTTCAAAACGTCAGATAACTTTGTAAGAGTGGGTTGCAAAAAACTTTGGTTGCCCAATTCAGGTTGTTGACCGACTATAATTGGGCAATTCAATTGATGTGATTGTGCTTTTATTGTTTGCTTTTTAAGTAATTTAATGACCCTGGGATTTATGGTATTGGTATTACTCATACTGTCACTTTAGTGGACTTAAATGTGAAGTATTTTTGTCAGTGAGCATTGGTTTTAAATGTTATTTTTTTTTGCTGAAATATGTAGGTAAGTGCCAGGAGAGTACTTAGTAGTAGGTAGTATCTACTAAAATTAAATGTATATTTACGTTTTAAAGAGTTACATTTTTAAACGTAAGCGCCAGTGTAGCCAAAATTTAAATCCAATATGAAGCTAAACGGCAAGAAAAAACACATTTCAACGAATTTTTGTTTCATTCGTGAGTAGCTAATCTACAGGCTAATGAGACCTACATTCATCAAAGTCTAAACTAGACGAAAGCGTGAGCAAATTAGCTGATTATTCAGAATAGTTATTTATTTAGATCATGTTCTAGCTTAGCACCGTGTTTCATGTGAGAATTTTAAGTAATTAATTAAAAGACAATGTTTCGTTAGCAGAATAAAAACGTAAAGTAGCACAATAAATTATTTATAGTATAAAATATTAATATAACGGTTTTCATATAATTTATGATTTAGATTAGGATTAGTTAACAATAATCCGAAGCATATTTCATCAAAATATTAATCTTACAAGAAAGTTTAAAAAAAAACTCGCTCGACCCAAATCGATATAGGTAACGTTTTTTACCCACTTTTACATTCGCAATCAGAGTGGCTGACTCAGCCTAGATTCCGTAATGAAATTGTTCAAAACAATACTGTTTTTGATAGCACTGAATTAAATTAAAATGACCATTTCTGCGGTAGGTGCTCTCATTACTGTAATTGGAGCATTGTGCCGAGATGAAATCAACCTCGTTTTTATAAGAGAGTTATAATGTGCGGTGTTTTGTGAAATTGTCTTTCGAATGCACAAAAATGTTCAATTGACTTGCTTAATTCTAGGTTTAATTTGGTTTGTACAATTCACTTGATTCTGGGTTCAATTTGGTTTGTGTTTAACCTTGGCAATGAAGAACATGATTAGACGGAGGTAATTGGGCAAATTTACCGTTCAAAGGATATAAATGATGCTTCCTTCACCAATTGAAAAATAGGAGTTGGAAGTGAGCTTCCTAGACATAAAGGAAGGTGTTAAAAGTTTATTACACCGATTGAGTTGGTTACATCATTCACATCTTGTCTGCATGGGAGAGCGATTTGTCTAGTGATTGTGACCAGAATATACCCGCGAAATTTCGCGTTGTTCACATAACTGTTGTTGTTGTGAACATAACTGGCGAAATGTGGGTGTACTACAGATACAACTCTGCCTAACCCTTCGGGGAAACAAGGCGTGATGTTACGTTATGTGTATTTCGCGTTGTTGCATAACTTTTTAACTAGTCGAGATGTTTAATTCATATTCTTCATGGCACCTCTATTAGTCATGTGCTATCCGAATATCAAATTTTGGCCTAGGTCGTAAGGGAGGCGTGAAAATTGGTTCGCTGTTACAATGAGAACACACATTCACAGTCATACGCATAGTTTAAGCTTTCCTTTGAACATTTACTGATACAGAAATAGGAATTACTTTGTCAACCTATACAGAAAACGTTGGATGCAAGAGAGAGCGAAGCGAGCTCGAAAAATTGGTGGTAGGGCCGGCGCTGGTGTTAATCCAGGTTATAAACAATAGACTAAAAACTAAATTTGCGGCCACACCTCGTAACAGTTTTTATTATAGATACGTTTGTGATGGGCTTTAGACAATATGTGTATTCATATTAAACTTACTTATAATGAAGAAATTATCTCGATGTTTTGTCAAGATCGTGCGAAACAGGGGCGGGTCGCTGGTAGATTCTATTTTAAAGGACCAATAGGTTACGTGAAGGTCAGATCAGATGACATCGTAAGCAAGCCTGGAGCTGAAATTGCCAGCAAACTGCAAGCGTGAGAAGTAGCATTCCAGTGGGGAACATAGGCTGATATAAATCTAGAGATGTATAGGTTTTTTACCCTAATAGGCGAAGCACGTCTGCCTGAAGTTACCTGTGTCAATATTACACAATAGTAGACACGTAGACTTGGATCGTGACCGTGAATTTACTGTTGAAGAATGTAAACAGCTAAACTGGTCTGTCAGGTTTTTCTATGAATTTAGTCAATTAAAGAGGCCTAACCGCCTAAATGAATGCAAGAAGCCCGAAACAGGTTTTTGTGGAAATCGATAGAGAAGGTTTTTATCAAGCTGTTGGAGTTATGACTTTTCTAGTTGACACAGAGAGCCTTTGATACGTGTTTCGGGTATTTTACTTATGTCAATTTTCGGAATACCATCAGAACAATATTTGTCTCCTCTTTCTTATTCTTTTCGTGTGGTTAGTGAGTAACCTGGTCCTGGTGGGTGGAAACCTGGTCTGTCAGACAGTATGATGGAAGAAAAAGATATGTTGCGCCGGCCCCAAATAAATTGGGATACGGGCAGGAGAATGAATGAACGAATATTTGTCATTCAGCCAGAAACCATTATCATCTGCTAGCCCCAACGACCTATCCTTCACTTTCCTGAACAATGTCATGAAAAAAATGCTTCGCAGATCGCTAATTGTCAAATTATTCGGTAGATTTGGTAGATTACCATCAACACCGAAACGTCAAGATACCTACCATCTTCTGACAACGATCATCTATTAGCCATGCCTTCAAATGATTAAATTAAATTACCCATCACAATCCCGGAACCCGTAATTACGCGAATTAAATGATGCAATCAATATAACTTTTTGCGTGTGTACAGTTTTGGCGCGTAACAAAAAACATGGCGCCACGACATCATTGTTTGCTTTTTTCTAATTCCCGGCTCAATGCACTGCGCCAACGCACGCCTACGTCTACCTGTGCAGGCAGTAGGGTTGGCACAAGGATAATATAAAAATAAGTTTGTTATTTTAATTGAGAACTGTCTTTACGAGTTCCTATCGACAGTTGCCAAGATATTTTTAAATACACTAGAAACGGAATGTTTATACTTATTTAACACAGCGTAAAATAGCATCTCAAAGCTAACATTTGCAGTGTTATTATGACCATTCTGTTCACTCTTGCCCTTACCTCAATTTAATTGGGGTCATCGCAATAGTCTTTTTCATCCATAGTTCTCTATTAGGTATTACAACTAGGTACCTAGTTGTACTAGGTACCTAGTTGTAATATCGGTAGACGGTAGGTAGTACCCACTTTCTAGCTATATCATCTTTCACACAGTCCATCTAACGTTTATTTGGTCTTCCTTTACTCATAAAGCCATTCATACTCAAAACTTTGCAGTGACATTTGCAGTGTGTCGATAAAAATAAATTGACAGTCAGCCGCTTTTAATGTAACATCAATGACAGTCAGTCTGTATCTTGCACGATACGACGCAAATGCAACATGTTACATGATATGAGAATTATTAAAACTATACACACAACGGCACTTTACAGTTAATTTAATAAAGTAGACATTATTGCTAACGGGCCAAGAGACGTGTGACAGAAACAAATTGCATTTTCAATAATAATTTAATCTTATAGATTGTAACGGCATGGCAAACTTCGTGGAGATTTGCTTCGCTGTATTTAATAAAAAAATAACTCGGTATTTTGTATTAAATACCTACAGCGAAGCAAATATTAGTCTTAGTTACTCATAAATAACATGCGACACAATGTGCGATGGGGCGCAGTATTCTAGGCAGACGAGGCAGACCATATTCGCAACCCCCATACAGAGCTGGGCAAAATACATGCTTTGCATTAATTAAAATACAAATTACAAAATATTTTTAAGTCGTGTATTTGACATATAAAATACAAAATACAGTATTTTGACTATTTTTATTTAAAATACAAAATACAAATTACAAAATACAGTCTGGTGTTAGGTTAGGTATATAAATAGAATAGAACTAATCCAGCCAAGCCTAAGGCAAAGGGAATATATTCTTACCATCATATTTTACAAAATGGCGACCGCTAAATATGTCACAGCATTCACAGGATTCACTCCATTGCCGAATGAAAATTACAATTGACAAGTTATGTAATTGACAATTTGACGTATGTACCTGCAGTACAGACTACAGTACAGTTTAAGTGCAGTGTTGCCAACTTTAAAAATATTACATATTTAGCGGTCGCCATTTTACTTACGAAAGCTATCGAGCGCTATTTTCTGCAGATCGCACCCATTCTTAAGATCGCTAAATGTATTTATGTTCAAATGTATTTTGGAGCCATAAGTATTTTAAATACTAACTACAAAATACCTCAGCGTCAGGTATTTGAAATACTAATTACAAATTACATTTATAAGAAGTAATTGAATTATAAATACCAATTACGTATTTGTATTAAAATTACGTATTTCAATTACAAGTAATTCAAATACTGCCCAACCCTGCCCCCATACGCGTGTGTCATGCGCTTCAAAAACAGATGACTAACGTTGCTCAAAAAGCCGCAAAGCTGAAGTGGGACTGGGCTGGCCACGTCTGCCACCCGCTGTGGGCCAAAATGTGGGGCCCTGAGACAGCTAGAAGGCGTCGCGGCAAACCCTGAAGAAGATGGCGAAACGAGCTGGACAAAACAAACAACCAGAGGTCCACATTCACACTGCATCACAAGCATCGGAAGTCCGGAAGGTATGGGGAGAGGCCTTTGCCCAGCAGTGGGATGATACAGGCTAACAGTAATAAGTAACACAGTTAAAAAAGGGCAAATACATACATTAACATGTACCTATGACATAATAAACGCAACAAATCGTACATATTATTGATAAACAAATCGTGTCCAATGTCAATGTTTTGATAAGCGGCCATTTTGCACCTCACTGATATCATACGTCCTTGCTATGCGAGCGAAACCAATGAGAATGAAATTCTAATATTTTTGAGCTGTCTTTTATTTCCTCAATTCCTGTTTATTTAACATGACGGAAGGATTCGTACTACCTAAATGCGTTTGAGGAATAAATACTTACTCACATAAATAAAAAAACGTAGTTTAAAAATAAAACGCATAAAGCACGCACTAAAAATAATAAAATTGACTTGTGTTAGTTACGATTCTTATGTACCACCTATGCAGCTTGTCACTTCTTTTACTTATATTTAATGATTGATTCAGGTAATATACATAATAGTGTTACATGAATGTAAAACATCTACATACTGTTGTTTATATTTGCAAATAAATTATATTGAGTTTAAAGCATTGTATTTTTCGTTGTACTTCCTGTTTTTTACAAAATTAAAAGAACAGTAACTGAATGAGTAATGGGCAAAAATTATTGTGGAATCTGTAAAGATAAAATATACAAATTATCAGAAACGATTATACGTACTATCAATATTTAAATAAAACTATAATTTCATATCTGTGTCTATTTTATCAATCTCTTAGCATATTTTATATAGCAGATAGCAGTGTAGCAGTGATAGCATGGTGGTGTGACCGTCAGACTGCGAAGTCATAAGTCTCGAGTTCGAACCCAAGGCACGCACCTGACCGCACCTCTGACTTTTCGGATTCATGTGCGTATGCTATCACTTGCTTCAAAAACGGTGAAGAAAAACATCGTGAGGATGCCTGAGAGATTATCTAGACGGCATGTGAAGCCAAGTCAGAGGCCCATGAGCGGCTTTAAAACTCTGACACCAGTACCCTAATTACGTAATGCACGATCAATTTTAAATTGAAACAAATTGCGAATCCATTGCTTCATAAGTTCGAAAAAAAATCTGATCAAATTTTTTTTTCGAATTATGAAGCAATGAATTCGCAATTTGTTTCAATTTTAAATCAGTCTCTTGATGATATGCCAAATTATGGGTTTTTCGGCTAATTATTCTTATACACTACATATTATAGTAAGTTACACTACTTACTGATACATATTTTTTATCTGCTTATAAACATTAAACAACCCGCTAATGAAATCCGAATTCTTAAAAACGATCTAAGTACATCGTCAACACGTGCGATGATATTATAGGCTTATCAGAGCGTTAGTGCCATGACTCCACGATATTACTCATTCTTAATGATATATTCAAAAATAACTATAATTAAAAATTTAAAAGAGCTTTTCTCTGCAGCCTACTTTCGGAGCCTTGGAGCCTCTCAATCAATTCCATCCAAACCTCTCTATCTTTTCCGATTTTATCCAAAGAAAAAGTTAAAATCAATTATCTGCATAGCCTTTTCCCAACTATGTTAGGATCGGCTTCTAGTCTAACCGGACGCAACTGAATACCAGTATTTTACATGGAGAGACTGCCTATCTGACCTCCACAACCCAGTTACTGGATATCCCTACACTACCGTGTAAGCAGCCCAAGTCTGACAACCATGTCTTACCATTAAGACATGGTTCTCAAAACCGTAACGACTGTCAAAGATCTACGAATGACAGCCGGGGCGTACTTTCCGAGGCACGAAGTGTTCTCGTTTCTCGATATTTAATGGATTGTCGCCCATCCACGAACCAACCGCGGCTAGCGTAGCTTAACCTTCGATAGACCAGTGCAGCTGTTATTATCGAGCCCCTTATATGAATAAATTAAAACGTGACATTTCATAAACTGCTTGAGTGCCAGCCCTAGCTCTCGTCACCGCGTCACTTCAGCGCAGGCGCACGCATTCGGGGGCGGTCGTGACGCAACTGTGTGGAATGGTTTGTTCCTATTCCTAGCTCCTGGTTGATAAGCTTGCACTAGGGAGCTTAGAAGCCAAACAGGAAGCCCTAGAGGGCGATGACTTGCGTTGTGTAAATATTTTGTAAGGGAGCTTGGAAAATGGATGTTTATATTAGTTACTTACCTAGTATGGTAAGATGGTGTACATAGCAGTGAATGATAGATTGCAGTGTAGAATTTTCCATCTAATATAATAGGATGACATCAACTGTTAAGATTAATTGCAGTAGGTAACTAGATACCTAATTCATGGCTAGGTTGTAAAAGTTTTATGTTTGTAGGTAAGCACATAGACCAGGTAAACTTCGACGCAATAGTAGATTGCTATACAAAATATTGTATTATGTTTTTTTGTACATAAGTGATGTAAGCACCTTTTGAAAGGTGTGCCTCTCTTCCTTTTCTTATTTCTGGGGATCCAGTTTGTCTCGACCTGGGCTCATCTTTGTGGTTCTAGCCTCTGAATGTGGCCTGCCCATCTCCATTTTAGTTTATTTAAGTATCACATCCTTGGATTTTGTTTTTTTTCTAATCGACGTAGTTGTCACTCGGTCTCTTAGTTGTATACGTTCATAATACTACGTTCAAGTCACAAAAGTGTAGTTATTAACTCTTAAATTATTTAATGACACTTATTAGATTGCAGACATAATCGATAACCATTTATTTACATCATCTTCACGACTTGCAATTAACAATCTTAACGTACAGCCATGACTTACAACAAATTGTTATACTAGACTAAAAATACCTAAATAAATAATAAATACGCTCATGGACACGTGGTCAACCAAGGATAATATAAAATCTAAAGGTCAAATACTATCGACAGGACGATAAACTGATAACAACATTGATAAGAAAGTAGGAACTGGACAAGTGTCAGTACTACTACTTGTATCGCAAGATAAACGAACTTGATGAAATTCATAATTTTATTACACGGCTCATCCTGAAAACAATTATAAACGGTATTCGTCTCCAACGAACTCGTTCGCGTAGATATTTAGAATTATAATAATTAAATTTATTCAAAATAAATTTGAACGCAGCTAATAACATTAGCCATCAGCGGTGACATCAGCTGTCAAATCACTTTTCGACTTCGCGCGCTCGCGACAACGCGTAGAATTGTGTATGAAAAATCATAATTTCATATTTCTAGTCATTTATTACGAAAATAAATTAACTAATACGAGAATATGTCCAGTTCGGACTCGGAAGATGATTTATACAAAGAGATCGCAAGAATGAAGGCGAAATTGAAAAAATTGTCTCGCCGACGCCGGCGTCATAACCGCCATGATGACTTTGAATCAAAACGGCAAAGAAAAGAAAACTTGGGTAAGTACTCACATGTTCTTCCTAGGTGATGGAAAACTGCGTAACTCATACATTTACTGTCCAGACATAACCATGGAACGAGATTCTAAATGGTTACTTCGTACTTACGAATTCATGTCTGAAGGGCGAGTCTGACCGCCATCCGTGCTAGTACGAGATACTTCCGCACGAAGATCAGCTTTTGATACGAGATATCAATTCTGATAAAGTTTCTACTAGATTGTGCGAGACACATGATGGTAGATTATTCTTTGATATACCTACTTACTGTATGTATATTGGTCTAGAGTTACAAGCAGTTAACAGTAAGTACCTATTTCAGATCCGATTACTGAAGAAGTTTCTATCGAAACCATAACCCCGGATGAAACTCCAAACCCGGACTATGTAACCCCAAACTCTGACAATACTCCAAACCTGTTGGAAACCCCTAACCTGGATGATATCCCAGAAGCCTTGCTGGTCGCATTAGGCAATGAAAAGCCAAAAGAAGAAAGGTATGGCCCAAACATAAATCACCTAATAGCTACACGATGGGAAACCATCTTACTCAACGATAGTGACGAAGTTAAAGATATTTTTAATGGCTATAAAGTGCCACAGAACTGCCCATTCCTAGAAGCACCAGAGCTTAATGCTGAAGTCAGGGTGGCCTTAACAGAATCAGCCCGGAACCGGGACGATATGCTAAGAGCCAAGCAACAGAAACTGGGCATAGCACTTACCTATTTGGGTCAGGGAATGACCAAGATTTTAGCAGGTCAGGACGTACCGGATGCCTTAAAAATGATAAGTGACGGTACAAAACTTTTAACTTCAATTCATTATACAGAGACAAATACCAGAAAACAACTACTGGCACCTCTATTGGATAAATCCTTTACCAAAATGACTGAAACACTACCAAGAAACCAATACCTATTTGGCGAAAACTTAGCTGAAAAGATTAAAAATACTAAAGAAATTGAAAGATCTGGTTTGCAATTAAGAAAACCCAAACCGTCTATGTTCAATCGTCCGGGAAACTGGACTGGCCCCGCACGCCACAACTCACAACAGAAGAATACAATGCGTGGGGGGCAGAAGCGTCCACAAGTACAGCCTCAAACAAGGAAGACGAACCAGTATCAGCCACCCAAAAAGACAGTAAAACGTGTGCCTGTGAACCGCCCCGAGAGGGAATACCAGCGTGCTCGCCAACGGCGCTAACTTCACAACAGGTAAAACATGCTGGCAATCTAGCTAGATACTTAAGTTGTTGGCAGATTATTACAGATGATGTGACTATTCTTGAATGGGTTCAAGGCTACCACATACCATTTACATCTGTTCCTGTTCAAACCAGAAACCCTTCAAATGTTTTTTCTCAAACTGAGGAATTAAATATCCAGAGGTCAATTAATGATTTATTAAAATTAGGTGCAATAACCCTTTGTCAACCTACAGAGGGCCAATACCTCTCAAACATTTTTTTAGTACCCAAACCTAATGGTAAATTTAGGTTCATTTTAAATCTAAAATGCTTGAATAATTTTGTCTCCACATCTCATTTTAAGATGGAAGACTTACGTACCTCTACTAGGTTGGTACATAAAAATTGTTTCATGACAACCATTGATTTAAAAGAATCTTATCTATTAGTTCCAGTAGCTGCACAAGATAGGAAATACCTTAGATTTGAATTTAAAAATTTGTATGAATTTACAGCACTTCCATATGGTTTGTGTACAGCACCCAGTGTATTCACCAAAATATTAAAACCTGTGATGTCATATATTAGGAACTTAGGTTATATAACGGTAATTTACTTAGATGACATCCAATGCATAGCTAATACATATGAAGAATGTCAAACTCAAACACGCCACATTGTACAAATACTTGAATGTTTAGGTTTTATACTTAACTTTGAAAAGAGTAACTTAAATCCAAGTAGACAGTGTAAATTCCTAGGGTTTATTATTAATTCTCAACATTTAACACTTAAATTACCATTTGAAAAAGAAGAAAAGATCATAAATATGATAAAGCAGTTCATGTTACAAAGGAAATGCAAAATAAGATGCCTTGCTCAACTACTTGGAACATTGACAGCTGCCTGTCCGGCTATACCATATGGTTGGCGACATACCAAGCTTATGGAAAGAGAAAAGTACTTAGCCTTACAGTTATCAAATGATAATTTTGAAAGCTTTATGAATATTTCTGACAATATTATTTCTGAACTAAAATGGTGGTTGTCTAACATATCTATATCCAAAAAGACATTTGCCTTACAAAAAACTGAGTTAGAAATCTTCACAGATGCCTCACTTACTGGTTGGGGGGCTCATTGTCTAGGCGAGTCAATAGGGGGATTTTGGAATACAACTGAGAAAGAGGAACATATTAATTACCTAGAACTAAAAGCAGCTTACTTTGGCCTAAGGTCCTTTGCTAAGAATATGAAAAATTGTCATATTCTGTTAAGGATAGACAACACAACAGCCATTTCCTGTGTTAATAAAATGGGTAGCATACAATTTATACATCTAAATAACATTACTCAGGAATTATGGCAATGGTGTGAAAATAGACACATATTTGTTACAGCTTCCTACATCAAGTCCAAAGAAAACACAGAGGCTGATAGGGAATCCAGGAACTTAAATCATGATACAGAATGGTCCTTAGCAGACTATGCATTTACAAGAATTACCCAACATTTCAAAACACCTGAAATAGATTTATTTGCTACAAGAATAAATGCAAAATGTTTAAAATATATCTCTTGGAAAAGAGACCCAATGGCCTTTGATATAGATGCATTCACATTAGACTGGAGCAAATTTTTCTTTTATGCTTTTCCCCCCTTTTCATTAATTACTAAATGTTTGGAAAAAATAAGACATGATCAAGCTGAGGGAATCCTAGTGTTTCCTTGGTGGCCAGCACAGCCATGGTTTCCCTTAGTTAAAATATTGACTGTATCAAAACCGATCATATTTAATGCTAACAATGATTTGCTCTCATCTCCTTTTAGCAAACAACACCGTCTGAGCTCCCACCTTACCCTGGCTGCAGGACACTTCTCCGGACGGCGTTCCAGCTAAGACATATACCTCAAGCTTCCTTGGAAATAATGATTGGATCCTTAGCTCAAGGTACTCAAAAACAATATGATTGCTCATATAAAAAGTGGTGGGCACACTGCCATAGTAATAATATTGATATTTACAAAGCCTCTATACCACAAGTTATAGGCTTCTTGTCAGAAGCATTTAATATGGGAAGTAACTACTCAACATTAAATACACATCGCTCAGCATTGTCCCTGCTAATAAGCTCTGAAATTGGGAAGGATGAGAATATCAAGCGGTTGTTAAAGGGAGCATTTAGGCAAAGACCCTCTCTCCCTAGGTATACAGAAACTTGGGACCCTGCAATAGTACTAGATTTCCTAGGTAAGATGCCAGTTGTTTTAAATCTTAAAGAACTGTCAAAAAAGCTAGTTACTTTGTTAGCTCTGTGTACTGCCCACAGAGTTCAGACATTGGCATCAATTAAAATGAAAGACATACATTTTACATCTGACTGTGTTGTCATTAATATATCTGATGTTTTAAAAACATCTATCAAAACTAAAACAAACACCACTTTGCGCTTACCATACTTTGAAAACCATACAGTGTGCCCAGCAAAAACCTTAAAATTATACATGCAAAGTACTAAGGAAGCTCGAGGAGATATACCTTACCTGGTAATTACCACTAAAAAACCTTTTAAAAAAGCTACATCCACTACAATAAGCCGTTGGATCAAAGAAGTCCTAACTGAGAGTGGCATTGACACAAGTATTTTTAGTTCACACAGTACCAGACATGCGTCTACTTCAAAGGCCAAAACTTCAGGTGTGTCTATTGAGATTATTAAGAAGACTGCAGGCTGGTCTGATAGATCAGCTGTGTTTGCCAAACATTATAATCTACCTATTGTAAATGACAGGGCTGACCTTGTTTTTGCCAATACAATCCTAGATTAAGTGCTAACAAAATACTGCAAAGAATGTAATAAAATTCAGTCTTTTATTACATTTTTTGTATTATTTCACAAACAACCAGTTTGTGATAATTAGTTTGTCAATGATAAAGACTGATTAAGTTTTAATTATGATTTAATTAAGTAACTAAAAAACTAAATTTTTGGATTTGAAGAAGTTCTTATTAGTTTCTATCTAGTACCCAAAGGGTATTCATTGTTATTTTCTTAGGTCTAAAACTTATTTACTAGTAGGCAAAACCTGAAGGGCAAAAAAAAAAAAAAAAATTATTATAAGCTTTGATTGTAAGAACATTGTTTAGTACTAGTTCCTACTTAGTACCTGAAGCCAAAAGGGGTACCTACTATCCATTGCTATGTTTTAAAATTTACTATTAGTTAATAGCACCTGACTTGACCTAAAGGTCACTTATCACTGTTTGATTGTAAGAATATAAATATAATAGGACTTAAATAGTCTAATGTTATTGTTATTTTTGTTTCTGGTTTTACTTGTGGTAAAATATATGGAACTTGTAAAGTATAATTGAATTTCCATTTTCATTATTTTCTATTCATACACAATTTTAGATATTGCCATTAGCTGTCTCTGAACATCTACCGTTTATAATTGTTTTCAGGATGAGCCGTGTAATAAAATTAGGAAATCAGACTAACTTACCTTAAGTGACGTCTGATGGTAATTTTATGAACGGCTCATCCTGAAAACAATTAGTTCCCTCCCTGTCTGATACTAAGCACCCACCCGTTAAATAACGCATAATGGCAAATAGTGTACAAAGAGGCACTGACATGACAATTATTGTGACTCTAAAGAAAGTGATTTGACAGCTGATGTCACCGCTGATGGCTAATGTTATTAGCTGCGTTCAAATTTATTTTGAATAAATTTAATTATTATAATTCTAAATATCTACGCGAACGAGTTCGTTGGAGACGAATACCGTTTATAATTGTTTTCAGGATGAGCCGTTCATAAAATTACCATCAGACGTCACTTAAGGTAAGTTAGTCTGATTTCCTAATTATAGTAGGCAGTGTATATGTAGAGTGCCGCTACCGGCACTTTATTAACACCGCCTCGGCCCGGCTAAAATGCTGTAACCATTGCATTGTCATTGTCAGTAAGTCACGTCACTTGGTATTTTAGGGGTATGAAGAACAGGGTGTAAAGTTCACTCATCCACCATAGAAAAGGGAGGATCCTCCAACCAGACGGGTCGTTATGTCTGGCGGGCAACTGCCCATATGATGATTTCGGATAGTCTTATCTATGTTTTTCGCTTGGTAAACTCTAACTGCGAGATACAGGAATTGTGTGACGTCATGTCTTTGCTGCGTAGTTTGTATGTCGCGGTGTAACCGCTACATCACTCCCCTCCGGAGACCGAAGGTCGATAGTGGGCTGAGTCTTGGATCTTGCGATGCTTCACAGTGCCAGCTGTGGTTCCAGTGAGTCGGAACCGGGTGCCGCTCAGTTCACAGTGGGTCGGAACTGTCTGCAGTGATTGCGGCGATGGTGATTGTGGTTCCAGTGAGTCGGAACCGTGTGCCGCACAGTTCACGGTGGGTCGGAACTGTTTGCGGTGATTGCGGCGATTGTGGTGATTGCGGTGATTGAGGTGATTGAGGTGATTGCGGTGATTGAGGTGATTGCGGTGCTTGAGGTGATTGCGGTGATTCCCCAGTGAGTCGGGGTGGCGTGGCTGAGGGTGATGACCAGGAATGCGCGTTCGCTGCATGCTGGTGGTCAGGATACCCGTTGAAGCCGTGGGTGCTGGCTGGCTGTGTGACTCGCCTCACGAAAGCTTGCGGGAGTGATGATGATGACGTCACGCTGAAGTAGTTGCACGAAGGCTGCGTTGACGTTCATTCTCGGGGTCACCAATTTAGGGATGTGAGGAACAGGGTGTAAAGTTCACTCATCCACCATAGAAAAGGGAGGATCCTCCAACCAGACGGGTCGTTATGTCTGGCGGGCAACTGCCCATATGATGATTTCGGATAGTCTTATCTATGTTTTTCGCTTGGTAAACTCTAACTGCGAGATACAGGAATTGTGTGACGTCATGTCTTTGCTGCGTAGTTTGTATGTCGCGGTGTAACCGCTACAGTATTATGTTTGATTGTTGAGGTTAGATCGCTGTAAAACACTACATTCCCAAAAGATTACATTCTCTTGTGCCTAAACGGACCCTGGCACTCGCCGGCCGCTGCCGCGGCACCGCTGCTTACGGCACTTTAGCCGGGCCGAGGCAGCGCCACTAGGGTATGCCGCAAATATTCTTGCGGCACTCTATACACTTCCATTACCGTCGTAAACGTCTGTTTGTGACCACATTTTGTTTAGGTGAAGCGATGATCTTCGCAGGGAGGCTGGTAACAGCTGGATGAGAGTTGACGAGAATCAAGAGTTTATGGTGTGTAATTATTGAAAAGGCCTATGCCTACCAGTGGGCTTTTGTAGGCTGATGATTATGATGATGATGAATTATACTAGGAATTGGCATAATGTCGCTTGGGCTGGGTTTGGTTGTCTGAGGTGCTCTTGAGTTTCGTTGTTTTCGATATAATTGTACTGAAGAATGAGTTATAAATAATCTACTTAGCACTTACATCTTCCTGCAAGTGGAAAACAATGATCTGCAATCGTTCAACTGTCGTCAATATTTGGTGATTAGTGATACACCAAAGGCACAAATACTCCTTTCCGAGCTAATAAGTTCTCATGACGTTTTTAAAAGCAAATTGTTGGGATATTTTCATGAAATCCTTGCATTGCTATGCAGCGCCTGTTTATAGCGCTTATCTCCCACCAAAACGTGTTTTCGTGATAACCCAGAAGGGATTACATCACTTTGTAATTGCCCTGAATTTTGTAATATCTTTACAAACAGCCCGTGGGTGATGGACAAACATTTTACCACCATACTCCGTAGGACTAATTGCCATTCAAGTCCCACACAACGATTGGGGTCTTGTCATTTTGTGTGTAACAGAAACTGTTGTTTAGTTACGGTCAAGACTTCAATCTAAGCCATCGAGATATAAGTACTAACGTACTAGAGAAGACACCGTAAATTCCTACTTTGTCTCGTTCAACTGCGGCGATCGCGCCGCAGTTAAGACCTTTTTGCCGAGAATAAATACACTTCCGCAGCAAATCTAGCGCTGTGGTAAATTAGTTATCAAGTAGGCAGAAGAAGCAGACTGTGTGTCATCTGCGGGTACGGATATCTATGAGAATCTCCTTGCACCGCGCATGCACCGCAGTTGTCAAACTTGACATCCGAGGGACACATTTTTTGTTCCCGGTGTCTTCTCTAGTTTACATTGATCTCAATGATCTAAGCATATTAAAATCAGTTCCTTGGCTGACTGACTAACTCACAGACAATACACAGCCAGAACCACTAAAGACAAGAAACATTTTTGAAATGGGAAAGGGTGTAGCTGCAAAGGTGCACCGAAAACTTGGGTGGATAAAGTGTAAAAAAAATCAAAACTAGCTATGCAACCAAAGACATTAAATTATTATTGCAACGAAGTAAAGGCCGCCCGCCATTAACCTGGTGGTCAAATATAAAAAGAGACCTCAAGAAAGGCCAATTGCCAGAACCGACAACCAACGACAGACTAACTTGGCGCACAAAAGTGAGGAGACCTGACACCAAATAACGGGACCAGTTACCAGCTCAAGTTAATTCACATTCCGACCACAGTACAACAAAACCCGACAGATCTTGGTAACTAACATGGCCAATGAGGCAATCTAAAATACATACAAATCAATCCTAAGCCGTCCGTCTCGGCTATCAGATGGCTCCAATTGGCTACAATTAATCAATCGAGTGATCTCCATTCACAACCTGCTGTGTGAATGGTGGTTACATCTACCGGTGGCACAGTTTCTCTGCTATGTGAAACGTTATGAGATTGGGGCTATGAGAAAAGAGGTTACGTAACGGGAGCGTTTTGTAAAAGCTCTGTGCGAAGCTTGCTACGTAATTTATTTAATTTGATATCGTAAGACATAACATTGCCCGAATGGAGAGGTGTAACACTAATAGCTTAGCTAGACCCATCTTTCGCCAGTTATGTTTAAGTCCCTTGTAATAGAGGGCAAGCCGATTGCCGTCAACAGGGCATACATAAATCCAGACTCCAGGCTGTTACTGAGAAATTATTGATGGTAAAAACCAATCACACCTCTAATCTAACCCAGACAACCCAGTACCTTAAGAGGCCGACGTACTACGGCACGAAATGCAAACTCGAGACGTGAGCAAAATGCGTTTGGAATATTGCTATCTCTGTTCGACAAAAGAAGGCGGGGCCACAGATTACGGGCGCGCTTCGCAGTGTGTGTGAGCGGATAATACTAGATGTAGGTACTGCCATTCATTCATATCGAGTCGACAGCATAAATATTTATTATGAGTAATAATTAGGTATGTTCATTATTTGCTTTATTTTTGTTGACTAATTTGGGGAATCGCTAGTGAATGTACAGACTAGTAATGCGTTTTTTGGAAATTTCTTTACAATGCCGATGTCTCAATATTTTAGGATATCTCGACTAATCTCAAGATAGAAGGCCTTGTAGAGAAAACCTAGCTAGTAGATACGTCATAAAAATAAGGTAGGTACCAACAGTTCGCGTCAAATAACTTTGCCGCTCTGAAGTAGACTCTATATGACTGCGGAGTAGTCAATCTGTCTTATAAAACAGTAGCGCGCATGCCAGTAGGTACGCATGCGCAACCTAACTTCAGAGCGGCAAAGTTATTGGACGCGAAGTGTACCTATACGAGTACTTACATCGTTATCAATCATGGACTTGTGGGTAAATCGGCGGACCGAGACGGACGACGCTAGAGTAGTCATACGCACGTCGCGTAAATATAAATTATTGGGATATCTATTATTATTGTCATTATTTATTTTAAGTCTGTTTGTGTTTATTTATTTCCTTTAGAGTGGTCTCCACTTCTTATTGGTGGTCTCGCACTGGATTTTAAACTCTCGGTGTTGATCCGAACGTTGAGAATCCAACGCGCTGGGACACTCTCGTCCTAGCGCGTTGAAAAAACACGCGTTGAAAATCCAGTGTGCGAAAAACAAAACCCGCGGAAAATAACAGCCCGTGCGGTGCGAACCTGGGCGAACTCGACATTATTTTGCGACGGCACAAGCAGCTCTGCATAATTTTTTACCGACATGTGCGTAAGTGCAAGCGACACGTGGTGGCGGTATATTTTCATCATCCGAACATACTAATGTCGCACCGCTGCTGCACCGACAAATAAAAATCTGCGTTCGCAGTTCATTTGCCAAACATCTAAACAAACACGAGTTTTTGGAAAAATTACTGTAATAGACTACACGTCATAAGGTTCAGTTTGCGCTACAACTTCATATTTTTTTTATGACTTTTTCAACATTACTAGTCAGTCTAAAATCAACTTTATTTACACTAGCATAAAGTTCATATTTGTCTAAGTGGAAAACTTGTGTTTGTTTACATGTTTGGCAAATACATTGCGAACTCAATTTAGAGCGAGCAGTGTTCTCAATAGTGTCCTTGAGACAATAATTACGCCCGCTCGGTCACATAAGTAAAGAAAAGGAACAGTGACATGACAAAACTTCGTACAACCGCGTTATGATAGGTAGGTACAATACTACAACTTGGTGGTGGCTATGGCTTCGTCGCGTACGGAGAGCAACTAGCTTATACCGTCTCGGCCAATACTCACCACGCTACGGCTCATATTACATTGACGCAAAACGGAATGGAAGCGAGTTTTTGGCACGAAATTAGGTCAAAGCATAATGAACTTTATGTCAATTGTGTAACTTACAAACTACAAAATACTCGCTGAGGCCATAGCTGAGGTTCTTTAGACACATAAGTAGGTACCTATCGAATAATATTAGTAACTAGCTGCCCGCCCTGGCTTCGCACGGGTATGCACTCATCTACGGTTCACCTACCTACCCTAACTACACCTACCTACATACATACCTACCTACCTACCTACCTATCCTACCTACCTTCCTACTTACCTACATACATACATACCTACCTACCTTACCTACATACCCACTTTACCAAGATACATACCTACCTACTTGCATACCTACCTACCTACCTACCCTACCTTCACCAACCTATCCTAAGAACCATCTCCTTACTATAGCAAACACAACAAAAAAGAATTAGCGAAATTGGTCCAGCCGTTCACGCGTGATACTGAGACCAAAGAAATAGGGATTCTTTTTTATATAATATAGGTAGGTATATAGATCAAACAAAGACTTTTTCGTTTTTGGGTGGTAGGCTCGTTGGAAACAGACAAAAATTAAAAAAAAAACTTTTTCCCCTAGAGGATGATATGCTATTTTATCTCCGCTCTGGTACGCTACAATGACGGATTTTTTGAGTTTTTATAAGTTTTTATTTCTTCCTTTTTAGTGGGTCGGTTTGTAATTTGTCTAAGTTACAATAGCCTAATGTCAACTGCTCATCACCTTTTACAAAATATTGCTTTTCCCGATGCAGGGACGTTCATTGTTGAGGAGTTCTCCTGGTACTTCACCACTAGCTCCACTTCACCCTATGTATTGTGACGGGCATAAATTGCTTGGCAAAGTAATCTTCTCTAATCGCAACCCGTGAAATACGTATTATTGATAAGTTCCGGTGGCAATCTGTGGTCTTCATCATCACTTTCACTTCACTAAATGGTGCTTTCCAAGATCAAATTCAAGAGTAACTATAAAAAATACCTAAATCGCTATAGGTGCGCCTGTAATATTTCAAGAGTTCCCTCGACTTCTCCAGGAGTCCATCATCCAATCCTGACTTGATGACAATGGGACCACCTGTGAAGTATACCCTTTCTGACAAAAAAATATTTTTTTAAGTCGGTCCAGCCGTCTTCGAGTATTCCGGGAACAAACATTAAAAAAAAAATCGGACGAACTGAGAACCTCTTCCTTTTTTGAAGTCGGTTAAAAATAGGTCAAGTCAAGAGGAGTGTCAGAAATATTACATACAATACAATTTAGCAAACTAATAAGTACGCGCGTACAGGTACAGCACACTGTAAAGTACCTAATCGTCTAAAGTTGACAAAAAATACTATGAACGAACTCCAACCAAGCACATTGCGTTAGTGTGCCTTGTGCCTGTCGGAGCGATAAACACCTACAGGGAGCACACACACATTGACAATTATTGCTTGACGCGATAGCACTACTAGCTATCTGAAATTATGAGAAATTTGGATGTGTTCCGTAATACCAAAAATGATGAATGAAAACTTAATGTTTTTCCATTTTTTTTTCTATAATTTGTAACTTGATAATATAAGCTATGCTTGTGATGAAACAATATTACAAATATTGTTGTTTATAATAAAGAAAAAACAATATGAAAACAAGTCATTTACGCTGTAAAAATGTACGAAATGCAATTCGCTTAAACTTCATGTAGAGGTAGATTTTTGAAAAAAAAAAGAATTGGAAGCCTAGATAATTATTGTCTCAATCCGAATATCAAATTTATTTGGTGGAAATATGCTCGAATTGGAAATGATTTAGGTATTACGTTTGTATGGAAAATTCAACGGTCGCCGCGTTCTTAAGCTCAGCACTTGCGCATGCAACCACGAGACAGTATACAATTTCAGTATTTCTGTAAGTGCCGCGTATCTATGTAGTAGAGCGAGAGATATATAGTCATACAGCTATCGTACTGAAGTAAACCAAGCTACTACAATCGCTGCGGTCATCTTCAAAAGGTACGACTGTCTGGCAACAAGAAACCATAAAGAACCTTGCTACCATTTAACGTAAACGTTGTCGTACTTCTTGTAGGTATAATTATAATGAAGAAACAAACAATGGTAAGACAAGACACTTAACAAACAAGCACCTTCGTAAGTGCTATTACAGTAAGTAGGCAATTGTGCTATTAGGAAAACACTTAAACAAGTTAACAATAACCTAAACTAATTGATTCGTGCTGTTATTTCAATTCTGTCGAAACAGTATAGAACACAGGCTGATCGAATCGCGGTTTTCATGGCCCCACCGAAAATATAGTCGCTCATTGTATGCAGATGTGACAGATGGCGAAAGTAGATCCCCTCGGCGTGCCGGCGCGGGAATCGAACCGGCAAGCCTTTCGTTTTAGTGCACTGTGTGGTAACTAACGACCCTGCTTGCATACGAATTTTATGAAAATGGTTTACATAGAGAATGTGACGGTTTGCGAATTTTGATCGCATTTCGTACGAAATCTCAGTACGTTATGTGTTTTATTTGACTCCGTATCAAAGTTGCGACAAACAAAGGTGCGACAAATGCAAGGGCGACAGTACGATAGGTCGACCATCAGCGGTGCGACAGAACATCAGCTCGACGAACGTTAGTGCGACAGATTGTTTTCGCGACAAACGATGGCACGACGAAACTTTTGATCGACGAACGTTAGTGCGACTGATTATTGTCACGACCATCGATGGGGCGACGAAACTTTTGATCGACAAACGATAGCGCGACACAATGTTCGCTCGACAAACTAAAGCACGACAAACATTTCTATAATATTTTGTTGTAATAGCAGATAAGATTTTTTTTTTTAATAAATGTTTTCATTCTTTATTGTCAATATTAAATGACTGCAGTGCGCGAGTGCAGTTACGAGCAAGGTAGGCGAAAACCATGTATAAAGAACCTAAAACTTTACATTTTTTTTCTTATCTGCTATTACAACAAAATATTATAGAAATGTTTGTCGTGCTTTAGTTTGTCGAGCGAACATTGTGTCGCGCTATCGTTTGTCGATCAAAAGTTTCGTCGCCCCATCGATGGTCGTGACAATAATCAGTCGCGCTATCGTTTGTCGATCAAAAGTTTCGTCGCCCCATCGTTTGTCGCGAAAACAATCTGTCGCACTAACGTTCGTCGAGCTGATGTTCTGTCGCACCGCTGATGGTCGACCTATTGTACTGTCGCCCTTGCATTTGTCGCACCTTTGTTTGTCGCAACTTTGATACGGAGTCTGTTATGCGCGCGTGTTCGCTATAAATCATCGTCTATTTCACTAAATAAATTAATAAATACATAAAAACTAGATAAATAAATAAATAATTTGACTAATTAGCATGCGTTTTTTCGCCCACCAACGAGTTCGAGCCGTTCGACTAGTGTACCCTTAATTTCAAATTACAGAATTAAATCTTCTCGCGTTGTTTCGACCTATACGAAAATAGTTCCAAAATATTAATCAGCCGGAAAAGTGGTCACTATCTAGATTGTGCTAGCTAGACGAACATTAGTAGGTACCTATCACTCGTGGCATCTATTCGCATCGTTCGCGTGCATCAAAATTCAGATCATGTAGGACCTACATCCTTTCAAAGTTACGCAATAAGTGGTCTATTGAACTGTAACACTTTCAGTATCCCTGCCACCTTACTCAATACCAAATTGGTTAAAAATCCAGTTAAAAGAATCCACTCCTTGTTCCTTGTAATTTTCGGAGAAATATAGTTACGTAAATAAAACGACTCCGTATCAAAGTTGCGACAAACAAAGGTGCGACAAATGCAAGGGCGACAGTACAATAGGTCGACCATCAGCGGTGCGACAGAACATCAGCTCGACGAACGTTAGTGCGACAGATTGTTTTCGCGACAAACGATGGGGCGACGAAACTTTTGATCGACAAACGATAGCGCGACTGATTATTGTCACGACCATCGATGGGGCGACGAAACTTTTGATCGACAAACGATAGCGCGACACAATGTTCGCTCGACAAACTAAAGCACGACAAACATTTCTATAATATTTTGTTGTAATAGCAGATAAGAAAAAAAATGTAAAGTTTTAGGTTCTTTATACATGGTTTTCGCCTACCTTGCTCGTAACTGCACTCGCGCACTGCAGTCATTTAATATTGACAATAAAGAATGAAAACATTTATTAAAAAAAAAAATCTTATCTGCTATTACAACAAAATATTATAGAAATGTTTGTCGTGCTTTAGTTTGTCGAGCGAACATTGTGTCGCGCTATCGTTTGTCGATCAAAAGTTTCGTCGCCCCATCGATGGTCGTGACAATAATCAGTCGCACTAACGTTCGTCGATCAAAAGTTTCGTCGTGCCATCGTTTGTCGCGAAAACAATCTGTCGCACTAACGTTCGTCGAGCTGATGTTCTGTCGCACCGCTGATGGTCGACCTATCGTACTGTCGCCCTTGCATTTGTCGCACCTTTGTTTGTCGCAACTTTGATACGGAGTCCGCATAACATGAACAGACCTTCGGGCGTATAGATATTATGAAAAAAAATAACTGAAATTATTTACTCAAAATAAAATTATTTGAACTATTGAATAAATATTTATCCCTGTACTGTTTCTATTTTGCCGTTTTCTTACTACATAAGCTATTTATTTACATCCAAAGACGAGATAATAGTGTTGAAATATGGAAGTTTCGATGCTCATAACTTCCATACCAATAATTTTTTTCCATTACATAGCCAGATAATGACAAGACAAATAAATTGATATAATTTTTAGGTTTGAACGTACACCGTCAAACAGACGAGTAATCACCATACCACGTATGGAAGAATGTACCCTACTACTACTACTAAGAATTAAGGGTACTAGTATAGTGTGAGTCTATCTGGCAGGCCCCAACGAGATTTATCAACAGGTGATAGGTTTACATAAGGACATTATTTTGTACCTATAGAAAATAAATAAGATATATTTTGTACCTCGACAGTTTTTGATTAAATGACGTTTCTATGAAGTGTCTTTCTAGCGGGCCCCTTATGATTATTTTTATTGTTATTATACTTTCAGATCGCCCAGTAGTGCTCGGAGTTAGAAAATATTATGTACCTTACAAATCCGAAATTTCGACTTTCTGTGAGCTATACTTTAGAAGATATTCGTTACTTAGACAAACGTCCAGCCAGCGGGCCACTTTTTAAATACTACTCTTTTATATCATACAATAGCAGTAGAAGCTTGATCCTATTATGTACCTTACAAATCCAAAATTTCGACTTTCTGTGACCTATACTTTAGAAGATGTTCGTTACTTAGACAAACGTCCAGCCAGCGGGCCACTTTTTAAATACTACTCTTTTGTAACATACAATAGCATTAGGAGCTTGATCCTATTATGTACCTTACAAATCCAAAATTTCGACTTTCTGTGAGTTATACTTTAGAAGATATTCGTTACTTAGACAAAGGTCCAGCCAGTGGGTTTGTTTCTAAATACTACTCATTTATATCATACATAGAATAAGAAGCTTGATACTATTATCACCCATCAGTCTATACATCATACAGTCGTCTGATGAAGACGTCTAAGACAGGGTAATCTTGCGGGGCGTGAGGGGCGAGACGGGGGAAGCGCGCTCCCGGACTGCTTACGCTACTGTGTTAGTAGTTCGGGGAATAACTTTCAGGGCTATCGTGTTGAATTTAATATTGTTTTAATTTATGTATAATATTATAATGGTGCATACGACGTGTGTTGTGAAGAGTGCAAGTCGTCATCTTACGTTAATAACAAACTGCGATTTCATCAATTTCAGCTTAAAATACTAGCCGTGATCGCTTCGGAGGACTACAAGTCCCTCAGGATGATTTTGTGGATTACATCCATAGCTTGGAAACAAAATTGATGTCGATTTTTAATTTTTCTGGTAACAACATTGGGTCTAAATTGTTTGAGCATTTGAGTCAAATAGAATTCAATACCAAACCATGTTCATGCTTCCCAATATTTTTTTTGTATTAGGATGAGGATTTTTTATATAATTAAGTTCAACAACAGAAATTTCAAATCCAGTAAATCTAAAAACCAAAAATCTAATAAATAAATCTAATATTTCTCAGTGGCCCATTTATAAAGATACCTACAGTTTTATAGATGAGTGGCTGGTACACAAAAAGACGATCTTTTTGATAATTGTTAATTATTGTTTATAATAATGTTGATGCCCATGTTGATCTAAAATAAATTAATAAAATAAATATTGTTAACTTGGGACAACCCTAGCTGTCGTGACAATGCCTACATATTGTCTGCATTTACCACGAGATCAAAGGCATCGTCCTACTGTATCTTTTTATACTGTGCTATTATGTACCTTCAATCTGCCTAGCCTTTTCCCAACCATGTTGGGGTCGGCTTCCAGTCTAACCGATATATAGTATTTTATATTATCACAGTCATGACGTGCACTGTTTCTGTTCTCCTTTTTTTTTTACTCATTTCTTTTTGTATGCACGTGTTTCTGTGATGAACAAAACCTATTTTTCTTTTCTTTCTTTCTTTCATATAGAGCGACTGCCTATTTCACCTCCACAACCCAGTAACTGGGTAATACTATTATGTACAGACGCCAGCACATCAACCTAATCCAATCTGTCAAATTTTCCCAATCAACATTGAACCTTATTCTTTAGCGATAAAGTTAAAAATCTATTAAAGAAATTTGACAGATTGTAGTAACTTGATATGCTGGCGTCTGTACCTTACATATCCAAAATTTCAATTTCCTATGGACTTCATAAGGTATTCGTTAATAAAATAAGCGCCTAGCTGGCAAACCCGTTTTCAAACATTATACCTGCTTTCATAATAACTCAACAGTGCTACAACAAAACTGGGATTAAGAAAAAGAGTAGTTCTTTTAAATAGGGCGCTATGTAAATGATTAAAAGAGAAAATGTAATACCTAGTAATGATAATCTTTAATGAGTAAATGATAGCTTGAAGATTGACATGGGAGAATGGAATAACTTCTAAAGTATAGCTCACAGAAAGTCGAAATTTTGGATTTGTAAGGTACATAATAGTATCAAGTTCCTTATGCTATTGTATGATATAAAAGAGTAGTATTTAAAAAGGGGCCCGCTGGCTGGACGTTTGTCTAAGTAACGAATATCTTCTAAAGTATAGCTCACAGAAAGTCGAAATTTTGGATTTGTAAGGTACATAATAGGATCAAGCTCCTAATGCTATTGTATGTTACAAAAGAGTAGTATTTAAAAAGTGGCCCGCTGGCTGGACGTTTGTCTAAGTAACGAACATCTTCTAAAGTATAGGTCACAGAAAGTCGAAATTTTGGATTTGTAAGGTACATAATAGGATCAAGCTTCTACTGCTATTGTATGATATAAAAGAGTAGTATTTAAAAAGTGGCCCGCTGGCTGGACGTTTGTCTAAGTAACGAATATCTCCTAAAGTATAGCTCACAGAAAGTCGAAATTTCGGATTTGTAAGGTACATAATATTTTCTAACTCCGAGCACTACTGGGCGATCTGAAAGTATAATAACAATAAAAATAATCATAAGGGGCCCGCTAGCTAGACACTTCATAGAAACGTCATTTAATCAAAAACTGTCGAGGTACAAAATATATCTTATTTATTTTCTATAGGTACAAAATAATGTCCTTATGTAAACCTATCACCTGTTGATAAATCTCGTTGGGGCCTGCCAGATAGACTCACACACTAGTGTACCCTTAATTCTCAGTAGATTCTTTCAGTTTTAAGTAAGTTGTACTCACAAACTATTGTTTGCCCCATACATAAACGAAAGGGCCACAACAGAGATTATGTACCAAACAAGTCCATTTAGTCACGCATGACATATAAAAAATCAGTCAACTTACCTTACATAACTCTAAGTTAAAGTTCTATAGGTCACTATATCAAGTGATTGTTAGTTTATAACCAGCCGCTTTGCCCACAAACAAAGCAATCAATCTTTACATAATTAAGTAAGTAAGTAGGTATCTAAGTGAAAGTTGGTTGACATACGAAATATGGTCGTAATGTTTATGTAACAGTAATTACATACTGTAAGCTGTTGCTTCATGTATTACAGGTGCGTGTGGTCAGTTTACAGGATTTATTTTTTTGAAAATAGTCACTCAGTATTTTTGAGATTTTTTGTATTCTATTTTTGGTCTAGTGGCTGCATCCGCAACTTCGATTTCTTGGTCGGGCAAAGTGTTATTGGGTTTTTCCATCAGGAATTTCCCAGTAGCCTGGAGTCTGGATTTGTCCCCGGTTGATGGTAATCGGCTCGCCACATGGGAAATAAACATAACTAGAGACACGTAATAAGCAGAAGCCTCTTGGTGTTTTCTTGGTTCTTTCGAAGGCTTTCGACACCGTTTCTGTCCCTAAATTAATTGACAAGATGGACAAAATTGCCATTCGTAGCATTGCACTCGAAATCTGTCGTAGCTACACGTCAGGGCGAACACAGGTAGTAAAGGTTAGGTCATTTCTCAGTAATGAGGAAAATTTGACTTCGGTTCCTCAGGGCAGTGTCTTAAGACCAACCCTCTTCCTCATATGTGTCAGTTATCTCTCTCTAACACCAAGTTCATCTATTTTACTCCTTAGTCAACCACCACTGTCGTTTAACATCAGGGCCCATGTGTATAGAGTGGCTAACACTTGTAAATGTGCCCAAATAGAACGGTCTGACAGCATCAAATATCTTGGGGTTATATTGGACAATCTCTTGTCGTGGACAGTATTTTTTTATTAGTTGAGGTATACCTCTGCTTTAACCTTCACTAAAGGCACGATTGGATCACTCACACCACACCCCATGTGGTGACGATGATGGTCGCTTACCTAAAGTAGAAGTATCTATTTTTTAAATGCTTTGAAACAATTCTGGAATGTCTGCATTTTAAGTAAGTGTTCGTATGAAGCTTCCCCTTCAAATCTGCACTTTTTCAATTCCAATAGAAGAATCAGAATAATCTTACACAATACACACAAGATTCATGATACACAATAGATGTACAAAATGACAAGGTATATATACATAAATCTACACAGATTATGTAACCCAGTCTCCTAAACTAGATACTCCTGTATATTAGGAGACAGTAGCGATTAGATTTGTAATAACCTTCTTCCAGGACCTTGGCTTACAAATTCCAGATTGAAAACTTGAGTAATATCCTTTTCAAAAACTGTGGCCGGATTAGTAATATCCGTAGATTGTATTTCAATTTGTTCTGCTGTTTTCAAGTGTTTTTGGAAATATACGCAAGATAACAATGTTGCTATGGTGTAAGTTTCCTTCCTTGTACCATTTTTAGGTTTGTAAATCATTTATCGTACCAATTGTTGCGAAGTTTGACCTCCTTGGTCTACCTAAAGACTGGACTATTAAACCTACACAACCGCCTTTGCCGATCCTTTGTTAGAAAGAGGAAACTAATTCTTTGTACACAAACCTACGCAGTGTTTAACAAAGATCATAGTTTTTTTTTTCCAATTTGCTTCTGTTCCTGGCAAATTGTTTGTTAAGAATTTAGCCACTTTAACTCCACGCTGCACCATCGACAAAATAATTGTGATTTCGCTTCCAAATCTTTGGTCCTATGGAAAGAAGGCAGGCTCAAACAATTTTATTTGGTGTGCGTGCTTACTCATGCGGCTTAGATAGCTATCCAGTACAGTCGGTATGCCTAAAATAGATAGTAGAAGTAGATAGAAGCCTTATCTGCTTCCTTCAAAAAGCTTCTCAGCTAACGTTTGCAACATTTGCAAGCCTGCTGCAATCATCTATAAGCGATGGCATAGAAAGGTTAATTTCGTTAATTAACAGGTGTTCTAGACCGTTCACATCCAAGCTCCTTTGACCGACTGACCTACAGCTTCATTAGACTGACATAACATTCAGAACATCGACATTTAGCACCAGACAGCAAATTGCAAACCATTTCAAAAGAAAATAGAACAGCAGTAACTTGCAGTGCATCAAATTTTCCCATGGTTCCACTCGCGAGGACTATAATATAATGAAACTAAAACCTAGCAAGAGAACATAACTTAAATACTATAAATTAAAAAGAAATACAAGTAAATCTAATCCCTACAAGAGCCAAAAAACATTTTATACGTATAACGAAAGATAAAAAATTCTGTTTGCCTCTCCCAAATTATGTTGTCCTGCAAAGTGATAAACTGCTAAGGCACTTTAGAAATATGTGCGCTTTTGCCACTACATTCCTCGTTTAATAGTCTGTAACAACATCTGCAGGTAGGTTCTTTTTTCCTGGAAAGTACATATAAGTAAGTATAGCCTAGCTCAGCTGCCTGGCATTAAGCCTAGGTTACAGACTGGCAGTACGTAAAAGGATACTGTAAACTGTCGGTAGCTGACCGGTTTTTTCGTCGATAAACGCAGCCAGATGCATGGCGTGGCGACCTTGTAAGTGAACGGCTCTTACTTAACTCCGGAACATTATCAATTTTATCATGTGTATTGTGTACTACACTTTAAAAGGCTTTGAAGGTGAGAATCTTTATTGACATCTGATAGAGCATAGATTCATCAAGATTTTTTGGATCTGTAGAATCTGTGGCTTTTTATCTTTCAACGCGTCGATCTTCGCTTTTCAAACCACAAAACTGCAGTTAGGGAGAGTCCTCATGATGAGTCTTTTTTTGAACTAAAAACACTTCATATTTGCCTCTGTATATTTTAAGCCAGTATATAATATGACCTTTGGTTGCACCTTGTTGATATCGAGTGTTGAAACAAGTTTTTGATCGATTCAGGAAATGACATCCAGACGGTTTGGGTTCGATACTTAGTTAACTGAAGTTTTAACCATTTTACTGTAAGCAGGAATAATGCTATGAATTCAAGAATAAAATCTCTATAATAAAATTGCATTAAGCGTTGTAAAAAAATAAGTATGAACTGAATCAAACATTGAATAAGATTAGGTCATCAATTCAGTCATAATAAATCAATTGAAAATTCTGAATACAAAAAAGTTTTTTGTGTGAAATGGGTTCAAGCCATGTCAAAGCACCGTTAGACAAAAAACTATTGCTTACCTACAATACGATCATGTCTTTTCAAAGACACACACAACGACCATGATAATTGACAGCCATATTAGCAGCACAAGTCCCATTATCACAAGGAACATTTTGCACACTAGGATGCCAAACAAGGCGCCATGTCTGCCTACGCCTAATGCTAGGTGCAGCTTGACATTACCCATTTAGATAACCAGTTGAACAGGCAGTCCTTAAAAGACTACATGTAACAGGAGGATTGTGTTTTTATGCGCTTAACAAAAGAATTTTAAGCAGTTTAGAATCTATTAAAAAGAGGCGTAGGACTAAACACGGTGTTTAAAAAATATATAAAGAATTATTTAGATATAGCTACTATTTTGGGTTTATGCATGGTATAAGAAAACAAGGTATGGCATTCCGAGACACAGTGGTCACGTGGGTGACTCTTACCTGCGTCATCACATCTGTGTTACCAGTATTGAGTAATAATAACTCCCCAACCACCTTTATGAGCAGTGGTGGCCCAGTGGTTACGGCCCCGACTTACGAGTTGTAGGTCGTGGGTTCGAACCCAAGCAGGCGCTTTACTTTGTGTAAATAATTTCATCACCACTGCTCTCAAAACGGTGAAGGAAAACATCGTGAGGAAACCGGCATGTCTTCGAACCAAAAATTCGAAGACATGTGACATCTACCAACCCGCACTGGGCCCGCGTGGTGGATTACGGCCCACTCCCTCTCACAGAGAGGAGGCCTGTGTCCCAGCAGTGGGAACATTAATAGGCTGATGATGATGATGATGATGAACCACCTTTATTACCTGTGCGAATCCGATAAAACAACGAGGTTTTAATGAACAATTACGTTGTTATAATTATGTTTAAATTGATTTGTTCGACAGTTTAAATGCTTTGTAATATATTTTTTAACAGAATGGCGACTTAAAATCTTTACTTAATTCGTGTTTTGTTGCAATAAAATGGCAACTGGATAGTGACATAGGTAAGTGTCACTCCCGGAATGCTCTATCTTGTTTTCTTTTTTTTAACATGGGTTTATGTTAGTTATGTTACTCAGGTATTTTCCATGGGCTCGGCTTATTTGAACAGGTAAACGTATGATCCATTAACTTATTATACTACAAAGAACTAGCCGCTCCAAGCCCTTCTTCATCCATCATAATTATGTCATACAAATGGCTGCCGTCTGGCCTCTACGACCTTTAAGTAAACCAGGTTTTTGCTGTAAGGTTATTTTTAGCCAGTAAGCATGCCATTGCGTCGTGTGTAATGTTATACACTGTAGTACTGAGGAACTGAATAAAACCAGAAAGATCATCAGTCTTCATTTTGAATGTTTGATTGCTGCGCCCAAATCTAGTATTTTTCTCCTCCTGATGTGGTGGTGGGCTTTTAGACTACTCAAATGGGACTGAATACTAGCACATTTATTTATGTTTTTCTGAACCTGATTTTAGACAAGCGTCAATTTTAAAGGCTCCCGTAGACAGGCGCGACGCGACTCTGGAGAAACAATTTCTATGAAAACTTCTCAGAAATTGTTCTTCGCGTTTCGTATTTCTACAACGGTTTTCAACAGGATTGGCATTAGGTTATGTCAGTTCTATTTCCTTATCTCGCCGACCCCAAATAAATAAGAATTATGGATAAGAGAATAATGATTATGTCAGTTCTATAAATTTTTGACTTTTCCCATTATCATCATCGCTGATGGACTGTCACTTTGTCTAGGTCAACTGGCTCTGTAATTTTGGAGAGGTCTTTGTGTAGCTGAGGATTGAAAGGCAGGCGCGGATCCAACCCTCTAAAAAGGTTGTGGTCACGTTAGGTTAGGAGTCGCTCACAATCGGTACCTAGGTACATTAACTATCAAAACCATATTGCTATAAGTCCATGGACCACTTTTGCCCAGTCTCCTTTGGTAAGGAAAACCTTACCTGAGACTGGGCAAAAGTAGTCTCGTACACAATGTGTGAACATCAGCTTATCGACCTCACTTAGGGTGGTGGACATGCCCACCGTGCCCCCAACGGTGGATCCGCTGTTGGGTTGATTGCAATCAATGAATGCCATCTCAAGTCCACAGCCTGATTGTCTGGGTAGGGTATTACCTATTATATTATTTGATTGCTTTGTCTTGTATTGTATTTGATTGTATACTTCACACGATACGATTTGTCGTGGCTGAATACTTATCGACACTCTCGATAAGATCACTTTGGCACTGATATCGCATGTTGTTGATTTGCGTCACTTCCTAGTTAAAAATAAATGTGTTTATCACTGTGATAACGATTGCGAATTATAAAATAAGTCAATAATATTACGAATTTTCAATGCCAATAAAAATGTTAGATACAGAATTTTTGTAGTTTTTAAAGGCTTGATAGAACCTAACTTCTGTCGTGTTCTTGGAAAAGTTTAGGATCAACTTGGGTTTATATTCATTTAAAACAATTCAAACAAGGATGATGTTTAGTTTCAAAAGTATTTTATTTATGAATGAAATCTGAAAAATTTAGTAGAAGGTGTAGGTATCTATTATACAAAAAACTTGATGAACTTGTATTACTTACAAAGAAAATTATCTCCAATGATAATTGAACCTAAAATTCTAAAGTAATTATCAAACTAAGACTTTGTAAAACGATTCAACTAAAGGTGCAGTTATGTCAGTGAGAAATAAAACATAATAATCAAACCCTGTAGTCATTTCAAAGGCCTTCTTCAGACTATCTGTTGCATAGCGGTACAAGCAGGAATTCGAAACATTCACAATCTGTAGGCAGCTGTCCTTTCAATAATTTCAGGTTACACTATGAACGCGTAAAGGAGAGCGGTCAGCAACCTCGGTCCTATTCGCACGTCTGCGTTTGCGCATACAAAGTAACGAACGTGTGAATTGCCGATAGCTTACTATCACTAAAAGAGAATGTTTTAATTATTTTTCGGCCGGATTTTGGGAGGTATTTTGAAAATGTGATTTTATTACGTAGGTATATTTTGTAGGTCTACGCCTGGTCCCGTGCCTAAGTCTACCAATGGACGAAGCAATCACCCTTATACCTACAGCACTTCTGCAAACGTCACTGTCTATCATGCATCATTTTTACAGCACCGCTACAAAACGTCACTATCATGCATATTCAGGCCGATTTCTTTGCACTTTTTTTGCAATGCAATATTTTAATGGTAAATTGAGAGATATTTTTAAGGAGTGATTTATTTACTGAAAGTATTCCAGGCTGCATAGAATATGAAGACTTGAACACTTGATCCGCATTCAGTGAAAACAGTGTACTTAATAATAATAAGTGAAAACCTTTACCGCAAGTCCATAACCAACAGGTTTTCATAGCGATCGCAGATTCTCAACAAACATTCCTGCTGCCAAGCCAGCTAGTGCTAGGTACTAACTCTGCTACTAAACAGAGCATAGACGAAGGTTTAGTAACAATTGTATGTACCTGCGATAAAAATACTAGAACTATCACTTTCCTATACTTTTTGTAGAATAGACACTGTAGACAGGCCATAAACAACTACAAGTGTGCTACAAGCAAGAATAAAGGTATGGTGGCAAAAAAATCCCTTGCCCCCCAGAAAAGTAACTGTTGACTGCAGTGAGGAGCACTATGTAACATAGATGTAACCTAAACCCGCGAAATATTAATAAAATCATTAGAATCATAGAATCCTCTAAGTTAGATTTGTTCCGTAAGAACATTTTCAGGAGATTTGAATTCTTATCGTATTTTGTTCAAGATACAATCTGTCATTCATTTGACACTGACCTGCAAACTGCAAAAAAACGTAAGAATATTTGAATTTCGAAGGCTACCACTTTTATCAGCTAGGGACTCATGGGATTACTGAGGTAAGTAGCTGCCTCGTTAGATTATGCCTTCCCCAACCTGCTTAGTAGCCTGGTGATTATGAAGACTATCTTTTAAAGACCGTTCATTCTGTTGGCCTATTACGTCCTTCCGAGAACGTTTAGCAACCGTACTAATTATGAGATAATAAGTCTTATTACCTCGTTTCTTATCTCTTCAGTTGCCTAACACGCTTCTGTTAAAAAATTACAACACCCTAATAAATCCTAATTTTAGAAGTAACGGGGTCGCTGAACATTGTTATCTTAATTTACTTAGTTTTAACGTTTTTTATCTGCGCTCTATGGTGCGGGCACGGCCGGTGACCTCCGGAAACAGGTATGGCTAGTGATGCGACGTTACCGATTACGGGTGATAGTCGAGTCGCAATAAATTAATATTATAAACCGATTCTTTTTCATAAAAAAAAATACTTCGTTCTTTATTAGAATATAACGAAGTCGGGTAAAAAGTATCTATTTTGATCGGAATAGAACTGTATAATTTTGTTCTATTTAACGCAGGTAAATTGCCCTGTAGTGTCACAGGTAGTTGGAGTACCTATATCTTTGTCCAGATGTCCTAGCTCTACAACGCGTATTATTATAGTATTTAAATTATTGTGAATGTGAGGACTGTGTTTTTTTTTTTCGTTCATTTATATTTGTCTTTCTCAGTCTGTTTTATTGATGGTCTGGAAGTTTTTCATTTCATTTCGTAGATTTTTATCAATTAAATATATTATAATGTTTAATAATTTAATTATACATATTTTTTACAAAATCGCGTAAAAACAGAATTTAGATATCTAGGGTACAGGCGTTTTTCTGACAAGTAAAGTGTACTTGTCAGAAAAACGCCTGTACCCTCTCTCATTCGTGGATCTATCTCTCATCATCTCCCCGGCTGTCATTCGGGGATCTTTGATAGTTGTTACGGGTCGTCAAATTAGAAGCCCGCCAGTCTAACAACCAGTCTTACTTACCAAGGGTTATCGTATTACCCAGTAACTGGGTTGTTGAGGTCAGATAGGGCAGTTTTTCCTTGTAAAATACTGGTATTCAGGTACATCCGGTTAGACTGACAGCCGACCCCAACATAGTTGGGAAAATGCTAGGCGGATGATGACTGTGTCTCTCAACAATGCTCCATGAACAAAACATGTTTTCAAATTAATCGAATATTACCTTTGAAAATTGATTGCCAATTATCGATATAACCTACGTCAGACAATTAATTACTAATCATTACTTTAATAGAGTAGCTAGACGAGAAGATGTAATATAATTTAGGTATATTGACGTTGGTTGCCCCATTATGAAACAATTAGCTGTTGCCCGCGACTTCGTCTGTGATTCAGGATGAAAAGGAGCATTATGTCCTTCTCCAGATCATGGTCTACCTATATGCCAAATTTCATCCAAATCCGTTCAGCCGTTTTAGCGTGAAAGCGTAACAAAGTAATTCATTGCATTATAATAAATAATATAGTTAGGATTCCAAATCGGTACATAGGTAGGTGGCTAATATGATTTCTTATCGATAGTCAGAAACGGTGACTCATTCGCGTACTTTCGTGAGGTCCCATCTCTAGGCGACCTACATAAGTACATTCTATTGTTGTACCGTACGTGGAAATCGTAGGAAACAATATATTTTAATTACGATTGCGCAGGCAGGTGTCAATTTGCGTCAATAAAATTATTTGATTGATGATTCAGATGATGTGTGAATCGGTAGAAATGTTGAAGCCTCTTCAAGGAAAAATCTTCTTTTAGTTTCTTTCATAAAATGTTCTAAGAAAATCCGCCCTGCAAGGACAAAATTCTTCACATCACTGCATCTAATATAGTATAGAAAAATATAAGAAAAATTACGTCAGTGGTCAATGGTCACAAAACCGGCTTTTTCTCATTCTGATCGTGTAAGGGCGCACGCCCCGCAGGCCCGCACATCAAGTTTACCTTGGAACTTTCCACAGCCTTCTGACCTTCGCCACATAGCTTAGAAAGATCCTGCTTCATTTATTGCAATGAATAATGGAACTGCTTAGTCCTAGACCTCGTTGCATGTAAATGTTTAGGTCGAATAGTTGTCTATGGTTGTTTTGTGGCCAGTTACTATCGGTACCGTTATCAATTTGAATAGGAATCTATTGAATAAAATTAATCTATCTTCATTTTTTCCGTGTTTAAATAGGTTTCAACTTATAGTAGGATTGGTAAGTGAACGAGCTTTTAGCTTCACCGACCAAACAACCCTAATATAGGTACATACTTATGATGTTTCATTATTTTTATTTTTTAAATTATAAACATGTCTTGCGTTGCAAAATTGAGTGATGTCATTATCTAGGCACCTACCTAGGCCAGTCTAAACATCTGCCACATAAATGAGTGTAGGTACTCTAGATACTGATACGATAATATGATATCGATGGCGTACCTATGGAATGTCACCACTCACCAGCCTAGGTCGCGTCGGTGTCTAAGTTGTCTAACGCGATGTCATTCAACATAAATAGAAGACGCCGCCAATTAGTTAGGCAGGTACTTAGGTATTTATTATATTTTAATTAAGCTTTGTGCAGACTAGAGCGACTTGTCGCGCGACGCGATATCGGTTATTGTTAAATACCGTGAAGTTTTCTTAGAAATTGTATTGTTCGTGTCGCGCTGGTCTGCAAAAGCCTTTCATCGGTAATTAATTAGGTACCTACCTATTTTATCTAGTTTCTTGTAAGTAATTACATATTTACCTTAGTTAACTTTGAGTAGGTACTTACTTTTAATATAGGTACAATAAGTAAGTGTACTTACTACTTATGTAAGTAAGTACCTATTTGCAAAACCAAAATACCTATTTACGTGTAGGTAAATACGTTAATTCTAGATACTGAGAAACAAAATTAAACAAAATGAATCTGTGACAAAATCCTTTAAATTCAAGGTCATTGGAACCGAATTCCAATTTCAAATAAACTGCCTTGCCTACCAGAGACAAACAATACAATGTTTCTGTCATGTCATCTGCGGTCTCTGCGGACTGCGCCCCATAGTCAAAACATGTTAAATCAACCAAAAATTTTTGCTCAGTTACAATCTTATTTTTACCGCTATTTCACCATGAAACATTAAACACCATAACAAAACGCTACTCACCGAATAACCCAATACTATCAGCAGAAAAATCCGACACGATTCAGTTCCGTTAATACAAAGTTTTACCCGCGATTTTTGTTTGAAAATCACGTTAAAACTGAATAATTTACACTTTTGATTGTTGAAACACTTGTTTTATTGCACTTGAACACAGTTTTCACTATCACAGATTACGTGTGAGGTGTAATTTAGTCAAAAACATCGATACTTTTACGTAAAGAGTTTTGAACTGATAAGGCACGATACGCGTCTTTTCGCGCCGATGACACTGTTGCTACTAGCGCTGGGCGCGGAGCAGTGTTGCCAGACGCCGAAGGAGTGTCCTCGTACAGACGTGGTCTGAAATCTCGTATTTTGCCAACACAACCTCGTACATACCTTAAAAATTAATAAATTGCTATTTTCTTACTAAAACTCTCTAAATTAACTTTTTTATGTTATAGAAATTATGAAAGATTTCATTTCATAAATTTTTCTTGTATTGTATTTATGTAAGATGTTACGTTAAAACGTAGAAAATACATTATATTTTATAAAATACCTATGTCTAAGTTAATTCCGTTTATTGCCCGTGCTTCGAACGCGTAGTTCTTCTAGTAGGACCAAGGGTATTTTTCTTATCGGTCACTCCACGTCCACTGATATTAGATACATAAATACATAATACACCAAACCAAAATTCCGGTTGACCTACCACCTGCGACCATAGTGTATAGAGATAGACACTAGATTGTCCAGCGCGTGTAGAGTGCGCGCAAGTTATGTCTGCGCGTGGCTGAAATTGAAATAGGAACTAATAAGCACAGAGCATGTAACTTTACTTTACTGTTAATAAGTAAGCCGCCGCCCGCCGCGCCGTCTTGTCGTTTATGTCAGGTCAATTTATCTAAAGAATTATTTAGATAATTGCGATTACTTAGAGGCGCGTTCAGAGATATGATTTGTATCAACGAATCTCGTACAAAATCGTACGAGGATGGATGTAAGCTCGTACCTCGTACCAGGACCTCTGAATCTCGTACATGTACGAGGAACCTCGTACGGATGGCAACACTGGCGCGGAGCGCGGGGCGGCTGTCGCGGGAACTAGTTTGTTGAGTTGCCGCGAGCCCGCGACAACGCAAGTCGACGACGCTAGTGCGGGCGATGCGATGCGATAACCTAAACTTTAGGCTCGTGAAATTGTAACATTTCTAAATTCCTTTAGGCCCTAAAGGAATTTTGCGATAAGTAACAAAAGTTTTGAATAAAATGTATAATTACTACTTACTTCTGTGGTAGGTAGGTAGGTACCTACCTATTTTTATTTCTATAAATTATTCAAATTAGTACTTAATGTTTTTGATTCTGTGCAAACAAAAACATGTTTGCCCATTGATCTTGTACCTACTTATTATTTAAGTACAGTTCTATTTTTTATACTAAGTACTTACCTACTTATACTTTTTTTTATTTTTTTATTATACCTACTTAGGTATTTACGTTCCAAACGAAGAATTACCAACATTATACATAATAGTAAAGCACAAAGGCACCGCTTATTTGAAAACTCATCACGCCTGCATTCCCCGAAGGGTTTGGCAGAGGTGCACATAAAGTACACCCACATTTCATCAGTCATGTTTAGGTAAGTCCCATATTCCCGGGCACAAATCCAGACTCCGGGCTTATTTAAAATCAGAAAATAAACAACGCATGAATTAAAATCATTTATTGAAATAAACGTACTTAACTAATATAAATATCTAGGAATATACCTAGTACGTACTAAAGTGCATTTAGCAGCATTTAATTTGATTCTTTCTAAAAGTCTTTATTTCATAATTGCATTACATTTCATTTCATCTCATTGCATTTCATCAATCACTTATTTAGAACTATTTATAGAATCACTTTCTAACAACCAAAGATGATCTTCAGCAATAGCATTTTCATTTTTCAGTGCAGTCAAAATATTCTTCATGACATCGGCCTTCTTGCGATATCTTCTGACCATCGTCTGGAGTCTTTTTATGTGCATCTTCTGTTGCTGCATCCCTTTCTTATACTTCTCTATTTGTACTTTATATCTTTCTACAATCGACCTTTTTTCTCCAGGTTTTATGATCATTTTTTTTGCCTTTATTTTATGTTTCGAAGTTTTTGATGGCTGCTAAAAAGAAACATTAAAAAGATTAGTGTAACTGTAATGAAACGTTCTCAATGTCTTATTATGTTTTACGTAAAATAACATCACACAACGCCTTAATTCCCCGAAAGCCTGTGGATAAGTAATAACAGCCGCACGGGTCGATCCATGCTTGCCTGGATTGGTCCGCGCGTATGGGTGACCATGTTTACATACCAAGACACCTCTGGGCTCGGAAAGCACGTTAAGCTATTGGTTGATCTTTGACAGTCGTTACGGGTCATCAGAAACCCGAAAGTATGACAACCAGTCTTACCAAGGGGTATCGTGTTACCCCGTTACTGGCTTGTGAAGGTCAGGTAGGCAGTCGCTCCATGTAAAATTTTGGTGTTCAGCTAAATCCGGTGAAAATGGAAGTCCTCCAACATAATTGGGAAAAGGCTATAGGCAGATTGATTTGGTAGGTGTACACCGAGCCTTTGGGGGAGGCCTATATCCAGCAGTGGACGTCTTTCGACTGAAATGATGATGATGATGACACTGTCTTTGTCTTGGTGATAAGTAGGTAGTTTTTTATGATGATGAGAAAAGCTTACAGTTTCAAACACCAGTCTCAGCTTGAGAGTAGGCAGAGCAGCGGGGAACAGCCTCCGACTCTTAGCTATGGGCTGGAAGCACTTCTCCTCAAAATGTGAGCTGCATATGACGCCATTTTGTGTAGGATACCATTCGTCCTTCCGGCCGCAAGCATCGATCCATTTCTTTTTCAGTTTTGGATCTTTTGGGAAACTGCAATAAAGAAAACGTAAAACTAAGTAACTATGAAGTCGGTACACAGAAAACTATCACTCACGGTTTTTTTTCTCATTACAAAAATAAACAGCAACGTAAGGTTGCTGTTTATTTTTGTAATGTACAGTGATAATAAGAGAAGATCAATTTACCGATGATAAGTCACCCCACAAGTCTTAAAATTAGCCTCGCTGCTCCTATTTCCACAAACTTGAACAGCACAACAAGGCATTATTTCGAGCAAAAGTCTACTCCTTCTGTGCACTACGAGTAAGTATATCAAAATGGTGTCGGTTGGATTGGAGCTTTCATTAGAAAATCAAAAATCATCTGTGACTTAGCACACTTAATCCAGTTTTTGATTGCAATTCAGAGATATTATGAAACAGGTTTTCAGATTTGCGTTATTTTTGCCCGTCGTACAAGCGTGTAGCTCGCGGGGTGAGCACAGCCCGTCTATTACAGGTTGCGTGAGGGAGACGCACTCTCTGTCCTCTTTGGTCATATCGACGCGACGCCATCGCCTGTTTGCGTCGCTGCGCATCTTCGTAACTTCTAAACCACGCCCATGGACTTCCGCAACAACCATTACTAGCCTAATAACTATTTAAATTAAAATGGCAATAATTATCTTTTCTTGCATCGAGGGTGAAAAATTATAGAAAACATTCATCATAATCCGTCTGGCATGGCCTAAATATTTTTGTTGTTAATTTAAATGCATTTCTGTGTATTTATAGCACCATAAATTATTAAATAATGGAAACATCAGATGGTTTGTAATTTCGTCCCAACAAAACACGCAGCTGGTATTCCATCAATTTTACCTTGATGATAATAAAAACTTACTGGTCTGCAACAGCTGATCGACATATGGATGGCTAATTCTTTATACAGGCTAAAACAATACCATAGAACGATAACTCCTTGATTCACCCTTTCCATTACGTCGCATATGAAGATAGGACCCAACCAATAGCGAATTTGAGCAGCGATGTATGAAGAATAGAAGTGTAGTTCTCGTTTTTTTGTACAACATGGTGGAGGTATAAAACCCTTCGGGCGGCAGGTGTTCTTACCTGCTTTCAACAAAAATGCAATCTTCATTCACAATTTATTTATAGTTGGATGCTCCTGGGTGGCAAAAGCAAGGTGTTTGATGATACATAGGCACACATATGACATACTATTTCAGTATACATATTTTAGACGTTAAGAACTAATTTAGGTAGAATGTGTGGTCAAATCCAAGTCATACGAATGCTGGCATAAAATGCCGATGTTTCCTACCAAGTTACCTGCTTGGATGGCCATTCCATACAACACAGACTAGTAAGCGAAGTGAAGTGCTACTAACATAGTCTAAGCCTTATTTATTAACACTTTGTTTTATATTAAAATATGTATGTTTAGGTTTTTCTATGGGCCTGTGTCGCATGAAATAAATGGTATTATTATTATTTATTTTTGCTTTTATTTCATTTAAATACATACCTATATATTACATTTTTAAATATTTCTTAAAAAAAAGACATAAAAACATTTAAAAATATGAAATATTATTATTTATTATTATTAAATGAGACAAATACGCCTCTTGGTTATTTGGAATCGATTAACCATTGACCCTTCAGTTGAAACAGGAAGGTCCTGGGGGCCAAGTCTACTAATTTACAAACGTCACAATGGTCTCTCGATGGTGAGTTTTTGACAGATTTTGTATGGCAAAAATTAGTAGATTTGACCCCCTGGACGTCTGTCGTTAGCGTGACGTCTAGAAAACCACCGTGCATGGCATTGCTTATAGCTATTTGTTCTTTACCTATATTATAGAGAATCAGGAGACATTATGGACCTACGAAAAATATTCAACCATTATCCGGACTAACAAACGTTAATTTTAAACAGACATGCTCATTAAATCATAATAAAGCCATCAGCACGTTTCAAAAGTGAAACGAATCGCCAGCAATGACGCTCACGAATAATCACCGAGTGTTCACGATTGTACACGATGGCACTCGGATCGTGACCGGGTTGCGTACGCGCAGCCTTGCCGATATGGACGCAGTATTGTTCGCACTTGACACTGGATAATAATGGCATGAGGTGGCCAAGTTGTGTGGCTGATCTAGGATTACAATTTGCCAGAGCTAAACCTTTTAAAGTAAACATGACCTAAAGCAGATTAACTTTGGCTTAAAATCTTAAATGGATCTTGGTCACTGTTTTCGAGTTAAATCATAGATTAATACAGATGGGATACTCCGCAATTTAGGTATGAAGCTACAAGTACAGTCACGAGCACCAATATGTGTACACTAAGCAACTTTTAAAAGTGATTTTCTCCTACTGTGTTGATTACTATTTTATGGTGTTACAAATATAGTTGGAACCCATATAAATATGAAATAGGCCTTATAACAAAGTTGCAGTCAATTTTCCACGAGAAAATCGCTTTTGAATTTTGCTAAGTGGATACATATTGGTGCTCGTGACTGTACGCGGCGGGCCCGTCTTGCTGGGCCAATTCAGTGAGTGTAACGTAGTCAGATCTGAGAGTTACGCGATAGAAAGAGAGGCAACTTCTAGGTGGATATAACTGTAGGTGATTAGCGCTGTGCGACCTGAATTGCACTTTATTGTGTCGTAGTAAGAGTCGCTTTTTATTTAAATGGTTTTACGGAATGTCCCATCTGTGTAAATCTGTGGTTAAACGATAAGGTTGTGCTTGACCAACTGACATTTTGCATAATTTTGCAGACTACGACTGCGATAAGCCAATAGCGTATCGGATGGGGACAGTACTCAGTTCACGACTCTTCAATTGCCAGACTGTGCCCTTATCCAAACTCAAACACTAGATAATTGTTTCAATGGAACCATTTACAGACACTTTTGAATTGTCAAGGAGTCGATCAGTCAGAAATATGAAGCTGGTTGCCCATTTCAAAGCGTAGTAGGGTTCTATGGAGAAGAACGGGCAATCTGTTGGGTTATTGTATGCTATGCCCTTGATAATAGCTTGTTATCCCACCTGCATTACCAATTTACCACACAGTAGCTCAGATTTTCCGGCACAGCGGTTATTTCGGCAATCATTAATGACCATAAACCGTAGAATTATTCACAGAGATTACGAGATATCCTAGGTCATAAAGCTATTTCCTTTTATTGTTATACACCATGAAAATAATTATTACGGTGTATCTACCTGTATAAAAACCGTTGCGTTGTTCAACAGGCGGGCGGAAGTTGATAATCTTGATAATGTTTATGCAACGTGAACTCATGAAGGATGTAGTTCTATTTTCCCTTAACTATTTACTACTTGAAGATAATAATTCAAACTCTAAGCATGTATTTCAATTAAACCATTTACAGGCACTTTTGAATTGTCAAAGAGTCGTTCAGTTAGTCAGAAAGTTGAAGCTAGTTGCCCATTCCAAAACGTAGATCTATCTCTGTGGAGAAGAACGGGCAAGAAACTCCCAGGAGAGTCCTGGGAGTTTCCAGTCCAGACTTTTAAATATAGTAGATATAATATTACAAAATCCTGGGTAGGTACATTATTCTTGTTGCTTATACATGTAGGTATATGAGAAAAATGTAAAAAAAAAACAATTCAAAATATAAGATTAAAAATAAAAGCTTGTAAAAATAAGAATAAGATTAGGCAGAAACGAGATGACCAGTCTCAACTGACGGCGCCCGTTCACGAACATGACGCGTGGATCAGCACCATCCAGCTCAACCATTTTGTAGGGAACCGAATGATCCAACACACTCGCCACCATCGGCGAGACATTTAAGTGAGCATGACGAACTCTCAACTGGCATGGTATTTCAAGTGGAAAGAAGTGAAGTTTCAAAACATGGAACTGGCTTTTCATTGTGTGGAAATCTTCATTATTAGCCCGTACCTATTGTTAATCACTAACCTGAAGTCAGCCCACAACCTTGTGATTATGAAGTGTCTCATCAAATTAAGAATCATTCTTGTAGAATTAAGTCCATCTTTAGGGTTTTTATTTTTAGTAGCATAATCCCCAAAATGGCAAAATACTCTCTTGACTCCTTCTATTATGAGAGATAATGAACACCGGAAATGTGGTTACAGCACCATGGCAATATCATTTATTTTACTACAGTCCTCAATATCCCACTACCATTCAACTCTATCTGGTCCCGTACAACTTGGAATTGGAACCCAGTGATCAAATTACGGTTTTGAAAACTTGGAGTATATTGTTACAGTAAAATGTTAATTTATTTACCCTTTACACCGGTCGCTAGTTGGCCAAAATGTAGTACCTATTTATGTTCCTATGGAGAAGAACAGGCAAGAAACTTCATGAACCAGCAAACAGATTCAACATTGGTTTACAACAAATAGTTAAAGAGAAAAGACATTGGACAGAATGTTATGAATGAATGTTGCACAGTTTACCGTGCCGGATGACGATCATTACGATACCCATCAAATTCCTATAAAAACATTTCATGAAGTGCATTCAATCGGTAGCTATTCACAACACTGCGTATTATCCCATTGTCTCCACGTCTCGTGGACTCATGGTAGCATCACACATTGTACTTTCTATGACTCAAAGGAAAGGCGAACACCTGATTGTTCTATAGAAAACAGACAACGTTATGGGACAGCTGTAGTTTTTCTAATTAGTTTCATGATTGCATCGTCGACGGTGCCAAAATTTCGCGACTTTACTTTTAGGTTATACAAAAATGGATGCTCTTTCGAATTGGCATTGCAAGGTGTGATGTCATGTGTTATGAACTCGTGCTCTGCAGCGAATATTAAGAACTTGTTTCTAATGACTCATTTCGAATAGATCCAATACAATATTGTAATTTATTGCCAGCAACACACTGTCGGAAAGACGTAGTCAAGCTTTGCTCAAAATTGTGAATAATACTCGTATATCCTGAAGTAAGTCGCAAAAGAACATTTACATCACAAACTTCGAAAAGGCAGTGACAATGAATGATTAAAAAGATATATTTTTTTATGACAGCAATTAAATCCGAGTGTCTGAGCTTTAAGACATCCACAGAAAGAGATCTCGATCAGAAAAAAACATTAAGTAGGGGTAATAACTTTTGAATATTAATCAAATGCACACTCGAAGTTGATGCGAACTTTCTGATCATTTAATGTAAATTCTACAGGATAATTGGTACATCTTGCCATTCCATTGTGGCGCTGCTTGCCAAGAGAAGACACAGCAGTCTGGCAAATTCATTTTAGTTCCTTATTCCTCCGTGTTTGAAGATATACTGGTCGTTTATCTGTAATTGGAAGACATTCGTCTGTCTGTATGACAATATATTTTGATGAGTTAGCGTTTTTCAAGTTGACGCTAATAGGGTAAATAAAGCTCCAGGGTATAGAAAGCTATAATCTACGGCAAGTTCAGAAGTTGGCGTGGGTTTGTGTGTTTGAACGGATATTAAATAAGTTAAAATGATAGTGTGGATATATGAAGGCGGAATGAAGCTAATTTAGGGAATCATTTCCGTAGAAAACATATAATAATAAAAGCTTTAAGCTCAAACCTTAATCAAAGTTCTATAGGTACGAAATGCCTTGATGACCCAGTATGCAGGAATATAGAGAATTAAATTGCATCCATCATGCAATATAGGTCGATATTCAGTTTGGTTTAGATTTTAAAACATGGAGCAGTTTATCTGGTAAAAATCTGGGATTGGGATGACATCACACCCAAACTATTTCAAGGCGATGACCATATCCCAAGACGGGTGACTCCACTATCTTGAACAAATGTTTATAAAATAAAAGATAATAACATCGGCCATGCCTCGGGCTGGCCACCGATACTGCGATGTACGCTAAGGTACGCCATTTTACTTTCCAAATGATTACCACAATTACTGTTTGTGAATGTTTGAAGAGTTGCAGTACTCAAATACGTCAAGAGATCGTGTTTTGTAACTTTGCGGGAATATCAGTAGACCTGTCAAATGTTGGTGATGTCGCCCCAACCAATCGATTGGGTGATGGTTTGGGGTCAAAGTCAAATCATTTATTTCAAATAGACAAGAAACTCCACCATTTAAAACATTTTAAAAGAGTTAATTAAATAATTATAAGTACTAGCTTCCGCCAGCGGCTTCGCCCGCGTGATGTATGTATAAATTATAGCTTACTATAATAAGCATGTTTTATACATATACATATACCTTCCTCTTTCTATTAAAAAAAACCGCTTCAAAATCCGTTGCGCAGTTTAAAAAATCTAAGCATACATAGGGACAGACAGCGGGAAGCGACTTTGTTTTATATTAAGTAGTGATGTGAAGACGACCTTAGAATAAAATTACTAAGTATACCACAATAGGTAAAAAGATTTAAAAATAAAGCAACGACAGATAAATTAATTTTGTGATAGAAACATGTTGCTCACATATTTACAAACATTGTAAATGTAGATGAATTTCCTAAGAAAAATACAATTAATAAGTCAGTGTGTGAGGAATCACAGAAATGGTAGAACTAACGAGAGAACGAGAGGAAGTAATCACAGGGTAAGTGGAAGAAGCGGAATCGGAGTAGAGAGACAAATCTTAGTAGATTTGCACCACATGAAGTAGTGATGAATTGGTGACGTTCTTTACACACCGAAAGCCCTCCATTGCCTCTGACGAGTAAGCAATCTGAAGTGGCAGTGGGCTGGCCATGCTTGTCGAAAGACCGATGACCGGTGGAGCAGAGGAGTTCTAGAGTGGAGACCGTGAATCGGCAAGCGTGGCGTGGGACGCCCCCCAGCTAGATGGACCGACGAGCTTAAGAAAGTGGCTGGGACAGACTGGATGCGGAAGGCGGAGGACAGGGTGTTGTGGCGCAGCTTGGGAGAGTCCTATGTCCAGCAGTGGACTGCGATAGGCTGAGTTGATTAATAGTTGACCTGGTCGGTGCGACCACTGGTCGTGGTCGTGGCCGTCTAGTGAGCAAGATCCCCTATAGTCAGGAAATCTCAGAAATGGTTATTCCTTAGAATAAAATAGACCATCATTCTACCATTCTTGATATTGGATCTCGACCTAATCTGATTGAGAAACGTCTGAGTAAAATCAAAAGAACGATAATCTTAAAATAATGTTTCTAACGGGGTTAAAAAGAAAATCAATTTGTCACCTGGTACAGGTGAAATGGAGGAAATATGTTGTTAAATGTGCTTGTAGGCCGTAAGTTATGAACCGGTTGCCACCTACCTACCACTACGCATCGTGATCTCTGACCCCCTCATTATCATACGTGTAGCTTTACGTTTATACTTCTGGGTTAAGAACTGCTTTTTATTAGGCCTGCTACAGCTAAAAACTTAATAAGAGGTATAATCTTTCCCGAGACTGCACCAGTTGTCTTTTAATTTCTCCATGCAGTCTTACCAATGTTCTCGGCTATGATATCAAAATATATGGTCTTCAATTTTAAATAAGCTCGACATCAGAGGAGAGATCAGGTGCGTAGTACTCGCAACCGGCGTGTGTGTATGACCATATGTATGAACGTAAACGAGGCATGAGCAGTATGTAAGGATCGTAGCAGGTGGCGTTCTGTAGTTTCTGCCTACTTGGGAAGAAGGAGTGAGTTTATGTATGTATGTCTAAGCTTTTCTGCTCCTTAATTAGTATTTCTAGTTAGCCCACAGTCAGTTGTCCAAACGCTTTAATTTCTGCCTTCGAAACCTATTTTGCGCTATTCCTGCCCAAACAATTGTTCTGTTACTAGCTGCAATAAATCACGACCATCTTTCACATCACCTTGTGTTCCAGTTAGATCAACAGCTTTGTAACTCGGATCACTGTTACCAACTGTAGCTCACCTTGGCCCTAGACATGTCACGTTGACATTTTACAAGCCAGTATTTATAGATAGGCTCTGCAAGTATTCGCGAATTTCGTTCGCAGTTTGTACTTTATCTGACGTTGTTGGAAGAACTACCTAGTCGTATCGCTTTTGCATAGTTTAACTGTTTTGTTGCTATCTTGCTTCTTGCATAACTTTCAAGTTAAAAGAAATGTAGGGAACAGACCCGCGGCGTGCTTAACATTTGATATACCTGATTTCAACTAGTCAGATCCCGGTTTCAACCGCTTTTCAACCAGTAGATCCTGGTTTCAACTAGTTAGGTCCTAGCATAGAATTAGCATTGCCATTCAACGTGGCAATGCTGCCAGTCTTCTGGGCACGGTTCCGGATGACAGCGATGCGGACGAATACTTCGACGCCTAAGTGTCCGTGTACGGTCTCATCACCGCACATTTTTCTGCTTACTCTGCAACCTACTTTAGGCCAACGATGCGCGTCATAATTTAGCGTAATAAAATAGCATGACTAACGAATTTAAATATAGTGAACTTATAACTGTGTAGCTATCAACAACTGAGAGAAATAAGCGCCTTCCACTCTAGTACTGTAACTTACTTTTAACTTAAATAAACTCAACTATTTAGGGCATCTTAGTGGAACGGTGTTTCTCTATACTAACTGAACTTACAAACCTTCACGACAAATCGGTGTACGGAGTTAACTACTACAACCCGTACATTTATGGTCCTTCGAGCCTTCGTGTATCTTAGTGTGTTTGTGTCTCTTGTTACGGTAGCGAATCGGTTCAGCTGGTCTCCCGGAAGAGGGTCGCCCCAGTTGGATTGAGAAGGCGCAAATACCTAGCCAGAGTACAGGCACATTGAGTACCGGAACCAACTACAACTACTAGAAGAGCCTTCGACTACTGGAAGAGCCTTCAACTACTGGAACTAACTACAACTATAAGAAGAGCCTTCGACTACTGGAAGAGCCTTCACCTACTGGAACTAACTACAACTACTAGAAGAGTCTTCGACTACTGGAAGAGCCTTCACCTACTGGAACTAACTACAACTACTAGAAGAGCCTTCGACTACTGGAAGAGCCTTCAACTACTGGAACTAACTACAACTATAAGAAGAGCCTTCGACTACTGGAAGAGCCTTCACCTACTGGAACTAACTACAACTACTAGAAGAGCCTTCGACTACTAGAAGAACCTTCAACTACTCGAACTAACTACATCTACTAGAAGAGCCTTCGACTACTGGAAGAGCCTTCAACAACTGAAACTAACAACAACTACAAAGGTATTTTGTGACCTACAAGGAAGCTATCATCTATAATCAAGATGAATAAGCTGTCGCTACAATCAACATGTTTTGAAAACATCAAAACATTATGCGCCAACTATAACAAGGATAGCAAAACTAGAAAAACAACGGATTACTTGAACAAGCGGCTGTCCTCGTTAGAAGCTCAATGGATGGATTTCAATGCTCGGCATACATTGCTGTTGCAAGAAATTGAAGACAGGAACATAAACTATTTTGTGGAAGATGTGCACGGTAAGACAAAGACCATGTACGAAACAACTAAAGCAGACATTTTAAAATTGCTGCAAACTACTGAAGAAAACGTCAAATTCGACCTGACAGACTTGTCGAGAGGAGAAACTGATGAGAAGACCAAGATTTTGCTAACTAAACAGGAATGCAACTTCAAGGCCATCGATCGGACTATGGCAAAAATTGATTTTGAAGTCTTAGCCGAAAAATGGGAACTTGACGATCACTTGTCAATCTTGAAGTCGAAGTGGGAAGCTGTTGACAATACTCATTGGGAACTGGAAGCCTTACTTAAAGGTTCGAAACATACGTACTATGACAAGTTCAACAGCATCGAAGCAAAATATGACGAAATAAGGAAGCAACTGAAAAGCAAGATGTGGTCCACCGCTCATCACCAACATTCAGCACCGAGAATCGAGATCCCAGAATTTTCAGGACACTACAGCAAATGGATATCTTTCAAAGATCTGTTCCTGGAAACCATACACAAAAACCCGACATTGAACAAAGCTCAAAAAATGCAGCATCTGAAGACCAGGCTGAAAGGTGAAGCAGAAAGACTGGTGCAACACTTGAGCATCAGCGCCGACAACTACACTTCATGTTGGGATATACTGAATCAACGGTACAACAACCGTCGACTACAATTCTCATCATACATGAACACTATGCTGCAGTTGCCTGTCATACAGAAGCCAGACGCTTACAACTTAAAGAAGCTGCATGACGTAACAACGGAATGTCTAAACGGTTTAACAAACATTGGTTTTGATATAACCAGTTGGGATCCAATGATTGTCCATCTGATGTCACAGAAACTAGACTGTGTGACCTACAACGAATACATAAAGAACTTGCACGATAACAGAGAAGTGCCAACACTACAGGAATTTTTGATGTACTTAGAAAACCAGTTTATGGCGTTTGAAACCATGAAGACTTCAAAGAAGGACATACAGAGTTCGGAGAAGTCAGCTGGAACTGAAAAACATGTACCTCGAAAAAACTTCGATAATAAGAAGTGGGTTCCAAAAACTTATCATTCTGCATACGGGCAGTGCCCTCTTTGCAAAAACAATCATGTTTTAATGCGATGTCAGCAGTTTATTGACTCGGATACAAAGCAACGAAACAGCACAGTTACAAAATTGCGGCTATGCAAAAACTGTTTGTTTAGTCACGAAAACCAAACTTGCAACTCTACGAAAACCTGTAAGGAATGTAATATGAAGCATCATACGCTTTTACATTACAACAATTCCTACAAAAATACACCTTCGACGAGCAATGAAAACCATCGCTCAGGTCAACGACCTTCGAGGGAAACTGAAACGCCGAGTTCAAATCATCTATCAGCCAGCGAGATGGAAGTTCTACTGACAACCGTCCAAGTTAAGGTCAAATCGATAGATGGGACTTACGTAACTCTACGTGCGCTCGTAGATCAGGGCTCACAAGTTAACTTAATAACTGAAAATGCAGCACAACTCTTAAGGCTGCCAAGAAACAAACTAACTGCGAAGATATCTGGAGTGGGAACTGTATCAGGTGACTGTAAAGGACGCCTTAACCTAACATGCAAATCTATCCACTCCGAATATACTTTCAACACTGAAGCATTGATTATGAAGAAACTAATCAATAAACTACCAAACAACACATTTGAACGACCAGACTGGTCGCATTTGCAAAACTTAAAACTAGCGGACCCTGATTTTAACATTTCAAGGTCTGTTGACATACTGCTTGGAGCTGACGTATACGCTGAAATAATACAAGATGGAATACTTAAAGGCGCACCAAAGTCACCCGTTGCGCAACAGACACAGCTGGGATGGATTTTGTGTGGAAAACTAGAAACTTTTAACTGTCACGTCACACTGCTTGACTTGGCGGAAATAACTAAATTTTGGGAGTGTGAAGACGTCACCAAAACCAACACTGACCTATCTCAAGAGGATCAATGTGAAACTTACTACAAGGAAACTACTCGCCGTGGGTCAGATGGAAGATACATTGTGAAGATGCCTTTATGTCCGAATTATGAAAATAAAATCGGCACATCGAAAACGATCGCAGTATCACAATTGCTGCAACTAGAAAAAAGGTTTCAAAGAAACGGTCGACTTGAAATGTTATACAAGGAGTTCCTTAGGGAATACCTGGAGTTAGGCCATATGAAACCAGCAAAACCCATGACATCTTTAACTACTGAATGTTTCTTACCACATCACGGAGTCCTTCGTGAAGAATCTACTACCACGAAACTCAGAGTTGTCTTCAATGCATCTCAGAAAACTAAAACGGGATACAGCCTGAACAGCCTACAAGAAAAGGGCCCCAACCTACAAAAAGATATCCAAGAACTTATTATAAATTGGAGAACCTACAAATACGCCTTTACAGCTGACATCGAGAAAATGTATCGATGTATTTGGCTGTCTGAGGAACAACAAGACTTGCAGAAAATTATTTGGCGAACTACACCGTCAGAGAAGCTGCAAGAGTATCAACTTTGCACCGTCACTTATGGCACTAAGTGCGCACCCTGGCTAGCCATGAGAACCATCAAACAACTTGCATACGATGATGGCTACAAATACCCCACGGCAGCCAAAGTATTACTGAACGAAGCATACGTTGATGACGTCATAAGCGGCCACAACTCACTGGAAGCGGCCCAGGAACTCCAGACATCGCTTATCGATATGTTAAAGGGAGCCGGGATGAACTTACGCAAGTGGTCCAGCAACGTTCCAGCATTGTTAAAGAACTTAAGTGATGATCAGATTTCACACAGAATAACTTTTGACTTCAAGCAGGAGGAATCCATGAAAACCTTAGGACTAGGTTGGAATCCGCATGCTGACACATTTGTGTTTAACTGGAAATTTGAAGAAAAATGTCGACCGGAAATAACTAAAAGGCGGCTACTTTCAGAAATTTCACAACTTTATGATCCGCTGGGTTGGCTATCACCCATAACTATTGCGGCAAAAATTATATTTCAAGAAGTATGGGTCAACAAACTTGATTGGGATGATCAGCTACCGTCACATATAGCAGATAAGTGGCTAAAACTAAGAGCTGACATACCCAATGTAAAAAACATGAAAATCAAGCGCTGGATCGGTTCAACGAACCAGAAGATCGAACTATTTGGATTTTGCGACGCCAGCGAAAAGGCTTACTCCTGCGTGGTTTACAGCTGCATCAGAGATGAACATAACAAGCCAACAATAACATTACTTGCTGCTAAAACAAGAGTAGCACCGTTATCACAAACGATCACATTACCGAAACTTGAACTTTGCGGCGCACTCTTACTATCGCAACTCATCGAAAAAATCAGAGAACCTCTGAATGGTTTCGAAATAACTACGAGCGTTTGGTGTGATTCCCAAGTGGTCCTGGCATGGATACAGGGGGATGCATCTAAAAGAGAAAAATACGTCGCCAATCGAGTTGTAAAAATAAGACAAATCATACCAGCCGAACAATGGCGTTATGTGCAGTCACAAGATAACCCTGCAGACTGTGCATCAAGAGGATTGATACCAACCAAGCTAACAACATTCAGTCTGTGGTGGGAAGGTCCTACATTTCTGAATACCTTCCAAGAACAAAGTCGTGAAGAAAACATAACATGCACATTTACAACTAACATAGGCAGCGTTTACCAAGCGAAATCGAACTCTATGAACACAGAGACCAACAATTGTATTCATAACTTATTAACTAATTGTAGTTCATTGACCAAAGCAATCAGAATTGTAGCATGGATACAACGATTTATCGGAAACGCACGTAATAACACGAAACTTGACACCGGATGCCTCACTTTAGGCGAATTAAACAACGCAAATGAACAAATAATAAAATATGTGCAACAAACGGAAATTATGCAAGAATATAAACAACTTATGAAGAAAGAAACTATTTCAACAAAAAGCAATATTTTTAAACTTAAACCATACTTGGACAACAACGGCTTAATCCGAGTCGGGGGTCGACTGAACCATTCCAGTCTACCTTTTGAGATGAAGAATCCAATCATTCTACCTAAGGGTGGACGAATAACTGAGTTGGTGATCAAACAAGCTCACCTAACGACTTTACATGGAGGAGCCAGACTAACTTTAGCGTACATCCGGCAACGGTACTGGATCGTTGGCGGTAACAGAGCGGTGAAAACTGAACTACGGCGCTGTGTGCGCTGCCACCGTTACAACCCGTCGGAGATGAACCAAATCATGGGAGAACTGCCACCACAACGAGTAACACCTTCGCGCCCGTTTACCCACACGGGAGTTGACTTCACAGGACACGTTGAAGTCAGACTCAACAAAGGAAGAGGGGTTCGAACGTCAAAGGGTTACATATGCATATTCGTATGCATGGTGACAAAGGCTGTGCACATCGAACTTGCATCCGACTTAAGCACCGAAACTTTTATAGCAGCCTTCCAGAGAATGTGCTCTAGGCGCGGTACACCAAGTCACGTCTACTCGGACTGTGGCACAAATTTCATAGGCGCATCAAGGTTGCTTCAGAAAGAGTTTGAAGACTTCAAGCAAATCTTATCGCCAAACTTCTTCAATAACATCGCAGACATGGGAGTACAATGGCATTTTAATGCGCCCGCTTGGCCGACTGCTGGTGGACTATGGGAAGCAGCGGTCAAATCGATGAAGTATCACCTTCGTCGGGTGCTAGGAGACCAAAAACTGACGTACGAGGAATTTACTACCCTGCTTGCGAAGATAGAAGCGTGCATGAACTCCAGGCCGCTTTGCCAGCTCACTGAAGACCCCGAAGAATTTTATAACTACCTGACACCAGGTCACTTTCTAACGGGGGGTCCAACAATGTCTTTACCACGAGCTGACTACACTAATGAAAACTGCATTAATCTACGCCGACGATGGCAGTTAACTGAACATATGTATCAACAATTTTGGAAGACTTGGTCAAGCGACTATCTTACTCAACTACAAACGCGCAGCAAATGGAACAATCCCAAGAAAAACCTCAGCGAGGGGGACATCGTACTAGTCCGGGATAATAATTTGCCGCCAGGAAAATGGGCCATGGGAAAGGTGTTAGAACTTCACCCCGGAGCGGACGGATACGTTCGAGTGACAACACTGAAAACCCAAACTGGTGTCATTAAACGACCCATAGTAAAACTATCTGCTCTACCCATTGACACAAACTGCAACAAAACTTATGAAGAATGTAAAACGGATTTACAAAAAACTGGAAAAACTACCACAACAAAACACTATGGAAGAAAATGTCTTACAAACATTTTAATGTTTCTTTTCACAATGTTGATAGTTGTGAATGGATCATATGGTTCGCAACTAAGGTCAGGCACTCAAATTACCAACCTGGAACCTGAGCGACCGATTTATTATGACAACATAGGCAAAATTGAACTCATTCACGATGAATGGACTTTGCTTACGTACTACAACTTAACTAACTACTGGCAGGGCGTTCAACATATTGAAAAATACATAAACGGTGTAAATGACCTTTGCCAGAAGATCCATCAAAGTTATTGCCAAGCTACGACGGATCAACTATCCCACGAAATGGAACTACTCAACTTCTACAACACCATGCTGCTGGCTCCCCACAAGCATTTAACTAAACGCAAGAAGCGCGGCTTGATTGACGGAGTAGGCATGGTAGCAAACAGTTTATTCGGCGTCTTAGACCAGAAGTTTGCTGACAAATACCACAAGGACATTGATGCCATACAACTCAACGAAAACTATTTGCGTGAACTTGCAAAAAACCAAACATCGATCATGCAACTACAAAATGACGTTTTGAAGAAAAACGATGAAAATATCAAGCTTCAATGCAAGATGATAGAACACTTCATGGAAGAAACTAAGACGAATCTGGGCAGCATTGAAACAGAAATACAAATAATGATGGCCACAAGTTACTTCAACTCCGCTTCGCTCACAGCATCACTACTACTACGAAATCTTAAGGAAATCCAAACTATGCTCCTGAACACTCTAACTAATATCTACAGTGGACATATGGACGTGCACTTGATATCACCAGTCAGTCTAGTAAAGCAACTGGAAGACATATCCGGCAGACTGCCGAGGACTCTGTCATTGCCGACAGAAAATATCAGAGAAGATATCAAGGAACTTTACAAGTTGCTGTACGTGAAAGCACGAATAACTAAAAACTACTTTATGTTCGAAGTTCACATTCCTTTAATTTCGAATGAGGACTTCACCTACTATCGGGCTATCGCTTTACCATTCAAGGCGGAGTCAAACTACAAATTGATGCAGTTATCTTCGGAATACATTGCCGTGAACTTTGAGAAGAATTCTTACATCTCACTACAAGATAAAGACTTCAAGCAATGCATCAAAAGACAACAAGATAACTTCATTTGTAACGCAAACATACCAGTGTTCAACTTACAAAACAAGAATGCACCTTGCGAAGCAAAACTACTGGGTCATCGTACAACTACGTCACCGTGTGACGTACACAGCGTGTCATGCGAGGAGGCATGGATCAAGTTGCAAGAATCAAACAGCTGGCTGGTTGTTTGTTGCGGAAGGTGCGAATTACGTACTGTTTGTGAAAACGACGTAATATCGCAAACTATCACATCGGCGGCTATAGTAACTTTGAGTCAAGGATGCGTACTGCGGTCAAAAGAACTCACCATCACTTCGCACAATCAGTACAACAGCAACCTCAAAGTAAACTATGACATGCATGTACCGAACCTGAATTCGCCGATAAACAACATTGTCAACGTCACACTTCATAACGCGCCACAAGAACTCTTTACTCTCAAGAAAAACGACTTCGGGGAAATTGACAAAAAGCTGCGGTTTCAACAAGAGAACGAGCCAAAACTACCATCCACTATTACGGATCATGACATTCACCAATATGCAATTTGTTACCTTTTACTAACAATTGCTGTCATCACTTTCCTGTGGATCATAACAAGGAAATACTGCACACTGCTCAGGAAGCGATTTCCGAGGAAGACACATAGAAAGCAAACGCATGAAGACATCGAACTTCAACCAATGGGATCTCGACAGCAGACTGCCAGAGAAGAAATCCAGCAGGCGCCCACGGACGACTGCCACGGCCAACCTCAAGGACACCGAGACAACATTGCCTTTACTTTTGATTAATTGTTTAACTATTTACTTTAACTTTAATGTTTGACTTTGTACAGGCGTTTCTTTCTCTCTCTACTCATCTTAGCTTCTTTAGGGGGTTGCCAATATGTACGGTCTCATCACCGCACATTTTTCTGCTTACTCTGCAACCTACTTTAGGCCAACGATGCGCGTCATAATTTAGCGTAATAAAATAGCATGACTAACGAATTTAAATATAGTGAACTTATAACTGTGTAGCTATCAACAACTGAGAGAAATAAGCGCCTTCCACTCTAGTACTGTAACTTACTTTTAACTTAAATAAACTCAACTATTTAGGGCATCTTAGTGGAACGGTGTTTCTCTATACTAACTGAACTTACAAACCTTCACGACAAATCGGTGTACGGAGTTAACTACTACAACCCGTACAGTCCGTTTGTTTTTATCTTTTATATTTTTTATATTTATTTGTATAGTTAGTATAGTTAGTTAGTCATTGTTTTTTAGTACGTAGTGTAAATAGTTTTAATTGTGTGAAATATATATATCGTTAGGTCCTTGTTTCAACTAGTTAGATCAACTTTTTTTTGAACCAAAATTATTAAGTTATGAGAAAAAGTGAAAAAAAAATTGACCGCACAGATAAACTTGAACGAAACCCAAATTCAATTCAATTCGTTCCAGAAAGCCAACTCAGTGTCAGTAAAGAGACACGGTCGCTTGAACAGAGGGTTTCAGAGCAAGTATGCAATGGTCATGTGCACCATATGGCGACCCTGGCGACCCTGGCGTGTAGGTCGCCGCGACCAAAACTGGACCGAACCGGGCTGTGTCGGTGAAATTGTACTTTTATATCATGGAGAGAAGTTATAATTTTCTAATAGTTTTGTTGAATAATTCTATGGAGGAATCAAACAAGCTTACTATAATTTTCTGTACAATTGGAGCTTTAAAAAAGTTCGTCATCCAAGCCCAGGCAGACGCGATTCTGGTAGAACTTTCCATGAACTTTTCATAGAAATTGTTCTACTACAGTAGCGTCGTCCTGTCTGCGGAGCCTTCAGTCATATAGCACATTTTCTAGCCGAGGTGAAGTCGAAGTAAATATTTAAGGAGTATGAAAGTTCGGTACTAACTTTCTTTATGGAGAAATCAACCAAGCCCACTAAAAGGAAAAAAGTTCGTCGTCCCAAGCCTCAAGGCCTAGAGAGGCGCGACGCGATGCCGATGGTGCGATGCGATTTTCGTAGAACAATTTCCATGAATAGAAATTGTTCTACTACAGTCGCGTTGCGCCTGTCTGCGGGAGCCCTCAGTCTTATAGCACGTTTTCTAGCCGAGGTAAATATTTAAGCAGTATTGTAAAAGCTCAGTGCTAACTTTAAACACTTTAAAAAATATGTATTTTTAGAACGTAGCATAGCCACTAAACTAGTAAACATAAAAGTTAAGTTTTAGTCTAATTTACTACAACAAGTTTCAAATATAGACATATTTTATTATATCGCAAAAGTTATACATGTATAAAATAAAATCACACTTTACGATAAGCGGCAATCAAGCGCTTTGCCATAACAATCCAGTTTGATGAAGTGAATGAAAAATGCCATCTAAGCTTACAAGACGGCCTTTATGTACCTTGTATAGAGGACTTAATGCACCCACTGACCCAAAGAGGAATGTGTGCTGACTCATTGGCACCGCTTTTGTTTCATAAGAACTCGTTTCCATCTGAACTAGTCACAAAGCGAATTTTGATCGATTTATATCTGCAGCAAATGAAGCGAGATGACTTGTAAAAGAAATGGTGTTGAACATTGTTTGCAAACATGATTGGGATCTGGAAAGTTGTGTCAAGATTTAGATGTTGAAGATGCAGCTCGAAATGTGTCAGTCTAATATAGCCTGGATTGACGCCAGCAGCACACCTTCGCCGCGAAACCGTAGCAGCGAAACCGCAGTAGTTCAATTCATCTGGCTCGCTGTTCCGCTACGCGAAATTCGGGTGGTGGAACATGACGCGAGCCAGATAAATTACCAGCACAGCGGAGGTGTGCCACTGGGGTGATAGGAGTTAGAGCCACAAACAAAACAAACGACACAAAATTATGAAATACTTAGTTTGCCTCACTCAACGAATTTATTAATAGAATACCTACTTCGTCCCTCTAACTAATTCGTATCTGTCTATGAAAGCTGTCAATCCTCTCCATTGACAAACGGTATTTCGCTTGAGTACAGGCACCTTCTGCTGACATTCCTTAAATTTCCTGATGAGCAGACGAATTACAAATAAAACATCCTAATAATGCGGAAGTTCAAAATTAATACACGGTTCAATTCGAACAGGAAAACCAATGACGCGTTGACCAATCTTATCCTAGAATTTTAGTCACTTATTTCTTCAAATATTAGGTATATGATGATTGATGATGCATCATCCTATCGTTATTTTTCTATCACATGAAAAACATAACATCACGCCTAGTTTCCCCGAGGGCAGAGGAGTACCTATTAGTACCTACCTACCCCCACATTCCGTCAGATTTTTTTAAAGTCCCATGTAATAGAGGGCGAGCTTATTGCCATCCAGGCTCCGGGCTGCTACTGAGAAATTCCAGATAGAAAAACAATAATACTTTGCCAGACCTGCGAATCAAACTCAATACCTCATGCTCAGCAGAAGTGCTTGCGACCACCAAGGAGGCAGTTTCAATAAACATTTCATCTCCAATTACGTTTCTACAGATCAATTCGCCAATCACTTCACTTAGTTCCTCTCCATACAAACACCTGTTAGAAAGTTCAATCATCGGTTAATCTGATACTCATTCACAGCAATCTATCGATGGGCCATTACAGACGAATTGATTGATGTCGGTAATGCGCCTGATTGGACGACCCGGCGGCACACGATTCGACAAAGATTGTCATTTGTTCATTCGAGACCCAGTGATCTTGTTTCATGCAGTTTGTTTTTCCCCGACTATGGTGAAGCCAAGAGGGTTATGATTTTGACCAGTATGTATGTATTTTCATCTGTTACCTCATAACTTCTAAACTGTTGATCCCAATTTGACAAATGAGGTATCGTTTGAAGCACCTTGATCGTCCGCAGGTTAAAGGTCACGTCACGTATGACGTCACATTAAATTCAATATGGCGTTCTCTATAGGACATAAAGTCAAAAAGTAAAAAAAAAATTGTCCTTATAAAATTTTGAAGGTGTACAGGCATGCTTGGCTTTACCTTTTCTGTCTGAAATATTTTCTTGTTTCATATTTTTTAGAGCGTGATTTTTCAGTAGTCGGGTTTTAGTTTTTGAACTTACTTTTTTCTTAAATGTGTAAGTATGTGTAATTTGTTTTTAGCTAAGAATGATATTTAATTTGTCAGTATTTGTGGTTTTGACTTTTGTTACCATTATGCCAATAATAACTGGGCACGCCACAATTGCGGCGAGAAGGCCTCTTTGAGGAGTGGCTAGAGAGGCGCCACGGCGCCCTCACCTACCGCCTGACGCAGGTCCTCACCGGACACGGTAGTTTCGGGAGATTCCTGTTTCAGATAAGGCAGGAGGAAACGCCCGGGTGTCACCACTGCGTGGATCGCCCGGAGGACACGGTGGAGCATACGGTGGAGGTCTGCCCGGCTTGGGTGGAGCACCACCGTGTCCTCGTGCAGGCGATCGGCGGCAGTGACCTCTCACGTCCGGCCCTGGTCCAGGCCATGGTGCGGAGCGAGAGGGCATGGCAGGCTGTCACCTCCTTCTGCGAAGCAGTAATGCTCGTGAAGGAGGAGGCTGGGCGCGTGAGGCAGAGACTAAGGTCGCTCCCTCGAGCCCCTAGCCACCGGAGAAGTCATTTGATGATTTCCCACCCAAAAAAAAAAAAAAAATGCCAATAATAACAGTAAAAAAAACAGTGGTTAAATAATAACAGCCGCACGGGTCGATTGGGTTCACCATCAATGATATTAAATTTCACCATCCATTACATACCGAGACCCCTCCGTGCTTCGGTTGGTCCCGGCTGTCATTCGTAGATCACTGACAGTCGTTATAGGTACTCAGAATCCCAAAACGTCTGGTAAACAAGCTTACCAAGGGGTATCGTGTTACCCAGTAACTGGGTTGTGGAGGTCAGATAGGCAATCGCTACATGTAAAATACTGGTATTCAGCTGTATCCGGTTAGACTGGAAGCCGACCCCAACACACAGTTGGAAGAAGGCTAGGCAGATTGATTTAAGTTCGCACGGTATTATAACAATAATGTGGTAATGAATCATTAAGGGGCTCTTTCATCTTTTCGAAAACGAGAACCGCCGTTAAGCTGTTTAAAACGCTGGTGTCTAAAAAGTGATTCATGATTATGACTTAGCCATCTCTCATCAAACATTAAAACTAAAAGTTCCTAAATTAATTATAATGATTACCGCCAATAAATTATTTAATTCTACGAAAAAATATGGTAGAAATGGCCGCTAACTCCCACGTCATGGTCAGTGTAACATGATCAAGTGTAATTCGAGTCAGTGAGAGTGCGGAGAATCGTCTGACAAACAACGACCATGTGTGAAAGTGATATGGTTCGTGTAACTGTCTGCACAGAGTTCGGATTAGATACGATACCTTGTGGATAATGTTTACTAAACTTGCTAATGATGCGCGAAATAAAACGTTTGATTACCGGATGTAGTTTTGTGGGGTTATAGTTTAGAGATTTCACCGAGACGTTTAGGTTAATCGTGTTATGTCCTGAACAAAGATTATAATACTGTCTTTATGAACGCAATAACACGCTATGAAGATTATCAAAGGAATATGGATAAATTGAAAAACCACGTTTTGAAAGATGAAAATCATCACAATACTATAAAATCATCACTTACTACCCAACATTTCTGTTACAAATCGAATTAAATCGTGTGTTGATCAGAAGACCGAACAAGAAAAATGTGGAGTTGCACGCGTTGGAGTGGCATTGACGCGGAAATTGCTAAGATAATGAAATTGGATGCAAGAAGGAAGCAGCTAACTGCACCAGATTGGCTCTATGTTGTTGCCTCATCTCAGTACAAAACTAGAGACAGCGCATGAATCAGAAGGGTTAACAAAACAACTGCATGCAAAACCATCAGTCCTCACTCTCTTCAACAATACTCTTTGTCCAAAAAACCGAGGTCACTGAGCATGAACAAAAAAACAGTGTAAAGTCAATTAATAGAAAAGAAAGTGCCGCAACGTATAATAATGTCCGTCTGTCTGTGGGAGACTGCTGCAGGGCATTCTGTTGGAAATAAATAATAATAACTTAGAGGTACTTGAACTTTTGTTAATGGTCAACTATCACTTGCGATTTCATTCGCTTTAGCATTCGATCATTGCGGTCCCAAAATGTTTGTGGTATTAACTGTGGTTACGTAATGAAGATGATGAAAAGACAGATATTATGTGGGTTCTAAATTAATTGTCATTTCATATGGAACAGCAATTTAATAATCCTTCTCACCAATAAATTTCGGTCACGGTGGCCAATCTCAATGTAGACTAGCCAGGTACGCAGGAGATATTAGTGCAGATGCACAAGTGCGTGCGCAAACACAAGTCCACTCTCTGTTCCTACTCTCAAAGTCCGATGGGACGGCAATCCGACACGACTGGGGTGAGATCAGGCGCACGACCAACGGCTCTACGTGCTTTCCGAGGCACGAGGGTGTCACACAACCAACTTCTAATCTTCGGGCTGCTACTGAGAAATTCTTAATGGAAAAACTCAATAACACCTTGCCTGACCCAGGACCAGAACACGCCCAGCAGTCGCGCTTGCTACCACAAGACCAACGGACGGTGGAACAGTAATGGGAACATGAACGACCCGTATCTAAGTATACTACGACGTACCTGTAACGGCATTTAGTAGTCATACCTCAAACCTCATCATTAACATCTTGAGGAAACCTGGCATGTCTTAGATCCAAAAATTCGAAGACATGTGACATGATTGATATCCCGTCCAGTCGTACTCAGCGCTTCCCCTCCACATTTGTAATGCGCACAGTCAAAGTGTGGAAGACTCTGCCGGCGCGCGGCGTCAGTGTTCCCTTCCACATATAACCCGTCTGCCTTCAAAGTAAGAGTGAACAGGTATCTTCTGGGCACGCTCGTTCCATCGTTTTCCATCAGGCGAGATCGAGGTCAAGACCAGGCCAATTGGGCAATAAAAAAATAAAAAAAAACATCTACCAACCCGCACTGGGCCCGCGTGGTAGATTACAGCCCGCTCCCTCTCACAGAGAGGAGGCCTGTGTCCCAGCAGTGGGAACGTTAATAGGCTGATTATGATGATTATATGATGATTTCAAACCTCAGGGTAATGCGAGACATACTTGCATACTTACATTTATGCAAGTTTGTCTTTTATGCTGGGACACATTCGTGAGCTCTAACTCTAGTGTATGATTAATGATGAAGTTTAAAAAAAGATGTGTGTGTTTGTGTGTGATGTGTGTGTGTGTGTGGTTTTGTTTGATGATCAATTACACAAAGATACAATAAAAACCCGGGATAACGAGCCCAAACGATTTTTCATAGAACGGTGGTGGCAGGTAATGGCACCTAATTTAGAGATAAAAGGTGCTCTAGAACTATTATTTGATATTGGAACAACAAGAGACCTTTGCCGAATAATTTATGAATCAAATTATAATGTCAGAAATGAAAACAACCTAGTTCTATATATGACATTCATGAGTCACGAAGATTTATGCTAAAAGTTCTAAAACATGCAATTTGCGAGTCAGCAGGGAAATATTCAAGAAACACGCGAATTACTGAGTTAGTGCCAATTAAACAAACTACAAGATTTCAAATTGTAGTTAACTGTCCGTGAAAGAGTTAATAGCATGTTGCTAGTGACAGATGTTTATAGTAAACAAGTATTGTTGCCTGACTGTGTTTGTTGATATTTTTATTTGAATTATTTATATACTTACATCGTAAATAAATTACAGGTAAGCAAGTACATAAGCATTTGCCTAGCTGTCACCTGGGACACCATATTGGGGGCTAGTGGACGAAGTGAAACCTTTTTCTATGCAAACTTTTTTGCGCTGACATTAAATTACTAAATTCAATTGTAGTTTTTGAAATAAGATGTACTGACAAAAATTTAAAAGAGTATGCTGAGATGGTTTGGTCATGTTGGGAGAATGAATGAAAGACGACTAACAAAATGTAATTTACAAGGCAGATGTGATTGGAAACGCCGGGAGGGGACGCCCTAGGAGGACATAATAAAATATAGGCTATGTTACTCAGTGATATACTGACCTTATTGGTGATGTTCTTCAGAAAGGACAGGTGCGTACAATGATATTAAAGCGTAGTACTCGCAACCGGCGAGCGTGTATGACCAGATGTATCAACATAAACGAGGCAAAAGGAGTATGTAAGGATGGGAGCAGGTGGCGTTCTGTAGTTTCTGCCTACCCCCATGAGAAGAAGTCGTGAGTTTATGTAGGTATGTATGTATGTAAGTTATAATTCAAAATTACTTAATCCCAAATTACATAATTTTATATACATCTCTATTTGAAAACGAGTCAACATTTTCACCAGATTCCATACGGTCATACCCCTACGTGCCGTTTTCAAAGCGGGCAATCCCTTTGAAAGTCGTTTACCTCTGATCTTTTGCTCCAGATCACAACGTCCTAATACAAAAATCCGCTAGCCACAATACCTAGCTACCCTCACTACGGTGCTAAACCTGGCAGAGTGGACCAAGACCGGCCCAAGATATTTGCGGAATGCGGCCCGCCAGGCGAACGACCGCGACTGCCCTGCGTCCAGTAGGGCTTTCACATTTCTCTCGCAAATATTCACAATGTGACTCCAATGGTTTGATGGTAAGCGAGGATATTGGCAGGGATCCCAGAGATATGGACAAGCTTAAAGAAACGGTAATTAGCTATACAGAGCTTGTTAGAGACACTTCATGTAGTACATATCTTTAAAAGCATGAAAAGGTCACGGAAATTTTAAAGTTATGTGGCAAGCTTTTGGTGTCCCACAAGGTAGGTTAAAGGGCACAGACTCATTCACATCATTAAGGTAATAAAACACCAAGGGCAGATCGTTTTGGCTGATCCTTTCAAATCGATCAACAAATATAGACAAACGGACATTCTTCTCTAAAGTCTAAGCTAATGTGAATGCAATAAGGAAACTTTATGATCACATAAGAGCACTTAGGAACTGACGCGACGGATGCGACAAGTAATCAATTACAGCGGTGAGTGACACTTGATTCAGCTTTTAAGTGCATAGCTTGCTAAGCTCAAGCTGTGTGTGGTCCTGGATCCAACCGGTCTATCAAGTACCGGGAAGATCTGAGGAAGGTAGGCAGGGTAGGTAATTACTTCTACAAAGATGACAAAATTGTTGGAGGTGACTTTGCTATAGAGGATTCAAATTAGGCTGGGAATCAGCAGATTTAGGAAGTCAAAATTACATAAGCGCCAAAATGCCCGACCATCATCAGTCTCTACTGTTTTAGCCGGGAAGAAGAAGCAATTTTATAGCGTTCGAATTTTTCGCCGGACGAAAAATGATTTAAAACAATAAACTAGGTATATCAAATATTTCACACATTCTTCGTAATATTTCTTACAAAATCAAGAACATAGAGAAGAAACAGTATTCACTCGTATTAGACGTAAATCATGTTATCAGACACACCAACAATAAAAAAACTGACAAGATAAAGATTTTGCAGAGAAATTGTATCCAACTGTAGCAATCAATTTCACTTCAACTTAATTTAATAATAACAGTCAAGAAAAACGTAAATTTCTAAAGAATTTTCTTATTATATTTCTCAGTAAGACCATGTTAAGGTATAATGTTTTCACTGATAAGGCACTGGCTATGTTTAACTGCGCAAAAAGTTTATGCTGTAACCGCATCCGGTGATATGGCAGGTATCCAATATACAACGTCAAATAGCAACCATAATTATTATTCTTGTCCTTGCAAGGAGCAATCATATCATCATCATCATCATCATTTCATCCCGCACGTTTCAGCCAGCACCGGCACTTCAACCGGTTCTGAGCTTCTCGCATCTCGGGTTGCTCAGATAGTCATTATAACGTGGATCTGATTGCCTTTAACAGTCCTTTCATTATCAACATTTCAGCTGAAAGATGTCCACTGCTGGACACAGGTCTCCCCCAAGCACCTCCACTTAGACCGGTTCTGTGCTTCCCGCACCAGCGGATTCCTGCGGCCTTCACAAGGTCATCGGTCCATCTTGTGGGCGGCATGCCAACGCTACGTTTTCTACGTTTCTACGTTTTACAGTCCTTTACTTACTAAGGACCTGAGGGATTTTTTCTAATAAGTGTAAATTAATGACCACAGTTATTAAGTTTTTTTTTTGGTAGTTTTCTCCACCGCTGTTATCTTTTACGACACGATGAATAGCTATTATTTGACAATTTAACTTGTTAATTCATAGATTGATAGAGTAATCGTTTTGCAGAACCAATTACTTTAAAAGAAAATACGCGGCGGATCATATATAAGATAAATATAAATATTCCTACTTCGTCATACAAAAATGGACACACTGGCAGGATACTGCGATCACTAGAGCCTTGACCAATGTCGAGATTGTTGTTGAAGATAGCAGGCGGACGCGACGCCTTACCTGTCCACCTGGCAATCAAGTGTCGCAACTACTAAGATGTACAACATTACATGAAGGTCTTTTACCTTTTAGAGATCAGCAGATACTTGTGCTTGAGATCAAAATATTTATTTGTTGTTTCCTTTATAGTTCTGAAGTGAAACTAGTACACACTGACCACTGCACATTAATGGTCCTGACGGGCCTGACGAAACGTCTCAAATTGCTTTTACGTAATTTCACCGGTGAATACATTATGTGCTCTTGGAATAGTAGATCCTATCACCAGATGGGTAGAGTAAAGTTTCCATTCGATAAATTCACAAAAATCTCTTCCATTACCCATCCAATCAATCTGCCTAGCCTTTTCCCAACTATGTTGGGAACGGCTTCCAGGCCAACCGGATGCAGCTGATATCATAACTTACCTACCCCAGTTACCATAGTCCATAACCCACGACCAAACCAAACCTACTTGCATAATTTTAGTAACACAACACGTCAAAGTATTTAGTCAATGGAAACAGTGTACCTATGGTTACCAGATCCATGTTGTCGTGTGCAGTTTGTGAAGTTGGCGTCAACGGTCGCCACGCCCCGCACCTGTCGCTCGCCGCTTCATAACTTACAAGTTACTGACACCCTAGAAAGTAATACCTTAGATTACAGCTATTTGATTAAAGCAAGTCAAAAATGGTTATGCTAATTCCCACTTCTGAAATCAAATAACAAGCTGCGGTGACTACCCCTTTACTTTTCTCTAGGTAGAAGATATAAAGGGTGACGATACACGTGACTTTACTTATGATTATGAACAACTTTGCGACCCTGGAATTGCGAAAAAAAGTCAGCTGTTTCTTACATTTTGACGAGATATGCGAATATAAATGTAGCGAATAGTTGATTAAAAAAAAAATAGCTTGTGTTCTTATTAGTTGTGAATTGCATGAGCAAACAATCATTGTGTAGAAGAACTGTATATTTCTGCAATGTAAAGACGACAGGCGTCTCCGAATAGTGGATAGGTGTCTTGTGGTAGTTTTATGGAGATGCTTTTTGGCAGGGAAGTCTTGTTCTTCTTCTTCTTTTGTTTACAGCAACGGTTGATATCCGCCAGACACGACACCCGTCCGGTCGGAGGATCCTCCCTTTTCTAAAGAGTATATACCTAAGTGAACTTTACACCCTATTCCTCATACCTCTAAAAACTCATAACTACTTTAGGACAGACGAAAAAAAAATATACGTGTCGAATTGAGAACCTCCTCCTTTTTTTTAAATCGGTTAAAAAAGGAGGTGGTTCTCAATATATTTTGGTCATACATATATTTCTAAGTATGACGCATAACTTTTTACTGAGTAGTGCGATTTGAACGGATCTTATTTTATTAAGGAGGGTAAAAAATTGGGGTTGATTGATTTTTCACCTTCTGAATTTTCCACCATGAACCGATTCTGTTGTAATTTCGCACACATAATGTAGCCCTGATGACACAACCACATAATTAACACCTGGAGCTGATCTGATGATGGAGATGGAAGACAGTCGCGAGGGCTCTTCAGCAGTTTACAGCAGCTACATTGTGTTTGGGCTTATTTCATTCACCTTGATGAGAACTTTAGATTAGTTTAGACCTAGTTGGGTATGACTCTCATTGCTCTAGCTAGCTCCTAAACTAATTTAAGTAACAAATTTTGAGGCGGCGCAAAGCACGCATTCAACGTATATCCATCAAGCTACCATTTGTGTTTGGCGCCGCCTCAAAATTTCTTACTTTTAGTTTAGGAGCTGAGTTACACAAAAATAATTTTTTCGACGGTATTTTTTTTTGTAAACCAGTCTTTATAACCAGTCCTTCTTCCCATGGGGGGTAGGCAGTAGCTACAGAACGCCACCAGCTACGATCCTTACATACTCCTTTAACTTCGTATACGTTCATACATAAACGAAATGCATCCACTGATATCAACCACTAAAATTAAAATAGAAAGTGATACAATTTCTTAGTCGCAAGAAAAGTTTAACCAATAAATTTTTATATTGCGTAAAACATAAATTATTAAGATAATAAATAAAAAGTGATAGTTTCCATATAAATTAGCAGTCAATGTTCCTCTATGATCATCGAATCGTTACTTTGTAAAGACATTTTTAATTATCGCCCCTTGAGATCAGCCATTTGATTAATTCGCTAAAGTTAAGTTGCGGACACACGATTCCATTTTGCGGTTATGCGGTTTCGCTTATTTCCGCTTAATTTCGTCGGTGTATTATGACAGTGCCTATAATTTACTTTTTCCGACACTTTTATGTAAATCTTTTCACTGATCTCTGATTCATTTTCCGTTCCATTTTAAATTAAATAATTTGTTGTGAAGTTATAATCAAAACTAATGCAGGTGGAAAAAATAATTATCAAGCATTTAAACAAGTTTTTACTTTAAAGAAAACTTTGATTAACATTTTATCAGATTATCCCTTTCCAGTGATGGAAATGATGCTCGTGTTTGTTAGTGACATTGTCCCCTTACCTATACGAAATACGGTTTTTCACGTTATTTATTATAACTAAAATATTTAATACAGTTATTAACTGTCAATTTTAGCGAATTCGAATTAAAACCGGAAATGAATTCTAACGATTCGCATTATCTCCTTATAATTCTCTCTTCCTATAGTGTGTTCTCACCCCTACAGCCTCCAGCATAATAGCTGATGCCACGATAGTGTATTGAACACAGCATTGTTACAGATCTTAAATAGAAATGAAAGTCCAACAATAATATCAGGTTCTCATAAAAACTATTAGATTTCCTATCTCTCTGATATTTGAATGAAGAGGGCCGCTTTCTCTGACGCTTGTTTGATTTGAAAGGTAATCTTAACCAGATGTAAATCGTGGTAAACTTATAATACGTTTCTACCAAAGAACCTGACCCCACCCTTGGTTGACAGGTAGAGATTGCCTATAAGTTCGTACCTTATTGTGTGCGTGAAGTTTAAGTAACTAAATAACCTGTGCATGTATGGAGCCTAGTTTTTTGTCTATGAATTATATGTAAGAGATTGGAGGTGTACCTGCTATCGGTACACCTCTGCCCAATCCTTCGGGGAAACAAGGCGTGATGTTATGTTTGGCAATAAAAAATGCTAGCATTGGTAACCAAAACGATTCGTTACAATGTTTATTATGTTTATGATAAAAAACAACCGCATTCTAAAAAAAAACACTACTAAGTGAAAAATAACTTTAATTTCGGAAGTCGGTGTGTTTGGTTTTACATACTTCTCTATTAGTCGTCATCGGTAGTCACTCCCATTCTACCCATATCATCTTTCACACAGGACAGTCCATCCACCATTTCTTTGGTCTGCCTCTACTCTTATAGCCGATGATGGAACATGGAATCATAATGCTCTTAAAAACCAGTTTAAAAATCTTTTGAATTCCCGATAAAAGGACTTATAAGAAACTGGAAGACCTTTAGTCACTGCTGTACAAGTAATTTTTCAATCAAGCTGAGAATATTTGAAGACAGCAATAAGCGAACGGTCTCCGTCACCCACACAGTTGAGGCAATTCGAGAGTAATTGAAACTTGATCAGTTGTCACTTATGTGAGGCATACGACGCACGTGACAACTTCTCAATCAGCTGACAAGCTTTAAGCTTACGAAAGTTACGGGATCAACTGTCATCGTCAAAAATAAAGTGTTTAAGGTGCGGGTCAAAAAATCACCTTAAAGATGTTTTTCATTTAATAATATTGACGTTAATTTTATAACCAATATTAACAATTACAATTTAGTCATGCATGTTATGTAAGTTAACATAATTGTTGAAAAAAAGTGCTGAGATATAAAGTTGAAACCTACTAGCAGATGAATGTTTTACTAATCCTTTGGTGAGCGATTGCTAGAATCAACATGAACACAGTTTGTTAACACTTTCATCAAATACATTTGGCACAGACTATACCTCCGCAGAATTTTCTAGAAACTACTAAAACGTTCGACACTTTACTAAGAATCTCACGGTCCCCGGTGGCTGGCACATCTAATAAGAATGAACCTTATTGTATAGGTGCGTTCACCTCGGTCCTCGGGTGCCGATACCGTGACCTCTGAGAAAGTAAAACTGTGACCGCACACCTTCCTGTTACCTTTAGCTCGTGTGCAGGCGCAGCGCTGATATTCGAAAGTACTGTTATTATATTATTTACAGCAAAAAATTGGAAAGAATAAACGTATTTCGGCGTTTGGAATGGGTCAAATTACTACCTACTCTAGTCAGCTCTAGGTAGAATTGGAGGGCATTTTCTGTTACTATCACTTCGAGATCAGTATGTTTAGCCCGGTTTATCTATATCTATGTCGTGGCCAGATCTTAGAATTGATCATTTCATGAAGTGTTCAGCCATTTCATGAAATGGTTGCATTTCATGAAATAGAACATCGACCGCTGATCACATCATGATGTGGTCTGGCCAGATCATTGAATACTCAACGTTTGACGATATGAACAGTTAAACGCACGACTACTACATGATGTGGCCAAAAATTATTGATCATATCGTAAAATTGTTAGATTATCCACCGGTAGAGGCGTTGATGTCGCTTTATTTTTGTTGTGCATCATGGCGGCGGCATACAAACAACAAATCAAACAAAGTAGGGTGACCACGCAAGAAAACTCGATAGACTTTTCTATTGGATTTCCAAATGTGATATTATGGAAAGTGACCAACTTGGAAATTACTAACCTAACCCATGTCGGGGTACCATAACCGGTGTGGTGAGCAACATAGCACTAGAAAAATTCACGCCGCTTATGGCACCCCGAGTTCCCGACGAAATGTGTTAATCTAGGTTAGAACTGTGACCAACCGCGCGCGAGCCGAGCGAGTGAAGCGAGCGGTGCCGCGGCAGCGGATGGCGAGCGCTACTTCCAATTTGGTCGCAGTTAGCAATTTTTACTACTTACACCATAAACCATGGACACCCTACATTAATGATATGGCCAAACGTCGACTGACAGATCATTAAACGTTGACGTTTCAACTATATGGCCAATTTTAGATGGCCATTTCATGAAACACAACCATTTCATGAAATGGTCGAACACTTCATGAAATAAATAAATAATAAAATAAATAAATAATGAAATGATCAATTCTAAGATCTCGCCACGACATCTATACTAATATTATAAAGAGGTAAAGTTTGTTTGTTTGAAAGTTTGTATGTAGAGGGTAGGTAATATCCGGCACTACCACTCTGATTTGTTTTTTTTTTAAGTGTTAACTTCTTTAGACGCGTTGAGCAGTTTTTGGGATGGGTAAAAATTTTAGACTCGCGTAAGGCGTCACGTGACCTTTTAGCGGTATGAGGAACAGGGTGTAAAGTTCACTCATCCACCATAGAAAAGGGAAGATCCTCCAACCAGACGGGTGTTATGTCTGGCGGGCAACTGCCCATAAGTTGATTTCGGATAGTCTTATCTATGTTTTTCGGTAAACTAAAACTGCGCGATGTTTTGTGTGACGTCATGTCTTTTTTGCGTAGTTCGTATGTGGCGGTGTAACCGCTACAACCTGATCGAAAATTCGTAAGACGGAGGGAGAGTAGAATTGACAGCGCAATCTGTTTTATTTTTTTGGAATTATTTTAATGGAGCTACAGCTTTCGTTCGTATACTGACAGCAAGCCACATAAATTCCTGACGGCGTTACTTAGTTTTCACTTCCATCGGCAGTCTCCAAAGACTGCCCCACATATTTCTTTTGCATTGCATAGCCCAATTCTTGAGGAAGGTTATAGGCATGCAGACAAAGTCGCGGGCAGAAGCTAGATAGTCAATATAATTATAATATTATTTACAAACCAGCAAGCCAGCAGGTCTAAATTGCAGACACAGTGCCTAAAACTCTTGACTGCTCCTATGTGCCTGCCATTTTCTCTCAAAATGGTAACAACTGAAAACTGTTCAAGGTCAACATAAAACCGCTAAATTACATTTTACGGTTATACTGATCAATCGGGCAACTTAACTTTCAGCTATAATGCGAAAGCCACAGTATGGTCGTGGGAGTATACTGCTTGTTGTTATCAAGATCAAACCTTTTACAATGTGTGGTTAAAATCAGCGTGAAAGTATGGAAATCTATCTAGAAGACAAAACAAAAAACAAGTATGGACGGTATAGTTTCTCTGCAAATGTGTCCCGTGATCAGTTGATTGTTACATTACAAGAGATCAGACAGTATCCAATGGAATTGTTACAGAACAGCGCTGTATTAGCATGGTGTTCAACAGCAAAAAAAAACGTACTTTATTTCACCCCTCCCCCTTCATTAGATTTATAAGGCGTTAGGTATGTCTAGAATATGGTCTGGTATAGACGACAACTTAAAAAATCAAAACTGAGATCATTAATCCTAAGCATACCTAGATGGTTAATTGGCCAATGATTAGCAGTGGACAGTTATTATTGGCCCGTCTTTTTTTTTTTTTGTTTGATATTGGCGGAGACTATTGCGCTTAAACTAGGCTCTAGGTCTGTATTTCAGGACACAGGAAGATTAGCAGTGGACTTCTGTATACAACGATTCATCATTAGCGCTTGTCCAATTTCTTGAAGTAAAACAACCATAAGCTCTTCTTCTTCTTCCGTCCTTGGTCCCGTTATTTGGGGTCGGGTCTCCTCACTTTCCTGCGCCAAGTTAGTCTGTCTTGGGTTGTCAATTCTGGCAATTTCTTGAGGTATCTTTTTATATTTAACCACCAGGTCAATGGCGGGCGGCCTCTGCCTCCCTTTTGTTCCGGCAGATTTAGTGTAATTTGTACCACTTGGTCTTCATTCCGTCTTCTAATGTGTCCATACCATCTTAGGCGGTTTTCGGCTATTTTATCAGTGATTGGTGTGACTTTAAAACTGCCTCGTATGTAATCATTACGGATTTTGTCAAGCCTGGTCACACCTCCCGCCCATTTAAGCATTTTCATTTCATTGGTATGGACCTTTTGTTCATGCGTCTTCTTTGTTGTCCAACATTCGGATCCATACAATAGCGCCGGACGAACTGCTGTTTTATAGACTTTACCCTTTGTTTTAATGGGAATACGTGGATCACACAGTACTCCTGTAAGTGATCTCCATTTCAACCATGCGGCGCTGATCCTATGAGTCACGTCAGCATCAACATTGGCGTCTATTGTGAGCATGGAGCCTAGATATTTGAACTTCTCTACTGTAGGAATAGGCGTTTGCCCAATACAGATGGTTTCAGAAGTTGTATTTCCATTTAAGAAACATTTCAAATACTCAGTCTTGCTCCTACTAACCCTCAGGCCGTACTTTTCAAGAGCTTGTGTCCACGTATTTAGGAGTTCCTGCAGATGTCTTGCGGTATTAGCAGCCAGAACAATGTCATCAGCGTATAGCATAGTCCACGGCAGTGGAGAAGGTATATCCTTGGTAAGGTAATCCATCACCAGGTTGAATAACAGGGGGCTGAGAGCAGATCCCTGATGGACACCCACTTTAAACTCGAATGCTTTGCTTACACCTGCTGGGGTTCGAACTCTTGTGCTGGCACAAGCAAACAAGGCAACAATAAAACAACCATAAGCTCTGGTAAGAAAAATAATCAAAAGGCAATTCCATTTATTGTCGTTATATTATCTACTCAAAATTATAATTTTTAGGACACGAACATCGAAATTGTAAAGCTTATTATTCTAAAATATTCCTAAACTAAATCTATTTAACTTTAACAGTGAAGGTGACACAACACGCTTCGGAGTCTTTCTCTTCATTCCACAGCTTTATTTTAACTGGGAATTTGCCCTGAAACAATATGAAAATTAATATGAATAAAGAATAGTTTTCAGACTTGTATGGGAAAGGTTTAAAAAGCCAGACCGCTATAAAAGTCAGAAATCGCATATCGCATGGAAAAAGTTTTTTCAAGAGCAACTAACTATCTAAATGTTCACAAATCAAATAAAATTATATCGCGTATTTTCGAAATTTTAAATTCTATTTCTTTCTAGTTTATTTTCGGCAATTCTATCCACCGTAAAAAGGAGGTTGGAGTCTCATTTCCAACTAAATGTATAGGAAAAGTTTTGTGCGATTTCTGACTTTTCTAGTACTGAAACCACCGTTGGAACTTGGTCCATTACAGTTTTTTGATCCTTATAAGAAACAGGATCGATAGGCATCTCAAAAAGTTTATGTGAAAACTGCCCAGTTTCTTGCTGACTGTAATTTTTTATCAAAATCTGTGGATCTAGAAAAATCTAGTTATCCTAAGATAGTCTCCTAAGATCGTTTTCATGTAGCTACAACGGTTATGGTGGCTGGCTAGCTGCCCTTACTACCACATCTCATTTATTAATACACTTATTACTTACATTGCATTTTAACGATTTCGAAATGTCTTGATATTTTCCTTTACCATCAGTTAGCGATCATTCGTATTATTTGTATGAAGATTATAATTATAATATCCAGCAGTGGATATGTCGCATTAAGCTTGAAGCCGTGATATAGTAATATCCCTAGGGTTCATCATCATCATCATCATCAGCCTATTAATGTTCCCACTGCTGGGACACGGGCCTCCTCTCTGTGAGAGGGAGTGGGCTGTAATCTACCACGCGGGCCCAGTGGTAGATGTCACATGTCTACGAATTTTTTGGTTCTAAGACATGCCGGTTTCCTCACGAGGTTTTCCTTCACCGTTTTGAGAGCAGTGATGATGAAATTATTTACACAAAGTAAAGCGCCTGCTTGGGTTCGAACCCACTACCTACAACTCGTAAGTCGGGGACGTTACCACTGAGCCACCACTGCTCTCAGTCCCCAATCCCCCAATCCCTAGGGTTATATAATATACCGTAATATATTTATATAAAAATATTTCACAACTTTCTTACTGGGAATATAATTATGATACGAGCACGATCTAGTAATATAACTACCTAAGTTATGGGTTTGTAAAAAAACGAGGAAGCGCTTCGAGAAAAGGTAGGTAGTGCCCTTCCGCTTCGTTTGGCTCGTCTTGATGGGGGCACTGCCGTGCCCCCAGATAAGGGCTCTCCGACCAAATAGGATAGGTTAGGTTAGGTAACTGTGGCCAACTACGCGCGAGCCGAGCTAGCGCTATCTCGAAGTTGGTCGCAGTAACAAAATTAGGGCATTCCGACAGTTATGAACCGCTTTCATATTATACAATATTTAGGTATATAGCTATATCTCTAGGGATATAACTATATCAACGATCTTACTACGAGAGACATAAATGTCTACATTCTAAAATTACTTTTACGAGTTTTTACTTGACCTTTAAGCGTATGAGATGAAAACATCGGCCAGCCAATAACAGACCACTTACATACAAATGGCACTATTACTATTATTTTTCGTCAAGCTAAGCGTAGTATAAACTGGTATTTGAGTATTATTATTTTGAATTTGACTATTTAGAAGATTACTTTTTAAATAAATCTGTGAATTATGGTGAAGGAAGGATCCAACAAGCAGAGAACAAACGTTCAGCGCAATGGCACATTCCTTCTCTATCGATAACCTACTTTTAATGATTTTATACTGAAGATCACGTCTAAACGAGGAGTGTTAATGATTTGGAAAAAATATATGTTAAACTAGAGCACTTTCTTAATAACTTTATATAAGAACATTTTAAATTATGTTTATGTTACATAATGAAATTAATTTGTAAAGTTATGTCTAACGCGGATAAAAACTGAGAATCACGCAAAATCTATCAAGAGTATTTTTCTGAAACCTTCAACATTTTACAAATAATTGAATTATTGATATTTTAGTATATCTACGTGTTTCATTAAAATACCTTTTGTTTTATGTATAATATAAATTAATAATGCATCGAATTTGGGACAGCGCTCCTGGCCTGGATGGGCGAGTCCTATTACTGGCTGGACGTACGACGACAGGCAACAAACCACTCAATGTCACTGGTATATATCTGCGTCTCAAAAGAAGAGAAAACCATGCAGTAAAATAGTTCTTGGCTGGTAATGGATGGTATTACAATACTTACGGAAGCCCTCTTGTCCACCATCAGATCCACATCGAAGATCCTCCTCTGATCAGCTTCAAGTGGACAGAAGAGCAGTCTGCAAGCGTCACTAGGAGTCTTGATGACAGTTGAGAAGTTTCCACTGTTGTCCACATCACTGGTGATGGACAGCCTCAGAGACTCTGCTGCAAAGTCTGAAAAGTGAACATGGAAAAATTACCTTAGAGAGTGCGTACAAACCTAGAAAAAATTAACTAAGAAACGAACTTATAGCTTCGAAGTGCTAAAAGCTTGCAGTCGTAATAATTCAAAAGGAATTTCAAAAATGCCTGCACACATTTTTTCGCCTTGTAAAACAAATAATCAACAAAGTTTTATACTTTATTAGTCATTAGCATAAGTTTTGAATCCAAAAATGTGTGGAAATTAGAGGTAACTTCGTGATGTTTTTTTTTATCGAGCAAGTTTTATTATTTCATGTTTCTGTTCCACAAAAAGTTTCGAAATATCATAGTATAGAAGTAGTATAGTTACTCACATTATTTGTATTTGATACCTAAGTCTTATCAATTTCATGAAAAAACTAATTTACAAATGGCAATTTTGGTTTGGTTACTATACTGGTTGTTAATACAGGTGCAATGTTACTATTTACCTTGTAATATATTTGCTACTAGCTCCTACAATCACACATACAATTATGTATCTACTTACTATTTTTTTGTTAGGATTCTTAATGATTAAGTTATTTGCAGGAGCCCTACTGGAGGGTTCACCTAGTCGCATATGGGATGCCGGGAGCCTTCGCGGAGTGCTAATCTTAAATGTGGGTTTTTCTTAGCGAATACCTACAGCATTTTAAACAGGGAAAATAAAATCTGATGTATATTTTAACTGGGTTTATTAGTATATGCGTTGGTTTTAAAATCAATGATTTTGTTTTTTTATATTTTCGGTACTTACACGGTTACAAATATTCACGAAAAAATTAAAAGGTTGGAAACTACGTATAGCGACAAGACCCCCTGAAAACACAATTTTACTTCGTTTTACAGTGTTTTATATGGTTTTTAACCTAATTCCATTGACCGTACGCGATGGTTAACTTTAGCGCAAACCCTCCCGGAGGGTTCACTTCCAATATGTATGGCGGCATAGCGTATAAGTTCCATGGTGGAGTTGAAAATATTAACATCTCTGAGTTAATAATGAAGTAGACTTTTCACCCAAAGTTAGCAGGTTGAGTTCCGTTGCGTTGAAGCAGACACCATCAAGGTTATAATGGGTTTAAAACTTACGTGGTGTCATGTCCAAAGTAATGCCATAGCCCTTGTTCCTCTTCAGTGTGCAGAACGCTGGACCTTGAGGACACGGGTCCACTATTACACTGTGGATACTGCATTGGGAGGCGTCCACTGGAAAATTAAAACCAAAGTTAAAAAGCAGTCCTTACATCCAATAGTTCATAAAGCAGGACCATTCCAGCACAAAACCTGGAGTCGCTTTTTAGCAAAAGATTTTCTAGTTTTATTTAAACATACCTGATCGACCTAGTTCTGCTCAGGTCAAAATAGAGAATGCTCACTTAATAATATAGGATAGTTCATACTAATTCCATGCTGTCATGATAGGTAGGCACTTACTAATTCCATGCTGCCATGTCATTATTCTAAGGTAGCCATCTTTTTTTAAACTTTGGGCGACCGAGCTCAGCTCGGGTGAAAATATGGAGAAAACGAATATTTTCCCATAGCTAGATCTATATTTCGCCCCCGTAAACCCCTATATTGCATCTTTCATCGAAATCGTTAGAGCTGTTTTCGAGAACGTTGTTACGAATGTGTATACATATAAATATACTCGTTTATTATTATAGGAAGACAGTGTCCAAAAAAGCCCGTCAAAGTGAAGAAGTACTTAGTCCCAAGGTTGTTCGGGTGGTCCCAATAAAATTGCATACATTTGTTTCTATTCATTCATTTGTATTAGCTGTTCTAGAAACACTTTCTCTCTTACATAAAGTCTTATCAAACTTAGTTTAAATGAATATTATATAAAAAGCTCACTCACCATCTTTACAAAGTTTCCTCGTGACGTACTCGGACTCAGCAGCCACCAAGCCAAAAAACAATGCCAGCACTAACCCTCTCATGTTCGCAACGTCTCTGAGCTATCACCCGACGTACACTAACTTATTATTGTGATAATATAATGGTCCTATTGACCGCAAAATAGATTGAAGTAGAAGGACAACTCGATTCAATGCGCTGTTACGATCTCACGCGGGTAACCCATATAGAGGCTGTGAGAGACAGAAACATTGGCTTGTTTTAGATGCTCAGTTGCTTCTACAACTTTTTTATTTACTACGTATTTTACTGAACCGGTACATAAATGGCTCACTTAATGTTGAACGGTGGAGAACCTATAGAATGATGCTTATTTACTTGCCTTGTCTGTTGCTTTATTAACTCTTTTTCTTATGTAGTCTATGTAGGTCACGTCCTCATTGTGGACTAGGTCTCAGTTTATCGAGTGCGTCATCCAGAACATTCCAGAAAGAAAAACTTTGAAGTGGAAGGAAGAAATACGGAAGACGGGCAACGGTGCTTGGTGGCGGGAATTGATAGAACGAACTTAATTCATCTTACGCACTTACCTCGTCGCATTTTTATTAAGACAGCTCATGGTTATAAGCTCTTCGTTCTTCTCATCAAGTGTGATAAGACTGATCAGACTTTCGAGTTTCTGACGGCCCATAATGACTGTCAGTACTCAACGATTCGATCAACGAATGACAATCGGGAGCCCAGGACCGACGCGGACGCCACGCCTTACGTGCTTTCCGGGGCATTCGGTTCTCCCTGTTCTTCAAGTTAATGATTTTATTTTACTTGTTTTTATTCTAATTTTATTTTAAACTTGATTTCTTTTTTAATATTTATTTATACTTAATTTTAAGTAACATAATTTTATTACCTTTGTTTCATAAATCTTGCTGGATTGTGGACGGCAGATAGGTATGTGTAAAGTGGTTTCCGAGGCACGGCGGGGTTTAGATACGTAAAGATACCCATCCACGGACCAACCTCGGCAAGCGTAGCTTAACCTGAACGATCGACCTCTGTGACAGTTATTACTTAGCCACAAGCCCCTCAATATATATTTTATTATAAATTATGATACCTTTTGCAAAAAAATTGCAAAAGTAAGTTTTGGTAAAATATGGCTAAACTTATTAAATTATCTTTATCATTTTTCAGTTGGTATTCTGTGTTTTCCTATCAATGTATATTGGCTACTAATGCCAGTAATTGATAACAAATGGGAATGTGCTCTTTTGTGTTTAATGGTCTGTTTGTTCATTACTACGCATGCGCGTTGTGAGTACAAGTGTCGGATCTTAGTGGTTTTGCGATGTAAGTAATAGGAGCTGATTGTGTTTATGACGACGATTACCTAATTACGAAAAATACTGTCAGATGAAAATAAAAAGGATGAGATTAGAATTAAAATCTTTCAGCCAATCGACGACAAATATTAACCCGTCCGTATGAATCCGTGTCAATATTATAAATATTAGTCCGTTTATGGTTTTATATCAATGGCCGTCGGGACTCGGGCCCTCAGTGCTCAGAGCTCATAAATCGATAAATGAATATCTACGACGAATAGGGTCGTGCAATGAAATAAAAAAACAAAAAAAACAACGGATTGTACTCCGGGAGTGCCGGCAGAAGTGAAAACTTGAACATTAACGTAGTGCATTTTGGAATGGTTAGGGAATAATTTCGCACGAATTGCTTTATTTATCAGTATAAAAGTACTATAATTTATGTGGTTAAATACAATATTCATTAGTAGTACCTAGTAGTAAGGTAGGTCTGCCGAATTACGCCTAGAGGCTAATTACGCCTAAGCTAAATATCTCAGGTTACGTACTAGATAAAATCACACTTAATACCCACGCATCAAGATTCATACATCCCGAAACAACCCCGAGCCGCACCCGCGGCGCTCCCCACTCTGCAAGCTAGTAGTCGACTGACATACGTGGTGAGTAGTCACTGTGCCATTTTTAACAACAGAGCGCGGGAAAATCGTGGTTAGTTTTAATGAAATTTGTAAGTTTAGTAGTAAACTATAAGGCTTATTTGTTAGTATGATTATTCTACCGTTCAAAACCAGTTTTTCTATAGTATTAAGCAGTCCATTTTTCATTATATTTCAAACTTATTAGAAGTGTCCTCGACGGTAATTACGCCTAGACGTTATTACCCATACCAAATGTTACCATAGGCGCTTTTAACATCTCGTGAGCTTGTCATAAAAGGACTTTATTTGCACATTATGAAAATGACTTGATTGTTTAATAAAGTTTAAAATATAGAAATAAGTTACCTATGTACTTTTTGTGTAAAAGTAAAATAAATAAATATAATATGTTCATGATTTTAGGTTACAAAATATGTCAACAACAAAGAAAAAGTGCGCCTCATGGACATGAAGTGATTTAGAAGCGTTATCCAGATATGAAGCAGCATGTAGTTATAACATCCCTAAAAGAACATTACCAGATTAAGTATTTAAACAGTGGAATGTCCAAACAAAATTCAGGTAGAAGATCAATATTGAACAGGAACATGATTTTGTGAAAAGAATGATTAAATTTGCAAAAAGACGATACGCAAACAAGTATTTGTGTTTTGCAAGACCTATGTATATGATATAACATTAATAACAATTATAAACAAACAGTTAAAAAGATGTTTAGATGGTTGTGATTAATTTTGGCTACGTAGATTTTGATAGGCGTTACTACCTCAACTGGGTATATTATCGCCTATGAATGTTTTATTTTATTTTTATATTTTTTATTTGATAATCTGTATACAGACTATTTGACTGTATTTAAACTATATGCCAATGAAAAATAAAATAAATTTATGTTATTACCTTAGTAATTTTAGTTTTTTTTTACCTGATTGTATAACTGTGAAAACATGTTCTAAAATTAAAAAGAACTTATGATTAAGATAGTCCTGCTTAGACTAATTATGTTCCTAATTCCAGAAAGCTCTGATAATGCCTTAATAAAAAGTAATTTTAAGAAAACTATCATAGGCGAAATTTTACTTCAGTAGTTTAATTGCGCCAAAACGATGGTGTTTGAATTCTGATCGTTTTTCATTGTTTTTATAAACAGATCAATAATATTTTATGTTTTATTTATACAATAATAAACATACATCTCATTAACACATTCCTTTCTTCATCTTTATTTATTATATTAGAGAAATTTGCGTTCATCCTTAAGTAGGCGTAATTCGACAGACCTACCTTACTCATATTTATTTATTTTCAAAATATAGTCTAACAAAAATAAACAATTTATTTAAACACTTTCATGAAATACCTATGTTTTGACTGCTTTTTTTTACCCATCAATATGGGTAAAATTTCTTACCTCGCAATCTTTACGTAATGTCAAAGACTATTTATTTTGATATTTAAATTGTCGGTTGCTAGGCAACGGATCTTACAGTCAGTGTTCTGGCGAGTTTAAAAATTTTTTACCCATCCGAAAAAAGTGCACAACGCCGCTAAAGAAGTTTTCACATCAAAAAGAGAACAGTCTTCTCTACTCAACGGTTCTCAGTCGTAAACAAAAATATAAAACCTGACACTGATCTGCAAATTGTATAAAACGTAAGAAAATTTGAATTTCGCCGTCTACCTTAGCACAGATAATATAATACCACGTACAGATACCCAATCCCATACAAAGAAATGATACCTCCCTAGTCGGGCTATTGACTGGCTAAATGTACTACAGTTATGACAAATTGAGTAAAACGCCATCTATTGCAAAGAGCCCTAAACGAAAAGGTTTTATCTTTTTTTGTTGAAAATACGAGATTTATAAGTTACAATAAATAAATCAGCATTAAACAAGGAAGTTTTGATTTTTACTAATCTTACTTCAGCCAAAATCTTCCGTTTATCGCTTTTTAGTGACTGTTCATAATTGTTACCTATGCTGCCATCTATGATCTTTTATCAAGACTAATTATAATTTGTTCGAGTTGAGACCCCATGACCTTAGCGTATTCCCCTTAAGGTGAAACAATTTGATATTTTTTTCATACAAATTTCTGGGCGGTTTTACTCCACTGTTTGATATCGTACATTCAAAGTTTAACATGATATCGTTAGGTATCATTAGTAATTTTGTCTGTACGGAAGCAGAATAGTAAAATAAAAAGCCATTAAAAAGTTATAAGCCAACAAAGATTCGCTTTTCTTGCTAATTTTAACGCAACTTTGGGCGTAAATAAGTAATACAAGATGTGTGAAATCTCGAAAACAAAATCCGTACCGACACAGCACAATTATCGAAGATTTCAATTAATTTTATTTCTAATTGATTCATGCAGTGGTTTTTTCATAAAACTCCATTTTCCAAAGGACTTCTCGTAATTTTTTACGCGCTCTTTTTACTAAAATTGTTCGGTACGGTGTTTCTGTGCGTGCGAACTATACGTTGTCCATGTAGACCAGCTTCTAACTGCTCATCACTGATACTATCTCTGTCGGACACGAGGCCAGGTGAGACAGCGTGGTTTTTGGCCATGCCCACCATTGAGTTCGAGCCCGTGACTAGTTTCACTTTAAAGAGTATGGAGGAAAAAGGCATATTGCGCCGAGTCCAAATAAATAAGGATAAGGCTTGGAGCAATAAAATGATGAAACCTCTTAGTTTTTGTCTATGCTGTAGTCGAATAAAATTAAAATTCCACGAGACATTGATAATATCCCTTAGCTTCTTTATCGAGTACATTGACTCGAGAACTTATCAAGTGTTTAGGCATTGTGTCTCTTGACCAGTGTTGAACTTTGACATTGGCATTCAAGATAATTTACATAAAACATTCTTATTATACCTAATAGCTACTGTCTCTGATCTTAATTCAGACGAGTCTTCATTGAGAAACATATTTTGTTGTTTAAAATTATAGGCAGATGATCAGTAAGACATGAAGTTTTAAAACTTAATTATTATGAGGTTGTGGGTTTTGCAAGTTATACTTAGTATTTGGCTTTTTTGCCATCTTCTTATTGTGTCGATGACAATCAAAATTGGGTTTTCAGGCGCCAGACTCATAGAAAATTGAATTTTCTACGAGTCTGGCGCCTGCAGTAGGTACTATAGCGGCCATTAGTTAGGCCATTATATCAAGGCACACTTGCCTTTATTTCGTTAACATCAATTGTATACTTCATTATTAAACAATATACTTAAATTTTTGTTTATCGATAGACTATTGATAGATTGATTGATAAACAAAAGGATGTATAGCTTATTGTGAAAATAGAATAAAACAATAACACACAATATTATTATCTACTATTTTTATTCAAGTAGTTACTCCGAGGGTACTATGACTTTCTTATCTCACTTCAGTTTAATGGATAACCTCAAGCAGCACGTTTCATTATTGTTGTCTTGGTTCCAAACCTTCCACCTCAAAGGGTACCTTCCCTGAAAAAAAAAAAAAAAAAATCAATACCTAGGTATAACCAATGGAGAGGAAATCAATCAGGCTAGCCGATGGGAATGCCATGGTAGTATGTACCACCGGGGTTGCGGAACCACCGGGGTTGCGGATAGTCCTAAGGGGAAATCGTGGCCCCCGTCTAGGCAAGGGAAGGAACACGGGTGGGTTTTAGTCAGTAAGAGAGAAGTCATTTGATGATTTCCAACCCAAAAAAAAATAAAAAAAATGGTAGTATGTGCTTTAATTGAACCTAGCCAATCAGAGAGCCCAGAACGGGCTGCTATTAATCGTCTTCGAATAGGCTCGAACTATAAAATAGTAGTTCACGCCAAATAAAAATATAGTCAGTCAGCCAGGATGCCAGCGGGGACTGTCTTCACTCCCAGCATGTTCGACTGACAACAATAGAAATGGGTTTTGTCGACGGAAGCATAGACAACATGACAGATTGTGATTGTTTATCTGTCATTTTGTCTATTCTTCCATCGACAAAACCGTTACCCTAATTACGTAATACACAATCAATTTGTTTTGAAACAGATTACTAATCCATTGCTTCATAAGTTCGAAATTTAATTCTGCTCTGCAACGTAATTATCGCATTGAATGTTGTTGAACTGTCAAAATGAAACAAATGATCGCTATCGCATTGCTTCTGCAAGATAGGTATCTCATTGGTAATAGCCCTGCCGGTTCTATTGTTGTGGTCGTGCTACGCGTGCGCCGAACGTAGACGTACATCTAAATTATTGTCTTCCAATCATCACAGTATGGGTAGTGCAGGTATGAGCAAGATTTATGCAGTATCGTCATAATCTGCCTAGCCTTTTCCCAATTATGCTTCGAGCCTAACCAGATGCAGCTGAATACTAGGACTTACATGGAGCTACTGCCTATCTGGCCTCCACTACCCACTAACAGGGTAACAGTAAAGATACCCTTTGGCAAATCTGGTTATCAGAGTTTTCGGGCTTCTGACGACTGTCGAAGATATCGCCTTTTCTAAAATAGAATAGAATAGAACAGTCGGCGGGGCTTGTGGCTAAGTAATAACAACTGCACGGGTCGATCCGTCAGGTTAAGCTACGCTTGCCGGGGTCGGTAAGTGGATGGGTGACCATCTTTACATACCGAGACTCCTCCATGCCTCGGAAAGCACGTTAAGGGTCCGGCGAACACGGCTCGCAACTGCAAGTCGAGATGGGAGGAAAATGCGTTTGGAATATTTTTATCTCTGTTCTGTTGTGTTGTTGTTGTTGTCTGTGTCTGTTATGTGCTATGTGTGTTGTGTGTTGTTAGCGTTGTTACTAGCTATCGGAATTTATGATAAATTTGGATGTGTTCTGTAATACCAAAAATGATGAATGAAAATTTAATATTTTTCATAATTTTTTCTATACTTTGTAACTTGATAATATAAGCTATGCTTCTAAAGAAACAATATTATATTGTTGTTTATAATACAAAAAAAAACAGTATGAAAACATGTCTTTAGCTGTCAAAATGTGCGAAATTCAATTCGCTTAAACTTTATTTTAGGTAAGTTTTTTGGTAAAAAAAGATGTATGAATACTGTCTAAATCCGAATATTAACATAATATATTATGATGGAAATATGCACAAATTGCAAATGATTTAGGTATTACGTTTGTATGGACAATTCAACGGTATCCGCGGCCTTAAGCCGTTGGTCCCGGCTGTCATTCGTGGATCTTTGACAGTCTTTACGAGTCGCCAGAACCCCGAAAGTCTGACACCAGTCTTACCAAGGGGTATCGTATACCCAGTTACTGGGTTGTGGAGGTCAGATAGGCAGTCGCTCCATATAAAATACTGGTATTCAGTTGCATCTGGTTAGACTGGAAGCTGACCCCAACGTAGTTGGGAAAAGGCTAGGCAGATTGATGTACTGTACCATAAAAATTACAGATATAAATGAAAACAAAAGAATAAACTACAGATGAATGGGCGATGAAAAATAAAAACCTTTGGTAGTTTCGTGCCCACGTGGAGGTTGTAGTTCAGGGTCTGTGTCTGTCCGGACACCGTAGGGCATGTGGTGTAACTGCAGGCATCAGTAGAACCAAAACCGACGAAAGGAATGTCCCCTGCACCTTGGACCCACCAGACCGACGTCTGCAGGTTGCTTGTGGAGAAGTCTGGGGAAGTTCATGAACGATTATTAATGAACTGCTGAACTTATCGTAAACAGGTGGGGAATCTTCCGTATTATTCCAAATAAGATGGTTTATAAAAGTTTAATAAGTTGCCAACCTTTTTGATTTTGGTTAATCAATCAGATGAGAATGCAGAAGACTTTGCCACCTTTATTTATATCTAAACGTAATGAACCCCCTCTTAGGTTAAGAAAAGCTTAAGAACGTTTATTCTGAAAGTAGGCAACATCGCAAATAGATGTCAAATATTTCGCTGTTGCTGGAATGCTGCATAATGCCGCTGCTATAAGGAAATATAAAATGTGGCTAACTAGCGAACTAGACTATTATTAATTAATTGCAACTATTAAAACATTGAATTTGATGTTGTACCCGTTTTAGGTGTAAAAAAAGGCGTTTGGAACATCGATCACTAATAAAGAACTAGATATACAATCCCAAACAAAAGTTCTCTTAAAACTGTATATAAATTAATTATTATTTATATAAATATAAATTAATGTAAATTCAACCTTAAACGCAATGCTTAAAGTTTATTTCACAAAGCTATGTTCAAAAAGCAATGAATTTTTACGACCGATACTATGTGGCATGTTTACCGTCGGAGCGTTCGAATGCTACTAAATCAAAAGCGCACCCAAATGTTCAAGTGGGTGCTCATTCGGTGAGGGCATTTTTTGCCGCTGATTGTGTATCTAGTTCTTTATAAGTGATCGATGGTTTGGAAAGTTTAAAAATACTTTTAATACATCTAAAACTAAATATTCGGTGTTACGATATTAATTATTGCATTTCATAATCAATATTCTAGTTCGCTAGTTAGCCTCAATTCTTATTTCCATACAGTAATATTGCCAAATTAATCAAAACAGGTAAATTTTTGATAGCTATTTGCGACGTTGCCAATTTTTAAAATATGTACGGTTAGGGTTACACTGACTTTGAATCGTTACTTATCTTAAATTCGGTTTGACACTTGTAGTTTTGACTAAAACATAGGTAGGTACAGCGTGTATATGAAATATCTGGTCATATTTAAGAGTGCGTGGTACAGACCATCAAGTTGAACAACTTTCCCAGGCACCAAGTTATAAATCGCGAAAGAATAATCACACAAAATTTCAATACCTACCCGACCCTACCTACTCGACTCAAATGTATGGGACATATTGACAATGCAGACAATGCTGATATTGAGAGGGAACGGAAGGCTCTGTCGAGCTTTGTCAGTGCGGATATGTTGGCCCCAGATTTGCACGTTGTACTGCAGACGTAAGGGTGACGCTCTTTAGAGCATTCTGTACCACCTTCTACACATGCAGCCTGTGGGAGAAGTATTCACGAGCATCGTATTAACGCGCTCAGAAAACTGATGGTGTTGCCATGGCGTTGCAGTGCGTCAGGGAGGTTTGCGGCGGCGCGGCGCGTGTAGATTTTTTTTATACTATAATGCGCAAGAACGCTGCATCAATCGTGGCACGAGTCTTGGCCAGCCCAAACAGGGTTCTGAAAATGATAACGGACAGAGTGTACTGTCCTTATATAATTCACTGTTGTCAGTTACATGTGTCACCGTATTGTATTGTTTACTAACACGTAGTTTTAAGAACATTGTTACTAACCCTTTATGAGTCTTGGCTCGAAATAAAGTTTTTGAATTTAAATTGAGAAACTTGGTCACTTTGTTGGTCAGTCAGTACCGAACCGCATTTCTGATACGTGCTGTGGAATGTTTAAAACGTATATCTTACTTGGTGTGAAGTCAAAGGACAGGGATACGTTTATTCCTCTCTTGAAGATGCACGTCTTGCCTCCTGCGCAAGGGTCAATGCGCACCTCACCGAAGCTGCATACGTCTGTGTTTGCTGAAAAAAAACATAGGTACAGTACGACACAACTTAGATGTAGCATAGATTTGTAAATTTTCATTCATTCATTTCAATTTCACGAATGTATTTGGCTATATGAGTTTACAAGTTATTGCGTTTTCGAAAGATTATTTTCACCTAAAGTAGTAATAAAGATTGGTGATTTGGAAGGCGCACTCAGTTCGGATAGTGATCGGTTTTACGAATTTTGCCGATGCTACATCTAAGTTGTGTCGTACTGTACGGCATTGAAAAATCTACTAGATTTCTTTCAATAGACATTTTTAATTTTTGATCGTAGCAGGTAGCGTTCTGCAATGATGATATTCCTATTATTGTAGTTTTATGGTGTATAATTACACCAATATTTCTTTAGAACCACCTTAGCATTATGAGCCTATAATGTTCCCACTGTTGGGACACAGGCCTTCAGGCCTCGTCTCTTCGAGAGGGAGTGGGCCTAAGGCTGCCTGTCCACGGGAGCGAAGAGGAGAAGAGAGGAGCGGACATGTGCCAATATTAACCAATAGAATCTAAACTCCGCTCCAGAGTTGAGATTCCATTGGTTAATATTGGCACATCTCCGCTCTTCTCCTCTCCTCTCCACTCCAGTGGACAGGCAGCCTTAATCCACCACGCGGGCCCAGTGCAGGTTGGTAGATGTCACATGTCTTCGTATTTTTGGTTCTAGGACATGCCAGTTTCCTCACGATGTTTTCCTTCACTGCTTTGAGAGCAGTGGTGATGAAATTATTTTCTAGTTCGCTAGTTAGCCACATTTTTTATTTCCATACAGTAATTTTGACAAATTAATCAAAATAGGTAAGTTTTTAACAGCTGTTTGCGACGTTACTAACTTTTGGGATAAGCAAACAAGTCTCTATTGTTGGGTAACTTTTTGACCGTTACGTACGACTACAGATATAAGAAAGAAGTTATTTATATTTCTATGGTTACGACACTTTCGTTACTTATGTAATAAAACACAAAACGTATTTCTACATTTATTATGTACTTTTTATGGTGTACATAATAAAGAATATTCTATCTAAGTATCTATCTATGTATCTAAAAATGTCGTGACGGTCAATATGTTACACTTTTTTCGGTCTAGCTCTCATTCGCCAAGTGTGCAGAGGTACGTGCGATAAGTGATTTCGTTCTAAAAGTCAGATCGAAGCTTTGCACTGACATACGTAGTGCAAATCTCTCACTTTACTATTTAAACCTATCGACTTATGTACGTAATTCACACGTCACACTCGATAACAAAACTAAAGAGATCGGGAAAAATCCGCATGATTCTAGAATTTCATGTAAGTATGTATAATGTAAGAGGGTTTACGTCGTTCGGCATTTCATACAAATTTACAAGCCTTTATTTTTCGAAATGACTGAACCGATTTCAATGAAACTTCATACGCATATGCAAGATACAAAGGTCTAAAAACTTAGTTAAGAACATTTTCGAAATGTCTTATTTAAAAGCAGATAACTGGAAATCTCTGTTTCTATGGAAAATTAATAATCGGTCTAATTTGGCTGTAACACTATTTTTAGAAAATTTTCTTAACTAAGTTTTTAGACCTTTGTATCCTGCATATGCGTATGAAGTTTCATTAATATCGGTTCAGTCAATTCGAAAAATAAGGGCTTGAAAGTTTGTATGAAAAGCCGTACGTCGTAAACCCTCTTAAGGCGACGACAAGCTACTTTTAATGATTTTATACCGGAAATTACGTTTCAACGAGTGGTGTTAATGATTTGGAAAAAATATATGTTAAATAAGAGCATTTTCTTAATAATTTAATCTACGAATATTTTAGATTATGTTTACATGACATAGTGAAATTAATTTGTAAAGTTGTGTCTAACGCGGATAAAAAACGAATAATCACTCAAAAGCTGTCAAGCGTATTATTCAGAAACCTTCACCATTTTAAGGATAATTAAAATATTAATCTTTTAGTCTACGAGTTTTATTAAAATACCTTCTGTTTTTTGTATAATAAATTAATAATGCGTCAAATTGGTGACAGCACTCCTTGATGCGCGAGTTCTATCACTGGCTGGACGTACGACGCGTTGCGTGAGCTCAGAGCAAGCTAACCACTCAAGGTCACTGGTATGTATCTGTCTCTTAAGTATTGCCCAGTACGTAATGCGCCATGACTATACGGGGGTTCAACCCTGCTAAAGATTGTTTGTTGCAATAGTCTAAAGAGTATTTATTTACCTTAATTATTAAAACATTTTGAATAGACAGGAAGATAGATGAGACACTAGAAAATTGATGACTTTTCTAACTTTAAAGATGTTTCGTCCATTTACTGGACCATAAGGTCCCATGCTTAGCCAAATGTACCATAGTTAGGAATAGCCGATAATGACGAAGTCCCAAGTTCATCAGAGGCAATTTACAGTCCCATATTATATGATCACATGTGCAAAAAAGGTACCAAATCTTTGCCGACCCCGGTGGTCGAAATTGTAAAGCTCTGACATGCTCAACTGTCCGAAAGACTGATGCAGCTCGATAACAATTAAAATTTTATTGTGTCTCATCATTAGTGACATTCAAGCGGATAAACTGAAGAAATAGGTGTACTGCTGGTCATATTGATTTTGGTTTAGCTGTCAGTCAGACGAGTGAAATAAAGACAGACAAAAGACAAATTGACTTCCATTATAATCAAGTGCTTGCTTCCACAAAGCCGTCGATTAGATACTACTTCCCCTCAAACTCAAAAGAAAAGATTCAACGAATAAAATCCAAAGAAATAAAAGGAGATGCTTACTTTCCTCACACGTCGAAGTTTGCACAATTTCAGTGTAACCGCTTGCAAATAATGCAGCGAACAGCACAATATTTACGAGACCCATCTTGAAACTGACTAGTGACTGTCACTGCGCATCATTTCCGAACATTTATATATCACTGACATGGCGACCCCGGGACCATGTCACAGATAAACGATAAATAACGACATTATTTATTGTGTCTGGTGTTGACATGTTTGTGTTTTAATGATGGGTAATTGTGTATAATTTGCTAATAGTTATTAAGCATTTTGTTTGGGTGTACGCGCTTATTTAATTAGGTTTTATTGATTGTGGATTCGTGTGGTTAATTATTTATGAATTTATGATGTTTAGTTAATCATTTGTAATTGATGATTTGTTTTTGTATTTGTGATTTGCAAGGTTTAGCGGTGATAGTGGCACAGTATGGGTACCGAGGAAAACGGTTCCGTAATATTATAACGGCCGTTAACGCTCTACTGTGTTTGGACAGCTGATCTGATTTCATAGGAAGCCACTACCGCCAACATCAAACTTATTTCACATCATTACATCTACTGTTATTTGAAAATATTGTAAAAGCCAATTATTTTTAAAATAGTAACCGTGGAGTTTCTTGCCGGCTCTTCTCCATAGGAAACAACCAATTGGAACTGTGCACCTAGCTATTGACGTTTCATAAGTGCCCATGTTTATGTGAAATATAATATTTTGATAATGATTTACAAATAAGAATAATTATTGCCGCTTCGTTTGGCTTCCGATTGGCTACCAGTAAAGTAAACTAAAAAATAAATAATCCGTGTACCTAGGTACTACACTAAAAACAATCTGTATACCTAGGCAGGTACTACACTAAAAAGAATCTGTTTACCTAGGCACTACACTAAAAACAATCTGTGTATCTAGGTAGTGCACTAAAAACAATCTGTGTATCTAGGTACTGCACTAAAAACAATCTGTGTATCTAGTTACTGCACTAAAAACAATCTGTGTATCTAGGTAGTGCACTAAAAACAATCTGTGTATCTAGTTACTGCACTAAAAACAATCTGTGTATCTAGGTAGTGCACTAAAAACAATCTGTGTATCTAGGTACTGCACTAAAAACAATCTGTGTATCTAGGTACTGCACTAAAACAATCTGTGTATCTAGGTACTACACTAAAACAATCTGTGTATCCAGGTACTACACTAAAATTTTCTATAGGAGCATCTCCTTCTACCGTAGCACCCATCTTCTTAGCATGCTTTGCAGCCTTCTTAGCAGCTCTTTCTGCTTTAACCTGCTCCTTACTTCTGTCAACTTCGATAACAGCGTCTACTTTAACAGCTTTATCAACTTCATCTTTACCTTTTGGTGAATTCACTTTAGGTTCTGCTTTAATAGGCGTTTCTTCTACTTTTTTTTCAACTGGTGTTGGGGCTGGAGTATCTTTAATGCCAGCATTCTGTGCTGTAGCACCTTGTGCTTTAATTTCAGTGGGTACTGTGTCCTTGCTTTTGCCTTTTACTTTGGCCTGCTTTTTTGCCTGTCTTGCAGCCACTACATCTTCTCTTGAAGACATATTTATATTTTCTTCTACTATGTTATTAACTAAAGTATCTTGCACATCTCCTGGGTCAGGATGAAGATTAACTATTAGATTTTTATTAGAATCCTCAGCTAGTATAGGATGCTTTGTTTCATTCACAAGTTTATTACTTCTATTTGCTATATTAGGTTTGTTTGACAAAATAGATTTTAGTTTAAGTCGTCTAATTCGTCTCTTTGTACTTGCAGTTAATTTTTGGTAGCTTTCCTGTAAGAGACAATTTGTATTACTGGGTGTACTTTTAGTCCCACTAGAGGCCAGCATAATGTTTACTACAGTATAGTTTATTCGATAAAATATTTTATAAAATGCGCACAAAACAAGGATGCAAGAATAATACAAGATTTGTACACTAGGACTAAAATATAAACAAACCATTAAAACAAACGGGTTACAGAATATTATTAAAATTATTGCAAAATTAGTGTAGGATTGTACAACGATCCTTTAACTTTGACACCCAATTGCATATGCATTGGGGAGTATTTCATCAACTTTGCTACAAATAGGTTTCGAACTTAACCTCAAAATTATAAAGTGACACATCATAGCAACAATAAGTAAATCACGTATACCTGAGGCATTACTATGGCTGCTATTCCTTGGTAAGCTATAAAACATGTATGAATGTACAAATTGCTATATTTTTTCCTTAAAATAGCACAATTTTGTATGTAACAAAATATAATACTTACGTTTTTTTAAAGCTTTCGACGAAACGTAGAAGTTGATAATGAGTATTGGTAACCGTGGAGTTTCTTGCCGGCTCTTCTCCATAGGAAATAACCAATTGGAACTGTGCACCTAGCTATTGACGTTTCATAAGTGCCCATGTTTATGTGAAATATAATATTTTGATAATGATTTATGTACAAATAAGAATAATTATTGCCGCTTCGTTTGGCTTCCGATTGGCTACCAGTAAAGTAAACTAAAAAATAAATAATCCGTGTACCTAGGTACTACACTAAAAACAATCTGTATACCTAGGCAGGTACTACACTAAAAAGAATCTGTTTACCTAGGCACTACACTAAAAACAATCTGTGTATCTAGGTAGTGCACTAAAAACAATCTGTGTATCTAGGTACTGCACTAAAAACAATTTGTGTATCTAGGTACTACACTAAAACAATCTGTGTATCTAGGTACTGCACTAAAAACAATCTGTGTATCTAGGTACTACACTAAAACAATCTGTGTATCTAGGTACTACACTAAAACAATCTGTGTATCTAGGTACTACACTAAAACAATCTGTGTATCTAGGTACTGCACTAAAAACAATCTGTGTATCTAGGTACTGCACTAAAAACAATCTGTGTATCTAGGTACTGCACTAAAAACAATCTGTGTATCTAGGTACTATACTAAAAACAATCTGTGCACCTAGCTACTGCACTAAAAATCTGTTGACTTTGTTTTCTTTACTTTCTTCTCGTGTTTTTTCCACCTCGATGAAGAGTGGCTGGGAATGATAAAATATGTAGATAAATAAATACATTTGTAAAGTAAAAAATATTTATTCTACATTTATTTACATAAAACTCCCTCAAATACGCGAAGGGAATAAAAAATACAAGTTGAGTACGTTGTTCAATTTCGTTGTCTTCGTGCATTGAATATTTAAAACTTAATTAGGTAATTATTTCTATTAACAAACTATTTGAGTATATACAATTTAATACATATTTTTTTACATACGCCGAGTAAACTCTTTGGCATACCATGTCTGAGTGCATTGATTATTTAACTTAATTAAAGGTACAATCTCATTTTCATAAAATTATTGATAATCTAGGATTTTAGAAGTATACAGAGATGTGTCATATTTTTAGTCTTGGAGAACCTACCTACGTTGTCATGGTATTCAGGGACTTGCTGTGAAAGGCCAACATAAGGTGTACAATGAACGGACACCGGCAGTGTAATGTTATATTAGTTTTTAACCGATTAAAAAAAAAGGAGGAGGTTATGTACACCGATTTCTTCGTGAAGACTGGGCCGATTAACGTGATACTTTTTTCCTTTTTTCATTAGGCAGAGGAAGTTCGCGAAGTGGTCCCGTATAAATTTAATTAATTTTGCTTGGGTAGTTTATGAATTATTTTATATACGTATTTTTTTCACTGTGTTTGTTGATGAAGTTATAATAATTTCCTGTCGCTATTATTTAGATAGCAAGTAGTGGTATGAGAATTTGTGTGGGGTAGATAATAATTATAGTTAATAAAAAGTGAAAAAAAAAAGTCAGTTGTTTTGTTTTTTTTTGTAAAAATGTTTTTTTTTATGGATGGTACCTACTAACTGCGAGCATTCGGTTCGCGAATTTATTTTGGAAACATTCGTTGCACCAGCTTCTGTTACGCAACGAACATTCATTCGCGAATGATCTGAGCGATTGCCGGAAGTTCATAGACCAGTAGTACAATGGGGAGTTACAATATATTCCCCTCAAGATAAACTTAATGAGCCTCTTATTTAAAAACGTTGAAATTACTCATAATCAATACTTTAACCACAACATGTTTATAATTAGATATTTTCGTGCATGACTTTATATAACAATAAAGATAATTCGCGATATCAATAGGACAACAATATATTTTTTTGAAGATATTTTTTTTTTAATTTTAACCTTACCTAACCTCTTCTAATTAAAGTTATTTCTGATAACTTGTAACACAGATTAGGAGGTATTTGGTTTCTCCCAAAAGTGAGATAGCTGGAAAGATACCAATTTTTATTGCTGTGAGAAATATTAATTGAGATTTTTTTGAGGAACCTACATTTTTACATCGAATCGTTGGTAGGTACAGTACGACACAACTTAGATGTAGCATAGATTTGTAAATTTTCATTCATTCATTTCAATTTCACGAATGTATTTGGCTATAAGACTTTACAAGTTATTGCGTTTTCGAAAGATCATTTTCACCTGAAGCAGTAATAAAGATTGGTGATTTTGAAGGCGCACTCAGTTCGGATGGTGATCGCTTTTACGAATTTTGCCGATGCTACATCTAAGTTGTGTCGTACTGTACATATAATAATAAAAATGACCTTTTGTTACTAAATTATTGTTTTTTCCCCAAAACTTCATGATTCACTATAAACTATCAGTAAAAGATTGGCCAAGTGTTCTTGGAATGTCATGTTTTCCTGTTTTGAGTATTTTAGTGTTTTGCACAATATTTATTATGAATTACCCGTAAATAATATTATTAGAAGTTTTATATTTTAACTAATGGAGATTTTGATGAGAGGCTGATGAAATACTAAGTTGGATCTTAGATATATCACTTATTCATCATGATGGGGGTAAAAGTTAATAAGTCTGGAATGTTGATAAAAATGTGCCTTTTCATACAAAAGAAAATGTTTTATGACAAAAACAGTGTCATTCATTTTGACAGGTTAAATATAAACGTATGAAACTGTTTTCTTTTATATTTTGTTGGTTCCATATTTAAAGATTAATGTGTACCAAAAGAAGTATAAATTGTTGTTTTTTTTTCAATTTTTTTTTACAAACCAAATGAATGAAATTGTCTTTGTTATAAAGCTTACATTCGAAATAATACTTCAACTAAGTACATGCCTTATTGAGCTACTCCCATATAATTCAGTCTTCTCAACACGCAAAAATATTCCTTAACACAACTACATAAAGTCCAATTTCAAACGATAGCCAGGGTGGTGGTGGTGTTATGCTGGTCATCTCTGGACATGTGGTGCATGTCCTGGTGGATGCCGGCTTCCTTCAGTATCCTCATCCGCGGCCCGAGCGGCACGCCCAGGGCTCGCAGCTTGTCTTCTCCGACGTACGGCAGTTCGGCTGCACCAACTTTTTCTTTTTCTAGAAGGCCTGCGTACTTCTGTAAAGCAAATAAGTAAAGTTTAGTACATAACATTAAACATGTATTCACTAAAGGGATAGGCATTTCGCCATATATTTAAGTATCATGTCAAAAGGGGGCACGCATTTTGCTAGTAACCAGGTTTAAACCTATGGCGCCAACTAAATCGCCACACGCGAACCCGTCTGGTCGGAGGATCCTCCCTTTTCTATAGAGGATGAGGGTATTTATCAATCAATCAATCAATCAAATCATTTTTATTTGCATTAAAACATGGTATTACAGATGTTACATTAAAATTAGTGCTTACATGTTTTGCTATACATACATAGCATACAAACTTGTCGGCATGCGTTACATCACATAATATTACTTATTCAATTGTTGGAGCATATTTAGTCTCCATAAATTCTTTAATAGAGTAGATATTTTGTATATTTAACCATTTATATAGTTTGTGCTTAAATGCTCTAGAAGTCAACGTTTTTAAGTTGCTAGCTAGGTATATTATTATAAATACGTACACACATCGCTAAACAGTTCTTATTGTATTTTTTAGATCTAGGAAGGTCATTTAGTACGAGTCTGAATGGATCTCTACGATTTCTTGGATTCACATCATTTGCAGTTCTAAATAAATCTTTGTTGTTTGCTACGAACATACATGTTTCATAAATGTTACATTGTCTTCATACCTCTATAAACCCATACTTTCGACTCATTCTGCCTAGCATTTCCCAACTATGTTAGGGTCGGCTTCCAGTCTAACTAGATGCAGCTGAATACCAGTATTTTACATGGAGCGACCGCCTATCTGACCTCCACAACCCAGTAACTGGGTAATACAATACCTTGGTAAGACTGGTGTCAGACTTTCGGGCTTCTGACGACTCGTAACGACTGTCAAAGCTCCACTAATGACAACCGTGACCAACGACTTAACGTGCTTTCCGAGGCATGGAAGAGTCTCAGTATGTAAAGATGGTCACCCATCCATTGACCAATCACGGCAAGCGTTGGTTAGTCAACTCATATTTTCGACTATAACTATGAAATTCCTAAAGGAAAAACCCAATAACACTACGGATCGAACCCAGATCCCGACGCTCAGCACTCGTGCTTACGACCGTTAGACCACCGAGGCAGTAATTATTTCATTTTATTACAATGCATCTTGCCGCCATATAATGAAGCTGACAAATACATTTCAATCTGGCTTCACTGTTACAAGAATCTTTTGGCACTTGAATGACGTATTGACTGCAAAGGCGCTGTTCGTAAACGTTTGAGCAATTATAATAATCAGCCTAATAATGTTCCCACTGCTGGGACACAGGCCTCCTCTCTGTGAGAGGGAGTGGGCCGTAATCGACGTGGGCCCAGTGCGAATAGGTAGATGTCACATGTCTTGGAATTTTTGGTTCTAGGACATGCCGGTTTCCTCACGATGTTTTCCTTCACCGTTTTGAGAGTAGTGGTGAGGAAATAATTTACACAAAGTAAAGCGCCTGTCTGGGTTCGAACCTACAACTCGTAAGTCGCGGGCGTTACCACTGGGCCACCACTGCTCCTGTTCGTAAACGTTTGAGCAATTGTTTTGTGAAATTTATTGAAAAACCAAATGGCAGCGTTAGCTCAAATTGGCCACGCGCCAAATGATCCTTGTACAGTTGCAATGGTTTAAAGTACCCTTACTGCCCCATCTCAAAAACCCACCCTGTATATCAACGTACCTCATATCCAAGTTTCTTGAGGAACAGCCTCATGAGGGGGGGCTCGTCTCCGAAGAACTTGGTGAGCCTCTTCACACGCTCAGGGTTGCTAAAGGAGTAAGGGTCCAGGTGGCGCCCGTGACTGCCTGAACGAATGTACTGCTGGGATCTGGAAGTAAAGTAGTTTGGGTTAGAGGGGAAGGTTTTAATAGTGAGTTTCCATAGTCATCTTATCCAAAAAACTTTCTATAAAATATAATAAAGGATTATGACAGACCATATGTGGGAGCCTTCTGGCTACGGAGATATTTCCATTTTTTTTTAACTTTTTAACAAAATACAATGGCGAAATATATTTAGTAGTTTCCTAAAGTGTCATAATAAACACTGTAAGAAATCGACTCATGTTTCACCTCTCAACGAGGCATCCTCAGAATGACGATTGACTTGTGATTACTGGTCGATCCTAGCTGGACCGAGCAGTAATCCTTTAAAAGTGGGGTTGTCGGCACGTTCGGCGCTTGGCGTGGCAACGTATTACGTATGACTCTTTAAGAACAGTTAAGGGGATTAAGTTACTAAATATACGTCGTCTATTATATTTTATAATGGATTTCCGAAAAGTCACGCCTTAATCAATTAACTAACTTTTTAAGTGTTACCTACTTACGCGAATTCGCGTTTTCGTCTACTATCAAAACCATGATAGGTACTCACTTGTACATATGCCTGAGTGCCGCTATCTCGGCTCTGATGTTGTCCATCTCCTGCATGACGAGATGCTGGGTCCTCATTTCACTGGACAGGTGCGCTACCGACCGCGCCAACGTCACCACGTGCGACTCTAAGCGCTGGAACCGCTTGTTTATACCCTGGAAGAGAAGGTGGATTCATATGATAAATTATGAGGGATTCATGTTTCAAGAATTCATCATGATAAATGATAAAATGATAAATGATTTTATTTCTGTAAGTAGGTCTGTACAAACACTTTTACACGTCAATCATATTTTTTAAACTAGATGAGGTCGGCGTTTCCTATCTGACTACTCTGAGAAGAAAGGCCGAAACAAACTCAGAGGTCACAGTCTCTTTTAAAGTCCAGACATAATCTTGGTCAGATCATGTGAAGACTATGTAGATTGGTGTCTGAAGTGGTCTTTTGAGGAAAGAACCACACAGATTGAGTGGACCTGTCCAGTCAGTGCACGCATTTGTCAGTAATCGTGCAGCTCAACTAAGAGTTTAAGGAGCTCAACGATTCGACGAACAATACCAAAGAAAGGACATTTGGATAGGCCGCATAAATTACTCAAGCTGCCAGACCATGATAAAAACTAACTGAGAAGAAAAAAAAAACTATAAATGAAAGGAATGACCCACATCGTCTTCACATTTACAATAATTAAAAGAATATAATGCTTTAAAAAGTAAATATTCATGTCATTGTATAGTATATAAAATACATTAATGTCAATAAAAACCCAGAAATAATCTTGGTCAGATCATTTGAGGACCATGTAGATTTGTATCTGAAATGGTCTTTTGAGGAAAGAACCATACAGATTTGAGTGGACCTGTCCAGTCAATGCACGCATTTGTCAGTAATCGTGTAGCTCAACTCAGAGCTTTAGGAGCTCAACGACTCGACGAACAATACCAAAGAAAGGACATTTGGGTAGGCCGCATAAAGTACTCAAACTGCCAGATTATCATTAAAAGTAACTGAGAGGAGAAAATAAAAATATGGCCCACATAGTCCTCACATTCACAATAATTAAAAAAAATAAAAATATTTTTATTTTTACACAAAGTAAATATTCATATAATTGAGCATATGATTTGAGAAAAAAAAAACTAAATTCTGACTATAAAAACAAAAATAAAACAAATAAATCGGAGCAGCTCAATCCCAAGCCTTTTTGTCCTCAACGTAATCTTTCACGGTATAAAACGCTTTCTGGCACAACTTACGTTTAATGAATAATTTGAATTTATTAAGGCTTAGTTCTTGTACGTGGCTTGGAAGTTTATTATAAAAACGTATACATTGACATCTGAACGAACCACCTATTTTCTTGAGCCTTGTTGTAGGTACTACAAATTTGTGTTTGTTCCTAGTATTTATGTTATGGATATCACTGCATTTTTTAAACAATTTTATGTTTTTATGGGCAAATAAAATATTTTCAAAAATATACTGAGAAGGCACAGTCATAACATTAATCTCCTTAAATTTCTCTCTGAGAAAGTGTCTCGGACTTAATTTATAAATTGATCGAACAGCTCTTTTCTGCAAAACAAAGATAGTCTGAATGTCTGCGGCATTTCCCCATAACAGAATACCATACGACATTACACTATGAAAATAGCTAAAGTACACTAAACGAGCTGTCTCTATGTCAGTTAAATTACGAATTTTTCTAACAGCATATGCTGCGGAGCTTAGCTTTTTTGACAATTTATCTATATGTGGGCCCCACTGAAGTTTAGCATCCAAAGTTAAGCCTAAAAATACTGTGCTATCTTCAGGATTCAATTCTTCGCCCTTTATCAAAACCTTAGTTTTCACCTGCCTAACGTGTGGTAGAGTAAACTTAATGCATTTGGTTTTTTTTTCATTAAGAAGTAAATTGTTAACATTGAACCAGTGAACTACTTTTGAGATCGCGCTATTTACGTCGTCAGTAACCAGCTGCTGACATTTAAGTTTAAACAAAAGTGAGGTGTCATCAGCAAACAACACTATATCATGGTTATTCTTTATGAGGTAAGGCAAGTCATTAATATAAATAAGAAACAAGAAGGGACCAAGAATTGAGCCCTGTGGGACTCCCATTGTTACTAAAGATCCGGGAGATCTTTTTCCATTAACGTCAACGCACTGGATCCTATTACTCAAGTATGAAGTAAGAAGATCCAGAGCGCTTAGAGTTTCCTGATTAACGTTTCATGAAGAACGCAATCAAATGCCTTGGACAAATCACAAAAGATGCCCAAGGCATCGCATTTATCTTCCATGCATTATAAATATGTGGTACATGGTTTTGCATCTTTACAAGCTGCAAAGGAAGGTTCAGAGTCTAAACCATCCTCTGCAGCTTGTAAAGATCTAAACTTTAGACGAAAGGAGGAAAAGGCGTAAAAAACGATGTTTGGGTAAGAATATGTACTTCAACAGGGTCATCCAATAATGTTTTTGGGTAAGTATACTTCAACAGGGGGTCATCCAATAATGTTTTAGGGTAAGAATACTTCAGCAGGGGGTCATCCAATAATGTTTTAGGGTAAGAATACTTCAGCAGGGGGTCATCCAATAATGTTTTAGGGTAAGAATACTTCAACAGGGTCATCCAATAATGTTTTAGGGTAAGAATACTTCAATAACCCGTCATCCAATAATGATTTAGCGTAAGAATACTTCAACAGGGTCATCCAATAATGTTTTAAAGGTAAGAATAATTCAGCAGGGTCATCCAATAATGTTTAAGGGTAAGTATACTGCCTCATCATGTCATCAATGCAGAAGGCATAATCTAGAAAATTATTATTAGATTATCCTCAATTTGTTCAAGGATCGTGCTTATCCCTCAACAATCGTCTTCTCAACAAACAGTCTTTTACTAAGAATAATTTCTGTTACCTTTAGGTCATGTTTCTTTCTGTGTTCGTTAGAACTTCGTCTCTTGTCTCTCACGGGTCGACTGCTCACGGAACTGGACGGAAGGGACGACATACTGCCGTATCGACGCTTCGATGATAACCTGGAATAATATTAAAACAAGTTTTGAAAAGGCAAAAAGAATGAGCACAGCTGATAATTAAAAAAAAAACGTGTTGTTGTGTTTCGGCAGTTAGAGATAAGATAGCCAGTTCCTCTGTTGTTGAGGATTCCGGGTGAAACTCGCGTCCACCTTCGGCCTGATCATCACTTACCATCAGATGAGATGCAGGCCAAGAACTAAACCGTATCGGGTAAAAAAAAAAACTGGAAGACGAAATTATAAGGACTGCATTTCATACACCGATTGTCTTTTACTATACCAACTTATGGATGTTGTAATTAAATACTATATTTATTATCCTTTTTGATTATAAAGAAACAGATTTTTTTTAAAACGTCGCAAACATGACGTCGTCGCTTACTAGTTTTTCGCCACTTATTTAGTGACTTTTGACGTTCAGAAAGTGCTGATTCTCACTCATATTTGAATAGATCAATTTGAGTTTTAGATAAGGTACCCGAGTTCATAATGATCAATGCACACGCGTTTCATACGACGTTTTTTAACACACTTGCGAAGAAAAAAACCAGACTTGTTGCAAGAAATTATGCTACAATAACGTAATGTTTTATTATTGACTCACCTCGACTCCCAAGTAGGCTGCTTAGCCAGACTGGTCGGCTTCCTGACGCCCAGCAGCTGCAGCACCTCGGCGTACATGTTCTCCAGGCCGCGCAGCTGGCGGCGGATGGCGCGCGCGTCGCCCGACGACGAGCTGTCCGAGCGGCCCTCCAGGAGGGACGACAGGTCCAGGCTGCGGGTCGTCGTGGACGTCATGTCGGTCGTGTCTAGGCCGAATACTGGAAGGATGGAATGTTTAGTTAGATGTTGCTCTAGTTGAGACAGACAATTTTGGGATTGAGGTTCAGGGAAATTAATTGTTTAATAACAATATTGTAAGAGCAGTGGTGGCTGGACTTAAAAGTTGTAGGTCGTGGGTAAAACCTAGGCAGCCGCTTTACTTTGTGCAAAATAATTTCATCACCACTGCTCCCAAAGCGGTGAAGGAAAACATCGTGAGGAAACCGGCATGTCCTAGAACCAAAAATTCGAAGACATGTGACATCTACCAACCGGCACTGGGCCCACGTGGTGGATTACGGCCCACGCCCTCTCACAGAGAGAACGCCTGGTGTCCCAGCAGTGGGAACATTAATAGGCTGATTATATATGTATATAATATTGTTTACAAAATACAATAGACGACGTATATTGAATAACCTAATCCGCTTAACTGTTCTTAAAGAGTCATAAAGAACCCTGTAAGAAATCGACACATGCTTCACCTCTCAACGAGGCATCCTCAGGATGACGATTAACACACAAGCGCCGAACGCAAAGAACGATCTTTGCGTTCGGCGCTTTTCATGGCAACACGTCGTGTCCGGGTTCGCAACAAGTCAATCGCTTAATAAAAAACTAAAAAGTTATTGTGGAGCAATTTCTCAACAACAACAATGGACTTACAGTGTTTCTTATAATGGTGGTCTCGCTTCGAAGAGTGTTTCTTATGAGAGTGCCACCGGGGAGACTCGCGACCTCGACGACGTTCCTCTGGGTACTCTGACGAACGACCAGGTAGACTGGAATAGCACAAGGATAGATATACAACAACCATAAGCTTAGAACAGCAGAAAATGATTTCTATTGGATGAATATAGGCAGTGTTACTCATAAAGGTGCAAAGGGGCCAACCATTCTTAATTATATGTCTGAGCCACGCGTGTCAAAGGCCGGTAAACGATGCAGGTTTTGATGACTTCTTGTACGCCGGTCAATTATCAGGGGACTATATAACTCAAGTTAGAAAAGCTTGGTAGTAACTAACCAGCTGTCTTTTTCTAGAAAGTACATATATTAGGTGTTTAATGGAGAATTTGTTTACCTGTTTCTCTTGTGCATGTCTGAGGACGGTGACAGCGGCGGCAGAGGCGGCGTGACCGAGGTGTCTGATGTAGCTGATGAGTCCAGACGCATGCTGGCTAGCTTTGGTTCTAAAATGTGACGGAGCTCGCATTCAACCCAGTCGTTTTCTACACCTGGAAAGATAATACAGGGATTCTTCAATGTCAGGCAGATGGTATTCAAAAATTCCTATAGTATAGAGTCATTATTATAATAAACATTGCTGGAAAATTTTGATGCCTGAAAATTTTGAGGTTTAAGGTGAAGTATTTTGACTAGATTACTACTAGTGAAATAGAATGCTGTATCTTCCCGTCAATGATATGGCCAACCTATATCATATTAGCTGCTACAGTCAACCTAGATAATTTACCGATTATATTAAAGTGCATGGCAACGAATCGTAAGCTGGAGGAGCTTGCGTGGCTAAGTAATAACAGCCACACGGGTCGATCCATCAGGATAAGCTACGCTTGCCAGGGTTCGTCCAAGCATTGGTGACCATCGTTACATACTGAGAGACTCCTCCGTGCCTCGGAAAGCACGTTAAGCCGTCCCGGCTGTCATCCGTGGAGCTATGACAGTCGTTACGGGTCGTCTGAAGCCCGAAAGTCTGACAACCAGTCTTACCAAGGGGTATCGTATTACCCAGTTACTTGGTTATGGAGGTCAGATAGGCAGTCGCTCCATGGAAAATACTGGTATGCAGCTGCATCCGGTTAGACTGGAAGCCGACCCTAACATAGTTGAGAAAAGGCTAGGCAGATTGATTTGATTGGCAACGTCGCAAACTGTAAGCTCGCTGTGCAAGTTTGAGAGATGATTTCGTGCAGAGTATACTTTTTTTAAATGTCGTGGGCGTAACAAAAGATAGTAGGAAAAAAGGAGTGGCGATTTTTAGCCTGTGCTGAGTGCCAAGTTCAAACAGACTGGCATGATAGGGAATTTCTAAACAAGATCCTACTTTGTCCCGGAGGCTGCTGGCTGGTCCCAGGTTGCGGCTGCCTCGTCCCCAGCGCATCGGAGTCAGCGGAAGTATCATGCAGGGGCTCTGGTCGCCGGCCACTCGAGTACGCCACGCTGCCTCGACCCGAGTCCACGTTGGACGACTGACCGCCATTCTTGTCATAGTCTGAAATGTTTTTTAAAACATTGGTAATACAAAAGACCGATAATAGAATATATCAATGTTTGATCAGGCGCACTCGGTATCAAAGTGGACCGACGACTCAAAGGTGGAGAACCAGGTAAAGTGGCATAATGGGAGAACATAGCAACTATCTACCTAAGTATTGAAATTTACGGTATTTGAGATTGATTGATTGACTTTCAAATCAATTTTCAGAGACAATTAACAAACATTATTCTGAAAGTGATGATGATTCTGAAACTGGGCAAACGTCTCAAATAGATGTCAAATATTTCGCTGTTTTGATTAATTTGGCAATATTAGGTACTGTATGAAATAAGAAATCAAGCTAACTAGCAAACTAGAATGTTAATAATGAATTGGAATAATAACATTGAAGTTGATGTTGTATCTTACCGTTTTAGGGGTAAAAACGGAAAATGGAAATATATTTTTTTACATCTGAAACAAAGTATTCGGTACCTATTATGATAATATGAATTATTGCATTTTATAATCAATATTCTAAGCCACATTTTATTATTTCCATTCAGTAATATTGCCAAATTAATCAAAACAGGTAAATGTTTGACAGCTATTTGCGACGTTGCCAACTTTTAGGATAGAAACACATAGGAATAAACCTAATGCATCTGGATAAAATTTTAATAGAAGTCTGTCACGAATCAATAAATTTTTTAAAGTTGTAATTAGCTATCTTAATCGTAGTAACCTTTTATGTAAATGCGGAAGCAAAAAAATAGGACCACTTTTTATCATTTTGATAAAAGTAAGTATATACTTAGTTCTATCGATGTTGGCTTTAATGTCAATAGTTCCAAAAAAGACGGGATTTATTGCGCCACCTTGTAGCCAATTAAAGAAACGAACGTGTTTTTAACGACTGTATAATTTGTTCCTCTATTTTTGTCAACTTAGGAATCGCTTTATAAGATTTATGATAGGCATAAATCTTAACGAGGTATTAAAGATTTTGAGATAAAGGATGAGAGAGGAAAAACATCTTTTGTAATACTTAGTCATTGAATTATAATTATATAAGTATTATTTATGTTCTATTTTGTTCAAATTCTGTTTTGTCTTTCCAACAAATCGAAGTCTCTTTTTTAGGGTACCGTGCCTCAAAAGGAAAAAACGGAACCCTAAGTATAGGATCACTTCATTGTCCGTCTGTCTGTCTGTCAGTCTGTCAACACCCTATTTCTCAGAAACGTCTGGAGTAATCAAGTTGAAATTATAACTAGGTCTACGGTCCCGTTAACCTCAAAACAAATCAAGCGTCCACGCAATAAAAAATTACGGCCATTTATGCGACATATTTTGATACTCGCAATTAAATCAAAACCTACGATACTTCCCGTTGACCTAGAAATTCTAGGTCAACGGGAAGTATCGTAGGTACATGATTCTAGGCTAGAATCATGTTTGGCAGACAGAAAGCAAGGTTTCACAGCCTAAAGCTCATTTCAGACTACGCTATACTATTCTGCTTTAAACTTACATTGCAGTTGCAGAGTTGACCGTAACGTATATCGATGTATCGGAGAACATGTTTTTCAACGACAACTACAGAACCCTTCCATATGCATGGTTTGACACGCACATGGCCGGTTCTTATCTTATGCACACTTGCTATTCAAATTTAGGCAAAATTATCGACATCTTGGCATTGCTTGGAAATAAAATTGAATACGAAATTCGAAACATTAAGTTAGTGCATGACACGAGGAATTTTGTGTAATACTTTCATATAGTACATACCTGAGCTAGCCCCCGATCCCGCTCCTTTCTTTCCATGTGCTTTGAGATCTTCGATTCTATTCGGAGTTTGTCTTGACGAAGACGGCTGCGGATTATAAGCCTCGGCCTTCCCACTTGAGTTATAAACACTATCAGCTGACTTCTGACTAGCACTTTCATCATTCCTCTCCTGTGACGTCGAAGGTTCCTCTCTGTCTTTCTTATGTCCTATCGACTCTGGAGTTCTACGTTCTTTGTGAATGTCTGGAGTTCTGCGTTCTTTGTGAATGTCTGGAGTTCTGCGTTCTTTATGGCTGTCTGGCGTTCTTCTTTCCTTATGGCTGTCAGGTGTTCTCCGCTCTTTATGACTATCTGGGGTTCTTCTGTACACGTTTTCTTGCATTCTCTCCTGCATGTGAGATTCTACGGAGCGTCCACTTGTCCTTATTCGTTCTTCGTAACTGGATCTGCCTTGAGCTGCTAGTCGTGCGCGGAATCCTCCGTCGTCAGATTCCCGTTCCTCTCCATTTCGAGGATGCTCATTCGGTGTATGATCCAGCAGATTTCCATGTGAATTCCGTCTCCCAGGGTCGTGTATCTGAGGAGTTGTGACCTCTGGTCGGTGCTGAGGTTCATCTAGGAGGTGAGGATGTGAGGTAGCTCGTCTGCCTTCAACAAAGCCTCTTTGTCGCACTATCTCTCTTTCTAATTGCTGTGGGCTTCTGAGATCTGGTCTTGAATGTGAGTTGTCGAACTGGAATTAAATATTTCATGAGAAATAGTAGGCTGTTTTACTATCTATAAACTAATTCATTGAACTAACATCTAGATCGTTAAAGAACTATCTTTTGAATTGATAATAAAGTACAGAATTATGGATGACATGAATGAATAAGTCGATGACCGTTATTACTAATAAAAATAAAATAAATAATCATAAATGTAAATACATATTCTCTTCAAAGGAAACGGTTATAAAAGCAGACTATATTTCTGATAGTTTATGCGTTGTAAAACTTGTTATTTTATAATCGCTAAAAGGAAGTGCGAAGTTGTTCGGTTTCCTCAACGTTGCAGATGTGAAGATGTCTATAAAATATTATGACTACATAATTAAAAGTAGCTTGGATTTTATAAGATACTAGCACTGGAGAATGACTATATCGCTGGCTTGTGGGTTAATGACCTCATCCCTTGCGTTAGCATGATTGTGATAGCTTCTTAGTTTTTTGTTTCAAATAGCGACTTTATAATAAATAACTATATATATGCTTGAATACAATATATTACTTGCTATCTCTTCGATTGATTAGTCTATCTAATAACAATATTGAAAATAAGACAATAGAGAGAGAGGCAAGAGTTCAAACAAAACGCATATGAAAGAAAGAAAGAAAGAAAATACGTTTATTTGCGGTACACATGACGCAAGGAAAGAACAGAAAACGAAAATAACAATTTAGGGGAAAATATACGTCACATACACACAAAACGGCCATCGCTCAGCTTAATGCTGCGACCCAATGCGAGACAGAGCCCCAGTGCTGGTTTTCAGCGACATAACGACTCTTGATGTTGCTAAATTTACAACATGTCCCATTACAATTAACAATGTAAATAAAGAAACATTGGACGAATACAATTACTATGACAAAGAGAACAATGCTCCAATAAAGCTAGTTTCTCGTAAAATCTTTGCTGCATCGTGTCGGCGCAGGCGCCTATACACAGGTTATAATTGCTGCGTACTCCGTGGGAACAAGCCGTTAATTGTTGGGAACCATTGTTTCAACTTAGAACAGAACATGGGACTAGATGGAGCAAGTGTTACGACAGTTGGACTTACGGTTTGATGAATGTTCTCAATTTGGAATTCATTAGAACGATTTTTTATTGTAATTGGTGGAAGGTTTTAGCATTGGTTTGAAAAGTAAATTGATTGGGCTAGTTAGTGGGTTTGGATTTTGAAATTGGTGCTTTGATTGCAGTTTGGGATTTCAAAGCTGGTTAAAAAATGATGACTATGAAATAATTTCACACGTCAACGGACTATTACCCTATTTCAACAAAGCACAGGTTAAACGGATTATTTCGTTAATATACGTTTAAGTAGTTAAATCGCGTTTTATCCTTCTCAATCTTTGCCAATTCTTTTCACACTTTTTTAAGACATTAAGAAATATCTATAAATCAATGGTATCGGTTTCCACTGCAACCTTTGTTAATAAATCATTCATTTTAGCTTTCCAAACATTCATTAAGTCAGAAAAACCTCCGCCGATGTTTTTATCGTTTCAAACGCCTATTGTTACAGCAAATGAGTTTATTGTACTCCTGTTTACAAACTCTTTCTTATCTACATGTTAATCTGTTAGTAGCATCTTCTTTATTGTAGGTTTCTTATTAAATATTGAATGGCTGATGACGAGGATAGATGATTTTCAAATCCGAATAAAAATCTGTTTCAGATACCGATATTATATTAACTAAATATTTTACCTTCTTTTCTTTTTTATGTATTCATTTATGATTATCATCTATTTTAGGAATCCAGCTATCTAATTACGTAACATATTTTCGTATACGATTACGACTAATCTGTTTCATTTTGACAGTTCAACAACATTCATTGCGTCATTTACGTTGTCGAGCAGATTTTTTTTCGAACTTCTGAATCAATGGATTAGCAATCTGTTTCAAAACGATTCAGATTCTGATTGATCGTGTATTACGCAATTAAGGTACTGGCTATATATGTACACGTACTTTAAAAAAAAAAATATTGATTGTTCAATTTCCCATATTATCTTACATTAAGTATTAACTCTGGTATAATCCCACCCGTGACTGGTTAAGGAAAACTTTCTTACCTGTGATTGCGGCCCAGTCTTCAACGAAGTGAAATTCGCCATGGACCTGACGTCCATATCCCTCTGATACAGCGCACTCCTCCGACCTGGAGGTCCATACTGCTGGTACAAAGCATCAGCGCCAAGGGCCTGAGGCTGTCGGTGGGGCGTACTGGCCAGCATCTCCTGGGACCTGGCCTGAGGACTCATCATCATGTGGGGTTGGACCATTTGCTGCTGCATTAGTTGCCTGGTGAGAAAAGGAAAACGGAGTTAATGATGTTCTTGGGTCATTAATCAAAGTTAGCTTGTCTAGTGTCGAAGGCGTAACTATGAGACCGCAGTATGTGAGATTCATTTGCCGATTGAAATTGATAAATGGTTTTTCATTCAGTTTTAATTGATTCCATATCAGATTGAAAATGCTTTGGTAAATGTTAGGTTCCCACATAGATAGTTGCAGAATACCTTAGCAGTTATCGTTTCTAACTAGTACATTACCCACATTATGGTGTTATTTGAGCAGCAACTTTTACTTGAATCAGTAAGTAAGCACTTTTACTTGAATCAGGGTCATCCTTGAATTAACGATATCCGAAATAAGCTTTATGGTGGTCCTATTCTTAGTCAACACCACCATGCAACACGATTATATCTGCATTTGAAACGCATTCAGCGGAAGTGGTAAAATAAATTAAACATTATGTCATAAGGTAACAGACTAACGGGATTTCGTTACACATTAAAGGTTTGATTAACATAGCCCTATTAAAACTAGGAGTTGGTGAGTACCTGTGAGGCGACGGACTAGGATACGCCATGTTATTCGCGATGCCGTGAGTGTACTGCATTTCCGGCCTCGTCTGCGTCATTGGCCTTCCATAGATCCCTTGCTCCACCTTCCTCGGTGCACTCTCTCTAGGCGTCACTTGTTCAGGCTCTGGCCTCTCTGGTCTCTTTCTCTCTTCACTGTTATTCAAACTAGGTTCTTGCTCATTGTTCTTCTCACCATCATTGGCATCTTTACTCTTAAACCTGCTTGAGATCATATCTTTGAGCGTGTGATAAGTTTTACTGACAGACTTCGCACTTTTCGGGGCGTCTCTTGTATTATCCTTCCCTGTTTCAACTGTCACTGTTATTAGTTGTGAGTTGTTTGGAGTGTCAACTTTGCCGTACGTTTTGGCTGGTATGGGAGGTTTTGGCGAGTCATAGTTCTGCATGTTTCTGGCCACAACTCCTTGGTTCTGGTTCATGTAGCCGTACTGTTCGTGGTACTGCCTGAAGCCGTCCCCAGACGTACCAGCTTGCTGGTTCTGCGTGAGAAACAGTATGTATTAAGTATCGTGTGTTATTGTTAGTCGTGCCATGGGAAGCGCACACAATGGGTTGTTAGGGGCTCGGATTGTTAGGAGCCGTGTTTGGTGTACCTGTAAATGTGGTAACTTTGGTGAAAGGCGCATTATTAAAGATGGAAATTAAGAAAATAAGTGGCCTGAATGGTGCCGAAAGTTTTGATATTAATATTGTTCTATGCTTGTTTACAAGCATTTTCGTGTAACGTACGAATTGCATGCAATTCATTTTCAAATGATAGAATAGCAATCATTTCTGTAACTTAATTTAAAGTCACAGAAATATAAGGAACTTTACTTCCACCAACAAACAACAATTTTAGTTGTATCCTAAATGAATACTTGGGGTAACGAATCAATATCATAAAACCATAGAGAATGCAGACATTCAACGCTGTCTACCAGTGTTGCCATATATACAGATTTATCTGTATCTATACAGATTTTTCATCACCAATACAGATTACAGATTTAGCATAACTTTTATACAGATTTTCGTAATTTTCGCTTCCTCACATAATCTATGAAGAAGATACAGAATTGTTTTGGCATCAAGTCAATTGTGCTCAAGACTTAGATGGACAATCATTATATCCAACTCTTCTGCAATTTGTTACTGCTTTACTAAGTCTCCCTCATTCTAGTGCCGCAGTGGAAAGAATATTTTCCGCAGTAAATTTAATTAAAACAAAAACAAGAAACCATTTAGGCACTGAAACGATTGAGGGACTTCTTTTAACGAAACAACTCCTTAGTGATGAACCCTGTTATAAACTCCAAGTTGATAAAAAAATTATTGTTAAAATGAATAAAAATATGTACAAAAAATAATAAATATTGTTTTCTTGAACAGATTTTGTACAGATTTTATTACAGTTTTACAGATTTTATACAGATTTTAGCGTTTTGTGTTCATACAGATTTTGTACAGATTTTTCGACCGTTCTATCCAGATTTGTCGATCTGGCGTGTGGCAACACTGCTGTCTACCCTCGTAGCCTACCGGATACAGCTGACAACAAAGCCTCAACTCAAACTAAAATTCACACCATTTATGACCAGAATTTTGACCAATATGTCAATAAAAACTTTCAATACTAACATTTTCCAGCGCGAATTCAACCATTTTTAATATACACACACACTTCACATGACAACACGACTTTGGTTCTTAAAGCTCTAAATAATACTGGTGTCGTGCGCCGGCGCAACACCGGATGCGCGTGCGGTCGGATCCGACCGTGCTGCCGACAAGACGTGCGGCCTATCTATGACGAACTGTTTGATTTGCTAGAGGGAGCTAATGTAGGACTCGCGAGATGTTTTATAACATTGTGGTTGGGATAGGCTATTGTTTGTGTTAAGTAAATTACGTGTTCTTAAGAGCTATATTTCACCGGGACACCATGGCAGCGCAACCAGTCGCCGGCTACCAACAAAATGTATGCTTGGTTGCGCAACTGATCGGACGCCTGATGAGATAGCCACCATAAAGCTGTGTATATTTTGCTGGCAACGCGATCATGGTTGCGCCACCATGGTGTCCTAGTGAAATATAAGCATTAAGGTGTCTGCAATGTCTTGCATGGCTTATTGATATTATGTTAGTAATTTAGTTATAAGGAAACAGGGACAGACGTTGTTTGGCCGTAACTTTATGTCAACACCAAAATTTGGACAAGATTGGCACAACGTACAGACGCCAGCACATCAAGTTTCTACAATCTGTCAAATTTCTTTATTAGATTTTCAACTTTATCGCTAAAGTATAAGGTTCAATGTTGATTGGGAAAATTTGACAGATTAGATTAGGTTGATGTGCTGGCGTCTGTACATAACATCACGCCTTGTTTCCCCGAAGGGATGGACAGAGTTATTAGATACCCACATTTCGCCAGTCATGTTTAAGTCCCATGTAATAGGGGGCGAGCCATTGCCTTCAACCGGGCACAAATCTAGACTCCGGGCTACTACTGAGAAATTCCAGATAGAAACACCCAATATCACTTTGTCCGATCCAGAAATAAACCCAGGACCTCGTCCTCAGCACTAGACTAACGAGGGAGAGTTACAACGTGTGGAAAGGAATAGAGGAAAAGGGAGGACGGTGATGCTGTGCTGTAAGCCGGAAGCTAACATGAGGTTTAACTTGACAGCAGGCTTATCGATCAGTCATGCTGGCATGCAGTCATGCAACCGATTAGTGACTTCCAGAAACAGTGAGTAGGCATAGAATATGTGCAGGTTTCAAGTAAGATAAATCAATGCCCTCAACAATGGCATAATTGGCATGTGTTAGCAACTCTCAGTTAAACGTTAGGACGATGCACGGCACGAGGACAAAAAAAAAACCTTTCCATGTATGGTGCCCACCAGAGCAAAAAATATTAGGGCATATGCAATTATGCAGCTGTTACGCGTGTTTGTTGATTTTCATGTAAGAAACAGATATTTTTGGGAAATATTTAATAAACGTGGCGACTTTTTGAAATAAGGACACAGACGTGTCGATATTGTTATAATTTCTTAAAAAAAATATAAAATCGCTTACTTAGTACTTCACGTATATTGATGTTAGCTTGCTTATATTAACATAGAACAGTGTGTTATAAAAACAAACCAAATCGAAATGCATTATTTTGCATGCATTTCCGATTCAGTATAGTTTGTGACCGTACAATAGCAAAAATAAACTCATTCAGTTGCAACTGCATACCATTTATTTGATCAATAATACCACCATATACCAATTTCTCGATCAATAGTCGTTAATAGTTCCTTACTTTCACAATTTCTAACTCATAATAGTGGCTCGTGGGCAATAACTCATGGCCGTGACGCGTACACCGTCATTTATAACGTTCTGTGTTATGGTTCAAGACGCTTGTGGTACTTCCTTAACGCCCTTCTTTTTTCTTTGAGATGGTGGGTTTTTTTTAAAATAAGGTATCGATGAACACTTTAAGTAACACGTGTGTCTTTTGATTGCCAGGTTTTAAGAGGGTGCATCCTAAAAGTTGGCAACGTCGTAAATAGCTGTCAAATATTTACCTGTTTCGATTAATTTGTAAATAATACTGTATGGAAATAAGAAATGTGGCTAACCAATTGACTAGAATATTAATAATGAATTGCAATTATAACATTGAATTCGATGTTGTACCCGTTTTAGGTGAAAAAAAGGCATTTGGAAAGTTTCCAAATACTTTTTTTACATCCAAAACTAACTATTCGGTGTTACGATATTAATTATTGCATTTCCTAATCAATATTCTAGTTCGCTAGTTATCCACATTTTTTATTTCCATACAGAAATATTATCAAATTAATCAAAACAGCGAAATATTTGACATCTATTTGCGACGTTGCCAACTTTCAGAATAAACCCTCTTAAGGAAAACTCGTGCATGTAAAACATGAAAACAAAATGCTTTGTATGTGTTTTGTATATCTACTAAAATATGGACACGTTTCAATATTCCTGGTCACGAGGTTTTGATTCTTTAGGTGTGCTTAGTAGGTACCTATTTGCTTTGACCATTGACAATTCCTGTGACCTGAGGACTCATACTTTGCCAAAGAATTAGCATTGTCATTTAACGTGGCAATGTCTAGTTATCTGGGCACGTTTTATGATGACAGCGATATGGAGGAGTACAGTCATCCGCACGCCGAAAACTGTCTTTATTGCTACGACATACAGGCGATAATTTTTTCTTTTAAACTTAGTTGTCTGTACGTTGATGTCTATTATATTATAATTATATTATAATGGATTATACTTCTCTAAGGGTTTATACTTCTAGGAGTACAATTTCAATTCATATAAATTATCTTGGAGATTACTTTGACATTGGTGAATCAAAAACATCGTTACGCAATGCACGATCAATTTTAAATTGAAACCAATTGAAAAAGATTGCCAGTCCATTGCTTCATAAGTTCGACAAACAAAATCTGCTCAATTTTTTTTGTCGAACTTATGAAGCAATGGACTGGTAATCTTTTACAATTGGTTTCAATTTAAAATTGATCGTGCATTACTTAATTGGGGTGCTGGACTTTATTATTTATATTCGTAGCCAACCAGTCTTGACCAAGCGTGGTGATGAACGGTCGTGCATTCTGAGAGCTGCCTGTATGAGAAGACGCCTTTGCTTTGCAGTGGGATATTACCTAATACGCTGGTATTATTTTACTCATCTCGATTCGCCATATTGAGCCGGCACGCGTCGAGTACTGCTCGGCACACAACCGTTGTTTCTCCGTACGCACCTCACAGCGGCGCGCGCGCACAATGAATTTTTATGGGTTATTTCGTACCACCGCCTCCTATTGGGTTTCATAACATTTACTAACACTGCTGGTGTGTTTGAACTGTTCTAATACGGGCCACGGCAGTTGGAGACCACCCTAATATTTCCTGTTCAAAGTAGATGACAGTTTTAATATAGAAGATGGGTAGGTGTTCAGGAGGCGGTCTAATATACAGTGTAAGAGACATCGATGTATCGATGACGAGTACACGAATACGAATGCAGAACAACGCGCGTCGGCAAAATCTGTTGTTTCATACAAAAGTGTAAATGAAATGAAATTGTTTATTCTATATATAGGGTATTGGAATCACTTTTACACGTCATATTAAAAAAATATAAAAATTTGCTACATGAGTTCGGCGTTTCCTATCTGAATACTCTGAAAAGGCCGAAAAAAACTCAGAGGTAAGGCTTTCAAAGTTCAGACATAATCTTGGTCAGGCTACATGAGGGCCATGTAGATACTAATCTACATGGTCCTCATGTGGCCTAACCAAAAGACCATTCTTTCCTCAAAAGACCATTCCAGATACTAATCTGGAATGGTCTTTTGAGGAAAGAACCACACAGCTTTGAGTGGACCTCTCCAGTCAGTGCAAGCATTTGTTAGTAATCATGGAGCTCAACTCAGAACTTAAGTAGCTCAACTCGACGAACAATATCAAAAAATTTACATTTGGGTAGGCCGCATCAACTACTCAAACTGGCAGACCATAATTAAAACTAACTGAGAAAAAAAAGAAAATATAAAAAATAACCACTTAGTCCTCACGTTCACAATAATTAAAATAACACAAAGACAAACACCTACATTTTGACGAGTTATGCGACCATAAATGTATGGAACAGCTGATTTTTTTTGCGCTATTTCAGGTTTGGTCCCATGGTAAAAGTTGTTCATAATGATGAGTAAAGTCATGTGTTTAAGTATGCGCACAGGTTAAAAAATTATCCTGTATGTAAGTTTTATATTAATATATTATGCACATAAAACTTCCGGAAAATTTTCTAAATGACAGTGAAAACCGCATCAAAATCCGTTACGAAGTTTAGAAGATCAACGCGGTCACACAAACAGATACGAAAAGATAAATATGGATATTCATCATTTAATCTTTTTAGAAAAGTAATACAAAACAAGATTAGTTTAATTATAATTTTTGTACAACTTCTTTATTATTTATTTATATATTTTATTATCATTTATTACAGACTAGGTTGTCCATAGAATGTTAGTAATACACTGAAAGAAACTTAAGAACTATGTTAGCAATATACACATACAAAAACAAACTATAATACTTATCCTATATTTAGGCGTTCCGATGCCTCCAGATAGGACTCTCCACATGTTCAGCAATGACCCTCAGGTAGCTGTTAGGACTGTCTCTCACCCTGCGCATCAACGATGCTGCTCTTTTCCGAATTATGGCGTGATAGCCATCCACTCGTGAACCAGCAAACATCGCTGACGCACTGCAATAGCGAGGCAGCCCCATCAACACCCTGAAGGCATTGTTGTACTGAACTCTCAGAGCATTTACGACTCGCTGCGTGCAGCTAGCCCACAGGCTGCAGGTATAAAACGATTGGCAGAAGGCCCTAAACAATGTTGTTTTATGCATGCGGAGTTTGCCTGTAAGTGATTTTTGCACTGTTGCTTACATATTTTGCATGTTATCTTTCGCATAGAACCAGTGTGAACAATTGTTGGTGAACCAATCAAATAAAATCTTTATTATAATGACTTGTTATTTAAAAATAAAATAAAATAAGCACATATGGGGCCGTGCGTGTGTGTGTACCTTTAGACACCCTAGTTGTTAGCCCCAAGCAAAACTAGAGCCACATATTTTTCTAATAACATTCAGGTAAGCACTTCGGTCTAGTCTAGTCAGACTAATTGAAATTCCAGGCTGGATTCTAGTCACGTTTGTGCCATTTCTGCTAACTTGTGGGGACCTGTTTGATGGCTAGGTCTTCGTTTATTTACGTGGGCTCAGCTTGGAATTCTTTAACTGTTTTACTTTTTTTTATTAGTTTAAAAGTAGCATTTTGGAGATACGAGGAACAGGGCGTAAACACTCATCCTCTATAGAAAAGGGAGGTTCTTCCGACCTGACGGGTGTCGTATCTGGCGGGCAACTGCCTAACGATTGATGTCGGATAGTCTTACATATTATGTCGGTCGCGCGGTAAAGTCTAATTGCGCGATGCAGGATTTGTATGACGTCAGGATTTTGTGTGACGTCAGGTCTTTTAGAACAGCATAGTACATTAAAAATTAAAAGCAGTGTACCTTAACTCGTGTGAAATGAAGCTTGAGTTAAGAGTGCGTGGTCATTGAAGGAGTATTAAACTACCTATTACACAATTTTAGATCCATGAAAAACAAAACATCGCCAAGAAAATTTCCAAAAGACCGACTCGTGAAGGATTTGAACCTCCGCCCTCCGATGGTCAAGTATTGAATTATATCGGTGCTCTAACCTACTGAGCTAACGAGTCTTGTTACTCATAGCTGAAAACTCCAAGCACAATCGTCGAAATTACGCAATAATTAAATTACTATACACACTTTCCTCATTATGACGTCTTTGGGTAATTTCTTATAAGATAAGATTTATACAAATTGCATGAATCAAAAACCCTTTTAGTTGGTATATAATTATGTACTTATGGAGAATGTTCATGAAGTATGACAAAAATATCCAAAGCGAAACAGAAAAAAGAATCACCCCTAATGAAAAACAAATAGCAGTATCACACATTTAGTCATCGAATCTTATACTTAGTGAGATATTTACAGAACGACATCCTTGAAAAAGTTTGTTCGCATAAGTAAGTACTTTTTAATTCGTCTAAATCAGATTTCAAACTGCCTTATAACTTAACAAGATCATTGATTTACCGAATCATATCAAATGAGAGGATTTACCGGATTTTCACGTTCATTTGTAAATGACTCGGTACATCCTCAATATCACATGAAAAAGGGTTTGCAAAATCTTCACTTTGCTTCAAGTCACCAAATCTGTCGTTGAACTGATTTTGTAGCTGTATTAAAATATCTTCATTTTATCGATTCTCGCTCGCTAAAACATTGCGCCCACATAGTTATTATTATTAGGCATTGTTTACCTAGGTAAATACTTTCATTTACAAAACTGTCGCGGGCCGCTTGTTGCCCACCACTGCCCTACGGGGTTTAAATAGAGGATAAAACTTTGTATGGAAGTTCGTAATTTTTTCCGATGGAAAAACTAATCGGACACTGCTTGTTTTCTAGAAAACTATGTTATAAAAAAAAATATTGCAAGAAAAAGGGTTTGCCGACTCGTGAAGGATTTGAACCTCCGCCCTCCGATGGTCAAGTATTGAATTATATCGGTGCTCTAACCTACTGAGCTAACGAGTCTTGTTACTCATAGCTGAAAATTGCAACCAGAATCGTCAATATTACGCCATAATTATTTTACTAAACACTTCCCTCATTATGACGTATTTGAGTAATTTCTGTTTTAAAATATGATTCATATAAATCCATGTATATAATTGATTGAAAAGGTATCAGACATACTCAGACGCATCGCTCATAATATCTTCAAGATATCAAAGATAGTATGAAACGCCAGTCATTTCAGTTAGTACACTTATGCCCGTTTTCACCGATAACTAAGTGACACTTAAATGAATCCCTAAATAAAACTGCACTGTTGGATTTTCAACTCTCAACGCTGAGCTTAGCGTTGAAAATCCAACAGTACCTACACTTTTATTTAGGGATTCATTTAAGTGAAACTTAGTGAAGGTGAAAACGGGCATTATTACATCAAAATTTTGGTGAACCGTGAAGATTATCTACCAGCTGGCGAAATGTGAAACCACAAACATTCAACATTTTTGTATGGAAAGAAATTGGTAGATCATATTCCAATGTTTAGCTGTAATAACATAACATCACGCTTGTATTCTCCGAAGGGTTAGACAGAGGTGTACCTATAGTACACCCACATTTCACCAGTTATGTTTAAATCCCATGTAATAGGGGGCGACCAGCACAAATCCAGACTCCGGTTTGCTACTGAGCAATTTCAGATGGATAAACCCAATAACACTATGCCTCAGTCGGGAATCGAACCCAGGACCTTATGCTCGGCAGTAGCGCTTGCTGCCACTAGACCAACGAGGCAGTTTAGCTGTTATATCTGTCTAATACTATCATTTAGACTGCAAGAAATGGTTGCCAATAGAATGAACCTTTTACAATAAGCTCGATTTCTTTGTATTTTTATAATTGTTATAGGTATAGTATAGTACACATACTATACTTATAACAAATACATAAAAATATTATATGTATAAAATACAAAGAAAAAAGTTACAAAAATATCGCAAAAGACCGACTCGTGAAGGATTTGAACCTCCGCCCTCCGATGGTCAAGTTTAGAATTATATCGGCGCTCTAACCTACTGAGCTAACGAGTCTTAATATTTACAACCGAAAACTATGACTACTATCGGCAATATGACGTCATTTCTACTCAACCTCTGAACTGCAACAAAACTTGTGTCAGAAGTACCATGCTAACAATAGATATAAAAATTTACCTTCTGATAGTTAGCTACAATAAATGCTGTAAATCAAAAAGAGCACATCATCACAAAAATGGTCAAGTTAAAGCCGTCATCGCGTGCCATTATAATTTTGTGCAAGCTTGCGACGACGGCTTTACCTTGACCATTTTTTCTGTCTGAAATATTTTCTTATTTCATACTTTTTAGAGCGTGATTTTTCAGTAGTCGGGTTTTAGTCTTTGAATTTACTTTTTCAATATAACTGATAATGTGATGAAAAGTTTCTAAAAGTTGACACATTTTCCCGACAGGTACTGTTTTAAGTACTAAAACTATGAAAAAAAAACCGGCCAAGTGCGTGTCGGACCACGTACAGTGAAGGGTTCTGTATACCAGAAATACAAAATAACAAAAAAAATCGCAAAAGATCGACTCGTGAAGGATTTGAACCTCCGCCCTCCGATGGTCAAGTATTGAATTATATCGGTGCTCTAACCTACTGAGCTAACGAGTCTTGTTGCTTTGAGCCGAAAAATACCAGTAATTGTCAAAATGAAGTCATTATTACTCACCAGCTATTTCAGCAATAAAACAAACAGGTAAGTATAAGAAGTTCCACAGCTTCATTACATTAAAAACACACATAAGTGGAGTTAATTTACCATGTTCTAAAGCAAATAAATAATATATTCTATTCTATTCACTACATGCAATCGCTACAATGAAGGCAATGCAACAATAGACCATCTCCAGGGCGATGAATGGCGAGGGCGAAGCACAGCCTAAAGTTAAGAAAAAAAATTAACCGGCCAAGTGCATGTCGGACCACGCACAATGAATAGTTCCGTAGTTGGGAATGAATCTGTAGTTGAAAAACATGTTCTCACATACATTCCAATTACAAATGTAAGTTTGTACACACAACATTGAGAGATTTACCATGTTACATCTTAATATAACGCAATAAAGATATTGAGTATTGAGTAATACACAAAATATTGAGAGATTTACAAAGTGAAAAGTCGGTGTGTTTGGTTTTCGGTTTTTGCCACCGACTTTCGAAATTAAAGTAATTTTTCAATTTGTAGTGTTTTTTATGGAAGTCGGTTTTTTTTTGTAAATTTTTTGATTCCTTTTTTCCATTCATTTATATACATATTAATTTACATTTCTAAATATTTATTAAAAAAAAGATATAAAAAACATATAAAAATTATTATTATTCCTTTATTCAGTTTTAAACATAACTATTAATTACATTTTTAAATATTAAAATAAAAATTATAAAAACATTTAACAATATAAAAAATAGTACCCACCGGTCGGTATCGGGAACAGGGTCCAAGCTACCGGCGCGGCGGCGGTCAGGGCTCCAGAGCGAGTAACCTCCTTATTATTATTATTATTTTGAGGAACATACCTACGGAACCCTAAAAATAAATATTTCTGACCCTTGAAGGATTTGAACTTGCACACTCCGATGGTCAAAGGTAAGATTTGTATCGGAGTGTGGTTCCTAATGAAATCGACTATACGGCATTATAAAAATATATTGAATTTATTACTCATCAATTACCTATATCATATCAATATCATATCTACAGCGTAGCTGTGATAAAAATGCATATTTTGATAATTTACTGAATCACCAGTATCGGCGAAATTCAAATTTTCTTACATTTTTTGCAATTTACAGCTCAGTGTTAGGTTGTATGTTGATTAATATATAGGCAGTGTATAGAGTGCCACCAGTGGCACTCTATCCCTATCGGATAAAATGCCACAACAGGCACCCTAGTAACACCGCCTCGGCCCGGCCAAAGTGCCGCAAGCATTGGATTGTCATTGTCACTGTCACTAAGTCACGTCAATTGGTTTTTTTTTACCCGACTGCCCCAGAAGGAGGGTAATGTTTTTCGAGAGTATGTATGTATGTATGTATGTATATATGTATGTATGTATGTATGTATGTATGTATGTCTATTTCTTTGGCACGCTCTGTAGCCTAAACGGCTTGATGGATTTTAACATATGAGGTGTCGTTAGATTTGTCTTAATTGTAGAAGTGTCATAGGCTATATAATATTTATATATTGCATCTGCAAATACAAAAAAAAAGGAGGGGAAGGTTTTTTTTTAAATAAATTATAACAATATTGGTATCAAATAAAAGCTAGTAATGAGTCAATTACAAATTTAGATATCGCCGTCCCCGGAGAATAAAACGATAACTACAAAACGCAACTTTTCAGGAAAAATAAAAAACATGTTTTCGTCAATTGCTCCATAAATAATGGACGTCGTAGAGAGACGATTTTCAGCTTTGAGAAAAGGTTATTTTTTTATGTTCATTTCATTTAAAATTATTAAAATTAGCAGCCCACCGGTATCGGCAATAGGGTTCGAGCTACCGGTGATCAAGTCTCTAGAGACGAACCTCCTCTATATGCATGCCGTGTCCAGGAAAACAGTTTTCTGAGTTAAGCCCAGCCCAGCCGCGCAATGAGAGCCTCCTGAGGTGTTGGTCGAGGCTCTCCGCTATTAGGCCATTACGCTGCTCTCACATCTCCGCCGCGAAACCGTGGCAGCGGAACCGCTGAACCAATTCCGCTGCCAATTCCGCTGCGAAACATGTCCACATTATGTCGCGAATCTATGCGGAACAAACGCGGTACCGCAAAAAACCGGCGGACTGCGTGCGGAGGTGTAAACGGCTTCCCAGCAGATCGGCGAAATCACGCGAGAAAGAGATAAAATCATAATCTTACTGTAAGATAGAGCAGGCAGTTTCGCTTCCGTTTCGCCTTTCGTACAACGGACAAGTCATGGCGGAATTTTTGCGGTTCCGCTGCCACGGTTTCGCGGCGGAGATGTGGGAGCAGCGTTAACCGTAACGGCTATTGATACAATGATTGCAGAGTCCACGTCCTACATGTCGACAACCTCGTGTGCTAAGTCAATACTTGATTTTCGCGATCACGCGATTCTCGTCATGAGGGATAGTGATATCAACAATCATTGCACGGTGCTCTCGTCAATCTATCACCACAATATTAAGCTTATTGGTTACAATAGTCCTGTCAGTGATGATAGATCGATTCCAGTACAATGTAGTAATACCATTCTCTAAAACAGGGTCGGGCACATACTATATTATGTATTGTGTTCTGTAGTATGGTACTTCGGACTCCACAAGATTGTACTGCAAGGCAAGTTACTGGTGGATAATCCTAGCGAATAGATTGTGTCTGTGCAAGTACTCGCCGTTAGCAAGACGAGGAAACAATATGTCGGATTGATTCACCGGGACGGTGGCTTGCCGTTAGCAAGACGAGAACCACCGAAAACAATATGTCGGATTGATTCACTGGGACGGTGGCCTGCCCGACAGCTGTCAAGCGTACCGTCCTTGACAATGTATTTCCGATAATTTATTCATCATGATAACCTCGTCTATAATCGCACAGACAAAACCTTTGGTTTCCCCAAAGAGTTCGCCGAAATGCAGCTAGGATACAGACGCCAAAATGTCTACACCAGGCCCATGGAGAGCCCAGAAAAAGCTTCCGTGAAAATCTTTACCTTGCCATACTTCCTTTCGATCGTTAGTATCAAGTACTGTAGGTTGGCGCCAGCGCCATGTGGAGCGCGGTTGTGGAGGGTTTCAGCGTTTATTAAACCTCAACCCCCATACTTTCACGGGATGTACAGTCTCATCACTGATGACCGTGGGTGATGCATCTGATATGCCGTCAGCAATGTACGGACCTTCCTATCCAGAGCATCTAAATTATCCATTCGTCTGAATCTATTTTAGTATGCCGAAAGAATACATCAAAACCAGCATAAGCCACCGTTTAAGGCACGCACCTAGTTTCCGTCTGATAAAAGACTACCTATTTAACATTTATTCAGGCGGCCAAAGCAAAGAAGCGCTTCCTCAAGGTTTCATGTCGGCAGCAGTGATGCCTTATGCTTTCGACAGTCAACAACACACGCAAATACTTGTAGGTTTCGGTTGAGGAGTGTGATCTTAGATGAATGGAATCCGAGAGTTGGATTCCCACGGATTCCGTAATCCCTCTCGCTTTACATGCATGACTGCTTATTTTTCCACACCAAATTCCATCGTGATGGTGCTACTGAACGTTTCTGCTATCTTCAGCAGCTCCATCAGTCGCAAATTGTTGGGGGCAAAGAGTTTCAAGTCATTCATGTAAAGGAGGTCAGATATCACCTGACCACCTCTTCTCAACTGATAGCCGATACTTGTATCTCTCTTGAGACTCTAGCCTTGTGCTTAGAGGTTTCAAGGCTAAGCCAAACCAAAGCGGACTCAAACTATCGCCCTGAACCCGCTCAGTCCTGGTCGTTTCATCAATCCCCCGGATGTGTCGACATCTTGGATACAGAAGGACCATCCTCCACTGCCCCATACACGACATCAAGAAGATGTGTAGAGTTGCGTCTATTTTGTGCAACTTTAGCACCCTAATCAGCTACGTATAGAGGACTCGGAGGCACCCAGTCATAGGCCTCCCTATGAAAGAAGCACGTAACGAACCAGAATCCAGGAACTTAGCTTATATTGCGTTTGTGTAAAATCTAAGTGAAGGAAGAGGATGACAATATGTCTTACTTTTCAAAACCATAAAAGTCGTTTTACTAACACAACGAAGCGACTGAATGGTTTTTTGAACGAGAATAAAATGATAAATGCATTTATAATAATAAATGCATTATTATTTTATTCTCGTTCCGTTTATAATGATAATTGCATTTATTATTTTATTCTCGTTCCGTTTATAATGATAAATGCATTTATCATTTTAAAAAAAATCGACTAGATAATGATCTAGTCGTAATTTTTTTCACGAGAGTATAATTCCCGACCGAGTTTTCACGAGAACATAATTCTATGACTGTTTGTCATACTAACAAATCGGAATACATTTTGATAATATTATATTAACACTTTAGGTATTCTCGTAATTTAAGGCCTGTGTTAAATCTTTGAATAAGTACTATTGTAATATTTAGTAAATTCGTAAATAACGTATAAAAAATACGAAACAATTTGAGAAGATGTATTTATAGCACTCACAGATCCCAAAATTGACATAATTTACACTAAAACTAAGATAATGGCAGATATATTAATAAATCGATAATAAATATCGATATATTAATAAAACTAAAAAGCTTGAAATAAAGAAAATTATTCAAAAAACAAAAAACCCGACTGCAAAAACACATAACTGAAAAGATAAAAACAAGCATTATAATCTATAGAATTTTAGTATCGCAGGCGGGGACAAACTAATAACCGGAAATACGGTGTAAGTTTTGTTTGTCCCCGCCTGCGATACTAAAATTCTATAGATTATAATGCTTGTTTTTATCTTTTCAGTTATGTGTTTTTGCAGTCGGGTTTTTTGTTTTTTGAATATTTTTTTATTGTAGAGGTTAGATCGCTGTAAAACACCACATTCTCAAAACATTACATTCTCTTGCGCCTAAACGGACCCTGGCACTTCGACGGCCGCTACCGCGGCACCGCTCGCTACGCTCACTCGGCTCGTGCGTTGTGTGGTCACAGTTCTAACCTAACCTAACCCAACCTAAATAACAAGTGACAGTGACAATGCAACGCTCACGGCACCCTAGCCGGGCCGAGGCAGCGACACTAGAGTACCACAAGAATACTCGCGGCACTCTATACACTTCGTAATATATAATTCGCGACCGTACCAAATATGTCTTTACAGATTTATAATCATTAGAATTAGCAATACAACTTCTTAAGTTAGCAAAGGTTTCAAATGTCATGATTTCATGAATTAGTCATTCAATACAGTTACATAAACTTAGAGAGTTGTATTGATGACTTTTATAATTATAATTCGATAAATAAACATTTGAATCATATTTAGATCAACTTATAACCTGATACCAAAATAAAATAAAAAATCATTTAGTCAAACTAGGCTGAGAATCAGCACTTTTTTGACGTCAAAACTACAAAAACCCGACTACTGAAAAATTATGCTCTAAAATGTCTGAAACAAGAAAATATTTCGGACAGAAATCAAGACATAGACAAAGTAAAGCCGTAGTCGCATGCCATTATAATTTTGTAGCCGACAGGCATGCGACTACGGCTTTACTTTGTCTATGTCTTGATTTCTGTCCGAAATATTTTCTTGTTTCATACATTTTAGAGCGTGATTTTTCAGTAGTCGGGTTTTAGTTTTTAAACTTGCTTTTTATTTAATTTGTTTTTGGGTTATAATTTCGTAATAAAGTATTTGCAGAGCCGCTTTATTTTTTTGTTTATAGGTTTAATTGTATAATAAGTATTAATTTTACAGCCGCGCCGTACGTAGGACAGTCTCACTTTTGCATGTTTTAACAATTTAAACATATTTGTTTACTTTGAAAATATGATATATATACATATTTGTAAAGTGCTCGTCAGCCCTTTCATTTGATACCAAACATGGAAAGATTAAAAAACAATTTTATTTCATTCGTCACTTTATGTCTTCTAGAGGGCGCCATATTGAATTAAATGTAGCGTCATAGTCTATAACCAGCGGACAGTCAGGACGCTTCCAACGATACCTCATTTGTCAAATTATGATCAGTGGTTTAGAAGTTATGAGGTTACAGATGAACATACATACATACATACCGGTCAAAATCATAACCCTCCTTTTTGCTTCGCCGAAGTCGGGTAAAAATTACGCCCGCCCGTCACCACTTCCTAGTGCTTTAGTTGGGAAGAAGAACTGGCGCAACAAACTCCTCAGCAGCACTGCTGTCTGTTCAATTAGAAGAACTTGGATTATACTTCTGCTACCTTTCTGTTTTGTTGCAGTACTCGTATAGTGGGTGGATACTGCGGGCGAGTAATCAATGACTGACGTCATTTTCATAATACTGCTCGCAGATTTGAGCATGCATTATCAAGACTCGTTAGCTCAGTAGGTTAGAGCACCGATATAATTCAAATCTTGACCATCGAAGGGCGGAGGTTCAAATCCTTCACGAGTCGGTCTTTTGAAACTTGTTTTTTTAACGATTTTGTTTTATTTGGAATTTGATATAGTGATATTTTTGTCAATTCGTTAGTGGATTTTTGAGGCCCAGTTTAATAAACAAGAGAGAAAGAGTAGATTTCAATGAGAGTGATCACAATGCACTTCCTTATCTGACTTTTTGGGATGAGGGCAAGAGAATGATGATTGAGAAGATCCATTAATGTCTGCAAAAGCATTGAAATTAAATGAACTAACACTCTTTGTCTGTAGCTGTAGATACTTTACCCACAAGTTTGAATAGTCGTAGGTACTGTACGGGAGCAGTCTTTTGTTGATTGTATTAAATATTGAATAATATTGTGTAATAATTTAGTGCGAATTCCACCATTATAACTGAACGCGATCATTACTTCTAAACCGAGTTCAAGAGCTGTCAGTGTCAATATTCTAAGGAAAATAATGACAACGCGTCAGGAGCTTTCATGGGATGTGTTCAGTAAATCAGCAGATCGCTATGAATATATTACGTAATATGTCGTCGCCAGATCTTAGAATTGATCATTTTCATGAAATGGTTGTATTTCATGAAATGGCCAGCTATAATTGACCATATCGTTTAAACGTCAACGTATACTGACATGTCAGTCGAAGTTTGGCTATAAATCATTAAGGTAGCCACGGTTTAAGGTGTAGTAAAAATTGCCAAGTAACTGCGACAAACTTGAAAGTAGCGTTCACCGACCGCTGCCGCGGCACCGCTCGCTACGCTCGTGGCTGGTCACAGTTCTAACCTAACCCATTTCGTTGGGGGTGTCACAACCGGTGTGAATTTTTAATTTTATTAAACCAATTTTAAGTGCTATGTTGCATTTCACGCGTGAAGCGAGCGGTGCCGCAGCAGCGGCCGGCGAGCGCTAAGTACTTCCAAGTTGATCGCATTCCTTATATCATATTTGGAAATCCAATAAAAGTTCATCGACTTTCTTTGCGTGGTCACCCTACTTTGTTTGATTTGTTGTATGCCACCGCAGGCCGCCGCCATGATGCACAACAAAAACAAGCAACATCAACGCCTCTACCGGTGGATTATCCAACTATTTAACGATATGGTCACTAATGTTTGGCCACATCATGAAGTAGTCGTGCGTTTAGCTGTTCATATCATCAAACGTTGAGTATTCAATGAACTGGCCAGATCACATCATGATATGACCAGTGGTCGATGTTCTATTTTATTATATGTAACCATTTCATGAAATGGTCGAACACTTTATGAAATGATCAATTCTAAGATCTGGCCACGACATAATTATACTTACATTCCCAGTATTATGCACTATCAATCAATCTTCCTAGCCTTTTCCCAACTATTTTGGGGTCGGCTTCCAGTCTAACAAGATGCAGTTGAATATATAGCTATAGCAGTATTTTACATGGATCGACTGCCTATTTGACCTCCACAACCCAGTTACTGGGTAAAACGATACCTCTTGGTAAGACTGGTTGTCAGAATTTTGGGCTACTGTCGAACCGTAACGACTGTGAAGTATGTAAATAGTTATGCACTATATAAGCACATTATGATATCGATAATTTTGATAATGAGCCAAACCATCTGCGCCAGCTTTTGATTTTAGCGCATGAGTAATCCTGACGTCACGTCTAGATTAGTGGTCGATGTTTTCGACTGGAAGCAACAAGACTCGTTAGCTCAGTAGGTTAGAGCACCGATATAATTCAATTCTTGACCATCGGAGGGCGGAGGTTCAAATCCTTCACGAGTCGGCAACTTCCTTTTTTTTTTAGTTTTAATGTTTTAATCTTTCTATTGTTGTTTATTAGGATAGTTATGTATTCTCAAAACACTGAGCAACGCATATCCTTATTAAAGCGAAAGCGTCAGGGTAGCCCGTGAAATTCTTACGTTTTTTGCAATTTGCAGGTCAGTATGTTGATTTATTATTCTCAAGGTAGGTATTATTGTGCAATGCTTCAGCTCATCCCTCTCTGCACGCTCAGGAGCACAATAGAAACGGGTTTTGTCGACGGAAGAATAGAAAAGATGACAGAAAAACAATCAAAATCTGCCATTTTGTCTATTCTTCCGTCGACAAAACCCGTAGAAAACCCGATTCTATGGTTGTCATGCTTTGCGTGCTGGTTGTCGTAATTTTTTTTCATAATCAAAACTAATATAAAAGGTGAAGAGTTTGTTTGTTTGTTTGTTTGAACGCGCTGATCTTCGGAATTTGTACCAGTCAGATTTGAAAAAATGTTTTTGCATTCGATCGCCCAATTTTCGAGGAAGGTTATAGGCTATCAAACTACGACCCTTATGAGTCGGGCAAACAGAAAAAAATCGGAAAGAACGCTAAGCGAAAGCGAAGTAATGTAATAGCTCGGGCAGGCGATTTTCATTCGGAAGCTAGTATTCGATAAAGACTGGTATAAATTTAGCTGTTTTGTAGAAGTCAGTCGTGAGGGTGTTTTTATGTTAGAGAAACTCTAGGACTGAATTAATAGCGCCATCTTCTGTTTCAACTTTGAACTACCTAAGAGCAGAGCTTATCTACTTAACTGTAGGAGACTGAGATGCCTCATTATTGTAGATATGGTAAAAGCTAAGGATGTAGTTAGGGAAACACTAGGATTGAACAAATAGCGACACCTACTGTTTCAATTTCGAACTATCCAAGAGACGAGCTTACTGAAGGAGTAACACAATACACAATCCTCACTATCATTTTTATTTTAGCCATAACTTGAAATTTCTTGGCCTTCATTCGACCTGATATGTGATGATCAGGCTGAAGATGGAAGCGAGCTTCACCTGGAATCCTCAACCACAGAGGAATCTCTAACTGACGAAACACAACAATGCTGTTACCATTGTTGTTATGGCGACAGACTTAGATAAGATGGTGGTAGCTAGCTAGGCGGACTTAGAACAAGCCCTACCATCAAACCGAGCAAAAAAATTTGGCCCTGCTGGGAATCGAACCCCGGGACGTCTGAGTGATGGACGTCGGATGACACAGGTGGTCTTACCACTAATGGTACCACTAAAGGATTAATCAATTTTGACCACCTCTATGGTCTAAAGAGTCTAAACCAGTCTAAACCATAGAGGTGGTTAAAATTGATTAATCCTTTTGTCTATCTTATGATGAGTAGGTAGGTATATTCAATTGCATCACAATATATTCTCGTCACCATTATCATTGCATATCATAACACTATTTTGGTGCAAAACAATAATTATGTTACAAAACACTGACTCGTGAAGGATTTGAACCTCCGCCCTCCGATGGTCAAGTAAAACTATTATATCGGTGCTCTAACCTACTGAGCTAACGAGTCTTGTTTCTTTCAGCCAAAAATTGTGAAGAGTATTGTGTGGATGACGTCACCAACCTGTGGAATGCTGTGGTGGGTAAAAAGGGACATCGAGGGGAAGGTTGAGGGTGGCCGAATCTTCTTAGGTATTTTTCTTTTAGTTGTGGTGTGTCTCATAAAATGTTTTTGTGAATGAGCATCAAAGAACATTAGAAGAGAGCTTTGTCCTGCTGGTAAACAGCGACAGGCTGATAAATTATTGAAGATTGAAGCTGACCCACATCATGCAAGACAGTCTCATTGACATCAATCTGCCTAGCCTTTCCTAATTGGGGTCGGCTTCCAGTTTAACCGGATGCAGCTGAATACCAGTATTTTACATGGAGCGACTGCCTATCTGACCTCGTACACACATACTTTGTCAAATGTATAGCTTGATGTGTAGCCGTGTATACCCAGTTACTGAGTTCAGTAACTGGGTAATACGATACCTCTTGGTAAGACTGGTTGTCAAAGCTCCACGAATGACAGTCGGGACCAACGGCTTAACGTGTTTTCCGAGGAACGCGTGAGTCTCTTTATATTTATTTATATATACTTTATTGTACACCAGATAATGCATTACAAGAAGAAAAAGTAATACACTACAAAATATACAATGGGCGGCCTTATCGCTTATTGCAATCTCTTCCAGGCAACCTTGGAATGGACAGTGATATGTAAAGATGGTCACCCATCCACGGATCGACCCTGGCAAGCGTAGCTTAACCTGATGGATCGACCCGTGCGGCTGTTATTACTTAGCCACGAGCTCCTGAGACATATATGCCATTCTTCTCCAAGTTAGTTTTAAAAATTATTTAATTTTAATTCATAGCCACTCGAAGCTTGCCTCCTCGAATCTTTCCCACCTCACTACTTCGCAAGCATTATAAAACCTAAAAAATTGTTAATCTGATCGCGTTTTGTGACGTCATCACTCCACTCCCGACCTTGGCTGGTCAATTGCATGACGCATCCCCACTTATCTTATCACAACTCTAACATAATACAAATAAGCTTGAATGTCGATTGGCAATGAGATATTATTGTTGTTTTGCTCAGAACGGTGGCAGTGACCGATGCGGCATTTTGGTATAATAATGAGGAAAAATTTTTTTTTAAGTCAGTCTAGAATATAATGGTATTCATTATGATAAGGTTATAAATTTTTATCGTATTTTCTTACAAGATCTTGACCATTCTTGTGGTGAAATTATGGTAAAAAGGCAAGTAATTCCGAGTGGTGCGCTATAAGAAGAATGGTGATTGATGAAATTAATGTTGACTGACTTTCAGCGATGGATAAAACAGTTTTGTCAGATATGACAAAACCAATGCCTGTGGTCTTCTGAACTTTAATAATAAACAAATAAATAAAAATTAGCTATAATAAACAACTAAATAAGGTAGGTAAGGATTTATAAAAGTTATTTAATTGTCCAAGGGCCTGTTTCACCACCTACGATTAAGTTCCTATTAACTTACTTGGCAGATATCTTCTTAGAAATTCTGTTCCATTTTTAAATTTATTCGGTAAGTATTGGCTTTTCGGACATCGTGAAATAGGCCCTTAGCAAGATATACTTAACTCATGTGCAAAGTTCAAGTACTTAGGTTCAACCTTCAGCTCATAAATTCAGAGATTCAGAGCTTTGCCGTGTCTGTAAAAATCTCACTTTGTGACAGAAAGAGAGAAATTGAAGTGAATCCAGTGAGTGCATCGTCGAATGACAGCTGACTTCAACTGAGTTTTCATGGTAAGATTTTTTTGTCAAGTCAGTCATTAGCTCATTCGTCATTACTAACGGCAAGGTTTGATCCCCACATTTGATGGAGAAACAGTTACCCATTAGGGGATCCGCTATGGTAGTCTGGGAAATTCAAATTTTCTAACCTTTCTTGCAATTTGCAGCTTAGTGTCAGGTTGTATGATTAAAAATATGATTCGCGACCGTAACAAATATGGCTTCACAGAATTATAATCATTAGAATCAGCAACACAACTCCTTAAGTTAGTATAATTCTCAAATGTCATGATTTTATGAAGTAGTTAACTCGACATTTTGTGAACTATCCTACTCTATTTTTCGTGCTCTTTCGTCTGCGAAAACCCAGTAAAGCTTAGTCAACTTACGAAGCCAATAGGATTGCATGAACTTAGAGAGTTGTATTGATGATATTTTTTATTATAATTCTATAAATAAACATTTGATATGGCCGCGAATCATATTAACATCAACATACAACCACTGACCTGCAAATTGCTAAAACCTCACTTTGAATTTCGCGGGCTACCCTGACGCTTTCGCCTTAAGGGATCAAAGCTCAGTTTAAATAAATTTAATCCGTCAAAACACACGGAAATCTTTAACCTAGATCACAAACCTAAGTGCTAATTACACGATTACCTCTAAGATACAAGATTACAACACACGTTACTTGGGGGCAAGGAACTTTATCTCTATGGCAACGCTTCACGCTTGCTAGCTAACAGGAAGAGGCAGAACCTCTTTGTAGTCATGGGGTTAATGGGTTCTTTTGATGGTGTTAAAGGTAATGGAAAAAAACGGTACAGAAAGTTCACTTCGTAAAACGGAGTCGAATCCCATAGGTCATAATAGTGTTAGGGAACCACATCGCTATTGTTGTATCATTTCAGGTTCGGTAAGGTATTAAGGATAACAAATAGAACCTTAATCATAAATATAAGTGCACCTATCTATAATATAGAGGAGAACCTTTCATGATTACTATGCAAACAGATATTGCAGGATTTAACAGTAGTTAACTAATTAATAGGTAAGCTTAAAACGTATAATAAAAGGTGGGTTCTGAAAATAGACTGCCATAATAATTGAATGAAATAACAGCAGCTCATCAAACATCACTGAATATGAGTTTAACAGTCTGACTGTCAAGTCAGACTGTAAAACTCATATTCAGTGATTACTTTAAAGAAGGAAGAAAGAAGACTTGGGTGTTGACTAACCTTTCAAAAACCGGTTGATAATTTTCAAAGAATTTTAACCAGGCATAACATTAAACTCTTTTTATTTCAATACTAGAGCTGACCCAATTCCTCTTAACTTTGAGGCCGAAACTAACAGTCTATGTCCACCTCCATTACATTGGTTAATAAAGAACGGTTCGGCCCATTATTCGGCTCAATAGTGAGGTGAAATTTATCGATAGAATCCGTTAGACCATCGATGTTTATGGATATTGTTATGGGCGGTCATTATGTAAGTAGGTTTCCATAGGGGTGTTAGATAAAGATGAAAGAACTGAGTTATAGTTTTAAATTATGGGGTATTTCTTTGGAGATATATAGATTGAAATATAAAGTCAAGTGAGAGCCTGTAAATTATAAGGATTGATAAGACTCAATACCATTCAAAAATATTCTAGGTATCATACGAAAGCTAAGAAGCTTTTTGTTTTGATATTTGGAGCAGTGGACTGTGTTAAGCTTAGTTGATTGATGAAAAACCAGCAGAAGACATTAGGACACATGACACTAAGCGTTTAGGATACATGTTTTCATCGCAGAAATGATAATAATTTTTCTAAGGCATCCTAAAGTTTACGTAGATTTATAGTCGCGAAAAAAAGCCGCTGGTATCTATATTTTTATTTTCCATATTACTTAATATCGTCACACCTGCTTACCCCATTAAGCAAGGCATGCGTGACGAATTAACGTAAAATTATATTATAAAAAACAATTTCATGGTTGGCTACCCTGAATAATTTCACCCGGCCCGTAAGTCATATTATTTAGGTAAGTTTATCATCGGACATTTTAACCTTTTGGTTTCTCATCTTGCCGACCCTGAGGCATCCTTAGGAGAGTACCACAGACTGCACTATACTTAAGACAACTTAGATCAATGAGCTTTGATATCTAGGAGTCTAGAGTCTGTAATCAGCTCGACATGGTAATCTCGATGGAATATGAAAGTGGATTATGATATCCGGGATTTTAAACCGTTTTGTGCTATAAGATTAATTGTACTGCATTTGTTTAAATGGAGTTGTCATCGTTGACATGGTTTGAACAATCTTAAAGGGTGTGGGATAAATTGTATTGATTTTGTACTGATAAATGGTAAACCTTTTCGAATTGAGTATTTGAAAGACAGGATTTGTGTGTGTAAAATGTCATTTCACATACACAAATCTTGTCTTTCACATAATAGAGATGTTGACTGGGAATGAATGAATGAATGAATGAAATGCAGCGACCCCAGCGTGGTCTAACCAGACACGATAAATCGATTAAATCCTAAAATTTGCACACGATTTTAGACGCTAGAGCCTTATATTTCATGGGGCATTTCATAATAATATCAAGACCGGGGGCGAGGTAATGTTACGGAAGACGTGCCCGTAGGAAATGGAAGGATTTGCGAGCCGTACCTTATAAGCATCCTAGACTGTCTATTCTATAAACAGAAAAAAACAAACACAATATTTTTTACGAAGTGTATAGAGTGCCGCGAGTTTCTTGTGGCACTCTAGTGTCACTGCCTCGGCCCGGCTAGGGTGCCGTGAGCGTTGCATTGTCACTGTCACTTGTTATTTAGGTTAGGTTAGGTTAGAACTGTGACCACACAACGCACGAGCCGAGCGAGCGTAGCGAGCGGTGCCGCGGTAGCGGCCGGCGAAGTGCCAGGGTCCGTTTAGGCACAAGAGAATGTAATGTTTTGGAAATGTGGTGTTTTACAGCGATCTAAGTGATCTAACCTCGACAATCAAACAAAATACTAAGTGACGTGACTTAGTGACAGTGACAATGACAATCCAATGCTTGCGGCACTTTAGCCGGGCCGAGGCGGTGTTACTAGGGTGCCTGTAGTGGCACTTTATCCGATAGGGATAGAGTGCCAATGGTGGCACTCTATACACTGCCTATTTTTTAACACATAATGACGAACACAATAAGGCTTAATTTAAAGATGCCTTTGTCCAGCTGTTGACTGCAAAAGGTCAACGATAACGTCGCTATGAAATCCGTCAGAGGGGCGACCTCTTACTCTATTTTAAAATGCACTATTGTCCAAAGTTACCACGCTTTTCAGCACAAAAATATTTGAGAAGATTTATTTACAATAACATATAGGGCACTTACCTCAGCATGTGTCCAAGCTGACAGTGCTTTGGGTGGAGTGTCAGGAGCGACGGCACCAAGCCTGCCTCTCTTTCTCGCCTCCTGGAGAATGGGCACCTTGGAGTTCTTGTCTCCGGAAGACAGGATCACTTCACGCTCTATCTGTTGGGAGAAAATGCTATTAGTAAGGTTTATATGATTTTAAATTAAGAATAGGTATTTATTTGATAGTAGTTAAAGTAGAAGGTCATGATTGTTGCCATGGCGGGTCGAACCTGGATGAGGCTGGCACAGGAGCGTGGAGATTGACACAAGAAAAGAGAAGCCTGTACCAAGCAGAGTGTGAAGTCTAGCTGTGGATGATGATGAAGGGATATTTACAGAATTTTGTAATAGGACCAGTAGACATTGAGAGACAGAACAATTTTTTTTCAGAGAGATTTTATTTTTGTTATATGCATTAAAAAAATCTACCCAATAAACTTAGTAAGCAAAATTAAGAACCTTACAATAAAGACTATAGTAAGATAGATTGATATGATAAGATTATAGACATAAAATTTTCTAATGTATTCTAGGTAGTAAAAATGTTGTAAAAACTCAAAATCTAATATTAACATATGAGTAAGCAAATATTTAGATGCAGCGGCACTTTGCTTTTAAGTTGTTTGATGATGAAGACAAACATAATTAACAAGTTTGTGTGCTGTTTCCATAATCATAAAGTTTCGATACGTTACACAAATATTTGAATGAGGTTCTCCTGCTACGTACTAATATGCAAATAGTAGGTGGTAGCAGTTGAATTTGTTGGTGGCCACAAAGTGTACTTTCTTCCTAGCTCAGATCATTTCCCACGGCGGCATTCTTAATTATGCATGGTGTATTTGACTCCTAATGTAAACTTCCAAGTCTGCTGATAAATGAGTGCTGATGTAAAGACTGTCATGACTCTTTACAATTTCGTGTCGATGGATTTCTTCTTCTTGGTTTTCATATTGTTTGAGCCCAGTAGGTGGCCATCTTGATAGCGGCATCACAGGCATTCTTTAGGCCATCCAAGGTGGAGGTGAACAGGCACTTAGGACACTCCATCAAGTAGGACATGATCTGATCAGAGACATCGCGCTCGCACTGGGTGTTGGATAGGTCAGTAATCCCCCACTTCGACAAATTATGTCTGCAGCGACCAGTAACTTGCAATAAGTGAATATACATAAGGATAATGATGATGGACTTGCTAATGACTTCACGACTATTTCCTATAAACAAGGCCTTGGCAAATAGCTAAGCATGCACATGGTACTTAGTATTAACAAAATGTGGAACAGTCTTGTTTCTGTAAGCGTTAAATGGCCATAGACTAGCCTAAAGCTGTAGAAACCTGAAGACCTGAGGAGAGATCTAACTTATTACGTATTTTCTCTTTAAATAAAGCGCAGGCCTTACTGGCCTCGAATCTAAGTTCGTTTAGCTTCGTTTATGGACGAGTAGCTATCGCGTCGTTTCATACTTTGGTTCATAGTTCACAGTGTGAACCATGAACATAGCTTCGTTCCCAGTGTGGCCTGTGCTTTATCCTTGTCCCTATAATATTTTGATGTGTCAATGCCCTTAAATTTAAAACCTGGTGATTTTTTTATCGGTCTTAAATATTTTCTTTTAAATGCTGCTATTGATTGGTCAATACCAAATTGAGACTTAAAATAGATAAACTTTAAAAAATCGGCTGTAAGTTTAATAAAATCTCACCAATCGCCAGATTCAGCCTCAAACATCCAAAACACGGCACTTTTACTCAATTTAACAAACTCCAGTCAGCATTTAAAGATCTCGATTAAATCACACACGTCTCGTCTGCAGATAAGCGATGTAACAATGAAGCACTTTCACTCAGACTCCATGTGGCAAAAACTACGGATTCACACACATGTATTGGAGAAATCGCGGATATACTGGGATCCAATCAAGATTTGTTTATTGCATGTAAACGGAGCGAATGCTACAAAATGTTTATGCTCCATGAAAAAGAAAGAGTGTTTTGTCGATCGTAAAACAGTTATTATGTAAAGTATTAGCAATAGTGGTGATCTTTGATAGTTATAATTTATTTTACGATCTACTTTCTACATACATACATACATACAGTAAACTGAATGATTGAATTTATGAATCGAATTAAATGAATCGCTCTAAGGTTTGCTGTAAGATAACTCAATTTTGAGTTAAGCTCGCCTTTGCGCTTAATCATTGATTATTTAGAGTATTATTTGTAGCAAAAAGAATAAGAGTAAACCTGGGGTTTGTCAATATTTATGAAAAACATCTGAAGTTAAGTTACTAGTTGGAGATGGCAAATCATATTTCTTTCCATTTTATTTGGAAAAAGTCCACAACACCTCATAAAATAACACTTGCACATAAAAACATTGTCGCCATTACGATAGACAATTTATCGTATACAGGAGCAAGCTAAATATACGACACATAACTTGCATGTCAGTAACCCGACTCGAGTCGACTCGGGCCAGTCCAGCCACTTAACTAGCGGACTCGCCTGTGACAGCCGTGAATGACGGAAGGACAGACGGGGATAAATTGTTTGCATGCGTTGTAGATGTCACTGTGAAAGCGCTTGTGGACTTACACATACAGTTTAATGTGAAAATCTTCTCTTTTTCGAATGATAAGGTAGTAGATGTTTTGTGAAAAAGAAAACCAGATAACGCAAAAGTCTCGTATCGCGATTTTGATAAATCTCTCTGTTGAATCGACAGGTCAACCTGCAACTAATCACTGCTAGTTGTAGTCGTATTGGTATTTTCGTATAGGTATTGGTAGCATTATTAATGAAGGGTCATAAGATTAAAATTTTTATTTTTTTTTTGCTCAATTGGTCCCAAGTTCTACTGCTTAGAATGAGGTCCTGGGTTCGTAACCTAAGTCAGCCAAAGTGTTATAGGGTTTTTTCATAGACATCCGCGTTTTTTCAACTGGAATATCTCAGTAGCAGCCCGGAGTCTGGAATTGTGATTTTAGTCTGGAATTACATGGGACTTAAACATAACTGGCGAAATGTGTGTGTAATACAGGTACATGTCAACCCAACCCTTCAGGGAAACAATTCGTGATTTTATTATTTTTCACGTCATCTATGGTCACTAGACTGGTGATTGCATTTCCTTTATTGTAAGTGTCAAGAAGTATCTAAGCTAATGCCCTTTTTTAAACAGCCATGCTGAAGGCGCTTTAAATGAAGCAGGTGCCATTCGTGTATCAATTTAAAACCACAAGAGTCATAATCATTCTTTTAGATAATATCATACAATACTTACAGGAAACTTGTTGGAATGTGTATGTAGCGCGGCCGGCAGTGAGGGTGCGGGTGCGCCGGGCAGCGCCGCCTCGGGCGCCGGCGGCATCCTGTACGGAGGCCCACCTTCGACTGTACCTGAAAGTAAGAGAACAAAATTATTAGAGATGGCAAAATAATTTTACGAATATCTTGATCGATATTGATGATAGTCTGTGACATAATTTAGAACAAGTGAAATTATATTAACTAACAAAGGTTGACTGGTAGAAAATGCCTATGGCATTAAGTCCGCCTCTGTACATTTCTGTGCTTTAAGTATTAAATAAATAAATAATGAAATCCTCATTTCTCTTTCCTACTCCATCAGCAGACCCTGTTCATCACCTATCTATAACCTATTCATTGAAAATATTCTAATGAGCCCAATACGATACCTGTGCTGTAAGTTGGTAAGGAAGTGGGGTATCCTACGAATTCCAGGTGATGCTGCAGCATCAGTTCAAGGTTACTATGTTCTTCTGATATCATTGAAGTAACAGAATACCTCAAATCGACCAGACCTGTGGAAGACGCTCACATCCATTTATCAACTAGAAAAGAGCTGATAATCTTCAAACGGCTGAACCGATTTTGATAAAACATATCTAAGAACGCTAAAAAACCTGCTTACAAATAAAAAAACCGCATTCAAATCGGTTTACCCGTTTTAAAGCTACGGTGCCACAGACAGACACACACATAGCGGTTACTTATAACACCCCTCTTTTCTCATCGGGGATTAAAAATGGGATGAAATGAGACACACTCTAAACTTCCAGTAATCATCACGTCCTACTATTGATGTTGAAGCAATGTGAAGAAAGTATTTTGTCTCTGTCTATCAATAGCTTGAAAACGATCTGTATTGTAAAGAGAATTCTACAAGTGATAAAGAGTACAAAGATAATCACAACATACATAATTTACAACATGAAGAAGCATGAGCACATAATAATGAGAAAATATAGCCGTTGTCGACAGCCGAGTGCTTTTGCAAAGGAAACGATAAAAAATTGCGAAGATTGGATTCATTAAGTTAATGCATTATGTGATGACAATAATAATATCAGTGATATTAAGCGAATCTTTCTCATGATTCGTTTTGGTCCAAGTCACAAGAAAATGAAAGGAATAAATCTGTTCAAGGAATATTGACTTCTAAAACCCATCGCTTTAGAATTTATCAAAATAAGACGCTCTATAGACAGATTGGTGAAACTAACATGAAAATATTATGTTACACAAATGAGCCGTCCAAACTTATGCCATGCAACATGAAATGTAACACAATAACTATGTGAATTTGTTTCAATGTGTTTTACATTTCACCAATCTGGAAGGGCGTGTCAGACTCTTACTGACTAAAACCCACCCGTGTTCCTTCCCTTGCCTTGCCAGGGGCCACGGTTTCCCCTTAGGACTAACCGCAACTCGACAGACACCTCATCAATTAAAATCCATCAAGCCTTTATGATACTTCAAGGGTATGAAGAATAGATAATTCACGTGAAAAACATAACCGTGTCATTGCCGTCGGGGTAATAGTTTAACATATTTAGAGAGACTTGAGAAGTTGAGAGTTATGTTTCAGTCGTGTATCAAAAGCAAAACTTGTTGAAAATAATGATGGGGTAAACCTGCTACAAGTTTCTACTTTGTCCCAGAGCCTACCCGTCTCGGTGATAGCTAACTTCCTGCAAGGCTCGATGGGTTGATGCCATCCGACTGACAATTGACTGGACCTGATTGGATCAAATTGTGTAGCCGTAACTCAATTTTATCATTAAGATCTTGTAATAATGGTTCAGGTGTATCCAGCATTTACGTCACAGAGTTTTAATATTAAAGCTGGTCTTATTTTTTGGCCATTGTCATACAACGTGGTAATGCTGCCAGCTTTTTGGGTACTTTTCCTGTTGGTATGATTCTTTCCCTTCCTTTTTGTACACATGTAGTACTATTATTATTATTTTAAATTTATTTTTTATTTTAAGTTTATTCTGAAAGTGTGCAACGTCACAAATAGATGTCAAATATTGCCCTGTTTTGATTAATTTGGCAATATTACTGTATGCAAATAAGAAATGTGGCTAACTAGCGAACTAATAACTAACTAGAATATTGATTGAATTGCAAAAATTAATATCTTAACATCGAATATTTAGTTTTAGATGTGAAAAAAGTATTTGGTAACTTTCCAAATGGCTTTTTTTACACCTGAATTGGTTACAACATCAAATTGCAATTCATTATTAATATTCTAGTTCGCTAGTTAGCTACATTTCTTATTTCCATACAGTAATATTGCCAAATTAATCATAACAGGTAAATATTTCACAACTATAATGCCAACTTTTAGGATAAACGCTTTTGAGACTGTAAGCTAAATATAAATATCTTGTTTGACGATGAATAATTTTATCAAAATTTAAAAGTGCATCAAACTATAGATACCGTTACGGAATTGAAACACTTTTCATTGAGATAAATATTGTAAATTTAAGTGTCACAACTATTAAAACTGTACCTAATAATATATGAGATACACATCGACAGGATGTCAATGATGAATTTGAAGTGCTCCCAGTAAACTTAATGGTAAAGTGGTTTGTGGTGAGCAGCATCGAAGGTAAACCGCAGTGCTCTATCGATTGATGCGGGCGTGTGAGTGCGGAACGGAGGTAGCAACTAGGTCTTGTTAAATTGCCTTCACTTACTGGGTGAAAAATTAACTAGAAATTCCGAAGGGAAATTATTTTTAATCTAGATACATGGTTATAATCTACTGCAAAGTAGTTAATGAAAGAAACCATTTACATTTTCTCGTATTCTGTCGGTAATATTTTTGGTAATTTATAATAAGAATTGCATAACTTGTAATAAATGTGTCGAGAAAGTGACAAACACAGATTAATAAGTAACTAAAATTTGTTCGTTTGTACCTCAATACATGTAATTATGTGAATACATATAACGCTGCCGGATAAAGTCATTAATACAAATTTGAATTAGTGTCAAGGTGTCAAGCATTACATTAAGATAAACCTTTTGGAGTACAATAGAGAAATAAGAGCAAACATAAAAAAAAAAAACAGGTAACAATAAGTATGAATCAAGAGTGCTGTATTTATCACTCTTTAAGGCTATTAAATCGCAGAAGCAAAAAAGGAGAAAACTACTACCCGTTAAACCTTGATTATGGTTATCACCAGCTTCTTATCGGTAAAACGAATGAACGATGGTCCAGTATTTTTTGCGACAGACATCAAATTAAGATGAGACATACAAAAACATGTTGGAGGTGCCAACGACCGGCGTTTCGGAGTCAGCTGTGAACCGGTCCGTGGCCGGAACGGTACCGTTTGTATTGACTTACATTGACGACATTGTGTTTTGTGCACCCGATTGGAGGACCCATGTGTACTGATGGAAGCAGCTACAGTTAATTAGTAAATGTTTATGTTTGCTCTTAGCAATATGGTTAAGTTAGATTTTGGTAAGATATTCAAAACTCAGTCTTGGAGTATCTAGTGTTTAAAATAAAGCTATTTCTAAAATTCTATTATAGGTGTTGTTTAAAGTTTTGCTTCGTTTATCGATGTTCCTAATAAAGTTGTTTTTGATCGTTCTACTTTATAAAATATGCATAATTCATAGGCACCAGTAGAGCAAAATATTATGTAAACGAAGCCGGTAAAAAATTAAATCAATACATCAACTCTAATCGATTACGAAACATCAACATGGCAGATTTTACCTGTTACTTAATTAATCACATTCTAGTTATGCCACCTTCATAATAATAATTTATAGTAGATAAGGAACGGAAGTTATTAAGTTACATTATTTAAAATATTGTTATGCAAGTGATATAAATCGTAAAACAATGGATAAAAGCATTCAGAGCGAAGTATGCAATGTTTTCAAACGTAGTAAACAATATGACGGTAGTTTTTGCCGGCAAAAGAAACAACATGTGGTGTATGAAAAATTATGCAAATGTTTTTCTTGATGTTAATAATATTTTGTTCTTTTTTATTTTTGGGAATCTAGTTTTGTCTTAGTAGCTATACTTATGTCACATAATGTTTCTAGCTAAAATTTATTATAGGATGTCATTAAAGTCAATTCAATATTCATGTCTTTATTATAGTGGATATTATCTATTCTTACCACTTAAAATCCTTTTCGTAAATGAAAGATAAGCTTTAGATAAAATGGCCTGATTTTTATCTAAATTCAGAGAAAAAATCGTTAAGCATCTCTAAGAAGTAACAGTTAAGTTTACTTTAAAAACCCATCTCACGATCGAAGATTTAACGGATCGGACAAACAAAGCTAAATGCTGTGCTAATGTGAACATTAAAACGATAAAGATAGAGTATAATATTAACAACGAGCTTATGTTCGAGGGTATTTTCAATGAGCAGGTGCTTTTACTTGACTTTTAGCTACGCATCTGTTTTGTTTCACCGTCAAGTTATTGGTAAGTATACTTGGGCGTTTTAACTTCAACGGTTTTCTAAAATGCTTCTGTTGGCTTTCAATATGTTATATTGTAATGTAACATTTAAAATATGACTATGGGAAAAAAAATACTTTGTTAATATAGTGTAGGAGGAACGTTTGACGTTAATAATAAAAATAGAAAAGTTTTTGTTGGTGCTCTGGTTGCCAAATGACATTTAGCAAATAATATCGTTTATAAATATTAATTTTTCTTAATTTTTACTATATGAAAGATGACATGACATATCTCAATTTGGATGTTTATTTTATCTCAGATTTTGAAGTGTGTTTGTTTAAGACACTATTGATAGCTTCATATTAATCAAATCTAAGTGGATTATTAAGAAATAAATTCATAATGTTTTATAGTCAGGTCGAGATAAAGTTAATCCTACTTAATATTATAAATATGAAAGTTTGTATGTTTGGATGTTTGTTACTCAATCACGCAAAAAAATCTGAACGGACTTGGATGAAAATTAGCAAAAAGATAATTTATAACCTGGATTAACTTATAATATACTTTTTATTCCAGTAAATGACATAGCTTAACGACTGTTATCAATTTATGTTAAAACTAATTTCAGCCCGCGGTTTTTTTTTTAATACTCACCCGTTTTTCATTTCTATCTGGACCCAATTCTGAAGTCTACAGAATAGTAACAAAGTCGCCGGCAGAATAAATAAAGAATAAAAAGAGATAAAGAAATAGTCACGAATAATATTTTATATCGAAATGTATACAATTTCGCAACATAATGCCATTTTGGACACTTGAATGGCACAGTGGGTGTATCAGGCGAATGCATACAAGCCATGAGCCATGAATTAATTACATAGTCAGATTTAGTTACAACCTCGTTACAGCCAGCCATGTTTGGTATTAAATGGCTGTTAACTCATGTAAATGTTTGAAATATATCACTATCTGCTTTGTATCTTACGTTCGTAGTTAATTGGGTAAATACACACATATACTGCTCAAATATGGATAAGTTAATAAATCAATAATGGGTTCATGTTGAAAAACGTAGAGTCATATTGAAAAAAACTATACATGAAAGACTCATTAGATTGAATAGTTAAAAAATAATTGTAAGACTGAAAACGACTGTTGTGTAGTTGATTGAAGTCTTCAGATGAGCAATTGAAAATGACTAATATTGTATAGTGCAAGACGCTACTGAGTTAAAGAAGACTGGACTGAGAATGAACACTATAGAATGTTGTTGGTAAGTATGGTAAAAACTAAATGCTATATAGCGAACGGCATATACATATATTTATTCATAAATTCGTTAAAGGCCAAAAAGTTATAACTAAACGAAAATATTCCTTCCAGTTCACCTCTTTAGGTTTTTTTTAGTTCCAGACAAACTCCTTCAAAACCTCTGTTATTTCCTCTATTAGTGCCAGTACTAAGGCATAAAGAATAAGTTTCTCAACAATTTCTACTGTAGGAACTGCTTCCATTGTCAGGTGTCCTGTCAACCGTCAAATATAGGCACCATTGTTCCAACCACCTTGAGTGGAAAGACTTGACAGGCTGACAGATGACCTTGGTGGAACAGGTCGGGTTTTATAGATTGTTATTAATAAATAATTTCCTATTGTTTTATTTATCTACTGCTGTTATATTGAGGCTATTTGCTACTGAGTTTTCAATGAAATGTGGTATGTGGTGTTGGGATATATATTTGTTGGTAGTAACTTTTGTCGTGGTGTAGTTGTAGTGTTTTGTTTTTATTACTTTTAGTAAGTTTAGCCTTAACCAAAACAGCTTCATTAATAATGTCTGAAGCGTTACTTAACTTCTTTGAATGTTAAGAGAAACAGTATCTTTAGGTTTGGAGTTCGATTTACAAATTGCTTCCTCGCCTTTTTATTTGATATGGCTTACATAACTATCGTATTCAGGCATAGCTTATTTGTATGAATATGTGTATTTAAACACATTAGTCTCCACAAATTTAAAGGTCAGTATTATTTAGATGATATAATTCAAAAGTCTAGACTGCTTAGTTTACTAACGCGACAACCTCATATCTCATTCCAATTAGTTTCATATATAAAATTATTTAAAGAGACATTAATTCCACTGTCAAACCACTACGTGACTACTTATTTTATACAAATTTATTTTAACTTGATATTTATTAGATTTCTAACGAGCATAAAGTTTAGGAGCCGCTAATGGGTGCTTCTATGAATAAGTCTCTTTGAAGAAACTTAAATAGCTGTGGTTGGAATACAAATAACAGTTACCCATCAGTATTAACAGTATAATCGACTTTTAAACATTCTGCAATTTGCAAAATGCTTTCAATGTAGCATATTCTAAAGACACCCAAAGTAAAAGTAAAATAAACCATATGCAGATTTAAATATTGGGCTTGATATTCACTTATGAAGATTTTTAATATCAAATTCAAAGTTACATAAAATCTAGAAGCTATAGAAAATATCAAACTTGTTTTGTCTTTATGATATAAGAGATCCGGTCAATAGATATTATTATATCACGATTGTATCTTTAGATCAACATACTAATATAGCAACAGGAATTAAATTAATTGAGCCATGTGGACTAAGACTGGATTACTGCATCTCTCCCCATGGGTGTATGTTAATGTCCTCGACATTTTAACGTTGTCAAGAAAAGCTGTTCTTACCTGTTCTTTTCTAGAATCTTCACTTTGGATTAATTATTGAATAACTTTCTTTCAAGAGACTTTTCTTATTTGGTTTATGATCTGTTGAAATAAATGCTTTGAATTTGACTAAAGCTGGCACTGGCGCAGGCGCGTGGTACTTGGTACAACCGAAAAGACTTAGGTTCATGCCAGCCGGAATGATGATGGCTTGATGAACTAACAGTAGCAAACACTTGAATACTGATAACACTTTACTACTACACAATGATAATAAGAAAACAGAATCAAGAATCTTCATTACCATGAATTTCCAAAGGAAGAGCTTTTTCTTATAGGCGTCTTCATGTTCACAGTGGCAGTTTTGTATAAAACCTATATGTGTTGCAGTTATGCTTATGAAAATAGCCACAGGTTATCAACCTATACGCAACACTGCAATGATCATTGACACTTACAACTTGTGCGGAAAGATTAACTGTCGATAAAATCCTGTTTTTCATTTCTTGATGGATATTCCAGATAGTTTTTATTATCTGTGTCTAGTGTCTGCACGTAAGTATTTAACAATTGTTTGGGTATTTAGCAATATAAGATGTAGTTATTTTAAAACCGCATTTTTATTACGAAATAAGCTCCTAGCATGTGCATGCAATGGTCATTTCCCGTGACTATGCTTATGTGCCGTTTCGCTTGGTGATCTTTAGATGGCTTTAACGATATAATCATCTTCACTTCCTTCTTGGGTTAAGTAGAGGTTCTTTATTGAGAGCTGATTGGGGCTATGAAGCTTTATTATGTTCCCTTTCTAAGCTAAAAATATAAAATATCTGATATTCATAATTTTTTGTTTGATTCCGAGTCAGTTGTATTATCGCCTTTGTCAAGTTCAACTGAGTTTAAAGGTACTCAGCTATTTAAGTATTCAACAAGACATGTTACATTGTACTTTACGATTAATGAAATACAAAGTATAGCCTCTACACAGGCTTCTTCTACGAAGTCATTATCTTCAAACAAGTCTGTAACAGTATTAATAGAAGATAATGTAATAGGATGCTCTTGAAGGAGCTGACATAGATTCGTTCGCATACCGACCGTGACGTGAATTTTAATTATTACTGGCAGTTTATGCCAAATTACTTAACAGACTCTATTTTATACTAAAGATTATTCTTTTAACTTAAATAAAAATTATGTAATTGACATGGTTTACTATTTTTTATCTTAGGATTGAGTGTTTTTACAAATAATCTAACACCGTAATATATCGAGGTCATGGAAGGCCTTGTTCAAATGTTGATTTTACCAGTGTCAAGCTGATTTCCCTAAGGCAAGAAGAAATTGAAAAGTCCCAAAAAAAGTGTTAAATTATAAATAGAGCAGCTAATTTGAAAAAAGATTAACTCGAAAGAGGCCAGAGAAAAAATAAAAGCAAATAAGAAAAAAAGCAAAGTAATTCTGTTGTGTCTGATTCACTTTATTAAGTTAAGGAATGTCAAACTCATGGGAACGAGGAACTTGCGGCCATGAAAGTAATTTATAATGTGTTTGACAGCCATGCAGAAGATTATAGTAAGTTATTCTTAAAATATGATCGAAACTAATGATTTCTCCAACTGAAAGTTCTCATAAGAATCTCTCTGCAAATGGTTACAAAGTTATTTTCGCACGAAAGTTGTAGCAGAAATACCTACATGAATGCTAATACATTGCATGTCGAAAAATAATTCAAAACTGTTCAAAATTGAAAGTAATGGCCTTAAGGCTGGTTCATTTGACCGTGCTTTCTTAGTTAAATTCTAACAGAACTTTCCATGAATGTGCGTTTATACCTTAATAACATGTCGTATGTTATTAAGGTATAAAAAACATTAGGAATTTTGTTACTTCTCCTGTTGAATATAACCTTATACTTATAACCCGTTTCTCAGCTCTAGCAAGCGAAGCTTTTTTACCTCGTACCTTTTCAGGTAGAGCTTTGCTGTATCAGAGACAAAGCACCACAGTTATGTGAACCTTGTGTACGCTTATGATGTCTGTGAACCTTATTTCTCAACGAAATATTTTGTGCCACTTACATACAACAAATCTCAGGTCCAAAAACAAAGTCACTCATAATTCCGATCATAAAACATGTGCATCAACCCCACCATTAAGCTCCCCACATACGTTTATAACTACTGAATAAAGCAAGGACACATACCGGACCGTCCGAAGTGCACAATGAACCACTTGATGAAATATAACGGTTACACACAATACTTCAAGTCAACGGCATCGATTCAACCGCGAACCATTCACACGACAACACAATAACAAATCTTATTAGATACAAAACAAAAGATTCACTTGGAATTTAAACTTTGGAGTATAAATAAGGTTTTTGCTTAAAATTGAATACAGAATGTAGTAACAAGACATTCACCTGTCAGAGGCGCGCGCGCACTGGCGGCCAAGCGCGGCGGGCGGCCGGCTACAGAACCCGTTTCGTAGAAAAAAGCACTCCTTCCCGCCTCCGTCGCCATCATTGCGACCCTTTGCATATTCCCCTGTTCACTATTCATCACTGCACCGCCACTATCCCCTGGTATTTCTCGCAACCTCTCCGGCACAAGCTGAGCGTCTTGCTCGATTCTACGCTCATTGTCAGCCGCCACGCTCGTGGTCACCCGCGATTCCTTCAGATCCACTTGATTAGCAACGCCGTTTACTACTGCATTAGGATTTCTCGGTATCGCGATCGGTATTCTACCATAAACAGGTTTGTTTGTGTACTTTTGCGAGCTATCTATATTGGGTGGATTAGCAAAAGCGTTTACTTTCAATATTTCGTTCGCCTGCTGCAGTAGTCGCCTCTGTATCGTTTCTATCTCGGTTCTCGACGCTTTCGAGTTCTCCGACAGCTCGGCTATCAGTTGATTGACGTTGAATTCAGCCATTTTGTTGGTCATTACTTGCGAGGTCGAGGCTTCAGCGATTTCTCGAACATTATCTTTAGCGTTATCTGATCTCTTGGCTTTGACTTTCATGTCTCGATTATCTGGTGGAGTGACCACTATGGTCGGTATGTGTTCTTTTGAGTTGGATTCCTTTTTGCCGCGTTTCACTTTCTTTACAATTCTGCTTGCCATTACATTGTTAGACACTTCGTTGTGATTGTTTGAGCTTTTACAGATTTTTCATACATTTTGTTTTGCGAGATAATTTAAGTAGATCTTAAAAGAAATTAACGTCAATATTATTGTCGACAACTTATTGTGTGGCTTCCAATTTTAATGTTCGGTTTATTAATTTGTAACGGATCGATATTCATCTCGTCTATCTAATCAGCATTATCTATAAATGCTTAATTTTATCGATATTACCAAGCTAAGACATAACAGGAGATTTCTATGTACTTGCTTGCTTATAACTATATTCGCTGAATTAACATTATCGAATAGTTGACATTGTGAGTAAGTGCATATTTAAGAAGAACATTCCGAGGTGTTTAATTATAATTTTTTTCCGTTAGAACAAGGGTTCTCTATTTCTCGATACGTTAGAATTCAATATCGTTTATGAAGGTTGTTCATAATTTTTAAAACTAAACACGAACAGAGCGTAATTATTTCGTAAAAATATTTGTAATAACGTGTACTGCACGGTGGAAGGTTTCAGAAATCATAAAAATGTTTTATAGAAAAAGCAATTATCATGTTAATGTCGTAAAAATAATGTTTCAGCTTACTGAAGGGAAAATAAAAACTATAATATATAAAGATAAAACTATATCTCGAAGTAACTATAGATAAGTAACTGTATGTATTATGCATTGTAGTTACGGAGTAAATGACCGTGATTAATTCGAAAGATAAAAGAACCTTTCACAAACGCAGTAAGCCCAGAAGTAAATCTGCCTCTTTCACGATAAGTATGATAAAAAATCTACTGATACTTGAGCATTCGGACACTTATTTGTACTACGTAACTTCGAAACCTTTTGAGAAAAAGGTAATAGGAAGTAATTTTACAATCGATATTATATGATATGGTTCCTAAATTCAATTTGCAGGAGATAACTTGATCCGTTAAGGTAACATGACCCCAAATTGACTATAAATTAAACAAGATCTTTTGTGTATACAACGGTACTCAACATGCCATTTAGTCAGACCAGAATTTCTATTACAGAATCAATTTGTCAAAGATTCAAAAAATATTGTAATCATAAGAAATATTGAGTACTTTGTTTCTCCAGATAATTATATGTAACCTGTTCAAGTTATCGTCCAGCATCTGGAAAGGCAAGTAATTTGTTTAAGAATCTTGTAATAAGTGGGTTACATAAAATGTATCTCAAAGAATGAGAAAAATGTCCAACAATGTGTATACAGTATGAATTCAAGAGCTGTCATCATTATTTTTAGGCACCTCCTTAAACCTTTACTTAAACACAATTTCGATCTGATTTTACAGATTCAGATTACTAATCCCACCTCAATTAACTACATAATATTGAGTATTGTTCCAGATTTTTTTTCTACAATTCCTCTTGAATTTGTTTCAATGGGATTTCCACAAAGACGATCGTTGTTTGCAATGCAAGAAAGTAACTTTGAGTATCGCAGCACCACTACTAAAACGGCTCCACCTAATTTTGTTTACGACAAGACAAGAAAATAAATTATCTGATATAGTCTTGCGTAGGACCCGGGTTCGCCAAATACGTTTGCATATTCACCACTGGCATACTTTCGAGTTTCATAACCTTTTGTTAAAGTTACCGATGGGAAATATTCCACCATACTTCCCATGTACAGTGTTTCTATATGTATTGTTCGCACCTTTATTTTATGTGGTTATATGGGAATGTAAATTGTGTCAACCTTACCATAAAGTTGTGTTGTGTTGTCAGTTGTGGGAAGTAGATGTAGATCGTTGGTAACTACAGCAATTGTATATTGCACAGTTTTCAATTTAGTTTTTTCTGTATTTTTAGACTTTACTGCATTGATTTCTACTGTCGTTACTACTTTATGTTCCAGATTCCACAAAAAGTAGTTTGAAACTGGCCGTCTAAATCAGGATTATCTCAGAAACTAGAGTTGATTCTGATGCAAGCTTTGGTAATTTTCATTAAAAACAAGCAACTGGCGGGTCCTTATCCTCACGTTCAAGTAAAGTCATGTCTTGCAATGTAAAATGAATAAGCATTTTCATTTCTCACAGGGAAGCCATTTGCATTTCTAAACAGGGCCCGTCGCCACTCGACATGTTCATGTCAATAGGTGGAGTGATAACCCATTAGCATATAGTGTCAACCATATGCAAATCATCGACTATGGTAACTTTGAACTTTATAACAATGGTTTGCAGACCATGAGTGACTTAAACACCATCTGTAGATGGGTTCAGAAGAAATAATGCTAACGTAACGTCGTTCGATGTTTTATCATCTGCAAAATCATGCTTGTTAAATTATTTATCTGAAGCTAGATCCTTGTTTCTTTGTCTTTTGTGTCAGAACAATGGATTTAATTCCTTATCGTTTTATCACTTCGTAAATTGTAAGAATCGATTAGAGTAATGATGTGTTGCAAATTTTACGTTTTGGGCGCGTTGCTCTATTTTGGCAAAGTATAAGATATCTGAGGGAGGTCGAATCACGAAAGTATTTTATAGGTAGATCGATGACGGAGGTCAGAATAACCTCAATACGCTTAAGAATAAACTCCTTAAAAAGGTCTCCAAAAGAACTTTTGTTGTCCAAAACGCAGACTTTTACTAAGGATGAATGCCAACTTAAATAAGGACATAACATAAGGATCATCACAATGACCTCATTGCAGTATTCACAAAGTAATGCGTAATGTAAGCAATTCCAAATATGTCGCTTTTTAAAGACATGTCTCAAAATATGAGTCATTTCAACTGAAATCATGCCGGCAGGCAGTCTACCAGTAATATGAGAAACGGTATGTGTCAAAGGTACAATTTTATATCTGTCTGTGAGTCACTATGAGGTTATACCAGCTTTCTCTGAAGCACACATCTGAAGTAAATTGTCATTTTATGGCTACATGTTATAAGGAGCTTTATTGTTATGTAAGGTACAGCAATGCAATACCAGCAAGTGAAACAGGCAAGTCGCAAGGTTTCAAACTGACAAAAAATATTTGTGAATGTCTTAAACTGCTACAAGTTGTTGAAAGGCAAAGCGTGGGATGGTTGATTCATCATCATGTATTGTAAAATGAGAGGTACGTCAGTGAAGACAATAGTTGGAAATTGTGGTTGACAGCCAAGTTTTGTTAAAGCATTATTTAAAAGCAGAATGCATCACGTCGTCAGCTTGGACTACGTCACTTGTCTAAAACTCTTCGTCTATTCACTTTTTTATCATCACAAATTTTACATAATTCCATTTAAACATATCACATTGGAATGGAATTGTGTAAAACTTTTGATAAATAAAATCACACTAAGGGAAGCTTCCCTTTATAGTGCTTTAAGCGTTGATGGAGTTCTGTTGACCTCAATGTGGAAGGATTTAAACATAAACTATAAACCAGATATCAAAGGTTAAGAAGCAAACCTAATATCATCTTGGCAGTTTTATTAAATAATCTACGCCTACGTCAGGACTTGGAGCTTATTAAAGGTGCCATCAGACGTCCAGAGTCCAAGATATAAATAAATTTCCACGATTCCACACAATATTCCACGGCGTCTATAATATTATTGTAACGGATACTTGAAATGAAATGAAATGAAATTGTTTATTCTGTAAATAGGATATTGGAATCACTTTTACACGTCATATTAAAATTTATGTAAAAATTAGCTAGATGAGTTCGGCATTTCCTATCTGACTACTCTGAGAAGAAAGGCCGAAACAAACTCAGAGGTCAGTCTCTTTTAAAGTCCAGACATAATCTTGGTCAGGCCATATGAGGACCATGTAGACTAGTGTCTGAAATGGTATTTTGAGGAAAGAACCATACAGATTTGAGTGGACCTGTCCAGTCAGTGCAAGCATTTGTCAGTAATCGCGGAGCTCAACTCTGAACTTAAGGAGCTCAACTCGACGAACAGTACCAAAGAAAGGACATTTGGGTAGGCCGCATAAACTACTCAAATTGCCAGACCATCATTAAAACTAACTGTGAAAGAAAAAAGAAAATAATGAAAGAAAAGAAACTAGAGAAGAAAAAAAAATATCCACATAGGCCTCACATTCACAATAATTAAAATACCTAATATAATACTTTACAAAGTAATCATGTCATTTGGCTCTCCGCCCATGGACCTGCCGGATCTACATGTACGGAGTCGCTACCAACTTTTCAATGGTTACAGGATGTCCCGATTTGTAGGGCTTAACAGATCAGCAGTAGGGCCTTCATATCCGGAGACATTGGCTATGCAATTTGTACAACATCCATTGTAATGCCAAATTCTGATCGTCGATTTTAAAGTAGCGGCTGTCAAAGTTAGAAGGTTATAGAAATCTGATTCTGAAGTTGTATTTACGGTAAATGCATTTAGGGTAAATACATTAGTGATTTGGCCTACGCTGTGATTTAAGTTTTTGTTTAGCAATGGAAGCGTGGCGGCTTCAAGTCTTTATGCTAAGGCTACACTGGTACGTTATCGCGAACTTTACTTCGCGCGCTCTCCCTCGCACACCACTCGACGTCTCGCTGAGCAACAGAGTGCGGACGAAGTAAAGTTCGCGATAACGTACCAGTGTAGCCGTAGCATAACAAACAGACTATAGTATTGAACGATTCGATTCGTATAAATGTACTACGTAAGACGTTATTTAAATTAACCGTAAAGCTCTCAAGTCTAGACGAGTCTTAAGAGCAACCATTTAACTTGTCAAGCTAAGCAGTTGCTCGTTTTAACACCGCATTGTAATCTACCAACTTAAGCTCTCATGATTCACTGGATTTGCAATTTAAATTCAACTCCTACAATCCGAGGAGGATTTATTTCACAGCTTTGCTGGTTTTATAACAACTACTGAACTATTAAGTTGGTGCAAAGGTCTCAGTTTTACATATCATCTTCATTATCAACCCGTTAGTTAGCGGTAGACTATGGGTCATCTATGAGTGGTTAAAGAGGACGGTGCCTTAATCACCATACTTGGTTGATGGATCAGTGACCACAATTGACAGGTGAGTGGTGTTGTTGGTCACCTTCATGTCTTGATTTCCCAGTAAGCCCGTTTTGCGGCAAGAAAGATAAGATAGTATTTAGTAAATAGTTTGAGGCTATAAGTTTCAAAAAGAAATATTGATTTTTACTAGAGTTAAAAAGATGGTTACTTATATAAAAAATAAAAATCAGTTTTAGTAATTTACAGCTTCCCAAACCACAGGAAGTCACGGATATTATTAAACCTTGTTTTGCAAGATGGTCGGGTCAGGGTTTCCTTGATATGTTGCCTAAGATTACCACCTTCACGCCACTTAATCCGTACGGTACTGCGGTATCTACAGCATTGTATAGGTGACTAATTAACTCTTCTAACTGATCTATTGTTAGTGGGCATCCGACTGTAGTTCCTTTCGCGGTCTCCAAACCTATTGTGTGGTCACTGACATTAGAAATGTGTTGGCGAAAATTGATGTTGATGTCTTTTTGTTTTGGGAGAGCTTTCTCTGTTTGGAGATAAGGATTCCCATAGATATTTACTTCGTGCGTTAAGTAAGTATTTGTGTAGTATTTGTCGCTTGGGGTAAAGCCTTTGTCACACACAGCGAGTATTCGCTGTGTGTGACAGGCAATTCACTGCGAATAGATTCATTCGCATGTTAAATTTTACTCTCTGCCAATGCGCATTCGCCATGAGAATTCACTGTGTGTGACTGGGTACTCGCTGCTAGTAGCGCTGCTCAGCGCGTCTGTATTGTCGAAGACTGTCGAAATTCTCGTTTAGGACTCGCTGTGTGTGACAGACGAATTGCGAATTGTCGCTGCGTGTATCACAGCGATTATTCGCTGTGTGTGACCAAGGCTTAAGCCAATGACAAGCAGTGGACGTCTTTCAGCTGGTATGGGGATATTCATTAAATATTTCATATTACTGTCAAGGTTAATCTGTTTTAAGCACATTGGTTATATTGCAGAAAATTAGGTCAAGCTTCTTGACACAATTACCTAAAACTGGTTGTATTGAATTATGCATTCAATTCATTAACACCAATTAACCAAAATTTAATTGGAAAACATCGTTTTAAAATCATTACCATAAAAGTAGATCTGTAATTAACCAAAATTAATGACGCTAAATTGATTGCAATTAAGAAGCATAAATAAAAACAAATGAGACAAATAGCCTACTCCTATAAACGAATAAAAATAAATTGCTATACATTAAACAAATTGTCGGTATCATGAGAAGCCGTGATTCATTCTGTAAGATGTAATTTTTCTATTGTGGTTACATGAAAATGGTGCTGTAATGAAGATAGTCTTTACAAAAACTGATTTCCTGAGCGCGATTGTGCAGAAAAAGAACATGAATGCGAATAATTATGGAATTATGAAATGTATTTCAGCGAATTTCGTGTAAGGTAAATGTACCAATACTCGTCGGGTTTTGAAATTCACTGACTTTAAAGAACTGCTGTGTGAAAAGTATTTCATTTAGAATTAAACTTTTTGCATAACTAAATAGGAAATTTATCTGTTATTCTAATTAACTAGTTCATTTTTATAACTTTGAGCGATAATAAATACTTATTAAGGCAAATGTAAAAAAAGGGTGATTTGTACCAGTAGTCGTCAGATTTGTACTATTACTCATCAAAAGGACCCAGTAATCGTCATTTTTTGATGCTAATATGAACTCTCAGAACTTGAACATAAAGTTCAAGATAAGTACCCATTTAAACAAATTGTGATTGTCTTTGATACCAGTGGCAAGTCTAAGAAACAAAAGGTAGAAGACCAAATCCCATGAAATAGGAATGTTGAATGGGAAAAAAATACAATTTAGTCTGTCAGTCGGATAATAAAAAAATATTAGACACGTATTTTCTGCTTTATCAATTAACATATTAATAAAAAAAATATTTAGATACTTAAAACGCATTTAAGTTAAGGAGTAGGGGTTCGCTACGTCACAAACTCACAACTCAATATAAAATCTACCGGAGAGTGACGTCATGCCCCATTTTCACTCAATTTAATGCCGTAATCTTTAGATAAGATAAAAAAAATACGTATCCATTTTATTTTAATAATCTATCTATAGAAGAAAACACAAATTTTGTCAACATCCCTATCACTAAAGTTAGCTGTTAGCAGAGCAAGTAGGCAATAAAAAAGGCAAGATAAATTAAATTCTAATATTTTGCTAAAAAAATTAAGACATGAGGCAGAATCACCAAATCTGTTTTTATTAAAATAAATTTTGACGTAAAAACGTGTTTTCGCTTAGTGTACTTGGTGTACTTGAACACGAGTGAGGCTTAGCGAATTACGACAGAGCTCCTTAAACCAGTCGGGGCTTCAGTCTTTTTAACTCCGGCATCCAAGAAGGTACCACGCCTGAGGTGAGAAGCAGAGATGCGGCGGGTTCTGTTCTTCTAAAAAGGTGACAAATCCTTGCTGAAGAACTATAGACCCATATCACTTCTTAGCCACGTATACAAGCTGTTCTTGAGGATCGTCACGAACCATCTCGCCAGGAGACTTGACGCGTTCCACCCACCAGAAAAAGCTTCAGCTTCTTCGTGTATGGCATTTGTGGACAACGAGAAAGTCTTTGACTCCATCAAAATATGAGGCAGTTCTGACAACTCTGCAGCGATGTCGAATTGACTGGCGCTACATCGAAGTTTTAAGGTGATTGTATAACACTGCAACGATGACTGTCCAGATCCAGGATAAGGAAGCCAGCCCCATCAAACTGCTCAGGGGGCTGAAACAGGGGGATGTGATATCCTCCAAGTTGTGCACCAATGCGATGGAGGACATCTTTAAGACGCTGGACTGGACTGGACAGGGTATCAACGAAACGGCGAGTACATCTCACTCCTTCGTTTTACCGATGACATCGTCAGGAACGCTGGAACAGTTAGACTAGATGCTGCACAGCCTAAATGGAGTCTCTCGGCGAGTTGACCTCGGCATGAATTTGGACAAGACTAAAGTCATGCCAATCCACATCGAAGGGTCTCTCTTCGAAGTTGTGAATGAGTACATCTACCTAGTGCAAGTCATCCACCTCGGTAGACACAACTTTGAGAAAGAAGCCGACAGAAGGTCCAGTTAAGTTGGACAGCGTTTGGAAAACTTCACCAAGTCTTTTCGTCGTCAATCCCGCAGTGTTTGAAGGCTAAGATCTTCAACCAGTGCGTCCTACCCGCTAGGACATACGGTGCCGAAACGTGGACATTGATAGTCGGGCTAGTCCATAAATTCAAGGTCGGATTCGGATTTTTTTTAAGGCTAAGATCAGAAATGAAGTTACCCGGAAAAGAACCGGAGTTATTGACATATCCGGCAGCGTAAGCAAGTTGAAGTGGCATTAGTGTGGCCATGTTTGTCGAAGGACTGATGGCCGGTAGAGCCGACGAGTCCTAGAGTGGACACCACGTATTGGCAAGCGCAGTGTGAGATGCGCCCCAGCTAGATGTGCCGACGACCTTAAAAAGTTGGCTGGGAGGACAGGGTATTGTGGCGCAGCCTGGGAGAGGTCTATGTCCAGCAGTGGACTGCGATAGGCTGAGTTGATTGAGCCGAGCGCGCTTACACATGACAAGAGCGAGCGAAGCGAGCTCTATCACAACAAAATCGCAAGCACAGTTTTGTACCGAGCCTGGGAACCGAGGCCAATGACGCCACGGCTGAGCAAAGTGCGCTCATTCAGGCGTTGAGCGAGCGAAGCGAAAACAGTACCCTAATTACGTAATATACGATCAATCAGAATTTGAATTGTTCTGAAACAGATTGCTAATCCATTGCTTCATCAGTTCGAAAAAAAAGTCTGCTCAACAACGTAAATAACGCAATGAATATTGTTGAACTGTCAAAATGAAACAGATTAGTCGGAATCGTTTACGATAATGTGTTGCGTAATTAGATAACAGGTTAAGAGACAGTAAGATCCCAGTTTTATCGTCAAATGTAGTCCAAACCATATAATTGTTTTTACAAGAGAGATAACATCTATGAAACTATAAAACGGTCCCGATAATAGTTATTATTCGTATTTTGTGGCATAAAACATAAAAATATCTACAACATGACGAGTTTAGAAGCAGCTATCAAGCAAGTCCCAATAATCGTCACAATAGTACATAAAATGACGAGTTCTAGGTCTAGTAGGAATTTTTAGGTACCAATAGATGTCACACTCGATAAAAAATACTTTTACATTAAAAGGGTTCCAAATTTCAAGTTAAATCGTTAGTTAATTAACTTAACTAATTCATCAAATAATCAGACTAACCGTAGACCCCACTGAAGCTTCATAAATCAAATCACAAAACTACTTGCTGAGTTCCACATTTAGCAGCTAAACTTGCAAAAAAATTTAAAAATTGTGAGACAAACTTTTCAAGTTTAATATTTCAGACGCCGTTACAGTTAAAACTCTGTGTTGTTATTTTAACTATGCAATATATTACCAAAAATATGTTGCCATAAAAATCGGCTAGTTTAATGTTTAGTAGAAAAAGATATTGATGTTTTTATATAATATGACGATTTCTGGGTCACTGTCGACTTCACCCACGTTTACCTTACTTAAATTCTATAGTTCATATTCAATTTCTTTTATTTATTTTTTTGCCAGATATATTCAATGTCCACATGGTTATTGTAACAGAGAATTTTAGAGTGATCAGGGCGATATTTATCAGCTTGCAGATGATTTTATTATTGTATGCTGTTGATTATGAAGTTTTAGCACTAAAAGCTTTTTAATTTCTGTACTGTATTTATAATACTCAAAATTCCTATATTCATGAGTTGTCACTCGTTAATATCATTATCTAATGACATCAGTTTAGGGTCATTGTATAGGTACAATGACCCTAAACTGATGTCATTAGATAATGATATTAACGAGTGATATGAATATAGCTATAGTCATTTAGCACTTATGTAGGCATAAGTGCTAAATGACTATAGCTATATTCATATGAAAAGATATAAATTAACTTTTCGCTCATTAAACTTAATGCCTACGTACATCCGGAATCTCAAAACTTACACAGAAACTAAAATAAATCTTCTAAAAGAAGATCCTTTTTTTAAGGAAACGTTAGAAATTAACAGACCGTTGAAATTCACACGTTTGGTAAAATATTCAATTGGAAGCCTCACGCAATAACTATCGCAACGCTTTGACCAAACAAAACGCAATGTTTGTTTGCTCTAGTGAGAACCGAACGCGAGAACGGGATCCAGTACATGTGCAGGAACTTAATTACTTATTTGAATATCTGTTATTTGTTTAAAACAAATAAAATCGTAGGAAAAATATTTTTAGTTAAGTAGGGTGAATCGTAGACTTAATAAAGTTTGGTTTCACGCGCTTCTTTCACTAGTTCCGTAAAATATTCAAAACAGGGGTAGTTTTAATTACACAGGTTTTTTTTTTTAATTATATATTTTTGAAATGACAGTTCTATTTTTAATCATAAGAGTTTTTCCAATATTTAGCTGTAGACTGCTTTACTGAAAATTAATATCGTCCTAACTAGCATACTTATTTTTTTTTTCTTGATTAAAATTCAACCGAAAAAAAATCATTTATAAAACACTGACTCAAAACAAATTCGCATTTTTTTTCACAACATAGACCTTGGTCTCACTTCACCTCACACATCCACTTTAAAAAAGTTTAAAAATTAAACTTTATTTGAACAAAATCAGTTCGCGGGTACAGTACAGCACAGAGGTGCGCGGGCGCACAAATTACACTGAACGCCTTGCGGTTGCCTTTGCGTACATTGGGGGATCGAGATTCGCTTTCGTAGCCTCAAGTGATGTAGACTTAAGAAAAAAGTAGACTTGGCCACACATCATGATCATGAATGGCCTCTTGGACAAATATGGCGCGAAGGTTTGAAAGTGCTAATTTGATGTTTATGGTGTGAAGTGAAAATTCGTTATTTGTAAGAATTTATTGCTGTTTCAGTATGTATTATGCGTGGGAGGAGCAGCAGTGTATTTTATTATTTTGTGAAGTGATTTCGGAAGTCAGGGGGTCTACACTCTAAGCGAAATACGTAGTTACGGATGTTTCGAACTCCGTCTCACGTCGTAAGTTATATGGAGTACGAAGCGCCCGTAACTTCGACCGAAACCAATCCCCAGATTTATCTGAAGTTTGAGTACGTTTCGCTATGGTTAACGAGATAGTCAAAATTAGAATTTCATAGCTTTGTTGTGTGAATAACTCAGAGGCAACCTTTATACCAAGTAGGTAGGACATTTAGTCATACTCTTTTTTTAAACGTAGTAAAAGCCAAAATCTTTGTTTTATTTTGTTCCTCATTATTTTACTCTTCCACAGATTTTTACAGAACCAACAAATACAATATTTCGTAAAAAATATTTCTGATACTCTTCTCTCTAGGTATTAACCAATAACTACTTATTTCATTCAATAAAATTACATTATAAAATTCGAAAGTCGTAATGAACAAGCAATTTCTTTGAATTCACTTCTTACTGGCCGGTTACAAACGGGCATGATTCGAGAAAATCATCTCGCTATGTCACCCCGCCATCTTGGAAAATGAATTGAAAGCGAGGCGCGAAACCAGTTTGACGTAAGCGACGTAATTCTAGTTAGCTGTGAAGATATCCCGTTGGGTATTATTAATTTGAAGTGAGTAGGTACTGACTGTATAGTAATGCAGCGAGTAATCATAATTTATGGGACAAATCTAGTTCAATTTCTTGTAAAATAAGGTGTGCTACATGCTACAAGAAGGCTTTGAGGAAGGCAAAATCCTAATAACTTTTCAAAAATTTACTAAAGTACTGAATACTTTGCGTACTGTGGATTGAGTGTATGATCATTGTCTTGCCCTCATCCCAATTTATTTGGGGTCTGAATAGCAAATTTTCTTCTTCTATACTTCTTTATTAGTCGTCATCTCATTAGTCACTCCCTTTCTACCCAAATCATCTTTCACACAGTCCAAGCGTCCTTTCTTTAGTCTTCCCCTACTCTTTATATTCCACATTCATACTCAAATCTTTCCCCACGACATTTTCATATTACATTATATTGTGGAAGATTTCATGATATTCCTTTCAGATTTAAAACTTGTTTTCTTCCTGGTAACCGGGTCAGAATTAACACCAGTTTGCGTTTAATTGAATTCATTTACTAGGCATTTAAATTGGTCCTTGTAATTGGGTCCTAACTGTCTTGTTCTAAACGCTGGTAGACGGTAACCCTTTCCACTCAGACGGGGTTTATATTAATTAAACGCCGGGTATCCGTTATCTTTTAACTCGTGTTACTGATACAGATAACACGACGTCATTAGATAAAATGTATCCGCCGAGAGTTGGTTCAACAGGCTCCAAGAGATAAAAGCTGAATGCATTTCTAAGTATATTATAGAATCTATAAATTTATTCATACGACTTAACTATGTTCAAATTTTTTTTTTTTCATCAAGCTTTCTTAGTATCCATCGATATTATTAAACTATTCAGCTGTAATCATAGTTATTTTAAATGAAATTCTACTTTAATACAGATCTTATGGGGCAGGTATTTAATCAATATCATGGAACTATACCTAATTGCCTGTAATTTGGCGTCAAATCATCGTCAATTCTTGATCGGGAATTCAAGGGAATTCCAAAGGAGCGAAAGTTTAAGACTAAACTATGATAGAACAATGCTTCTTCTTTTCGTGTGGTTACTGGTTAGTGACTAACCTGGTGTCAGACTTTCAAAGCCGCCCATGGGCCTCTGACTTGGCTGCACATGCGATCGAGAAATATCTCTCTCTCAGGTATGGCCGGTTTCCTCACGATGTTAGAACAATGCTAATCTCTTCGGACGAGGCTATCATATAATTATAATTGAACTTCACTTACAGCAGGTAAGTTCGATTATTCATCAAATCTCTCTCAGTCCCTGAAATTATGAAAAAAACACAGTTTCTTTTGATCGTGTTTCAATCTTTTCCATCTGTCCTAGTCTAAAGAATACTTGGTCTACATCAATGGTGCGCTACCGGGGGTCACAGATGGCTGCACCACCTAATGTGCTATGGTCTGCCGCCGACCATGCTTCAAGACGCCAGGGGAAAAAACTCAGGCTGATGAACCTACCGTGCTATATGGGAACCCATGGTGGAAAGGAAATTGTCTGTTGTTAAGGCATAATTATAATAAGCTAGGGTATGGGAAATGGATGGGTAAATATGTGATTTGAATTAATAGTTCATTCTGAAGGAGGAAACGACTTAGTAAGTAGCTAGATGAAATCGATTAGTATAGCTTGGGTTTTCAATGGTGGCCACCACAAAACGTCCGCAGGACGGTCGTCATGGTTTGACTTTACGGTGTCAATAAAAACGCTCTCTAGGGAAACACACCAACCTATTTTCAAAAATAACATTTCTTTGCCGTCATTCGACAGTAAATTGCGAACGCTATATACCACCGTAGCCTAATGAAACCCTAACCTTAACGCGCGAAGCCAATCAGAAATGTTTTCCAAACTTATCGAAGGATTATGAAAAAAAAAAGACGTGTGGCACTCGGGGACTGCCGCGGCGAAGCTATTGCATAGCATTTTTTATCAACTTACGCAATTGTAAAATATTAACCCGAATACAAGAAATAGCAATGATGACATTGACAGGAACTGTTATTCACATTTATAGTTTTTAAAACTTGACACAACGTAATGGGAACATCAAACTAATAAAAAGGTTTTAATTTAACTATTAATAGTCAAGGATCATTCGTCTAAGTAAATTTGAACTTTATTGTCAAACAGTTAAACATAATTTTCAATACAACACTCTCGTATCATTCGTCTAAGTAAATTTGAACTTTGTTGTCAAACAGTTAAACATAATTTTCAATACAACACTCTCGTATCATTCGTTTAAGTAAATTTGAACTTTGTTGTCAAGCAGTTAAACATAATTTTCAATACAAAACACTCTTTCTTAGGTACTCGTATTTTCGTTACGGAATTTCTGGATTAGGTCTCCACGCTCAAGGCCCGCGATAGAAGCTATGCAATAGCTTAAAAAAAATTGTAGCTTCAGTCGGTCTTCTTAGAGTGTCGATGGTGATCTAAATTATTGAGTTGGCCCAGAATTTGGCTACGAGTATGGCGCCTTTAGTAGCATGTATCAGTTTAACGTGCAGACAACAGGATACGCAGAACACAATATTAAGTATTCCATCGTTTGTGGAACAGCACCACATTCACACTTCAGTGTGGAGTCATCTATGAATCTGGGTCCGGAGTGATTTTATGTCATGTTAATTTTTCAGGGTTCACCAATATTGAAATAAATTGATTGTATCTAAAAGACTATTAATCAATCATGACTTAATAACATGAATAGGTGCTATTTAATAGCTTAGCAGAGATACAATCTTCCAGCCAGCAAATTGTTAGTAATGACAGGTAGAGCTGATACTATCTTTGAATCAAAATATTCATTTTGTTACATGAATGTAACGAGATAGTTTCAAAACAATAGGTAGCGTTTAGCGCTACGTTTTTAAATCGAGGTCCAATTTTATACCGTGTTTTTGTCAGTGATATAATAATTACAGTTTGTTACGTTGCACGTTGTAATTAAAGAAGAGTTAGACTTGGTCTGTTTTGTTCGAAATTATCAGGTTATAGGTATTGTCATAATAAGCACGTACTTAGTTTTAGTTAGCTTAAATACCTCACCTTTTTTCCAACTATATTGGGGTCGGATTCCAATCTAACCGGATGATACTGAATTGATTATAAAAATATGCTCCTTAAGTTCCGAGTTATGCTCCACGATTACTGAAAAACTGCACTGTCTGGACAGGTCAACTCAAATCTGTGTGGTTCTTTCCTCAAAATACCATTTCAGACACTTATCTACATGGTCCTCATGGCCTGACCCAGATTAGTTTATTTCGGCCTTTCTTCTCAGAGTAGTCAGATAGGAAGCGCCGAAATCATCTTAATATGACGTGTAATTTTTTTTTAATATGACGTGTAAAAGTGATTCCGATATCCTATTTACGGAATAAACAATTTCATTTCATTTCCTTTTATTATTTTTAATAAAAACGTCCCTTTATCATACTTATTCACGTTAAAACTGCAATTCCAGCAAAACTGCTGAAACGACATCACTATTTCATAAGCTATTAGTTGGTAGGTAGGTAATAAACTTAGTTCAGATAAGTGGTGACTTATGTTCTACTGTTCTTAGTTGGCAATTAGGCATGTAAACCATTTGGCATTGCACCATATTAGACGCCATTGTCACTTGAAAGGAACTTCAAGTTATACATGTAGAGTGAATTGTAAGTATTGTAACTTAGGCATTTAGTTTGAGACAGATGCAACCACTTGCAAAAATATTGTGGAGGTTTAAGGACTTTTAGGATCCAATATCTTCTATACAGCACAGGCAGGCTTTTTCTAATCTACTTCATCATCATCACCATCATCATCTGCCCAGTGTTTTCCAAACTACGAGTATGTTGGGGTCGGCTTCCAGTCTAACCGGAAGCAGCTGAATACCAGTGTTTTACATGGAGCGACTGCCTATTTGATCTCGACAACCCAGTTACTGACTAACACGATACCTCTTGGTACAGCCCGATTCAAACGAATGGCGGCTCGGAACATGAGGCGAGTCGCTGCGCAGTAACTAATTCATGTATCAGCGGGAGTGGGTACTACTGGGCAGCTTGTGGCTAACTTCCGAGTCGCCATTATGTTTGAATCGAACTACAAGACTGATTGTCTTGGCCTTTATTCTCACCTACTTAATACTCTTAAATTCTTTCATTCACTGGCAGAGTCGCACTGTTTAAAGCGCTGGGTTTAGAATAATGAAATTTTGCACAAGAGGTCCTTTTATGTAGGTATAGCGAAAGTGTGTGGACCTCAGGACAAGCTGCTTCTCACACGGACAACTTTACGTCGCTTGCTCCGGAGTCACCAGTCCTGACTGTCTGTATATTTTGGCTGCTGAGAACAAAACTACAAACGTAGTAGATATACAGGGAAGTTTTATAAAAATGTGGCTGTTATTGTAGTGTATTATGATTATGACTTCCCTGCGAACGAAGTCGCGGGCAGAAGCTAGTAAAAAAAAGTAAAAGAGACTTGAAATATTCCATAAAACTTGTTTTGATTCAAATGAAAGACTTTCGTTATACCATTCAACTTACCTAAACATCATTAATTTCATTTTAAAGAGTGGCATGACAAGCCAAAATGATATTTCTTTCTCTAAATAGGAAGTGACGAATGGGCCAACATCGTCCATTGTATAAACGCCAGAGCCAAGTTACTCAACCAATATAATCTTAGCAATCAAGTGAACGTTAAGTTTTTCTGTAATTATTCACGTCACTGGGATGTGTAGGAAGCGTTTCTTCACTATTTCTAGTTTATTCACAGTTGGCTGAGCATTGCGTTCTATGTGTGTTGTTGGAAATGCGTAGAACATGTTGTATCTATATTTTTAACTAGTGGTTAGCAAGCGGTTTTGTTTTAAAGACTTGTGAGGTAGCTTTTTTGGAGGTTGTCTAGAGCTTATATTGATTGACGTGTTGTCTTTATGTAAGACACAATTAACAATTCTCTAAAGAAACTTGATTCTGAAAAACCAGATATTTGTTGAACTGTAATGCTTCAATTAGGTTTTGCGCTTTCTAATGAAAACACGCTCTACAAGTCGACATGAACCAAACGACTGCTTGTTGAGCTTACGTAAAGTTAATTTTTAGGACCAAACAGAAACTGTATCTCCGTGCATAAGTACAGCACAATCACATCGTCCTGTAAATTCTATAAATGGACTAGGGTAATCGGCTAAACCACGATAACCTAGCAGAAAACAGCAGCAGGAAGATGTGGTAAATGATGACAAATGAGTCAATGGAAAAACCATTGAGGGTGGAATACATAGGTACTGGAGATGGAGACAGAAGGAGGCGACCATCATCATCTTCAAGCCCTGTTACTTGGGGTCGGTGCAGTATGATTTCCTTCTTCATTCGCCCCTGTCAACCATCACGCTATTAATTTGTCCATTTTATTTCTTGTCATTCCTCTCACAATTTATTCATTTTTTCTTTGGCCTTGCTTACCCTCTCCATCCAACAGCAAAAAGGAAGAAATCCAAATCCAAGACGCACAACTGATTAGAGGACACTGCCCATCCTCGCTAAACTTGAAGATCCCTTCACCACAACACCTGTAAGTCCCCACAATCTCAGTACACTTGCATGCAAGTGATTACCACATACGTTACGCCACGCCACGCTCGGCGGCGCGTGTCGCTCTGCTTGCGACGCGCATCGCTCGTAAGAATGCAGGACAAAAACGATATCTTCGCATAACCTACGAGAATGTTAGGATTTCTGAGAAGATTATAAGGTAGACCTGGATGGATGGAGGATTATTTATGAGGTGTATTGTCATTGCAATTGTAAGTCTACTGTTGTAGTCAAGTGTTGTAGTTCAAGATTAAATATTTCAAACTGAAACTCAACGCAAATCGAGGTAAGTCTGCTGTAGGTGTTGTATTATCCTAATGCTACATTAAATTAAATTAATCATGCTCACTCTTTGAAACCAAACTATGTATTAGATCGCGGAGGTCAGGCGGATTTAAAATTAGCTGTTATAGCCAGACGGTTTTCTATCGATTCTGTCTCTCGATATCAGAAACAGAACTTGAAATCAATCCAAGTTTAATAAAGTAACATCTACACGGTATTCTGCATGACCCCATGAATCACATAAACCAGGACAGTCTGCCAAAGAGGCTCAGTCGTGGCAACTGTACATCGTCGCACTACTTGTAGGAGACGCAAGAAATCACCGTATCTAACCATTATCTGGAACGTGCGAGCTTGTTAACTAGCCCCTACCGGTCTGGTGCAATGGTGCTCAAAGTTTTCTAGACTGACAGAATCATTTAGGTGTCTATTTCGATATTTTCTGCCATATGCCTGTAAATTAGGGATGCGTCGGGGGATGCGCGCGAACGTACGCGTATCTCCCGGGCTCATGAAAGTGACGGGAACCGTGGGGTGTTACACATAACATAACATCAAGCCTTGTTTCCCCGAAGGGTTCGGCAGAGGTGTACCTGTAGCAGGTACACCCACATTTCGCCAGTTATGTTTAAGTCCTATGTAATAGGGGGCGCGCCTATTGCCATCAAACGGGCACAAATCCAAACTCCGGGATGCTACAGAGAAAATCCAGATAGAAAATCGTACGATTCCCGGGTGAAATTCCAGATAGAAAATCTCTATCTGGAATTTCACCCGGGAATCGGACCCAAAACCTCACGCTCAGTAGCGCTTGCGACCATTAGACCAATGAGACAGTTGAGTCGAGTCGAGTTGGGTTTCAGTCGTTAGGAATCCGTCATAGTCCTCCACTCTCCCCAAATGGAGGGTATCAATGAGGATTTCCCAACAGAAACAAAGTTTCGGTCCTTTGAATGTTGTTTTTTTGTGAATTTTGGTTGTAGGTTAATGTAAACTGAATGAGTTCTAGTTTTGAAATGTCTGAATTATGAGGATGCTGCATCCTACAGTTAACTTTTAAAAAGCATCATAGCTAAAAAAATCACAGAAAAACGTAGGCCACGGGTTGAGCACCACTGTCCAAATCAATAGAGATATAACACTTTATGAGCACCCTGTATATAGCGTAATGTGTGTTTGTTAAGTTTTTTGCTGAAAATGAAACTAGTTCGCGCAAAGAAATGATTTGTGGAAAATTACTGTCACTGCATGAAGAAATGAATGGATCAGTTTTTGGATGTATGAATTATGTATGTTAATTAAATGGAGATAGAGATACTACGCATTTCTATTTGCAAGACTTAAAAAATACAATAGACGACGTATATTTAGTAACCTAATCCACTTAACTTTTCTTGAAGAACCCTGTAAAAATCGACACGTGTTTTACCTTTCAACGAGGATGACGGTTGACTTGTTGCGAATCCGGACACGACGTGTTGCCACGAGAAGCGTCGAACGCAGAGGCTTGCCGAGCTTGTCGTGGCAACACGTCGTGTCACGACTGCGTGAGTCAATTAACTATCTTAAAACTTTTTCATTCTTATTGCCGCACATGATGTGTCATTAAATGAATACAGAATCAGATCAAATACACGGCTAAGTTTATTATACTGTTGATAATGAAATGACTTGATTAGCATTTGAACCTCTTTAAATAAAAGTACCATAATAATGATAAGACGAAATAATGGCTGCTTCTTTTTAATATTATTAACTAAGTACCTGCTTTGCACGGTTTTTACGACTTGACAAAATATTGAGCTTTCTTTAATAAATGTAAGTTTAATGTACACATAAACCATACATATAATACATATAAACCTACAGTAATATTTTTTTAATTTTTTTATTTATCTTCTGGGAAGAAGAAGTGGCGCAACAAACTCACCAGCAGCACAGCTGTCTGTTCGAAAACAATCAGACACAAATAGATCTCGGGGAATCCTTGTGAATGCTCATTCTTTTACACACTAGATCCACATTTAAATTCACCTGTCTATATTACGAAACTCTATCTCTTACTCAAAGTTCACCGTCAAGTTGAATGATTAGCACCAAAGCAATGTGTGACTTGCGCAAGAGATCCAATTGAATCGTTATTCTGACCGCAATTATTGTAATTGTTATTAGTATTAATATCCGACTAGTTGTTGCCTCTGGGTTCGGTTGCGTGTCCTATGGATTTTATGGCCTTAGGAACGAGGTTGAATGGAGAAGGTAGATCTTGGAATGTGAGAAGGGTTTCGTATTTAAGGTTATGTCGAAGAACTAAAGAAGAAATCAATGTTTTTGGCAGATGACTTATGTTCCTATTCGCTTACAGTACAGTAATTTCGTTTAGAAAGAAAAGTGAGGCACGTCTTCGTGGATAGCACTATCAATAGCTTAAGGCGACGACAAGCTACTATTAATGATTTTATACCGGAAATTACGTCTAAATGAGTTGTGTTAATGATTTGGAAAAAATATATGTTAAATTAAAGCATTTTCTTAATAATTTAATCTACGAATATTTTAGATTATGTTTACATACTATGTTTATAGTGAAATTAATTTGTAAAGTTGTGTCTAACGCGGATAAAAAATTAATAATTACTCAAAAGCGGTCAAGCGTATTATTCTGAAACTTTCACCATTTTAAAGATAATTAAAATATTAATCTTTTAATGTAAGAGTTTTATTAAAATGCCTTCTGTTTTTTGTATAATAAATTAATAATGCGTCAAATTGGTGACAGCGCTCCTTGATGCGCGAGTTCTATTACTGGCTGGATGTACGACGCGTTGCGTGAGCTCAGTACAAAACACGTAAGCTAACCACTCAAGGTCACTAGCATGTATCTGTCTCTTAAATTAGCTAAGCACAAATAATCTGGTCTATAGCTGTCGCTGGAGGCTCGCAATAGGGTCGCAGCATAATACTGAGCGAGGCCGTTTTGCGTGGATGTGACGCATATTTTCCCCCAACTTGTTCATTTCGTGTTTGTGTTATTTTTTTGCGTCATGTTTACCGTTTTCCTTCCGGCTTTTTATCTTACAATGAAGATTAAGAGAGCACTGCTGTCTGTCTTTACATAATTCCAAAGTAAAAAAAAAATACTAATATAAAATAAAGGGCAGTGTATAGAGTGCCACCAGTGGCACTCTATCCCTATCGGATAAAGTGCCACTACAGGCACTCTAGTAACACCGCCTCGGCCCGGCCAAAGTGCCGCAAGCATTGGATTGTCATTGTCACTGTCACTAAGTCACGTCACTTGGTATTTTGTTTGATTGTCGAGGTTAAATCGCTGTAAAACACCACATTCCCAAAACATTACATTCTCTTGTGCCTAAACGGACCCTGGCACTTCGCCGGCCGCTACCGCGGCACCGCTTGCTACGCTCGCTCGGCTCGTGCGTTGTGTGGTCACAGTTCTAACCTAACCTAACCTAAATAACAAGTGACAGTGACAATACTGACATTGCAACGCTCACGGCACCCTAGCCGGGCCGAGGCAGTGACACTAGAGTGCCACAAGAAACTCGCGGCACTCTATACACTTCGTAAAATAAAACTCATTAAGGGAACAAGTGATTTACTCTTTGCTGAGACCTACACGGTATGTGTTAAGGGCACGGTGTGTCCGGTATAAATCGCGATGTTATAATAATTCTTAAATTAACTCGTTACATCGAATGACTAGTCCCTGCCCCCGGCGCCACTTTCCCGTTTAAGTGCTGACTATGCTGTTTGCTAAACTTAAGATGTTACTTAATCTCTATTAGATTATAACATCCACACACTTTCTACAAGTAAATTGGATTACAATTATTATGGTTACTTACATAATAATGTGGGTTATGGAATTATGGTTAAGTAAGATTTTGCTGGGAGTTTCTACCCACTTCCTTATAAAAAAGCACAGAAAGGTGGACTGTTTGTAAGCAGTCTATTGCGCATATAGTCTTAATTCACAGAAATTTTCTAGTAAATGAGATTTGATTTGAGTTTTGTTCCGATTTTTTGAGTTTTTAACCGACTTACAAAAAGAAGGAGGTTCTCTTTATCCGATGTCTCCGTCAATTGTGGGCCGATTTAAAAAATCTTTTTTGTTTGAAAGGATATGCTCCCGAAATGGTCCCATATAAATTTTTATTTTGCTTTGATAGTTTTTGAGTTAGCTTCAATAATACGTATTTTTTCCACTTAGTCTATGTGGATGATTATATGATGATAAATTCCTGTCACAGACTGCTACTTACATAGCAGGTAGTGGTATTCGAATTTGTGTGGGATACCACAACAAAAAAGTGAAAAATATATTTTTTTTACCAAAAATAACAACCGACTTCCAAAAAAAACACTAACAAATGAAAAACTATATAACTTTAATTTCGGAAGTCGGTGGCTTTGGTCTTGAATTTGAATTTTTTGCCACAAATTCGGTTGTTATTTTTTGTAAAAAGTTTTTATTTTCCACTTTTTTGCTGTGGTGCACTTGTGCATGTAGTCACGGTACCGCAGAAACCTATGTACGTACCTACTACTATAGCAAACATGCAACTATATAACACATTATGAGAGCAGCTGCTCACAAAGCTTTTTTCCTCAACACGGCTAATACCACGACCTATGCGCGTCGGTTGACGGCACACCTGCCGATTGCGGGTAGACAGCGGCAGTGGGAGGTGGGGCAGGCCGGGGGCGCCCCGGGGGCAACAGGGATGCGCAGGGGTGCAAAATATCAAGGTCTGAGAACGGAAGCGAAGCACCTGTGTACACACCCTACGCTTGAGGCTATGAGGTAAGCGGGCTGATCGTGTTTTGTTTTATTTTTTGGATTTGGAAATGGAAGCTCGCTGTTTTGTTATGCTTCATAAAGGTAAATAAATAATAAGTTAGCAAGAATAACAAGATCATAGAGTACTTGTTTGTTTTAGCTTTTAATGTGAAGTTGTTCTCATTTTCTAGATAGACTGGCTAACAAATGGGAACAGACGCCTCGAAAATGGTAAAGCATTATGGAGAGCAAAATGTTGATCACTGTCTTTCAAAATTAAAGGAGGTAAAAGGTATAACGTTGTGAAAGACAGAGTAATAATGTTATCTGAGAGGAATGGATGTGCTGTAGCTAACAGTTTTGCTTTATCTAAGCAAAATTGTTAGCTACTTTTCTCAGAGCTAGTTAGTGTTGAGTTGAATTAATGAATAACAAGAGCAGTGGTGGCCCAGTGGTAACGGCCTCGACTTACGAGTTGCAGGTCGTGGGTTCGAACCCAAGCAGGCGCTTTACTTTGTGTAAATAATTTCATCACCACTACTCTCAAAACGGTGAAGGAAAACATCATGAGGAAACCGGCATGTTTTAGAACAAAAAATTCGAAGACTTGTGACATCTACCAACCCGCACTGGGCCCGCGTGGTGAATTACGGCCCACTCCTTCTCACAGAGAGGAGGCCTGTGTCCCAGCAGTGGGATCATTAATAAGGCTGATGATGAATTGAATAGGTTGAGGGTCTTTCTGAACAGTAGATTGTGAGCGTTGATATAAAGAAACTTTAAGCTACCCGCTTATTCCCTGGCCCCATTATTAGAAAGTTCATTATAAAGCGACGGTTAAAGTTGAATGAACAATAAATGTCTGGACTGGGCGGTTTTTGCGATAAATTCTTGAACACATCACTTTTAGCTGTTACATGATGTAAACATTGTATATACATAGACTGTTGGTATATTTGTGTGGATAAATGAACTGTGTAAATGTGGATAAATAAAAAATGTATTTGTGTGGAGAGCAGTGGTGGCCCAGTGGAAACAGCTCCGACTTACAAGTTTTAGGTCGTGGGTTCGAACCCAAGCAGTCGGTTTACATTGTGTAAATAATTTCATCACCACTGGTCTCAAATCGGTGAAAGAAAACATCGTGAGGAAACCGGCATGTCTTAGAACCAAAAATTCGAAGACATGAGACATCTACCAACCCGCACTGGGCCCGCGTGGTGGATTACAGCCCATTCCCTCTCACAGAGAGGAGGCCTGTGTCCCAGCAGTGGGAACCTATATCTGTGGTGGGAACTTTAATAGGCTTATTATGATTATGATGAAATAAACGTTATAGAGTTATTGTCACATTGCCTTGAAGTTTTCTAGATGCATCAAAGATGGGGAGATGAATCGGAGTTAGTATCTGTAACGCGATGAACAAAAACAATTTTAGTAAAGCTAATAAAGTAGGTTATAAGTAAGTCTTTATTCTTAGTTTAGAAATCCATTTGGAAAGACCTTAGTTACTTTGTTGGTTAGAGCCTACTATTTTTTCCAAATTAATTTATATTTTCAGAAAAGTTATTAAACAAAGTCAAAGTCAGGGTTTACAGCCGTAATCCCGAGTTTACACCCGATATACAAGTTGTGATAATTATTTTCAACAATTCTTTTAAAATACTTAAAAACCTGAGTATCAAAAATAAATATCCATATTGTTCCAGCCCACAGTTTGTTAACTATTTTGGTCACCGTATTGTTAAGTTTTCTACAAGTTTTGCATACAACTAGTTTTTACAACTTGTTTTTGTTGTAAACAATAAACGAAATTATTCGTTTAAAAAAAAAATACCTACGAGATTGTGACTATACTTACCTATTTGTTTCTGTGCCGTCTTAATTTATTGACATTTTATTATTATTAACTATTAGTGTTTGGCATGAAATTGTAACAATAGCATCATGTAATTAAATTACCTTGACTTTTATATTTTATTTTCATTTTGTTAATGTGATATTTGATTATCTACCTATAAACAATTTTGTATGTCTTTTGCGGGACGTAGTATGGACATTTACATATTTGTAAAAGATCTGTATATTTTTTTTATCACATACTTCACAATTTATAACGTAATTGAATTGAATAGACATAACATGTAGAATACATGGTTAATACCTTGCTGTAAACGCGGGCTAGGTAAGTATCTCAATATTATAAAAAAATATACTTAAATGTAACCTCACACAATATTTAAACGCACGATTAACATTCTTATATCCGAAGGTTACGAGGTCCGATCGTAACATACGATTATACGAGATTTATAAAACGTTTCCACATAATTATTATGTGACCTAATTGTTCAAGTGTTAGAGATACATTATGGCAGTTAGTATAATTATGTGTTATGGCAAATTGTGAGCTGTGTGCAGTTTTAAGTGATTACGATCGTTGGTAATGCAATTTTAATTTTAGGTTTAGACTTTTGAGCAGGCGCCTCTTTGTGTCTGGATCACGGATCGCTGCGTGCATGCAATATGGCACGCCCCTTGGAAAGATTGCCTGATGACCTAAAGAAGGTTCTAGCGGGTAAAAATAATCGGGAAAGTTGAGACCGACTATATCTATATTGATAGCAAACTAACACCCCCTTCAAGCCCGACCGTATCCACCGGGATACGCGCGTCACGGCGGCGTAGCCCGGTGGACACGGTGGGGCTGGACGGATATTCCGTTTGGTCTGTGGGTTGTTTCTCTCTATGGCCTGAGATATTTTATCGTCGATTAGAAGTAAAATTGTCAAATAAAATTTTATAGACTTGACCAATACGGAAATCCTCGCAAACGAAACCAATATCATTATCAGCAATCGAACCAGAACTTAATCGTAAATGTAATAACCCCAGTTATCGTGTAGGTGTATCCAGATTAACTTGTTAAAAGATCAAAGACTCCGATGTGTAGGAAGAGTTATTTTTAAACCGATTGACAAGTAAGCGGTGCGTTTAAGTTACATGACTTTAAATGTCCACCCACGGTTAAGGCTAAGTAGTGCAAGTGTTAATTGTGACAGGTCGTTAGATTGTAATCTATATTCGATAGTGAAATAAAAAAATCTTTAAAGTGTCACTAGTAGCCATATTGGGTGACTTGACAAGTCTGTCTGTTTCTTAGTTGCAATTTTTTTGTTGAACAGCAAGTAGGTAAACGTGTTTTTGCATAAATGTAGGGAACAGCAGATTTTTTTTTTCGCGATTTCAGGTTTGGCCCCATAATAAAAGTTGTTCATAATGATGAGTAAAGTCACGTGTTTAAGTATCGGTCACTAATTACCAGTCACCCTATTGAAATTGTTGACATACCGAAGGGCAGATTTTTAAATCTTCAGATAACTTTCAACATGAGTTAAGACAGCTTTTGCGTAGAAAATAATGTTTTAAACCTTCGTGCTGAAGACGTGCTTCGGGCCCGCGTGGTACATTACGGCCCCCTCCCTAAATTATAGACTGATTATGATTATGATGACCTAATGCAACCTACTGGAAAAGCTAGTTTTAGACTAGAGTGGTAATTTCAGAGTAGCCTATTGGGTAACGCGGCAACTAACATAAGAACTTAAGAGCAACTAACATAAGAGCAACTAACATAAGAGCAAGTAACGCAGAAGTTTTACAAATATCAATTAAAACACACATGTAGTAATTAGTCCCAAGGTTAGACCTTTTACTTCCCAAAGGCGTAAACCTAATTAAAAACGGGAATCCACACTTTTTTTCTCTCATTCAAATTTTATCTGATATTTACTTCTAAAATGTCAGTCCAACAATCATTGGATTATCTCAAGGTGTAAACAAGCATCAATTATTTTAACTAGCAGTTAAGATGATAACATATCACGTGTGGTTAGTGGTTAACTACACAGTACTGTTATTAAATACATAGTAAGATAGATCTCCTGTATGATAATCCGGAATTTGATTGCGTAAGATTTGAACAACGTTATATTATACGTTATTAGAAGCCATGCTACATAAAAGTGAATAACATTACTTTATTGAAAACTAGCGACCCGCCCCTAGTTGGCACGGTTTTAACAACTACATAGTTGAATATTTATGTATTACACAATGTACACAAAAAGCTTCCTTCTTTGGTGCAAAACATCCGCAACAAAATCCGTTGCGTAATTTAGAAAAACAACGCAATAACACAGACAGACACGCAAAGCGACTTTAATTTATAATATATATAGAAGATATATGTATATAGAAGAATATGTTAATAGAGAGGAGCTTTTGGCTAAGTAATAACAGCCGCACGAGTCGATCGCTACGGTTGCCGGGGTTGGACCGTGGACGGGAGACCATCTTTACATACCGAGACTCCTCCGTGCTTCGGAAAGCATGTTATGCCGTCCCGGCTGTTACTCGTGAATCTTTGACAGTCGTTACGGGTCATCAGAATCACGAGTCTGAAAACCAGTCTTTACTAAGGGGTATCGTTTTACCCAGTTACTGGGTTGTGAAGGTCAGATAGGCAGTCGCTCCATGTAAAATACTGGTATACAGCTGCATCCGGTTAGACTGGAAGGCTAGGCAGATTGATAGATATGTATATAGAAGATACAGATATGCAAACGTCTAATAAATGTAAGCCAATGGTGTTAAATTAAAATTAATTGTTGACGATGCTAACCACATTACCCTCATTTTTAATTCGTTTCAGTTGGCTAATAATATTGATGGAATCATAAAATAATAGTTAAATTAATAACCGTTGTAATTAACATACAAACAATACACAAACTACATGGTACGTAATATGAGGACCTACTTATTTAATTTCTTTGACCCAATGACTCTCTGCTAAGTGTGGTTTACTTTCAATTCTAGCATTTCCTAGATTTAAATCCTAAAGAAAGAAGAATTAGATACAGGGGGAGTTCATGAGATTGGGAGTTCTGACCGAAAATCGAAACAGCGAAGAATGGCCGATGCGCTTGATTTGAGAAAAGCAAGACAGAATTTTTAAGCGAGAGGAATCATCATCATTTCAGTCGAAAGACGTCCACTGCTGGACATATGCCTCCCCCAAGCATCGCCACTTAGACCAGTTTTGTGCTTCTCGCATCCGGCGGATTCTTGCGGCCTTCACCACTTCATGGTCATCGGTCCACTTTATGGGAGGCCTTCCAACGCTACGTCTTCCGGAACGCGGTCGATACTCCAGAACCTTTCAGCCCCATCGGCCATCTGTTCTGCGAGCAATGTGCCCTGCCCACTGCCACTATTCTTTGGCTTTAGGAATCATAATAATGAGGTATTCAAATTATCATAAGCTATTTATTACTGATATAAATACGGGCCATAGTTCAAAATCCTTACTTATTTTTATGGTAGCCAATACCTTACTAAGCATAACAGCCATAATTGTTTTTTTTTTGGAAAAATACATTTTTAGGTCAATGCGGAAGCCTATTTTATTAAGGAAATAAGTTCTCTATAAGATTAGTTAACGCACCATATTTGGGTCACATTAAATAAGGTCAAAACTATTATGTTCTTGTACCAGAGTGGGTGTTTAATACCATTTCGTTAGCGGGAATGTGCTTATTGGTCATTTTTGGGCACATGACCATTTACTCCGGCAGTCGGCCAAGTTTCTCTAAAAGGACGTGGTATCCAAACAGCTTTGGTCTGAATGAATACGATTTTTTATTGAATGAGATGCGTAGCTAGGTTTTGTAAATTGAAATGATTTGTAATATTCCGATTCTGTAGTTGAGATAATATGGCTTTTAGAAAATTGAACAGTGTTTTTTGTAACTAGGCGTTTGTCCAAGCATTTTGATGATTAAATTGGGTTGAAATTGAAATATTTTTTGATAAAATAATTGTTACTTTGAAGACAGAAAAAAAAGATTAACTCAATTAGGTAGAGAAGATGAAGTATTGGACTCTAGGTCATCATCATTCATCATTTCAGCCGAAAGACGTCCACCGCTGGACATAGGCCTCCACCAAGCACCGCCACTTCAACCAGATTGTGCTTCTCGCATCCAGCGGATTCCTGCGGCCTTCACTAACACGTAAGAATTTCAGACAGGATACGTTTATGTTTTATACGTTATTTCTTCTAAAATAGCAGTTATTTTTAAATAACTCTTTTCTTTCTTTCATCTCTAGTTTTATTGCTATGCAAATCAGAAGGTAAAAGCTATCATTACTTTCCTACAATTGTGTACAATTGAGGCCCATATAATATAATGATGGAGGAACAAATAAAAAACATCATGTTACAGACAGACCCAATGAGAGCTATTTTGAAATAAAAAGTACCTTATTTGGGATTAGGTCTAAGTTTTGAGCGATCGTAATAATTACCCAGGTTTAGTTTCACATCATAACAGCAGACAATGGTTTTCAAGGCTGCTTCAACATTAGATCACCAATATGATATAAGAAAATTATGCGAAAAACCAAGACTTAAGATTAACTTTCACAAGAACGACGTTATTGGACGACTTCTTAATTTTATAGTTACTTAGCAGTTTAAGTTAGGTACATTAAAATTACTTATTAGATACTAGGCAAGATTGTAATGTGAATAAAGTATCATCAACCATGAATTTTTTTGAGGAAAAAAAAAATAATAAAAATTAAGGCATCGCCAAGCGGTTGGTCGACTCTTCACGTGACCAGAGGACTGGTCTATTTTTTGACCAAAGAATCAACATCATCATATAATTGCCAGGTTGCGCGTTCATTGGCCAAAAAATAGGCCAGCTGTCAGCCTTGAGGCTGCCTGTCCACTGGAGCGGAGAGTAGAGGAGACGAGCGGAGATGTGCCAAAATTAACCAATAGAATTGCACCTCTGGAGCGGAATTTTGATTCTATTGGTTAATATTGACACATCTCCGCTCCTCTCCTCTCCTCTAATCTCCGCTCCGGTGGACAGGCAGCCTTATGCACATTTCCTGTTGACAGCGATGCGGACGAATTTTTTGATGCCCAATGATTATTTTCCCTCTTTTTTATACAACGTGAAATTTGAATCACAGTTTTGCTAGAACAAACGTTGTTCAGACCATGGTCTACTACCATTCTATAACAATCAATTAAAAAAAAAAAACGTCAATGGTATTTAAAAAAAAACACAAAGACTGATTTATTTATTAAAATTTCGGCCCGCATTGGCCGGACATCCTTGTAGTCCACGTGGACTCCTCATAACTCTTTTGAATGCCATATTGCTACCGCGATGAGTCCTTAGATGTTACGGTTAATGTTTGAACACGTTTGAGCAACATAAGACTTATTTGAGAACGCCTTGCTTGCGAACGAATGGCTTGTGGAGACCTTTGCATATCCATGGAACAATAATATAATTAACTTAAAAGTCCTTTTGAAAAACTAACAGTAGGTATGATAACTTTCCATCGCTAAGAAAGGTCGTGTTCTACCTATCTGGAAAACAGGCATTTTGGGACCTGCCTTTAATGAATATGTCTATTAGTTTTGACCCATTTTAAATTAAATCACCTGCCTCTACTCTACATACCCACTGGATTACTGTTAAATGCTTGCACTGACTGGACAGGTCCAATCAAATCTGTGTGGTTGTTTTCTCAAAATACCGTTACAGAAGCTAATCTACATGGTCTTCATACGGTCTGATCAATATTTCTATGTCTGAACTTTAAAAGAGACTGTGACCCCTGACTTTGGTCTTTCTTCTGAGAGTAGTCGGATAGGAAACGTCGACCTCATCTAGTTTTTATTTGACATGTAAAAGTGTTTGTACAAACCAGCTACTTACAGAAATAAAATCATTATCATTTACCAGAAGAGACTATCTGGTAATCGCTTCAGTTTATAACTTAGACCACATCCTACCAAGTTACCTGAGGTCTACTTAAGCACTACAAAGGATCGCATGAGTCATGCGGAGGAGCATGCCCGACCTCACTTAAGCACACGCGAGCTCACTTAATTCCAACTTAATTTACTTACAGAGAACTTAAATTAACAATGAATGCAGGAGGATGAAGGGTTAAAATACTTTAAAAGAAAGAAAGAAATGATTGTGGTACTTAATTAGGTAAAACGTTTTCCTTTTAGATATTTAATTTTGCCGATGGATGGGTAAATAAAATAGCACAAACAGCACTTCTCGTGTAAAGAAGAAGAGCTACAGTATTATCTTCTTTTTTTCATCACAACTCAGAAGAACGTATCTGTTTGCCAGGCGCAGTAGAACTTTTTTTGGCCTTGTAGGAAAATTTCATAATTTCCGTTCATCCATTTCTAAAATCATTTTTTCAAGTTACTTAACGTGTCTAAAACTTTAGGCTGTTAATCCCATCATATACATAAATACTTATACTCAAGCCTTCTTCCCGTGGGGGTAGGTAGAAACTACAGAACGCCACCTGCTACGATTATTACTTACAGAACCCCATAATCCCCACATTTCCACCATCCTAACAACTTTCGCAATCCACCCACAATACTCATAAGCTCACAATCATAATCTCTGTATGTTATCGGCTAAGGCTTAGTCCATAAGCAGGTGCTGAATTTTAATCGGACAAAGTTAGTCGCCTCCTTTAGTTGTTTTTAACGAAAACACAGGAAGAGTCAGTGTGCTGAGCCATGACCAACTGAATAGTAAAAGTCAAAGTCGAATTTTGAAAACCAAAACTGATTCAAATGTGCTTACTTACGCGAAGCGAATTTTGAACGTAATCGATCCTCGTATAGCTGACCGATAGACTGCATTGCATCACAAAGCTATCTAGAAGGTACTGTTCAATGAAGTTTAAATTAATACAGTCATTAACATTTACAAACCTTACACAAAAATAAATAAAACATAACTCTTCTTGGTAGTCGGGCAAAACTAAAATTCGAAACTATTGTTCCATAGCCGGACCATACATAGCACAGCGCCATCTATGAAATAGATCACAAACTACGCAACTTAAATGATCACGTGAGCATAGACAGAGATCTAAGTGTTTACTAAGTTGTTCTTGAGCTTGACACAAATGTACTGTACTTAACTTCGTTTTGAGGTTAGAAAATTGCAAGTTGTTATGTTTATATGGTCATGTTTATCTCGGAAACTAGAAGCCTGATTTTGATGCGACTTACTTTGATAAAAAGTTTAAGGTTCTAACTTTGAATTAAGTTAAGATATTATAAGATATTTTACGTATTAGTAATTAAGTTGTTTTGACTTTTATAATTCGCTTATTTTAATTATTACTCTTACTTCTATTAAAACTCACTTTCATAGTACTCGTAGTTAGAAGGCGAGCCCAAAATTCCTCTTCTTCGGGGATCCAGTTTGAAAAACTTTTAATACACAACACACGAAATATGAAAAACACCGAAAATCACTGTACAATCACACTGAAACTTCGAAAAACATTAATTTCCACACATGAACTGAATCACCACACTGTGCACTTTGAAAAAAAATCTTGGAAAAAATAATTTCCGAATCTTTTGGCGTAAATTAAAGTTAAATGTTTTCCCGTTCCAAACACACGTATGTCCATTGAGACTAAGATTTGATCTGAGATAAGTTTTCTGATCACGCACTGTACGTCTGCCGGTGTTCACTGCTCAATGTCAACTCCTGCGCAAGCACTGTGTTACACTGTGTCGGGTGGAACCGTGGAAGCCTTATGTTTGAATGCTTTTATTTTGTTTTTTGTGTTATAATGAAAGTGATATAATTTATTTATTTGGCTTATACGTGAATAAAATGAATTGCATTTGTGAAGTTCAGAAATATTTCATTGAAATAGGTAGAGCAACCTACACATTAAGCTTCGGTTTTGGTAAGAAAATGTTTACTTATTTCACCTCTTTCTTTATTCAGAGATTAGGAAAATCTTCAGAAATGCGGGGTTCATAAGTTTAGGCAAAGTGACAAGCATTTTTACACAAGTCGAAATATTCTAAAGACACTTTAATTTCAAAATTAAAAAACTTTCTCATAAAGAAACCTTACAAACTTCCAAAAATGTACAGTGTCTGCGCAGCTGGAAAGCATCAAAGCACTGCGATATCGTTGTCTCACTCAGACACGCATAAATTAGGTTCGTGTGGTATGTGCATCCTGCTTGCACGTTTTTTGTTGAAGGATGCATGAATTTGTAAAAAATTAGACGGTTTCAAATGATAGGATGCGATGGAAGACCCGTGTTCAATGAGATAAAAAGTTTATTCTAGGGGTGGGTAGAACAGGAAACCATATTGAACAATAGATGCAAAATTTTAAGGTTCAATTTGGCTTGTAGGTACGTAGATAGAGTCACGCTGGTAGCTTATTTACTTTACTATGTGGACTCTTGTAAGAGGAATTATAAGAAACTGCTAAATAAACATTGCTATAGTGAGAGACACGGGTTTGTCGGAAACAAACTACAGTAGTAAGAAAATATCTATCACCATTGTCAACTAGGGTAACTCGCAAGTTTTTACCTCTCCTGGGAATCGATCCCAGGTTCTTTGGCCAAGTCAATGATCGCAAACGGTAATAAGTTAACCATGTTTTAGATGTCGATGAAAAATTTACACGTGCAGTACCTATATTGGTAAAACATTTTTATATAGGCAAGTTGTCTAGTTTAATTAAACAAAAAATATTAGAGCTGAGAAACAAAATATAATTCAAAACAAACTTCACTCCCATCAAACAGAAATTAATGTAAATCAATCGAAGTTCTAATAAAGACAATTCAAAGAACCGGTCGCCGTGTGAAGTGTGCTTTGTTATTTAATTTTCATATTGCATACTGACCGAAATACGTGGAACCGATGGCCGGAGCCGTGACTTGGTTCAAGTATACCGCCTGATCGTGCACTGACCCTTCGATTGACAGCCCCTGAGGTTCTTGGCGTCCCATTTTCTGTGGAAACACAAAAGGATAGTATTTTTCTATAGTCTTTTCATGACTGAGTACAGCGCCATCTATGGAAGACAACGTGTATTAGTTGAATTGGTAGTCGCGTTAATGAGAAAGTGATGAATTAGTTAGATTTAATATAGATAGATGTCGCTAGAAAATGGGTGGAGTTGACTAAATTGAAAACGTTTGTTGAACATAATTTTATACGGTTCATTAAAATTAAAAGGGGTATTTATAAGAGTCCATTGTTCGCGTAAAATTGTTTATTTACCTGTATTTCGCTATTGTCTTTGTTTCTTTGTTCTTGGCTCAAGTTGATGTTTTTTGTTTGCATTTTCTCCCATCCGGAGCTATGCGCCCCACCTGTGAAATAAAAATTTTAATGTCTTTATGTTATACTTTCTATCCAGCGTTTTGTATTAACTAGACGATTTATCAGTTCCCACACTACTTAACTTCTTATTGTTGTTATTCATCTGTGAATATTTTTTTCTCAAATGCTTTCAAGTTCAAATGTCATGCTCTCTTTTATAAACAAAATATCCGTTACAAAAATTTGAAATTCTCTCAAAAATTTACAAGAAACTGCGACTTTTTCCCATTAATATTTTAGCGACAAAGTAAGTTTGTTTATCAAACTTTGTCAGCGAGACTCGCAATATGGAATTATAATGGCAAAGTAAAAGTTAAATAAGTCAGAAATGTTAAAATAACGAAAGCAAACTGGAACCCGTTCAATATAAAGTTTGTATTTCTTTCAAAGTGAGGGTAGATGAGTAAACAGGGACTGCGAAACGAGAGTAACGACTTTTTTTCGTGACCATACAATCATTACACAGGGAGAGTTCCAGAAGGTAAACTTCGTTCTAATAAATTCCTGTCGGGGTAATAGAATATAATAAATATTTATTGTCTCCAGTATAGTATGACGGTACAAAAGGCTGGCTACTTAAAGACGGAATTCCGTTTCGGAATTTCGAATCGGCGAAAATTTTGAACGTGGAACTACTGTACGTGTGTGATAGATCCTTGATATTGTTTATTGTGTGTACCTTTACTAAGACGTAGCAAGCTGTTCAAGAACATTGAAAGCCCGTTGGTGAAGGTAGAAGGGTTGATGAGTCTTATTTGATGTGGAATGCTAATCAAGCATATATTATTAGTTTCAAAAACAAAAACAACCTTCTCCTAAATAAAAGATAAATGGCGGAAGAAAAAAACATGATATAATATTATCAGAACTCCTAGTTTCTTCTTATCCTTCGTTTGTTAGAAGTCCAATCGTAATATTTGAGGAGTTTTGAGTAACTTTTGTGTTTTACGAGAGAATTCGAAGATATTTTAACCTTGGTTCGTGATTAAAAAGAAAAGTTTGATGTTATTCGTACTTTTCTGAAAAAAAATCCATTTCTTTAGGTCACTGACTTTACAACGTTCTTTTAAAAGTAACATTTCTTTCATGAAAGTTAAAAGGAAACCCTTATGGTTCCGTTTGATCATAAACATCATCATGTTCCCGCACCGGTAGAACAATTTTCGTGAAGTTTTGATAGAAATTGTTCAATCAGAGTCGCGACGCGTCTGTCTGCGGGATCCCTAGCCTTCAATCGGCCTTTAGATACTCTATCAACTGCAAAGAGTAGACATTCTTCTCCAGTTTGAGGTCTAACGTATAACAAACTAATGTAGCTAAAGCTGTTATCGTAGTCGCATCGTTATCGAGCAAGGGTCGGGGGGGAGTATCATTTCCTCGGGTGGGTCGCGATCGCGGACCTCTACGGCGAGGGCTGGAATTGTGTCTGTTTGTGTTTCTGTGCACTGTACTTGTGGCCCTACTGCTCTCCTGGAGGAGAGTTATGAGGATATCCCTTGGGCTGCGAGCTTTACTAATTTGATGATTTGACGGGACATAGCTAGAAGCTTTGACAATCAGAGGATTTCGGAGCTGATGGATTGTGAGGATTTTAAGGTCGAGATGGAGGATCTCGTTCCTAATGAACCAGTGGACTCCCGTGGCCCTACGAAGGACACGGTTCTGTATGGTCTGCAGCCTATGGATGGTGCATGGCGTCACTGTCCGGTAGATTTTATACTGAATTGTGAGGTAGCGAGCCCCCACTTAATGCGTTTTATATAAATCATATTTTATTAAAATATGATAAAGCAAAAAATACGTGTCTATTAACTGGCTGACGGACTAAATAGTTTTTTTTTTTGTCTTTACCCATTCAATAATCCTTATTGTATTAAAATGTAATGATAGGGACTTTGTCTGAAATAAATGAGTTAATAATTAATGTGTTTTTATTCCCATAAAGATTTTTTTATAATAATGTCTTTTCTTGGCTAACGGGTCGCTGGGCGTGGTGGCTTTTATCTCACAAGGATTGAGAGAAACTACATAATATTATTATGATGATAAACTAACCAAAGTTGGGAAAAACGTTAAACGTTAAACGAAAAGTTTGTGACAGCTTTTTGTATATTCTGATAAAAGATGTGATTACTTTATTAAATAAAGAGGCCAGTCTGATGGAGCTTTGTAAATAATACTCTCCTAGTAACAAGCGCAAAAAACTCAAGGATAAAGAAAAAAAAAATACGCAGAAATTATAACAAGAGATAGATTAGAACAGACATAAAAATAATAAACGTATTATATCTGGCCCGCGGCTGATTTATATTTTCCCAGTCTCCCGTTTTAATATCTTTAATGTAGGAAATATTTTATCTGTTAATGTAAAGACACTCAAACTGAAGAGGAATTTTCAGTTCGGTTGGCAAAGCGAAAGGTGATTTAATAACGCTTTTGATTTTTAATATTAGTCTCTTGGTATGATAAATAACAGAGACAACAATAGGGATCAGTAGGAGCGCGAAGGTGACTCGATTTTCATAGGAGAATGAAAAGTTATCTTTGAAATTCATCCTGAATGTGAAGGGTCCGGTTTAATGGCACAATTAGGAAGGATCCAAGCATCCTGGCAAAGCTTTATAGATTTCGAAATCTTCAACTCTGTTTTAGTCGATCAACGGTCGCTTTCCAAGCAAGGTACTGAGCTGTCATTCCACTTCATACTAGGGACTGGATGCCCACCTCACCCTAGTGTTCACGGTGAGATATGTACAAGATAGACCAGCAGGTCAGTATTAATTCTGTACCCATAGCCAAAAGACAAGCTGCCTGCCTGTAATAATATTTGTACACAAATCATGGAACTGTCGCCGCTGACACCAATATTGACTAACAGTAGCAACAAATCATTGATTCAACACAAAACAATTGACAACAATGGATCATCGCCGGTTCCAATAACCCTCAATACCACAACATCCTGTAGAATATTCCCATGAGTATGATACAATTGAAGTTTTTAGGATTCCGTACCTAAAGGGGTGTCAATGGTTTTTTTATACAATATTTTAATAAACAAAAAAATAAAGAAATATAATTATATAATATTATATTGTACGAATAGCTGCGTCTCGCGGTTTCACCCGCGTAAAGTAGTTTTTTCTTGTTTCCGTGGGAATATCGGAATAAAAAGTAGCCTATTTTAGCTTCAGCTATCTACTAGTGAAAGTCCCGTCCAAAATCGGTCCAGCTGTTTCGGAGATTAGCCGGAACAAACAAACAGACAGACAGACAAAAAAAATTAAAAAATGTGTTTTTGTTGTATGGATCGTATATACTTTCATATGCATTTAGTAAAAAGCTGTTATTTTGACATTACAAACAGACACTTCAATTTTATTTATTTGTATGTACAGATGGTACGGAAATACGGAACCCATCGTGTGCCAGTCATACTCTCACTTAGCCGCTGTTTTTGTGTGGCTATGGTGTTTCAGATCAGTTTTAGATCAGGTTTGTTTCGTACTAAGGCTCCGCTGTCCGTCTGTCTGTCCCAGCCTCACAGCTCACAGGGCTGTATTTTTTAACAGTGATAGGTAGATACTTGAAATTTTCACACAGTATGTAATGAACTACTATGGCGGGTCGCTATAAAAACAAATAATAAAAATAAAATAAAGTTAAGTTAAAGGGGTCCCATTCGTGTTTTTATTTAAGTATACTTTATTTAAGATACGTGTTTTTTTTATAAAAAATAAACATAAAAATGTGTTAAATATTGTACGGTGTGCAATATTGTCGCAACCTTTCGTGTGTGAGTCGCACTTGGCCGCTTTTTGTGTGGCGTTTCCGATCATTATTGGTTTGTTTCGTGGTTAAAATAACTTAGCAAGTCCTTTCACAACAGAAAATGATGTTGTTGCAACAATGTTGCGCTTTTGTTACCCTTGTTTACCCTTAACTTACATTTTCTGTGGCAGGAAATACCTTTTTTGCGTGAAACTTTGTGATTATCAAAAAAAATCTTGAGTTTTCCTTTTTTGCTTGTACTTTTAACGACGGCCGCCGGCGCCCCATGTATATGTAACTCGGTAAAATTCCCCATTGAAAAAAAATGCGGCAATTTTTTTTCTTTTTTTCCAGAAAATTACCACATTAATACTCTTAGTATGATTCTTAACAACACCCTTACGGATTGTATAGGGCTTTTGTTACACGCTGTGTATCAACTTAAAAAATAATTATTGGTAATTTTATTTATATTTTATTATATTTGTAAGTTTTGGGTGTTATAAACGCAGTCAGCGCTTGTACGTTCTACAAACTTCAAGTTTTTTTCCACAAAATTTTTTGGACTTCCCAAACGCATTTCGCCAACATGGAATCCAAAATGCTCTAAATACATCTCCAATACATTCCATTTCACCCTATCAATTCCGAGACTCGTAAATGGCTACTACCAGTTACCGATTACCATCAATAAAACCGATCTATAGATGAGATTAATGCACATACATTATTTATGCGTTCTCTTGCACATAATCGTTGGTACCTACTAGCCTTTATATGGAGTAAGTCGTGACTAGAGGTCCGAGTGGAAATGTTAAACTCACAGATATAGATAGACATGTCTCATGTCTATCTATATCTGTGGTTAAACTAAACTTACACTGTAGTTTCGTTATTATTTACTTAAATGGTGATTTCTCTAGGAGTATTTGAAAAGGAAAAGTGGTAGGATTCAAAGAGCCAATAACCTTTCGGATTAGACAAAAGTGGTAGGATTCAAAGAGCCAATAACCTTTTGGATTAGACAAAAGTGGTAGGATTCAAAGAGCCAATAACCTTTTGGATTAGACAAAAGTGGTAGGATTCAAAGAGCCAATAACCTTTTGGATTAGGCAAAAGTGGTAGGGATTCAAAGAGTTAGTTGTTAAAAATGAGATTTGAAGATTAACAGTTTCCTGAAATAGGTAGATAAATTACACTTGTACTGGAGATCTCAATATATTTTAGTGATTCATAATTTTAGTAATCTATAAACAATCTTAGACAGGCTATTAAATGTGCAAGTTATAGGTAGGGAAGTCGTGCTTGAACTTTGACACTGTTCATTATTTAATTTAGAATATTTACGCCACTAAAACCCCTTTAATTAAAGAAAGAAAACAAGAAAGAAAATACATTTATTTAGCACAGACAAAAATGCACACAGGACAACATAATTAAATAAAACACTTGACAAGTAAAAAAAGAAATATTAAAAAAATTAAACAAATAAAAAAGTAAAATGATAATTTAATCTTTTCCTGCAATCAAACTAATTACGTATGTATATCAAACTGTAGCTACAGTATGTATATTTCTAAAGAATCAGCTTTAGGATTCCTACTGCGGGGACACCACAAGTCTCCTCTGTGAGAGGAAGAGGGCCGTAATCCACCACGCAGGTCCAGTGCGGGTTGGTATTTACGTTATCTAGTATGATCAAATTCTAACCTAACATAACAAAGTGATAGGCACTAACTAAGAGCAACTCCGTATCGTACAAATTAAAGCTTTAACAAAATTCGAGTTCGAAAACCAAATTAATGAAACGAATATTTCGTGCTTTACCTAAAGAGGAAATCCTAATGACAAGTGTTAATACAAAAACCGTGTCGCCACGGAAGTGTACTTGTACAACCAGCTTCATGGTTCTGTTCCCACGCACTTTCCACCCAGTGTACTGTGTAGTTCTGTGTTGACTTTATTTAATTAATTGGTAACTGGATATGGCTGACATGTAGGGTAACCTGTTCACGAATGAAACACACAAATTTCAAACCCTCCTGTCTCTGTCGTTTCTCAAGTTACGAGTCTAATTTTTTGCAACAAGATAGACAATTTAACTAGTTATTGTATTGTATTTAATTTATTTACTTTACTTTTATAATGTATGTATAAGAAAGCTTTTTAAAAAAAATGAACTTTGTTTCATTGTGTCCAAAACTGTGTATTCAATGAAACACCTGATTTTTTACAATGAAACAGGACTAATCAACAATGAAACATTGTTATTAGTAGGTAGTATTTTGTTTAATCAACTAGGTAAGTATGAAATCAATAAATAAAATAAATAATAATAAAAATAATATGTTTTATTCATATTAATTATTAGCTACGTTATTAATCAGACTTATTTATTGACTTACTTATTAATCAGACTTATACGACTTGCAGTCTCATTATTAATAATATCACAATCATTGTTTTTATAATTAGGCATAACTTCTTATTAATAATAAACAGATATCAAAAATATCGCATGATTAAACACCGAAAACCGAAACTCATCCAGATTTTAACGCAAATTTAGTTTCGGTGATACTCGAAGAGGAAAAACATAGAATGAGTTTCGGCTTTTGGTGCCGTTAATTTTTGGCTGAGGTAGAATCATCTTTATGTCTGTCAGTCTTATTTCTGAAAGATCTGGCTCTATAGGGCTATAAAATTTCATCTCAGTCTTGTTTTTAACTCTCAAGAAAGAAGCACCGTATGCATTAGCACTTATTATTTCAGTAATCACGGCGACGTAGAATATTTCAAGTTTTTTGGTTTCAAAACCTACCATAACGTAGTCTCCTTCTTGGGGTTTTCGATCGATTTGTTTAAATTTTTCAGTTACCAAAGGTAAATCCTCATCAGAGTCATCTTCTACTTCATCTATGTCACTCAGTTCTGTTTCACTTTCAGATACAACCATAGCTTCCTCTTCTTCGCTGGTTTCTGCATCTGATTGATTACCATGCCTTGTCTTTCTGCTTTTATTTTTTCCTTTTCTGTCACACAAAACTGGTCGCTTTGTTTTCTTGGTCGCGGATTTTCTTTCTTGAGCTTTATTCCTTTCTTCAGCAATTTGATTTTTTTCAGGAGTGTCCGTCGCAATCATGCTTCTACCAAGCTTTCTTGGCTTGCGCCGTCCAGTTCGTGGGCCGGCCTTTAAAGGTGGCATAAACTCTTTAGGTGATTTGAAATTACCTTTGGTAGCAAAAGATTAGCTTGCGGCAACACAAGCATCGGAAGGTGGTGTAATTTCCCCGATGGTACGTAAATTGAAGCTATGTGAAGGTAAAATATCTTCCAGCAAAATATTTTCAAAAATACGTTCATCTATTTCCAATAAGGATGGGCTTTCAGCATCTCGTGGTGGAGGACTTTCAGCGTACGTTACATCTGACGAGGGACTCCCAAGGTTTATTGGCTCACGTCGCAGATGGTCAGAGGAAGCAGAAACTGGCAATTCTGAGGATGGTCCAGGCTTATCTCTGTCGGTGATTTCTCGGGAAGCCCAAACGGCCAATTCTGAGGATGGTCCAGGCTGTTCTCTGTCGGTGATTTCTCGGGAAGCCCAAACGGCCAATTCTGAGGATGGTCCAGGCTTATCTCTGTCGGTGATTTCTCGGGAAGCCCAAACGGCCAATTCTGAGGATGGTCCAAGCTGTTCTCTGTCGGTGATTTCTCGGGAAGCCCAAACTGCCAATTCTGAGGATGGTCCGGGCTGTTCTCTGTTGGTGACTTCTGATGGCATGAAGTCGATTTCTTCGAAAATGTCTGCGTTGTATGGAAAGATTCCACATTTTTTAAACGCCGCTGCTATATTTACTGGCGTCATTGCCTTCTGATATGCTTGACCCACACACTCGGCGACGTTGTAGATGGTCATCTGTTTGCCTGGGTTTCTTCGCAACCACGAATCTACAGCACTGTTATAATAGGTCTTAAATGGTCCGTTTAGACCCACATCAAGGGGTTGCATTTTGGCTGTTGTGTGTGGGTGCAGAGTAAGAACAGAGACCCCGGACTTTTTGGCCAAATCTAAAGCGTCAATACTTAAGTGGGATTCGTGATTGTCCATGATTAATAATGCGGGGTTTTCCGGAGAGGCACATGTATGTTTTATAAAGTGCTTCATGACTTGGATAAATAGCTCCGTATTCATCCACCCACTCGGGGTAGCAAGTCCAAGGGACCCTGGAGGTGCACCGGTCAACATAAAATCCTTGTAATTTTTCCTCGGGAAAACCAGAACTGGAGGTAAAGCTTGCCCTGAAGCGCATACAATCGCACAGGTTGTTACCAAAGTCCCTTTCTCACCACTAGTAATCTTGCATAGATTGTGGCGTCCTTTGGGAGCCATGACTTTTTGTGGTTTTTGAACAGTGGTTGTAGCTGTTTCATCTAAATTGTACACTCTACAGCCATTGCCGAAGGATGGGTGACGATCCATAACATTTTTCAGATTATTAAAAAAAGAATTGACGGTTTCTCTATTGAAGGCAGTAGCCCGCGCCAAACTGCATGCCTCAGGTTTTTTTAGTGATAAATCAGGATGCCTAGACCTAAAAGATCTAAGCCACTCAATGCCTGCCATTTTTTCAGACTCCCAGCTGGCAGGAAATTTAATCATATTTATATGAGCCATCTGGTACGCAACGCTGCGAACATCTTTACTAGAAAGACCATAAAATTTCGACGCACAATCTTTGATATATTCTTTTAGTTGAACCTCCTGTTCTTCTGAAAACACTCTATTCACATTATAATTAGGAATTAAACGTTGATTCTTTAAGTCCGTGTTATTTACATTTTTAAGCTTCTTTGTGTAACGGAATAAAGTGGGATAATGTACACCGCATTCTAAAGCAGCTTTCCGTAAACTCCATCCCTGCCTTTGAAGCTGAATTGCTTTCAACATGTTTGCCGCTGAATGATTTCCTTTTTTTCTCAAAATGGCTTTAGTACGTGGCATCTGAAAAAAAAGACTACGTATGAAATATCTACAATTTAAGTGAATTTATTATATATTATTTCAATATCAGTCTGGTAAAATATATATTTTATTTAACAATTTAGAGTACCAAATAAGACAAAATAGTAGTAATTTAATACCAATTTAAGTAGTTCCTAGATACCCAACTGTACTAAAGAAAGCTTTAGCAAAGTTACTTGTGCTTAGAAAAAATATCGTTATGGTCATTTTACACATGGCCTACAATGAAACAAGATAATACACAATGACACACTGTTTCATTGTTAACAACATGCTTTCGTTTCAATGTAAACCAACAAGGTCATTTCTTATAACCTATAGAAATAATGCAACAAATAGTCAACTATCTATAAACGGAATCAGGTTAAAAGACACTTTGAAATGTACAGAATGCAATGTAATATTGAAAAATACGAAATTATTTTCCATAATTGGATTAAAAATCACCAAATATTTTCAAAAATTCTTACTTTTTTGTAGCAAAATCCGTTACGTGTCGCTACAGACGTCCTCTCCCACGCGGCGCGCTCGCCAACTGGGTGTGTGCGGGGGGACCCTGAGCATGTCCTTTCTTGCTATCCTGCACTATCTGGCAACGTCGTGTTTTAGAAATATCGCTAAGTTTCACTGTGTACGATTGTTCCAATGTTGGACAGGTGACCCTACACGTAGTATGCTCCCGTGGCGTACTTGAAATAATTAGGTGGCTTCTATTTTGAGAGGGAAAGGTGGTTTATTTTCACGATGTTTAGAAACGAAGGTAGGGAGGAGTAGTGTTACCATCTGTTCGGATTTGTTCGAATTTTTCGCTTCTCGTCAGGGCTTTGTCCAGCCTTTTCACTACACGAGGGCTTAGTCACTAACCACACAAAATAGAAGAACAACAAGAAGATTTTTTTAGAAACGAAAAAAGTGGAAACTCTGAAGGGAAAGATTGTGCTCATACTAAATTAACTAACAAACTATTTAAATATTATAAAAAACGTGTGCGGCTCGGGACGCCCGACAGAAGTGATAACTTAAACTAATCTAAGTTGAACTATACAGCCAGATTGGCGCCGTAACGCGTTACGTAACGAAGCGGTTTACCCTCCCATAAGAAGTTATCACTTCAAAAATAGCAATAAAATAATAATAATCCTAAACGAACTAAAACAATTAACAAAATAAAAATAAAAATGGCGTCGTCAAATTCTTCCGCGTCGCTGTCGACTGGTAATGTACCCAAGAGACTGGCGGCATTGCCACGTGGTACGGCAATGCTTAGCCTCTGGATATTGGCTTGGATATCTATCTGAATCAATAAGTAGTAAAAGATCCTAACTGAATCCATCAATGAATATACACCATAGATATCCGTGCTGACGAATGAGCCGAACTGATTCCGTCAATGAATATACACTTTGATAGTAATCCATTGACGGAACTGGATATTCTCACGAACGATCCTTAGGAAGTTCTAACACCATAGTCACGTAGTGTAATACATAATTAGCCTTTATGTGGTTGGTAAACTTAACGGTACTAACGCCGGATGAGCCTAATGTTGATCCAATAACACAGGATGTGCTAACATTTTACAGTGATGGTGTTATTAATTTAATTAAAAGTGATGGAAGGTGCGATACATAATAGGTACTATTGGTGTTATTAATTTTATTAAAACTGTTAGAGGTGGGAATAGTACCTATCTAATGTAGCTTTTAATATCAGGAGATATAAAGTTTTAAATTGTGTTTACAATCGAACGAAATAAAGTCGAAATTGAAAAGAGTCAAAAGGAATTAATTGCGTTTATCCTTAAACTTGCGGTCAAATATTGACCTGTTTTGATTAATTTGGCCGGAAATAAGAAATGTGGCTAACTAGCGAACTAGAATATTGAATACGAAATGCAATAATTAATATCGTAATACCGAATAATAAGTTTTAGATGTAATAAAAGTATTTGGAAACTTTCCGAACGCCTTTTTTACACCAAACGGATAGAATCAAATTCAATGATAAAATTGCAATTCATTAATATTCTAGTTCGCAAGTTAGTCGCATTTCTTATTTCCATACAGTAAGGCAGCCTGTCCACTGGAGCGGAGAGGACAAAAGAGGAGCGGAGATGTGCCAATATTAACCAATAGAATCTTGACTTAGGATCACTGATCTAAACTCAGGGGCGGAGTCAAGATTCTATTGGTTAATATTGGCACAACTCCGCTCCGCTCCTCTCCTCTCCGCTTCAGTGGACAGGCAGCCCATCTAAACTCCGCCCCAGAGATGCGCTTATATTGGTTAATATTGGCACATCTCCGCTCCTCTCCTCTCCTCTCCGCTCCACAGGACAGGCAGCCTAAGGCTGCCTGTCCACTGGAGCGGAGAGGAGAAAAGAGGAGCGGAGATGTGTCAATATTAACCAATAGAATCTTGACTCCGCCCCTGAGTTTAGATCAGTGATCCTGAGTCAAGATTCTATTGGTTAATATTGACACATCTCCGCTCCTCTTTTCTCCTCTCCGCTCCAGTGGACAGGCAGCCTAATACTGCCAAATTAATCAAAACAGGTAAATATTTTACGGCTATTTGCGACGTTGCCAACTTTTAGGATATACGCTCTCAAATGGTTCGTACATTCAAATCACAAACAAAACTGTCTTACTTCAACAATAAGGACGATCCCAGGGTCAAAAAAAAGTAATTCTATTTAGTCCGTCAGTCAGATAATAAAAAAATATTAATATTTTGATAAAGTAAAAAAAGAAAAAATACGTGTAGTTATTTTTTCATAATCTACATTCTGGACAAACATTTTTTTTGTCATTATCCCATTGTATGAAATGGCTTTATCACGGGAAATTGGCATAGTCTATAACTTGATAAACCATTAATTTGCTCGAGTGTACATAAATAAACTATTTTATATAAGTACTGGATGATGAAGCTTTTTTTGTAAAGTAGTTCTATTCATTAATATACAGGGTGGCAGGGACATCGACGCGAAGCCGGTTACCATGGATTCAGTACATGATTCTGAACCCTACTGCGTTGAAATTTTTCGTCGGTTATTTAAAAAAAAAACAGCTGTTTCATAGAAAAGTGCAATACCTACGCGGTCAAAATGTATGGAGCAGCAGATTTTTAGAGACTCTAATGGAAAATTTAAAGGAAATTGTTCGACATGTACCTAACATGTCGAACAATTTCCTTTAAATTTTCCATTAGAAATTGTTCTACTAGAGTAGCGTCGCGCCTGCCTGCGAGAGCCCATAATTAGGTCAGGGGCAGGAAGATATTGAACGTAGTACAACTTATTTGTTTTTGCTTCTTACATACATACATAATCAGCTCAATAATGTTCCCACTGCTGGGACACAGACCTCCTCTCTGTGAGAGGGAGTGGGCCGTAATCCACCACGCGGACCCAGTGCGGGTTGGTAGATGTCACATGTCTTCGAATTTTTGGTTTTAAGACATGTCGGTTTCCTCACGATGTATACCTTCACCGTTTTGAGAGCAGTGGTGATGAAATTATATATAGTTAGACAAAGTAAAGCGTCTGCTTGGGTTCGAACACTTCGAACAGACGACCTACAACTGGTAAGTCGGGGCCGATACCACTGGGTCACCACCTGCTCTCTGTTTTTGCTTCTGCAAAGTTATTATTATTATGAAAAAAAAAAACTTGGTTATTTTTAGGCCTACAAATATCTTATTTATTGTGTCAGACTGCCAGAAAACCTGCCTGAAAGATACGTAACTTTAAACAAATGTTTACATTTTTAGTCGATTTACATAAGTTATGATCGAAGTTGGCCCGTTATTCTTTTTCGCACCAACTGTTTTTGATAGTTTATGATTTATCGAAGGATACCTATTTTTAACCCCCCCGAGGTAAAAAGAGGGGTGTTAATAGTTTGACCGATATGTGTGTCTGTCTGTCTGTGTGTCTGGCTGAGGCACCGTAACTCTTATACGGGTGAACCGATTTGAATGCGGTTTTTTTTATTTGAAAGCATGATTTCTAGCCATGGTTCTTAAACATGTTTTATCAAAATCGGTTCAGCCGTTTGAAGATGGTCAGCTCTTTTCTAGTTGATGAATGGATGTGAGCGTCTCCGTCTTCCACAGGTGTGATCGATTTGAAATTCTGTTACTTCAATGATATTAAAAGAACATAGTAACCTTGAACTGACGCTGCAGCATCACGTGGAATTTGCAGGATACCCAACTCCTTTACCAACTTACAGCACAGGTACCTATCGTGTTTGGGCTCATTGGAATTGGTCTCAATGAATAGGTTATAGATAGATGATAAACAGGGTCTGGTGATGGAGTAGGAAAGAGAAATGAGGAAATGTTTGTGTTGGGGGTTTTTTAAATTTTAATATCCTTGTTATCCTTTATATAAGACACCAGGGAGCCTAGAAAAAAACGATAATGATTATGCAAAAGTAAAAAATGTACAGGACAGACGTAACAGATCGAAACGCCTATCCCATTGCTTACTTAGGCCTTCAGGATTTAAAATCGTAGTTTGAAGCTCCTATCATCATCATCATCATCAGCCTATTAATGTTCCCACTGCTGGGACACAGGCCTCCTCTCTGTGAGAGGGAGTGGGCTGTAATCTACCACGCGGGCCCAGTGCGGGTTGGTAGATGTCACATATCTTCGAATTTTTGGTTCTAAGACATGCTGGTTTCCTCACGATGTTTTCCTTCACCGTTTTGAGAGCAGTGGTGGCCCAGCGGTAACAGCCCCGACTTACGAGTTGTAGGTCGTGGGTTCGAACCCAAGCAGGCACTTTACTTTGTGAAGCTACTATAAAACCGATTAAAACCAGATTGCCATACACAAACTTGACTAGCTTCTGCCCACTACTACGTCTGCGTGAAATTTCGTCCCACCCCGTCACATCGCATCGCCCGCCAGCGTTGTTACTTCGTTTTCGCTTAGCGTTCTTTCTGACTTTTTTTCTTTTTGCTCGGCTCCTAAAGATCTTAGCGTGATGTTAAATAGCCTTCCTCAAGAATTGGACTATCAAATGCAAAAAGATTTTTTCAAATCTGACTGGTAGTTCCAGAGATTCGCTAGTTCAAACAAACAAACAAGAAAACAAAGTCAGCTTTATCTAAACTAACTAATATTATAAAGAGAAAAGATTTGAACCTCAAAAACCGAGCCATTACTACCGACCAAATACTGGACCAATTTAAAAATTTCTTTCACTAGTAGAATGCTATATTATGAGTGAGTAACAATATGCTATAATTTATAAAAAATATCACGCGAAGCAGTTGGCGGAAGCTGGTTACTAGTATGCAAGTAGGTATAAGATTTATCAAATCAGATGGAGTTCCAATAAAATGTATTTGTTTGATGAATTTATCAATATCAGATAGCCTTGCCTTGTCTATAAGAGTTAGGGCCTTAGGGGAAGACCAAATAAACGATGGATGGACTGTGTGAAAGATGATATGGCTAGAAAGGGTGACTACCGAGATGACGACTAATAGAGAAGTATGGAAGAAAAAGATATGTCATTGTGGCGTCGACCTCAAATAAATTGATGATGGTGACATAGCCTGGCTAAATTGTTGAACTTTTATTTAATAATATGTGAAAGTGTATGTATTTAAATAAGTATATAATAGCTGAACTAACATTCTGTCCGGATATTGCACGCTCAAAAAAGCAATTTTACGATTATTACCATTTTTACAAGCCTACGTTAAACGGGTACATTTGTACCCATCAATATTTCATGCTTTACTCATCAACCGATTTAGAAGCAGCGTTTGAAGGGTTACCTACCTTTAGTATAATAGCCGGAGGGCCAATTAAGGGCTATTCCATCCACAAAACTACCTCGGCCACGCTACGGGTTAAGATTAGTTTAATTCATGTTTAAGGGGTATTGTACACTGGTTTTGCTATCGATCTTTTAATAATTAAAATTTAAATAATACTGAAATTTTATAATAATATTAATATCTACAAATATTTAACTTTGCAAAGAAGTACAATAGACGTAGATATATTAGTAATCTATCAATCGTCATCCTGAGGATGCCTCGTTGAGTGGTAAAACACATGTCGATTTCTTACAGGGTTTTTTATGACTCTTACTAAATATATCTATGTCAAATGTATTTTATAATGGATTTCCGGAAGCTGACACCTGAATCAATTAACTATCTTTGCAGGAAGTTCCAGTGCGGTTTAAAATATCAATTAAAATATAGGTATATTTTTAATGAGTTCAATTTCATTAAATTGCTACCTGTAGATGAAGGAAAGTGCATGAGAAAATTCACACGTTCATTATACAGAGTAATAACTAGGTAGGTATGATAATATGATCCTGATACGAGAAGTTGGTAATTAATATGAAATTAATTATGTACCTTCCAGTTCCAGCTGCTTGTAGCGTTTACCCTAAAAGTTGGAAATGTCGCAAATAGATGTAAAATATTAATTTGGCAACATTACTGTATGGAAATATGAAATGTGGCTAACTAGTGAACTAAAATATTGATTATGAGATGCAATAATTCATATCGTAACACCGAATATTTAGTTTTAGATGTAAAAAAGCATTTGGAAATGGAATGCCTTTTTTACACCTAAAACGGTTACAACATCAAATTCAGTGTTATAATTGCAATTCATTAATAATATTATAGTTCGCTAGTTAGCCACATTTCTTATTTCCATACAGTAATATGGCAAATTAATCAAAGCAGCCAAATGTTTTACATCTATTTGCGACGTTGCCAACTTTCAGAATTAACGCTCTCCATACTATTTCTATGGTATAATTTTTTCACATAATTTAATCCAAATGCGTACTTCACTGACAATCACAAGTAACTTTAATTTCAAGAAGATACAATAATCCATTGCTCTTAAGTTTGAAAATTTCGCCTCCTTGACAACAATGTTGTGGAACTGTCAAAATGAAAAGGAATTCTGATTGAGTTTGTTTCAAAATTTTAGGCTGCAGGGAAATCCAAAATAATACCACTGGATAACGGTTTTTTAGGTACCGCCATCCACAAAATAAACCGCACCGCACACAGTAATCCATCAGACAAAACTCGCATAAAACCGAATACAGAATTCAGATTTCGAACGCTTTTCAATCAACAACGTCCACAGACGTCACATGTACGGAACCTTTCTATTACAATCAGATTTTTTTTTTTTATAAATTCGTAAACCTAAATCCATTGCTTAATATGTCTGAAAAATTCGTCTGCTCGACAACAGAATAAAAAGCATTGCAATTATTAGTGTGTTTGCAATTACGCCGCTGTCTGCTTCGTGTGCACACTCCTTTACCGGCAGGCGCCGGAAGAAACCCGTTTGCTTCATACTTTTAATTTAATGACTGCTCAGAGATAATTGTATCATCGTGTCTGTAACGATTTGGTACTATTTTTAACATCTCGCTCGTGTCAGGGAGTCGGGAGAGCTGATAACGTCACCCTCCCGGCTAACTGTCCTAACTAGCAATTTATGTTTTTCCAGGGCAACCGTTTTTCGGTCGGGCGTTACAGTCAAATTACTGTAGTTGCGTTAGTTGTGGCTTTATCAATGAATTTAAAAAAAAATTATATAGCTCTTGGCTTATTCTTTAAGTTAGTAGTCGCCCTAAAGCCCTAAGGTATCTATTTATTTATTTATATTAATTTGAAGCAGATACGTCTCTCTGTGACAACTTTGTTTCACAACTTGTGTCTGTTACGACGCGGTTATTTGGTATAAAATATAAATAAAAGTCTATTAATATGGTATTTATTTATTAAAAGTAATAATAAATTTTGTTTGTAAGCCTAAAAAGTTACAAGTTACGTTTAAGGAGTTACAAAAAATAATGTTTTAACATTTTTGGCAATTTAACTGAGTACTAAATATGTTTAAAACTATAAGAACCCTTAATGACATGAATTGAAAATTAACCTTATTTCAAATAAATTGTATTTATTTTATATTTCAAGTCTTACTATACTATACTTGTGCTTTTAACTATTAATGCAGTTAATGCTTAGTATACATTTTGTTTCTAAGAACTATATAGGTCTTAGAATTTGTAGTTACTTACTTTAATATCACAATCAGTCTTTGCAAAAATATTAGGCTTTAATTGAACTTAATTCACCTAGGATTAAAGCATTAGTTAACAATCTTATTTATTGAACATAGGAACTAGAAATCAAGTCAATGATTATTTTATAGGTAAACAACGTCTTAATAGTAACGTAAGAGCTAAATTCTCTAAACAACCAGCTAGTAAAATCAACAGTAATTAGTGAGAAAGTGATGTAAGTATAAAATGCCACATGCTCCGGCAACTTAATGACTGGGGTATCTCCTGTTGTTAGAGACAACAAGTCATTATAATTTTCTATTGAAATTTTGGGCGGTGTCGATTTAAGAAGTCCTATTTCCTCTCTTAAGAATACAGCAGAGACCTGTCTCCTAAGAGAAAGAGAACGTGAAATCTCTTCACCGTGGCTATTCTTAAAAAAAAATCCATCATTTCAGTCCAGTTCAAGCATCGGCCCTCATCATCTTTACGGATAGAAAGCATCCTTAGGTCGGCTGAAAGTTTTTTAAAATCGAGGAAATCAGTGTATGTGAGAACATTCACTACGTACGGTTTATTTCTCCGTGCCAATCTAAAAATTTGAGGTAATTGGCTCGGTACAAAAATATCCCCACATGTTTTCAAAGCATGGCCGATGGTGCTGTGTACGGAGTCTCCTTCGCTTTGTCCATGACATGGCACGGAGAACCGTAAAGTGATTTCCTGGATATTTGTGGTATTGTTTATGACATACAGTAAGGTCGGTGCCACAAAATGCCACACTTGAGAAAGTCAAACAGTGAAGTTGAAATTTCTGACGACCCTCTTTTGCTCCTTCATGCCATGTATAACACGAACAGGCTCCAGAAGTCATATCGTAAATTGTGAAATTGTACGCTGAAAGACGACGTTTATAAAAAACAGCATTTTCATTGCTTGCTTATAGGCAAGCTTATGACTTGTTGGAGGTCAAAAATGTAGCACCCCCCGTGCGAACCGCAACGTCCGCAACGTGACTTCACTTAATACTATAGCTTCATATTCGTTAAAAAGCTTTGATCTATCGACGTAAGTGAAAAATAAAATGTGTGAACAGCTTAGAAAAAATTCTAGCTAAGAGTCCTATGTACATACTTCAATAATTTTGAATCGGGACGAAAAATAAAAGTCTTTCTAACTGTAGTATGTTCATACGACAGGTAGAGAGAATATTTTTTCCCTCCTTTTGCACTTACGCAAAACCAAATACGTGATTATCTCCTAAACGGTAAACGACACAGATACGACGATTAAAGAGAACTTATTCGAAATCTAGCTATGAACACGTAGGTAATGTCAGTGCAGATACGTCAGTTTGTGAGATACGACAGTTAGCGGGGAGGGCGACGATAATTGAACCTGGTTATTGGAGAATCTGTTACAGACAACAGTCCATAATTGCATGGGGTACCAACTCGAACAAATTATAATTAGTTTTGAAAAAAGATCATAGATGGCAGCATAGATAACAATTAAGAAATTAACAGTCACTAAAAAGCGATAAACGGATGATTTTGGCTGAAGTAAGATTAGTAAAAATCTAAACTTCCTTGTTTAATGCTGATTTATCTATTGTAACTCATAAATCTCGAATTTTCAACAAAAAAAGATAAAACTTTTTGTTTAGGGCTCTTTGCAATAGATGGCGTTTTACTCAATTTGTCATAACTGTAGTACATTTAGCCAGTCAATAGCCCGACTAGGGAGGTCTCATTTCTTTGTATGGGATTGGGTATCTGTACGTAGTATTATATTATCTGTGATAATTGAAATCTATAACTCTATACCTAAAGTAATTAAGGAATCGAAATCACTTCCAACTTTTAAAAGGCTATTAAAGCACCACCTAAATAATGTATGAACTGTAACCGTTGAAATCCTTATTATTTTTTTTATAACTTTTATTTTGAGTTTATTACCAAGCGAAATCGTCGCTTATCTTAATTATTTTGTTTTTCCTCATAGAAGCGAATAATTGTATTCTTTTTGAGCGAAATAGATTTCTTAAACCGTAAATAGGTCTTGATGGTCCATTGCAAATTAGATGAACTGTCTGTCTGATAAGTTGCGTGTTTATTAGATTTTCTACGCAGAACTTTACCAATCTTCATAAAGGGAGTTCCTTAGTGAAAGCTTTGTACAGGGAAGTTTTTAATGGGCCCATGCCGTGATGCCCATTAAAAAGTTCCTTGTACAAAGCTGTTAGTTTACCAAAATATTGTATTACAAAATGCCATGATTAGTAGGTAGCAAACTATCTTTTTTGAAAATGGGTAGAAACATGAACAACACCTTAGACAATCCTTTAACTAACCCATTTTTGAATCTGCAGTATCATCAACCAATAAGCCAACTTTCTGATACACGGATCAGAAAGGTGACTTATTGATTGATTCGCATGAAACGGCGAATCGACATTTTTGAACAATATTGTTTTTCTAGAGGCGATTCGCACGAAGTTTATTTATTTGTGGGCGAATTGACAACTCCGGAAATACGTATTGGCACATTTGGCAATTGGCACATTTTGAATGGAAAAGTTGACTAACTTTACTTTGTAAAATTCAAAATGTGCAGTTTCGGGCGAGTAAATTCGTGCGAATCAACCAATAAGCCAGGAAGGTGTGGTCATATGAAAACCAAACTTAACAACTTTTTCAAACAAATAACTCTTCAAAAAATTATTAGTCGTCCTTAATTTTTTCGCGATTAAGTTATTGGTACCTGGGAAAGTTGTTCAGTTCAATAACGTCATTTCACAGAATAGTATCGCTCTAATAAAATCTTTGCCACCCTCTCAAACCCAGAAGATTACAAGAAAGAAATCATTTAACTCCACAATGTTTTCCTAAAAACCACAGTAGCTGCAGTAAAAAAATAATTACTATGTTAAACTAACAGTCGATTAACATAACAAACGACTTCTGATTCACATTTAAATAATTTACTGGCCTGACTGGACGTTAAACTGAAGATTTTAGTAAAACGGTAGCGAGAACTGACTGTTAACTTAAGATAGAGTTAATTTAGCGTTTAAACTTGGACAATTGGTATGTTTTAACTATGACTATTATCTTTAGGCTCTGTTTAAAGTTCGATGTTCAGAGTTTGAAAGATCTAGTGAATACAAAGGCTAGAATATTGAGCTGTTATTTGGTCTTTAGAGGATCTAGTCTTTTCACAACTTTGAAGGCTTCGACTTTCAGCGTAACCAAATGCGACAGCATAATATATCAATATTTGTGAGTAAGTGAAAGCTATAAAGCTATTGAAACTCTGCAACCCCGATTTTTTGGGAGATTAATTTATATATTTAGATTAACCGACGTTCTTATACACTACTGAAATTTCAGGACGCAACGGATAATAAAGAACTAAATGTAACAAACAATTATAGGTAAATATTTACAGCATTTTCTTATTATCACCATACTAGGTGAGCAATCTTAAAGCAGAGTAGTTAGAATATTATTTGTATAAAACAAAACAAAGAGAGATACAACAAAAGCTAGAGAACTAAGTACTAATCCTGGAATAGCGGCTTCATGTAAAAACTACTAAAATTGTATTATCACATCCCGGCAACACGGCTGAAACCTAGTTACAAAGTTAGCCCTGTAACTTTATATAAAGCCCTCACGCTCATAATGTTACAGGAAAACATTTTCATGGCATGACTAGATTTGGTAATTGTGTACTAACAAGAGTTACACCTGTACCCTAATTACGTAATGCACGATCAATAAGAAATTGAAATGAATTGAAACAGATTGCTAGTCCATTGCTTCATAAGTTCGAAAAAAAATCTGCTCAATTTATTTTTTCGAACTTATGAAGCAAATGGACTAGCAATCATGGACTTGAAATTGAAATTGAAATTGTAATCTGTTTCAATTCATTTCAATTTTTTATTGATCGTGCATTACGTAATTAGGGTACATTGAGAGTTTGAAGTTGATTCCGTCAGTGTAGCCCGCGAAATTCTAAATTGCTTACGTTTTTTGTAAAGAAATTTTGAATTTCGCGAACTTTAAATTCTCAATTCAGAAACCGAAGGGTCACTAGAAAAATATAAAATGCTGTAGTGATCCCGTAGTGCTAAGTGCACAAAGACACTACAAATCATCCAACTTTAAACTTTACATACAAAAATTTGCGAAAACTTAAAAAAAAATGTACATAACTTTGCGCGACACAGCGAAGGAAGTTCCCACATTAATTTTTGTTAATGCCCCAACTTCCTTTGGCTTTAAAATGCGGGTAATGTCCTGGAAGTAGTGATAGTAGAGTAAGTGAGTAAGTAGGTCCCAAGAACCGTTATCTATGACTTAATCATGTACAGTGGCGCCTTTCATAGACACGCATTCATTAAAGATTGTATAAGTGTCTGTCAATGGACGTTTTGTGGTCGGTTTCTATATACCTACCTATGACGGATCGTTGTGTATACTAATGGTAACATTAGAAATTCTGAACTGTTCCTTTGTGAAAATCTGAAGGTATAGGCATAGCGCTTCTTATCCCTTATTAGCCACTCACCAGATTCTCAACTAACCAGTTTAGCAACTCACCAGATTCGCAACTCACCAGATTCACAACTCATCAGATAATGTACCTCTACCGAACAAAGAAATGTGTATAATTTTTGTGCTTGAAAATAAGGTCTACCCTGTGCTATTGGCGAAAATACGAGAGCATATCTGTCTCAACAATAACGGTTGGTGAATGATTAAAATTGGACATTAAGTGGGTGGTAGACATGCGTGCTTCAAGACCGCGATTTTTAAGCTCGCCAACTTACTCACGTAAAGCTTTCTCAAACTGTATCGCGATGTTTTCGAATTTTCAGAGCCAAACTAAACATACATTACACAAATGATGAAACAAAATGCTGGCTCGCGACTCGCGGTGATGACAGACGTACGAAACTACGAACCAAGGCGGTGAAGGCAGGCTACGAGCAAAATTTCAAACCTGTTGGATCGCCGGCGAACTTACTCGGCGTACTTAAGGTGACACACGGTCGAGTAAGATCGCCATTAGACAGCGCACTTGCTCGCACGTCTATCACCACTTTTAGGAACAGTTTTGAAAACGCAATTATGGCTGTCATTTTGTTCTCAAGTCACATCTACCTAAGTACTTTGGCTTTTGAGCTTAGCTAATTTTGAATATGTGGCAGAGTAGCCAGAGAGAGACAGGAATGGAGAAGGTTGAAGCCTTTGCTGACTGGCAAACGGACATACAAAGCATAAACAAACGCATGATACGAGACTGACTACTAAGTATAGTTTAGTAATTATTTAATTATAATTGCCACAATATGAAATATGATCAGCATACAACGAAACAGCGCTGCAATTTGCAAAAACCGTAAGAAATTCGAAATTCCCTTAAAAAAACTTGCGAGCTGCATCCGCGTCCGCGGAGGTGAGCCACCTAAAATCCGCATCCGCAACCGCGATGTTAAAAAAACTGCATTCGCAAGATCCCTGCTAAGTAACTATTGTACGTGACGCGTGTAGATAAGAACGATTTTGCAAAAAAAAATTTAATAATCGACTAAGTATGCTCACACCACAGACAACACAACGAAAGCGCCCAGTGCATCAACAACTACTCATTATGGACAAAAGTTTCATGAAATTTTAATTCCTTCCCAGCGATGCGTGAGTTATTAGGGCGGGGGATAACCATTATAATCCGGTTTAATGCGGTCCGAACCAGAATTTTGCTATTGTTTTTTTGATTTCACTACTTATAACCTACTTACTCAGTTTGAGGATGGTATAGGTATTTTTTATTAAATATTACAGTCTGAGAAGACTATGGATCTTGATTACGTAACGAATAATACTAAACAAAATATAACATCACGCCCGTATTCCCCGAAGGGTTAGGCAGAGGTGTACCTATACCTAGTACCTACACCCACATTTCGCATTCAAGGTGGAAAAACCCAATAATACTTTGCCCAACCCGAGAATCGAACCTAGGTTTTTATGCTCAGCAGTATCGCTTCCGAGCACTGGACCAAAGAGTCAGTAACAGTAAAAAAAAAATCATTTTTTAGAAGAAAATCTGGTCATAAAGAGTCTACAACTCTCATTTAAAAATAATTTAGCTGAAAACAGCTGTAGCTATGCAACATGCTAGCTCAAGCTTAAAAAATAGACGATCTTTTTACTTTCTGTCAATCTAAATATCTTAGTAGCAAAATCTAAAAGGAAGTAAGGTAAAAAGCCCGATTGCCTTCCCTACATTTCTACTATGCATTTCCTTCAAAGCTCTCTTGGTAATCTGGATGCATATAATTATGCTCATACGCTGGAAAACAAACATGATTCTGCGCTGCATAATTTATGATCGTGTTTACTTTAGGCTACAATAACTTCCAGCTGCTTACATTAACTTTAAAGGTGCCTTTCGGCTGTAAAATATTGGTTTTTAGATCCCAGATGTTTTCAAAAACTAAATTTATCAAGTTTGTCGTTACCTACAAGGAGCTATTTAAATTAATTTAAGTACTTAGTAAGTAAATCAATAAAAGAATCATCATCATCATCATCATATCAGCCGAAAGACGTCCACTGCTGGACATAGGCCTCCCCCAAGCACCGCCACTTCGACCGATTCTGTGCTTCCCGCATCCACCGAACTCCTGCGGCCTTTACTAAGTCATCGGTCCATCTTGTGGGAGGCCTTCCGACGCTACGTCTTCCAGTACGTGGTCGCCACTCCAGAACCTTTCGGCCCCATCGGCCATCTGTTCTGCAAACTCAAACTCAACTCAAACTCAAAGCATTTATTTCAATTAAACCATTTACAGGCACTTTTGAATTGTCAAAGAGTCGGTCAGTTAGTCAGAAAGTTGAAGCTAGTCGCCCATTCCAAAAAGTAGATCTCTGTGGAGAAGAATCTGCGAGCAATATGTCCTGCCCATTGCCACTTAAGTTTGGCAATTCTTCGGGCTATGTCGGTTACCTTGGTTCTCCTGCGGATCTCTTCATTTCTGATTCGATCACGTAGGGAAACTCCAAGCATAGCCCTCTCCATTGCTCTTTGGGTGACTTTTAGCCTTCTGATAAGGCCCATTGTGAGCGACCACGTTTCAGTGCCATAAGTCATCACTGGCAACACGCACTGGTCAAAGACTTTCGTCTTGAGACACTGTGGTATGTGGGACGAGAAGATATTGCGTAGCTTCCCGAACGCTGCCCAGCCGAGTCGGATTCGACGATTGACCTCTTTCTCGAAGTTGGACGACAAAAGAATCACATTAAATTAAACTCAAAACAGAGAGGAGTGGAAAGAAGAAAGGGAGGCCTTTGCCCTGCAGTGGGACAACACAGGCTAAAGATAAATAATAAATAAATGAAATTATGAATAAAAGAGTTCCGTGGAGTTTCTTGCCCGTTTTTCTCCATAGGAACTTACCTACTACGCTTTGGAATGGGCAACTAGTTTCATCTTTCTGACTTGACCGAATTCGAGTTTAATGTTTGAAAAAATATTAAAATCGCTAGCTTAGGCTTTCTATATTGCTTTTATTTTAATTCTCTATAAGAAAAAAATATAAACTTTCTCAAACCTAAACCTATTAAGACCTCCTCTGGTCTGTACCACACCACATAAAGTTTCGCACATCGAAAGAGAAAATGTCATAATTATGAACAAGATCATAATCGCGGTAAAGGATGTGGCGACGAACCGATTAAAGATTATAATCGGAGGGGAAAGGCGATCAAGAGTCCATAAAATTGACGACCCGTAACAGAGGGGAACCTGCAACCGGTACGGAGAAATGAGCACGAATTGTGAATCAACACGAAACATAGGAAAGTAGGTACTTTGTTTGGAATAAAAATCAATGTAGTGATCGAAGAGAAAAGGTAAAACACGTACCTACCTAATTCGATAAACTATCGTACCTACTTATGTAGACATAAATGATAATAGTACATTACTGTCGAGGCCAGCAATTAGAGCATTGATGGACGATCGTGAAAATGTGAGCCGAGGCACACATACGTGAGTCCATCAATGCCTGGTTGCGGCCAAGGCTTGTATTATAGTACTTTTCTCAAACAATGCGCGGAAATTCAACCCAAGTAAATTATTTATAAATTCTAGAATCAATGGCGAACAAAGAAAATTTTTCACGCGCCAATATGGTCATTTGTTTCTTCACAGCTATTTGCTAAGCCAGATCGAAATTTAAATAAAATCTTTGATAAGTTACCTCCTTGGTTGCCATGTGGAAGTAAAAAGTTAGTTCCATTGTTAAATAACAGGACAGATATGAGTTTTCATAGTAATTTATTTGGCCGCTAAACACGACAGATATGGATTTTCATACTAATATTGCCGGCCTGATGCTCGCTTGTTTTTGACCAGTACATCAATTTCAATTTATCTCGAAGAAGGTTGTCAAAATAATGTTCGATTTCCAAGCATGTTTGAGAAAAACATATTTTTCGACTGTGCGTTGGCACTGGCGAAATATTCACATAATATAATCATTTTGAAATCTCTATTTGCTGTTAAACATTGTATCGAACATTGATGAAAACGACAAATGCACAGCGATATTGTCGTCTTTAAAATCTCAAATAAGTTAGTACCCATGATCACATAATTATGTCATAATTCATGTTATAGAGGATACATCTAAATTAATTGGCGCCATGAATATTAACAGCAAAAGTCAAAAAACAGAAAACCAGCCTACACTGAAATAAATATTTTTTTATGTTCAACTTCCTAACAGAAGGTTTAGGAAGGCATCATAAAGTTCTGATGGCGTACTTAACTAACCAGTTTGAACGGAAGTATATGAATTATTGCTTTGGGTTCACAAACACTTGAATATAGGTAAGTATTCCAGTTTAGAGAAAAACAAATATTTCTATTAAAATTACCAATGTTTGTTAAGTTGTAAACAGGTATGATTTGTTTGACAAATGCTAAGAAAGCAATTTATTTTAATGTAATGGAAAGTCATCATTTTCTGTCTATAGACATACTCCTTTTCACTACAGAACGAGTTTTATACGCTTTATAACTAAATTGGCAAAATAATAAAAACAGGTAAATTTTTGACAGCTATTTGCTTTACTCTAAGGCTCTTGCGACGTTGTCCGCTTTGTGAAATTAATCAAAACAGCGAAATATTTGACATCTATTTGCAAATATTTCGCTGTTTTGATTAATTTGGCAATATTACCTAAAATACTTATATCTAAAATATCAATAATGAATTGCAATTATAACACTGAATTTGATGTTGTAACCGTTTTAGGTGTAAAAAAGTTTCCAAACACATTTTTACATCTAAAACTAAATATTCGGTATTATTAATTATGAAGCTTTACTCTTGTAGTGCGACTCTTACCTCTACGGCGCACAATGGGGCCAAAATCGACGCTGGTGGGCATTTGATCTTTGACGATAGGAACTGAGGAAAGTAATCATTTCCATTTTCAATGTAAGGATTGGAAACGGAACTTTCGGTAGTTTTTTTCTAAAACTATTCAGAACTTTAGAAGTGAAACCTAATAGGTGTTATGAATGAGCGTACCACCAACACATAGGTACGAATATTCCATCCCCGGACCATCAAGTTAAATGTACGTAGTACATTTAACTCAATGCCCCGGACCCGGGTCTCGGGATTAGACCCGTTGAGATATGGAACTTTAAAAATCCAAATAAAAGTCGTCCATGTAAACAAAATTGGCTTTATACCTATGTTTTTTTTAATCCCTGCCCCCCCTCCCCCTTTGCGACGCCTATGATTGCTTATCTGTCATTTTGTCTATCCTTCCGTCCACAAAACCAGTTGCTATTGTGGTCAGGTAAGCGTAAAGTTTCATTTAGTGTAGGTATTTTTTCATTTTACAGCAGATTTGCAGGCACGATTTGCAGTACTTACCTACAACAGTTATGGAACTTGGTATTGATACACTTAACGTTAAGAAACGTTTTTATATAAACCCCTAATTGCTAGACTATGAGATTTTTAGTTGGGTATAAGTTTCTAAAAATACCAAAGCAATCATTCAAAAGTTGAATAAGTAATTCTGTAGCTGTTAGAACAGAGGCTGATCCCAAGGCCACGCCTTCAATGTCCGAATATAAATTATAATAGGTTCCCCTGGGCGTGTCAACTGTCACTGGTCTCCCTTTGGCTGGGTTTATTTATAACTAAAATAAAGCTTTTAGACGTAGCACACTTAGAAAACCAATTCACGTGGATTTGGAATTTCAAGAATTTAAGTTTCGCGCTAAAATATATTGCAAATGGGCAATAGGTCGCTGTTAAATATGGGGCAAAAAGGCCAATACTTAAATAAATAAAAAAAAACTTACGGTACCAAAAAGGTTTAATCCAAAACGTCCTAGATTCAAACTCACCCGAAAAAAAATATCTACACGCACTTCCACAACAATCACAAACACATACACAGCACTCACGTCGACGCGTACGCAACCAATCAGTTTTCAGATCACGACTCTGCGCGCGCGCTTCGTAGAACGCGTGCGTGTGTTGCGCGCGCTCGATCCCTACTGGTTCAAACTTTGCGTCGATATAGCGTTCCTAGAAATTGGTTCGATTGGTTTTCGATTTTCGAATTTGATTTTTGGAACTGTAAACTTCTTGTCTGTATGGCCAGTATTCAAAATTTTAATCCTGTTAAGCAGACATTGACTTTTGCGTACCCGACCCTAGGCTATTGCGTAGAGATATAGTACGTGTATCTTAAAGGTGAATCTCGAGTTGATGATGAGATGTCAGACTTCGATCAAGAATGTCAGGTTAGTAATAAAAAGTCTTTTATTGGTGCTAATTCGCTAGCAAAAGGATAATACAATGTCGCCCATGCGCAAGTTCGCCCGTAATTTTCTGAATATTCATGAAAAAATATCGAAAATAAACTTCAAAATAGGGGATTCTTCTATCTATAACATTTTTCATGTTATTCAATTTTTAATTTTTTAAAGATTTGCTTTCTGTTTTTTGACACATCTCCGAAGTTTATGGGTCGATTTGGATTCTGTTTATTATTTCCAAAAGCTTATGAGTTATTTTAACAGGTTAATTAAAATTTTTACAAAAAATTATCGACTACGAAAGAAAAAACGGAATCGTAGTCATTTTTTCGGTAAAAAATTGTGTATTTATTTAAAAAAAAACTAGTGAAAAATCTTATAGATAGACCCCCCCTTTTGAAGTTTATTTTCGATATTTTTTCATGAATATTCAGAAAATTAAGGGTGGTCACATGCGCATGGGCGACATTGTATAATTTGAAGTAGCTGGTGATGGTCTAAAACAGAAGCTATGAAACTGCCTACTAAATACTGAATTTCTTTAATTTTGAATAGATTTTGTCAGTATTTCAATGGTTTAGATCACAGATACGAAGATTTAACGAATGATTAATTTTGTTAGAAGTTACGTAACTAACAACATATTTATCACATTCTCAGACATACAAAATAACAGGCCGAAAAAAAAATGACACCACACATGTTTCTAAACTTAAAAACAAAACAGAAGCCATCCCGCCAATCACAACGCTTATGACGCCTTTACTAACCTTTTTTCTACATTTTATTATTCCGGACGGACGTTACACTATGTGAATATCCTGAGTGCACATTGAAACCAAACGCGTTATGGCGTGGATAAAAACTTTTTTCGTGTTTTGGACATTGATTTTTTTGGTCAGTGAGGAAATATGGTGCTGTGGGCTGTTGACAGGAAGAGAGTGGCTACAAAAATATTAGAGTGGTCAGGTAACAAAAAAAAAATATTTTAGACTTATATTGCTTCGAGGCTTCGTTAATCTGTTGGTAAGAAATGATCTGGGGTTCTGGGTTCGATTCCCAGGTTGGGCAGAGTGTTAGGTACTGGGTTCCTATGGTTTTCTGTGTTTCTCAGTAGCAGCCCGGAGTCCGGATCTTAAGAAATATTTTGCTCAGTGGATGGCAATAGGCTCGCCTTCTATTCCATGAGACTCAGAAATAACTGGCGTAATTTGGGTCTGCTATAGATACAGCTCTGCCTGACCCCATGGCGGAAACAGGCGTGATTATACATATAATATTGTTGGGTCGATTAGTGATACATAAAGGTAACGTCCCGTATTTCACTGACAGTTCTGGTGTTATTAGAGAAATGCGTGACGGAGTTTTTCCATCGCATTCTTTCGCGTGATATTGCAGTTTCTACTACCGATACTTATCGAGAAATCGTCATCATTCACAGTTTATGGAACTGTAAACATAATATATTCTGTACAATTATATTGAACGTGCGGTATTTTAATAACAGTACATAATTGGAGGAAGACTGGGACCTAACTGACAATTAATGTAATTTTTAATATGTTGACATGAGATTTTTGGGCATGGACTAATTGTTAGGGTGCCACTGTGCATAAAAGCTGCACATCTTTATTTTAATTTATTTCCATGCAACAGCATTGTCTTAGAGGTTCAAAATAACCAGCCTTGTAGCCTTATTTCGTATAAATGTAAACCTCACAATTGTTTAATCGTTATAATAAAGACAGTATTGATTCAGCTCTCGGTGTTTCAATATCTCCTCGAGATCCCGCCTTACAGTTAATATTTAAAACAAACTAAAAATAAAAGAAAGTCTTTAAAATCTTACTCTATGGGTAATGTAGGCGCATGTGTGATGTGCTTCGCATCCTCTTCCATTAAATACTTTTGCACAGTTCACAGTGTGTTTTGAGCATGACATACCCTTTTCCCACACTTTAGTCATTTTTAATCAAGATTTTTATGATAGAAAAGTAAGGTCACAGGAGTTCTTTTATATCTACTACAAAATGTAATGTCTCCATGTTCACACATGGTAACACAAAAAGATAAAAGATTAAGTACTACAACCAGCGCGCAATGGCAGATGAAAACAATATAATTTTCTACGAAATGACCATATTGATTATTCATATTTTCCTGACGGTTAGCCATTTAAAGGTTGGAGAGCTTCTGTCTAATATATATAAGAATATCTAACCTCAGTATGTAATTGATTGTGAAGGTCGGACGGTCATTGCCCCTTGTGAACTATTGAAACTTATTCTTGCCTAGGTAGACTACGTAATTTAAGTACCTGGGTAACTCCTTCTGAGTGATACCACTTCATATCAGACCTTAATTTTAGAGGGAAACTCCAGGATCTTCGGTGGAACACAAGCTGGTGCTGTGCTTGGCCATTCGGTCATCCCAGAAGAGACAATGTCCTTAATCTCTTAAACCTTCTGCTGTAGAAGACATACTCACGCCTTCTTCCCAAAGGGGAAGGCAGAAACTACAGAACGCCACCTGCTACGATCCTTACATACTCTTTCTGCTTCGTTTAACGTTCATACTTCGCACACCGCTTGCGAGTATTACGTAGATGACCTTTCTGAAGTACATCTCCAATAAGGTTACTATATGGAGATGTAATTCTAGGACGTCCTCAGCGTTTCCAATCTCATCTACCTTGTCGTCCCTTTTGTTACTCGCCTTTCAGTCATCCTCTCAACTTCTACCGTGGCAGACACCGAAGAAATATCAGTTCAGATTATTCTCCATATGCAACAACCAACGTATTTATTGCCTAGATGTCAATATAAAAAAATCAATGAACTGATTTGTATGTGAGGTGCAACTAATCGGCGTCCGCGCAGGTATGACTCATTTAGCTTCTGACGTCACTTAAAACTAAAAATAGTCCGAGGATCACTTCCGTGCGATTCAAAAAGATTTTATGCATAAAATGCAAGGTCATGTTACAATAAAAAATACCAATTTAGGTTTAACAGAAAAACTTAAAATGGGATATAAGTAAAACTTTTTAAGCTATTGCATAGCTTCTATCGCGGGCCTTGAGCGTGGAGACCTAATCCAGAAATTCCGTAACGAAAAGACCTAAGCCTAAGGAGAGTGTTTTGTATTGAAAATTATGTTTAACTGTTTGACAACAAAGTTCAAATTTACTTAGACGAATGATCTAAGGAGAGTGCTGTATTGAAAATTATGTTTAACTGTTTGACAACAAAGTTCAAATTTACTTAGACGAATGATACGAGAGTATTGAAAATTATGTTTAACTGTTTGACAATAAAGTTCAAATTTACTTAGACGAATGATCCTTGACTATTAATAGTTAAATTAAAACCTTTTTATTAGTTTGATGTTCCCATTACGTTGTGTCAAGTTTTAAAAACTATAAATGTTAATAACAGTTCCTGTCAATGTCACCATTGCTATTTCTTGTATTCGGGTTAATATTTTACAATTGCATAAGTTGATAAAAAATGCTATGCAATAGCTTTGCCGCGGCAGTCCCCGAGTGCCACACGTCTTTTTTGAAGTGAAAACTTCTTTAGCGGCGAATAGAGGATGAGTGAACTTTACACCCTGTTCCTCATACCTCTATACAGGGTGTGATCGGTAAGGAATTAGAATTGGAGCTGTTCATGAACTGTAGCTATATTGATATCCTATGTGTAACTGAACATTGGTTAAAAGTCCATCAGTTCATGTTCAGCTTTAACAACCACGAGGTAGCCAGCTCATTCAGCAGAGTTAATATGATACGTGGTGGCTCTCTAATAATTGTTCGTAAAAATATGAAATTTAAAGAACGTAAAGATATTGTGAGCCTCTCGGTTGAGCGAGTAATTGAAATAGCTTGCATTGAGCTTGAGCAGTTCATTGTATTGAGTGTGTACAGGCCCCCATGTGCTTCATATGATATTTTTGAGAAATATATGGAAGAAGTATTATTAAAGACTTGTAACAGTAATAAAACAGTTGTTGTCTGTGGAGATTTCAACATTAATATACTGGAAAAATCTGCTGTAGTAAATAAATTCATAACTTTATTAAAATCATATAATTTGTACAATATTTTCTTCGAGCCGACTAGAATAACTGCCACTAGTGCTACCTGTATTGACAATATTTTTACAAACTTAAAACCTTCTAGCCATTTAATTATAAATGAGTTGGACTCTGATCACTGTGGCCAGTTAGTCACTTTCCCTCAGAAAGCAGTCAGAGCTCAAAGAAAACTTGTGAGTTTTGTTCCTGTAAATAAAAGTCGATTAGGACAATTTAAAAATAATTTAATGGAAAAACTACCAGGTTTGCCTTATCACGACGACCCGGATAAAGCTTATACTTTATTATTTAACCTCATCAATTGTGAGTTTAGGAAGGTTTTCACCCCAAAAACATTGCCTGTTTGTGATCGCGTTATATTTAGTGATTGGGCAACACCAGGTATTTACAAAAGTAGGCAAAGGTTATTTGAATTGTATCATGAAAAAACATACAACCATGATGAAACTTTTAAAGAATATGTTAAGAAATATTCTAAAACTTTTAAAAGAGCCTGTTCCTCAGCAAAAGCCATTCACATTAAAAATAAAATAATATCTTCTGGAAATAAAATTAAAACAACTTGGAATATTATTAATTCAGAAACGGGAAGAACGACAGTACGGAATCGTGACTTCCATCTAAAAATTAATGATGTAGATATTAAGGCAGACGTAGAGGTGGCAACTGAGTTTGAAAATTTCTTCACTAATATTCCCATTTTAACAACCAAAACTCTGTCATCGTCATCCTCCACTTCTGCTTACTCAATACTAAAAGAATGTGTACCAGAATGTGAAAAACTTTTTGAATTCAAAATTGCTACTGCTAAAGACATTATAGAATCTTTTAAGGATCTTGATGTGAAAAAAACTGCTGACCTTTGGGGATTATCAGTACATACCATGTCTTCAATAATTGATGTTATTTCACCCTTTTTAGCAATTGTTTTTAACTCTTGTATTGCATCTGATGTATTTCCTGATCTGATGAAACTTAGCAAAGTGATTCCACTGTTCAAATCTGGCAGCACAACTGATCCCACAAATTTTCGGCCTATTTCGATATTACCTACTTTGAGTAAGATCTTTGAAAAATTAATTTTGAAACAAATGTTAGGACATTTCAATGCACTTAATTTACTACATCTGAAACAGTTTGGTTTTACAAAGGGTCGTTCAACTACAGACGCGGGCGTGGAGTTACTGAAGAGCATATTCGAGGCCTGGGAGGAATCGCAAGATGCTCTTGGCATTTTCTGCGACTTGTCCAAGGCTTTCGATTGCGTACATCATGATACACTCATCAGGAAACTGTACCACTATGGTATGAGGGACAAGGCTCTCGACCTTTTGACTTCTTATCTGAACAATAGAATTCAAAGGGTCGATGTTAATGGCAAGAGATCTTCAGGATCCGCGGTCACCATGGGCGTTCCGCAGGGTTCAATTCTAGGTCCTTTCTTATTTTTGATTTATATAAACGACTTACCTTACCATATAAGGGATAATCACAAGATCGTATTATTTGCAGATGACACTTCCCTTATTTTTAAAATCAAACGTCAGTTAGTCAACTTTGAGCAAGTTAACGATGCACTCTCTAAAGTGGTGCATTGGTTTAATGTAAATAATCTTCTCCTGAATGAAAAAAAGACTAAACTCATTAAATTTTCAACGCCAAATGTCAGGCAGCTAACTACCAAGGTTCAAGTTAATGGAATAGAACTGAACCCTGTTGAGTCGACAGTTTTTCTTGGAATCACTATTGACGGTAAATTGCAATGGGGCCCACACATAGAAAAATTGTCAGGAAGGCTAAGTTCGGCCGCCTATGCTGTTAAAAAAATTAGACAGATAACGGACGTAGATACAGCCAGAATTGTTTATTTTAGTTATTTTCATAGTCTTATGTCATATGGGATTCTTCTCTGGGGAACCTGTTCGGACATTAATACTATCTTTGTTCTACAGAAAAGGGCTGTTCGAGCCATTTACAACCTAGGTCCGAGAGATTCCCTTCGAGAAAAATTCAAAGAAATAGGCATTCTGACTGTAGCTTCTCAATATATATTAGAAAACCTATTGTATGTACAGAAAAATATATCAAATTTTAAGAAAATGTCCGATATTCATAGTTTAAATACCAGGAATAAACACAACCTTGCTGTACATCACACTCGTCTCCACAGAGTAAGCAACTCGTTCATGGGTCAATGTATACGCTTTTACAACAAACTTCCCATTGACATTCGAAACTTACCCATTAAACGATTTAAAAACTTCATTAAAACCAAACTTTGTAAAAAAGGGTATTATAGAATTTCCGATTATTTAGAAGATAAAAAAGTATGGGATTGAGCTGCTCGCTCTGCTAAACCTTGTAATAAAACCTTGAAAATTGACATTATAATTATTCAGTAAAATCATCAAATTATACCAGTTTTATATAAACATTGACATTGTTGAATATTACATACAAAATGACATGATTACTTTGTAAAGTATTATATTATTTTAATTATTGTGAATGTGAGGACTATGTGGATATTTTTTTTTTTTTTCTCTTCTCTATTTTCTTTTCTTTCTCAGTTAGTTTTAATTTAATGATGGTCTGGCAGTTTGAGTAGTTTATGCGGCCTACCCAAATGTCCTTTCTTTGGTACTGTTCGTCGAGTTGAGCTCCTTAAGTTCAGAGTTGAGCTCCGCGATTACTGACAAATGCTTGCACTGACTGGACAGGTCCACTCAAAGCTGTATGGTTCTTTCCTCAAAAGACCATTTCAGACATTAGTCTACATGGTCCTCATATGGCCTGACCAAGATTATGTCTGGACTTTAAAAGAGACTGTGACCTCTGAGTTTGTTTCGGCCTTTCTTCTCAGAGTAGTCAGATAGGAAACGCCGAACTCATCTAGCTAATTTTTAACATACATTTTAATATGACGTGTAAAAGTGATTCCAATATCCTATTTACAGAATAAACAATTTCATTTCATTTCATTTCATTTCATTTCATTTCATTTCATTTCATTTCATTTCATTTCTAAATGTCTATGCCATGTCACACGTAGAAACTAGGTACCAAAGTGGTAGGTACTTACGATACCCTCAGTCATTACCCTCGGTGATTCTAGCCACCAGAAAAATAATTAGACGGCCATCTACTTGCTTATGCTCATTGAACCGATTCCAATCAAACGAAGTCAATTCCAATTTAGAAATCGAATTTTCTACTTTTGGAATTATTTCGTGCTAAAAACTTGTCATTTGATTTCCTTTGAAAGGGAAAATCTTGTTATTTTCATAACAGATTTTGAGAACAGAATCGTATTACCTACATAAAAAGTTGAAATTGAATTTAGAACTAATTCAAGTTTTTTATTTTGTGCCAGTGGTTTTTGGGTGCGAAATAAAACTTTGTTATAATGAGAAAGAACTGTTAACTCATCTGTTTTTCTGACTGTGTCAAAAATAATTAGGTTTTTTTGAAGCGAAAACTTTTATTAGGCGCGTTGAGCACTTTTTGGGTGAACAAAAAGTTTTCACTTCTATTGGCAGTCCCCAAAGACAGCCCGCATGTTTTTTTTTCTTGGCTATCTATCCGTGAGTCTCATAAAAGTAGGTTCAAATCGTGACAACGACCTTTATGATAAGTCTTCTTTTAGCATATTTTAGTCATAAATTGCGAACACATTTTTCCGCTACTTATTTATTGGCTTGCATAATTATATGAATGACCAAGATGGACAATTCCCGTAATTTTTAAGAACGTTCGAATTCCCATCTCATTCTCAATCTGTCAAAAATACAATCAATTTACCAAATTTTTTGACAACTTTGACCTATTATTGCGAGATGTATAAATGTGAAAGAAGCAAAAGTAGCAGGTGAAGTTCTGTAGTATCTGCCTACCCCCTTGGGAAGAAGGCGTGGATTTATGTATGTAAAAACATGTATGTTATTATAGTTTCTGGCAAATGCCTAACATTTTTAGAAGTCAGCCTTCATTCCAATCAGGTAACCTAACTGCGAACTACACTTTTAAAAATAACGAAGTGTCTAGTCGTCTTAATAGTCCGATTATCGTACGAATAAAATAGATTAGTCGTCCGACTATCGGACGAATAGATAACCCTTAATCATCCGATAATCGGACGATTAATTTATTTTATTCATCCGATTATTGAACGATTAAATTTTATTCGTCCGTTTATCGGACGACGAGCAACAGCCTAAAAATAACTTCCCTTGAACAACCCTAAAACATCATGGGAAGTAATAGTGTAACTATTTGTAGCTAAAACACATGGCCAACGATTTTACAGCCCGTAAAAAGCGTGGGAATTAAAATGTAAACGAAACGAGCTTGAAAATACGAGATTTTTTTCCATAAAAGGTCGTCAAATTCCGGCTATAGCCATTTTAGAGAGCGCAAAAATTGTTTAACAATGAGACCTGGACACGTTAGGTAATTGGAAAATTCTAGCTTTAAATTTTTTTGTAAAAAAAGATAAGTATTTTCTCTCTAAGTTTTTAGAATATTTTGTTCCAGAATAATTAGAATTTTTTATGATCGGGTTTATCGGATTTAATTAATACTTATAGATGGGTATGTTTTCAGCACACCTTAGCTTGACCTTTATCTATCTATCTATGTAACGAAATCTTTCAACGTACTTTTCACCAACTTCAAGACGTTTGATTAACTTGAAAATTTGCACACGTATCTGGGACCGATGACAATACAATAATTTGGTATTTTGGACCTGATCTGATGATGGAGCCAGGGGGTGGATAGTGGAACTCTTCAGCGGCTTCTAGTAAACCGCTAGAGTTTGGGTTCATTATGATTCATTTTGACGAGTCCAATAGATTAGGCTTAGTCAAATAGTGAAAGTCTTCAGCAGCTTCTAGTAAACCTCTCGGGTCTGGGCTCATATGATTCGGTTTAACGAGTCCAATATTTTGCACTTGGTGTCAAGGGTCTGATGATGGAGCCAAGAGGTAGGTAGTGGAACTCTTTCGTGGCTACAAGTAATCCCCTCGAGTTTGGGCTCATACGATTCGGTTTGCCGAGTCCAAGAGATTGGGTTTGGTATCGAGGGTCTGATGATGGAGCCAGGAGATGGATAGTGGATTTCTTTAGTAGCTACTAGTAAACCAGTCAAGTCATAACTTCGTTTACTTTAGACTTGTTTACTTAATGAAGAATATACTAGAATATAAAGTAAGAAATAAAAATTGTTGTTTAAACAAAAATAAAAAACACGCTTTTTACTCGAACAAAAAATTATAAAATCATTAAATTGAATTGTACTAGTCTTGTCACTTTTTCATATAAAATAATTAAATCAAAAAGCGTGGACCGCTTTGTTTAAATTAATTAAAAGTACACAAAGCTAAAAAGCGCTCCAAACAAAAAAAATAAAATGTATATCCCAATGCATTAGTACAAAGCTGTTATTTTGAAATTACAGACACTTCAATTGTATGTTTGTATTTATATATATATCGATAGATCATAAAATACCTACCTAAATAAACCGCTGAAACGGGTTTTCTGAATATTTCAACGGCTTGTACGAATAGTAAAGTATGAATGAATGAACGAATTATTTCCCAAGTTATCATGTGGAATTAGGTACGATAGCATCTCTTTATACAGCCAGCAATCAAGCAGCTCTGAGAATCATCATTCTAATCTACTCTATATCTCAAATAACTATGTATGAACGTCTTTGTGTCCTTTGTAGGAGATCAATAAGCAACACCTACATCAAACTGTTGCCTAGTTTATACGTAACCACTCTCTCTTCCCTATAAACTATGTGATAGCTCAGTAGATAGATAATTTACCTTCTCGACTGTTTACATTGTTACAGATATGTTACAAGGAGCACCTGTCAAACTGTCAACTCCTTTACGAGTTACTGGCGTAACGTGTACAAGTCCAAGGTGCCAAGAATGTACAACAGCGACACACAACGAGACGAACCAAGTTCCTTTCCCAGGAATTTAAAATACAACACATAAAAATTGAGAGTATAGAGTTATATTCAGATTAACATTAACACAATCAAGTAATTTTATCACATTTCTATGAAACTCTGTAGATCGAATCTCGTTTGCTTATTGAATACCAAATATGACAAGTTTGAAGAATCTAAATAAACATTTGTTGGTGATTGACAACTGATCTTATGAAGATGAATACAAGGTTCAAAATTGAAGTGAAGGTGGTTTTTAATATTCAAGCTACTGAAACTATAAAGTTTGGTGCAGAAGCTTTCTTCATTCCTTTCAATATGAACCGCACTGTGTCGTGCCATTAAATAGATATAGATCCTCAGTAGAGTATTTCCAAGACGTACAATCCTAGAAAGCTAACCACAGAACTTGTAACTAAACCTGTAATCACCTACGTTCGGGGGCCTACCACAACCTCTAAAAGCAGTATTATTTTAATCTTACTTCAGTGGGGGAAAGAGACGGCACTATACGTCCTGTAGAGCTTCATCTCTTTCCCACACTAAAGTAATATTAAATATATGGAGGTAGGCCCCCTGTGAATCAACTTCCGGTGGTACCGTAAGGACTTGGACGTGCCAAAAGTTACACTGATCAAATTCAAGTGTTTGTTTCAATTCAATTTTTTTCCTAAGTAGCGTTGTCTGCATTGTTCGGAATGAAACTTCTGTCCCGTCCTTGTGCAGTCGGTCGCATATGGTACAGTGACATGAAAGGGATTCACGGGTAAGGTCAAAGCTTCCGACACTTCCTGGCATAAACTTCTTTATTTTATTTTTTGTGCCAGCCATGTGCCGAATGATTGAAGCGCATCTTTTGTTTTTTTAATATTATTTTTGACGGATTCTGGCATTGTTTGAATTTTGGTACTGGCCGGTATTTCGGCGTGTTTTTTTTTACAGATAGCCAATAGGTAGTGCAAAAATGTGTTTTTCTGAAATCAAGGGTATTTATTATAATAATACCAACCTATCAAAAAGTCCCTCTGCAGGGCAAAGGCCTCTCTTCTCATACAGAGAAGGCGAGCACTGATCACCACGCTTGCTCAAAGTGACAATGAGACTATTTTCAACTCATATGTACAAGGGTAGGTACTTAATGTTGAGTAATTAATTCCCTATTGAACTGCCCAGCAATACGATGTTAAAAGATATTACAAAGAAAAGAAAAAGTTATCTTTAATAGTTCGTCTTAAGAAATAATTAGTCTGACTCTTTTCTAGCTCTAATCAAATTCAAATTTAAAATATTTTATTTCACATAAACCTACATGAGCACATAGGAAACGTCAGAAGCTCTACGCACGGTTCCAATTGGTCGTTTCCTATGGAGAAGAGCCGGCAACTTCACGGTTACTCTTTTAAAAATAATTGGCTTTTATAATATTTTCAATTATCAGTGTTATTAGATATGGAAGGTCAGTGTAGGTCTTTCAACAATTACCAGGACTTAACAAAATAGAAGATGGTCAACAAAATATAAATGTCTATGATAGGAATAATGGATATTTATGCTAGATCTAGGAAAAAACACAGATCTTAAAAATACCAGCACTATGCAGTAGTAAATCATTAACAGCCAGCAAAAAAATAATTATAATCAGTAAAAATCCGCTGTATAGTAAACTAGTAGATAAAGTATAGGCTATTAATTAGTCAGTTTATTAGAACTGGACTCTAGTCATTACCATGGTCATTTGGACTCTATTGGTACTAGAACTTTATTCCTACCAGTAGGTCCAAGAAGGAAGGTTATCTTACGGTGATATCTTCTTTTCTTCAATCGCTCCCTCATTACTGAGGATCGTGGTCACTGGACCCCTTTAAGCGGACAATCTGCCTCCATAGACTCCGGTCGGAAGTTTGATGGCAACTTCCACCACCTGCTGAAATTAGCTTGAGGACGTAGCTTCCTTTACTTGGTCAGGCCTTCGTGTTGGCGACCGGCCTCGTGCTCTCTATCCTTTGGTATTGCCAACAATGACCAGGTATTCAAGGCTGCTCTCTCCCCTTCTCATTATGTGGCCGAAGTAGGTCAAAATACGCTGTAGGCAAACTGTAGACAATTGGATCTTGATATCGAGTTGGAAATGGACTGACATATATGTGTGTTTGGTTGTCCATGATGATATACATTGAGGTAATTAGTTAGTTAGGAGCGGGAATTGGCTGTTAATAACTGTTAACGGCTGTGATCTATTAGCTCTGCTACTCCTTTTTCTTGTCATTTTTTTTTATAACCTACTTCCAAAAGGAGGTTCTCCATTCGTCTGTATGTTTTTTTTTTTTTTTTTGTATGTTTGTTACGCGATTTCTCCGTCAATTGTAGACCGATTTTGAAAATTGTTTTTTTGTTTGAAAGGGTATGCTTCCGAGGTGGTCCCATATAAATTTTATTAACTTTACTTGGATAGTTTTTGAGTTAGCTTCATTAATACGTACTTTTCCCACTTAGTTTATATGGATGATATGATGATAACTTCCAATCACTGTTATTTTCATAGCAGGTTAGTGGTATTTGAATTTGTATGGGGTAGGTACCATAACTAAAAAGTGCAAAATAAAAACTTTTTATAAAAAAGAACAACCGACTTCCAAAAAAGACACTACAAAGTCAAAAATAACTTTAATTTCGGAAGTCGGTGGCAAAAAACGAAAGTTCAAAACCAAATACACCGACTTCCGAAATTAAAGTTATTTTTGACTTTGTAGTGTCTTTTTTGGAAGTCGGTAGTTCTTTTTTATAAAAAGTTTTATTGTGACTATATAGTGCGCGCGGAACTAGTTGGCCGCTCATCTCATCACAAATCATCTCGCTATTGCAATCTCATGTGCGTTTTGTTTAAACTAGCCGGTACTTTCAACGCGTGTTGCCGTCGCGAAGTGAAAGTTCGGCTAGTTTAGACAAAACGCACATGAGATTGCAATAGCGAGATGATTTGTGATGAGATGAGCGGCCAACTAGTCGCGCGCGGACTATAGTAAAGGGCTATGAATATTTATCTAGGATATTGATAAAATAATATAATTAATTACAAATATTGGCACATGATTAAAAAAATCCGGAAAAGTTCGAGTCAGAACTCGCACAATGAAGGGTTGAATGTTGAAATGGATTAATTTATCCCAAAAACAATGAAAATGTGTTTTCCCATACATATCGATGTATGGGAAAACACATTTTCAACTACAAAGTGACGTATATCGTCAAATACAATTGTCCAACAACAAATGCAAATAATCTCAAAAAAAAATTGGTAAAACTACAATAATTAAAATAACTTTTCCACCTACCCCCCGTTAACCAATCCAATCTGACGTCCCCGCGTTCCACGTCAGACTGGCTCTCTGCTCGTTGCATTTGCAACTAGCAACGCCGTGCAACAACCGTGCCAAACTTAATTACTTACATCCTCCACACAATGGTCTTATGACGTCACAGATAATGGGCGTGGATGTGAGTTAATGGGTGTGGAAGCGTGTTAATGGAACGGCCGAGGATGTTACTCGGGACTGGATTAAGCCGGATAGCTGATATTGTTGATGGTTGAGATTTATCTTGGCTGACAAGACATTACAATGAATCTAACATGTACGATGTCCTCTTTAGTGCTTATTTTTGTCATTCCTCATTTTTATATAAAATTTTAGGTTTCCGTACCTCCAAAGGAAAAAACAGAACCCTTAGTCCATCCATCTGTCTGTAAGTCTGGCAATACCCTTTTTCTCAGGAACGCGTGGAGGTATCAAGTTAAAATTAATATCCAATACGTAGGTCTACGGTCCGTTGGAGCTCTATAAAAATCAAGCTACTAAGCCAACGCAATTAAACAATACGGCCATTTATGTGACATACTTTGATCGTCGCAAATAAGTCAAAACCTATAGGTTGTTGTTATTTTTTTAAATTTTATTATTTACATAAGTATGCAGCTCCTGCCCGTGACTTCATCCGCATGGAATTAAACTATACTATAAAACAGACACTTCGTAATAGTGAAGCCATCTATCAGTTTAAGAATTCCATTGAATCAGTACTTCTAGAGATTACCTCCTTATTATTAGATATTAAGTTATGTTTAAAAATGGTGTCCTGCCCTATTAGGTCCAAGAAAAGCTCACCAGCAAACAACACCGCTATCATGGAGAGTAGTAAACTAAACCCTCAACCCAGCTATTCAGTGATAGCTTCTCAACGAGTACTAAAAACACTGCTAAACTATGATTTCATTAAGATATAAACAAAAGCCCTTCTAGTACAGTAGGTAAGTTGTCAGTGGTAAGAAAACCAGTCTAAGCTGAGCATGCATTCTTTTGAAACTCCGTACTAGGCCAGCTCAAGGTCGAAGTGGTAGGTACCACAATGTCTACTGTACATTATTGCCAAATAGGCTGACAACATATTCAATGTAAGTTAGTTGTCTCCACAGATATAGATAGACATAGATAACGCAAGTATCACGATCTGTATGAAAACCAAGCGTGCCATTTTTTGACTACCTACTATGACGTCACAAGCATTATTTAGTGATGGGAAAATAAAATCCGCCGTCTTTGAATCGATTTTATTATCTTTGAAATCAATACTGCTGGGTGGGTGAGCGCTGGCGCTAAGTGGGGGGGGGGGGGGGGCTAGCGCCAGCGCTTACCCAGCCAGCAGTACGCTAACTAAAAGTCTTCGCATTGAGAGGTTGTGTGCTCGTGTGCGTTCCGTCGACGTTCACACGTCGTTTTTGGATACCTTTTCCAAAATTTCAAGTAAGTTTACCATTATAAATACGTGAATATTCAATTGAAATACCTTATATTCAATTTAGTTCTAATGTTTACAAAAGCAACGAGATTCTACCCTTTTTCATCTCAATTTTTAATAAAGATCGCCTTTTTATTATACCATTTCTCTATTTATTGAGTAATCGTGTATAGTAAAGAATTATTGAGAATCGCTTAAATAGATTAATTAATCGATTTTGTGACATAGTAATGATATAGACAGAAGAATGAGATAGACAGAGGAATGAGATATACAGAGGAATGAGATAGACAGAGGAATGAGATAGACAGAGGAATGAGATAAACAGAGGAAAATAAAAATTTCTGATCTGCTTAGTAGGCAGTTAGGGATTTATAATTTCTTCAAATTGTTAGTATTTCCCTACTTATTCCTTGTAATTGTTGTAGATTATCTTTCAGAAACAAAAAAAAAACCAGAGAAGAAATTTTAGAAGGTAAACGAAAACCCAGTAAAATACGATATAATAAAATTAAAATGGATGCAAAATTACTTGAGCTACAACAGCAAAAAGATAAAGAAAGTTGTGATCTTCAGTACATCAATAGTCGGATATGCTGCTTTTGTTAATATTCGTTACTTTTTCCCTGCAACGAAGCATGCTTCCTCAAAATATATTTAACAAATAGTGCTATGCTTTGTTGGGAACCAATCTTTATTTCCCGTCGCCGTCGCCTCAATCCATTTTTCTTTTAAATTGGGTTCATGTGGGAAACTAAAAAAATCACTATACGTTACGATAATTTATTAAAATTGTCTACATAATTACTACCTATAAAATACAAAATCATTCCTCTGTTTCCGAAATCGATTCTTGAGAATCGATTTGTGTTGCATACGATGAACAGCACTAATCGCTAAAATTGACAGAAAAATGATAAAAGCTCCTGTACTACGAAACCGATGCGATATACGATAGTATCACTTGCTTCGATATTCATCACTTGTTAAAACAAAACGTCGCACCAACCGCTTCAAGTAAAAGCCGCAATGTAATACGAATATTCAGTTTACGTTTGATGACCTATGTTTTTCTCAAATTTGGTATTACAGAGAGTATTAGATTAAAAATAATTGATTTTAATATTAAATACGCATAATATTAATCACAAAATGACTTATCGATGGAAGGAATCGTTTCCTTTATTTTTTCTCCTCACATTTGTAAAGTTTTTACAATGTATAACTGAGCAATTAACCATTTTAAATTATTTTACTGACGTCCGTCTAGCGTGGCACAACGATGCAGACTGAGCGCGAAAGTGGCAGCTTACGATTATTGTACGTAAGCTGGGCACGCGAAGTAGTTGCTCTTGCGTTATCTATGTCTATCTATATCTGTGGTTGTCTCTGTATATACGCCAGTAACCCCAAGGGGTTTGCCGATGTGTTGTCCCGGAAACAAAGCATTTCCATTTAAATTACATAGTGTAGTAGGTCCCAGTAGACAATTACAAGGACCTTGTTTACCCATTGGTAGGTAGCTAACCGTTGGAAGTCATTGTGATCAACTCATTGACTAGCGAGTAATTTTAACTATGTAGAGCCTTGGAGCAGTGGTGGCCCAGTGGTAACGGCAGCGACTTACGAGTTTTAGGTCGTGGTTTCGAACCCAGGCATTGCGTAAATAATTTCATCACCACTGCTATCAAAACGGTGAAGGGAAACATCGTGAGGAAACCGCCATGTCCTAGAACCAAAAATCCGAAGATATGTGACATCTACCACCCCGCACTGGCCTCGCGTGGTAGAATACAGCCCATTCCCTCTCGAGGAGAGGAGGCCTTTGTCCCAGCAGTGACAACATTATAGGCTGATTTCATTATGCTATGTAGGGCCCTGAAACAGCAAGGATCCGTCGCGGCAGACCCCGTAGAAGATGGCGGGACGAATTGGACAAAATAAACGACCAGTGGTCCACATTAGCACTGGATCGCATGCACTTGGCGTCATGGGGAGAGGTCTTTGCCCAGCAGTGGGATGATATAGGCTTACTTACAGTAACAGTAGGAACTATTCTCATATTTATACATAGTTCGTGCCGATCCGAATGTTAACTCACCAACAACTAACAAAAATGTGTTACAGAAAACAGAATATGAAAATAATAGCCCTGGCATAGCGTGAGTAGGGCAACTTAAAACAGCAATACAGCACCACTGGGCAATAAAAATAATTTTACGAGCTATATAAATCAGTAGGCTCGCATCTAGACCAAAGTGGAGCAGTAATGAACTGGAAACATACTTTTTTTTCTGGTAAGGTAGTACGTTCACTGCGGTGTAATTGTGTATCGATATAAGTAGGTATTCGTCTTCATCATTCTCGCATTTTTCGTCTAGGTGTTCTTTTGTTTGAGAATCTGGTTCTTCGATCATTACGACCTGTTTCCTTAAGGAATGTGTAAATACATCATGTTTATGTATTTTTGTGTAGCGTCGAGCTCATTATTGTTGCTGTTAACAGCTTTCTAGGGACTTCTGTTCAATGTGACAAAAAAATCGTGTCAATAAATACTGCTTGTGATTAAATAATTATTGGTCTATTGGGACTCCCGCGCTCAGTAGTCATTGTCGGAAAATGAACGACGCAATTAAATGTAAATTGCTGCTGAATCGTATTTCACAAGCCAAGAGTTTAATGACACAATTGACACATGGTAAGGCAGTTTACTAACTATGTAACTGACTATTTCGGCGCCAGTGTTTGTTACAGTCAGATGTAGTATAGAACCTAACATGAGCTTTTATCCGCATGGATATCATTGATCCCGGTCAAGGGCGAGTCGAGTCGTAACAGTATATTATAACATTTTACTGGCGCACCGTCATAAAGCGTCCGCCGACGGACATATTACCATATCGAGGAAATTGTCTTCAAGTTTGTGCCAATCTTGCGCAGTTCTGGTATGCGATGTACGTATCTTGAGGGGGAGTGATGGAATTCTTATTTAATTAAACCTTTTCTTACACGTTTAATAACCTTTTTACTTACAATTCATGCCACTTGGTGTTCTTTCAGGTCGTAGAAGTACAAGTAAAAACTTGCTAGAAGTGACTAAGATGTATGGATGAAGGCAAAATTATTCAAATAATAATTTTGAAAAACGTTAAAATAAAATCTTCCTTCTTCTATGGATAAAAACAGGAGAATGGAGATGATGAAGTAAAGAATTTCAAGTAAGTTCCGTGGCCTTTTAGGACACCAAGCATACAAAGCAATCTTCAAAGGGCTGCTACAGGTAGAAAATAGTAATTAATTGTATTATAATAGAACTGCTAGAAAAGTCTGTCGCCATATCAACAATGTTAACAGCATGGTTGAGAGGTAGGATAACCAGTTCCTCTGTGGTTGAGGATTCCGGGTAAAGCTCGCTTTCACCTTCGGCCTGATCATCACTTACCATCAGGTGAGATGCAGGTTAAGAGCTTTACCATTGCTGTTACATATACTCCATACAAAAGTAAGAACGTCTTTTCACTGTGTTTTCGGAATTTGTGCGTAGCGTCAGATGGGCATCAGGATTCATTATTTCTATTAATGGCAGCAGCTATTTTAAATAGCTACATATATTATTTGTTTATTCTCACACAAAATCCGCAGCTTCCCAGCGAATCAATTGCGAACATTCAAATATTACTAAAGCTCCAATCCGCTGGGTTCCTGGGGGCTCGGTCATCAATCATGTGCAGGCGACGGAGTGGAAGACACCTGGCCAGGTCACTGACCCCGCTCGATATTATGTACGGTATGAATGAACATTATGTAGGTATATGTAAAGGTACGCATTAGGTAACAATACATTAAGACAATAGGATTATATGTTTGGAGTGTTGGGCTTTATATGGAAGAGTAATGCGATTACAATGTTCGTTTGTATTGTTATTTTAGGTAGGTAAATCCTAACTAATATTATAAAATGCGAAAGTGAGTTTTTTTGTTGCGATTTCACGCTAAAACGGCTAAACGGATTTGGATGAAATTTGGCTCATGGGTAGACTATGATCTGGAAGAGGACATATAGGCTACTTTTCACCCTGGATCGCAGACAATTTCGCGGGCAACAGCCAGTATTAAATAATTGTAAAAAGGGAAAGCACAACTGAATTAATTCTATATTTTTTTAGATCTCAGGTGAAATTAAATGTATGTTATTTTCTGTATAAGTAGATCTTCTAAGTTCTAAGACACTTTTACAAGCCAATTTTTTGGTAAATAAGTATTTTAAAAGTAATGGCGCTGAAATTTCAGCTGATGGCTGACCCCTTGAGACAAAACGCCGCAATAAACTCAGAGGTGGAGTCACTAAACCCAGCTTACTCAATCTGCCTAGCCTTTTCCCAATTGTGTTGGGATCGGCTTCCAGTCTAGCCGGATGCAGCTGAATACCAGTATTTTTTATGAAGCGACTGCCTATCTGACTACCCAGTTACTGGGTAACACGTTACCTCTTGGTAAGACCGGTTGACAAACTATAGGGCTTCTGACTACTCATAACGACTGTCAAAGATCTACGCATGAACATCCGCTTACTAATTTATTTAACCGACTTCCAAAAAGGAGGAGGTTCTATGTTCGACTTTATGTATGTTTTTTTTTTATGTATGTTCACCGATTTCTCAGTCAATTGTGCACCGATTTTGAATTTTTTTTTTTGTTTGTGAGGGTAAGCTCCCGAGGTGGTCCCATATAAATTTTATCAACTTTGCTTGGATAGTTTTTCAGTTAGCTTCAATAATACATATTTTTCGCACTTAGTTTATATGGATGATATGATGATAACTTCCTACATTATTTGCATAGCAGGTAGTGGTATTCGAATTTATGTGGGGTAGGAACCACAACAAAAAAGTGAAAAATAAAAAATTTTAACAAAAAAATTAGGAAGTCGGTGGCAAAAAACGAAAATTAAAAAATAAAGACACCGACTTCCGAAATTAAAGTTATTTTTCACTTTGTAGTATTTTTTTTGAAAGTCGGTTTTAATTTTTTTGTTAATAATTTTTATAGTATATCTATTCTATCTTTATTAGAAACTAGCTGCCGCGGTTTCACCCACATAAGTCTCGATCCCGTGAGAATATCGGGATAAAAAGTATCCTATATCCTTTTACAGGTCATGGTCTACCCATGTGCCAAATTTCATCCAAATCTGTTCAGCCGTTTTAGCGTGAGAGCGTTACAAACAAACTCAATTTCGCCTTTATATTATTAGGAAGTTGTGAACGCAAATCACTCCATCAAATATACTAGCATCTTGCCTTGGTACTATCCGCAAACAAAACAAAAAAAAATACACTAACAGAATTCCTTAACTCATACATACACAACACAATTTAAAGGTAACAACCCATCCTACTTACCCACGCTGTCCGATACTAAATCAAGTGGTTATGTGACACGGCCGTGACGTGAATATCGGACTGTACGATTAATGAACGTGTATCTTGGTTACTGAACCGTTGGGGTCGACTTGTGTACTTGTGTGCCTACTTTTTTTGGCGGTTAATTAAATGGGGTGAGGGATGAGGGTTAGATTGTAAGATGACATAGGGAAGGTCTTATATGTAGCTTGGACTTAATTTTGAATGATAATTATATTATAAGCATTGATAATATTAAAAGGAGGATCAATGTTTATAAGTAATATTTTCCTGTAAAAAACACTACAGATGAGTTCGACGTTTCCTACCCTCTGAGAATTAAGACCAAATCTAGAGGTCACAGTATGCATCGGGAATCGTGAGCCGAATTCCGGCCACCGAAGGCGCGAGCTTGCGGACGGAGAGCAATGGGTAGCTCGCTGTCCGATAAGGACCAGGCCCGGGTCGACGGCGACGGCGCGTTGTGTTCCACGCGCGTCCGATGCCTACCGGGGTTGCGGGAAAGTCCTAAAGGGTTGCCGTGGCCCCTGTCAACGTACAGGCAACTAAAGGAACACTGGTCGGTTTTAGTCAGTAAGACTCTGACACGCCGTCCCGCTCCGCCTAGATCGGAAGAAGTTATTTGATGCAATAACAAATAAGAAAAAACATAAAAAAAATAGGCCACAGTCTCATTTAAAGTCCAGAAATAATCTCGGTCAGGCCATATGAGGACCATGCAGATGAGTATCTGAGATGGTATTTTGATGTAGCTACACCTCTGCCAAAACCCCTCAAAATACAGCGTGATGTTATGTTTTTTTAAATATTTATTACATAGACACAAAGGAATACCTTTGTGTCTATGAAATCTATACATTTAGTGGTTTATTTTGATTTATAATCACAATAATGCTCAGAAAAACACGTTTAGCAAGACATAATTCAGTTAATGTTCTAAAATAACTCTTTATTTCTAATTTCTGACATAATAGTTTCTATATCGTTATCTACAAACTAAATCACTCAGTTTAGGGTTTGATACACGATAGCTGACGGGAATTGAGACAGTATAATTAAGTTGAGGCAAGATTTAGTGTCCCTGTTTACGAAATAGGACCTGCCGCGTCCCCCATGGGGGTGGCAGAGGGAAACTACGGGGTATCGCCAGGGGAATTGATTTAGCTACTTTGGGTTCTGTTAATAGTATCCTTGACGATTAGGGGTTTATGGGATGGCCGTGAACTGTTAACCTTTTGCAATTTGCGTAAATGGGTGGAGGTTGATTGCTGTGTTGTAGCTTAGAGGCATGCTGCTGATGAGGCTGAGGGTGATGACCAGGAATATGCGTTCGCTGCATGTTGGTCAGGATACCTGTTGAAGCCGTGGGTGCTGGCTGGCTGTGACTCGTCTCACGAAAGCTTGCGGGAGTGATGATGATGACGTCACGCTGAAGTAGTTGGACGAAGGCTGACGTTCATAGTCAGGGTCACCAATTTGGTGGAATGAGGGACAGGGTGTAAAGTTCACTAATCCACCATAGAAAAGAGAGGATCCTCCGATGGCGGGTGTAGTATCTGGCGGGCAACTGCCCGCTGGAAAATATTTATATGCTGTTCGCGTAGTAAACTTTAATTGTGCGATGCAAGATTTGTGTGACATCAGGATTTTGTGTTACGTCAGGTGTTTGATGCGTAGTTCGCATGTGGCTATGTAGATGCCGCCATATAGCTATTACCATCGGTTTTAGTAACGATGGGTTCGGATCATAACACAATTCTGTACGATTACGTAATTATGTAGGGTGGCAGGGAAATCGACGCGCAACCTGTTACCATAGATTCAGTACATGATTCTGGACCTCCCTGCGTTGAAAGTTTTCATCGGTTATAAAAATAAAAATTAGCTGTTCCATACATTTTGACCGCGTAGGCACTTTGGTATGGGACAGCGTCAATTTCGATTATCGATGATTTTGACAGATTGCTGGCACTTTTGTATGAAACAGCGTCAATTTCGATTATCGATGATTTTGACAGATTGCTGGCTGTCAGTTTCCACGCGCTATATTTAATAGACCATAAAATTGAAGATCCTTGAAACATCAACTTCTCAGCTCATCAATATTTTCGTAAATATACAATGAATACTTCAGTGCTGTAAGTTACACAAAATAAATAGGACGCCTACTGCTACCCTGTTCTAGATTAGATTTATTCATGAAACTCGTAAATCATGTTTTGCTGGTATGATTACTTTGACGTTAGGATAATTTAGAGGTCCTGGAAAGTTTCGTTCATACATAAATATTGAACTATGAGAAGTAAATTTATTAAGGCTTTTCAGCTGTGACACTCGTAATACTAATTTATTAGGTAGGTACATCATTTTGGAAAAAAACGAGCGTGCCTGATATGTAACATCTGACATGTCACCTTGGCAACACAAAGGAGCAGGGTCTCGTCAAGGTCGTTTCTGACGGACAAATCTAGAATCGCGCGCGCTCATTGGTCAAATCAAATAGCGCTTTTCCGGCTTCCTGTTACACACTTCCGTCCCTTTTCACGAAATAACTCCCACAGATTTGATTATTATTTCGTTTTTTTTAGATCTAGATTTTGATTGCAGTAAAGTGAGAGAAAATATCTAGACGCGGAAGCTATAAGCACTACCGGTAAAGTCCCGCAAAAATGCGCGGAAAAATCCCTAGAGTACGCGCGGCTTATCGCGATATAATTTGACCCACGCTAAAAGGAAGCGCGCGGAAACCAGCTCTATTTAGTGCCTGCAGGACTTGACCGGTGTAATTTTGTTTTTTTGACTAGATAATAGTTACACATCAATAACACGGTTACAATATCATCTTATATTGAGGCATCTCTGCCTATCCTTTTCCCAATTATGTTGGGGTCGGCTTCCAGTCTAACCGGATGCAGCTGAATGCCAGTATTTTATATGGATTATACGACTGCCTATCTGACCTCCACAACCCAGTCACTCGGTAACACGATACCCCTTGGTAAGATTGGTTGTCAGACTTTCGCGGGCTTCTGACTACCCGTAACGACTGTCAAAGATCTACGAATAACAGCCGGGACCAACGGCTTAACGTGCTTTCCGAGGCACAGAGGGGTATCGATATGTTATGAATGGTCACCCATCCACGGGTTGACCTCGGCAGGCGTAGCTTAACTTTCTATCGACCCGTGCGGCTGTCATGATTATGATTTTATATATGATTTTAATTTTGAAATTAATTTTGTTTTTTATTTAGATTTTTTATTTTAATTTGGATTTTAATTTTTAATTGCGATTTTAATTCTAATTTTGTTATTTTAATGTATGTGTTATAATTAATTTTTTTATGGATCATGTGGTCGGCAGTAAATATTTTTATAATTTATTATTTAGCCACGAACGAGAAATAACCTAATTTTATATTTACAGAGACAATATTTGGATTGCCAGGACTCTGAAACATTTTTACAAAGTAAGGTGACAGCACCAATAACTGTCCGTCCCAAAAATAAAAACTCGTGTATATTCCCGACCTGCCTGCCGACAACGAAATCGCTTGATAAACGCAAGCTTAGCGAGGAAAGGACATTTATTTGCCCATAATGATGTGAGTGTACGATGAAATTATTGCATTCTGACGTGTTTGTGTTTTTAAGTGTGCGCGTTAGTCATTTTGAGTAACCGGTTCAGACCTTTTGGGATTTGTATAAAAAGTTTTTTTTACGTTTAACTGTACACCACAGTAAATACATTCATTATCGTGGTGGAACGAAGGTGTTCGAACCCATTTTTTATTATTTTTTGGAATCATTATATTTATTTATCTAAGCATGATCCATTTTTAAATGGATTTGGGAACGGGGCACTCTGAACTTGTAGGTAGTGGGATAGTTATAGCTGAATTATTGAATGAAATGCACCGACCCCAGCGTGGTTTAACCATACTCGATAAATCGAATGAACCCCAAGATTTGCACTAGCCCCTAATTAATATAACCCCTATTATAGCCCGAAGATTCTCAAGCATGATGTGTGGATATTTACTTAACATAATTTCATAAAAAACCCCAGAAACTATTTGCCTTTCAGCTACGAAATAATATTATTGTTGTCCTAAAGTATCTAGAGAGGTTTACTTAAAATATCTCCCAAAGTAACGTAGGAGTACATAAGAACCAGTTATTACACTTATTTTTCTTACGCCCACGTAAAACCGTATTATTTCTTCGTAAAACGTACGTAGTTATCAACTTATAACATGAATTATTACGTCATATTTTTATTCCTTGAAAGCTATATCGAAGTGTATTGACATTTCAAATGACGTCACGATATCTCAAGCGAAATGGCGATGATATTGATGGAAAAAATAAAATAAATTTATTTGACCCAGGTTAAGGTGTATTCACACATAAACAAAAGAAAATAACAAAAAAAATCTTTAATTTAAACAGTATTGTGAGCCTCACGGCTGCGCCAAATTGGCCCAGCTGACCATATAACTAAGTAGCGCCTAAGTAACGACCTTATATTGGAAATAAGTACAAGTGGGATAAGGGCAGCCAAAAAAAAAAAAATAGGAATAAATGGTGCTAGAGTTTGTTCTGATCTTATTCTTCAAAGAAACTCTAAGCACTCACACACTCTGGGGCGAGCTACGCCCCATAGCGCGCTGAGTGACATTGAATTGGTGAACCAGCCCAGTTGGCAGTGTTCACACCCCACAGCTAGATGGATCGATAACCCTAAAAAGGTGGCTGGGAAGAACTGGATCCTTAAAGCTGTGGATAGGGTGTTGTGGCGTAGCCTGGGAGACGCCTATGTCCAGCAATTGACTGTGATAAACTGAGTTGATTTGTTGAATGACAGCTCGTTGTAAATGTCGTCTATCAAGGCACTATAGATCTGTTATTTCTATGTCGATCTACGTACCATCACGACTCAACTCAAAAGAGGTTATTTTTGAGGAGGTTTAGACTTTCATGCAAACGAAGAAGCAGGAGAGCAATGAATTCCGTACATTAAGACCACACCCAAACTTCAACCAATAAACGAATAGTACAGATAATATCTACGCAGTGACGGTTGGCCACGCTGATAACACGTGTCTCCATTGATATGCAAGCTGCGTCTGCGCATTAAATCAGAAGCTATCAAACATTTAGTTCTTGTTGTTTGACTGTTGAATAGTTAAGTGCTGGGTGATAGAAATACCGTACATATCGATAGCTTTTTTTTTATATCTTGATTTTTGTGCAGATTCCAGCTAGTGGACTGACGACCTGGAGAAAGACTGAAGAGTGACTGTTGTCACACTGTTGTGGCGCAATTTAAGGACGGCATATCCTGCGGTAGACAGCGATGAGTAGGTTTTTTCATACCATATCCTAAGATATGGCTGATGGCCTAACCTATAGCCTGAGAACTCAAATGAACTGTCAACATGTTGTTAAACTTAGGTAAATATGACTATAATACAAGGTCCCATTCAAAAAGATGGATAAAGTTTAACACAGCATCAGTACGTCTAACCAAAAAATATCAAAGCAAAAAAAAAAAACAGATTTTAAAGTGATTTTATTTTGACGTTAAATAATAAATGGAATTGTGTGTATAACCAACATTTTTGGTGTATTTTCGTTAGCTGATTTATTTTTCTTATAAGTATCTAATGCGTATTTCTTATGATTTTTTTACCATTGTTCTTATTTTAGTGGTTTGAATGATTTCTAAAAGTTTGTCCATCTATTTTAATTGGACCTTATCTGTACAAGGTGGCAGGGACATCGACGCGAAGCCGGTTAAAAAAAAATCAGCTGTTCCATACATTTTGACCGCGTAGGTATTGCACTTTTCTATGAAACAGCAGAATTTTTTTAAAATAACCGACGAAAAATTTCAACGCAGGTGGGTTCAGAATCATGTACTGAATCCATGGTAACCGGCTTCGCGTCGATGTCCCTGCCACCCTGTATATTTATTATCACGATCAATGACTTCAGTAACGTCTCGCGTCTGTTTGATATTTTCGACTCAGTAGGTGTACCGTCCCTTAAATATGTTCTTGACAGCGATACGACTAACAACAAAACTTAATATTTCTTTCTCAAATATTCGTGATCGGAATGCTCTATGAGGGAACGTTATGGCATTCACGTGTTAGCAGTCGATTCATTCATCTATAACTAAATCGTAAAGCATTTTTAACACACGTTTGAGTATTCGATACGCTCGAGTCGCGCGTTTCAAACGGTGGCGTAGTGATGAGCGACTATCGATATTAGGTATGCTAAATTACTATCGATAAAAATAAATCAATATCTCGTTGGATTGAGTATAATTTTTTTCTTATTCTTTTATTATCTGTTAAAGACATTTTTTTTTTTATATTACCCTTTTCCTAATAATCCTTTTCAATATCATTTAAAGATTTCAATAACATTTGATTGCAACTTTGGAGAAGAAGTTGATAAAAACCGAATTTTCTAACTATACGCCTGTCAACCTAATATCAACGCCCTCTCCTGTCGCCTGTCAACGTCAAAATATTACAGTGCATGTAGGTTGAAAGAATAACAATACCAACTTAACGAATAATATGACAAAACTGTGGAGACGACACGAGTTGTGTGGGGCCTGGGGGACACTGAGGAGGACACCGGGCGGGTGAATTCAATACTAACAACCTACGACTTTAGCTCCATGCGCTTAGAAAAATCGAGTAGGTAATAGCTTTGATATTGTCCTATTCTGTATTCTCAACCTTGGAACTACGAATTTGTGATAAGGAAAGGTTTCTTAGTAGTAGGCACATAAACACCACGCCGGTAATCCCCAAAGGGTTAGTCAGAGGTGTGGTACACCGACTTTTCGTCAGTTTAAGTCCCCTGTAATAGGGGGCGAGCCTATTGCCATCATACGGACACAAAGCCAAATTCCTGGCTGCTACTCAGAATTTCCTGATACCACTTTGCCTTTGAACTGGGAATCGAATCCTCACGCTCAGTAGTAACCCTTGCGGCCACTAGACCAACGAGGTAGTCAGTAGTCGCACGAAACCGATAGTAAATTTAGGTTTATTGATAACCATCGATATTTTCTCCCTAACACTACGTCTGTGCGTATCAATCATTGTACGCGTATCGAGCACGGTCGTGTACCTTCTTCCTATAAAAATAATAAATAGTTTGGAAAATCCAAAAGTGCACGCCTCATACTTATCACTCATTCATAAACGAAAAAGAAATTCAAAACATAGTTTAAAAATGAACAATTTATCACTTTTCATGAAGTCGTAATGTCAACGACTGACAAAGATATTTATACCATTCCCCCTCTAAAAAGCTTATTTTATTCACTGAAAACAGTGAATAAAAAGCTCTTTTAATCACTATTTTGGTGTTTGAATTTAGAACACACCAATGTATTCGACCGCCATCTCAATGCTATACAACCTCCTTAACACTTTCGACTCCACCCATTTTCATAGAACTCATAAAATCTATGACTTTTAATATTCGTAGTTGGAAGTGAAACCTTCGGGAGGGTTGCCGGCATAACGTTTGCGCTAAAGTTAACCATCGCGGACGGTCCCGACATACCATATCCAAGTAGGTGAACCCTCCAGGAGGGCTCCCGACACTGAACGTCTACATTTAAAATGAGCCCTCCGCGAGGGCTCCCGGCATCCCATATTAAAGTAGGTGAACCCTCCAGGAGGGCTCCCGACACTGAATGTCTACATTTAAAATGAGCCCTCCGCGAGGGCTCCCGACATCCCATATCCAAGTAGGTGAACCCTCTAGGAGGGCTCCCGACACTGAATGTCTACATTTAAAATGAGCCCTCAGCGAGGGCTCCCGACATCCCATATCCAAGTAGGTGAACCCTCCAGGAGGGCTCCCGGCCCTGAATGTCTACATTTAAAATGAGCCCTCCGCGAGGGTTCCCGACATCCCATATCCAAGTAGGTGAACCCTCCAGGAGGGCTCATTTTAAATGTAGACATTCAGGGTTGGGAGACCTCCTAGAGGGTTCTACATTTAAAATGAGCCCTCCGCGAGGGTTCCCGACATCCCATATCCAAGTAGGTGAACCCTCCAGGAGGGCTCCCGACCCCGAATGTCTACATTTAAAATGAGCCCTCCGCGAGGGCTCCCGGCATCCCATATCCAAGTAGGTGAACCCTCCAGGAGGGCTCCCGACACTGAATGTCTACATTTAAAATGAGCCCTCCGCGAGGGCTCCTGACATCCCATATCCAAGTAGGTGAACCCTCCAGGAGGGCTCCCGACACTGAACATGTTAACCTTTTATTAAATGTCTATTTTCGCTTAAATCTTTCTTTTTCTCGTAGTCATGGTATAAAGTATAGTATGCAACTCTTGAATAAAACGGATTTATATCGAGGGCCATGAATCACTCGCGTCGCTCAGGATTCTAACACTTGAATCACTCGCTGCGCTCGTGATTCAATCATCATGAATCACTCCCTACGGTCGTGATTCAGTCGTTAGAATCCTTCACTTGATCGTGATTCATCTATGGCCCTCGCTTTAAATCCGTCCTTTATTCATTAGTTGCATAATATACTATTACGTTGGCAGTTGCTAGGCAACGGCACCGGATCAAGGTTGAAAATATTTAGATATTGATATTATATTTTAGTTAGTATTTTATTAATTATAATTAAACTACTATGAATAAAAGAGCCATTTTCAATAGGGTTCCTTCTACGGCTGAAACGAATGTATAAAAAAAAAATTGACTCAATTAATTGATTTTATCGCAAGCTACAATGTTTTCAGGGATCATAAATTGACGGACAGGAATTTTTTTTCAACTATTTTGATGCTTTTTCCATTTCTGCTGCATTAAATCAATTGTTAAAAAATACAATATTAATCTCCATTTAATCATCTATACAATGGTATATAAATTAAGTAGGTTCTGTGTACTAGCAGGAGTGAAACAATAAAAACAGTTGCAGAAATGGGGCAAAAAATATTTTTCGATCGTAGAGCACACTCTAATGCGAAGCATTACGAGTCGTGCAAAACCATTGCGCGTGGTCAAGGAACTTCTTCTTCAACGATGAATTAATATTACAGTGAATACTTTGAGAATGTTATCGAATTTGCCTTTTGTTTTGGGTTATATAGAACAGGGCAAAGGCAAGCAGAGACGCTACATATGTTTTTTCTCTTCTAATGATGCTCCCTTGATGATTCTCTTCTAATGGTGGGTTAGAAACACCACCCTGCGCTCCATAACTCAAGTAGCGGATGTTGGAGAAAAAACAGCCAAGCTGAAGTGGGAGTGAGCCGGCCACGTCCGTTGCACGAATGCACCTGGAGAGATGGGCAAGGATCGTAACTCACTGGACGCCTGAAGGAGGACATCGCCGTCGAGGTAGACCGCGGCGTAGGTGGTGTGACGATCTTATCATGGTTGTGGGGCCAACATGGCCTGAAATCGCATAAAACAGAGAGATTTGGAAGGAGAAAGGGGAGGCCTTTGCCCAGCAGTGGGACACAATAAAAGCTAATAAAAAAAATGATGCACACTTTTTTTGAATAATAGAGACCAACTGTGAGAAAAGGCCAGAAAATAGAGTTTTCTGAGAACAAAACTACAAATGTAGTAGATATACAGGGAAGTTTTATAAAATGTGGCTTTTATTGTAGTGTATTGTGGTGTCTTATGACTTACACGAGAACGAAGTCACGGGCAGAAGCTAGTTATTAATATTCTAGTTTGCTAGTTAGCCACATTTCATATTTCCCTAAAATATAACAGCGAAATATTTGACATATATTTGCGACGTTGTCCACTTTCAGAATAAACGCTCATAGCATAAATTACCAAAATGCTTATGTCAAATGAATCTGATTACTATAATAGCAAAAAGGTAATGTATGACACCTAAAATATACACTTCTCATCAGAAAAATCGAAACACTTCTGTTTTTATGGTTTGTGTCCTAATTTAACACAAAAGAATTTTCATTCCATGAAAAAAATCACATGATTGTGTAGATGGCAGTTTGGCCATTACAGTGATAAGCGAAAATTTAAAATTAGAATTTCATTTGTTTGTCCTATAATTAAATGATTCACTGTTTTGAGACAAATGTGTGTTTAGAGTTGGAGTACATTTCACCTTTGAAAACTAAAAATTTGCGCTTATCTTAAAACTTTTTGTTCTGTGTTCTGTATACTGTGTGTGTACTGTGACTTTGGGACATCTGAAAAAGTTTTTTTTCTAAAACATATGGATACTTCGCCCGCAGAAGCCGTCCAAGTGGTGGCATTGTTGGATTCTGGACTTAGTCAGCGTGTTGTGGCTGAAAGATTGCATTAAGCCTGTCGTCTGTTCATAGAGTCTACAAACGCTATCGGGAGACTGATTTGTTCACACGCCGTTCAGGAGCTGGTAGGAATCGGGTTACTTTTGAGCGAGATGATCGATTTATTGTAACAACTTCTTTACGAAATCGACACCTTAATGCTTTTTAACTGCAGCAGCAGCTTCATGTTGTATGTAGGGTGGGCTAGGCTGTAAGTAACTCTACAATTAGAAGAAGGTTGAAGGAACGTCGACTGGTACCGCACAAGCCAGCAAATGGGCCGAAATTAACTGCAGACCATCGAAGAGCGCGCCTTAACTTTGCACGTGATCACCTAAATTGGTCATATCTCCAGTGGAACAAAGTCCTCTTTTTTGATGAGTGTAAAATTAGGCTGTATGGTAACGACGGAAGGAACAAGGTCTACAGAAGAGATGGAGAATGCTTTGCAGAATGCTGCATTGAAGAAAAGGTCAGCTATGGTGGCGGTTCGTGGACGGTTTGGAGAAGAATCAGCGCCGACGCTAAGACAGAGCTTGTCTTTGTGTCTGGGCCACGTCTGCCTGCACTTAATAGTCATCGGTACATCGAATAGTGTCTTGAGCCTCACGTGATGCCCTATGTACATTTTATTGGCAACGGTTTCATATTCATGCACGACAATGCTAGGGCTCACACCGCGAGCGTCGTACGAGATTATATTAAAGAAGTCGGTATCTCTGTTATGGAGTGGCCAGCAAGAAACATGGATATGAATCCGATTGAACATCTATGGTGTGAATTAAAGAGACGAATTCGTGCAAGAGATCCTGCCCCAGAAATACTTAGCCAGCTGCAAAGTGCAATCCAAGAGGAATGGAATGGCATGCCACGACATTTGATCGTGACTCTCATCCAATCGATGAAGAACCGTATGGAAGCAGTAATAAGAGCTCGGGGAGGGAATACAAGTTATGAAATAAACGTTTCTTAGCTTTTTTTTTTCATTTACGTGTGTTGTTTTATCAATTTCCTTCATACTCCATACAGGGTAACAATGAATTGTTAAACTAATTCCGAAACCTATGAAAATTTAATTTGAATTTAGAACATTAATTAACATTAGGATTTGAAAACCTCATATTATTCACTATTAAATGACATTTTAAATATATTCCTAAACATACACATTTTTCTGATAATCCTTACAAAACATAAACTTGCAAGGTGTTTCGATTTTTCTGATGAGAAGTGTATTTGATTAGAACAAACGATGTTATGTTAATTAAATAGGTATAATTGATAAATAATTTATTTTTTATTTAAAAAAGTGATTACACTGTCCAACTAGTAATTACGCGCAAAAAATTGAAATTGGAGTTATTTTAGAAAGTATTACAATACACATTTTCATGTAGCTTGCCCTATCCATTTTTTCAGTAAATAAATAATTCTTTTTCTAGCTTCTTTTACGTTGTCGGAATTATAACCATATGTATAAAAATCAGGGCAGCGACCCGTGCCGTTGATGACTATAGCTGGCGCATCAGCTGACAGATCGCGCACTACTCCGAGCCTACGCCATGGATCCATGTCTCCATTAACAAACACCACATTCGTCACATTAGGAGTCAGTCCTCCATACATTATGTTATTATTGATGATGGCTTGGTCTAGTCTCTCCTCGTTGAATGCCTCTCCAAACACAAACCTGCAACCTTTGTAATGGAAATCTGCAGGAACACACATTCCGAACATATTTTGTTCGCTCGAAGACGTAGTTTCGAAATAACCAAATTCTGTGCAAGTCTGGTACCACCAGAGATGCACATGTATAAACTCGTTAAGTCCGTGTAACCAATCCTTGTAGTCATAGCGATCACAAAGGGCTAATGAACCATCATTTTTGACATATGGAATGCTGTGTTTTATTTCACCGAAGTTAAAATTGTGACAAAATCCAGCAATTTGAGTAGGAGTAGCAAACACCGCTAACTTGCTGAAACCGAAAAACATAAAAAAGAAAAAAAATTGCTGATTTTCTGGAACCGTCATGTTGTTGTCTTTACAAATGTTGTATTCTTTTTTTAGCTTCTCGATCCCCTCAGGAGTTTTGAACCATTCATGCAAAGTATTATAACTCTTAGTTACTTTATTGACGCAGTCTTGTGATCCATATTTTCTAAAAGTTTCGGTGATAGCTTCATAATCTTCGTTGAAAACTTTCTTGCTTAGTACAGGTGCACTGCTAGCTAATACTGCATCAATCAACTCTGGGTACAATATTTTCATCCAAGTTGCTAAATTTCCCGCGTAACTGCCGCCAACGACTATCACTTTAGACTTCTGGAATTTAGGAGTTTGCTTGATCGTTTTCAGTAGATGGACTGCGTCTGCCAGTGCTTGTCTCGAGGTAAGGTAAGCCAGGTCTTTAGTTGTTGGGTCCACGAATGGTAGACTTTCCCCGTAATATCTATGCTCCAGCAGAAAATAAGCAGCGCCCATCTCTTCGGCTATTGTCTCTACAAAGAATTTTGAATAAGTGCCATTGTCCTTTAAGTGCGTTGTAGGTTTATAAAAATTTGGAAGATCAGTTGAGCCTTGAAGGAATAGTAGAAGTGGTCCTTCTGGTGTCCAATACTTCATTATTTTGTAATACCTCATTTTCCAGGTTCGTAAATCAGTATTATTGAAATGATCGAGTCGTTGCTCAATCCATTGTGTAGGATCAGTTGGTAGGACTTCCATTGAGTAATGAAGACAGTAATCATTTGCAGAATTGATCTTATATGGACTTGAATGGAAAAAGCCACGTACAAGGCTTATTCCATATAATAGGATCACGGTTTGCACTCGTGAATTATACATGGTCGTCGCAGATACTATGTATTCAAACCACGGTCAATGTATATATACTACTTAAATAATAATTGTTATTACATATTTTCTAAATTTTTCTGAACATACCTTTCATGTTTAATTAAAATTTACTACCTACAAGTACGAAAACAATGCTTGTGCAGTCCTTAATTTTCCCTGTCATCGATTATGGTGATGTGTGCTACTATGACCTGAATGCAGATCTCCTCAACAAACTTGACCGTCTTCTCAATAACTGCATTCGATTTGTTTTCAATCTGCGTAAATATGATCATGTTTCTGCGCATCGGTCACTTCTAAAGTGGTTGCCCATACGCCAGCGTAGAGAGCAAAGGGCGCTGACCACCTTGTTTTCATTTCTCGACTCTCCCACGTCCCCTAGTTATCTAGCCCCCCACTTTCAGTACATTTGTGACAACCACAGTAAAAATCTACGGTCATCAAATAATCGCGTTCTTCATTGTCCCACTCACCGCACAGACTTCATTCATTCTTCCTTCTTCGTTCAGTCTATCTCTTTGTGGAATGCTCTTCCCCAGGAAATCAGGATGGCAACCAACCGATTATCCTTTAAAGTTAAAGTTCGCGAGCATATTCGTAAGAAGCTGGCAGTATCATCACAACGTTAATGTTTTCCCATTGTTTGTCTTATTTGTTTTAGTATATTCGTGTATTTATGTATATGTATTTATTTGTACTTATATTTATATATAATTAGGCATATATATTATGTTTATAGTTTGTAATAGGTATATGTGTTTCTTTATATTAACTTAAATAAAATAAAACATCCTCAATTTTTCGTAAATTGCACCTACCACTGTTTGTCTCTGCATCACCCTAAGGTTGACTGGTAGAAAATGCCTATGGCATTAAGTCCGCCTCTGTACATTCCTGTGCTTGAAGTATTAAATAAATAAATAAATAAATAAATAAATAAATGTTTTGAACGTTAAAAGTTTAAGAAGGTACTTGAAATACTTCTAGTTCCATGATTTATTGTCTACTCGAGGACTATGAATAAGTTTTATTTGGGACTGCAATATATTATTGAATAAGGTATATTCATTAATAAATATTTACATTGTATCGTGCTAATATTTCGGCCAAAATACTTAGGTGGTAATTGAATTGGTTAAGTATCGGATTCCTGGCTAATCAATCTCATGATTTTTTAGACATCCTTCATCGTTTTCTCATGTTTATTGTTTTTTTAAAAGCTTTTTTCTTGTTGTCCTTCTCAAAAACATAACTATGCTTAGTCAAAATTTAGTCAAAATAACCCTTTTCAGAGCATACTGCCAGTCTTTTTACACGTGCAGTCTGTGGGTTAGGTATACGCTGAGGGCATACAACGCCCTGCGTGTCCAGTATAACAATGTATTCAGGATGCTGTTAGGTCTACCACACTTTTGTAGCGCTTCCGGGATGTTCACCGAGGCTAGGGTTGATGGTTTTCATGCCATTATACGGAAACGGTGCGCTTCTATTCTTGGTAGAATACGTGCTAGCTCCCACAGCATCCTGAGCACTTACGTGTGCAGCCGTAACCAGTGAGCCAGCATGGGGCTGTCCCACTTATCACACAATACAGTGATAAGTGGGACAGCCCCATGCTGGCTCACTGGTTTCGGCTGCACACGTAGGTGTCGGTCGTTTTAATTTTGTACATAGGGTGTGGCTTTTTAAAAGTAACATTTTAGGTTCTGAAAAGGCACAAAAACGTGTGTGTTATTTTCGCTGGAGTAGACAAAAAGGTTCTTGGGTATTTGGGGACATTTCTGTAAGGATCTTCATTTTAAATAAGTATCTAAATGATAAGATTATTCATGTTAGAAAAATAGTGCTTATTACACAACACAATGTTATTAGACTAGATACACACATCAAAAGTGTCTAGGGATCAAGCATTTTTATGCGGATTTCTTGAGATTGAGATGTGGCTTTGTAATAAATTTATGATTTTATAAATTTATATGGATCCTTTTTGGTGCATTTCATAATTTGAATCAGGAACTGTGAATCAAATTCGAGTAAAAGATGAAAATCAGCTGTCAATATTTTGAATGAATGAATGAATGAAATGCACCGATCCCAGCGTGGTTTAACCAGACTCGATAAATCGAATGAACCCCGAGATTCGCACTAGCCCCTGAAGCCTCATGCTTCATGGGGCTACAGAGGCCATTGCATATCTAGGAGTAGACCGGGGGGCGCGGTAATGGTAGGGAAGACGTGCCCGAAGGATAGGAAGGGGAGAAAGAGCCATACCGGATATGCATCCTAGAGTAAGCCATGGAATAGTGGAGAGACGGGTGATATTTATCTATGGATGGGCATCTTTTTGTGTTTGCTCTTTGCTATTTCCAGTGTCTTCGTCTAAGGTTCACACTGCTATCCGTTTCAGGTTTCTTGTAGATCTCGCTAGCGGTCTTCTTAATCTTTTCTCGGTCTTCAGCCGTGTTCACCCAAAAATGAATTCCTTGTCGAAGTAAGTCATGTCCTGTTTTAGGTTGTCATTTCATGTGTAGGTATAGGTCGTCCGGCTGCCTTGGATTTACTTTTGTCCTGCATGTAACGGGTGTGGTTTGCGGCGTCTGTGAACATGTGCGAGATAGCCCATCCTGTGATTCTTGATGCGTTTGGTTAGAGTTTTTCCGTCTAACATTTCATGCATTTTCTTATGTCTTGGTTTATTCCTAGCGTGGTTAATCACGTTTCTCATGATAACTCTCTCCGCCAGAATGGTCCAAGTCCAGCTTCACCGGTGAATCTCTTGGCAGGGTTAGACTGCATTCTCGCCTCTTTTCTTCTTCGTTCTGATATCCGCAGCACTGCCCAGGGCGCGATCGGCCCGCTCCTCGTTATTTATGTGCAGCTCAGCCTCGGCCCGCGTTGCCCGAATTCTTGTTTTTCTGTTCGTGCTATTGCGGGCACTCATATCTGAACACCGTAAAGACTATTCCCTTGCAACGCTCGGCCACTATAGTATCGCGGCGGTAATTCGCGGAGGATCGATAAAAGGGTATAGGTTTTTTATTTTTATGAATTTGTTTCTCTGCTATCAGAAAAGTATATTTGCGTCCAGGGTTGAGTAGATTTCTCACCTTAGTCGTTTTTGAATGAGAGGCGGAAAGGTTCCATAAAACTTTAAAAACGTAAAACTCGATACCAAATTGTTTTAAATTAGCTCGAGTATTACCCCTTTTTTAAGGAATGCACGTAATAACCAATCATCCTGTAGACAGCAGTTTGAGTAATTGTTAAATAAAAATAGTAAATGTAAAAAGACAAAGTATGTCGTACTTTACACAATCTGTACACTTTCACTGTCAGATTATACAGCACATTTTTTTGGAATACTCCGTTATGGCATTCCGTAAAATACACAAATAGTGAGTAGATATCTTTGAGCCTAGGGAAAGGTCCGAGCGGGCATACATCTGGCGGGGTGCAAAAAAAAGGGCTGACCGGCCTTTTGTTTTCAAAGTTGAGGTATGCGTGCCCGAGACATTAAAAGCTCCCCTCACCACTCACAAAAAACACTCGCTTGAACTCCAAGACGATTTTGAAACACTGAAAACGCAACGGATGATATTTATCGATGGATGGCATCTTTTCGCAACTTCGCCACCAGATAAGTAAGTTGATGTCAAGCTTCAGATGTACATCTTTTGGCGGGGCCAACCGTTTTCTCGACTCTCTTCTATATCACTACTATGCTTCTATCCGTTTCAGGTTTCTTGTAAATGTTGCTAGGAGCCTTCTCACTCTTATCTCAGTCTTCCGTCGCGACGTCTTCACCATCATACATATTATTATATAAATGTAAACTTAACAAAAACAACGTCACAAAAATAAATTCACACATATAATTTTATCACCCAAATACACACCAATCTACCGCTTGGCCTCGAAGATAGGGTTCAAAATCCAATGCTTTGTTGGTCAAAAACTACCTGCGACCTTTGACTCGCTGCAGATGTCTAGAAATTCAAATAAAGACGGTCCTGCAGAAAGGAGCAAGTCACCGAAGTATTATAAAATGGAAAGATCTCACTAGATTAGTCTGGCCAAGCCTCGTCCCACCGGAGCACCTCTGCATGTATTTCACTTGGCGACTCAGTCACCACCACCAAAACAAAACAACAACTTCACTTTAAGAAACTCACTATCATTAAAAATAAATTATAAAGACACTACACAATACACACTCCTCGAACTAAACGCATCGCAGCGCACGTGCACCCTTGACGAAGGTCGACGCGCTTCGAATCAAATTCGAGTAAAAGATGAAAATCAGCTGTCAATATTTTCCCTATAAAAACATACAACGCATTGAAGACATTATTAGTGCTACTGTTTCCCTACTACTGATTAAAACCAACGTTATTATGGAGCAGCGACGTCATTTAAGCAGGGAAGAAATGCTCAGAGCCGTGGGAATGATAGAAGCTGGTTCCCGGCAACGTACTGTGGCTTTAGCTCTGAATACAAGTCAGAGTGTTATCAGTCGATTTTGGACACGTTACCGAAGCACTGGTACCGTGGCTGAGCGCCATGGAGGACGGTATCGCTGCACCACACGGAGACAAGACCGATACATTCAAATCTTAGCTCGAAGAGCTCCAACAATAACCGCCATGATGTTAGCCGTGAGGCTTCATCACTCTTCAGGGAACTTAATTAGCGACCAAACAGTCAGAAACCGCTTGCATGAAGTGAACCTTCATTCCCGAAGACCGCTACGGGTACCACCTATAGCAATGCACAATCGTAGGATTCGATATCAATGGGCTCTTGAACACAGAAATTGGGCAGAAGAACAATGGCGTTTCGTGTGCTTTTCTGATGAGTCTCGTTTTGGTATGAGACCGGATACAAGACGTATACGACACTGGAGAACCCCTGGACGCCAACAGCGATTAAAATCCTGCCAGGAAGTCCATCCTTATAGTGGTGGAACCATCATGGTATGGGCGGGTATTTGGATCGGCGGAAGAACTGAGTTGATTTGGATTAGAGGCAACCTCAACGCTCAAATTTATGCTGAGACGATTGTATCAGACGTCATCGTTCCTCTACAAGTGCAAATCGGTCCCTTATTTCAGTTAATGCATGATAATGCACGACCGCACACCGCAAGAGTTGTAAGACAGACTCTCGCCGCAGCTAACATCAATGTCCTGCCCTGGCCTGCTCAGTCGCCAGACTTGAACCCGATTGAGCATGCATGGGATATGCTACAGAGAAGAGCTCTGCCGAATATGGAGGGTATCCAGTCGCAAGAAGACCTTTTTTTGTTGTTGCAACGAACATGGGCGGCCATTCCACAGCGTGAACTCAAACTCAAACTCAAACTCAAAGCATTTATTTCAAATAAACCAATTACAGGCACTTTTGAATTGTCAAGGGGTCGGTCAGTCAGAAAAGATGAAGCTAGATGCCCATTCCAAAGCGTAGTAGGTACCTATGGAGAAGAACGGGCAAGAAACTCCACGGACACTCTTTTAAATAAAAATTTGGTTACAAAATATTGGTTACATCATTCATGTTGAACTTATACATGTGAGAACGATGCAAAACGTTAAAAGCGTCCGTAATAAAAGATAAAAACAAAAATAAAACAATTAAAAAATTAAATCAAATTAAAATAAGCCATGGCAGCTATGAGATGACCAGTCACAACTGACGGCGCCCGTTCACGAACATGACGCATGGATTAGCACCATTCAGCTCAACCATTTTGAAGGGAGCTAAATGATCCAACACACACGCCACCGTCAGCGTGACATTAGAGTGAGCATGACATACTCTCAGCCGCCAGGGCACATTCAAGTCAATGAAAGACATACCCAGTACCTAAATGGTAGCTTTATAGTCTGTACATAGTACTCACACATGTGCTATGCAATTATACAATTGATGATGGAGTGATTTGGATGAACTCATTTTGAGTATGCCAAACCGATGTTCTTGTGTTGTTAGTGTTCGCGGTAGAAACACGGATTATTAATTGTTTAAGTTACCCAATAAAATTTTAAAGAAAACTGTTATTTCAGTCTTTTTTTCGAACTTTAATGTTAGTGGTTCAAATGTCAAAAATCCCTTTATTAGGAAAATGGCAAATTTCTTTATTAATGCAAAGGTGACTTGGTTTATCGTTACTGTGACAAACGAAAACACTTTATTTGATGAATCCTTAAAGAAAATTTTAATTAATATCAATCAGGAGAAAAGTTATTGCAAAAATATATGTTGATCCCTAGACACTTTTGATGTGTGTATATTGGAATATATATTCTTTTATGATTTTCTCAAAAAATAAAAAATAAACACTTTCCGTTTCAAATTGCCACTGTTGGCCATCTTGTGCCAGGACATCCTGTATAGTTTTGATGGATATTGTTGGAGTTTTAATTAGGCACACGCGAAGCCGACAAGGTTGCGAAGTGGTTAACAAAAAATCAAAAAGCATTAAAATAAGTCTTACAATGCTCTTCCTTATACCTTAGGACTAGAAACTATCTTTATAGATATCAAAAAGAATACGAAAATTCAAATTAGTCTCATTTTATGCCAGAAGGACTGAGATTGATTAGCGCGAAACCCTAAAAGCCCTGCAAAGGTTTTGAATTATCCTCATAAGTTTTAGCGAAATGTGTTTCTGAATAGGCCCTGCTTGGGTTGCATGTACGACCAACTGGCCAAGCTTTATTCTATGGAGTGCCAAAATAAAACCTAAGCAGAAACTTTTTTGAACCTGAAGCTCTCAGAACAATTTAGTAATAATAATAGGTAACCGTAACGTTATTTTAACCTCCTGTGCAAGCCCATTTGGTTTTTCAAATTACTATTCAGACCTAAGAGCTATTAGCGATAAAAAAAACTAAAATAAGACCTGAAGTAAAATCAGAAACCAGAAAACTACTATTTTAGGACTTAGAAGCATATTTCAAAACTTTGGCTTCATAAAAATGTTACTTGGGTTACTAACATTAGGTTAACCCATTCTTGACCACTGTACCAATTTGGGAACACTTAATAAATGAGGGAAAATAAAAAAAGTTTTGACAATAGTTAATATTGTTTTACTTTTTTTTGCAGTTGAGGGTGTATTCATTAGATAATACCATCGGATTATACTAATTTGTTCAAAAATCTTAATTTTTTGATTCTCTGAATTTCGTTATCCGGTGGACAGTACAGGTAAACGTACGTTTATTATTATTATTTATTACAGATGATGAATTTCCCGAATATTGTTTATATTTTCATAAAATAAGTACCTAACCTAACATTCAAAGTGCCAATTTGGGAACAACGGCTACTAGTGTACCAAAAATAACCAATTTATTTACAGAATCAATTATGTATTGCAAGCGATATTTTAGTGGCACTAATGACTTCAGGGGCTTAGATGAAGCTATCAGCACAATAGCAGAGAATAGTGATGAAGACTGGAGTATGATTTAGCCATCATTCCACCAGAGCCAAGTGTCATGACAGACAAAGCAGAAGGTGATGATGATGAGTCACTTAGTCACACCCTACTAAACGATGTCTCAAGTAATATCGAGGTATTTGTTCACAACGAGAGTACTCTTTCGAAATCATGGATAGCAGAAATGATGAACTTTTGGCTGCTAATAGGTGTCTAAAAGAAAGGTCGTCTTTCTTTAGATCGGCCCCTATAGAGCAGCTCACTGTATCTGCGCACCAACAGTCATGAAGTCGCGTGTTCATCAAATTACTCGACAACCTTCGAAGAAACTGACGATATGTTAGTTCTTGAAAATCGCGTCAAGCAGGAACTAAAGAATTTGACACCCGTTTTAGTATTTGAGAAGCTTTTTTGATGAAGACGTTTTTACAATGATTGCTGAGTTTAGCTACTTGTATGCCACTCAAAATAATCGGCATACTTCATTGTCACTGATACGCAGCCGAAAACTTTTTTGGGGATACTCATACTGTCGGGCTATCACAAACTACCTCGTGCATACAAGATGTACTGCTCTTTAGATGAGGATATTGGTGTAGCAGTGGTGTAAAAATCTATGTCCAGAAACAGATTGGGCAAAAAAATTTAGTGGGTCTTATTTAGTTACATGGTCGATATGGCCATGTCGTATGCATGGCGATTGCACGTAATCACTAAAGAAGAACCAATGGACCAATTACGATTCCGCCGAATTGTCACCAGACAGTACCACAAACTGGCACCCCAAAGTCTTCGCCCTTCACCATCCAATATTGAAATTTTACAGTTGGATGGGGTTGATGACGTCCCTGACAAGCTTCCAAAACGTGTGCGATTTGCTGTGTGCCATATCAGAGGCCATTGGAGTTGCAAGAAGTGCAAGAAAACCAAGTATATTGAAAAATCGTGTCTCGCTCATTTTCACCCACATGAGGCCATTGTGCCAAATTGGGTACACCCCTGTAAATTCAATAAAAAATAAAAAATAATTTTTTTCATTCTATTTATTTAGTTTTGTAGTTACTAAATATCAATTAATAAAAGAATTTTGAAAATACGCTCAGTCGTTTTGATTTGGCCACTAATGGGACCTTTACTAACAACTTAGGGATCCTGTAATATGATCTGAAATAAATAAATATATATTAGTGTATTCCAACATAGATGGTTCTGATCTGAGTTCTCAAGGAATGTGATTCTATTATCGGTCGTAAAGAAATCTTACCAATGCGTGTTGCATTGGTATTGATTAATTAAATCGTCATCAGTTTTCAACTCATTTTACTAGACTTTTTATGTCAAATAGCGGCGAACAAACAAGCTGGTGGTCCAACAGATGAATTCTAAACAATCCAATTTAAAACTAACGTGAGTGTAATTTTATGAATCGACAATAGAATAGTATCCATCCTATGTGACAAGCACAATTTGAATCATCCAGACGCCAGTTAGACCAGGGTCGATAATTTTTAAAACCAAAAAAAATAATAGTAGGATGAAACCCATTAGAAAAGAAGGAGAATATTCTAAAAATTAAAGGAAAAATAATTTACGGGCGATCTGAGGTCGGGAAAGGGATGGGAGTGCGTTTTTAAGGATAAGAAACGGTTTTTCTCGATTTCCGGCAAAACTAAAAGTCCTATGGAAAAAAGTCAAATGGCAAAGTTGTAGGTAATAAAAAGACTTAAAACTTTTGTATTTACACTTTTTTCACATAACCTCAAAATTTATGGGAAAAATTCAAAAAACCAAGTTTTCGGTTTTTTATTTTTATCTTTTTCAAATTTTTGTTTTTTTTTACGAAATTTGGTGAAAACTTACCTTTTTATGTCCCAAATACGCTGTAATTTATTTGATAAGAAATATTTATTTTTTCACCTTATTTTGAATTAATATCGAAAAAGCACCCTAATTTTCAATCGAAAATTCACCCGTCAAAATATCAGCTTTTTTCAAAAAGTTGGTATGTTTTCTGTTCGTTGAAATCTCTACTTTCCGACGGTGAAAAAAAAAAAATTACTATAGTAAATCTTCTCAAAAAATGCAAAAAATCGAAAAAAACTCGAATTCGAAATTTTTTTTTTAATCATTATAAATAATTTCATCTTAAAAGTGTGATTGCTGCAATTTGATTCAATTAAAAAGTTTATTTATTTAATGCTAATAACATTTATGTCATAGAAAATCTCATTATATATAAATATAAATGTAAATCGTACTATTATATGTAGATACTTTATTCTGGTTACGTTATTCATTACAATATTTTTTACCCGACTTCGGCGAAGCAAAAAGGTGGGTTATGATTTTGACTGGTATGTATGTATGTTCATCTGTAACCTCATAACTTCTAAACCACTGATCATAATTTGACAAATGAGGTATCGTTAGAAGCGTCCTGATTGTCCGCTGGTTATAGGCTATGCGAAGTTACATTAAATTCAATATGGCGCCCTCTAGAGTACATAAAATGACGAACGAAAATTTTTTTTATCTTTTATTATCCCATGTAGGGTATCAAATGAAATTGCTTGACAAGCACATTACAAATATGTATATATATCATATTGTCAAAGTAAAGCCGTAGTCGCATGCCATTATAATTTTGTAGCCGACAGGCATGCGACTACGGCTTTACTTTGACCATTTTTGTACCTATGCTGTCTTGATTTCTGTCCGAAATATTTTCTTGTTTTATACTTTTTAGAGCGTGATTTTTCAGTAGTCGGGTTTTAGTTTTTAAACTTGCTTTTTATTTAATTTGTTTTGGGGTTATAATTTCGTAATAAAGTATTTGCAGAACCGCTTTATTCTTTTTTGTATAGGTTAAATTGTATAACAGGTATTAATTTTACAGCCGCGCCGCCGTACGTAGCACAGTCTTACTTTTGCATGTTTTCAACAATTTAAACATATTTATGTACTTTAAAAATATAATATATATACATATTTGTAATGTGCTCGTCAAGCCCTTTCATTAGATACCACACATGATATGAGAAAAAAAAAAAAAAATTTCGTTCGTGACTTTATGTCCTCTAGAGGGCGCCATATTAAATTTAGTGTAATTTCATATAGCTTATAACCAGCGGACAATCAGGACGCTTCTAACGATACCTCTTTTGTCAAATTATGATCAGTGGTTTAGAAGTTATGAGGTTACAGATGAACATACATACATACATACATACATACATACATACATACTTACATACATACATACATACATACATACATACATACATACATACATACATACATACATACATACCGGTCAAAATCATAACCCTCCTTTTTGCTTCGCCGAAGTCGGGTAAAAATGGGGGTGCGTGAGTGTGAATACTAAGGAGTGTTACTGTGAGTATAAAGGTATGTAAATTTGAATTTGAATGTTGAATGTGAGCATTTGTGTGTTTGAAAGTTAAGTGATAGTGTGTGGGTTTGTTAAATTTAATGTAAAATACAGAGTGAGTGTAAGTGGCAATGAATGAATCAGACTGTATACGACAAGTACAAAAGATGAGGGCAAGTGTAAGGTTTTATTTTATTCCAGTAGCTTCTCCGTGTCATCATAAGTAAGTGGTTTTATCCAATTGGTTACTATTTTTTTACTGTCAGTTAATTGTTTATTGTATATGTAGATCTCTTTGTTTACTCGATTGTAAAGCTGAGCTGAGCGTTTGTCGTATTGAATACGGGCGAGCTTGGTTTTAGTTTTAGGAACTTCAACAATTATATCCTTTCTTCTTTTCAAGGTTATGCTGGGATCAAAATTAAGAGTTTTATGTTTCCTGAGAATAGTTTTAATTATATATAGTTTGCGAACAGAGTGTAAATTACTTATTTGATAGAGACTTTGTGTAGGGTACCTTAGGTTTTTGAAGTACATTAATTTTATTAGGGCCCGTTGTCCCCGCTCCAGGTCTATGAATTTAGTCTTAGCCGCCCCACCCCAGATGGGGATGCAATATACTAAGACAGACTGGACTATAGCTATGTATACTTCATTGAGTAGATTTCTGGGTTTATTTGTGTTAGTGGTTATTTTATTTGGCACGATATGCCTTAAATTTTTGAAAATCCAACTCAGTTTTCTAATTCTGTTGGTAACTTGTTCGAGATGGGAGTACCAAGATAATCTTTGGTCAATAACAATACCAAGATATTTGGTTTGAGAAACTTTGACTAATGTTGGACATAGGCAGTTAATTGGATTGTCACACTCGTGTACCTTTATAATAAAGTCGGGGTTTGGTTGTGTCCTGTGTGATATGCTGAAACATATGTAATTTGTTTTAGCTGTATTAAGTGTAAGTAAGTTATTTGAGAGCCATTTAGCAATTTGAGTCATACCAGCTTCAGCACTTCTAGCAACATCGTCCCAAGACTTCCCAGAAAACACTACTGCAGTATCGTCAGCGTAGGAGAAAACTCTAGCGTTATTTATTTTAAGGTTGCAGAGGTCATTAACATAAAGTAGGAATAATGTAAGGCCTAGCACACTTCCCTGAGGCACACCGAAAGTGACTTTTGCATCGTCACTAACGTATTCTCCTACCTTAACTCTTTGTTTCCGGTTCGAGAGGTAGTCGGTAAACATTTTAAGTGGAATTCCTCTTATACCTGACGCCTCTAATTTGTTCAAGAGGACAGGAACAGAGACGGTGTCAAACGCTTTCTTTAGGTCCAGAAAAACCGTCAGACATTTGTTACCACTATCCAGATTACCAGCCACTAGGGAGCTAAGAGCAGTAACTGCATCCTCGGTTGATAATCCCGGCCTGAATCCAAATTGCGAGCTGCTTAAGATGTTAAATTTGTGTAGAAATTTTAAGAGCCTCTTGTTTATAAGCTTTTCAATAATTTTCGATATGGCTGGCAAGATGGATATAGGTCTGTAATTGTTGACATCGTCTCTGTCCCCACCCTTGTGAACAGGAGTGATTATAGATTGCTTAAGTGGTGCAGGGAAGCTGCCCTTTGCAAAGCAAAGATTGACCAAGTGGGTTATTATGGGAACGATATCTTGTCTAATATGTTTTAAAAATCTTGTGGACACGTTGTCCCAGCCGGGTGCACTGTCAGACTTTAGGCTCATCAAGACCCCATCGACTTCTTCGGTATCAGTATCCAAAAGAACAAACGAGTTTATCTGTGTAGACAGTGTTTCAGAACTATAAGAATTTATGTTGTGTGCTGAAGGTTGAACTTTTTGGGCTAGCTCTTTGCCAATGTTTGCAAAGTAGTTATTAATGAAATTAACAGACTCAGTTGCATTTGATCTCATTTGTAATAATTCAGTGTTATGACTTTTTGTATTATGTGTGTAAGTTAAGGTTTTAATGTTTTGCCACAATAATTTATTATTTGTTACAGAATTAGCTAATAGGTCTCTTTCAAATTTTCTTTTTAACTTTTTTATTAGGTTATTACAGTAGTTGCGATATCGACGGTAAGTTATTTGTAGGATATTATCAAAAGGGTCGTTACGTGCTTTTTTTTGGAGTTTGTTGCGATTCCTAATGCATCTTAGTAAACCGGCAGTTATCCATGGCTTAACAATACGCTTGCTGTTAGGAATGGCTTTAGTAACAGTGCTTTGATTGATAGAATCAGTTAATTTATATATTAGTAGGTCAGTTAAATGGTCCGGGTCATTACAAAACAGTAAATCTGCTATTTTATTTTCTCTAATGTGGTTTAAGGCTTGATCAAAATCAATAGATATTTTAGTTTTACTGGTAATAACTTTAGTTTTTAGCTTAGATAACGATAGAAAGGTAGTGAAGTGGTCGGTGATGGAAGTGTGTAATATAGCAATAGAAGCAGATATTTTCTTTTTATTTATTTTGATCATAAAATGGTCTAAACAGTTGGATTCACGTGTAGGTAAAGTATGTCCAGGTAGTATTCCGTATAGTGATAACATATTTAAATAGTTTACCCTATTATAACATGTTGGGATATAGGGGTTTAAGAGCTTCCTAAAGGGGGTCGAAAATTTCATTATTTTTGCGATAGGACGCACCATTTTAGATATATAAGCAAAAGAAAAAAAAATATACATTACCGTTTTTGCAAGTCGAATTGTTGGTGTGTATTTTAGTTCATGCCAACTAATTTTATTCCAGACGTTTTTAATCGCGTTTAAAAATAGTCTGATTTAGTTGGATACACTAGATTTTTAGGTGAAAAACGTCAAATTCAGAATAGCAAAATTGCCATTTTCACTAAACTAATAACTCAGTGCAATCTTAGTGCTGTCAAACTAAAATATAGTTAAATTGTGTCACTTTAGTCTATTTCAGAATGGGAAATCCTCGTTTGACAGGACTAAACTAAATTTTGGTTATTTTTAGTCTAGTTTAGAGGCATTTGTGACAAGAGAATCGGCACCATTGAAAGTTTATTTTAAGTTCAATGACAGAATCACATACCCAAGGCAAGGAGTTTCCCACGACCTCAGGTCTAACGCACTCTATGCACAGCACAGAAAAATAAAACCTATGAATAAAAAAGGAAGGTCTCAATTGACAGTCATATCGGATGACTCTGTCATTGGAGACCTTCCTTGATTTCTATTTAGCAATTTTAGTACTAAAAAACATTGATATTAATAGTAAAGACACGTCACGAGCTGAACGCAAACTTCGAGCGTTCGGCTCGTGTCGTGGCAACACTTCGTGTCCGAGTTCGCAACAAGTCAATCGTCATCCTGAGGATGCCTCGTTGAGAGGCGAAACACGTGTCGATTTCTTTCAGGGTTCTCTAAGACTCTTTAAGAACAGTTAAGCGGATTAAGTTACTAAATATACATCGTATTGTATTTTATAATGGATTTCCGCAAGATCACGCCTGACTCAATTAACTAAACCATCCTTACATAAAACAAAGTCGCCCGCCGCGTCTGTCTGTCTGTCTGAACGCGATAAACTCAAAAACTGCCGAACGGATTTTCAAACGGTTTTCACCATTGGACGGAGTGATTTATGTGGAAGGTTTTAGTGTATAATTCATTAAGGTTTTGTGTAAATTGGCTGAAATATGACGATTATTGTTGAAGATGTCGGAAAAAATCATGCCGACTGGGAGCTTTACTGGCGTGCGCTGCGTAAGTCGTGAGAGATAAATCAAATTTATGTTCTAGAGTATTGTATATCTTAAAAAGTTAAACAAAAAAGTCCGCGATGGCATATGTCTATCTTCTAAGGGTGACCCACAGTAACCATTTTTATCTTTCAAAATTGTATAAAATTTTCATTGTTATTTCCGAAGCTATTTTGACCGGTATCATATTAATCCTTATCCAATAAAATATGTTATTTAAATTGGGCATTCAATTTCGATTAAAATATGCCTTTACATCACATCATTTAAATGAATAGTTTAAGAGATATCACAGTTTCAAAATTACGCGTAACAAAATAATTATGGTTGACCACGCGGGCGCTGTAGTAGCCTACCACTGCGTCCGCTGAAAGTTAGTCAATGATCTTTTCCTTGGCTATTAGGTATGTATTCCTGGTAGAACGTTCCCGTGGGATATTTTGCGACATCCACGCTGTAAAAGCTAGTTTTATATAAATGTACAGTTCGTTATTTAATTTATTACCTAGGGTTAATAGTTGTAAATAATTTACTATTTTATATAAATAGAAAATGAAAAATGAAAAAATCACAAATTAGTAGCAGCGTGGTCCCTGCAGCAGAACAAATAGCATGATCAATTGTTTGTAGAACATTCTTACTGAAGATTCCTTATCGAAAGGAATGAAAGTATTCATTTCGATAAGGAATAATATTTTGCTTAAATAACATATTGGACTTAGGTATTTATTACTTACTACCTTCTGCCCGCGACTTCGTTCGCATGTAAGTCATAAGACACCACAATATACTACAATAACAGCCACATTTTATAAAGCTCCTCTGTTTCTACTAGCGTTGCCGGAGAGTAATATTCCGAAGTATTCCCGTCGAATTATTCGCGAAACATTCGCAAGTATTGAGTAATATTCGGAATAATTCGCCAAGAGTTCAACTATTTACCGCTAGGGGGCGACACAATTACCATTGCAAATTACAGTCATAAATGTTGCGTGTTGGTGATTGTGTATTCATATCCACGAATCATCCACCATTCTTAATTATCCTTATCAGCAAACCTTGGTCACTGCAGCAGCAGAAAGCGCATACAGGCGATCACTACCGATGGAAGTTGTACAGTTACAGCAATTACCTGCTAGATGACGCTAAAACTAGTAACATATTATTACTACGCGTTCACTAAAACTGAGAATAATACGATTTGAAATTTTCCGAATATTACTTTCATCTACTCGGGTACTTATTGGATTATATAGTAAAGTTCAACTATTAACCGGTACATAACATTGTTTACCATATTTTTATTAGGTAGGTGGGTACCTAAGTAGGTACTTTATGCTAATTCTTATACCTATTATTTTAATATGTTTCTTTTCCATTAAGTAAGTAAATCGTAAAGCAAAAACATTTTTACGAAGTACCTAAATTAAACTTGTAGGTAAGTAAGTACCTACCTATCTACATATACCGTGACATAACATTCGCACAAAAACGACACATTCTAAACTCAACCATTGAAAAATAAAAGAATAAGTAGTTACAAGTAGATATCTACTTACGCGGAATTATTCCCGCAGAGTAGGTACTTAGGCATCGAATAATACTTTGTTGATTTTATGAATGAGCGCCCACGAGGCTAGGTCTATACTGTGGCCACGTGCACGCAAGTCGGGTATAATACGACATAACTTAGATGAAGCATCGGCAAAATTCGTAAAACTGATCATCATCAGTAAACTGAGTGCGCCTTCAAAATCACCAATATTTATTACTGGTTTAGGTGAAAATAATCTTTACGCAAACGCAATAACTTGTGAAGTCATATATAACCAAATACATTCGTAAAATTTAAATGAATGAAATCAAATTATCAAAATGCTACATCTAAGTTGTGTCGTACTGTACATTTGGATTATGTATTGAAGTTCGACTATTGACTACTAGATGGCGTTGATGCCAGTGACTTTAAATATACACTTACGTGCAAAAAAATCTACCCACCCTGTAAGTTTCGATTCGGAACACATTATAATAATATAAAAATTAGAAGGTATGTTTCATAAACTTTATTTGTACATACCCTACACTTCAATAAACGGGATGTTGTTGATGATATTGACTTGTTTATTCGGACACCCTCATTTCTCATCACTACATAGTATAAAACAAAAAGTCGCTTCCCGCTGTCTATCATGTACGTTTAGATCTTTAAAACTACGTAATGGATTGTGGTGCAGTTTTTTTTAGAGATAGAGTGATTCAAGAGGAAAGATTATACGAGTATGTATAATACATGCATAATATAGTAGACAAACACTGATAATTTTAGAGGTTTCTAATGTGATGTAAATAAACACATTTTTTGAGTTTACTTTGCAAACGCTGGCTGAACCCTTCGAGTTAATAACGCAATCTCAGTGCCATTGCATTGTATTAAAAGTTAATCAATTAATATTGTTTATAGTCCGGGGAATTTACGCCGAATTTAAGGCCAAATTTGCATGAATTAAAAACAGATTTTTTTCATTTAACGTGTAAGTGAGGTAGAGCCTATAAATAAAAGTTAAACAACATTTAACTCTGTGTAAATGAATATTGTTGAACTGTCAAAATGAAACAGATTAGTCGGAATCGTTTACGAAAATGTGTTGCGTAATTAGATAGCTGGTGTATTGTAATCTTAAACTGAAATTTAACAAGCAGTGTGAAAAGAAAACATTACTTTATTTTAGATTTTTATTTATTGTGTTCTGAACGAAAGCGTCCGGGGTGTGTCGATTTTATTGCACGCAAGTGTAGTTGCGTTCATTCATAAAACTGAGTAATATACGATTTTGAAAACTTCCGAAATATTCCGAATATTTCTTTTCATCTACTTAGATAAGTAAGTACCTACTTCGTAATAAGTTTTTTTATGCGGTTTAGGTGTGAAAGTGATAGAGTTTTTAAACATAGGTAGGTAGATACCTACTTATATTACCGTGGCTTCGGTAGGTACTTATTAGGTAGGTACCTCGGTAGGTACCTTATTCAGTAATAAAAAGGTAATTCTAATTAAGTAAGGATTACTTATATAAGTAATCCTTACTTAAAGTGTTAGCACAGACGCCAGCACATTAAGTTACTACAATTTGTCAAATTTCTTCAATAGATTTTCAACTTTATGGCTAGAGAATAAGGTTCAATGTTGATTGGAAAAAATTGACAGATTGGAGTAGGTTGATGTGCTGGCGTCTGTACATACCTAAGTACTTATTTGAACTATATTTTGGTTGAAAACTTCTACAAATCAAAGTAAAATTAGTACATATAACATTGTCGTAAAAAGTAGGTAAGTAACTACCTACTCACTTACTTACCTAATTAGTTTATTTCAATAAACATTTTTACGAAGTAAACTAAACTTGTGCAAAACATCCACCCGCAAAAAAATCAACAAATTCTAACTCAACCATACAAAAATAAAATAATAAGTACCTAGTCAACTAGATAACTACTTACGGGAAATATTCCCGCAGAGTAGGTAAGTAGGGAATAATTCCGAATAATACTACGTTGATTTTATGAATGAACGGCCGCGACTAACGAGGGAAGTTTACCATTTACAGTTCTACCCTTGCCCGTTAGATGGCATTAATTCAAGTTTTTCCGCTAATTCTTTCTCCCTTCCAATCGAAGTATTCCTTTGAATGTTTCCGAATTATTGCGAATTATTCCGAATTCTACCGAAGTTTTGCAACGCTAGTTTCTACACACGCGGCCGCGTGTCAAGCCAAGTACTGGCGAGGCAGCAGCAGTGTGTAATATTACACGAACCATTTGGAGCTACTTTTGACCCCTTAATAACTCAAAATCTATTTAACATTTTATTAAAACCCCTTAGATTAACTAGAACCCCAAAGATAGAAGAGATAGTTTTTTTTGGGCCCACTGTTTTGTAATGAATATTAATCGCATTTTGGCTAAAAAAATGTAACCGATTAATCATTTAAAATGGTTGATTTTTTTGATAAAGTCTAACTGGGATTACGAAATCGTAATAAAAAGATAATGTTTTGATAATGCACTCAATTGATTCAATTCCAGCTATGGTCGTCAATGTCAAAAATGCATGTATTGGAGCGTTTTTAGCGATATTATGAAAAAATATATTATTTAAATAATTAAAGCTCGATGTGGTAACCAAATGTGTTTTTAATAAGTAAAAAAATTAACCATTTACGATACAGCAGGTTCCCACCTGTGTCTAATATTATTTTTAAGTTTATTTATTCTGCGTAAAGTATTTTTAAAATTAACGTGAAACGGAATGTAGTTTTGGTTGCTTGTCAGTTTGACTCTAGTGATGTTACTCAGTCTCGATACGATCAGGAAAAGTTATTTAAAATAACGTTTTTAAATCGTTTCTCACAGTACTCGTTCTTCTTAGCACATCATTTTGTTCGAAATAAAAACTAAATGAGAACGCTTTGAAAAACCGATTTATTTCACAGGATACAGCTGCAAAGTTTCTTTTTCAAAAACGTTTTAATAACGTTCCGTTCGAACGTAAACGAAACAAATCGTTCTTTAGGTTTTTAAGACGAAACCTTTTCGTTATCCGAGCCCTAATGACGATTTAATGACAAATTACACGTTATCAACTGACAGCACTAACCCATACAACATTATATTTTCACTCTTAATAAAACTCTGTGACTCTGTACCTCACAGTATTTTGGCGGTTTATTACACGAAATATATCTATCTAAAATGGTAACCAATAGCTCCATGTATCCGTAAGATTGCCACACTGGATTATTAAAAATGTACCCAAAGTTTTGTGAGCATTTTTAACAGCTCCAATGGACTGATGGTGATAGGCTGTTAAAGATATTTTCCTATATTAAGAATTTTACAATTTTTTTCCATAGTAGCAGAAATAAATTCTATTCCTCGATCCGTAGCTACTGTTTCCAGAATACCAAATCTTAGTATGAACTGTCTAACAAATGCATCTGCAATGGACACCGTTTCTTTGTTTGGCATAGGTATATCTACATATTGAACTAGTATGGCAGTGTTGGTGATATTTAACTAAACGCGACCACATCGAGTAAAAGGCACCTCGACAGAAAATGTACCTACCTTTATTTTATTTTATTTACTCGAGTAACGAGTTAAAATATCGAACCGCATCACTATCTGACACTGTCAAAAAGACAAGTGTCAAGTAACACTTTATTCATTTTATTTTTCGAAGTGTATAGAGTGCCGCGAGTTTCTTGTGGCACTCTAGTGTCACTGCCTCGGCCCGGCTAGGGTGCCGTGAGCGTTACATTGTCACTGTCACTTGTTATTTAGGTTAGGTTAGGTTAGAACTGTGACCACACAACGCACGAGCCGAGCGAGCGTAGCGAGCGGTGCCGCGGTAGCGGCCGGCGAAGTGCCAGGGTCCGTTTAGGCACAAGAGAATGTAATGTTTTGGGAATGTGGTGTTTTAACCTCGACAATCAAACAAAATACCAAGTGACGTGACTTAGTGACAGTGACAATGACAATCCAATGCTTGTGGCACTTGAGCCGGGCCGAGGCGGTGTTACTAGGGTGCCTGTAGTGGCACTTTATCCGATAGGGATAGAGTGCCAATGGTGGCACTCTATACACTGCCTTTATTTTTTCAGTTTCTTTCGAATAGCATGAAATTGATATTTCTGTTTTCCAGTGTGGATGTATTTAAGGAATCTTCAAGACGGACATTTACTCCAGAAGGATTTTGTGTTATTGTTCAGTAAGATTTCAACGCAATGTGCAAAGTTATTTCACCAAAGAAAACAATACAAATATTTGTTAGAATACGCTTAATTCTAACACAAATCTTCGATTTCTATATCAAGATGGGAGGTGGAGCGACTTGCATCTTTTTAGATGAAATACTATCTACTTCAAGTGATCTGACGTTTAAATTGATATACTTACAGTAATAAAAATGCTTTGTTATCTACTTATGTGATTTTTTATTTCATGAACCGTTCAAAATACCTGTATTCCTTCTATTTACTACTGAACAGTGCATAATTTTACTAAATTATAATACCGGGGAAGCCAATCTATTCACTAAATGACAATAGCTCTTTAGTGAATTTTTGGGTTATAATCCTATTTCTCAGTATTCCCGCGTTAGACAAACTATAATTAGTACTACCACTACAATCTAGAGATCATAAGGAACAAATCAACCATACGTTTCATTGATAGACACCACAATCTTTGGAGGGCCTAATCGCCGAACAAATAAAATTATCTCCTTTAAAACATGCATTAAACGCACACTATGTAGACAAGCATATTATAAGTTAGGTGATTATATCGTAGATAAAAATGCTGGTCCTGCTCCACAGCCACTTGGGCTCACTAGTTCAAACTATTGTATTTGGAAGAGTTGCTACCGCTTTTCTTATTTTTTTTTTATTTTTTTTTTCTGACTTTACGCACAACATGTTTATTTAATTTTTATTTTTATTAACGAATTTTTAATTGTTGAATATTCCAATATTTGATAATGATTTTCTTTCTTTTTGATAGTATAATACATTGCAAACTATAGTTTTGTATAATTTAGAAGCATTTTTTCAGTTTTTGTAAATGTGAGTACCATGGAGCTGTTTATTCTGTTATTATATTATGTTTTATGTTGACTTGAAAGAGCATGGCAGTTGAGAGTTTGTCATGCTTACTTAAATGTCTCGCCGATGGTGGCGAGTGTGTTGGATCATTCGGTTCCCTACAAAATGGTTGTGGGGCACCGTTGGTTGAGACTGGTCATCTCTTTTCTGCCAAGGCTTATTTTAAATCTTATACTTTGAATTGTTTCAATTTTTTTTTTCACATTGTTCTCACATATAGAAGCAACAAGAATAATGTACCCAGGATTTTGTAATATCTTTATTTAAAAGAGTGTCCTGGGAGTTTCTTGCCCGTTCTACTCCACAGAGATCTACTTTTTGGAATGGGCGACTAGCTTCATCTTTCTGACTAACTGACCGACTCTTTGACAATTCAAAAGTACCTGTAAATGGTTTAATTGAAATAAATGCTTTGAGTTTTGAGTTTGAGTCTGAGTTTGAACTGCTATATCCAAGTTGATCGCAGTTACTTGGTTATTAGTATTTTTAGAAGGGGAATTATAAAACGAGCGAATAAAAAAAAACTTTGCGACTGATGATGAGATACTGTTTTAATAACTTGAGCGGTATGAATTTGAGTAAGCGAAAAATTAACTAAACTAACGACGAATATTGATTAATAATAAAATCCAGAACGAGCTTACAAAAAGTGGGTAGTGATTAATCCATTTCAGATATTCAAATTCTAGCCGTGCGACTAAATTACTAAGTGAGCGACAAGAAATACAGAGAGGATTACTTTAATATTATGATAGAGACGATTTTTCCAATTGAGGTTATACATAACGAACTACTAAAAAGTTCATTTTAAGCAACGTTTGGTAGCTGCTTTATTAATGATTATTGGTTACTGATATTCTATTTGAGGTCTTATGTTTTTTATTTTGATACGATTGTTTAATGAAAACTACAGACTGTTTGATGCGAATGGGGGTGGAGCGACGAATCGATGCAGTCAGGTGAGTTGGGCTGCGGACCGGTGTTGCGTGTTTACGATGGGTATCCCTCTATCTGGCAGAATTTTGATGCTCCGAAGTTTATTTGGCATAACACACTTGGTATAAACTTCAATAAACAAATATTTGTAAGGTATAAAAATTAAAAAATTTGCCAAATATTGAAAAAAATGCAGGACGTAACGTTGACACTCAAACATACTAGGTCACTCACATATTTTATTATGAAGCTTCTCAGTTTGTATTTTAAGTAACTCAAATTTAGTGTTTGTAAGTTGCTGTTATGTTGATTTCTCGTCACTCGCAGACAGTCGCTCACTTAGTAATACTATAAATTAAATTAATTATTTTTGTCACTTAAAACATTAATTTACAGTCACTCGTTTAAATACTACCCTTTTTAGAACCCCAAAAAAGGACCTATTTGAGGTTCACAAAAAGAGGTGCAATCATTATATTAGAGAGTGTGTGGCGATGAACACATCGCTCACCTAAAATGTCGATGTAACATCCCTACGGCAGAGAGCACATCACTACGTTTTTGACACAGAAACTGACGTTTACTTTTTCCCGGGTGTTAGCATATTATTACCCTCTATATAATTGTAGTCTGTGCATATTATTAAATAACCAGTGTTCTAGTGAATGGTTTTATTTCAATTATTGTTCGGGAGAATATAAATCCCGCATTGGTGACCCCGACTACAAAATCACGCTAGTTACACCTGTACCTGTAGGTAATCAGTTGCCAGTGCCAGACAAACAAGTGCCAAGTGTGCCAACTGCCAACGCCCCGGCGCCGGAGTGCCCACTCCCTGCGTCTGTCGTCGTGTTTCAAACGAGAGCAGAAACCATAATCTTGTCATTGATTACGACGCTGCCGACCAAACACAAACTAACACAATCCCAACGCTGCGCCGCCGCCGGTCGGCCTACGGTACGTCTACGCTACGGGAACTTCATCGTGTTTCTGCAGGCGTACAGACTACAACTTGCAGTTGGTCCTTACGACTGCAATCGCCGGAACAACCGCCCAGAGTGCATGATTGCATGTTGTGTGTGCTTTGAGTGCAAAGTGTAAAGTGTAATCTGAACCAATAATAAGCAGCACTGGACATTCCTCCGCCTCACGCAAGTTTTTAGTTCTTTTTCTTTTCTAATACTGCTAACTAATAACTCAAACAATTTGTTTACAAACTTTCCTAGTGCTCAGGTACTTACTACTAACAGTCTACCTGCCTGCTTGCATTTAATACCTACTTAGGCACATACTAATAACAACATTAGGCTATGCCAATCCCATTTTGTTGAACTGCATTGCACTTACTCAACAATCTGAGTGAATGATCGAAAGTTCTTATTGTTATTTACCTATAGAAACTAGTTTTGTTAGTGCCTTTCTTTTCTTTGTATTAATTATAAAGTGCAATCGCATACCTAAATTGTTACATATCTAAATTGTTGAAATAAGTGTCTGCAACTAACCCGCATCTTTAAAAAAAAAAACTTAATATTTAAAATTACTCAGCTGATTGATCGAATTTATGGTGTTGTAAAATTTGTGTATATTGTTTGAATGCTTACCTACCGCTAACATTAGTTACTTTTAGGGTTGGTACTGTAGCCACCAAAAAAAAAAAAATACTAAATTGTTTGTCTGTTCTGCGGTGCTCGGGTGTGTGGTATATTGCTTCTTGCTGTGCATAGGTTTTGCATCATGGTGAATGAACAGCTTCAGGCACAACTTGAGCAAGCGATGGCAGAAAATGCAGCATTACAAAAGCGACTAGGTCAGAATGAAGTGGAGGCAAAAGTTTGTAGGGTAGCAGTGAAATTACCTATATTTTGGGCTGACAAGCCGGCAATTTGGTTTGCACAAGTGGAAGCACAATTCCAAATTGCTAATATTGTTGGTGATACCACAAAATACAATTATGTAGTAGGACATCTAGACCAGAGGCTGGCAGGCGAGGTTGAGGATATAATAACAAACCCACCAATAGAGGGGAAATACGAGAAGTTGAAAGAAATCCTCATACAACGACTGTCAATATCGCAGGAGAAACAAGTAAGACAGCTGCTAGGTGACGAAGAACTTGGCGACCGTAAACCGTCCCAATTCCTTCGTCACCTGCGCTCTCTGGCTGGAACGGTTCTTTCATCAGATGACAATATCATACGCCAACTTTGGTTGCGTCGTCTGCCACAACAAGCTCAAGCAATACTAGCGGCACAGGCTGACCTCAATTTGGATAAAGTGTCGGAGTTAGCTGACAAAATCGTAGAGTTAGCCCCATCACCTGCTGTTTGTTCCACATCGGCAAGTTCAACCTTAACTTTAGCTACATTAGCTCAACAATTAGAAGTGGTGAGTAACCAAGTAGCTGCACTCTCGAGGCAGCAACACCGTCCTATACGTGACCGGTCCGCATCTTCCGGCAGGTCAGCATCTTCCAGTAGGTCAGCAAACAATTTCAAGAGATGTTGGTACCACAGGAGATGGGGTGTTAAAGCAACTAGATGTACTAGGCCATGTGACTGGGAGTCGGAAAACGAAGCCAGCGGTCAGTAGCGGCGGCAACTGATTGCGATAACAGCCGCCGCCTTTTTGTCACGGACCACGTGACCAGCCGCCGGTTCCTAATTGACACTGGGTCAGACCTATGTTGTTTTCCGCATCGATGGTTACCGTCACGCAGGCAGCCTACTGATTATGAACTAAGTGCCGCTAATGGAAGCAATATACAAACCTTTGGTACAGTAAACCTTAAATTAAATTTTGGTTTGCGCCGAGATTTCACTTGGCAGTTCGTGATAGCCGACGTCAGCACAGCCATTATTGGTTCTGATTTTTTGGCATTTTATCACCTTTTACCCGACTGCCGAAATAAGAAATTGGTCGACGGTACTACTGGACTAGCAGCTGCTGCTTCCACCGCTAGTATTGACCAGCCCAGCGTACGAGCAGTAGCGTCTGGTAAGTCAATATTTACTCAACTCCTGGCGGAGTTTCCAGATATCACTCGACCTCCCGGTTTTCCTAGAGTCATCAAGCATGACACAGTGCACTACATCAAGACCACAGATGGACCCCCTGTCTCCTGTCGACCTCGACGTTTGGCGCCGCAGAAACTAGTCGCGGCTAAAAAAGAATTCGAGGAAATGGTAAGATGCGGGACGGCCCGGCCGTCAAAAAGTGCCTGGTCTTCACCTTTACATATGACCGTTAAAAAAGACACCACCTGGCGGCCTTGCGGTGACTACCGCGGCCTGAACGCCAGGACCGTACCAGATCGATACCCGGTTCGGCACATTAATGATTTCGCCCATAACCTCGCTGGTGCCAAGGTATTTAGCACACTCGATCTCGTTAAAGCTTACCACCAAATTCCGATTTTCGAGGAGGATATTGCAAAAACTGCCATCGTGACCCCGTTTGGCCTCTTCGAATTCCCGTTTATGACCTTTGGCTTAAGGAACGCTGGCCAAACATTCCAGCGTTTCATCGATGAGGTCACACGGGGTCTCGAATTTTGTTTTCCTTACGTAGACGATATTCTCATATTTTCCAAAGACGAGTCTACCCACCTTCAGCACCTGCGCGTCCTCTTCAAACGCCTGCAAGACTACGGAGTAGTAGTAAACCCTTCTAAGTGTGTCCTAGGTGTTAGCGAAGCCGTATTTTTAGGTTACCTCGTTTGCGGTGATGGTACGCGCCCACCTCAGGATCGAATTCAAACGTTGCTGGATTTTCCACCACCTGAGACAGTACAAGGTATGCGCCGGTTTCTGGGTATGCTGAACTACTATCGTCGATTCGTGCCTCGTGCAGCGAAATTCCAGGCCCCATTGATTGACGCATTGGTTTCAACTAACAGTAAAGGTGCAAAGCCATTTCCATGGTCACCCGAACTCTTGCAACAATTTGAAGCTTGCAAAAAGAGCCTCTCCAACGCAACGCTGCTGCAACACCCAATCAGCAGCGCTAGGTTGGGTTTATTTGCTGACGCATCTAGCGTTCACATTGGGTCCTGCCTTCAGCAAAATCTAAACGGCCAGTGGTATCCACTTTCCTTTTTCAGCAAAAAGTTGACTCCGCAGCAGGCACAGTGGCCAGCTTATTACCGTGAATTATTAGCGATCTATGAGAGTGTCCAACATTTTCGGTATATTTTAGAAGTCCAGCATGCAACAATTTTCACAGACCATAAGCCCCTTTTGTACGCCTTTTTACAGCGACGTGAGAAACTTCCACCTCCACAACTTAACCAGCTATCATTCATTAGCCAATTCACGACTGACATCCAGTACATTAAGGGAGAAGACAATATCGTGGCCGACGCTATGTCACGCATTGACATAGACGCCATCAGTCTGAATCAAGATTATGAAGCGTTGGCTAGGTCACAGGCATCAGACCAAGAACTTTCAAATTTATTGCAAGGTGGTTCCAGTCTAACACTAACCAAAATCAGTACATCAGGGACCAACACTCCGGTTTACTGTGACATCTCTACTGGTAAGCCTCGTCTCTATCTGACCCCTTCCTTCCGCCGCGCTGCTTTCAATAAGTTACACAATTTAAGCCATCCCGGTGCTCAAGCTACGACACGTTTGGTGGCAGAGCGTTTTGTCTGGCCTTCGGTTAGAAAAGATTGCCGAGCCTGGTCCCGATCTTGTGAAGCATGTCAGCGCAGCAAGATTTCAAGACACAATTCTTCCCCTGTCGGTAATTTTGACACACCATCCGGTCGTTTCATGCACGTCCACATTGATATCGTTGGTCCATTGCCCGTCTGTGATGAATACCGTTATTGTTTGACCGCTATAGACAGAGTGTCCAGATGGCCCGAGGTTTGGCCTATGCGATCCATTACCGCGGAGGAGGTAGCAGAGACTTTTACCAAAGAATGGGTATCTCGCTTTGGCGTCCCGGCGGTTATTACTACAGATCAGGGTTCTCAATTTGAGTCTGGTTTGTTTCAACGATTACTGCAGCAATTTGGTACCAAGCGCATTAGAACCACCTCATATCACCCCTGCGCAAACGGGATGATTGAGCGTGTACATCGGCAACTTAAAGCGGCTTTAATGTGCCATAATGACTCGTGGGCGAGGTCCCTTCCGATGGTTCTGCTTGGAATGCGTTCGGCGTATAAAGAAGATCTCGAAGCCACGGTAGCAGAATTACTTTACGGAGAGCCTCTCAGGCTCCCTGGAGAATTTTTGGTCCCACCTTTAACATCAGGAATATTAGAAAACCCAGTTGATTTCGTCGTACAGCTGCGACACAAAATGTCATTGGTACGACCGCTACCAGCTAGTCGACATAGTGAACCAGCTTCATTTATATTCAAGAATTTGTCGACTGCTACTCATGTATACCTTAGAGACGATACCATCCGAAGAGCGTTGCAGCCACCCTATACGGGTCCCTATAAAGTCCTGGAGCGTTCGGGTGATAATAAAACATTCACCCTAATGGTAAAGGGCAACAAGACCGTCGTAATCGTCGACAGACTCAAACCGGCTTTCATTGATCATTCCGATTTCCAAACGACCCAAACTACGCAATTTCCCACCCCGGCTGATCCTCCTCCACGGCAAGCCGTGAGGGATAAGTCGCCCGAGCCCTCAATCCTGCAACAGTCAATACCGGTTCATTTGTCAGTAAAGCAGCCCTATACCACACGCTCGGGTAGGTGCGTTAGATTTAAGAATTATGATTAAGTTCCTTTTTAATTGTTTATTGATGTGCTATATATAACTGTGTACGATGTTAGTTATTTTAGCCCGGTTTTGTTCTCTCCGTAGGGGGGTGGTGTGGCGATGAACACATCGCTCACCTAAAATGTCGATGTAACATCCCTACGGCAGAGAGCACATCACTACGTTTTTGACACAGAAACTGACGTTTACTTTTTCCCGGGTGTTAGCATATTATTACCCTCTATATAATTGTAGTCTGTGCATATTATTAAATAACCAGTGTTCTAGTGAATGGTTTTATTTCAATTATTGTTCGGGAGAATATAAATCCCGCAAGTGCATTAATAGAGTTATGTTTCGTTGTTCATAATAAAACAATTATTTTTTCAAAACATTTTAAGGAGCGCAAAATGAAAAATAAAATTAAATCAATCATCATAATTTCAGCCCAAAGGCGTCCACTGCTGGACATAAGGCTCTTCCAAGGGTGGTTCTGAAGTGGCAGCAACGTGCCCGGAAAACGTAGCGTTGGGAGACCCCACAAGGTGAACCGATGACCTTGTAACGTTGTGCAACTGAATAGTCGAGTGTTGCTATAATGATATTTAGTAAGTTACTAATCACAACACTAAAACACATGTCACAACACTATCTGTCTCAGTATAGCTCTTGGCTCTGTCATTTGACTTCCGTTTACTGTACTGGTGACAGCTAACCTCTAAGGTCAGCTATGAGCCCCGAATCTAGGGTGAGTTCCTCATTATCCTACTGTGTACCATTAACTATTGAGTGTGCCATCTGCTGTGATCCTTGTTATCTTTCTTTGTGCCATCTGCTATGATCACGTTGCCTGGTGTTTCATACTTAACCTAACTTACCATCTGCGAATGTGCCACGCTATCTCTGCACTATCTCTCTCTGCCTGTAAGCCGCTGCGATGTGTTAAGCTTCCGCCTACACCGCTTCCCATACCGTTCCTTGGTCGCTAAATGGGGTGAAGCTAACACATCGCATGCGGCCTGCCGCTACTCGCACTGCCTCTGACATGCGCTCTCTAACGCGCCTTCCAGGGCTCACCGTACGGGCTGAGGGCAGGACCCCTTACCCATACCTGCATGCCTGCCTGCCACGGATGCGTAGTCAACTACGCACGCTACCGTGGCCTTACCTACCTGCGGCCTACCGCCGCAAGCCTGTGCTGACAGGCAGCCTCCACCTGCTACCGACGCACACCATCTGTCGTCCTACGAGGGCCGTCCGGACTACTACTGCTGGAGCCTGTGCTGACAGGCCCCCACGTCTACCACGTGCTGCCAAGGACGGTACCCTTCCTATCTATCTATAAGTGCGAGAGCTCAGAATCAGTGTACAGGACCTGATCCGCGACCTAGCCGTGTTCCTATCTATCTATCTATCCTAATATACGTATTTAACTTTTCTAGCTGTTTCTATTCTTCTACCTCTACCTACCTATCTCTTGGCAGCCTGCGCAGCCTACCCTGTGCAGCCCAAGCTGCCACAGTGGCGCCCAACTCTAAAACTATCCTACCAAACCTAACACGCTGACCTGACTGAGCCCTCGCACTCACTTTCCTCGCTACACATCGTAGCGGTATAGTTTTAAGTTTTTCTATCTATTGTATAACCTATTGTGTCTACTAATTATGTGTATCTACTACTTCTGTACATAATGGGAACTCACCTGATGTGTAACTCTTGTGTAATTTAATTTTAAAAACTTTTATCTCTGTGCTGGCAGCGGTGAAGTGCATATTTTCTAAAAAGTGACTTGTGACTTCTAAAATCAACTATGGATAGCTGTCAAACCATAATTAACCTAAATCTATGATAAAATCAACTACTTACAAACATTGTGATTATAAAAATAATAACCTAACCTAACTTCTAACTTTGCAAAACTCAAACTTGATAAACCTTCATACATCTTTCAAATGCAATATAACTCCATAATTACAATCTAAATAACTTATCTACTGGCTCACAAATAAAAATCAACATAAATATATAACTACTGTGGCCAAAATTAAACACTAAGGACAGCTATCACTGAATAAACTACCAAATAAAATAAACTTCATTGCTAACTACTACTGTTTGTCCAATCACTATTAGCTAAATTATTTACTACTTACTACAATAAAATAACACTACCTACCCAATTGATACTACAATACATTCAAACTGCTGGATAAAATAAACTGAAATTGAACTTGAATTGTTTCCCAGTCTACCCACATAATTAACAACAACTTATTTACTCACTTCACTGACAAACTATAACAATACCCAGTGTTGCAATACTACTACTACATGGAAACAATCAATTGCCTATATAATTGGCACAATTGCTATAAAATATTAATAAATAAAATAAAAAACTACCTACACATAACCAAAAAATTGAACTTATGCCTAAACATTGTATGATCTATAACCAACTATACCTACTACTATTTCCTATATATATACATACATTCATACATACAAATCAAAACTGTATCTGACACTAATACTGAATTGTTGTCAAAATTACTTGTAAAACTACTACAACAATTACTTATAAAACTAAACTAAATTCAATATCAACTAAACCTATGCTATCAAATATACAACTGACTACCAGTAATGAAACAACAGATCAAACCCCACTAACACTCTAACCTACCACTACTAAACTTAACTAACATTCTAACCTACTAACCTACGGTGGTAGGTATAACTAAACCAATCCTGCCCTATAAACTACTACAAGTTGCACACACCCACTACAACTACCTACCTACCTACTGTATCTACATATTATAACCAACAATTATATAATATCTACACTTCAACTATTTGGAAAATCCAAACAGTTCTATAGGATGATGGCCTACCCCATCCATCTTATACTTCTTTCTTTAACTATTGGCCCTACAGCCACAGTTGTAATTGATAATGGCCCTACCCCATTTATCACCTACCCTCTATAACTATTGGTCTACAACCATAGTTTAAAAACGAATGATGGCTCTACCCCATTATTCACCTACCTTCCATAACTATCGGCCTAACAGCCTAGTTGTAATGATCATGATGGCCTACCCCATTGATCAGTGGGTTTGCTTTATCAATTGGCCCTACACCATTGGTAACCCTAAGCAACCTAATCCTACTAACCTATATACGTATATGTACTATCTATAAAATTCTAAAGAGCGGTGTAACTCTATAAACAAGCCCTTACAGCAGCGGATGGTTACTGCCTAAAAAAGCCTAAACCGAATTACCTATCTATCATTATATATACTCTATGCAGCGGACGGTTACTGCCTAAATAAGCCTAAACCAAACTATCTATCTATCACTTATGTATACTATAAGCAGCGGTCGGTTACTGCCTAAATAAGCCAAAACCAAACTACCAATCTATTACATATGTGTATTCTAAGCAGCGGACGGTTACTGCCTAAATAAGCCTAAACCAAATTATCTATCTATTACATAAATATATTCTATGGAGCGAATGGTTACTCCCTAAATAAGTCTAAACCAAAACTATCTATTTATGTAAACTGTCTATATATGTAATTGTTGGTATTCCTATGCAGTTTAGGGAATTTTGTACTGAATAAAACCTACACTACTGGTTACTAAGTACTATGGACTAGACTCTAATTTCTCTTGTGTGTGCAATATACTATTGGGACTTTGGATGAAACTACAACAGTAATCTACCTACTTGTTGAAATCCGATCTGTTGCTAGTATATGTATTCTATTATCTATGATTATATCTAATGATATCATGGAAACACTAATGACTATTAAATTAAATAATAAAATCTAACTATAACATATAAATAAAAACATTTATTTATAACTTTAATAAAAACTACTACTACTTTGTACTATGGACTACATCCTAATTTCTAGTCTTGTTTGATTATACTATAGGGACCTAGATTGAACTTACCTACAACAGTAATCTACTCACTGAATAATCTATTCCCACAACTATTCTATTATCTCTGATATATCTAAGATATTATGGGAATACTTATGATTATTAAATCTATGAATAAAATAAAACTATACTACATACTAGATAAAACTATTATCTATAACTAATAACCAACTATATCTACTACCTAAAACTATCCTTAACATAATGCTGTACTGGCGCTATTTTAGGGAATGCTGTTGATCCCAAGGGATGTCTATTTATTATTGCATTGCAGTTCACTATTATAACTACCCTTAGCTTTTGTGATGTCTAACTGTTACCTAAAACTATACTTAACATATATTAAGCTGCACTGGCGCTATTTTAGGGAATGCTGTTGATCCCAAGGGATGACTATTTATTATTGCATAGCAGGTCACTATTATAACTACCCTTAGCTTTTGTGTTTGTCTACCTGTTAACTAAATGCCCAAAGTACATACTAAAATTAAATCTAATACTTTGGCATTCTAACTACATGTGTATACATACCTAACTACACCTACAAGTACACACTGAACTCACTTACCTATACATACCTAAAGCCAGTTACAAAACTAAATATCTAATACACTACATCTCTACTCACATGTAGGAATACTACTAATAACACTGGCACCTGCTACTAATAGAACACTACCGACTGAGATACACTTGCTCTAACACTTGTGTATTTCTTTGCTTGCTGTCTGTTAATCTTGAGTGAGTGATCTATCTAACTAGTCCAGTCTTTTCTATAATTGGACTGGATACAGACTTGTGCTATGGATTAGACAGCAAGTGGGAAGTGGTAGTTCTAGCGGATTTTGTATAGGTAAAATCCTCTCTCTGCAGCCGGGGTACTGTAACGTTGTGCAACTGAATAGTCGAGTGTTGCTATAATGATATTTAGTAAGTTACTAATCACAACACTAAAACACATGTCACAACACTATCTGTCTCAGTATAGCTCTTGGCTCTGTCATTTGACTTCCGTTTACTGTACTGGTGACAGCTAACCTCTAAGGTCAGCTATGAGCCCCGAATCTAGGGTGAGTTCCTCATTATCCTACTGTGTACCATTAACTATTGAGTGTGCCATCTGCTGTGATCCTTGTTATCTTTCTTTGTGCCATCTGCTATGATCACGTTGCCTGGTGTTTCATACTTAACCTAACTTACCATCTGCGAATGTGCCACGCTATCTCTGCACTATCTCTCTCTGCCTGTAAGCCGCTGCGATGTGTTAAGCTTCCGCCTACACCGCTTCCCATACCGTTCCTTGGTCGCTAAATGGGGTGAAGCTAACACATCGCATGCGGCCTGCCGCTACTCGCACTGCCTCTGACATGCGCTCTCTAACGCGCCTTCCAGGGCTCACCGTACGGGCTGAGGGCAGGACCCCTTACCCATACCTGCATGCCTGCCTGCCACGGATGCGTAGTCAACTACGCACGCTACCGTGGCCTTACCTACCTGCGGCCTACCGCCGCAAGCCTGTGCTGACAGGCAGCCTCCACCTGCTACCGACGCACACCATCTGTCGTCCTACGAGGGCCGTCCGGACTACTACTGCTGGAGCCTGTGCTGACAGGCCCCCACATCTACCACGTGCTGCCAAGGACGGTACCCTTCCTATCTATCTATAAGTGCGAGAGCTCAGAATCAGTGTACAGGACCTGATCCGCGACCTAGCCGTGTTCCTATCTATCTATCTATCCTAATATACGTATTTAACTTTTCTAGCTGTTTCTATTCTTCTACCTCTACCTACCTATCTCTTGGCAGCCTGCGCAGCCTACCCTGTGCAGCCCAAGCTGCCACAGCAGGCCGCAGGAAACCGCTGAATGCGGGAAGCACAGAACCGGCTCTTTAAAACATGCCTTATATTTTTTCTACCTTAAATTAACCGGCAAAAGCTTTCTGCAGACATCATGTTGCCCAGAAACTCTATAAACCGGAAAATCCCCCTAAAATGTCCGACATCTAGTTTAACATAGATTGATTGACAGCAGCCGTTCCTGATTGAGATTGATTCGTTGCTACATAATTGAATTTTGCGAGCTGATCCGTTTTCCACGATTTACGGAGTTATCCTCAGTCTGCTAGCCGTTAATTGTTGTCTATATTTCAGTTTGTGTGTTAATGTTGACTATCGTTTGGTTTTACTGTAAGAAAATGACTGACTAAGCAAGCAACTGTTGAGCACGAGGTCCTGAGTTCGATTTCCGGGTCGGTGTTATTGGGTTTTCCATCATGAAAATTTTCTCAGTAGGTAGCAGCCGGAGTTTGGATCTGTGCCCGGTTGATGGCAATAGGCTCGCCCCATGTTTCGTGGGACTGAAAGATAACTGGCGAAATGTGGGTGTACTATAGGTACACCTCTGCCTAACCCTTCGGGGAATACAGGCGTGATTTTATGTTATGTTTAATTGCTGCGTGTCGCGGGTTCACTTCCCGCTCGTAACAAATATTTGTATGACCTACAAGTAGTTTTTTTGGGTCTGGCTGTTTGTGTATGTATGTTTAAATGTTTGTAAACGCACCCACAATACAGGAAGAGTTCTTAGTGTCAAAGAATTAAAAAAAAAAAACAACAGGTTGCACTCCGGGAGTGCCGGACAAGTGAAAACTTGAATATTAACGTTGTGCATTTTTGAATATTTTGGAATGGTTAGGAAATAATTTCGCACGAATTGCTTTATTTATCAGTATAAAAGTACTATAATTTATGTGGTTAAATACAATATTCATTAGTGGTAGTAGTATATTTATTTATTTTCAAAATATAGTCTAACAAAAATATACAATTTATTTAAACCCTTTTCATGAAGTAGGTATGTTTTGACTGCTTTTTTTACCCATCAATATGGGTAAAATTTCTAACCTTGCGAGGTTAGAAATTTTATGTTTACGTAATGTCAAAGACTATTTATTTTGATATTTACTTTGTGGGTTGCTAGGCAACGGATCTTACGGCACGTTTTGACGCGAGTTTAACATTTTTTACCCATCCCAAAAAGTGCACAACGCCGCTAAAGAAGTTTTCACTTCAAAAATTCATAAAGTTTTTTTTTAAAGATATGCTTAACTGTCACTTACGACACAATAGAATTTTTATTGTTATTGCTCGCTAAAGGCTCGATCGACATCAGCGGGTATGTCTTGTCCTGGCTAACGGGAGGCTGGGCGTGGTGGCTCTTATCTCACAAGGGTTGAGAGAAACTACATAAGACTAGCCAAAGTTGGGAGAAACTGCGAACCTCCGATTCAAGTCTTTGACAGTTTTTTTTGTATATTCTGATAAAAAACGTGATTAGTTTATTCAATCAGGCCAGTCTGATGGACCTTTGTAAATATGTAAATATGAATGGGCAGCTCACCCTACTCTAGGATGCATGCATATCCGGTACGGCTCGCAAATCCTTCCTTATCCTGAGGGCACGTCTTCTCCCTACCATTATCGCGCCCCCCGGTCTACTCCTTGATATGCAATGGCCTCTGTAGCTCCATGAAGCATGAAGCTCCAGGGGCTAATGCGAATCTCGGGGTTCATTCGATTTATCGAGTCTGGTTGAACCATGCTGGGGTCGGTGCATTTTATTCATTCATATAGCGTAAAATGTCAGCTTGATGGATCTTCGTTGAATGTGTTTTGCGCCGCATCCAAATGAGGCAACTTGAGACTAACAATTTAAAAGGTTATTTTTTATTTTTCGGTTTTCAGTTTTTTTTTCGAAGGTTAAATTTTTTGCAAAAATGATTTTATTCTTCACTTTTGAGTTACCATTTATTGTTTGCCTCAACTTCTGACCGTCGATGACAGTCATACCCCAGTTAGGTGTAAAGTTCTCATCAAGCCGAATGAAATAAGCCTAGACACAATGTAGCTGCTATAAACAGCTGAAGTACTCTCGCGACTGTTTTCCGTCTCCACCATCATGAATTATGTGGTTGTGTCATCAAAACTACTTATGTGTGTAAAATTACAACAGAATCAGTTCACAGTTGAAAATTCAGCAGGTGAAAAATCAATATTAACCCCATTTTGTTACCCTTAGGGGTAGAATTCAGTTTTCAATTTTACATGGGACCAACTTTGAGATATACCCTCCCGAAAACAAAAAGAATTGTTCAAACCTAATTTTTTTCTTCAGTTAAAACGCCATTCATGTAGCTTGTTTGTTGAAAATAATTTGACCACGGCAATTAAAATTAATTGCTGTAATAAAACTATTTTTATGGTATATTAACAGATACGTGGCTAGGATACCTGTCTTCCCCGATACGAGGCAATAAAAGACTCAATGTATCCTAGATGCTAGTTTCCCCTAACATGCTTCTTCATTTCACCTCGAGATATGTTAGCATAATAAAGTTTTCTAGGTCCTATACTATAATAATTACCAGGGCATGTGTAAATTACCGTAACTTTTCAGCCCAATTGTCCATGTCGATGAGTTTTCGGGCGCTGACGTCAACCAGTAGTTTACGATGGCTTAAAAAATCTGCGCCCAATATTGGTTGTTTTCCGTTCTGCGAGCAATGTGCCTCGCCCAGTGCTTCAGTTTGGCAATCTTTGGCCTAATAACCTTGGTTCTCCTGCGAATCTTCCTATTTCTGATTCGATTACGTAGGGTAACTCCAAGCAAAGACTTCTCCATTCTTCTTTGGGTGACTTTGAGCCTTCTTAAGAGCGCTTGTCCTAAAAGTTGGCGTCGCAAAAAGCTCCGACCGGGCGGCTCGCTAATAGTTCCGAGTGAAGCTCGCTTCCACCTAAGCTACGGCCTGATCATCACTTACCATCAGGTGAGATGCATGCCAAGAGCTACCGCGTTGTATGTAAAATATTTAAAAAAGTAGCTGTCAAATATTTACCTGTGTTGATTAAATTGGCAAGTTTACAGTATGGAAATATGAAGTGTGGCTAACTAGTGAACGAACATACTGATTATGAAATGTAATAATAATTAATATAGTAAAACCGAAAAAAAAAATTTTTTTTTACATCTAAATATTTGGAAACTTTTCAAATGCCTTTTTTACACCTAAAACGGTTACAACATCCAATGCAGTGATATAATTGCAATTCACACCTCCATTAATACTGATGTGGAGAAAGTAGACGATGCCATTCATTACTCGTAGAATTTCCGAATTCGCTAATTAATGGTAAGTAGACTTCCGCCGCACATCATCCAGCTGAAGGTCGGTGTCCTGGTTATGCTCCTTTGGAACTTAACGCCGCTGAAACTGTGTAACAGAATTCGGCTCGAAGTCGTGTCTTTGAAGGGAAACGTCATCGAGGCGGAAATTCTAACAAGTTATGGCATTGGCGGGACAGTGTTTATACCGCGTATACTACTAATTCCCCATAATAACCAGTTAAAGCGCATGCAGTTCCCTGTGAGCGTATGCTTTGCGATGATTATCAATAAGTTTCAGGGGCCGACACTAAAGGCTGATGGCTGCGGGTGTTGACCTCAGGACAACCTGCTTCTCACACAGACAACTGAACGTCGCTTGCTCCCGAGTCACCAGTCCTGACTCTCTGTATATTTTGGCTGCTGAGAACAAAACTACAAACGTAGTAGATATACAGGGAAGTTTTATAAAATGTGGCTGTTATTGTAGTATATTGTGGTGTCTTATGAATTACACGCGAACGAAGTCGCGGGCAGAAGCTAGTTATTAATATTCTAGTTTGCTAGTTAGCCACATTTCATATTTCCCTAAAATATAACAGCGAAATATTTGACATATATTTGCGACGTTGTCCACTTCCAGAATAAACGCTCATATCATATTACCAAAATGCTTATGTCAAATGAATCTGATTACTATAATAGCAAAAAGGTAATGTATGACACCTAAAATATATTTGATTAGAACAAAAGATGTTATGTTAATTAAATAGGTATAATTGATAAATAATTTATTTTTGATTTAAAAAAGTGATTACACTGTCCAACTAGTAATTACGCGCAAAAAATTGAAATTGGAGTTATTTTAGAAAGTATTACAATACACATTTTCATGTAGCTTGTCCTATCCATTTTTTCAGTAAATAAATAATTCTTTTTCTAGCTTCTTTTACGTTGTCGGAATTATAACTCTTGGTTTTAAAATCAGGGCAGCGACCCGTGCCGTTGATGACTATAGCTGGCGCATCAGCTGACAGATCGCGCACCACTCCGAGCCTACGCCATGGATCCATGTCTCCATTAACAAACACCACATTCGTCACATTAGGAGTCAGTCCTCCATACATTATGTTATTATTGATGATGGCTTGGTCTAGTCTCTCCTCGTTGAATGCCTCTCCGAACACAAACCTGCAACCTTTGTAATGGAAATCTGCAGGAACACACATTCCGAACATATTTTGTTCGCTCGAAGACGTAGTTTCGAAATAACCAAATTCTGTGCAAGTCTGGTACCACCAGAGACGCATAAATGTAAACACGTTATATTCGTATAACCAGTCCTTGTAGTCATAGCGATAACAAGAGGCCAATGAACCATCATTTTTGACATATGGAATGCTGTGTTCTATTTCACCGAAGTTAAAATTGTGACAAAATCCAGCAATTTGAGTAGGAGTAGCATACACCGCTAACTGGCTGAAACCGAAAAACATTATAGTAAAGAAAAAAAATTGCTGATTTTCTGGAACCGTCATGTTGTTGTCTTTACAAATGTTGTTTTCTTTTTTTAGCTTCTCGATCCCCTCAGGAGTTTTGAACCATTCATGCATAGTATTATAACTCTTAGTTACTTTATTGACGCATTCTTGTGATCCATATTTTCTAAAAGTTTCGGTGATAGCTTCATAATCTTCGTTGAAAACTTTCTTGCTTAGTACAGGTGCACTGCTAGCTAATACTGCATCAATCAACTCTGGGTACAATATTTTCATCCAAGTTGCTAAATTTCCCGCGTAACCGCCGCCAACGACTATCACTTTAGACTTCTGGAATTTAGGAGTTTGCTTGATCGTTTTCAGTAGATGGACTGCGTCTGCCAGTGCTTGTCTCGAGGTAAGGTAAGCCAGGTCTTTAGTTGTTGGGTCCACGAATGGTAGACTTTCCCCGTAATATCTATGCTCCAGCAGAAAATAAGCAGCGCCCATCTCTTCGGCTATTGTCTCTACAAAGAATTTTGAATAAGTGCCGTTGTCCTTTAAGTGCGTTGTAGGTTTATAAAAATAAGGAAGATCAGTTGAGCCTTGAAGGAATAGTAGAAGTGGTCCTTCTGGTGTCCAATACTTCATTATTTTGAAATACCTCATTTTCCAGGTTCGTAGATCAGTATCATTGAAATGATCGAGTCGTTGCTCAATCCATTGTGTAGGATCAGTTGGTGGGACTTCCATAGGGTAATGAAAACAGTAATCATGTGCAGCATTGATCTTATATGGACTTGAATGGAAAAAGCCACGTACAAGGCTTATTCCATATAATAAGATCACGGTTTGCACTCGTGAATTATACATGGTCGTCGCAGATACTATGTATTCAAACCACGGTCAATGTATATATACTACTTAAATAATAATTTTTATTACATATTTTCTAAATTTTTCTGTAGATACCATTCATATTTTGAACGGATAAAAGTTTAAGTAGGTACTTGAAATACTTCTAGTTCCACGATTTTTTGTCTACACGAGGACAATGAATAAGTTTTATTTGGGAATGCAATATATAATATATGTATTATTGAATAAGGTGTATTCAATAAGAATATTCACATTGTATCGTGCTAATATTTCGGACAAATACTTAGGTGGTAATTGAATTGGTTAAGTATCAGATTCCTGGCTAATCAATCTCATGATTTTTAGACATCCTTCATCGTTTTCTCATGGGCATTGTTTTTTTTCTTGTTGTCCTTCCTCAAAAACTTAACCTGTATGCTAAGTGAATTCCAACATTGATGGATCTGATCTGAGTTCTCTAAGGAATGTGATACTATTACATAGGTCTACAATAATTTTGGTGCTGCCAAAACTAAAACTAATTTTAACTATATTCGATACGCTGATTCGGATTTCGTATTAACCGTATATATGTAATTTTAATACTACGTGTAGTTTTCGAGAAATCGCAGGTACTATAAAAATCGAAAATGAACAATTTACAACAATTTATTATATTTTTTTATAAGGTAAAAGCTTCTTTTTTTTATTTTCCACGATGGAGGTCCTTAGGACACTCCCGTGTAATACTCCAACAGTAATCTGCCATTATATGTTCATCCCAACGACCTTGATATCTGTCTTCCATCACTTTTAAATCCTGATGGAAACGTTCTCCTTGTTCTTTGCTATACGACCCAAGATTTTCAGGAAACTTGTCTAAGTGGCTGTGCAGATAATGAACCTTGATACTCATATTCATATACTCATCTTGGGAAAAAAATTAAGGCGTCGTTGACACTTCAAAATCGGTGTCATGCTTATCTGAAAAAACTTCCGACAAATCTGAAGGATCTTGATTCTCTGCATCCGACAAATTAGATGGATCTTGATTCATAGGAGATGGTATGTTTTATGAGTACAGTAGAGTTCTTTTAGCAGACAGTAAATTAGGATATGTCATCTTTCTTTTTTTTACACCATGTAATTTAACAACACAAAAATAGCAGTCATCAATATGGTCTTTCGGTTATCTCCAAATCATCTGTACACCAAACTTCAAATGGCTACGTTTACCACTAAGTGGTAAACGTAAAACGCAAAAAAGTAATTTTGCCAAAAACACTGACTAATGGGGTTTCTCAAATAAGCGATTCAGTTGACGACTGTCTTAAATGGTCACAACACAATTTACACACAACGTTTGGAACCCATGGTTGGTCCACAGCCTTAATCTCCAACTTTAAATATTCACTGTATGTCTTTTTCACAAAGCCTGCTATAGGTTTTCTACATTTTTTCATCACATATTCACTACTAATATAACAAAATGTTTTCGGATCATTTAGGCAACACTTCCTAGATGACGACATATTTCAGAATTATTAAGAAGAATATAAACTAATTAGTTACGATGGCATTAAGTATGATAAAACACGTTTTTTTGTTAAACTAGATAGGTATGAAGCTGAGTGTAGTTTCAATGTGTTCTCATCTGAAAACAACTTCTTGGGGCTAACTTAACAAAGTTATAACATAAAAGTGTCAGCACCAAACAAAAAAATTGATTTTGTAGGCCTGTGATCGGTCGTAAATAAATCTTGCCAATGCGAACAAACAAGCTGGTGGTCCAACAGATGAATTCTAAATGATCCAATTTTAAAACTAACGTGAGTGTGATTTATGAATCGACAAAAGAAAAGTTTCCTATCGTATGTGACAAGCACAATCATCCAGACTCCAGTGTAGTACCGCGCGCTGTGGCGCGCCCCGTCACCGCGCCTCGTGACAGATTTATGACCGCATTCAAATAAACAAAAGCATCCAGTTTTTAAGCTATTGCATAGCTTCTATCGCAGGCCTTGAGCGTGGAGACCTAATCCAGAAATTCTGTAACGAAAATACCTAAACCTAAGGAGAGTGTTTTGTATTGAAAATTATGTTTAACTGCTTGACAACAAAGTTCAGAATGATCCTTGACTATTAATAGTTATTAAAACCTTTTTATTAGTTTGATGTTCATATTTCGTTGTGTCAAGTTTTAAAAACTATAAATGTGAATAACAGTTTCTGTCAATGTCACCATTGCCATTTCTTGTATTCGGGTTAATATTTTACAATTGCATAAGTTGATAAAAAATGCTATGCAATAGCTTTACCGCGGCAGTCCCCGAGTGCCACACTTTTTTTTTTGTTATGTCTACAGTCTTATCGTTAATGTTTTTGGGTACCTGATTAGACAAAGGATTAATAAAGGGCTAATATTGATAAATACGAGTAAACATTCTTATTAGGAATTGTTTTGGTGATTTGTGATGAAACTACTGGTCGGATTCACATGAAATTTTGCACGGTATATTATGAATAGATGAGCTATCTAAGAACTTTTTTTTTTTTGCAGACCAACACATAAATTAAAAACACGAAAAATTAAGACTATTGTTAAGCACTTAAAAAATGAATAAACAGTGTATTTTAGTTCAAATATTATCTAAAACGATTAAGTACCTAATATTAAATAATAAAATAAAGACATACCAGCGATTATACGACACAAAGCACATACAAAATAATCACAACATTCACTTTTTCACTCACGAGTCACGGGTTCCCGACGTTTTTTTTTAGTGGGATCAAAATAGGTATAATACGATGCTATTTCGTGCAAATATTTATCTACCACGATGTAAAACCTACTTAATAATAGAAATAACACCACTTTCCGTCGATTAAAACACACAAAAACAATAAAAAATAACGAAATACGATGCCGAGCGACTCGCGACTCGCGACTATGACGTTTTACCTGCGTGTGACGTGAGACAACTGTCAGTTTCAATATTTTTTCCAATGTTGCCTATTGATATTTTTGGAATTAAATGATATAATTGACGAGAATATCCGTCAGGCCATAGAGTAAAATTGCCCACAGACCAGATTAGCCCTTATTTTATAGTAGAAAAATAGAAACTTAAGCTGCGTGAACCTGTTGTGGCCCTGTGGCCACGGTGGGGTTTGAAGGACCACCACGGTACGTTACCGGCATTCTAATTTTAAATCACTCACAATAACATTGCGTTCGAAAACAAAATAACGCCAGTGTAAAGTTTATTTTAAGTTCAATGATAGAGATCATATAACCAAGGCAAGGAGTTTCCCGAGATCTCCGGTCTAACGCACTCTATGCATAGCACAGAAAAAAAGACAGTCATACCTGATGACTCTGACAATGGAGATCTTCCTAGATTTATATTTAGAAAAAAGAAAGAAAAGAAAGAAAAATAGGTTTATTCATCACAGAAACACGTGCATACAAAAAGACATGAGTAAACAAAATAGACAACAGAAATAGTGCACGTCATGACTGTGATAAGCAGCAAAAAAAATAAAAAAAATCAGAAAATGTGTATTTAGCTATTTTAATACTAAAAGACCATTTTATAAACAGTTCATTATTTCATTTATTACCTAGCTAGTGTGTAAATAGTTAGTTGTATATATTTTTTTTTTTTTTCTTTATTAATGAAGAAAAGAAAAATACCCGAATTAGTATAGCAGCGTGGTCCCTGCAAGACGACAAATAGCACGATTAATAAAATTGTTTGTAGAACATTCTTACCGATGATTCCTTATCGAAAGGAATGAAAGCATTTTGTTCGATAAGGAATGATATTTCGCTTTAACATACTGTACTTTATTATTTATAGTCATTCTAGAAATACAAATACTCGTATTTGGGTATGTTTATTTATCAGTTCATCATATAGCCGAAAGACGTCCACTGCTGGACATAGGCCTCCCCCAAGCACTTCCACTTCGACCGATTCTGTGCTTCCCGAATCCACCGAACTCCTGCGGCCTTTACTAAGTCATCGGTCCATCTTGTGGGAGGCCTTCCGACGCTACGTCTTCCAGTACGTGGTCGCCACTCCAGATCTATGTCCTGCCCATTGCCACTTAAGTTTGGCAATTCTTCGGGCTATGTCGGTTACCTTGGTTCTCCTGCGGATCTCTTCATTTCTGATTCGATCACGTAGGGAAACTCCAAGCATAGCCCTCTCCATTGCTCTTTGGGTGACTTTTAGCCTTCTGATAAGGCCCATTGTGAGCGACCACGTTTCAGTGCCATAAGTCATCACTGGCAACACGCACTGGTCAAAGACTTTCGTCTTGAGACACTGTGGTATGTGGGACGAGAAGATATTGCGTAGCTTCCCGTTACGTTATTTTCTTTAACAATATTAAAAAGCTTATTGTCCGACACCGTCCGCAAATTCATGGATATGCGCCCGCCCGAGTGACGTAATCGATCGCCGCCCGTCCTACCTACCTTCACAACATATGAATAAATACAATACAACCTTTTCCTGGCTTAAGACAGGCAAAAATAACTACCTTAGGAATTGCGTGACGATTCTAAAGGTACATCTTAGAAAAAAAAATGTGATTTTCCATTGAATTTATATATGTTCTATAAACGAAACCAAACCACTGGTTTGAAGGATAACGGTGTTTACCGTAACACCCTGTATATATAAATTCATTTACAGAATAAGAGTTTTTTTTTTGTTTTTTTTTAAACGTTTTTGGTATTTTGTTAAAGATAAGTCCACACGTTACAGTTCTTTTTATACAGAGAAGTCCTTGGAGCCCTAGGCAGAACTATAATATTGTATACGTACCTACGTATAGTTTCGATTTTTCGTGTGTTCAATGCGATATCACCGGAACACTACCTACTACCTATGAAAAACATGTTACCGTCAAGATGGAGGGACCAAGTCTTGGATCTCAAATCAGCCTACATAAAAGTTTAATACTGTAAATCTACTATTTGCTACCTATGCACAAATTTTATTATTATATAACAAAATCCTTGGTCCCTCCATTTTGACGTCAAGATGGAGGGACCAAATGGATACGCTGGTCGGAGGAGTATTCTACCTATACAGTATTTTAATACCTTAATTCTACTTTAGAAATATGAAATTTGATTGTCCCTAACATGAATCGTTTCAGAAATATCGACCATAAAGGTTGGTCCCTCCATTATGACGATTCAACAATTTGGTCAGATATGGTAATGGATAGTTTTTTTTTAACTTTTCGAAGTATTAGTATTTAGTACCTATTTTCTACCTTTAGATTATGCTAATGTCTTACGTTAAAGATTAACTAAAAAAAAAAGTACTAATTGTTTTTTAAAATTATTTGCAAACAAGGTGCAATTGAAATACCTGTAACCCAAATGGATAATTTAGCTCATTATTATGAACAACTTTCACAAGAGAACCAACAAAAAAGTCGCAAAAAAAAAATCTGATGTTCCAAACATTTTGTCCATGACATGTGAAAATAAATGTATGGAACCGCAGTTTTTTTCGTGATTTTCGAAGTGAAGTATTTATGTTTGATATTCATTTTCTACCTTCAGAGTACCTAAGCGAAAATTTATACAAAAGTACAACTTTAATAGACACATCAACACGGTCTAGGGATATTTTTCAAAAAGCGAATTACTATCAATGTGTTAATTATTTATATGACATGTATATATTTAAAAGATACGTTATTTAATATTCTACCATTTTTTAATAATGGTTAAGGTACATACTTCGATTAAAATTTCAGGATTTTATGGAAAAAAAATGAAGCATAGACGGAAACCGTATATGAATTAACTTTAAATTTATGAGTAAAAACTGAAAAAAATAGAAAAATCATTTAATTTGTGTTTATAAACTTGAAGTTAGTAGTCTGGGAAAGCGCCCATGATGTTCATAACACATCGGCAACGATTCGGCATGCTCAGAACAAGGTTGTCAATGTCTTGCTGCGGAATATTGTCCCATGTCCTTCTGAGGTGCGCAAAAAGTTGATCTTTTGTAGCCAGATTTTCAGGAACTTCCTTCAGAGCCCTTCTTTGCAGCATATCCCACGCATGCTCAATTAGATTTAGATCTGGCGATTGAGCAGGCCAGTCTAAGGCCCTAACATTGTGTGTATGTAATCAAGCTGCTACCGTTCTCGCCGTGTGTGCCCGGGCATTGTCGTGCATGAGCAGGAAATCTTGCCCCATTTGTGTTCTGTGGGGCAAGATTACGGGCCCCAGCACCTGTTGGACGTATCGTTCTGCCGTCATATTGCCCCGCACCCAAACGAGATCCGTCCGTCCTCCAAGACGAATTCCTGCCTAAACCATAATTGTTCCTCCTTGGTATGGGTGAACTTCCTGAGGGTTCTGAAGACGGCTCCATCGTCCAGGAACTCGCCAAACACGCGTCCTTCGTCAATCTGGATGGAAGCCGAACCTGGATTCATCCGTGAACAGCACATTGGACCGTTGCTCACGGCCCTAGTCCACGTGGTTCCGAACCCATTCTAATCGTCGTCCACGATTGCCTCTCCGTAAAGGTGGGACCTGGAGTGGTCTACGAGAGCGTAGATTGCTGTCATGCAGTCGCCTTCTTACAGTTCGGTCACTCACAAGCACTTGGTGTTCCACTCGCAGCCTTTGGACCAATTGAGTCGCCGTTGCATTTGGTTGAGCTCGCGCAGTAATTTGCAAAAATCGGTCTTGTCTGGGGGTAGTGATGCAACTTGGCCCCAGGTGCCTCTCCGCTACTTCACCTGTGGCACGATAGCGTGTCCACAATCTTTAAATTACATTTTGGTGAGTACCTATGGCCTCAGCAACATTACGCTAAACAGACCCAGCTTCCAGCATTCCCTCAGCTCGTAACATCTCCGCTCTCGTCAAATGTTGGCGTTGCATTTATTCTGCCCGATTCAAATTTATTAATGATAGGTGTTGGTAGTATTATAAATAAGTATAGAATTATTTTTGTTAAATTGCATAAAAGTTTGCATAAATGTTGTTGTTGTTGTTTTATTTTATAAAGAGTAGGTATAGGTAGGTCCAGTTGTTTTTAATTTGCCTAATTGCGGGCCTATTCGCGTTTAAGTCTCCTATTATAGTGTTATAGGAACAATAATAAATATAAGTTGTATCTAATATTATAATTACCTGTTTTATTACAACGACAATAGAACTACAACCAGAAACAAATTCATCAAAATAAGTAAAAGCATGTTTTCTAACTCTGCTACGCTGCTAAAGTGCTGGAAGTCATGGGAAGAGGTCTTTGCCCAGCAGTGGGATGATGCAAGCTAACAGTAACAGTAAACTGCTGAGCAGCAATTTCTTTCGGACAACCTTTCATGGACAAAATGTTTGCAACAGCTGGTTTTAGATATTTCGCGAATTTCTGTTTGGTTCCATTGTTCATGAGTTAAATTATTATTTTGGGTTACAGTTACTTCACTTCAAAAATCACGATTAATAATTTGCGATTCCATACATTAGGTAATTATTTTCACATTTGTCATGATCAAAATGTTGGTAACATCTGATCATTTTTTTTTGCGACTTTTGAGTTGGTTCTCTTGTGAAAGTTGTTCATAATAATGAGCTAAATTATCCATTTGGGTTACAGGTATTTCAATTACACCTTGTTTGCAAATAATTTTAAAAAACAATTAGTACTTTTTTTTTTAGTTAATCTTTAACGTAAGACATTAGCATAATCTAAAGGTAGAAAATAGGTACTAAATACTAATACTTCGAAAAGTTAAAAAAAAACTATCCATTACCATATCTGACCAAATTGTTGAATCGTCATAATGGAGGGACCAACCTATATGGTCGATATTTCTGAAACGATTCATGTTAGGGACAATCAAATTTCATATTTCTAAAGTAGAATTAAGGTATTAAAATACTGTATAGGTAGAATACTCCTCCGACCAGCGTATCCATTTGGTCCCTCCATCTTGACGTCAAAATGGAGGGACCAAGGATTTTGTTAAATAACTACGTATGCATTGAGGTACCTAAAATTTGTGCATAGGTAGCAAATAGTAGATTTACAGTATTAAACTTTTATGTAGGCTGATTTGAGATCCAAGACTTGGTCCCTCCATCTTGACGGTAACAAAAACATAGTACCTAAATGAGTTTCCTTACTATGTTTTTCGCTGTAGGAACTTAAAAGTCATTTCACTTATCTAGATTCCAACTCGGTTAATTATAGCGGTTGTCCAAATCTACAAACCACAAACGGCGAGTATATTAAAGTAAAGTACATAATTATACCTATAAACGTTTCAACAGTAATTTTGTTTGCCGGACATCCCGTTCGCGTCACTGCAACATGATTACGTTGAGGTCGTTGGGGACTAAGCAGATTAGTGGACGTGAGGTTGTACATAAACTTCCTCTCTGTGCTACTAACCCTTTGCGGTGGGGCTAGGAGAGCAGAGGTTTTACTTGTAGTCAACAAAAACGAATGAGTTCTTGCAAGCCTGTCAACACCGTGATTAAAGAAGAGTGACTGAGACTCAGGCCCGGACTCCACCAGAGCAAAGATGACACGAGAAGAGAGGAGATATGTTTTATCAACCAATAGAATTTCGCTATTTACACATCTCGTCTCCACTGAGCTTCAGTGGATACCACTGAGCGGAGATGTATAATATTATTATGGCGCGATCGAGGCGAAAATGTGGGCGTCGCCGAGATTGAGCTGGGCGGCGGTACTAAGCGGAGATGTGACCATGCCTCGCAAGCTGGCACCGGCGGCGCGCAGCGGAGACGAGAAGATATGTGAGCCGTTAGTTTATCTCCGCTCCAGTCTAGCCAGTACGCATCTCCGCACAGCTTCGGTGGATACACCCTAGCTGAAAAACATCTCTTATCGTCTCCGCTTCGGACATCTCCGCACATCTCCGCTTTGTGGAGTCCGGACCTGAAGGTGAATGGTATGCAATTGGAGAGGTTATGTACTTTTATTGTATGTAATGTACTACCGAAGAACTTCATAATTATCTAAGCGATTTAAAAACAAAATCCCGTGAACACGATGGCCACATCTGTTACCGCCCGCGGTTCTATAGCGGCCGACCGCTGCAAGCAGAAATAGTCCTTGCGGTGTTTAAATATGAACTTCTTCGATGGTAATGGACTGCTATATTTATTTGGGTTGATGATGACGACAGACTACAAAAGTCGACAGTTTGAACCCTGAGATAAATTTGATATCACTGCTGGCTTCAATTAAAAGCAGTGGTTGCCCAGTGGTAACGGCCGACAGGTTGTAGGTCGTAGGTTCGAACCCAGCCAGGCGATTTACTTTGTGTAAATTATTTCACCACCACTGCTCTCAAAACGTTCAACAAAAAAAAATCGAAGACATGTGACATCTACCAACTCGCATTAGGGTTGCGTGGTAGATTGTGGCCCACTCCCTCTCACCAAGAAGAGGTATGTGTCCCAGCAGTGGGATCATTATAGGCTGAATTATGCTATGCTTGTATACAATCAGAAGATTAATTTTTGGGATGCTTATGTTCAAAACCTTTTTCCGTAGCAATTCTTCTGACTGGTTAGAATGGAATATAGCTGTAAATTTTACCTACATATTTCTCGCTCACTTCAGACCCCAACAGAAAACAAACACTATAAAGAAATTAGGGTATGACAATCTAATGTGAGCCATTATAGTCTAGCCCAAGGCCCTGTTTTGTTCCAAATATAATAATATCACTGTTGATATAGCAGTTCCTTTGATGTGTCTGTACGAAATGGGTGTACGTGCTTCACGGTCCTTGTCTGTTCAAAGGATTTCTTGTGCTGTGACTGTTATCATTTTCTGGAAATTGCTTGCGACTTGTGATTTGGCATGAAATAATACTGGGATAATTTTTTTGTTACCATGTCATTGTAGTTTATTGGTAGAGTCATTCGGGTAAAAGGACACACTTTTACGTACCTACTTATTTTTTTTATTTTTTTTGCAAAAAGAAGAAATACAATGCATGTTACGTTACTATAATATTACATTTATGCTCGATTTTTGTGAATAATGACCCCGATGCTAAGAAAATTCTGTGTTATAGGGGCCATCCGTTCGTCCTCTAAGATTAATTTTCAAAATTAGGCAAGCTATAACGTGTAACAGTTTGTCTTGTTGAAAATCGTTGAAAATGTACATTTACTCACAAAAAACCACTTTTAAAACCTCTACTTCCACAAACTTTTCCCAGTAGCGAAAAACGTCGAAATTTATGGTGATCATTTTTTTTTTCTGGGAAAGTAATCCTAAAACCGAAAACGGCTCTAACGATTTCGATGAAAGTTGCAATATAGTTACGGGGGCGAAAAATCGATCTAGCTTGATCTCATATCTGGGAACATTCGTTTTCTCCGTATTTCCCGACAAGGCTCCGAGAGACCCGAGCAAGACTCGGTCGACCGGGTACGGTTGTCAATATCTAGAAACAAGTAGAGCTCACATTACACACCGAATGCAATCTGAAATATCAAACCACAGAATAGTAATTCGCCAATTTCCGCTTTCACACAACTGCGAATAAGAGCAATCTCGAATTAAAGCAATTCGTCGGATTTCGATGATTAATATTTATCTAGAAAAAGAAAGAAAATACGTTTATTTATTATAAGGAACACAAAATAACAAAATAAACATTTTTAGGGAAAATGTGCATATAAATAAATATATATATCTCAATAAGTATGGGTTTGAAATAATTAAATATCGATGCAGCTGATAACAAGTCACGCCATGGTGTAAACTTTAAACGTATCGCCACGAGTTGTGATACATCCGTCGCACCCGGGGCAGTAAGCTTCGCAGTCAGTGTACCTTCTGTATTTTTTTATTCCGTGGTACATCAGAGCTGTGGAAACAACACCTGCCTGATTTAATTTAACATTTTTATTCAGATTCGATTTCTCTTATAAGACGAAATTAAACCTTTTCCTTTTCGTAGGCTGACTACTTCAAATCATGTGGATATATTTGAAAGACACTTGAGCTGCATATTAGGTTTCATTTAGGTACCCAACGCTGCAAAAAACAACCGACTTGCCGGTTGTTGTTTTTGTAATTTATTTTATAAGTAATTAATATAAACAAAGAGATTTTTTTTATAATAAATAAAATAATTCCGATTATTTTGGTTTCATTGAAAAAGTCTTGATTTTTATCAACCTTGGTCACCCCCTTGATGGATGACTGATTAAAATCAGGTGATTAAAATTATCTCAACCATGGGGGATTCTACACGTCATGGCGTCATACAACTTTCGCTATGAAACTTGTACTTATCCGACTCGGGAAAATAATTACAAATTCATATAGGTACAACAGGACTATTTCAATGCATTTTTTTTTGACGAGTCGGTTATGAATTTCATATTGAAAGTTATTCAGTATGACAGGTAGGTGGCGAATGCTTTTGAATACATCGCCACCCTGTATTATTTTCACAGTTTCAAGTTAATTATGCTACCTTAATGCTGAATAATAATATCATCTTTTCAACTTGTTAAAAGTATTGCACGACTCGTAATGCTTCGCATTAGAGTGTGCTCTACGATCGAAAAATATTTTTTGCCCCATTTCTGCAACTGTTTTTATTGTTTCACTCCTGCTAGTACACAGAACCTACTTAATTTATATACCATTGTATAGATGATTAAATGGAGATTAATATTGTATTTCTTAACAATTGATTTAATGCAGCAGAAATGGAAAAAGCATCAAAATAGTTGAAAAAAATTTCCTGTCCGTCAATTTATGATCCCTGAAAACATTGTAGCTTGCGATCAAATCAATTAATTGAGTCAATATTTTTTTTATACATTCGTTTCAGCCGTAGAAGGAACCCTATTGAAAATGGCTCTTTTATTCATAGTAGTTTAATTATAATTAATAAAATACTAACTAAAATATAATATCAATATCTAAATATTTTCAACCTTGATCCGGTGCCGTTGCCTAGCAACTGCCAACGTAAATATCTTTGTCAGTCGTTGACATTACGACTTCATGAAAAGTGATAAATTGTTCATTTTTAAACTATGTTTTGAATTTCTTTTTCGTTTATGAATGAGTGATAAGTATGAGGCGTGCACTTTTGGATTTTCCAAACTATTTCAATATATTATATTTTACCCTAACCACTTCTGTGCACCAGTGTACTTTACCACTACGTATTGCTGGAGTTGTCGATTCATCCACAAATAAAGTGCCTGCTACACGGTTGCCAACCACGTCCCCGACACAGGTGACCTTGGTTGGTGACCGGCAAAGTTGTGTCAACGTGTGGTCGTGAACCATCATCTACACGGTTGTAAACCACCAAGGTCACACTTGTGGTCACTTTTGTCGGGACGCGATTGGCTACCGTGTAGCAGGCGTTTAATTGATTTCGTACGAATCGCCTCAAGAAAAACTAATATTTATTAAAATGGTTGATTCGTTCGGACTCGGACGAGTTAATTAGGGCGAGTCACCAATAAGCGAAAAATTATGATTATGGATGAAAAATTGTAGACAATTAAATGAATATTCTTGTCGATTTAAACATCTTGTCGACGCTGACTGTCCCAACCTCAGTAAAGTCACGTATAGCACCTCCGTACGCAAATAAAATCACTCCCCCGAGCCGGAACGGAACGGAAGCCGACCGGTTCTGCCGGAAACGGCGCCGGTGTATTGTCTTGCCTTTTAAGTTACGTCTTCACGACGTGATAAGATGGGGTAGATAGGGATGTAGGATAAGGTTATGGAGGCCGTGACATTGTTGGATTTAAAGAGATTCGGGACTTTGATTCGGCTTTAGGTCAGATTATGGGTAGACTGACGAAGTTTTTTTCTTGCTGTAATGTCGCACGAATAAAACTGCACGGTGTTCTACCGTGCAATTACCGGTGTCGCGTCACCGTCGCGCGACTAGTCGTGTCGGTCTGCACGAGCACGAATGTGCGAATATACTTTCTTAAACTTTGAGCTTATTTTGGCGATACCCTGTAGACATTACTTTCTTTAATAAAACATAGTACTTACATCTGCGATATTCGGTTATTTTATTAGTGAATAAAAAGCATTCTGTAAGTATAATAATTGAATTCATATTTCAGTTCTATTATTGACCAAGCGAGCGTAGCGAGCGAAGCGTCTCTGCATCAACTGGCAAAATTTTCTTTCGTGTGTCAGTTTGTACGTACTCGTGTACAGCACAGCGTAGTGTGTATTTTACAACCGATCTGGATGAAACTTGGCATACAGGTATTATGAATTTTTTGTAATTTTTTGTCGTCGGGGATTTTTGATTGGAGGGGTGCTTCCTCCAAAATGGGGCAAAAAGGGGGCTACTGGATATCTCCGCCTTATGAAATCCGTTTTCGATGGTTCTTTTTTCATTTGAAAGAAAGTAACTTTAAGATAGTCTCAAAAAAAATTGGTAAAGATCTGATCAGGATCCTCGGCATGATGAGCAGAATACCTCCTCAAATGCAGTAAATTGCTCGCTATTTATTCAAACCTATTTGTAAATTTTTCTAGCTGGCCTACAATTTTTTTACTCATAATTTGTCTAGTTTTTAGGGTTCTGTAGTACACAATAAACTGATTTAGTTTTGCCATGTCCGTCTGCCTGTCTTTCTGTCTGTCAGCGGCTTAGCTCAGAGAATCTTAGTACTAGAAAGCTGTAATTTGGTAGGTATAGGTCTATACTATCAATCACGCCGACAAAGTCGTAAAATAAAATCATGATTGTTTTTTAGGGTACCTCCTCACCCTACACGTAATTTTTTTTCTCGTTTGTCCTGTGTTATGGGGTAGCGTGTGTGTGTGTGAAAACGTTTTTTCGATTCATGGATACATTTGCTAAATTAAAAAGAAAACTAGCAAAGCTAAGTATGCTTTACAAGTTAACGAGTAATAATCGACTAACTTACATTTGCGGTTGGAATGTATGAGAGAACATGTTTTTTAACTACAATGTTAAAGTTTGTACTTGGGATAATTATTCATGCCAACTACGGACCCCTTATTTGTGCGTGCACGCACTTGGCCAGTTTTTCAATTTATTTGACGTATTGATGTCATATTTTTTTGATAGGAAAAAATTATGTCATCGCGGTCAATTCAAAGTGCGTTGGTAATATTTTCGAACGCTAAAACTACAAGCTGTCGTTCATGGTTTGTTTCCTGCAGGTCAAAACCCTAAATACGAAGATTCGGCCGAAGTTACGTGTGATTTCTACTTCTTATCAGCTAGAGAGATAAGATTAGTTTGGGGCCCTATCTAAGAATGAATGCTAGTGTTCAGGTTTCTTATAATGGAGCCAGAAGGTGGCCATAGGAACTCCTCAACTTAACAAGGTAGAACCATCGCCATCGTTTTTGGACTCACTTGACAAGTGTTCTTACACTAGGTACTGTCCAGGTCCATAAAAACTGTTGTTTTTACGGTCGTCGGTTTTGTCAGGCCAGGTAGCCCAAGGTGTAGGGCCTCTTAATGGATCTGGAAGGTCACTATACTGCTTAATTAGACAAGATAGCACCGTTGTGTTTAGACCATTTCGATTTGTTTTGACAAGTAGGTACGTTAGCCCAAGGCGTCGTCTAGGGTCTGATAAAAGTGCCGGCAGGTGGCCACAGGAATACTTAAACTTTACACAGTGGCTCATATAAGGTGATAAGATGATAGAACTTAGTACAATAATACTTCAATGGATAGAACACATATTTTATCAAATTCTAATGTTAGAATAAAATAAAGTAAAATAATCTTTTAAACAAGCTTTTATTGAACTAAAAAGTACTAAATAAAACCTACGTAAACACAGGTAAACATAGAACTTTAATATTTTCTTAAAAGCTTGAAATGTGAACGTCGTTCTTTCACTTTAAGATAAAGTGCCTGCTACACGGTTGCCAACCGCGTCCTCGACCGAGATGGCCTTGGTTGGCGACCGGCAAAGTTGTTTCAACGTTTTGTCGTAAACCTAAGGTCACCTCTGTCGGGACGCGGTTTGCGACCGTGTAGCAGGCACTTAAGCCTCAAGCTAAGAGGTTAATTTTTCCCAAAAAGTTTGTGCTCGCGAGGTCTACTGCTCGCAGAACTACTAGTAGTACAACAGTTATTATTAGCAAGGTATTTGCTTATGGTACCTAATCAGCTTAACAGGTACGTATCCGAGTCTAATTAAAACATACACACAAGCACTTATTTCATTACAATTACGCTAAATCATGGCGGCTTTGCTGTACTTACATCTGCAATACAAAATACAAGTGTTATTTAATTAGTCAGTAAAAAGTATTATGTATAATATTTATTTATTTAAAACACAATAATACCTTTACAGACTACAGACCATCCAAGGCGATGTTAGTCACAATGTCTACACAAGAAATTACAGAACAGAAGAAATTACACATTTAAAATATATAATTGATATAATATAGAACAAAAGTTATATTTAGCAATGTCTTGCTTATAGTATCTAATCAGCTTAACTGGTACGTATCCGAGTCTAATTATAGTTGAATATCCACTCTGTTCCTCATTACACCTATTTAATTACAAGTGTAAGCTTACAATTAGGTCCTTACAATAACTTGTGCGTCCTTCGTTACGCCTTATCTAAAGGTAAAGGCAGACACAGAAGTTAACGCCTGATGAAATAACTTTGGCAATAAGTCACTGGAACAAATTTGTTTGCTGTGAGTTGTGACACGTTCCACAGTTTAATGGCACATTCTTAGCTATGTATATTCAAAGTACCACGTTACTTTTATGTATTTCTATATCAATTAATTAAAAAAGTTTGCAACTATATGTCTGATGAGTGCTAAAATGTTTACTTGTTTGTTAGGTACTGAAACCCCTGCAAAGTAACGGATAAGGAATTTCAGTCAAAAGTTTCAAAATTCAAATTTTGGTCGTTACGTGACGTAATGTCGTATGTTCCGTATGGTGCTGGACGTAAGGAATAGCACCATCTCATTTCCTCCCGTGGGTAAAAGGTGACTAAGGGACTGACTAGAGAATGGGCAGCAGCTTTCTCTATCCATTATAACGCCATAGGTACTGCGATTGCCAACAAAAATGATAAAATATTATAACCCGATTTAATGAGCATAGCTTTTTCTGCTAAAAGAAAAACTCATATTTTAAGGGCCTACGTCTCGTTTAGTACCGTAAAACGGTCACTTTAAAAAGCTATCTTCTCCTTAACGGCTTAGTTAAATGATTTGAAAAAAATATATGTTTGCTATAGATTCATCTACAACATATCTGAAACCGGGTTTTTTCGTATGACTAATACTTTTGCCTTAAAAAAATATTTACCATAACGCTATTTTTGGCTAATATTCGTAACTACTTCTAAACGGCTTTGACGATTGGAAAAAAAATTACACTGAAAAATTGTTGATTAAAGGTACTACAAATTTGAAACTGCATTTGTAAATTAATCAATATTTGTTAAACAAAATGTCCCCATTTAGAGATAGAGGTTCAGAGGGGCTCTGCGCGGGACGCGGGCGGCAGTCGCCCGTGAGCATTGAGACGGGATGGCTGTGTCGCTCGCTGGTCCGCTCCGGCTATCGACCGAGTATGCGCATACGTATGTGTTAGTGCGAATATTTATGAACTTATTGTATTAGTGTGCGTTTATAGACGAGCTTGCTGCAGAGAGTCCAAATCGATTGTGCGCGTAGGCGCTTTATTGTTGAGTTGTTCTTTGATGTACAATTATTAATACTTTTTTACATTGACAATTACATACAAATTAACAATTTACAATATAAACTAAAAAAATGTAAATGTAAAATATAACATAACATCACGACTGTATTCCCCGAAGGGTTAGGCAGAGGTGTACCTATATAAGGTGTTAAAAAATTTACTTTAGAAACTTTAAGAGGTGTTTTAGACCATCGAACTGAATAACTTTTACTTTGGGACATACATTGATATCGCGAAAAAAAAAATCTGTTGTTCCATAGTAAAGTTTAATACCTACTGTTCTAAACTGTATGGGACAGCTGTTTTTTTTTTTCGCGATTTCAAAGTTAAAGTAAAAGTTATTCAGTTTGATGGTCTAAAGCACCTCTTAAAGTTTCTAAAGTTATTTTTTTTTAAATCACTAAAATTTGTTTAGTCCTGTCAAACGAGCATTTCCCATTCTGAAATAGACTAAGGTGACACAACTTAACTATATTTTAGTTTGACAGCACTAAGATTGCACTGAGTTATTAGTTTAGTGAAAATGGCAATTTTGCTATTCTGAATTTGACGTTTTTCACCTAAAAATTTAGATTATCCAACTAAATCAGTCTATTTTTAAACGCGATTAAAAAGGTTAAAAAGGAGTGGAATAAAATTAGTTGGCATGAACACACACTTCACACACTTCAGCTGCAAAAACTGTATCTTTTTTTTTATCGCGTCCTAGCGCAAAAATAATGGAAATTTCGACCCCCTCTGCCACCCGTAAACCCATATGCCCCTACTCATAGGTAATATTTAATCATATTTTCTATACAAAAAGTTTAAAATTCCATACAAAACACGTCAAGGCTGCCCCCCCCCGCGCGCCTCTGTCTCTAAAAAAATTCACGGGGTAGAGCAAACAAGTACCACGTCGGTCGCGACGTGACTGTCAAATTCAATTTTAGATGTGTCAAAATTATTTTTTAATTTAGAGATATTTTTCCGCAGAATAGCTTTTAGATTCTCATAGCCAAAAGTAAGAAATTTTAGTCGTAGTTTAGTTAGGTGTACAAGAGAATCGGCACCAAATATTTTCTTAAGTTACGTAGGTAAGAAGGTTAAGAAATAAATCTTGATTGGTGCCGATTCTCTTGTGCACCGAACTAAACTATCACTAAAATTACTTGCTTTTGGCTATGAGAATCTGAGATTCTGCAAAAAAATATCTCTAAATTAAAAAATAACTTTGACACATCTAAAATCGAATTTGCGTCGCGAACTCGCGACTCCACGTGGTACTTGTTTGCTCTACTCTGTGAATTTTTTTAGGTCCAGAGGCGCGCAGGGGGGCAGCGTCGACGTGTTTTGTATGGAATTTTTAACTTTTTGTATGGAAAATACGAAAATTTGTTACCTTTGTGTTGGGGTAAAGGGGTTTAAGGGTTTCCTAAAGGGGGTCGAAATTTTCATTATTTTTGCGATAGGACGCACCGTTTTCGAGTTATAAGCAAAATAAAAAAAAAGATACAGTACTGTTTTTGCACCTGAAGTGTTGGTGTGAAGTTTAGTTCATGACAACTAATTTTTATATTCCATTCCTTTTTAATCGCGTAAAAAAAAATAGTCAAATTTAGTTTAAATAATCAAAATTTTTTGGTGAAAATCGTCAAATTCAGAATAACAAAATTCCCTGTTTCACTAAACTACTAAGTTAATAACTCATTGCAATCTTAGTGCTGTCAAACTTCGGTGGCAGTGACCTCTCGCGTCCGGCCCTGGTCCAGGCCATGGTGCGGAGCGAGAGGGCATGGCAAGCCGTCACCTCCTTCTGCGAAGCAGTAATGCTCGCGAAAGAGGAGGCGGAGTGCGCGAGGGAGTGGCAAAGGCCGCGCCCTACCAGCCCTAGCCGCCGCCGCCGTAGGAGACGTCCCGGGCGTCGGGAATTGACTGCGACTGGACTGGAAAGGGCTAGGCATCAACATCAATGGCGAGTATATCACTAACCTTCGGTTTGCCGACGATATAGTTATCATGGCTGACGCCATGGAGGACCTCAGTATAATGCCCGATGACCGCAGTAGAGCCTCCAAAAGAGTGGGTCTTAAAATGAACATGGACAAGACAAAGGTCATGTCAAATGCCCATGTAACACCCGCCCTCATAAAGATCGGTGACGCTACGCTCGAAGTTGTAGACGAGTATGTTTACCTAGGACAAACTGTCCAGCTAGGTAGGTCCAACTTCGAGAAAGAGGTCAATCGTCGAATCCGACTCGGCTGGGAGCGTTCGGGAAACTATGCAATATCTTCTCGTCCCACATACCACAGTGTTTCAAGACGAAAGTCTTTGACCAGTGCGTGTTGCCAATGATGACTTATGGCACTGAAACGTGGTCGCTCACAATGGGTCTTATCAGAAGGCTAAAAGTCACCCAAAGAGCAATGGAGAGGGCTATGCTTGGAGTTTCCCTACGTGATCGAATCAGAAATGAAGAGATCCGCAGGAGAACCAAGGTAACCGACATAGCCCTAACAATTGCCAAACTTAAGTGGCAATGGGCAGGACATATTGCTCGCAAAACAGATGGCCGATGGGGCCGAAAGGTTCTGGAGTGGCGACCACGTACCGGAAGACGTAGCGTTGGAAGGCCTCCCACAAGATGGACCGATGACCTAGTAAAGGCCGCAGGAATTCGCTGGATGCGGGAAGCACAGAATCGGTCGAAGTGGCGGTGCTTGAGGGAGGCCTATGTCCAGCAGTGGGCGTCTTTCGGCTGATATGATGATGATAATGATGATATGCTGAGTTATAGGGGTTTATGGATTTCATAAAGGGGGACGAAATTCACATTATTTTTGCGATAGGACGCACCATTTTGCGATAAGAAAAACCTTCTCCCATCACACATAAAGGCAATGCTTGTACAGTCCCTAATATTTCCCATAATTGACTATGATGATGTGTGTTACTATGACCTGAATGCAGATCTTCTCAATAACTAGACCGCCTTCTTAATAACTGCATTCTGCATGTTTCGTTTTCTCCTCTTCTGATCGTTATTTCTCCTCTACCGATCGTTATGTCTCCTGACAAAGTTTATTCTGTTTATTATGTATAATATGTATTTATTAATTATAATTTATTCTTGTATTTTTTTAGTTATTTTCGTGTTATCAATTGATTGATTGTGTATTACGTAATTAGGGTACGGGGCACGTGCCCCGGGCGACACCGTTAGGGGGCGCCAAATTCGAGCATGACAGACAAGTGCACCACCCAGCGCACCGCAACTTTGCAACAAATGAGACGCGCAACAATTATAATCTTTCTCTGAGGGTGGTGCACTGAGGAAATTACTGATTAGCGTAGGTTTAGGTCGTCAAACGGTCTGAGCGGGTTGTGAGTACTTGTGAGCGGGCGCAGTTGTATTCTACCAGGAACTCGATGAGCGTTTCTGTGGTCTATTTTTTAAGTTTTGCGGTGCCGGGCGTCTTGCTTCAACGCCGACGACGCCTGCTGTGACACGACTTACTTTAACTTTTACCACAGTTTTGGCGCCCCTGTTGGATTGGCGCATTTTACGGTTTTTTTTTTAAGAAAAAAAAAACGATTCGGGGTCAGGCGATAGGTTTTGCCCCGCCTCGAAAGATCCGTTCCGTTCTAGATCCGGGGCTGCCCCTACCAAATATCACTCAACGCGCTTAAAGAAGTTTTTCCTAAAAAAAAAACTATGATACCTACAAAAAATTTATACAGTCAAAGGCCGATTCTCTTGTACACCGAACTAAACTAACTACAATCACTAAAATTCCTTACTTTTGGCTATGAGAATCTTAAAGCCATTCTGACAAAAAAAATCTCTAAATGAAAAAAATATTTTGACACATCTAAAATCGAATTTGACAATCGCGTGACGACTCCACGTAGTACTTGTTTGCTCTACCCCGTGAATTTTTTTAGAGCCGGAGGCGCGCAGGGGTTGGCAGCCTCGACGTGTTTTATATGGAATTTTTCACTTTTTGTATGGAAAATATGAAAAATTATTACCAACATGATGGGATATAGGGGTTTAAGGGTTTCCTAAAGGGTGTCGAAAATTTCATTATTTTTGCGATAGGACACACCATTTTCGAGATATAAGCAAAAGAAAAAAAAATACAATACTGTTTTTGGACTGAGGTCGAAGTGTTGGGGTAGTAGTTAAAATAGTCAGATTTAGTTGGATACACCAAATTTTTAGGTGAAAAACGTCAAACTCAGAATAGCAAAATTGCCATTTTCACTAAACTAATAACTCAGTGCAATCTATTTTTGGTCTAGTTTAGAGGCATTTGTGACAAGAGAATCGGCACCAAAATATAACTAGCAGACCCGGTAGGCAGACGTTGTCATGCGACAACAGCGCCTCCCAACAGCGCGTCCAACTATAGCTAAGAACCATCCAAGTGACACAAAAAGAATTGAAAAAAAAAACATCTAAATCAGTCAAGCCATTTAGCATAAGAAGAATTACAAACACACGCACACCGATATTTTATTTATTGCCAGGAATGTCCTTAAAAAACAAACAAAGTATTTAAAATAATATGCGGGTCAAAATATGGTAGTCGGCGTACAATTTCAAATTTGCCTACGATTCCTTCTCTTAGGACTAGGAATCTTAGGCAAAAAGTGCGCATGTCTGCGCCTTTGTCTAGTCTTTGATCGTCGTTTTAGTGTAGTGCGCCACCGTTGCACGTTTTACGTATTGGAGAGTAGGGCGTTTAGCTCCGCCCACATGCACAAGGTCAGTGAGCCTACTATACACCTTAAAAACATTTTCAGATAATAAGTTTTTTTTCCAAGATCCAATAGTAACGCAACCATAGTGGATCAGTGCAGATTGTGAATCAGATCTAAAGTAATGGAACCCTTTTAACAAATCACAAAAAACTTGTTTGCAAAAAATTTAACCGCCGAAAAAAAAACTGAAAACCGTTAAATAAAAATTAACCTTTTAGTGACAAATTGATGACCCTGAAATTGAGTCGGCGCCAAACAAACAAATTAATTAATTACTTCTGGCGTAAAATGTTAGCTTATGATTGATCTTCGTTGAATGTGTTTGGCGCCACCGTCTCAGAATTTGTTATTTGAGGGTCATCAATTTGTCACTAAAAGGTTAATTTTTATTTAACGGTTTTCAGTTTTTTTTGTCGGTTAATTTTTATGAAAAAAAGTTTATATTTTTCGCTTTTGAGTTATTATTTATTGTTTGCCTTAACCTCTGACCGTCGACGACAGTCATACCCCAGTTATATGTAAAGTTCTCATTAAGGTGAATGAAATAAGCCCAAACACGATTTAGCTGGAGTTAACTGCTGAGGAGCTCTCGCGACTGTCTTCCGTCTCCATCATCAGGTCAGACTCCAGATCTTTATTAGTGTCTTCAGAACTACATTATGTGTGCGAAATTACAACAGAATCAGTTCACAGTTGAAAATTCTGCAGGTGAAAAATCATTCAACCCCAATTTTTAAACCTTAGGGGTCCGTTACCATGGATTCATACATGATTCTGAACCCGTAGAAATTTTTCGTTGGTTATTTAAAAAAACAGATGTTCTAAACATTTTGACCGCGTAGGTATTGCACTTTTCTATTCAACAGCGAATTTTTTTTTAATAACCTACGAAGTATTTCAACGTAGGGGGTTCAGAATCATGTACTGAATCCATGGTAGCAGACTTCGCGTCGATGTCCCTGAAACCCTGTATATGTGTCGACTTGAGAAGCTCCTCCTTTTTATTGCGTCGGTTAAAAAGTATAAAATGTAAGCATTGTTTCTTTGCGGAACAAGAAGGCTAATCCAAAAGCTTCATGCTAAAATCTTGTTATAATTGTATTTATAGAAAGCAAAGAAAGAAAAATTCCATGGCATTTCTGGTCCTCAGTTTCTCTCATCAAGGGCCTGATTTAGAAGGCAGTACTTCTCGATCCATCGAGCTCGCTTCGTCTTTGGAGCCCTAACCACCGGTAGCTTAAACCCTGCTCCCGACACCGGCGGACGGCTATTTTTTTAATTTTAAATGTTCAAATATTTAAAAATATATTAATATTTTATTAATATATTTTTAAATAATTTCAATAATAAAATATTAAAAATAAAAACGAAAATGATCAAACTGCAGCGGTCGCAGTATTCTCTCGCAAATTGAAGGGAGTGCAGTGATGCACCCCTCCATTAATACTGATGTGGAGGAAGATGATGATACATTTCTCAGTAGAATTTCTGAATTCAGTAATGGTAAGTGGACTTCCGGCGCACATCATCCAGCTGAAGGTCGGTGTCCTGATTATGCTCCTTCGAAACTTAACTCCGCCGAAGCTGTGTAACGGAATTCGTCAAAGTTGTGTCTTTGCAGGGAAACGTCATCGAGGCGGAAATTCTAACAAGTTATGGCATTGGTGAGACAGTGTTAATACCACGTATACCACTAATTCCCCACAATTACCAGTTAAAACGCGTGCAGGCCCTGTGAGCGTATGCTTTGCAATGATTTATCAATAAGTCACAGGGGCCAACACTGAAGATTGAAGACTGCGGGTGTCAACCTCAGGATTTCTAGAATTTGAAAAAAGGCCATAAAGTAATATATTAAACTCAGCACTAACCAATATTTACCTGTAACTTTTTATTAATAAATTATTTTGCAGTATAATAACAATTACCAATAAGCCCTGTATATACTTAGAGGGCTTATTGGAATTTTGTTGAAGATTTTAATTGCTGTTATGTATAGTTTTTATTGTTTGCAGTTATTTAAAAAAAAATAGGTTATAATAATATTCTGTAGATACGTGGCTACGACGACTTTCTTCCCCGACACAAGGCAATAAAAGAATCAAATAATTATACTACATAGTTTCCACTATCATGCTTCTTCATTTCACCTCGCGATAACTTAGCATAATAAAGTTTTCAGGGAACTGGTCCTATACTATAATAATTAGCAGGGCATATCTATATGACCGCAACTTTTCAGCCCAATCGTCCATCGTTTCTGTGAGCAATGTGCCTCGCCCAGTGCTTCAGTTTGGCAAATCTTTGGGCTAACAATCTTGGTTCTCCTGCGAATCTTCCTATTTCTGATTCGATTACGTAGGGTAAGCCGAGCAAAGCCTTCTCCATTCTTTTTTGGTGACTTTGAGCCTTCTTAATACTAAAATGTTTCTGCAAATGAATCGGTATGTTATTATGATAGCTAACAAATATTGTATAGGACCTAAAATATATTGTATTAGAATAAAAGATGTTATGTTAATTAAATAGGTATAATTGATATATGATTTTAGAAAAGTGAATACAGTGTCCACCGTAATCACGAGCAAAAATTTTAAATTGAAGTTATTTTAGAAAGTATTACAATACACATTTTCATGTAGCTTGTCCTATCCATTTTTTCAGTAAATATATAATTCTTTTTTTAGCTTCTTTTACGTTGTCGGAATTATTTATAAAAGGATAAAAATCAGGGCAGTGACTCGTGCCGTTGATGACTATAGCTGGCGCATCAGCTGACAGATCGCGCACTACTCCGAGCTTACGCCATGGATCCATGTCTCCATTAACAAAAACCACATTCGTCACATTAGGAGTCTGTCCTCCATACAATCTGTTATTATTGATGATGGTTTGGTCTAGTCTCTCCTCGTTGAATGCCTCTCCGAACAAAAAACTGCAACCTTTGTAATGGAAATCTGCAGGAATACACATTCCGAACATATTTTGTTCGCTCGAAGACGTAATTTTGAAATAACCAAATTCCATGCAACTCTGGTACCACCAGAGGCGCACAGTTAGAAAATGGTTCCAACTGTATATCCAGTCCTTATAGTCATAGCGATAACAATGGCGATCATATTTGACGTATGAAATCCCGTGTTCTAGTTCACCGAACCTGATATTGTGACAATATCCAGCTATTTGAGCAGGAGTACCAAACACCGCTAACATGTTGAAACTGCCGAACATTCTCATTAAGAAAAAATATTGCTGATTTTCTGGAACCGTTATATTGTTGTCTTTACAAATGTTGTATTCTTTTTTTAGCTTCTCGATCCCCTCAGGAGTTTTAAACCATTCATGTAAAGTATTAAACATCTCAGTTACTTCTTTGACGCATTCTTGTGATCCATATTTTCTGAAAGTTTCGGTGACAGCTTCATAATTTTCGTTGAAAACTTTCGTGGTTAGTACAGGTGCACTACTAGCTAGTACTGCATCAATCAACTCTGGGTGCAATACTTTCATCCAAGTTGCTAAACTTCCCGCGTAACCGCCGCCAACGACTATCACTTTAGACTTCTGGAATTCAGGAGTTTGCTTGATCGTTTTCAGTAGATGTACTGCGTCTGCCAGTGCTTGTCTCGAGGTAAGGTAGGCCAGGTCTTTAATGGTTGGGTCCACGAAAGGTAGACTTTCCCCGTAATATCTATGCTCCAGCATAAAATAAGCAGCGCCCGTCTCTTTGGCTATTGTATCCACAAAGAATGTATAGTCAATGCCGTGATCCTTTAATTGCGTTTCAGGTATATTAAAACTTGGAAGATCATATGGGCCTTGAAGGAATAGTAGAAGTGGTCCTTCTGGTGTCCAAGACTTCATTATTTTGTAATACCTCATTTTCCAGGTTCGTAGATCAGTATCATTGAAATGATCGAGTCGTTGCTCAATCCATTGTGTAGGATCAGTTGGTGGGACTTCCATTATACCGTTATGAATACAGTAATCTTCTCCATAATTGAACTTATATGGATTTGAATGGAAAAAGCCACGTACAATGCTTATTCCATATAATAGGATCACGGTTTGCACTCGTGAATTATACATGGTCGTCGCAGATACAATATATAAAAACCACGGTCAATGTTTATATACTAGGTACGTAAATAATAATTGTTACATATTCTCTACATTTTTTTTTAGATACCATTCATATTTTGAACGGATAAAAATTTAATTAGGTACTTGAAATAATTCTAGTTCCACGATTTAATGTCTATACGAGGACAATGAATATGTTTTATTTGGGAATGCAATATATTATTGAATAAGGTGTATTCAATAAGAATATTCACATTGTATCGTGCTAATATTTCGGCCAAAATACTTAGGTGGTAATTGACTTGGTTAAGTATCAGATTCCTGGCTAATCGATCTCATGATTTTTTTGACATCCTTCATCGTTTTCTCATGGGCATTGTTTTTTTTTTGTTGTGCTTTCCATCCAACATAGATGGATCTGATCTGAGTTCTCAAGGAGTGTGAATGCCAGCACCTGATAAATGAAATCATCATCAGTTTTCAAGTCATTTAACTGCATTTTTTATGTCAAATAGCAGCGAATAAACAAGCGGGAGGTCCAACAGATTAATTCTAAACAATCAAATTTTAAAACTAACGTGAGTGTGATTTATCACTCGACAATAGAATAATATCCTATTCTATGTGACAAGCACAATTTGAATCATCCAGACTCCAGTGTAGAAGTTGTCAATTTAAATAAGGCAGTGTATAGAGTGCCATCATTGGCACTCTATCCCTATCGGATAAAGTGCCACTACAGGCACCCTAGTAACACCGCCTCGGCCCGGCTAAAGTGCCGCAAGCATTGGATTGTCATTGTCACTGTCACTAAGTCACGTCACTTGGTATTTTGTTTGATTGTCGAGGTTAGATCGCTGTAAAACACCACATTCCCAAAACATTACATTCTCTTGTGCCTAAACGGACCCTGGCACTTCGCCGGCTGCTACCGCGGCACTGCTCGCTACGCTCGCTCGGCTCGTGCGTTGTGTGGTCACAGTTCTAACCTAACCTAACCTAAATAACAAGTGACAGTGACAATGCAACGCTCACGGCACCCTAGCCGGGCCGAGGCAGTGACACTAGAGTGCCACAAGAAACTCGCGGCACTCTCTACACTTCGTTTAAATAAATATGAAGGAGTATTCTTATTTTAAATCACTCACATTGACATTGCGGTCGAAATCTAACAAAATAACGGCAGTGGAAAGTTTATTTTAAGTTCAATGACAGAATCACATACCCAATTCAAGGAGTTTCCCGCGACCTCAGGTCTAACGCACTCCATGCACAGCACAGAAAAATAATTCCTATGAATATTCAAGGAAGGTCTCAATTGACAGTCATACCTGATGAAGTGATGACTCTGTCAATGGAGACCTTCCTAGATTTCTATTTAGCAATTTTAATACCTACAAAAAAAACATTTTATATAAATGTACAGTTTGTTATTTTATTTATTACCTAGTGTAAATATAACAAGTTGTATAATAATTTACTATTTTATTTAAATACTTTTTTTTTTTAATCCCGTATTAGTAGCAGCGTGGTCCCTGCAGCAAGATAAATAGCACGCAATAATAAAACTGTTTGTAGAAAATTCTTACTGAACATTCCTTAACGAAAAGAATGAAAGTATTCCTTTCGATAAGGAATAATATTCTGCTTTAAAAAATTGTACTTAGGGATTTATTATTCTAGAACTACAAATATTTGGATATGTTTATTTATTAGTTCGGTAGGTATTCAATTATTTCAATCACAGAGTTGCTCAACTTACATTATAAACAAAGTATGATTTTAATACAAAATCATACTTTGTTTAAAAAGTTGAGTTTCTTCTTAATCAATCAATCAATCAATCATCCTAGCCTTTTTCCCAACTATCTTGGGGTCGGCTTCCAGTCTAACCGGATGCAGCTGAATACCAGTATTTTACATGGAGCGACTGCCTATCTGACTTCCACAACCCAGTAACTGGGTAATACGATACCCCTTGGTAAGACTGGTGTCAGACTTTCGGGCTTCTGACGACTCGTAACGACTGCCAAAGATCCACAAATGACAGCCGGGACCAACGGCTTAACGTGCTTTCCGAGGCACGGAGGACTCTCGGTATGTAAAGATGGGAAGATGGGAGTTTCTTCTTAATCATAATCATAATAATCATAATCATAATCATTTATTTGTCAGAATATGGTACATTATAATTATGGTCTTAAGATTAGTCAATGGTATCATCACATTCTGCCAATTGTGGTGTGCAAATATTAGGTACATACATTTATTACAGGCAGGTTAAAGACTAATAAGTTAGTATTAACATTATTGATTGCATAATTAAGAAATACAAATACAATTTTAGGTATGTCAATAATAATATCGTAAAGACAAACAATTTGTTTGGGATGTCAAACTATCATTTTAATGTCAGAGTAGGATGTCAATTAACAATTTCATTAGGATGTCACAGTATCATTCAAATAGTCGTTTAGATTATAATAACATTTAATACATAGCAAGTCTTTCAGTTTCTTGTCTCAAAAACACCCCACGTCTGACAGGAACGAGAACTATCTCAAAACAACGCAAAAAACGAGTTAAAAAAATTACATACTTCTGGTTTTAATCATTACTGGCAAACATACAAAAAAATTGCTCTGAATTTTATTTCAGGGGTAGTATAAAAGTTAGTTATATAAATACCCCATCGTCTGACAGGAACGAGAACTATCTCAAAACAACGCAAAAAACGAGTAAAAAAATTACATACTTCTGGGTTTAATCATTACTGGCAAACATACAAAAAAATTGTTCTGAATTTTATTTCAGGGGTAGTATAAAAGTTAGTTATAAAAATACCCCATCATCTGACACGAACGAGAACTATCTCAAAACAACGCAAAAAACAAGTAAAAAAAATTACATACTTCTGGGTTTAATCATTACTGGCAAACATACAAAAACATTGCTCTGAATATCAATTCAGGGGTAGTATAAAAGTTAGTTATAAAAATACCCCATTGTCTGACACGAACGAGAACTATCTCAAAACAACGCAAAAAATGAGTAAAAAAAATGACATACTTCTGGTTTTAATCATTACTGGCAAACATACAAAAAAATTGCTCTGAATTTTATTTCAGGGGTAGTATAATTATAAATTAGTTATAAGTTAGAGTGAGCAGTGGTGGCCCAGTGGTAACGGCCGCGACTTACGAGTTGTAGGTCGTAGGTTCGAACCCAGACAGGCGCTTTCATCATCATCATCATATCAGCCGAAAGACGTCCACTGCTGGACATAAGCCTCCCCCAAGCACCCCCACTTCGACCGATTCTGTGCTTCCCGCATCCAGGGAATTCCCGCGGCCTTTACTAGGTCATCGGTCCATCTTGTGGGAGGCCTTCCAACGCTACGTCTTCCGGTACGTGGTCGCCACTCCAGAACCTTTCGGCCCCATCGGCCATCTGTTCTGCGAGCAATATGTCCTGCCCATTGCCACTTAAGTTTGGCAATTCAGACAGGTTTTTTTGTATGTTAGCCAGTAAGGATTAAAACCGGAAGTATGTATTTAAATTTTAAAAATTTTTAGCGATTTTTTGAGATACTTCTCTTTGCTGTCAGACGTGGGGAAATTTTCAATGGAAGATGAGACTTCTCCTTTGGCTCTTTAATTGATTTTGCAATTTTATTATAAACTTGCGGGGCTATGCAGAATATGCTTATCCACACTAAGGCTGTTTTGGCTTTCCGTCCGCGTAAGATATCATTCCGTCTGTTACGTTTAACAGTATCTGATAGGTTCGGAAACAAGTGTGCATTCAACTTAACAAATAAAGCAGTTTCATAAATATCCCCTTGACCGGTACAAGAGCTCCGCGACACCAATTTCAAATTTCGCGCGTCTGTTACTGACGTCGTGGAGCTCCCGGTACAAGTGCTCCGCGACACCAATTTCAAATTTCGCGCGTCTGGTACTGACGTCGCGGAGCTCAGTTATTATCAGTAAATAATGCCTTATATTACCTGTAGAAACTATACCGTTCCTACTCTAACTTACACAAAAGTGTAGGGAAAAGAACGAGGTAGGCATAGAACATCACTTGTTATACATGTTCCTAACATTTAGCGCCAAAATGTGGCATCATCTTTAGTGTATGAAGAGGCGTTCTTTCCGTTTCATACGGGTCGGCTACTTGCGATTTCTGAAATATGGTTCACAACTGTCCGTTACTTGAAGCCCAAACATGGCTCTGATGGATCGCTTTTGCGCTTTAAAAGCGGCTTCTCTGTTTGTTGAATTACCCCAAAATATAATACCGTATCTTAATACAGATGCCACAAGACCATGATAAGCTGTGAGTAGAGCATCTGTGTTAACTGTTGGAGCAAGTTTATACAGGGCATAGGATGAACTACTATTTTTTTTACATAGAGCTTCAATGTGATCCTTCCAGTTGAGCTGCCTATCTATAATCAAGCCTAGAAATTTTGTAAAAGTGCATTATTTGGGTTTTTGCAAGGTTAATTCTTAAATTATTATTATTAAGCCAAGAGATTAATGAATTGACCGCGTTATTGACATCAAATTCATACAATTCAGGTTTATTACAAGGTATTGTTACCGTACTATCGTAAGCAAAGAGTGTTATAGGGAAGTCTATGGCTTTGGGCAGGTCATTAATATAAATCAAAAACAGTAAGGGTCCTAATACACTACCTTGTGGTACTCCAAAATACACTGTGCGTTCTTTGGACAGGTATGTAACTTCTTCTTTAGTCTTTGAATTTAAATCTGTTATAGCAGTGACTTGTTTTCTATTTGAAAGGTAAGTGAATAATAAGTCTAGAATGTTACCTCTTATAACATAGGAGTCAAGTTTATTTCGTAAAATATTGTGGTCAACACAGTCAAAAGCTTGGGTCATATCACAATACACAGCACAAACAGTTCTTTTTATACAGAGAAGTCCTTACTTTATACAGGAAATAATACTGTATGGAAATAAGAAACGTGGCTAACTAACTAACTAGAATATTAATAATGAATTGCAATTATAACATTGAATTTGATGTTGTACCCGTTTTAGGTGTAAAAAAGGCACTAAATATTCGGTGTTACGAATTAATTAATGCAATTCATTATTAATATTCTAGTTAGTTAGTCACATTTCTTATTTCCATACAGTATTATTTCCAAATTAATCAAAACAGGTGAATATTTGACAGCTTTACGACGTTGCCAACCTTTAGGATGCACCCTCTTAAACATAAAAATATAAAACATTCATATTTTTTCTCTTTTTTAATTAAGGAACTAATCAACATTCATCTATTTTTATAGTTCATGTAGTATTAACGCTCACTTCACCTCCTTAGCTTTTTTGCCTCTCTTGGTCTTGCTTCTTTAACGTTTTTGCTTTTTCTATTTCTTCTAGTCAATTTTTTTCTGGAGTATAATGTATATTTCTCGTTTTTCCTGGCAGTTTACCTTTCTTTGACTTTTGAAATGTCTTATCTACTTTGGGATAGGGTCGGATCATTTCTGGAGTTATTAATCCTATAGCTGGTGAAGATGTAGTCGAAGTTGTAGGTGATAGCATGGTTCAAGTGTCGTTGGTTTGACGCCATACTCTTGTGCGCATATTCTAATAGATAAACTTTTTCTTTATCCAAGACTTCTTTCATCGCAGACTTCATTGCGTCTTCATCTACCTCTCCCGTTCGTGTCCCCTTTTTCACATAGGTATGTATATTCGCGGCATGATTCTGTAACAATAATATTTTTGGTGAACTAACTTATTACAGCCAGTTTGGGAAGGGTTCGTACAGTACGAATCTACCCCACTCGACACTGTACGAAGGTACCCCAACCCGAGAAATTGACAAATTAATTTGTAATAAAAATAACCGTTCTATTTAAGCTAAAATGACTATTTGCATAATAAACTAAGATATATTATGTGTGCATAGACTGTAATAAATCAGTGTTACAATTCGAGCATTACGTTGAATGCGAACACGCCAATGTATTATACAGTGTAGATATCTACACTGTACGAATTCTCCCTCTGTACGAATCCTACTTTCTGTAACAACTAACTATTTTTGTGTTCCTTCTTCTTATGTCATTTTTTACGTGTGTATGAATGTAAAATAAGTAAATAACAAATTTTTTTCTTGGGTTGTTGAATTTACCATGTAAGTACACATTTTTACTAAGTTCAATGGAAATGTTAAGAACAACTGTTTTATTAGCAGAGCACGTGACGGTATAGTGATTCATGTATTCGGAAATATGGTGCTGGAGTAGAATGCTTGGGGTATCATGGACAGAATTCCGCACAAACGTCGTCTTAATCCAAGAACTCGGCATCAAAACAGCAGGACTAGTACAGGCTCGAATGTAAGAATAAATAGAATGTATTTTTTTTTAAAGCTACCTAACTAGTATGAAATTAGAACTCAAATGGATCTAAATATTTTCCATCTCCCAAAAAATATAAAATTACTTATATCAAAACGATTTCAGATTAAAGTTTATTTTTATTTGCTAAATACCCACCAACATACCTAATAATTTAATTTACAATCAGAATAAAGCGAGTTGTTAAAACAAAAAATGTGGAAGCAAGTAAATAAACTGTGAAATATATAACCGCAAAAAGCGGATTATTTGTACCATTCCAGTAAATTATATTGTTATATTTCGTGCTGAATTTTCCCTTTCATATTTTTATTCGTTGGAATCGCCTGAAGTCACGTTCGGCTGTATAATATAATGATCTTTGTATTATAATTTATAACTAACGGGATTTGTATATATAGAATAAGCAGTTTAGCTATCCTTACTGCAATAAAATATAATCCGTAAGGTAAGTAATAATCCGTAGGTGTTAAAAAACTAACTTTAGAAACTTCTAGAGGTGCTTTAGACCATGAAACTGAATAACTTTTACTATGGGACCAACATCGAAATCGCGAAAAAAATACAGCAGTCCCATACATTTAGAGCAGTAGGTATAAAACTTTACTATGGAACAGCTGATTTTTTTTTCGCGATTTCTATGTTGGTCCCATAGTAAAAGTTATTCAGATTGATGGTCTAAAGCACCTTTGAAAGTTTTTAAAGTTAGTTTCTTAACACCTTATTTAAGGTGATGTTGCGGGAAGTCCTAAGGGGAGATCGTGGCCCTTGACAACGTACAGGCAAGTGAAGGAACACGGGTGGGTTTTAGTCAGTAAGAGTCACACGCAGAAGTAATTTGATGATATCCGAAACAAAAAAAAAGAAAGGTAGACAGGGTGATTGAAAATTGGGTGAATTTCTTGCAATAGCTGATACAACAGATGTTTAAAAATTTATAAATTATTTTATAATCGAACAATTTTTTTTTTTTTTTTTAATTTCCTGCCTCTCAACCGTACGTTGCATAGGTATATCTAGGCTTTAATAGAAATGACCTGCATCGTGCACATAACACTGTTATGAATAAACAACAATAAATAACTGACAAAGTGAAAATCGCACCCACCAACCTACAATCACCGTCTATGTAGGTAGAGGATAAACCTCCCTCGACCTGTTAATATAGACCGATTGAAAATCAAACAAGTCAACAATAAAGTAAGTCAAGCTATTCGATATTGCCGTCGTAAGCAAAACTAAGCACCAATTTTCGAATCTACACCACAAATTAATATCTACTGATGGTTCACTCCGCAAAATAATTTAAATAAAAAGCAACTTTTGCTACAACACAATAAAATGCAATTCAGGTCGCACAGCGCTAATTACCTACAGTTATATTCACCTAGAAGTTGCCTCTCTTTCTATCGCGTAACTCTTATATCTTCTGTCTACGTTACACTCACTGTTATAGCAATAGTATTTTTTTGTATGGACATAAAAACATATAATATAATAGACATTAAGAACCTACATTTAGCTGGTATTTTTAAAAGGAAGCTAAAAGTCTTCCTGATTAAAAAGGCTTAATTATTACTCTGTAAAAGAATTCCTTGAAGAAAAATAATGATCTAATATTTAAATGATTGTTATACTTATTAAAGTCAAAGTCAAGGTCAAATCATTTATTTCAAATAGGCTCTTGAAGGCACTTTTGAACGTCAAAATTTACAAAATATAGTATCGATTCTACCGCCCCTTCCAAAAGGTAGTTTTCGTATGGAGAAGAATGGGCAAGAAACTCCACCGTTACTCTTTTAAAATGTTTTACAATATTTTGTATAGGTACATTATTTATATAATTATATGTGAAGACGATGCACCTAGAACAAAATTACTGTATAAAGTAAAAAGAATTTAAAGTGGAGCAAACGACAGATAAATTAATTATGTGGTAGATAAATGGTATTCACATAATTATTCACAAACATTGTAAAAATAGACGAATCTACTAAAAATTTACAAATAATAAGACAGTGTGTGAGGAAGTAATCACAGGAAATACAATAGACGATGTATATCTAGTAACTTAATCCGCTTAACCGTTCTTAAAGAGTTAGAGAACCCTGTAAGAAATCGACACGTGTTTCGCCTCTCAACGAGGCATCCTCAGGACGACGATTGACCTGTTGCGAACTCGGACACGAAGTGTTATCAACGCGAGCCGAACGCAAAGTGAGCTTCAACCGCCCGTCACCCCCACTTATATAGGATCGCTTATCGGCCCACCTCGGCCGGGATCGTTATCAGTGCGATAATCGAACAATCGCAACAGTGGTGACCTCGGTGTTGCGATTGTTCGCTTCGTGTCCGAGTTCGCAACAGGTCAATCGTCGTCCTGAGGATGCCTCGTTGAGAGGCGAAACACGTGTCGATTTCTTATAGGGTTCTCTAACTCTTTAAGAACGGTTAAGCGGATTAAGTTACTAGATATACATCGTCTATTGTATTTTATGATGGATTTCCGCAAGGTCACGCCTGAGTCAATTAACTATCTGTAATCACAGGATGTAAAATCAATGTCATATAATAAAAAATAAATACAATTAATTAAGCAACCAGTTTGATTTTGTCTAGACTCTAAATTGTCCTATGGTGCAGGACCAGCATGTTTCCAAGCATTCTTATCTTGGATATAATCCTCTAATCTGTAATTTATGCTTGTTTACAAAGTGTACTTTTTACATGAGTTTTAAATTTTCTTTCATTTAATTGTAAAAGAATATGTACAAGGTATTTTGTTGTAACATTTAACACCCCATAAAAGATGTATATGTACTTTAGATAATCTGAAAAATGGTATAATATGATATAAATTATGAGAATAGTATAATATAACATAAAATGTATGAATAATGATAATTAATACAATTTAATGTAAACTGTAGTATATTTAACTATTAATTTATTTAATTATAGCTTGTATACCTATTTTATTTACAATTCATTAAGTTATGTTTTTATTACTTTTTTTTATTATCTACTTAATACGTTGTCAATCAGAGCACCTGCCATCTTATCTCTTTACCACCCTTGGTTGACTGGTAGAGAATGCCTAAGGCATTATGTCCGCCTTTGTACCTTATTGTGCGAGAAGTTTAAATAAATAAATAACCATTTAAATTGCAATGCCAGGCAATTAAGTTCTAAGAACCTACCTATTGTTAACATCTTCAAAATTCTGTACACTTAGTTCGCAATAAAGAATTTGAATTGGCCCGACAGCGACAAGACGAGCCCGCCGCGTACTTATAGCTTCATACCTAAAATCCGGAGTGTATCGACTATATTCAATCTGTGTCCACAACTCCACATACAGAATCGGATGTCTTCAGTGAGCAAAGCTTTTACCAAACCATGATTAAAAGTTAATTAAAAGTACTCAAATTGTGACCATAAATATTCCGAACAATTCTGAATTAACTACAGAACAAGCTGAAAACAACCCTAACTTTTCAAAGCTAAGGTCCGTTTTCCTCAGCTCGAAAAAGTAAAGGTATTATGAATCACAGCAAAATGAGAGATAAAAGGGATCGCGTTAAATAAATAATTTGTAAAACATAATTATATCTTTTTAAATGAAAATAAGGTAAGTATAAAAGAAAATGATCCAGTTAAATGTTATTTGTTGAAACCGTTATTGTAAAATTTCGGTCTCCTGGATTAAGGAATTTTTTCGGATTTTTTTTAATCACATCTATTTTATAACCTCCCTATTTTGCTTTTACTTTTGCTGTACTTTTTTAGTGTCAAAGTTTTTATGGTAGCCTAAAAACTACGAGACTTAAGAAAACACTTAAGTGTACCTATGTCGGACACTTGGTTTTTAGAAAATTGAGGCTAGCTGGCCAATATTTTCTATTACTATGTATTACATTTCTCAGATGTCACGAAAAGTAATCTAACCTCTGGGTTAGATCTGAATCTGAATTCTGATTCAGAAGGGAATTGGAAACAGTGACGCAGCAGCATTCATTAAAATATAAACCGACGAAAAATTAAACTGCAATCTAAAATAAAACTCGATTACAAATAAAATCACGCTCTAAACAGCATATTTTTTTGAGCGAAAGCTGAAATTGTTATGTACAAACTATTCAATATTTATCGTCTATTAAATAAACAACTCACACGTTTGTTTTTAAAAAATTAACTTTAAAAACTTTGAGAGGTGCTTTAGACAATCAATCTGAATAACTTTTACTATGGGACCTACATTGAAATCGCGAAAAATAAATCAGCTGTTCCATAGTAAAGTTTAATACCTACTGCTCTAAATGTATGGGACAGCTGTTTTTTTTCGTGATTTCAATATTGGTCCCATGGCAAAAGTTTTTCAGTTTCATGGTCTAAAGCACCCCTTAAAGTTTCTAAAGTTAATTTTTGAAACCTTTATATATTTTATTTTATTTCTTTTATTTCATTTAAATACATATAAATTACATTTTTAAATATTTCTTTAAAAAAAGATATAAAAAACATTTAAAAATATAAAAATTTAATATATTAATTATTATACCTTACGATCGCTTATTACTGTTATCATGTATTGTTTTGTTAGGGTAGTTTTTTTAATTTTGACTTTATGTCTTCTAGAGGGCGCCATATTCAATTAAAGAGGGTTTATTCTGAAAGTTGGAAACGTCGCAAATAGATGTCAAATATTTCGCTGTTTTGATTAATTTGATAATATTTCTGTATGGAAATAAAAAATGTAGCTAACTAGCGAACTAGAATATTGATTATGAAATGCAAAAAATAATATCGTAACACCGAATAGTTAGTTTGTAAAAAAAGCATTTGGAAACTTTCCAAATGCCACCTTTTACACCTAAAACGGGTACAACATCAAATTCAATGTTATAATTGCAATTCATTATTAATGTTCTAGTCAATATTAGTTAGCCACATTTCTTATTTCCATACAATATTATTTCCAAATTAATCAAAACAGGTAACTATTTGACAGCTATTTACGACGTTGCCAACTTTTAGGATGCACCCTCTTAATGTCATATATAAATAACTTGCGGACGGTGAAGACGCTTCCAACGATACCTCATTTGTCAAATTATGATAAGGAGTTTAGAACAGTGAACGCAAATAGAAGTTCTGAGGGAACAGATGAACATACATACCTACCGGTCAAAATCATATTCCTCCTTTTTGCTTCGTTGTAGTCGGGTAATTATCCTTCTAGTCTAACCATAGAAATATAAAAAAACAGCTATGAGTCTAAGCTCCTAAATTAATATGAATGACAAGAGTTGGCGTCAAAAAGAAAATCATCGCAGATCAAACAAGCTTTAAGCATTTTACTCTTTGCTTTGAAATCTCAAGCTCCGAAAAAAAAAATTGTTTTAATTTCTACCTATTTTCTGAACACAACCAACCTGAAGAAACCAATGAGCGTTGTATAATTTCATCATATCATCCGAAAGACGTCCACTGCTAGACATAGGCCTTGCCCAAGCACCGCCACTTCGGCCGATTCTGTGCTTCCCGCATCCAGCGGATTCCTGCGGCCTTTACAAGGTCATCGGTCTATCTTGTGGGAGGCCTTCCAACGCTACGTCTTCCGGTACGCGGTCGCCACTCCAGAACCTTTCGGCCCCATCGGCCATCTGTTCGAGCAATGTGTCCTGCCCATTGCCAGTTAAGTTTGGCAATTCTTCGGGCTATGTCGGTTACCTTGGTTCTCCTGCGGATCTCTTCATTTCTGATTCAATCACGTAGGAAACTCCAAACATAGCCCTCTCCATTGCTCTTTGGGATTGCTCTTTGTCATTTGTATAATTTATAACGTACATAATATGCAACTACAAACACACCAACATTCTTTGTTTCCTCGTTGACCTCCAAAATCACCGATATCGACTACACTATAACGAAACGATAGTCTATAAACCAGCCTGTTCTCCCACCCCATTGGCTGAGACCCCAATAAATAAAGCTGATCGGGAAATAAAGGAAAACAGAGGATGTTCTGTTTGTCTTTCCGCGTCATTCGGCGGAGCTCACTGATTGAAATAGGTTCGTAAAGTGGAAGGTTTAGCTACTATAGTGAGTAATGAGTAATCTTTGTTATCACTCAGTGTTATCCGTTATGAAACCATATCACAATAAAAAAAAAACGAGGCAGTCTGGGACTGCCGATTGAAGTGAATACTAAGTAACGCCATCTAACGAAAATGTCAGGAATTTATGTGACTTGCTGTCAGTACAAGAACGAAAGCTGTAGCTCCATTAAAAAAAAAAAAAAAGGGTGCTATCAACAAAAACTTGAACGTCTTACGAATTTTCGATCAGGTCACGTGTCTTGATGCGAGTTTAACATTTTTTACCCCTCCCAAAAAAAGTGCACAACGCCGCTAAAGAAGTTTTCAGTTCAAAAAACCGGGGTATTCCTCGAAGCGCACCAAAAGTATTCCTTCCCATTCAGGCGCGCTTACAAAACCGAATTAAAAATATTATAATCTTATTCCTCGAAACCCCCCAACGATGAAACATAGAGAAGAGCATGAAAGATTCGTAATAAATGATATCGATAGACAATTACTGTCTACCTATTACCATTCATGAGATATAGCGTGCTGACAGACAGACGGACGGTCGGACAGCGGTTGGCAGCCTTCGGGTTCAGAACACAAAAAAATTATACATTCGTGAAACCTTCTGAAAATCAATCAGGTTCTATTTTCAAACTTTAATCGAGTAGAGTTCGTTCGACGTTCTTTTTACAAGTCTATTAGGTATCTGCTCGAAGAATATCAGCGTCAGGTATATTTGCCTGACACATGCTGAGCTGGACATTTGGTGCAACCTTGAGACGCACACCGCACCTCGTATTAATGTCATATGTCTCGTATCAATGTAAGTTGTTATTATATATCTTTTGTATGCACTCAATAACTTTTATCTATCTATCGATCCCACAAAGCAGAGGTAGCCATAAATAACTATTCCAAGAAAGCTAACCCAAAAGTCGAGTAATATTATTCTAGAGGAAAACAATTTTTTTACCATAAATAATTATAAGCATCAATACAGCATAGTAGGTATAATAAACAATAATCATATTCTATTGCTTTTTCTTACCCTTTCTTTAAGAAAGAAGATATAAATCGGGAAAAAATGTAACTATTTTAGTTTGCATTCCATGCCGTCCATTAGGGTAGAAGTGCCAGTTGTTGATTTTATTATTGCGATATTTAATTTTGTTCCGTCTGACGTCCGGCAGACGGCCGGATGGCGGCCGGTGGAGGCCCGGATGGCGGTCGATGGAGGCCCGGATGGCCGGTAGATCGGATATTGAACATGATTCACGACATGTTGGCTCCACGGGGGATGAGTGCGATGTATTGTTTTGTAGTGGTTTATGAGTTAATGCTGTCAGGAGTGTAATTTATTTGTTTGTACATTTTGCTGTATAAATGGAACGTTTGTTTTGGCTTGGTAAACAAACTAGTTTGGGACATTGTTAGTGATAGTTGCCGTGAGTTAACGTTGGCTATTTTTGAGCTCTTCGATCAATCTTGTACCCACATCATACTTGCCAACGGCCATAAAATATTTATACAACCTTTCAGTAACCCTATTTACCTATCATCCAGTGAAGAAGGTAATGGATAGGTTCAACTTAAACCTATCCATTGTCAAATAAGACCCTTAATAAACCACCTATGTATATGTGTTCTCAGCACATACTAGACAACTACCTACATAGAGATTTTAAACCTTATCTCTAAACGGTACAGTTGATAATTGTATCAGCTTTCTATAAACGTATCTACGGACCTAAGGTAATCGGTGGGGTAAGAATTGAAGGCAGTAATGGACTTGGGTCCGAATCACCTTTATTTTTAAAGGGGTGATCGTGAATTGGTACCTCCACCCTATTTTTGCACGATTAACCCCCTTTATTTATAAAAAAACGTTACTTAAAGTTAAGAGACGTTTACACGTCAAAAATGTATGGTTAAACAATCGCTAACATTTAATTTTGGAAGTGTATGTAGTGCCACTAGAGAGCCGCAAGAATTCTTGCGGCACTCTAGTGGCGCTGCCTCGGTTAGGCTAAAGTGCCGTAACCATTGCATTATCATTGTCACTTGTTATTTTGTTTCATTGTTGAGGTTAGTTTCTTTCATGTATAGCTGGCTTTACTTAAGTGCCATAATCCCTTGGCTTAGCAAATGAATATGGCTGAAAAGTAAAATAGGTTAGAACTGTGACCACACAACGCACGAGCCGAGTGAGCGTAGCGAGCGGTGCCGCGGCAGCGGCCAGCGAGTGCCAGGGTCCGTTTAGGCACAAGAGAATGTAATGTTCTGGGAATGTGGTGTTTTACAGCGATCTCAACAATCAAACCAAATACCAAGTGACGTGAAATGACAATGCAATGCTTACGGCACTTTAGCCGGGCCGAGGCGATGTTAATAAACTGCCGGTAGCGGCACTTTATCCGATAGGGATAGAGTGCCGCTACTGGCACTCTATACACTACCTTAAATTATTGACTTTTTACATTTTGCATCCCATGTAAATATGGAGAGCGAGCCTAAGTAATTGCTATTTAACGGGCAAGTCCATAAAATTGAATGCTACCGACCCTAATATTTTCTTCTTTATTTTTATGTAACACCACAGATGAATACAGATGGAACACTCCGCATTTTAGGTATGAAGCTACAAAAGTACGCGGTGGGCTCCACTTGTCGAATTCAGTGGGCGTAACGTAGTCAGAAGATATTTTATAAGAGTTACGCGATAGAAAGAGAGGTAACGTCTAGGTGAATGTATAACATAACTTAATATCACGCCTTTAATCCCCAAAGGGTTAGGCAGAGGTGTACCTATAGTACACCCACGTTTCACCAGTTATGTTTTAAGTCCCATGTAATAAGGGACGAGCCTATTGCCATCAACTGGGCACAAATTCAGACTCCAGGCTGCTACTGAGAAATTCCAGATGGAAAAATCCAATAACACTTTGCCCGACCTGGGGATCGAACCCATAACCTCAAGCTCATCAATAGCGGCGACCGGTGAATATAACTATCGGTAATTAACGCTGTGGGACGTGAATTGCACTTTATTGTGTTGAAGCAAGAGTCGCTTTTTATTCAAATGATTTTGCGGAGTGTCACATCTGTGCTATTCTGTGGCAACACTAACAATTTTATCTTAACAAAGTCTTTCACCTTCCCAAGGTCCACAGCCTATTTTAAAACATAAGTTAAGTAATGACGGAGGAAGGAACTGGCTGAACAAAATCCCCATTGTAAAGTTTAGAGGTAAAACTTGGAACAATAGCGTTGAGAGAGTCCTTTACATGTGAAGTGCTCCTTACCTTGGAAGGCAGGAGGCTAGGGATTGCCTAAAGGTATATAACAAGATGAGTAGGTGAAGAGTGTTTGAAGATAGGTCTTTCAGCGAAAAGGTTATTAGGGTGGTAGTGATTTTTAACCGACTTAAAAAACAAGGTTCTCAATATTTGACTGTATGTTTTTTTTGTTTGTTTGTTTGTTACGCGATAACTCCGCCAATTAATAATTGATTTTGATGATTCGTTGTTTGTTTGGTAGGTCATACTTCAGAGGTGGTCCCATATAAATTTTATTAACTTTGTTTAGGTCGTTTTTGAGTTAGTTTCAATAATACGTATTTTTCCCACTTAGCCTATGTTGATGATATTGTGATGATAAGTTCCTGTCACTGTTATTTACATAGCTGGTAGTGGTATTTGAATTTGTGTGGAGTAGGTACCACAACTAAAAAATAAAAACTTAAAAAAAAAAACAACCGACTTCCGAAAAAGACACTACAAAGTCAAAAATAACTTTAATTTCGAAAGTCGGTGGCAAAAAATGGAAATCAAAACCAAAGACACCGACTTTAATACAATTTTTTTTTTATTATATACTTTAATATAATAGTTTTACAAATTATCCCGATTTTAAATTTTCCATAGAAACAGAGATTTCCAGTTATCTGTTAAAAAAAAGATATTTTGAAAACGTTCTTAACTAAGTTTTTAGACCTTTGTGTCCTACTTATGCGTATGAAGTTTCATTAAAATCGGTTTAGTCATTTCGAAAAACAAGTCATACTCTCTCTACATGTCTATACGACACTTTTTAGAATGGCTGAATATCTTCGGAAAATAGCTCAACATCACGCACGTTTTATTCACCCAAAGTAAAAGATGTGAATAGTTGAACACACATTCTTTTCTTGACGGCTGTGAATAATCAGAATCACACACAAAATCACTCCCAAAAAAATCTGTGTCACAAAATTCCTTTATTTATTCTCAAGAGAAAAACCAATTTTCCCCATACATCAACTATCACAAACATTATTCACATAAGCAAAGTATTGAAACCAATGTTTATGCTCTGATAAGATATTCCTTCAATATTTCAAGTCGACGCGTTCAATCGAAACGAAGGTGCGAGGGAAGACAGTTTGTCATTGTCTGTAAGAGTCCTTTGTATTAAAAATATAGAGGAAATATTAAGTGTTTGCTCTTTGTAAGAGGAAAGTGAGGAAAATGAGGAATGATGGCCATTATGGAGCTTTTTGCGTAGTGTTGCAATAATTGCTATGAGTGAGCTTGGGATTGATTTTCTTACGATTTACGAACCGAAATTGAGTTTGAGCTACATAGATATTTGTGTTATTAATTGCAACATTGCATGCTCAGTATCAGGGGTTAATGTTGCGTTGCCGATCCTTAAGGTGACGATAACTGATTTTTAAATGATTTTATAGGCACTGAAGATCACGTCTAAACGAGTACTGTTAATGATTTGGAAACAATATATTATGTTAAATTAGAGCATTTTCTATATGAATATTTTAGATTATGTTTATATTACATAATGAAATTACTTTGTAAAGTTATGCCTAACGCGAATTAAAAACTGAGAATCACGCAAAATCTGTCAGTCAAGCGTATTTTTCTTAAACCTTCACCATTTTGAAGATAATTTAATTATTCATATTTTAATATGTAACGTGTTTCGTTAAAATATCCTTTTGTATAGTATAATAAATGCGTCTAATTTAAAATAGCGCTCCTAGATGGGCGAGTCCTATTACCTGGCTGGACGCACGACGTGTTGCTTGAGCTCAGTACAGACACGGTAATATTATAGATAATATTACCGTGGTACAGATCACACAAGCTAACTACTCAAGGTCACTAGCATAATTATATCTGCGTCTTAAACTCAAGTCACACTCAAGTTCTTAAATTCTTTTTCACCATTTTTATTCCGACTATAAACATAGTAAGTACCAAAGTATAAGCTAAGGTTTTACGTAATTTTGACATGGCACTTTAGCACTAATTCTGAGTGTCATAAAACTGAAGACATTGGGGATCACGGCCGACATCTTGAGAAGTTATAATATTGACATAAAGTTGATGAAAGGTAGGATAGAGCTACTTACTCTAAGTAGGTGAGGGCCTGGGCTTCTATATCGTTCTCTTTGCTGTTCGCGTTGAATGTTGTTGTCACTATTGAATGTTTGACAGTCTTGCACTGTACCTACTTAAAAGATACATTCAAATTAACCAGCCTATAATGTTCTCATTGCTGCGACACAGGGGTGAGAGGGACTGGACAGTAATCCACCACGCGGGCCCAGTGCGGGTTGGTAGATGTCACAATTATGTCTTTGGATTTTTGTCCTAGTCCTAGAACATCATGATGTTTTCCTTCACCGATTTGAGAACAGTTAAATCACATCTTGGAAATTTAATATTTGTACAAAATCAATGTTATTATTAGTAGGCAAGCTACGTAGAAGTGGGTGGAATAAAGCTTAAAATAATAGAACTCTGAAGAGTTAAGCACAGTTTTGAATATTCATTGGATATTTTGACTTCTCTTATTATTTATTTTGGGCTTCATTATTATTCTTTCACTTCCTTCATTTCAGAATAAATATTTTTTTCTTAAATATACTTGGAAATTCGAGCACAATTTTGACGACATTCTTCGAGATAAAAAAAAATTCTTTGTTCTTCATTGATTCTGTAATTTATGATTAATTTACTTAGTTTGAATTTCCGCGCATTGTTTGAGAAGAGTACTATACAAGCGTTGCCTGCAACCAGGCATTGATGGACTCACGTATGTGTGCCTCGGTTTCGCCTCGACCCACATTTTCACGATCGTCCACCAATGCCCTAATTGTTGGCACGACAGTAATGTACTATTTAAGGGTGACTCGAAGGGTGCCGAACGCTATTACTAAGCCTCTAATGTCCGTTTGTCTGTCAGCGGGCTCTATATAATGAAGTCATGACCCTTTATAGGTAGACAGTTGAATTTTTACAGATTGAGTATATCTATTGGCGCTATAACTACAAATAAAAAAATTAGATAAAGTTCATAATTAAATTGGTCCCCATACAAGAACGGTGTTTTTTTCGGAGTTTTTTACTACCCCTTCGTGTGCGAGAACGACTAGTGCTTGGCCAGATTTTCTTCTTAAATACTACCACTTCTTCATGAAAGAATTACGCCCTGAAAATGGTTGAGTTGTCCGAAAGCTTAGGTCCCCCTGTTTGAACAGCTAATAGCGATCACAAAGTTGACTGCCAAAAATGGTGATACTTATATTACTGATCATTCCTATTTTATCTTGGATCGTTCACTATAACGACAGGATCTTCATCTGCATTCTGCCTAGCCTTTTCTCAACTATATTAGGGTTGGCTTTCAGTCTAACCGGATGTAGCTGAATATCAGTATTTTACATGGAGCGACTGCCTACCTGATCTCTACATTCCAGTTACTGGGTAATACGATACCCCTTAGTAAGACTGGTTGTCAGACTTTCGAGCTTCTGACTACCCGTAATGTCAAAGATATTATACAGATGACCGCGGGGACCAACGGCTTAACGTCTTTTGCGAGAAGGGATCTCGATATAGTGGATGGAACTACTTCGTTTATTCATTTAGATACTTATTCGATACATTTTTAAATATTTTTATAAAATTTATCATTAAAAAAAACATTTAAAAATATAAAAAATTATAGCCCACCGGTATCGGAAACAGGGTCCAAGCTACCGGTGGTCAGGGCTCCAGAGAGAGGAACCTCCCGACAATGCGAGCCGTGTCCAGGACCGCTTTCTGTATCAAGCCCTTGACCCAGCTGCCTAGCGAGAGCCTCCAGTGTTGGTCGAGGCTCTTGGCAATTAAGCCATTGCTGATACGACTATCGGCACAATGATCGCCGAGTGATGGTACTACTATAATTATTAAGATATAATATTAAAACATAATTAATCTTTAGAGGTATGAGGTACAGGGTGTAAAGTTCACTCATCCTCTACAGAAAGACGCTACTAAGGTGCCAACCCTAGTGTGGCAGAATCCACAAGATTACACTGCCAAATTTTAGGCATTCCATTTTGCCCCACCAATGCTTGGTGCAGCAAAGTGGAAGTACTCGAACATCCTTCGACTGTCGAGTCTGGCGGGCAACTGCCCAACGGTTGATGTCGCGCGGTAAACTCTAATCACGCGATGCAGGATTTGTGTGACGTCAGGATTTTGTGTGACATCAGGACTTTGATGCGTAGTTCGAATGTGACGATATAGACCGCCACAAATCTAACGCTGTCATGCGCTAAATCTAAACGTAAAGGCCTAAAATAATTTAAAAGAGTATATTCTACCTAGCCATTGTTTTTTCTTCTTTTTATACCACCTACGTGACTGTCGAGCCTTCGTATGGATTTTATTATCAGCGTGAGCAATGAATGAACGAGCGAATGAAAACGTGAGACTGAACGATAATGGTTTCATTCGGTCTTTTGAGCCTCTTTGTTATTTCGCGGGATTTTAGAAAACATAAAATGGCACTCGAGAGGGGTTACGTGAAAAGTCTAGATTTCAGATAGACCAAGGTTAGAAATAATTAGATGATAATTTGAAATTAATTCAGGTTACTGTAATCTTATGGGTAATAAACAATACAATATATTATGATCTATACAATCTAATACATATACATACTACATACATACAAAAAAAAAAAAAATTGAAGTGTCTGTTTGTAATGTCCAAATTACAGCTTTTTAGTAAATGCTTATGAAAATATACACGATCCATATACATCCAAAACACAATTAAACATTTTTTTGTCTGTCTGTCTGTCCGTTTGTTTCAGGTAATCTCCGAAACGGTTGAACCGATTTTGACGGGACTTCCACTAGTAGATAGCTGTGGCTACTGGGCGTAAAATAGGCTACTTTTTATTCCAATATCAGAAACTCCGAGCATGCCCGCTCTATAGCACCTTGAATTTGTGGACAAGTCCGACTGTCAGATCATATGTTTTGTAGATATGATCAGCCGAAAGATGTTCACTGCTTACGATAGAACTGAAAGCATGCGACGTTAATAACAGAAATCATAAGACCTATCAGACACAATCTTAAATTCCAATTGATTTAAACAGCCTGCTAACTAAAGCCCTCATAGAAAATAATACGATACAATACATTGCAAGCGCTAAATAACGGAGATAGGAGATTACCCACCGATACTATCATATAACTAATGGTCTCCGTATTTTTCAGAACCTTATCTAGGATGTGGTTACACACAAATTATGGGGCAGAAGGTTCATTTCGGAGGGACAGGTCTAGCTACGACCAGATTTAAGTCATCGTTCCATTTCTACCCAAGGCTAAGCTGTACTAAGCTCATACGTACATTGCAAGGGCACAAAAATGTGGATGGATGAAGTCTTGGATTTCAAACTTACCTCATCGATCACTAATTAAGAACTAGATACACAATCCCAAACAAAAGTTCTCTTAAAACTGTCACCAAATTGTGTTTAAGTAATAATAGTTGTAATAAATATACATTAATGTAAATTCAACCTTAGACGCAATGCTTAAAGTTTATTTCACAAAGCTATGTTTAAAAAGCAAAAAAAAATTACGACCGATACGTGGCATGTTTACCGTCTGAGTGTTCGAATGCTACTAAATCAAAAGCGCACCCAAATGTTCAAGTGGGTGCTCATTTGGTGAGGACATTTTTTGCCGCTGATTGTGTATCTAGTTCTTTATTAGTGATCGATGACTTACCTGCAAAAATCTACTATGTATTTGCTACCTATGCAGGTAATTTTAGCTACCTCAATGAGCTCGTAGATAATCAACAAAATCTTTGGTCTTTGGCCTCTCTCACAGTACAGTGGTATGGCTGGTCGGAGGAGTATAGTACCTATTTAGTGTTACAATACCTTTTTTTTTGGGTGGGACATAATCAAATGAATTCTCCCAACTCTGGGCGGAGCGGAAGGGCGTGTCAGAATCTTACTGACTAAAACCCACACGTGTTCCCTCCCTTACCTTGCCAGGGGCCACGTTTTCCCCTTAGGACTATCCGCAAACCCGGTAGGCATCAGCCCTAGCGAACCCCGCCAGTTTTGCTGACATCACTTTGAGGCGCGCGTGGAACACGACGCGCCGTCGACCCGGGCCTGGTCTTTATCGGACGGCGAGCTGCCCGTTGCTCATAGAGTGTTACAATACCTTAATTCTACTTATGAAATATGAAATTTGATTGCCCCGAACATGCATCGTTTGAGAAATATCGATCATAAACGTTGGTCCCTCCGTATTTACGATCAAACAATTTTAAATGTAGGCAGGGTCATCCACTACTATCCGCCGCCATTTAGTAATTTTTTGTATAAACGTCTGACCGCAAATTAAGCAATTAATGTGAAAAATTAATTTCTAGAAATTCAACCTACCACTGTAGGTTTAGTTGGAAAGTTAAATGTGTTTATGAAATCTTTTTTATTATTCCGGTTGTAAACCACATGAACTGACGTAATTGTTGAATGTTATTGGTAAAGGAAAATGACATTACCTACTAATTAATTATAATCCATTTCATAATATAAGTAGGTATAAATTAAAAATATTTTATTTCACATAAAAACCTACATGGGCACATTGGGCACTTATGGAACGGTGCTAAGCAGAAGCTAGATGCACGGTGCACGGTTTCAATTGGTTATATCCTAGAGGAGAGCTGGCAAGGAACCTCACGGTTACCTACACTTTAAAAAAAAAAATAACAATGTTTTCCTGTTACACGGTGTCTATGTAGGTATGAGCAGCTCGTGGCTAAGTGATAACAAGCCGCACGGGTCGATCCATCAGGTTAAGCTACGCTTGCCAGGGTTGGTCAGTGGATGGGTGACCATCTTTACATACCGAGACTCCTCCGTGCCTCGGAAAGCACGTTAAGCCGTTGGTCCCGGGTGTCATTTGTGGATCTTTGACAGTCGTTACGAGTCGTCAGAAGCCCGAAAGTCTGACACCAGTCTTACCAAGGGGTATCGTATTACCCAGTTACTGGGTTGTGGAGGTCAGATAGGCAGTCGCTCCATGTAAAATACTGGTATTCAGCTGCAACCGGTAAGACTGGAAGCCGACCCCAAGATAGTTGGGAAAAGGCTAGGAAGATTGAAGATTGATCTGTCACTTTTTTGGCGATCAATCCAGCTCCTATACTTCTTAGTTTTATTTGTCAAACGGTTCTTACTTTTAGTTTCTTTTGCACGAAAAGAAGTGGTGAACCTTCTGTCCTAACTACGTGTCTATGTCCTAGCACCTAGCATCGTCAGGTGGCACGCAAGCTCAGATCTAGGATGATACGTGCTTAATGGACTCTCCTGTGGCCTCCACTATCATTTGTGCTTGATTTATAACCACTATGGCTACCTTTTTAACCGACTTCCAAAAAGGAGGAGGTTCTATTTTCGACTTTATGTATGTTTTTTTTTAATGTATGTTCACCGATTTCTCCGTCAATTGTTGACCGAGTTTGAAAATTATTTTTTATGTTTGAAAGGTTAAGCTCCCGAGGTGGTCCCTTAAATTTTTTATTAACTTAGCTTGGATAGATTTTGAGTTAGCTTCAATAATACATATTTTTCCCACTTAGTTTATATGGATGATATGACGATAACTTCCTGTCACTGTTATTTGCATAGCAGGTAGTGGTATTCGAATTTGTGTGGGGTAGGTGTCACAACTAAAAAGTGAAAAATAAAACACTTTTTACAAAATAATTTAAACCGACTTCCAAAAAAACACTAATAGTGAAAAATTACTTTAACCTTTGACTTTTCCGATTCATGTGCGTAGGTATTGCACTTGCTTCAAAAACAGTGCAGGAAAACATCGTGAGGAAACCCCTGAGAGATATTTCTCGAGGGCATGTGAAGCGAAGTCAGAGGCGGTCCTTAGGCGGCATAAAAACTCTGGCAACAGCTATTTAATATTACGGAACACATTTTCGTAAACGATTCCGACTAATCTGTTTCATTTTGACAGTTCAACAATATTAAAAAGAAAAAGAAAAAAAGGAATAATGAATTAGCAATCTGTTTCAAAACGATTCAAATTCTGATTATTCATATATGTATTACGTAATTAGGGTACAGGTTAGTCATAAACCACACGAGAAAAGAAAATAAATGCAATTACTGACAAATGCTTGCATTGACTGGACAGATCCTCTCAAATCTGTGTGGTTCTTTCCTCAAAAGACCATTTCAGACACTAATCTACATGGTTCTAATATGGCTTGAACAAGATTATGAAGAAACTGTGACCTCTGAGTTTGTTTCGGCCTTTCTTCTGAGAGTAGTCAGTTAGGAAACGCCGACCTCATCTAGCTTATTTTTAATATGACGTGTAAAAGTGATTCCGATATCCTATTTACAGAATAAACAATTTCATTTCCTTTCAATAATATTTCGAATTACCATTTTATTAAAACTCGTGAATGCATGTAATAATGCTCACCATACGGAAGGTATCTAGATAAGCTTTAAAATAATAGCTATTAGCGCTTGATTTCCTATATCTTGTTTCGCAGAAATTATTTCTTTGTGTCCAGAAAAATAATAGCAGCTAAGATAAATATTAATACTAGGAACGTGTGGCACGTTAATAATAACCCTGTTATAAAAATAACGTAGACCTTGATATTTTAGTGATATTCAAATCTATTTGAACTCGTTTTGTTAGTAAATGTCAATATGATTCCAGTTTCTAGCATTATTATTAAGTACCTATCTAGTCGACCGAGCTCCGCTCTCGGGTGAAAATAGATAATCATATCGTCCAGGTATACCAACGTTGTATCACATTCCCGAGGCTGTGAAAATAGAGAAAACGAATTTTCCCAGATATGAGACCTAGCTAGATCGGTTTTTCGCCCCCGTAAGCTCCTATATTGCAACTTTCATCGAAATCGTTAGAGCCGTTTTCGAGAACGTTATTGCAAATATACATACACAAATATTGGTCATTAGTTGCAAACTCAAACTCAAAGCATTTATTTCAAATAAACCAATTACAGGCACTTTTGAATTGTCAAGGGGTCGGTCAGTCAGAAAAGATGAAGCTAGTTGCCCATTCCAAAGCGTAGTAGGTACCTATGGAGAAGAACGGGCAAGAAACTACACGGACACTCTTTTAAATAAAAATTTGGTTACATCATTCATGTTGAACTTTAAATACATGTGAGAACGATGCAAAACGTTAAAAGCGTCCGTAATAAAAATATAAAAAAACAAAAATAAAACAATTCAAGAATTAAATCAAATTAAAATAAGCCATGGCAGCTATGAGATGACCAGTCACAACTGACGGCTCCCGTTCACGAACATGACGCATGGATTAGCACCACTCAGCTCAACCATTTTGAAGGGAGCTAAATGATCCAACACACACGCCACCGTCAGCGTGACATTAGAGTGAGCATGACATACTCTCAGCCGCCACGGCACATTCAAGTCAATGAAAGACATACCCAGTACCTAAATGGTAGCTTTATAGTCTGTACATAGTACTCACACAATGTGCTATGCAATTATACAATGCTAAGAGAAAAGAAAGAAAGAAAGAAAGAAAATGCGTTTATTGGCATTAAATTAGAAAAATACACCTTATAACTAAAATAGAAACCAGAGATTATAATGCCAAAAGGGCCTCAGCTCAGCATAATGAAAAATTTTTAAAGAGATTGAATTTATACAATGCAAAGATAGTTTTTTAAATCTTCCGCAGCTCCAACAGTATTTTCAGATGCTATACAATTAGTTTATGCGCCCTTGTGGAGCAGGACCAGCGTTGAGCCAAGCATTTTTATCAGCGATGTAATCCCCCAACTTATAATATGCTTGACTGCATAGTGTGCGTTTTTAAATTTCGTTTCATTCAGCTGAAGCATGTGGGGAGGTATTTTATTGTAGCATTTTAAACAGTACCCCATGAATGATGAGTCTACTTTAGCCAGCCTGATAGTATAGGATAGAATTTTGCCCGACTGCGGCCACACCCTAAAGGAGGGTAATTTTTTGATATGATGTTTTGTTTTAATTTTATTCAATATTTGAAACTTAAATTACAAAAATAAACCACGGTACTTAAAAAATATTAAAACTTGATAATATGGCTTGAATTTAAGTAAAATATTTGTTCTACTAAGTTTTTACGAAACATTTTGTAGTTTGTGTCAATAACACCTATTCATAATTAAACTCAATCTGCCAGACCATCATTAAAAGTTAAAAAATAAAAAATATAAAAGTTTATTTGGAACAACTTAAGTTTACAATTTACATAGAGGTGATAGACATAATTACAGTACAAGAAATAGGGACCTATTAGTTCAACCAGGTTTTAGACTGGCTAAAGTAGACTCATCTTTCATGGGGTACTGTTTAAAATGTTACAATAAAATTCCTCTCCACATACTTCAACTGAATGAGACGAAATTCAAATCTTGTATAAAACGCACACTATGCAGGCAGGCATATTATAAGTTGGCTGATTACATCGCTGATAAAAATGCTTGGCTCAATGCTGGTCCTGCTCCACAACCACAACTTAACATTTGAAAATACTGTTGGCGCTGCTGAAGATTGTAAAACCATCTTTGCATTGTTTAAACTCAATCTCCTTTGTATTGTATAATTGCATAGCACATGTGTGAGTACTATGTACTACAGAGCTACCATTTACCGGGTAATATGTCTTTCATTGGCTTGAATGAGAGTATGTCATGCTCACTCAGATGTCTCGCTGATGATGGCGTGTGTGTTGGATCATTCATCATCCCTTCGAAATGGTTGAGCTGAATGGTGCTAATACATGCATCATGTTCGTGAACGGGCGCCGTCAGTTGGGACTGGTCATCTCTTAGCTGCCGTGGCTGTTTTTAATTTATTTTAATCATTGAATTGTTTTATTTTTAACGTTTTATCTTTTTATTACGGACGCTTTTAACGTGCGCATCTTTTTTACATTGTTCTCACATGTATAATTTAAACATGAATTATGTAACCACTATTTTGTAACAATTATTTATTGAAAAGAGTGTCCGTGGAGTTTCTTGCCCGTTCTTCTCCATAGGTACCTACTACGCTTTGGAATGGGCAACTAGCTTCATATTTCTGACTGACTGACTCCTTGACAATTCAAAAGTGCCTGTATATGGTTTAATTGAAATAAATGCTTTGAGTTTGAGTTTAAGTTTTTTGAGTTTGACAAAGGAAAACGAAAATAGCCACAAAATTAAAATACTGTGGGCACAGCTATCAACGCCCAACTCAAAAATATATACAAAGACATTGTTCCAGACTTCTCAAAGAAAGTAGTTTAATAATTAATAGAAGCATAACAAAAAAAAAAGGATTAAAAAAGAGAATATACTCTATGGGGAGGTTACTATGTAGTACAAGTATAAGTGTAGAGTGGAGGTGGGGTGAAGTGTGTATGTCTGTGTGTGTGTGTCAAAGACAATGACATAGTCCTCACATTCACAATAATTAAAATAATATGATTCTTTACAAAGTTATCTTTCCTGTCGCAGTCCAGGGAAACATTTAAATTGATTTTAATGTTTTCTTCTCAATTACCATTCTACTGAACTATGGGAACGTTTCCGTATGACTTAGAGACTTTGACTTTGACCCCTGAGGGGTATTGTATTACCCAGTAACTGGGTTGTGGAGGTCAGATAGGCAGTCGCTCCATGTAAAATACTGGTATTCAGCTGCATCCGGTTAGACTGGAAGCCGACCCCAACATAGTTGGGAGATTGATTTTAACTAAAAGAACATACCTACTTTAAAAAAAAGATTCCGGCGAACTGAGAATGTCCTCCTTTTTTTGAAGTCGGTAAAAAGTACTAAGTGGTTTTTCCCGTGACTAGGTATTTTTAGAACGAAAATCCCACAAGAAAATCAGAGATTACTACTGTCATAATTATTTACTCACCCACACAAATGATAATCACAAAGGATTACCCAAGACAGCCGAAAGACACATGTGCTGATGGTCCATCAAATCTATTCAGTTGGTCTGTCGGGTTCCAACGGAGTCCTGACAGAGCCTCGACGCAATCAGGCACGTTACTAATGTGCGGTGACTTTGATGGACGAAGGTGCAAGGGATAAGAGAGGGGCGTGTTAGGATATAAAAACAATTAAATAGAATACTTAGTCGGGATTAGTAGCATTACAGAGACACACAGTTGCACAAAGACAAACTTTAATGCCCCATTACGTAATGGATCGCTACGTAACGCTAATGATTTCATTAATTTCATCAAATAACCATTAAAATCGTGTCTAATGTTGCTTTCTGCAACAAGTTAAAACAAGTAAATGGAAGATTTGTATTTAATGACAGCTTTAAAAGTTGAAGTTCCTTTCTGCAACTGGCTGGCTGCTATACGGTCGCCAACGACGTTCCGACAGAGGTGACCTTGGTGGCTTACAACCGTGTAAAGGTTGAATCAACTTTGCCGGTCGCCAACCAAGGTCACCTCTGTTGGGGACGCGGTTGGCAACCGTGTAGCAGGCACTTTAGTGTCTGTCACCTAAGCTTTTACAGACCACGTACAATACAATTTCTAAGAAAACTTCACGGTATAACAATAACCGGTGTCGCGTCGCGCGACAAGTCGCGCTGGTCTGCACAAAGCTTTAATCCGAGATTATATTTATATATAGTTATATTCGCAGTTGGCACCACACATACAAATAATCGGTCAATAAAATAATAAGGAAAGTAAAATATCGGCCTTATCGGCTTTTCATTATATTTGAACAAACGTAGGTACTTCAAAAGTTAAGAAAATTTGGACAGTTCGTGAAACACAAAATGCAAACAAAATAAAATAGTTAAAATAATTTTTTGATAGTAATGTGTGTGCCTCACGGCTGCGCCAAAAAGGTTCATTTCAGCAGTCTGACGCTGGTTTTCTAATGAACCCTTTAGAACAAGTGACGGGGAGTACAAACAGTTTCAACATACCTAATAGGTACATAATTTGTATACTTCTAAATAAATAAATACACTAGTAATAACAAAATAACTAATTACGAAAATAACAAAAATACGAGAACATCAAGAAGTTCACAAGCAAAACCAGCTGCTCTTAGCGTTGTTGTCTTTGTCAAGAATTTACAAATATCTATGGAGATAAATGCTTTGGCTTTAAACCGGTGATTGTTGCTACGTTTATTATGATGGCTTGTCAGAAAAAAGCAGCTGAGAATAAAACGAGAGTAGGTAGTCGCAGAGTCGCTACAGCTTGTACCTTGACCCGTACCTCCTCAAGTACAGACAGTGAAGGATGAAGCTCATGTCTAGAGCCGAATACTAGTCTAGCTGCAGACTTCCCGAGGTTACACATAATCCTAATAATGTCTAGACTATTTTATAGAAAAGTCTACGTGTTCTGAATATTTTTGTCTAGATTTTTTTTCGAGAAAAGTTTTGGTTAGTTTTCTAAGCTGATATCAATCATACGCTTCATTCGAGTGAATGCTCAATTTTGTTTCATTCCATCTTCACACGACTCCGCATTTTAGGTATGAAGCTTCAAGTGTACGCGATGGGCTCGACTTGTCGGGCCAGTTCAGTGGGCGTAAAGTAGTCAGAAGATATAATAAAAGTTACGCGATAGAAAAAGAGGCAAATTCTAGTTGAATATAACTGCAGGTAATTAGCGCTGTGCGACCTGAATTGCACTTTATTGTGTCGTAGCAAGAGTCGCTAGTTATATAAATGATTTCGCGGAATGAATCCTCTGTACTTGTACTATTATGTACTCTGTGACGACACCGACAAAGTGACATACTAATTAACGTCCATCTGATCCTTTCATTGAATTTTCCGTTCATTCGGTAGGCGAGAAACGATGCCGAAATCATTACCTTAGTTCTCATGATTCATTTCCCACTTTTGATTTATTTTGATTTCTGGCGTTTCACTTTGAGTGAAATAGCCCCATAAGTAAAAAACAAAATTGTCAGTCGTGGTGACTTCCGACAGAAGTGAAAACTTAAAACTGGTATTAGCGCCATCTATAGGGTGACTGGTAATTAGTGACCGATAGTAAACACGTGCTTTTACATATCATTATGAACTACTTTTACTATGGGAACAAACATGAAATCGCGAAAAAAAAATCAGCTGTTCCCTACATTTATGTTCGCATAACTCGTCAAAATTGATGGAACAGGTGATGTTTTTTTTCGCGATTTCAGTGTTGGTCACTAATTACCAGTCACCTTATTATTATTATTATATCATTTATTTCAGGCTGCGCCCATAGTGTTAGTAACAATGATCTTAAAAAACTAGTGTTAGTAGACATACAAGATTAAGTGTGGAGTTTCATCCAATGTCGCAGCATTGGAGACTCCCATCTATCTGCGAATAAACTCAAGATAGTGTGGTAGTTATTATTCTATAGTACAGCACTACGGCGCGAGCATGTCGGTGACGCGAATCTAAGTTTATTACCCTACAAAAAATTGCTCAACGTGCCTAAGCCTAGCGCCACACCTGCCGAACGTTCCGCGGCGGAACGCTCCGTCGCGTCATATTTCTATGGGCGGAACGTTCGGCTGATGTGTCATAGGTAACTTGAAAAACATTAGGAGCGTAGTCAACCGAACGTTCCGTCGCTGAACGTTCGGCAGGTGTGGCCCGACCCGAAAGAAGCTTTCACTTCAAAAATACATAAATATTGAGCTCTTGGTATAACTGCTTTAAAACGATATCGAAAGTGACAAAATTTGCTGGTTTCTTTTATTATTTATTTATTATTATTTTTAGCCTGTGTTGTCCCACTGCAGGGCAAAGGCCTCCCTTTCTTCTTTCCACTCCTCTCCGTTTTGAGCCAGTGTGGACCAGTCCTGTCTGTAGGCGTCAAGCTCGTCTCGCCATCTTCTTCTGGGTCTGCCTCGATGTCGACGGACGTTTTCTGGGACCCACATGGTGGTAGATTTGGCCCATGATTCATTTGACATACGGCAGACGTGTCCGGCCCAGTCCCACTTAAGCTTGATCGCCTTTTGAGTGACGTCGGCGATTTGTGTTTTGGAGCGTAACACTGTGTTCCTAACACGGTCCGTGAATCTGACTCCAAGAATGCTGCGCTCCATTGCTCGCTGGCAAACCTCAAGCTTGGACCTCTGTTGAACCGTCAAAGACCAGGTTTGAGCGCCGTATGTGAGGATAGGGAGAATGCACATGTTCATTAATTTACGTTTATGGAAAATTGGTAGGTCTCCTTTCATAAGGTTTTTCATCGACCAATAGCTCTTCCAGGCGTTGTCGGTGCGTCTAGCAACTTCTTTTTCTTGTCTCGCCTGGAATGAGACTATTTGGCCGAGGTAGATGTATTCTGGAACATATGCAACCTCCACACCCTCTACATACAGTTTACGTTGGACGCTGTTTGTCATGAGTTTGGTCTTTGACAATATGTTCATACGAAGTCCAATCTCGAGGCTCGCCTTATTAAGGTCACTTAGCATATCGCTTAAATCAGCTGCCGAAGATGAAAATAGAACGATATCGTCGGCGAAACGCAGGTTTGTCAACCTTTTTTATACCTCTTCAAGGGTGGCAGTGAACAGTTTAGGGGACAGCGGGTCTCCTTGCTTGACACCTCTTTCAATAGAGAAGGATGGTCCTGTGGTGTCAATTTTTAAAGCTGCTGTACTATTGCGGTATATGGTTTTCAGAAGATTTACGTAGGAGGTTTCTATATTTTGATTCAGGAGTGCCTTAAATAACGATGGTTTCTTTTGCAAAGTCAAAATCAAAGTCAAATCATTTATTTCAAATAGGCCCTTGTAAGGCACTTTTGAACGTCAAAATTTACAAAATATAGTATTGATTCTTCCAAAAGGTAGTTTTCGTATGGAGAAGAAACTCCACCTGTAAATAACAGCTCTAGTAATTTAAGATAGTTATAGTCCTTTTACTTATTAGATTATAAGATACGTTTGTCGTTGTTCCTTTTACTAATTAGATTGTAAGCCATGTTTGTCATTTGTTCTTTATAATAATCATTAGATTATAAGTCATGTTTGTTCATTGTTCGCTTTGCTATTAGAATACACCATTAAATGTATAATAAATCGATGAACACCTGTAAAACTAATTAGAATCTAAATAGAATACATAATATAATAGAATATTGTAATTGATTATAAATAAATGAATAAGCTGCAACACACAAATGAACACATTACAAGAAAATACACTGGCCCGCCTGTTCACATTAAAACACAAGGTAATGAAACATACCGCCACTAGGGCGCACGCTATAAAACGCAGGCGCGCCACGGCACAGCGTTCACTCTGCCGCCAGACACCGTCCAGTCACTACGCATCACACGTTGCAGCTACAATATGCTGAAATAATTGTTTCTTATTTCTTTCCACAACCCATGGTATTCAGAAAGTCTGCAAACAAGTTTGCAATTGGTCAATATACTGCAAATAATGGTCCTTCGTCGTCGGATTTAAAATCAGTGTTCAAGAAATAAGAAGACTTCAAGCTCAACAATTAAGAAGACTTCAAGCTCAGTTAAGAAGACTTCAAGCTCAGTTAAGAAGACTTCAAGCTCAGTTAAGAAGACTGCAAGTAGAATAAAGAAAAAACCCAAGAATTCAAGCATATTCAAGAAAGAAAAAAGAACGCGCGAGTTACTAGTCGCTGGCTTGCTTACCTCGCTAGTATACTTGGAAGCAATCATCAAACGTACGCGGCCACCTAACGGTGCTAACGGCCATTAAGCGTACGGAAGCAAAGTGGACGACCTGACGACTCCACGCACCTCCCCAGGTGTAACAGTCAGACCCCGCCGGTACGGTGTGGAACGCTGTGGGACCACCAGTTGGTACGCAACGACGTCTGTGGATCAACCCACCACATTCTGATGCACCCAAACAGCGCCCGCATCCTCTGCCGGGAGGTTCCTACCTTCCTACCTATTCATTCCCATCCCTGGTCCGGCATCACCGCGTTAGGAGTCCGGCCAGGCTGTTAGGCAAAGTAGTCAGAACATTAAGTAACAGTGAAAGTGAAAGTGAAAAGTGTTAGTTATTAAGTAAAATATTAGGAGTAGGGACCCCCTCGTGCGCACAATGGCGGAAAACACTCGAATGTTGAGATCGGGCAAGTCCACGCCCACAGACGCCACACCAGCGTCGGGCCAGACCGGTTCATCAGAAACCGAAACGTGGAGTAAAGGCACCAGCACAGAGGATACGTCCGGTAACAGCAGCACGCGTAGTCAAGATAGGGTAGGCAGAGTAACCAACAATAAAACCGTGGAAGTCGAGATACATGCTCAAAACGTAAGTGCGCCGGGCACAGTTGTAAATGTTCCCGTGGATAGAGCAAACAGTCGTTTATCGATATTAAAAGCCGAATTAGAGTTGTACAATTCCGAATTAGCACAGGCTAGGGCGGCGTCCGCAGTTGCTTTAAATCGTCTAGAAATAGCCAGAATAGAACTGGAAGGCTCTAACGATGCGGAATCGCCACCAATCGCTGAAAAGTCTCGTGTAGAAGGTTGGATATCGGATCAACGCGAATTTGATAGGCCGAAAATATCGGAAAATGTTCAAAACCCGGGACAGAATGTTAGGCCACTTAGAAACGAAACGAGTAGGAATGAACCACGCGTAGGCGAAGACATGTCTGCAATAAATAATAATAATAATAATAGCGACATGTCGATGTTGGCCAACGCGATAATGCAAGCGGTAAATTCAAATAAATCAGGCTCTTCCGCGGTTCCAAAATTCATTCACGAACTGCCCCACTTCGACGGGACAATAGCAGAGTGGATGGCATTTAAATCGGTATATAATGATACGGAAGCTATGTTCACCGATGTACAGAACGTAGCCCGTTTAAGAAAAGCTTTGCGAGGCGCGGCTCGCGAAACAACTAGGGCTCTATTGTTTACGGTTTCGGATCCGTACGAGATATTAGACACATTAGAAAGACGGTATGGAAAACCGGAAATGCTCGTGCTTTCCGAGCTCGAAACAATAAAACGCATGCCACGCATGTCAGACGACGGCCGTAATATAGGTAGTTTCGCGAGTAAAGTAGCAAATACTGTAGCAGCGATAAAATCACTCAAACAGCCGCAGTATTTGTATTCGCCCGAACTAGTAAGCCGAGTCGTCGACAAATTAAGTATTATTCTTAAATATAAATGGTACGAATTTAAAGCAGAACATACCGGCGCGCCCGAGCTAGAACTATTATCTAGGTTTCTCAATATAATGGCCGACCGATGTGGTGCCATGTTCGCGTACGAAACTACGCGCGAAGAGCGCAAATCCAAACAAAAACCGCGAGCAGTAAATACGGCACGTAATCGCACCCGCTCACACAGCGAAAGTAGCGATAGTTCAAGTCAGTCGGACGCTGAAACTCATGAAACGGTAGCTTCATTAAATAAATCTTCAACAAAAAGGCAGGCGTCGAAAACACAAAGGTCGCTCCCACCACGACCGCAAGTAGAGTCGTCGCAGTCGGATAAAAATAGATGTATTATATGTGCAGGTAATCATAGCACTGCACAGTGCGCAGATTTCAACAAATTGAATGTAAACGACAGATGGGACGCGGCCAAAAAGAATAAATTGTGTTTCCGATGTCTGTGCGATTCACATAAAAGATTAGTAAAATGCAAGTATGTACCGTGTGGAGTAAGCGGATGTGAGGCATCGCACCATAAACTATTGCACGGCGGTAATAAAAAAGATGACAGACAGGCACCTACACCCCTGCCCACCCGCGGTAACGTAAGCTCGATTAACCATTTACATAAGTCTAATACCTACCTAAAGATAGTACCGGTCGAGTTAAACGGACCAATAGGTACGATCACCACCCACGCCTTGTTAGATGAGGGTTCAACCATGACACTAGTCGAACAAGAAATAGCAGATAGAGTGATATCTAGGGGTCGCGGCCAGTTATTATCGTTAGAAGGAGTAGGGGGTAACAGAATAAACGAAACGGAATCTTGTTATGTAAAGTTATCCATACGCGGTCTATGCAACAGAAACTTAGAAGCTATGAATGCACGCACAATAAGTAATTTAAACCTATCCCCACAGGAGGTAAGCAGCGACCTAGTGCGCCAGTGTAGTCACTTAGTCGAATTAGAAGATGAGCTATGCTATGAGCCGGGAAAACCGACAATATTAATAGGCCAAGATAATTGGCATTTAATTACGTCTAGACAGTTGCGAATCGGTAATAAAAATCAACCTGTAGCCTCGCTAACTAAATTAGGGTGGGTACTTCATGGGCAAAATTCTCCACCGCGTAATACCGTCGCGATAGTGAATCATATGCGACCCGCACAGGTCGAAGACCCCGCCTTACAGCTGATCAGAAACTTTTTTAGTATCGAGTCACTAGGCATAGAGCCACGAAAGCCGGCGTCTGACCCAGACCAGCGCGCCCTAGCCATTTTAGACAGAACGTGCAAAAAAATTAGACAATGATAATAGGTATGAGGCAGGCCTATTATGGCGTACAGACACTGAAATAATGCCAGATAATAAAAAACAAGCCCTCAGCCGTCTGTACAGCCTAGAGTCAAAGTTAGACAAAAATAAAAATTTAAAAATAGAATATAGCAAACAAGTGAATAATCTCATAGAAGCAGGTTATGCTGAAAGGGTAGAGTCCCCGGGCACCTCGCCACGTAATTGGTACTTACCTCATTTTTCTGTAATTCACCCACAAAAAGGTAAAATCAGGTTAGTCTTCGATGCAGCAGCAAAATACGGAGGTAAAAGTTTAAACGACGCGTTGTTAGCAGGCCCCGACTTATTGCAATCGCTATTCGGTGTACTAATCAGATTTAGAGAAGGCAAAATCGCAGTCGTAGCCGACATAAAGGAAATGTTCCTACAAGTCAAAATTACCCAGCAAGACCGTGACAGTCTACGATTTTTATGGAGGGGTGAGGACAGAGAAGGGCCGCCGCAGGAATATAGAATGACATCATTAATATTCGGAGCAGCGTCATCACCCTGTACCGCCATTTATGTAAAAAATAAAAACGCAGAAAATCACAGTCAACAGCACCCGGAGGTAGCTAAAGCCACAGTTCGCAACTTTTACATGGACGATTACCTAGGCGCGTTCGACACTGAAAACGAAGCGAAACGAGTAATTAACTCACTATATAAAGTTCATTTGGCAGCATCTTTCGAATTACGCGGATGGGCGTCGAACGTACCCGAGATAATCAGTGACGTCACGGATACGCGTAACAGCGATACGACCACGTTAGGTAAAAGTGACTCAGAACGAACGCTAGGCCTCATATGGAACCACGCACGCGATACTTTAGGTTTTAATGTTAATCTCAGAAATACACCCGTAAACGTCATTCAAGGCGACATTTTACCTACCAAACGTCAGGTAACTAGCGCAGTCATGTCGGTATTCGACCCGCTAGGATTAGTCTCACCTATTACGATGATAGGTAAATGTCTAATTCAAGAGATATGGCGCAGCGGCATAGGATGGGATGACCCTATTACTAAAGAACATCACGTAACATGGCTGTCGTTTATAAACAATTTGCAATTATTAAAAAAGTTAGAAGTGGATCGTTATGTACCGGCTTCATTCCCGGGCGAAGGAGAATTACACGTTTTTTGTGACGCGAGTGAGAAAGTATATTCCACCGCAATATATTTCGTAAGTACGAATACAGACGGTCAGAAAACCTCGCGACTAATCGTAGGTAAAGCAAAGGTAGCCCCGTTAAAACCTATTTCGGTACCGCGATTAGAATTACAAGCAGCAGTATTAGGCAGCCGTTTAGCCGAATCGGTCAAGCGTGAGTCTGAATATAAAATATTAAAATGTTATTATTGGTCCGACTCCAAAACAGTACTAGCTTGGATCAAATCAGACCCACGTACATTTAAATCATTCGTTGCTCATAGGTTAGCCGAAATAGAAAACCTTACCACCCCAGCTAACTGGCGTTGGGTACCCAGCGCCGACAACGTTGCGGACGACGCAACCAAAGGTATTCCCGCCAATTTTAACTCGAATCACAGATGGTTCACGGGACCCGAGTTCATAAGGAACGACCCCACGACTTGGCCGCAGGAGAAACAAGTCGTGGCGCCGTCACCCCCTTCAGGGGAAGAAAGAATAATTAAACAAGTCCACGTAACCATTAGGCATGACATTAGCGATTACTTACCTAAGTTAGAACGTTTCTCGAAATACATTCGATTAATTCGTGCTGCTGCAACCGTGCTTCTCGCCGCCGAGGTATTTAAAGCCAAACTACTCAAGAGAATCACACGAACAGAACTCACACCAAACCATATGAAACTAGCGGAGCTATTGCTAGTAAGAAGAAGTCAATATAACTCGTTTGCCGAAGATATCACGACCATAGAGGCTGGACGACGACCTCCGAAGAAGTCACCGTTCTACAAGCTCTCCGTGAAACTCGACCGCAACGGGATCCTATGTTTAGACAGCAGAGTCAAAGATGAGCAAAACCTGCCAGTCCTACATGCCAAAGAAGGCTTCACGCAGCTGTTGGTGCATCACACGCACTCAACATTCAATCACGGCAACCATCAAACTGTCATGAATGAATTACGTCAAAGATATTATATAATAGGACTGCGCAGTGTTATACGCTACATATGCAACCAATGCCAATGGTGTCGGACCTATAAAGGGATACCCTCAAAAATCCCCCTAGGCGACTTACCAACGGAAAGGCTGGCCCAAAACCAACCACCATTCACAGCCACAGCGGTGGATTACTTTGGGCCAATGCATGTCACAGTCGGACGAAGACACGAAAAGAGGTGGGGCGCACTATACACGTGCCTCACTACACGTGCAGTACATTTGGAACTGGCCACATCACTTACGGCCTCTTCCATGATCATGAGCCTTCGAAGAATGATAGCGCGCCGCGGCACGCCAACTGTAATATACAGCGACAACGGCACCAACTTCGTAGGAGCTGAGAAAGAAATCAACGAGGCCATACAAGGCAACGACACAGCCTTGAACGCCTTCGCCTCTGAAAAATTGATCACCTGGAAGAAAATACCTCCAGGCGCCCCAAGTATGGGCGGAGCCTGGGAACGCCTTGTCAGATCAGTCAAAACAGCATTAAAAGTCACACTAAAAGAAAAGTTTCCACCTGATGAAGTTCTGCACACACTACTGCTAGAAGCGGAACATGTGATTAACTCAAGGCCATTGACCCCGGTGAACCCCAACTTAACAGAAGAAGCGTTAACTCCTAATCATTTCCTACTGGGACGCTCAAATGGGATGTCACCGTTTGGCTCATTCAAAGATACTCCATTAGACTTACACACGTGGAAAGCCACCCAGGCATTAGCAGATACCTTTTGGGCCCGTTGGTCGGCGGAATACAAACCTCAACTGATGCCCCGACCTGGCTCTAATCCTCTACATAATAATCTGAAAAAAGGTGATATCGTATTGATAGTAGACAATACAATGCCCAGAGGAGTGTGGCCACGTGGAGAAATAACAAACGTCTATCCAGGACCAGACGGACGAGTTAGAGTTACTGAAATCAGAACAGCTGCTGGATTAATCCGTCGTCCGGCCTCTCGTCTCATCGTGATAACATCAACGGACAAGTAACTATGTTTCGGTGCTTGCGCACGAGGGGGAGATTGTAAATAACAGCTCTAGTAATTTAAGATAGTTATAGTCCTTTTACTTATTAGATTATAAGATACGTTTGTCGTTGTTCCTTTTACTAATTAGATTGTAAGCCATGTTTGTCATTTGTTCTTTATAATAATCATTAGATTATAAGTCATGTTTGTTCATTGTTCGCTTTGCTATTAGAATACACCATTAAATGTATAATAAATCGATGAACACCTGTAAAACTAATTAGAATCTAAATAGAATACATAATATAATAGAATATTGTAATTGATTATAAATAAATGAATAAGCTGCAACACACAAATGAACACATTACAAGAAAATACACTGGCCCGCCTGTTCACATTAAAACACAAGGTAATGAAACATACCGCCACTAGGGCGCACGCTATAAAACGCAGGCGCGCCACGGCACAGCGTTCACTCTGCCGCCAGACACCGTCCAGTCACTACGCATCACACGTTGCAGCTACAATATGCTGAAATAATTGTTTCTTATTTCTTTCCACAACCCATGGTATTCAGAAAGTCTGCAAACAAGTTTGCAATTGGTCAATATACTGCAAATACCACCGTTACTCTTTTAAAATGTTTTACAATATTTTGTATAGGAACATTAGTTATATAATTATATGTGAAGACGATGCACCTAGAATAAAATTACTATACAAATTAAAAAGAATTTGAAGTGGAGCAAACGACAGATAAATTAATAATGTGATAGATACATGGTGCTCACATATTTACAAACATTGTAAAAATAGACGATTTTCCTAAAAATCTACAATTAATAAGTCAGTGTGTGAGGAAGTAATCACAGGATGTAAAATCAATGTCATATAATAAAAAATAAATACAATTTAATTAGCAACCAATTTGATTTGTCTAGTTTTACTATCTGACGGTCACGTCAAATAGTAAAACTTCAAACGAAACCAGCACACAAGTGTAAAGATCCGAAGACTTAGCTTCAGAAAACGTTGCCAGTCTCGGTTCCGAGTATCATCCCACTACGTCTTAGATACTTTATACCTTTCTTGAAATTTTCTAACGTCTTTCAATGGAAGGAAAATATTGAAAATATGATTTAGCTATTTCTGCATTTCTAGCTGCCTGTAAAGGATTGTGAATATTTCTGCATACAAGGTGTTTATTCGAGGATGCAGCGCAACATCTTGCTACGAAATGGTTACGTCACGACTCTGTACAAATTCTTATGTAGTTGAACTTTAGAATATTTTTCAAATATTAAACATGTTTGAAAAATATTCAAAGATAGGTTCAATATAGAAATATAAATGTAGGTACAAGTAAGGTGTAGAACAGATTAAAAGAGAATTATCACTGATATTAATTTTATAGAAAGAGCGTTATTTTTTTAACCGACTTCCAAAAGGAGGAGGTTCTCAATTCGTCTGTATGTTTTTTTTTTTTTTTTTTTTTTTTTTTTGTATGTTTGTTACGCGATTTCTCCGTCAATTATGGACCGATTTAGAAAATTGTTTTTTTGTTTGAAAGGGTATGCTCCCGAGGTGGTCCCATATTAATTTTATTAACTTTACTTGGATAGTTTTTGAGTTAGCTTCAATAATACGTATTTTTCCCACTTAGTTTATATGGATGATATAATGATAACTTCCAATCACTGTTATTTTAGCAGGTTAGTGGTATTCGAATTTGTATGGGGTAGGTACCACAACTAAAAAGTGCAAAATAAAAACTTTTTACAAAAAAAGAACAACCGACTTCCAAAAAAGACACTACAAAGTCAAAAATAACTTTAATTTCGGAAGTCGGTGGCAAAAAACGAAAGTTCAAAACCAAATACACCGACTTCCGAAATTAAAGTTATTTTTGACTTTGTAGTGTCTTTTTTGGAAGTCGGTTGTTCTTTTTTTGTAAAAAGTTTTTTTAAATGTTGGCAACGAACTCTAAAATGAAACACAAACAAAACAGGAACAAATTGTTTTCCCTACAAAGTTCCAATCTCAACACTTTCCTAATGGTAGCCACACACGTTACGATTTGCTTGCGCAAACTTAGGCTTGCGCAAATTTGCTTGACGTCGGTATTGACCACACACGTTACGATTTGCTTGCGCAAATTTGCTTGACGCCGGTATTGACCACACACGGCTCAAATTTGCTTGTGATATCATTTCTGTTTAGAGACCGTCCAGGTGTGTTACGCGGTAATGGCATCAATTGATGACGCTTTGGCAATAGTTGGAGGAGACGGAGCGCGCGAGGGAGAGGCAAATGTTGCGACCTCGCGCCCCTAGCCGCCGCCGTAGGAGACGCCCTGGGCGTCGGGAATCGCGAGCCGATTTCCGGCCACCGTAGGCGCGGGCTTGCGGACGGAGAGCAATGGCTAGCTCGATTGTTGATAAAAAAAAAACATGAGGGCAGTCTTTGGGGACTGCCGATGGAAGTGAAAACAGTATCCTATAATATTATGTTAATCCAGGTAATAAACTATCTATCTGCCTCATCCAAATCCTATTAGTAGCATAACATAATGATTGAATACTATCGTGAATTCATGCACGCCTAGTACTTTTTGTTAGGTTTCTGCTCAGATATTGTGCACAACGTCTAATGATTGAAATACTATCTTGAATTCATGCAAGCCTAGTACTTTTTGTTAGGTTACTAATAAATTCTACTCTCCCTCCGTCTTACGAATTTTCGATCAGGTTACGTGTCCTGACGCAAGTTTAACATTTTTTACCCATCCCATAAAAAGTGCACAACGCCGCCAAAGAAGTTTTTGCTTCAAAAAACTACTGAAATTGGAACACATGCCCCACACACGCTCAAGCAAATTTGCGCAAACTCAAATTTGCACAAGCTTGGAATCGAAAATTGAAAATCACACAAGCCTAGAAATTTGCGCAAACCTCCCACACACGTAACGATTTGCTTGCGCAAGCCTAAGTTTGCGCAAGCAAATCGTTACGTGTGTGGTCAACAAAAATCGCTACAAAAAAAAAATGTACGTAGGTACAATAAACCGAACCATGTGCGCCGCGACACGACTGATTTCAATGAATTTCTATGAAGTACCTTCCGATGCTAGCGACACGTCGACAGTCGTCGGCACGTCGCCTTCTTAAAAATACATAGAAACCAGTCCTGTCGCGGCGACACGTCGCCTGCAGTTGCCGCCTGTGATCAACTACGGAATTGTACCCGGCGCACGCCAGTAAAGCTCCCAGTCGACAAGATTTTTTCCGACACCTTCAATCGTCTTCATCGTCATATTTCAGCCAATAAAACTTCCTCATGAATCACTCCGTCCATAGGTGAAAACCGTATGAAAATCCGTTCGGTAGGTTAAAGAAATCTACCGAAATTTGAACACATGCCCCACACACGCTCAAGCAAATTTGCGCAAACTCAAATTTGCACAAGCTTGGAATCGAAAATTTAAAATCACACAAGCCTAGAAATTTGCGCAAATTTCTTCCCACACACGTAACGATTTGCTTGCGCAAGCCTAAATTTGCGCAAGCAAATCGTAACGTGTGTGGCTACCATAAGTGGTTACTCACGGGCACCATGTTCTGCATGCACGCAATTAACAAAATAATTAGTTGCACAATTAAAGCATGGCTCACGATGCACACAATGGCCAGATTTCCCACACAATGGCCGATAGTGGTCTGCTTACTATTGTCTCTGGCGCATTTATCGTGTATCGCGCCAGTGAACTTAGATGAAATGGGAGACTAGCATCAGATCTGGGAAGAAGTTTTTGTTTTAAAAAGAAAATGTTTGTAACATTTTTTGAAAGAGGAACCTGTAGGATAATCACACAGTATAATACAGTAACAGTACTACGTCTTGGCAGTGGCGAAGTAATAACAGCCGCACGGTTCGATCCATCAGGTTAACTATCATTTACGTAAAGTTGTGTGTCATCTGCTAGAAGATCATTTAGCAGATTATTTTCATTTTACAATTTATTTAGATAACGGAATCAGCTCTAACAACGCCTCCTTCGGAAAGTGATAAAGTATTTCATCTTTTTCCTTGTATTATTCTATCAATTGGTATTATTAGTATAGGACTGGCCTTGACCAAGGCCACAAAAATTTGTCTAAATCGAGTTCATACATTCGGTTCTACGTAAGTATATCTATTAATCTTATCGAACGCGACCCAATTATATAGATAGTTTGGCATCAAGATGTCATTTCACACTAAGTGAGAAAGGTCATTTCTATTCTTATTTTAATTGCATAAATGAAAAGAAAGTAGGTGGTCTTATTATTTTCAAGTCTGATGTCTACAGATCATAAATTATTACCTGTACACAAAACTAAGATGAAGAATTAAATTTTATCAAGGAGGAGGCAACAATACGGCACTAAATTAAACTTTGGTGACGTTCCCAGTCTGTCCCAGTCACTTTTCCCATACATTTCGTGGAAAAGTACTTCGAACGAATACGCTTTTTAATTTAATTTCCTTTGAGAACAAGATAGTTAAGGAACAAAACACATTTTGTTTGTATATTCAGCAGTTTAAGGTCGAGTAATGGACCACGAATTATGAGAAATGGCCTATCTACTTACGTCAGTATCCATGTGCATCGCAAAAACCTCAGTTCAAACCTACACTTTGTAAAAAAAAGCCTTCTTACCAGAATTTCAAACAGTTTTCGTTATAAAAATCAAACTGACGTCACTTAACCTCCCCACATCCCTGTGGACCTATCCATCTGTAGGGGTGAAACTTTCTTCACAGCTCTGGGAATTAAAGCAAGGTCCCAATGTATTTAAAAGAAAGATAAATATCAATGGAACGTCGCAGGAAGTGTAGTAACTTTCTTTAAACATGAATCCTCAGTGTAAAGTTAGGGAAAATAATTGTTAAGCAAATTGACTACCAACTTAATATAAAAGCTTCTTCGTCTTACAATATTAAAATACAACTGTCATTTTTAGGGTTCCGTATTAAAAGGGTGCCAAACGGAACCCTATTACTAAGCCTCTGCTGTCCGTCCGTTCGTCTGTCTGTCGGTGGGCTGTATTTCATGAACCGTAATCGGTAGACAGTTGAAATTTTCACAAATTGTGTCACTTTATTTTTTTATTATTTGTTGTTATTAAATTTTATAATGCCGCTGCGTTATAAAATTTATGTTACAAATAATAAAAAATAAAAAAAAGTTAATAATTAAAAATAATATAAAGTTAATCATTAAATGGGGGAAAAAGAAATTCATTCAAGAAAAGTGTTTTAGATTCGACTGGGAGTCCGACTCAAACTTAGCCGGTTTTTTAAATGTTTTGGGAAATGGCTCTACATCTCTGAAAATTGAAGTAGGGTGTCAATTTGCTTAACAAATTATATCCCTGACTGTACATAGTTAGGTAGTTAAAACTAGTAATGCTGCATCAGACAATTGTGTTCAAAGCTAAATGGGTATGTAAGGGATTAAGTTTTAAATTGATCGTTTTGTTTGTTACTGTTCGTATCCTTTTTACATTTCAATAATGGCTTGTTGCAGTTTATTGTAACATCTAGGTCTGGCTGCCATCTGACTTCCACCCGCCTAGGACTAAGGAGCACTCCGTAGACCTTTATAAAAAAAAAGCTGAGAGGTGTCAAGGGACACCCGGCTGGAACGAAGTTATGGAATGAACCTCACAAAGGCATGCCACTAATTAGTACCTGTGGTCGCTCACAGATGGCGTTATAATAAAAAATAATTATGGAATGAACCTCACAAAGGCATGCCACTAATTAGTACTTGTGGTCGCTCACAGATGGCGTTATAATAAAAAATAAAAAGTATCGTTACAACTTTTGGTCCCAATTTTTTCCGTCTAGCCCCCTTTCGCAACGCGCGAAAGGGAACTTCGTTCCAAAAAATCCCTACGTGCCTTACTGCCTCATTGGTCTAGTGGTCGCAAGCGCAACTGCTGAGCATGAGGTCCTGGGTTCGATTCCCGGGTCGGGCAAAGTGATTTTGTGTTTTTTTATCTGGAATTGCTCAGTAGCAGCGTCTGGATTTATGTTCGAAGGACGTCAATAGGCTCGCCCCCTATTACTTGGGACTTAAAGATAACTGGCGAAATGTGGATGTACAGTCACGAGCAATAACATAGAAACGCCATGAAACTTCAAATTCATGTAGCAACAACAAAATCGCAAAAATAAGTATGCTTACTGTGTCCAATAATTATGTAAACGTTAAATTGTGTCAAAATTAACTACACGTTTTTATCAAATATTCGTTAACAATAGATTACCAAAAAATAATATTAACTTTTAGTAACATAATTATGTACCCAAGGAAATATCAAAAACATGTTTACACTACAGTTTCGAAATTATGTAAACAGTTACAAAGCAGCAGTTTCAAGCAGCTTGAGCTTGGAAATAAGTCGAAGATCGACTTCGGCGAAGCAAAAAGGAGGGTTATGATTTTGACCGTATGTTATACTGTATACGTATGTTTGACTGTATGTATGTATGTATGTATGTTTGTATGTATGTATGTTCATCTGTAACCTCATAACTTCTAAACCACTGATCATAATTTGGCAAATGAGGTATCGTTGAAAGCGTCCTGATCGTCCGCTGGTTATAAGGTATGTGACGTTACATTAAATTCAATATGGCGCCCTCTAGAGGACATAAAGTGACGAACGAAAAATAAATTGTTAAAAACATGCAAAAGTGAGACTGCTACGTACGGCGCGGCTGTAAAATTAATACATAAATACAATTAAACATAAACAAAAAAAAATTACCGGCTCTGCAAATAGGTACTTAATACGAAATTATAACCCCAAAATAAGTAAAATAAAACGTAAGTTTGAAAACTAAAACCCGACTACTGAAAAATCACGCTCTAAAAAGTTAGAAACAAGAAAGAAGATTTTTTATATACAATGTCGCCCATGCGCATGTGACCACCCGTAATTTTCTGAATATTCATGAAAAAATATCGAAAATAAACTTCAAAAGGGGGGGTCTATCTATAACATTTTTCATGTTATTCAATATTTAATTTTTTAAAGATTTGCTTTCTGTTTTTTGACACATCTCCGAAGTTTATGGGTCGATTTGGATTCTGTTTATTATTTCCAAAAGCTTATGAGTTATTTTAACAGGTTAATTAAAATTTTTACAAAAAATTATCGACTACGAAAGAAAAAACGAAATCGAAGTCATTTTTTCGGTAAAAAATTGTGTATTTATTTAAAAAAAACTAGTGAAAAATGTTATAGATAGACCCCCCCTTTTGAAGTTTATTTTCGATATTTTTTCATGAATATTCAGAAAATTACGGGCGGTCACATGCGCATGGGTGACATTGTATACAGGGTGGCAGGGACATCGACGCGAAGCCAAAAAAAATCTCGCGAAAAAAAATCTGCTGCTTCATACATTTTGACCGCGTAGGTATTGCACTTTTCTATGAAACAGCTGTTTTTTTTTTAAATAACCGACGAAAAATTTCAACGCAGGGGGGTTCAGAATCATGTACTGAATCCATGGTAACCGGCTTCGCATCGATGTCCCTGCCACCCCGTATAGATAGGCTTTATTAATAATGATTACGTTTGGTAACGAATTACAAAACTGATTCTGTAAGCTCTTGTTTTATTGCAGTAACCAACCACTATTTATGTATAAAACTGTAATGTATTCATGGCGTTGTATTAGTCGCTCAGCGAGCTATTTTCAGGGTTTCTCTTAGGGATAGGGTCCGAAATAAAATAATACAGCAAAGAACAAAAGTATCGGACATAGCTAAGTAATGGACTGATACAGGCTGATGCTGATTGTATTAATCATCCATCACTGAATTCGTCGAATTCTGAAACCATTGTATTATACAATTATTATGTCCTTTATTTCATTTATATACATATAATTTACATTTTTAAATATTTTTATAAAAACAAAATAATACAAAAACATTTAAAAATATAAAAAATAGTAGCCCACCGGTATCGGGAACAGGGTCCAAGCTACCGGCGGTCAGGGCTCCAGAGAGAGGAACCTCCTGACAATGCGAGCCTCCTCAATTATTATTATTATTATGTTTCTATGTTTACATATCTCGGGACCATGGGGTCCCGGTCCTTTGGAAGGCGTACGAGGAGCCGAAGCCAACTCGCAGAGGCCCCTTAGACAATTTTGAATGGAATGAGGCACCAACCGACGATTACACTGTATGCACTATGCAAGTGCACCCAAGGATAATCCCCGGTTGGTGCAGGACTATTGCAAAAAATGAAAACAAAAAAAATATGGGGCTATGGGTTTGAGTGGCTATAGTGGATTGGTTACTTGGAACTATGGAAGGTCTATGTCCCCTGCCTGATCAATGTTATGGTATGCACGGATAAAATGGCAGGGGGTGACTTGCACACTCAATAATGGGCCCCCGAAAACGGTCGCTAGCACAAAGTGTCGTAGCGACAAGGGGGCAACATGTCCTGAGGTGCTTATGAGGAGTGGAGCGGTATTCCACGGCTATCAGGACAATCCCGGAAGTACGGTCAAGATCCCTACCAGCATCTTACTGGAATACTTCCTTCCTCCGAGCACGTTTGCTCTTGCGAATCTCCACTCAAGCCAGCCAATTAAGGCAAGAATGAGGTGGGAGCTCTGTTCCTCGTCAGTATTCACTCCAGCCGGCCAATAAAGGCAAGCCAGAGATGAGGAACAAGATTTCTCCCGGGAGATAGGGTCCGTGGGGTCGCTACTGCCCAACAGCTCGCCACATGCTGCCCTGCGGTTTTCTGTATCTCTCTTGGTCTGGCTCCTCATCCTAGACCTGTTCCGGCAAAGTAAACTGTACCAGCACAGACCTAGAGTTTGGAGCGCGTCAACGTAGAGATACGGCGGTGGGGTTATTATTATTATTATTATTTATTTTTAAATCGGATAAAAGAATCCATAGTGTGTTAGTAACAATGGTATATGAATAAACTTAATAAAAACAGGAAAAAGTAGGTATACATTCATGACAATTTCAATAACACGTATACAATTTCTATTACATGTGTACACTTGTGTACATGTTATAGAAATTCTCATGGATACTTAAAAATTACATTGAAAGTGTAAACTTTATACTGATTTTTGTTGCGTTTATATTACTGTGAAACCAATGTTTACCCAGTTTTGATAGTTTCGATGGTTAGGAAATTTAGAAACAATTGTCGTACAGTTACTTTTTGAATGGTAGAAGTTAAGATATTTTAGAAAATGTGACTATGTATATATATTATTGCTCGTGACTGTACTAGGTATAGGTACACTTCTGCCTAACCCTTCGGGAAATACAGCCGTAATGTTATGTAACCCGTAAATTGGTCTATTACCTTCGGTACCCTAATTACGTAAAACACAATCATTTCGTTTTGAAACAGATTACTAATCCAATGCTTCATAAATTCGAAATTTAATTCTGCTCTGCAACGTAATTATCGCTTTGAATGTTGTTGAACTGTCAAAATGAAACAAATGAACGCTATCGCATTGCTTCTGCAAGATACGTAATAACCCTACCGGACACTATGATTTCTTTCAAAACATTTCCTATTTCTACAACGGCTTTCGACAGATTTGACATAATAAGTTTTTTAATAGCATGTCAATTCAATACATTTTCGACTTTTTCATCAACGTTAAACCTCGTGCAGACTGCCGAGACGCGACGACGCGACTCTAACAAAACAATTTCTAAGAAGACTTCAAGTTGGAACAATTACCGGAATCGCATCGCGTGAGTCTGCACGAGGTTTTATCGTTGTCTTCTGCAAAAGTAAACAATTTCACAGACACAGTATTGAAGTTAACTAACTTTACTGCATAAAATCTATATACATATAATAAAATTGTAGAAAAGTGGTGTCTGTACAATGGAAATATATGAAAAAAAAAATAGCAGGGGTTGTTATTATATCGATGCTGAACCCGAGATTGTAATTAATTTTTTTTTTGTCTGTTTGTCTGTTTGTCTGTGTGTTTGTGCACGCTAATATCAGAAACGGCTTATTCGATTTAGATGCGGTTTTCACTAATATATTGTAGTAAGTTTCACTTAACATTTAGTGTTTATTTCATGTCAATCGGTTCATAAATAAAAAAGTTATGTCAATTTAAAGAATCACATCGAACATTTGTTATAGGTTAGGCATTTCTTTCCTTGATTTTCGGTATACTTATCTTAATTTTTATTTAGGGTTTGTATATAAATATTATAAGTATTTGGTATAGGTTAGGCATTTCTTTTCTTGATTTTCTTTATTAAGTATAAGTTTATTAGCTCAGGTTAGTAATTAATTTTTCTAGCAATTCTTTTGTTTTATAAAGTTAGTACGTTTGGTTTACACGTCTTAACACTTATTACTTAAACTGTGATAATTTTAGACTGTATAATAATCTGTAAGTATTTATAATTTAATTGTTTACGATAGTACGTGTTTACTAAATAACTGTGTGTTAAGTAGTAAGTACTATTTTATTGTAAGAATGCCTCGAAGAAGATCCAACCTCTCCCAATGTAGCAGAAATGCTAAAAGGATGAGATTAGTTCGATCACAGGAATCTGAGGAAGGTCGTGAGGCAAGGCTCTCTGCAACTCGGGAACATCAGGCTAGGTTTCGTGCTGCAGAAACTTCGACTCAGCGGGAATCTCGACTGAGTTCTCGACTGAGATTGTATAAACTCAATCTCCTTTGTATTATATAATTGCATAGCACAGGTGTGAGTACTATGTACTAAAGAGCTACCATTCACCGGGTAATGTCTTTCATTGACTTGAATGTGGCGGCTGAGAGTATGTCATGCTCACTCAGATGTCTCGCTGATGGTGGCGCGTGTGTTGGATCATTTAGCTCCCTTCAAAATGGTTGAGCTGAATGGTGCTAATCCATGTGTCATGTTCGTGAACGGGCGCCGTCAGTTGGGACTGCACCCTAATTACGAAACGCAAACTCAATTTTAAATTGAAACCAATTGAAAAAGATTGTCAGTCCATTGCTTCATAAGTTCGACAAAAAGAATCTGCTTAATTTTTTTTGTCGAACTTATGAAGCAATGGACTGGCAATCTTTTTCAATTGGTTTCAATTTAAAATTGAGTTTGCGTTTCGTAATTAGGGTGCTGGTCATCTCTTAGCTGCCATGGATTATTTTAATTAATTAAAATTTTTGAATTGTTCTTTATTTTTATCTTTTTATTACGGACGCTTTTAACGTGCACGTCTTTTTACATTGTTCTCACATGTATAATTTCAACATGAATAATGTAACCAATTTTATGTAACAATTTTTTGTTTAAAAGAGTGTCTGTGGAGTTTCTTGCCCGTTCTTCTCCATAGGTACCTACTACGTTTTTGGAATGGGCAACTAGCTTCATATTTCTGACTGACTGACTCCTTGACAATTCAAAAGTGCCTGTACATGGTTTAATTGAAATAAATGCTTTGAGTTTGAGTTTGATCTTGAGTTGAAATCGTTCTCGAATGGTCGAGGTCGCGAAATTTTTTTTTCATACTAATGGTGACCCCATTACTATCATGTACTTACCAAAAAAATCATGTGTATGAAAAAAGTCATGAAAAAGGTTGAAAAACACTGCCCTACATTAATCCTACTAATATCCTACTACTACTACTATAAATGCGAAAGTTTGTGAGGATGGATGGATGGATGGATGGATGGATGTTTGTTACTCTTTCACACAAAAACTACTGAAGGGATTTTGATGAAACTTTACAATAATGTAGCTTATACATTAGAATAACACATAGGCTACAATTTATAAAGATTGTATGTGATTTGGCCATAATATAACGATAAGTATCAAGTCAGTCGGAAAAATTCCTGCCCTCTGAGATCTATCTTTGCGTGCGCTGCCTTAAATTTTTTTTTTTTGGGTGGTTAATCATCCAATGACTTCTCCCGCTTTGGGCGGAGCGGAAGGGCGTGTCAGACTCTTACTGACTAAAACCCACACGTGTTCCTTCGATCCTTGATATCTCTTTGAGGCGCGCGTGGAACACGATGCGCCGTCGACCCCGCCTGATCCTTATCGGACGGCGAGCTGCCCGTTGCTCTCCGTCCGCAGGCCCGCGCCTACGGTGGCCGGAAATCGGCTATCAATTACCGACGCCCGGGACGTCTCCTACGGCGGCGGCGGCTAGGGCTGGTAGGGCGCGGCCTTTGCCACTCCCTCGCGCGCTTCACCTTCTCCTTCGCGAGCATTACTGCTTTGCAGAAGGAGGTGACGGCTTGCCATGCCCTCTCGCTCCGCACCATGGCCTGAACCAGGGCCGGACGCGAGAGGCCACCGCCGCCGATCGCCTCCACGAGGACACGGCGGTGGTCCACCCAAGCCGGGCAGACCTCCACCGTATGCTGCGTGCGCTGCCTAAGCCGTTAGAGTTACATGAAGAAAATGTATTGTGGGATTGTTTGTCTTAAAGAGTTCTAAATAAAAGTCCGCGACAGCATCTATCTACCTTTTATGTGGAAGCCTTTATAACCAAAATAGTGAGCAATAAATACAGTTAAATTGAATACTTTTTTTACATTGCATATTTTAGAGTATTTAGTTAATTCTTATCAAAATAAATACCTTCATCGCTTTTGGTATTTAATGTAGATAAAGTTTGTCTTTTACACTAAGTAATTTGGATAAATAGTTTAAAAGTTAGATCGATAAGAATGACCTGCGATATTGAGTCGACGGCGCACAGAACGAGGGTGGAGGTGCGGGCCAGCCAGGGGATGACGCGCCAGAGCGCCTTGCTTAATAATTATGTTCGAGAAATAACGTAAATAACGCAATTAATTGTTGAACTGTCAAAATGAAACCCATTGCTATTGTAAGTGCTACGCAATTACCCCGCTGATTTAGGACATGTTACACGTTCCTGTGGGATAATTTCCGACATCCACGCGGGCGAAGCCGCGGGCAGAAGCTAGTTTAAACTAAAATGTGACAATATACGTAATTCTGGAGTTGTCAATTCTGCGAATGAAAAAATATTTTCTACAATAGCATGCCGTCCCCCGACGCGACTTTTAAAACTTTCTAAATGATTTTGTTTGAGTCGGGGTTTTTTTAATTTAAATCTTATTAAATTAAAAAAAAACAGGGTTTACTTATGTCGTTTCACTAAGCTCGGAAAATATTTTCAAGATAAAAACTTCTATTAGAAGAAATGCACAACGAAGTCCAAGCCCATCAAAATAAAATCCCCCCAAACAGATTGTTTTTCCATACATTAGTAAACTGACCAGCTTTTACTCCATAAATCACGAATGTTTAGAAATGATTTATATATATTTTTGAATAACCCGAATGAATACGATCACGCACGAATGTAAAACGTTAATATATTAAAAGGATAATGCAAATGACCAGAATACGGGCTGGTCATCAATCTTCTGAAAAAAGATGGATTATGTAGGTTTTAGCTGATTTTTAGGGTTCCTCGTACCTCAAAAGGAAATTATTCAAAAAACAAAAAACCCGACTGCAAAAAAACGTAACTGAAAAGTGAAAAACAAGCATTATAATCTATAGAATTTTGGTATCGCAGGGACAAACAAAAGTTACACCATATTTCCGGTTATTATTGTTATAATTATTATTGTCCCCGCCTGCGATACCAAAATTCTATAGATTATAATGCTTGTTTTTCACTTTTCAGTTACGTTTTTTTGCAGTCGGGTTTTTTGTTTTTTGAACAATTTTCTTTATTTCAAGTTTTTTAGTTTTATTAATATAATCTTAATTTGGAATTGACTCATTAGCAGCTTTTATTTGATACCAATATTGTTGTAATTTATTTTAAAAAAAACCTTCCCCTCCCTTTTTTTGTATTTGCAGATGCAATACATAAATATTATATAGCCTATGTCACTTCTACGATTAAGACGAATCCAACGACACCTCATATGTTAAAATCCATCAAGCCGTTTAGGCTACAGAGCGTGCCAAAGAAATAGACATACATACATACATACTCTCGAAAAACATTACCCTCCTTCTGGGGCAGTCGGGTAAAAACAGAACCCTTATACGCGACACCGGTTATTGCTATATCGTGTGTTAGTGTTGCGTCGCGCGACAAGTCGCGCTGGTCTGCAAAAGCCTTTATAGGATCATTTCGTTGTCCCTTTGTCTGTCTGCCAGTCTGTCAAAGTGTCAAGAACCTTTTTATAAGGAACTCGTGGGGAGATCAAGTTCAAATTTATATTGTATTCAATATTAATTTGTAGGTTTACAGTCCCTTGGAACTCTAAAAATATCAAGTTTCTAAGTCAATGCAATAAAAAATATTTATGGCCATTTATGAGACATATTTTGATACTCACAAATAAATCATCCCGTTGACCTTGAATCATGGCAAGAAGCAAGGTCTCACAGTCGCAGCACAAGTAAAGGAAAAAATTTGAAAAATGTTAATTAATTGTAGTTTTGTCAAAAAAATACAAACTTACATTTGCAGTTGGTGAATTGACCGTGACGTATATCGACGTATGGGAGAACATGTTTTTCAACTACAAAGGTAAGTTGGTTCTTAGTATATATTCATTCCAACTACAGATGCTTACATTGTGCGTGGTCCGACACTCACTTGCCTGTTTTTTTTATTGACGCCAACTTTTTTATTTTTTTTGGGTTCTGTACCTGATTGGTGCCAAATGGAACTTTATTACTAACGCTCCTCTTTGGTTACCATCATCATTTATCATCATTTCAGCCAAAATACGTCCACTGCTGAACATAGGCTTCCCCCAAGCACCGCCACTTCGACCGATTTTGTGCTTCCCGCATCCAGCGGATCCCTGCGGCCTTCACAAGGTCATCGGTCCATCTTGTGGAAGGCCTTCCAACGTTTCGTCTGCCGGTACGCGGTCGCCACTCCAGAACCTTTCGGCCCCAGCGGCCATCTGTTCTACGAGCAATGTGCCCTGTCCAATACTGTCCATTGCCACTTAAGTTTGGCAATTCTTCGAGCTATGTCGGTTACCTTGGTTCTCCTACGGATCTCTTCATTTCTGATTCGATCTCGTAGGGAAACTCCAAGCATAGCCCTCTCCATTGCCTTTTGGATGACTTTTAGCCTTGATTGGTTGGTTGGTTACCATGTGTTGAAGTATAAAGTTCGTTCCATGTGTAAATAATCGACCGGTATGTTTTGCATAGTAAGTTAATCGGCCGCTAAACACGACAGAATGGATTTTCATACAAACATTGCCAGCCGGGCGCTCGCATGTATTCGACCAGTACAGCAATTTCGATTTATTTTAAAGAAGGTTGTCAAAATAATGCTCGGATTTCAAAGCATGTTCGAGAAAAGTAAATAGTGGTAGATCGATCACATTGGCTGTTGTGACATGTTGCCTATATAAAGGACTAGCTTTTGCCAGCAACTTCGTCCGCGTCAAATTTCTTGTTTCATCATAAAATAAATCCTTAAGATACTCGGCAATATTTTGGAATTTTACCTGTTTTGTTAATATTATAATAATTTATAGATTATCCAATTTACGTTTCGAGATTTCGAAGCTGAAATTATTTACACAATCTCGAAACTTGAATAACCTCTGGACTGACGGCCGGGTCCCCGTGGTCCGACGTCAAAAAGTGTTGACTGACGGGCGGACCATTTGGACCCCACCGGCCACTCAGTTAATTTTGAGTATTATTTGTATTATAAATAGTGTTTACTTTCGTGGAACAGGTTTATAATTAAAGTCTATGAACGAACGATGACATAAAACATGACATGACCGACATCTGACAGTAAATTCATTGAATAAATTCAATATTTATTCAGTTCATACGGTCTGCGCGCAAAATGGCCGCGCGTGTGGTGTTTGTCTCGTGTTTTGTTTTCGATTTTATTTTGTTTTAGTTAATTTCGGTAGTCCTCAAGCCTTTGTGTAGTGTTTTCCCATGAGTAAATAACATCATAAGTTCGAATGTACATTCAGATTTCAGTATAGTGCAACGTAATAAAAACTGTGATCCAAATAAACTGGTTCGGTTTCTTCCGTGTTAAAACTTTTAATGGCGTGGTCAAACGTGGTGTTATTTTTGTTAAAAATAAACAATTATATCAGTTGAATCTCTGTTAGCTATTGTATAAATGACGAACAAAAGATAAACTTCAGTGTAAAAGTGTTTGTGTGTTAAGTGATAAGGAGAACAAAGAAAAAAACAGGTTCCGATAACGTGTCGGCGGCCCGTCGGGAGGTGACGTCATCGCGTGGTAAGTCATACATAAATTTTTTATTTCAATATAATGTAGGGGGACGTGTAGTTTTTTATGTAATTCTTTAACGTTAAATAATATATCAATTTAAAAAAATAATAATAATTGATAAAAATATTTTCAATATTTTTCAATTATTTTTTTCTTTACGGTAATGGGGAAAAAGCCCCCTTCTCGTGACTTTACATTAAAATTAAGAATATAATAGGAAAATAACATTTAGTTATCTAGTTTTATTGTGTTAGCTTATTTTATACCGATTCCAACTACGTAAGTATTATAAATAGCTCCCATACGAAACTTTAGAGATATAGTCGTTCTAATCTCAAGTGGCAGGCTTCGTGGGGGGTCTCGGGACCACCCACGCGCAGCTTGACAGCTAACGGTTTTGCGCCGGCGCGCGCGTGACCGTCCAGAGGATAAGTAAATAACTTTAAGTAATAACAGCCACCCGGGTAGATCTATCAGGTTAAGCTATGCTTGCCGGGGTTGGTCAGTGGATGGGTGACCATCTTTACATACCGAGACTCCTTAAGCCGTCAGTCCCGGCTGTCATTCGTGGATATTTGACAGTCGTTACGAGTCGTCAGAAGCCCGAAAGTCTGACACCAGTCTTACCCAGTTACTGGGTTGTCGAGGTCAGATAGGTAGTCGTTTCATGTAAAATAGGTACTGGTATTCAGCTGCATCCGGTTACAATGGAAACCGACCCCAACATAGTTGGGAAAAGGCTAGGCAGAATGATTGATATTTTTAAATAAAAATTGTGAATTATTTCATTATCTGTCAAATCTAAATGCCCACGTAGCTTACGAGTCTCATAAATACTTTTCTCATGGGCTCACAAAAGCGATCATTCGCTTTTCAGACCTAGACGTTATCACTCAATAGAGAATGAAAGGAGATTACATGTACTCGTAGGCTTTGGGCGTCTAAAGCCGGATCGTGGTATCGATTCTAAAATCTTTGTTTGTTATTTTGTTAGTCATTTATCTGTGGCACGTGGAAAGTTAAGCAGCTTTAAGGTATACGTTGATATTATGTTTTACATTTATTATTATATACAAAAAATCCGTTACAAACGTAGTTTAGAAGAAAAACGCAATCACAGAGACAGGCACGAAAAGATATACAAGTTTTTGCCACGGAAACGTACTACAGTAAAAATACCCTATATGTTACCCAACACATTTTCGTAAACGATTCCGATTAATCTGTTTCATTTTGACAGTTCAACAATATACATTGAGTTATTTACGTTGTTGAGCGGATTTTTTTTTCGAACTTATGAAGCAATGGATTAGTAAACGATTCAAATTCTGATTGATCATGCATGTATTACGTAATTACGGTAGTGTACTCTACTTTACTTTACTTTACTTTACAGGTAGACAATATATCAATTCCGTAATACATTGTTTTCAAACATCGTCATTTTTCAACCAATTTACACAAAACCTTTAATCAATTATACAGTTAAACTTTCCTCATGAATCACTCCGTACATTAGTGAAAACCGTTTGAAAATCCGTTATGTAGTTCTTAAGTTTATCGCGTTCAAAAATACATACAGACAGATGCAGCGGAGGTACTGTAGCGGTTAGACCGCCACATACAAAAACTACGAAACAAAAAGACATGACGTCACACAATTCCTACATCTCGCAGTTAGAGTTTACTGAGCGAATAACATAGATAAGACTATCCGAAATCAACATATGGGCAGTTGCCCGCCAGACATAACAACCCGTCTGGTTGGAGGATCCTCCCTTTTCTATGGTGGATGAGTGAACTTTACACCCTGTTCCTCATGCCCCTAAATTGGTGACCCCGAGTATGAACGTCAACGCAGCCTTCGTGCAACTACTTCAGCGTGACGTCATCATCATCACTCCCGCAAGCTTTCGTGAGGCGAGACACACAGCCAGCCAGCACCCACGGCTTCAACGGGTATCCTGACCACCAGCATGCAGCGAACGCGCATTCCTGGTCATCACCCTCAGCCTCATCAGCAACCTTGGCACAGCACCTGCACTTCCGGCCGGTCTCACAAGCAGAGCCTATTCTACCCTCTCCTGGTCGACGCAAGCAGTCAGCCAAAAACCCGGCGCCGTACCACATCCGACTCACTGGATGACGACGCAGCGCCTCCCCGACTCACTGGGGAATCACCGCAGACAGTTCCGACTCACCGTGAACTATGCGGCACCCGGTTCCGACTCACTGGAACCACAGCTGGCACTGTGAAGCATCGCAAGATCCAAGATTCAGCCCACTATCGACCTCCGGTCTCCGGAGGGGAGTGATGTAGCGGTTAGACCGCCACATACAAAAACTACGAAACAAAAAGACATGACGTCACACAATTCCTACATCTCGCAGTTAGAGTTTACTGAGCGAATAACATAGATAAGACTATCCGAAATCAACATATGGGCAGTTGCCCGCCAGACATAACAACCCGTCTGGTTGGAGGATCCTCCCTTTTCTATGGTGGATGAGTGAACTTTACACCCTGTTCCTCATGCCCCTAAAGTACTTTGTTTTATAATATGTCGTGATATAGATGTATAGGTATAGATAATTCAAGAGGCGTATGGTAAATGTCTACGACCCCGTACCTACCCAAGCTTGGCATAAGCTCTGGCGCTGATAATAAAGTTAAATTACAAGGGATAACTGCTAATAAAATTTATAAAAGAGCCAATTGCCCGCCATTCGTTAGATTTCTTACTGAAACCTTTTGTGAGACGATAAGGTTACTAGTATTAAGGATAGTTAAAATGTCAATGAACTTTTATTCTGCTGCAGTGCTTGGGTTAATACGTGTGGCATGATTATTAACCTACTATAACGTTCACACTGCTTGGACACAGGCGTCTTCTCTGCGAGAGAGTGGGTTATACCTAATCAGCCATGCGGGCCCAGTGCAGTTTGGAAATTACAGGTGCTTGGTAAAAATATAAGAACTCAATATTAATATATTTTTTTTTTCTTTATCATTTTAATAAAAAATGATTTAGATAAAACGCATTAAAGATGTGTCGGAGTGGCCTTGCTACGTCACAATCTTTATCTACTTATAAAAATCAATTTCGAAAATGGCTCGCTCGATTTTTTTTTTCTTGTTTTATTTGCCTGCATCCTCGTGTGGTTTATGAAAAAAGAAAATTAGGAAAAAGCCGAAGAACCAGCCGAAAAATCGAAATCGAAAATTTGACAGGACAACGTCTGCCGGCTCAGCTCAACAGCTAGTTCAATATAAAAACTACCGGGTAGTGACGTCATGCCACATTTTAACTCAATGCATTGCCGTAACCTTTTGATTAAGTAAAAAAATAAAAAATACGAGTACGTGTCCAATATTTTTTAATAATCTACCTGACGAATAAAAAAATTGTCAACATCCATATTACCTACTGTGGGAATATGAATAGCTGTAAAGAGTGCGCTTGAGTGTAGGTAAGTACGTCCAACCCTGGGTCACAGCCTGGGTGCCTAGTCATTATGTGCTACAGCTACGTGACTTTCCTAATACAATTGCGAAAAATCTGTTGATCCCAACATTTTGTATGCAAACATAAAAAAAACTGTGGAGCACCTGATTATTTTTCGCGATTTCAGGATTGGACCCTCAGTAAAAGTTATTACTAATATGAGCACAATGATTAAGTTCTGTTATCTTTTAAAGTGAAGGCACGTGATCATATTCGTAAGAAGTTGGCAGAATCATTCCAGCGCTGATTTGCTGGATTTTTTTTCTCCTCTACCTATCGTTATTTCTCCTGACTAAGTTTATTTTGTTTATAAATATATATGTATCTATGTATAAGTATTTATTCTTTATTGAGTTAATTATCAATTATGTTGCACCTGTCATGTTTTGAATCTACATCACCCTAAGGTTGACAGGTAGAAAATGCCTCATGCATTTAGTCCGCGTTTGTACAGTATTTTTATACTTATGCATAATGTTATAATAAATAAATAAATAAAGTGTTCGTTCGTACTGATGTTGTTACGCATGATCATACACATGGCAAAACGAGGATTTGTGACATCACATTATGTTTATATGCTTTTATTTTGTCATTTTTTACAATAAGCTATCTGCTTAATAATGTAACAACTTATCAAAATAATTTAAAATGGGGGGTTTGGGTAACATAAATAAAAAAATGAGGATCTGCAAACCCCACATAACAGCACAATCTTATAATATGTACATATGTATTAAATTAGTAGTCACACTAACAATCATACATGTTGTATGTTAAGAGAGGTAATTTAGCCAATTTAACATTGCTCGGAATTATGTTAGTTTTTTATTTAGAATAAGATCTTTTTGTTAACTTGTATTAAACCTTTATATTAATAAATTCCTTTAAAAATCGATTAAATCAATTGACACTTGGTGACACGAATGTTACAAACTTCTATTAATTCATACACAGTGAACGGACACTTCTAAATAAATAATAATACAAATAAAAAGAGCATGAAACATACACATTCTTCTACTTAGTTTCAGTGCTCGTGTTTCTTGAAATAAAATGTTACAAACCTGCCTGAAGTCTAAACTTTATTTCCTAGACGTTACGATGTCCTAACTTCTCTTTGGTCTCGAGAGAACATATTTTCTGCACAGTTTTATTCACGGGATCATAAATAAAATGTAAATGTTTGTAGTTTAAGTATGCACTTCAAATGTATGTTGGTGGTTTTATTTCGTGACTGCACTAGTCAGAAAGGCAAATAATAAAAAATACACATGTATAAATATTTTATTTGGGACACGCACAAGAAATAAAAATAGTACTTACCTACCTAATATAAAATAAAAAAGGAACATTTACAACTAACAAAATAAAAATACAGGATGTTAAAGTTATTGCGTGCCATAGCTTCAGGGTGAGTTCAGTATCGATAAAGGAACCCGTAAAAAATAAAAATAATATACCTTTAAAAAAAACGAAAATTATCATAAGATGAACCTAATGTAGTACCTACTAATTAAATAGCGATCGTTTAGAATTGATTAGAAAATTGCTTAAAATAAATTTTTCTTTTGTTTAAATCCTAATTCATAATTTCCTGGAGTTGCCTACCTACCTACTATCGAATGCATTGAAATACCTATGCCTGAACACTTCGATAACACCGGGTGAAGGATAGGTAACTAGGTACGTAAATTACAATTCCAAGTATTTCTTCTTCCTACTTTAGCGTGCTTATCTCCTTCAAAATTAAAACCTACAAATGAAAAAAGTTGATCTTGCACCATTTTTTGTTTTTTTTATTATATTTTTATTTTCCCTCGGTTCCTTTATCGATACTGAACCTACCCTGAAGCTATGGCACGCAATTACTTTAACACCCTGTATTTTAAGAATAAACGAAGCAAAAAATAAATAAATACAAAAGACCTAAGGTCATTTTAATTTATTAAGAAGACATTGAGAGAGATTCTGAACAGATTCATCAAAAATTGCAATGAGAAACTCAAACTGCGAAGTTATCACAAAGCTATAGAGCGAACCTAATAAAAAACCCAGAGATATCGGATGAAAAAGTAGCTTATTGCTGTTGAGCATAGATTGCTGCAAAACAAAAGAAACTTACAAAAAAAAAAAAACTTCTTTAGCTTATAAAGTATTATATCCGACAGATTATTTAATAAAACTCAGGAAACCATTTACAATTTAACTGAAATAACATTTTTTTTATATAGATTTTTATTTTGTAAAGTATTATTTCCGCTAGATTACTAATAAACTGTCGAATAATTGTGAACTCATCAAACCATTTAAAATTTAACTGAAATATTTTTTTTTTATTTCTTTATTTTGTATAGTATTATTTGATATGAAGACATTTGTGACATCTACCGCACTGGGCCCGCGTGGTGGATTACGGCCCAGTCCCTCTCACTGAGAGGAGGCCTGTGCCCCAGCAGTGGGAACATTTAATAGGCTGATTATGTTTGTTATAATTATGTATATTACTAATAATAATACCAGTCTATTACTGTCCACTGCAGAGCAAAGACCTCTGCTCATACAGAGAAGGCACGAGCATTGATCCACGCTTGCTCAAGACGAGTTGGCAATTTCAGACTCATATTAACTATAAGTCCAGGTATCCTCACGATGTTTCCCTTCACCGATGTCAACAATGTCCAAGATAAACTCAGAAAGAACATATGAATTGAAAAAGTCACATTAGTACTTGCCCGGATTTGAACCCACTAGAGGTTGTGGGTGCACGAGGTTAGTGTCGATCGAGTTATGCACAAGGGTGCATGGGAGGCGAGGCCTTAACCGCTGGGCCATCATTTATTTATTGAATACACAATTATAACATCTTCACAGACTACATCCAAGGGGATGTTATAATTCACAATGGCAATATAATATTAGTTCTCACAATCTCTTAGTGACATTTATGTATGTTACTTAGCTCGTAATTTAGCTTAGACATGTTAGTGTCAGTTGTGTGACAAAGACAGGAATAACGCTGAGCCAAAGTGGGTACGTGCTTAGTTACGTTTACGATCTCGACCTCACTGCTTAATTTTCTACAACATGCACAATGTTGGGGTATTCCTGGAAGCGCACCAACTTTAAAACGCACCAAATGAAGCGCACCCAAAGTATTCCTCGAAACGCACCAACGATGAAACATAGAGAAGAGCATGAAGGATTCGTAATAAAGGATATCGATAGACGTTTTAAAATCCAAGTGTCCTAATTGTTTATTTATTAAAACTACCAGGAAAGCAGAAATTAATTGGAACTTAGGTGCTTAAGCGACTTACTACTTACTCGTAGCTCAATAATGGTTAATTTCAATAAATTGTGCACCAACGATTAAATGAACTGGAACTACAGTTATGGGTAGGATATAGGACAGTTTTGACAGTTTTATCTGTTAGATATAGTGAATAATAACGAACTCTTTTTATTTAATCGTTAGTGCACAACTTAGTGATATCGTTCAGGATCCTATTTTCTGTTCATTTCTGTCACCCTGGTACTTTTCTAAACCACAAATGTTACAATTTCAAAACCTGTATTTTTACCATTATTCAGCTAAGTAGTAAGTCGCCTAAGCACCTAGTTCCAGTTCATTTCTGCAAAATTAGGACAGGTGAATTTTAAAACGTCTATCGATATAATTAATTACGAATTCTTCATGCTCATCTCTATGTTTCATCGTTGGTGCGTTTCGACGAATACTTTTGGTGCGCTTCATTTTTTGCATTTCAAAGCTGGTGCGCTTCGAGGAATACCACACAATGTTCACGTGAAGAACAAGCTTAACGAGAATATAGCGAGTTAGTTTAAAACTAAGCTAACTACAATTCCTTTGACTAGCTGGCGTCGCAAACAATGACTAATTATAATAAACTTGTAGCTGCCATACTTTCTGAACTTCAAATTAGAAGGAAAGTCGTTTGGATGCATCAGTGTTAGTAATTTATATATGAACTAACATCCACCTTTGCTTCATCCACGTAATACCTTTATAAATTATAGTCTATGTTACTCAGTGCTACTGGTGAAACAATTTTGGAATCGGTCTTTTTGAATTTATTCATCAAACAAAAAACAAAAAGAAAAATCTTTATAATATTAGTGTAGACTAGCGATCAGCTCCTGCTTCGCTCGATTTTTGAGACTAGTTATAACATCAAGTTTTCTTTAATATAAGTAGGTACGTTTAATAATAATGTGCTATACACGTTAGTTAACCTTCTGTAATAAATCTTCTAAATGATGGTGAAAACCGAAAACCGAAGAAACGCGGAAACAGAATTTATAAATTATGATGGTATAGATGAAATTTTTGTTTGAAAATACAAAATTCAGGATGGGTGAAAACAATAGTACCTTCGTTACTTTTGGATGTTCTTTCGTGAAAAGGACATCGATAGAGGGATATCAGATTAATGCTAACTAATATCATTAATGCTAACTAATATCATTAATGCTAACTAATATCATAAACGCGAAAGTGCATGAGTATGTTTGTGTGTTTGTTATGGTTTCACGCTAAAACAGCTGGACGGATTTGGTTGAAATCGGCACATGGGTAGCCCATGACCTGGGTTAGGTTATATGACAGTTTTTGTCCCGATATTCCCACGGGAACAAGACTAATGCTGGAGAAAACGCGGGGTGTAGCTAGTTTGTCATAATTGTACCTCATCTGTAAATGAAAACAACGTTGTAATATTTCAATGTTTTATAAAGCGCGACCTTACGCTAATCAGAGGTCATTCATTAAGAAGGTCTGTAATTTTTCTTTGAAAGACCTTGTAGGGCTTTAAAGATGCGAAATATAGGTCAGCATATTAATTAAACATAAAACTGCTGAGTAATTAATAATTAAGGAATCCATTAAAAATATCGATGCTTCACTATCTCTGAACATTTTAAGTAAGGTGAAGCACTTAAAGTAATGAAGAATTAATTTCATTAACTTTTTCATTCCATTAGAACATGTACATTTATATTGATATCAAAAGCCAGTCTTTGGAGGAAGATCAGTAACTTTAAATTAGACTTTTTAGGGCGGAATAGTGATGGGCAGAGGATAAATACTCGGAGGATAAATACTCGAGTATTTATCCGAAACGGATAAATACTCGTTTTTACTCATTTTTATCTGATATTTACTCAAAATGATGGATAAATATATTTTTTACGCTTCCGATGGTTATTTTTTTTAATTTTTATGTTTAGTATTGATGTTTGGGCCTTCCAAAATACTACATTATTTGCCGTAGCCTACAATAGAGCCGGAGGCGTACAGGGGCCAGCCACGACGTGTTTTATATGTAATTTTTCACTTTTTGTATGGAAATCATGAAAAATTATTACCAACATATTGAGTTATAGGGGTTTAAGGGTTTCATAAAGGGGGTCGAAATTTTCATTATTTTTGCGATAGGACGCACCATTTTCGAGATATAAGCAAAAGAAAAAAAAGATAAAGTACTGTTTTTTCACCTGAAGTCGAAGAATTGGTGGGAATAAAATTTGTTGTCATGAACTAATTCCACTCCTTTTGAATCGCGTTTAAAAATAGTCTGGTCTAATGGGATCTGGGAGGCAAAAGTCCTCGCACACATTCGGGAGTGGCGCAAGGAGGCGAAACGCCAGGGCGTACCTCCGCTGCCGCGAGTGCGATTGTCGCAATCTTGTGCTGGCCACGCCACAATTGCGGCTATAAGTCCCCTGTTTGAGGAGTGGTTAGAGAGGCGCCACGGCGTTTTCACCTTCCGCCTGACGCAGGTCCTCACCGGACACGGTTGTTTCGGGAGGTTCTTGTTCCAGATAAGGCGGGAAATTCCTGTTCCGGATAAGGCGGGAAGAAACGCCCGGGTGTCACCATTGTGTGGATCGCCCGCAGTACATGGTGGAGCATACGGTGGAGGTCTGCCCGGCTTGGGCGGAGCACTGCCGTGTCCTCGTGGAGGCAATCGGCGGTGGTGATCTCTCGCGTCCAGCCCTGGTCCAGACCATGGTACGGAGCGAGAGGGCATGGGAAGCCGTCGCCTCCTTCTAGAAAGCAGTAATGCTTGCGAAGGAGGAGGTGGAACGTGTGAGGGAGAGGCAAATTTCGCGACCTTACGGCCCTAGCCGCCGCAGGAGACGCCCTGGGCATCGGAATCCTAGGCCGATTCCCGGCCACCTTAGGCGCGGGCCTGCGGACACTGTGCAATCGGTAGCTGGCCATCCGATAAGGACCAGGCCTAGGTCAACGGCGCGTTGTGTTCCACGCGCGCCTCTAAGAGATGTCAACTGACTTGGTCCGCTAGGGCCGATGCCTACCGGGGTCGCGGGAAAGTCTGAAAGGGATACCGTGGCCCCTAGCAACATACAGGCAACTGAAGGAACACGGGTGGGTTTTATACAGTCAGTAAGAGTCTGACACGAAGAGTGGGAGAAGTTATTCGTCAATTTCCCAACCAAATAAAAAAAAGGACTTATTGGATTCATGTGCGTATTGTATTTATCACTTGCTTCAAAAACCGTGAAGGAAAACATCGTGAGGAAACCGGCATGCCTTTTTTTTTGTTTTTGGTTGGGAAATCATCGAATAACTTCTCCCGCTCTGGGCGGAGCGGAAGGGCGTGTCAGACTCTTACTGACTAAAACCCACCCGTGTTCCTTCAGTTGCCTGTACGTTGCCAGAGGCCACGGTCTCCCTTTAGGACTTTCCCGCAACCCCGGCAGGCATCGGCCCTAGCGGACCCCGTCAATTGTGCTGACATCTCTTTGAAGCACGCGTGGAACACAACGCGCCGTCGACCCGGGCCTGGTCCTTATCGAACGGCAAGCTACCCATTGCTCTCCGTCCGCATACCCGCGCCTACGGTGGCCGGAAATCGGCTACCGATTCCCGAGGCCCAGGGCGTCTGCGGCGGCTAGGGGCATGAGAGCGTGAAATTTGCCTCTCCCTTACGCTCTCCACCTCCTCCATCGCGAGCATTACTGCTTCGCAAAAGGTGGTGACGGCTTGCCATGCCCTCTCACTCCGTACCATGGCATGGACCAGGGCCAGACGCGAAAGGTCACTGCCGCCGATCGCCTCCCCGAGGACTGGGCGGTGCTCCGCCCAAGCCGGGCAGTCCACCGCATGCCCCACCGTGTCCTCCGGGCGATCCACACAGTGGTGACACCCGAGTGTTTCCTCCTGCCTTATGCGAAACAAGAACCTCCCGAAACAACCGTGTCCGGTGAGGACCTCCGTCAGGCGGAAGGTGAGGATGCCGTGGCGCCTCTCAAGCCACTCCTCAAAGAGGGGACTTATCGCCACAATCGTGGCGTGCCCAGCACTGGGTTGCGACAATCGCACTCTCCATGACGCCATGAGATCCCACCGGAGCTCTGTCCGCTGTGCCGTAATTTCTCGCGGCAGCGGAGTTTTACCTCCTCGCGCCTCTTGCGAGGACTTTCGCCTCCAGATTCCATGGTGGCAATCCGGCAAGGAGGGTCACCGCCTCCCCGGAGACCGTACGGTATCCCCGGACCATCCGGATGGCCATGACCCTTTGAAACGCGTTCAACCGGCGGGCTGGCCGCAACCTCAAGGAACGCGCCCACACCGAAACTGGCATGCCTGAGAGAATTCCTCGACGGCATGTGAAGCCAAGAGACCCATGGGCAAGTTAGAGACCCAGGGGCGGCTTTTAAACTCTAACACCAAGTTAGACACTAACCGCACGAAAAGAAGAAGAAGAAGTAACGCACAAATGTATAATTTTATCTAACTTTGAGAGTGATTGATGAAAATATTCATGAAATCATTGTTATTATAGGCTTTTTGTTATGGTTAAAGTGATTAATAAAGTACGGTACAAATGTATATTTTCAGATTGTCATTTATTTCAGTCCTTTTGTTCGTAAAATTGCAAAATTTACGGTTCATAACGTAACGAAAACTGTAGATAGTATTTATCCGCTGTTTTGGATAAATACTCGAGTAAAAACGGATATTTATGAGTATTTATCCGTTTTGAGTATTTATCCGGATAAAATCCCAACACTAGGGCGGAATTAATTGAAGGTAAAATTGAATTGAGTTTGTTAAGTGAATTCATTGGATAAAACAGCCGTAAGTTTAACAGACACCAACATTTGCTATTCCTATAATTTAAGCTTTAATTTCATAACAACTTGAATTTAAATTATTCTTACAAAGTCAAACTCAAAGCATTTATTTCAATTAAACCATTTAAAGGCACTTTTGAATTGTCCAAGAGTTCAGAAAATTTAAGCCATTTAGTTGCTCATTTCAAAACGTAGAATTTCAAATCTCTATGAAGAAGAACGGACAAGAAAGTCCAAGGACACTCTTTTAAATCAAGCAATCAATCAATTATTCTTCTTGCTTCTATATGTGAAAACAATGAAAAAAAAAACAACGGGTTGCACTCCGGGAGTGGCGGCAGAAGTGAAAACTTGAATATGAACGTTGTGCATTTTTGAATGGTTAGGGAATAATTTCGCACGAATTGCTTTATTTATCAGTATAAAAGTACTATCTTTTATGTGGTTAAATACAATATTCATTAGTAGTATATTTATTAATTTTTTAAATATAGTCTAACAAAAATAAATAATTTATTACCCATAAATATGGGTAAAATTCCTCGCAATCTTTACGTAATGTCAAAGACTATTTATTTTGATATTTACTTCGTGGGTAGCTAGGCAACGGATCTTACGGTCACGTCCTGACGCGAGTTTAACATTTTTTTACCCAGCCCAAAAAAAGTGCACAACGCCGCTAAAGAAATTTTCACTTCAAAAAACAAATATAATATTAACAATAAGGCCTGGCAGCGGCGCTCGTTTACGATCATTCTGAATCATCAACAGAATAATATAATATATGTAATAAATAATCTTTCATGCCTTTAATAAGTCTGAAATTAATTAATTATCAATGAAATGAAAGCAAAATATATATTACATCCAGTATTATTAGGTACTGTTTTGCCTTCATTTCATTGATGATCGGTCATACCATTATGCATGCGTGACTGAAAGATAGTATTGAAAATATTTCGTTTATATAGCTATGATTTATATTAATATGTATTATAGCTACGTCTGTGATGTGCTTTAGTTGGAAAAACTAGTTTCTTTAAATATGAACTGTAGTGCAATAAAATATTAATCGGCAAGCTAATGTCAATGATTTAATGAATACAGATTATGTCACCCCAATTTCTTTAACAATAAACTAATTAACAATAACCACAGCTTTTCATTTGTAAGTAAAACAAGTACAATGGATAAAGTTTACTTATATAATGAGTTACAGTTTATTTAATTAATTGGCCACACAAACGCGACTAACAACAATAGATCGCAATAGTTTACAGCAAAAATATAGCCTGTGATCCCGCCCTACAGTGAGGCCACATTACAGGGAAATACAGAAATTCCATTGCGATCAACGTATGTTTGAAAAGACATGTTCTTTCTTTGGTATTATTCGTCGTTGAGCTCCATAATAAGTTCTAGGTTGAGCTTGAGTAGCACGACTACTGACAAATGCGTGCACGGACTGGACAGGTTCCCCTCAAGTCTGTTTCGTTCTTTCTGAAAAGATAGTTCCAGACGCCAGTTTGCATAGTCCTTACATTATTTGACCAAGATTATAAGAGACTTGACCTCTGATTTTGTTTAGGCCTTTCTTCTCAGAGTAGTTAGATAGGAAACGCTGGCCTCATCTAGTTTTTAAAATATGATTTTCGTGTAAAAAATGTTTGTACAAACCTACTTACAGAAATATAGTACATTACTGTCGAGGCCAGCAATTAGGGCAGTGATGGACGATCGTGAAAATGTGGGCCGAGGCGAAGCCGAGGCACACATACGTGAGTCAATTTGTTATTTTCGTTTTTTTTTTTTTGCGTCATGTTTACCGCAAATAAATATATTTTCTTTCTTTTTTTTTTCTTTTAGTCCATCAATGCCTGGTTGCGGCCAAGGCTTGTATAGTACTTTCTCAAACAATGCATGGAAATTCGCCGATTGCCGGCCGGGCGCTCGCTTGTTTTTGACCAGTACAGAAATTTCGATTTATCTCGAAAAAGGTTGTCAAAATAATGTTCGAATGTCCAAGCATGTTTGAGAAAATGTATTTTTCGTGTACACAATTAATTGTTTATTTATTGGCCGCTTGTAAAATAAATAGTTGGCAAAATGAGAATTGATTTCAGCCATTAACACGTAAACGCTTAACATTTTCTAAAACTCACACATAAAAAACGGCTTTAAACTCCGAACAATTTCCGTAGCATCAAAATTCAAAATACTTTATTTCACACAAACCTACATGGGCGACTATGAAACGTCAGAAGCTAGGTGCACGGTCCCAATTGGTCGTTTCTGATGGAGAAGAGCCGGCAAAAAACTCCACAGTTACTCATCTCTACACAACCATCAACACACTGAAACTCGCCTACCACATAGCACAACTCAACTTGTTCTTCTGCACGTACCTACATGACGGCGAGGCAATAGCCAAAGCTTCAGTGAGTCGGTACCACGGGACCGAAGCGCGCGTGTTGACCAGTGTGACAGTTAGTGTTGTGACCCTTGGATTAAAATCTTACACCTCTGCACCGTTATATCATCCTGGTATGTCGAAATTTTATTTTATTTTTTTGTTCTAGAAAATGGTGGTGATCAGACATGAAAATAAATAAATCGTTATTGTAGGAAAATTGTTTTGAATGTTGTCTTCGAAAGTATCGTACGAAAATTATGTAGTTAGGTATAGGAGGAAAATCTAGGAGACGTTTGAATATACTTAGTGTGTAAAAAACTGGTTTGATATTGATGTTTGTATAGCCAACATAATAAATTATTATTGTTATTATTTCCTCAAGATTTTCCTGTGGTTTTCCTCATCAGATATTTTTATAACCAGTCTACAATATTGATTGATTTCAAATCTCGATATGATCTCACGGGAATTGATAACAGAATAAGCATTTAGATTTAAAACCTTGTAGTTGGACAGGTACCTACAGCATATTATTATATGTAGATACTAATTTGCTTTTACTGTAATTAATTACTTCAAGGTTCAGGTCAAAATAACGTAATAAATTTTGTTATCCGGAGATGAGCGACGATACCTAACAACGGGCCGAGATACACGTATTACATAGAGCTCTTCTCTTGCACAGTAAAATCTTCTTACGAAAAATGTTACAGAAAGTGCCATGCCACCTGTCTAGCTTGCTCACTGGTACCAGCATAAGTACCTTATATCTTATGACAAATATTTCCTCAAGATGTTTCAACGTATGGATATATTTTTAGGTCCATGTTTATTATTATATTATGAGTATGGTGATGGAAAGTAATTATATTCAAATGAGTAATTATATACATTGCTCTATTCTCTTGAATGCACTCATAGCACTCAGCTTTGATAGGAAATGTAATACCTTTAAACGAGCAATTCTTGATATTATCTGCATCTCGAAATCGGATTTTAATGAAATTTAGTATGCAGCGATTTCGGCGGCGATAAATCGATATATCTGGGTTTCATTTTTAAAAAACGTATTTAAAAAAAACGGAGCAAAGCTAACGGACCAAGATATTAATTATAGTATGCAAACCTACAAATATACTTGATAACATGCTTCAAAAGTTGGTTAATCGATTATTAATTCGATCAAAGATATGTTTGGTATCGATTTTGCTTTAACGTTACCTACACGATTAGTAAAGGTGGTTTTTGTATGTGCTATATCAATAATAAAATGATCTATGAATTATTAATAATCAGTGTACACGTAAACTTATCCTAAGATAATTTGAAGCTTCCATTAAAACAGTTAGTTTCACACGGTAGCAACGGTTTGTTATTTTTACTAAACCATTAATATATACCATCTGATGCAGTGACGTATGTATACAGTTAATGCTAGTTCTCACGACGTCTATATCGCAGAAGGTCATTTTACCCAGACTCTGACTATTCTGAGTCATCATCATCAACCTAGCCTATTCCCAACCATGTTGGGGTCGACTTCCAGTCTAACTGGATGCAGCCTATTTGACCTCCACAAATCATTAACTGGGTAACACGTTACCCCTTGGTAAGACACCCAAGTAGTGTAAGATGGTCCACATCTGTGCATAGGCGTCTCCCTGGACCTCATACCAAATAATAAAACCAAGACAGAGCGCTGCGAACAATACAGTGAAGCATGCCAAAACTACACCGCGGCTCTGTGCATACACGCTCATACGCACACATTTACAACCTTTTACAATGACACTACAATCAAACTACACCACACAAAGTGCACACATGTTGACCAAAACGGCTTCACTGCACTGTTGATAGCGCTGTCTTGATTTTTATTTTGTCTAAGTACTGGACAAGGATATTTCCTTAATTATGGATGATCTAGAATCAGAATCAGAATCTTTATTTGTTAAACATAGGTAGGTACATATTGGTGTTAGGTTAACATATTTGAGCGCTATGTTTTGCCGCGAAGGCATACAAATTTTATACACACAACTAACATACTTAAAAAACTAAATAAAACAAACAATAAAAACAAAACCAAAAATAAACCAAAAAAAGAAAAAAAAATTACAAATTATCATTTAGAAAATCTTGAACATTGTAATAACATTTTTCTACTAACAAAGAGGTGAGAACTTTCTTAAATTTTGCTATGGGCATATTTTGTATACTCTCGGGTATTTTAGTCTCGGCTATTTTAGTCTAGTTTATTTTTAATTCTTGTGTTAAAAAAAAAAACTTATTAGCATTTAGACACATATATGTTGACTTATTCATAGACTAACCAAGCTAGGAGACAAGCTTTCCTTATGTAGGTACATAATTATATATTAATACTAACCGACTTTAAAGAGGAGGAGATTGAGACTTCTAATAACTCGAATTGTTTGTCTGATACTGCATTCTAACATTTCCCAAATTATTGAAATGATTAGGTAGGTACTTTATATTCAGACGAGTATAAAATCTTAGTAGCTGATCCTTTAAAAAAAATCATGCCCCGATGAAAAACTTCAGAGTGAATCAAAGAATGAAACTCTAGCGATGGATGAATTCAGTTTTAAACAAAAATGCATCGTCTGGAACTCAAACCCACGTCCTCCCAATGGCAAACCAACCGCAGGTTTACAGTCACTCCAAACCCATTACACTACAGTTACTAAACCAAGAATAGAATGTTTACGGCTCACCTTTAATTAGTTTAATGAATCAGTTAAACTGACTTTTACTTAACTACGCAAATAGCAGCACGCTATTTAATTAAACCGGGTTCAAAGTAATGCCACAAAATAGATAAGTTACAGAAGGCTAGTTCTATACAACGATCGAAATAGGCGCACGCACACATAAACCTGATGACCTGATTCCACCATCTCCATTTCACTAGGCGCTTATTTATCCGCACTTGTTTGATTATATAATATCCCGTCTACTCGTAATTGCGCTTCGCCTCCACATTGGCCAAAGTGTAGAACTCTCTGCCAGCGTCTGTGATGGAATTCCACATATAACCCGTCAGCCTTCAATACAAGAGTGAACCGGTATCTTCTGGGCCCGCTCGTTTCATTGTTGACCTCATCTATAGCTTTCTATCAGACGAGATCGAGGTTAAAAACGGGACAATAAAAAATAAGAATAAACTCGGGTCGTGCCATTAAAGTTGAGACTTGACACACGCAAACATTGACACGAGAGTTTACGTACAGCGAGTACAGTGCACTCATGATTGGTTTTTGTTTGAGAAATGCCGAAAACGCCATACAAGTCGAGTCTCGACGCACCATGTGGTTTGACTACCGCAGTAGATGATTTATGGGTCCCTCTAGTGGTATGAGGTCCCCGCCGGGGCGTCATCAGGGCGGCGGAAAGAGCGGCAGGAGGCTCGGTCAAGTCAAGTCACAACTTTAATGGCACGACTTTTACTTGAGAAATGCAGAAAACGGCATACGTATGTATGTCGTTACAAAAACCAGTCGCGAGTGCCCTCTACTCACTGTACGTACACTTGTGTCAATGTGTGCTTGCGGTTTTGCTCGTTGTTCCTATCGAGCTGATCTTCTGTACCCATCTATTCTGTGGTAATGGGTTTTCGGATCATATCACAGTAGGTATTCATGAGCCTTTGATGTGGTTTCATTAGAGGGAATATGTGATTTTGTTTACTTAATCCTTGTGTAGTATTGGTGGGAAAAGATGATTATCATATCGAATTAAACTAAGCAAATTGGAGACGTATCGATGATTTTAATTATCGATGGTTTAAATAGTTTCGTGTGGTTTATAGAAATTAAGCCATTGGCGAGTGCAGTTAAAGGTTTCTAAGGGATTATGTTGAGAGGGTTGGCAGTACCGTTTCTATGCCTATTCAGTTTCAAATTTCAAATGTTATATTAATCATTTGTGTGTAATGAATACAAGTTAAGTGATTGGTATTCGGAGGTCTATTAGTTCGTGTGATTTTTGACGGGCTGATTATTTATAAACTATTTTTTTTTTCCTTCAAATAATTAGTGCGGATTAGTGCCAGGATACTGACTTCTTTGCTGAATAAAGATAGTTAAAAGCAAGCCTATATGAGCCTGGTCAAGCGTCGGATCTCGTAAATTTCTGAACGATGCTGACTCTGCTTTCAAATTATTATTAAGTCTTACCTGCTGATACTAAACATAGTAGCAAACTGTTTTATCTTATAATCTAGGACATCGGATTTCCCGGTTTAGTGGTCAGCGTGTCCTGTGACACATACCTACCTCTTCTAACTGTTTCCATTCTTCTCTATTTTTAGCTTCTCTTGACCAGGTTTTCCCTCCAATACTATTGATATCATCTGTCCATCTTTTAGCTTGTCTGCCTATTGTTCTTTTGCTTTCAAATAGTCTCAGACAGTGGAGCAGTGGTGGCCCAGTCGTGGGTTCGAACCCAAACAGGTGTTTTACTTTGTGTAAATAATTTCATCACCACTGCTTTCAAAACGGTGAAGAAAACATCGTGAGGAAACCGGCATGTATAAGACCCAAAAAATTCGAAGACATGTGACATGACATCTACCAACCCGCACTGGGCCCGCGTGGTAGATTACAGCCCACTCCCTCTCACAGAGAGGAGGCCTGTGTCCCAGCAGGTAGTGGTAAAATTAATAGGCTGATGATGATGAGACTCAGACAAATAAAATACTCCCAACAAATCATATCAAGAAACAATGATAAAGTCAAAGCATTACATTAATTGTCTTTTAATCAAAAATCAACAAGTAACTCAATTACCGTAAGCACACAATTCAAGTAGCTAACTAATTACTCACTTGTAATTAGGATGAAAATTATATGGTATACAAGCCGTTGGTATTATTTGCGCGCGGTAAACAAAACGGTACACATTACTGCGCTGGAACACATCAACACTACATTTGGCAGGGAAAGAGGTTCACGGAGGAGTTAGCAATGGAGTGCTAAGTGCATATTTTTGGTTTACTTTAATTTGTTGTGGCAATGTAATAAGAGATTTGTAGATTTGCCAATTTCCTAGTGGTCATTGTTCCTGAACGTTCCTGAAAATTTTCGAATTGATGATATTATTTTGATTTTGACTATGCTATCTGCCTAACCTTTTCCCAACTATGTTGGGGGCGGCTTCCAGTCTAACCGGATGCAGCTGAATACCAGTATTTTACATGGAGCGACTGCCTAGCTGACCTCCACAACCCAGTAGCTGGGTAATACGATACCCCTTGGTAAGACTGGTTGTCAGACACGGTTTCCGAGGCACGGAGGAGTCTCGGTGTGTAAAGATGGTCACCCATCTACCGACCAACTCCGGCAAGCGTAGATTAAGCTGATGGATCGACCCATGCGACTGTTATTACTTAGTCACGAGCTTGATTCGATTTTGACTACGGTAAAGGATAATAAATAAACAATAAAATAAGGTAAAATGAAATAGGTATTTAATATAAAATATTGCTCTCATTTTACATTAATATACTACATCCTGTTTTGTAAGTTGCCAGACGCGCAGACCAAGACATATTTACTCATTACTCCATTTGCTCGCTACTCTGTGGTGAGATTGAATCAACATGACTGTTTCATTTCACGATTGTTTGTACTTTGTGTGTGGGTACGACCTGTGGACTCGTTTGAGTACGTTAAAGTCAATGTAGTGAGGGCCTGGGGGATTTGGTACGGATTTTGGTGATGACGTTCAGAGTTGCATTAGAATATCTTTTGAAATAAACATTAGGTAAGTAATATAGGTACCTATTACTGGTTTATGGAAGAAATAAAATTTCCTACAATAGCTATGGTGATTATACTGTAACAAAATGAAGAAGTTCAGTTTGTTGAAGTTCAGAAGGACAAGAATTTCAGTTGAATAATTTTGACGTTGATGATGTGCCAAACTGTCGATTAGTAAAATTTAATTATTTGCTAATAAAATATGGCGAGTTGTAAATGGACAAGTTAGCAAATTTTTTGAAACACCAATGGCTGCTTTCCAATTGGACGATAACGACACGATATCGTGGGACTGGTAGTTTCATACAATTACAACTAAACGCTTTCACACTGGGTCGTTGTAGTCAACGGTATCGTCGCCGATTGCCGCCATTGATTGTCGTGCCAATATCGGCGGACGACACAGTGCCCTTGTTCAATGCAGTGCAGTGCTGCCATTATTTACCTCGAATACACTATTACAGTTTTGGAATCGAGCGACGATGTATGCTATTGCTGGCGCGCCGCGATTGTTCGACACTGCTGCTGCCTGTGGCATACCGCATGACAAGAGGCTGTTGGTTACATCGTATCACATACCGATATCAATACGTGAACGATCGACGACAACGATATTCATTTTTTTTTTATATATATTTTGATATCGGTGTCGTCCGAACTGACGATACGTCGTCGGTGTAGTATCATCGCAGTGTGAAAACTGCCATTTTGTTTTCTCATATTATGTTAAACAAATATTGAAACACTCTAAAATATTGAAATATTCCTGAAACATTCCGAAGTATCAGCAGGTAGTTAAATAAACATAAAAATTCCAGCTTCATCGATACCTCGTTCATTACAAATAAATTGCTTTTTCCAATAAATATTCAATGTAAAGTGGAAAACTGCGTCAGATTGATTAAATTCTGTTTACTTTAAAAATCGGGGTACAAAGAATGGAGTAGGTAACAGTGTACTGTGATCACCGGTTTGCCAAACGGGGTGATTTACCGTAATCACCACAACAAACCTGTATAAATTCAGTGGGAACGTCTGCAAGTTGTAGGTCGTTTGTTCGAACCCAGACAGGCATCACTGCTCTTAAAACGGTGAAGGAAAACATCGTGAAGGTACTCGCATGTCCAACTAAAAATTCGAAACCATATGACTTCGCACTGTGCCTGCGTGGTGGGAGTTTTTTTCACAGTGAGAATGCCTGTGTCCCAGCAGTGGGAACATTAAAGACTGATTATGAAATGATATAAAAGGAGATGAAATTGCTCATTAAATTAAACCATTTCAAGGATGAAGCGAAGCTGCGTTGCTATAGCTGTTATTGGTCACTCATTAAATGGTTTTTCAGATTGATAGTTTTTGAAACCTTTTTCCGTTTCTTCACCTATCAAAATGCAAAAAATGTATGTCTGTTACCTTTTTACGCCTAACGGTCGAACGGATTTTGATAAAACACTCACATAGAGCAAGGATAAGATTCTTTTCATCTCGATAGTAAGACTCCGTGGGATAATTTCCGGTCTCCCCTCGGGCGAAGTCGCGGGCAAAAACTAGTTTGAAATATTTTCAGGGACAAACATAGTGCGATCGTTGGTCGGTCTCGAGAAGTAAACTCTTCTGTTCTTAAAATCCACTAAGGTACCATTATATACCCATACATTACTGCAGCCTAACTATTTATTCATAGTCCATCCCGTACGGTAAAGTTATGCAAAGCTGGCTGGAACTTATATGGGCACTATGTTCAGTGTTACTTAGGAGTTCAGTACATGAACATCTCGGAATGCCTACCTTACTTAGATAGGATAACATAATGGTCTTAGAACTTAACTGCATGGGACTTAGCTATATAAAATAAAACAGCTATTCCTAATAAAACTTATTAGTATTGCAGTTTTGTATAGAACAGCTCTGAAATTTCATTGGGAAAGCGGTCAAAATGTAAGGAACAGCTTTTTTATATTTCAGAGCTAGTTCTTTGTTACAAATCATCAAATATATCAAATCAAATATTTATGCTGGGGTCGACTTCCAGTATTTTACATGGAGCGACTACCTATCTGACCTCCACAATCCAGTAACTGGGTAATACGATACAACTTGGTAAGACTGGTTGTCAGACTTTTTGATTTCTACCGATACGTAACGACTGTCAAAGATCTCGGGGATCTTTGACATTCGTTACGTTATCGGCATGACAGCCGGGACCGGCTTAACGTGCTTTCTGAGGCACGGAGGAGTCTCTGTAGGTATGTAAAGATGGTCACCTATCCACGGACCAAGCCCGGTAAGCGTAGCTTAACCTGATGGATCGACCCGTGCGGCTGTTACTACTTAGCCACGAGTTCCTCCTCCTCCTCTTCTATTATGAGTTGTCCATACTCATTAGTACCTACGTACCTACTAGTGTTCTGAAAAAGTTTGTCCAGGTAATTTGTTTTGACTAGGATCCTATCTACCGTCGGGTAATACAAGCGTAACTTAATCCTACCTCATAATATCCTACACTACCATACAAATAACACGGATATACCAGCCCACCACACACCAACAACACAGCTGTCTTCCATAAACCTCAACAATTACACCATTTCACTTGACAGGTGTAATTCTGCTCTCAGTTTGTTCAAAAACAAGTTTTTAATATCATTCCCTGCGCTGGAATTTCCTCCTGTTTGTTGAGTTTACATCGCACATGCATATAAACAAGAACCGGAACAATTATCTGCTTGTGCAAATATTTTAAAGCTACGCGGTGAGCTACTGAGAGCAAATTAGTTTGTTATTGCAGTTTGCATGATGTTATCTTTATTCATCGAATTTTTTTGGATAAAAAAGAAAGAAAGAAGAAGTATTTATTGAGACAAGCACAGGAGATCTCTAAATTAAACTAAAACACACTCATTGAAACATAAATTAAAAAAAAATAAAAAAACGAGGCAGTCTGAGACTGCCGATTGAAGTGAAAACGAAGTAACGCCATCTAACGAAAATGTCAGGAATTTATGTGGCTTGTTGTCAGTACAAGAACGAAAGCTAGATTTAAAAAAATCCAAAAAAATAAAACGGAGTGCGCTGTCAACAAAAACTTGCCTTAAGAATTTTCGATCAGGTCACCTGTCCTGACCCGAGTCTAACATTTTTTAACCATCCAAAAAAAAGTGCAATTCAATTCAATAATCATTTATTTTCTCTTCACAAAGCTGACTTAAAGATAATGCGTACAAAAGATGTCTCGGCTGTGTTCCACCTTTGTGAGAGACACAACAGCACAACGCCGCTAAAGAAGTTTTCACATCAACAATAAAAATAAAACAAAATTAAATTAAAATAGAAGCAGAAAGTCATGTGCGAGGCCGTAGGGCTCCTATCTCAGCTGGTAGGGTCCGCGTATTCTGATAGGGTAGGTAAGTGATGGAACTGGCAGCTGGTGTCGTTAAACGGTAGTAAGTGCATTGTAGAAGGCATTTTTCCGGAACAACTAAAAATTGCTAAGATCGCCCCAATTCATAAAAAGGGCGCAAAAACTGATCCGATAAACTATAGGCCTATTTCTTTGTTGCCCACTTTGGCAAAAATTTTTGAAAAGGTTTTAAAAGACCGCTTAAGTAGACATCTTAATTTGAATAAAGTAATTAATCTAAGACAATTTGGATACCAGAAGAATGTTGGTACAGGAGATGCTATATATACGTTAATAAATGATGTAGTTAAAAAAATTAATTGTAAAATGAGGGTAGCTGGTATTTACTTGGATTTAAGCGCGGCTTTTGACACTATTGACCATACACTACTTATCACAAAATTGGAGCACTATGGCGTAAGAGGTAAAGCTTTACAACTCTTCTCTTCGTATCTCAAAAATAGAAAAATGTTTGTCGAACTTGATTCTACACAACCAAACGGGTATAAAAACAGCTACAGGTCATCTATGCTAAACATTACAACCGGTGTGCCTCAAGGATCTATTTTAGGCCCTTTATTGTACATAATATTCACTAATGACCTAATCAATTTTATATATAAACTTTTTCCGCAAATGCAACTTGTAGTCTTTGCGGATGACACAAATGCCATCGTGGCAGCTAACGACATTCAAGATCTTACTGTTAAGGTGAATGCAGCTCTAAAGGCTTTACATTCTTGGTTTGATGCGAATATGCTGAAAATAAATACGACTAAAACTAGCATTATGTTATTTAAAACTACTGCGCGTAACAAAGATGATATGGACATCAAATTAAATAATGTTAGCATTGAGCTTGTCCGGGAAGTCAAGTTTTTGGGAGTACATATTGATGAATTGTTAAATTGGAAGAAAGAGTTAGCAGCATTGGATTCATCCATATCATCTGCTTGCTATGCCTTAAGAACTCTTAGGGATGAAGTAAGCATATTAAATTTAAAAATGGTATACTATGCGCTGATTGAGTCCAAGTTGAGGTATAGCATACAGTTTTGGGGAAACAGCTATTATTACAACTGGCATAGGGCTTTCGTTCTCCAAAAAAGAGCGATTAGAACCATTGTCCGCATTTGTCAACGAGACACCTGTCGACCATATTTTAAAGAACTTGGTATTCTCACAGTACCTAGCCTTTATGTAGTAGTGCTACTAAACAATTTCAAAAAGTATATTAATGACTACGAGACAGACGAGGACAGACTAGTAAGGGAAAAAACGCGAAGAAAAGATTTTGGAAATAAAATCATCCCGGCTTTTGGAATAGTTAAACATAGTCCTCAGTATCAGGCAGTTAAAATATTCAATAAATTACCGGTTGAGTTAAAAAGCCTACTGTACACAGGCTCATTTAAGGCGAGGCTCAAGGCATTCCTGTTGGAAAAATGCCTCTATTCATTAGATGATTTATAGTCCTCAAAAAACTGACATGTGTGATTATTTGTCTATGGGTTATAATTGTTATAATTATTTTTTTGATTATTGTTTGCGTTTATTTTACATTTGACATATGGTTTTTATAATTTATGTTGGCATGGTATTTTTTATTTTTTTATTTTTTTAACCTTAATAATATTTCGTAATTTAAATTAAATTGCATGATTTTTTTTTTTTTTTTTTATAATAATATCTGTATCATCGTCATTTTGTAACATTTGTGTATATTTATGTTTCATGTTAGATTATTTCGAACGCAATGTATATTGTTACTGAATAAATAGAATTGAATTGAATTGTCTACCTTTGACTATACCATTATGGATCATGGCAAAAAAAAATATTTTGTCCAAAAAAAAAAAAATCTAAATTCAAAATATTTTATTTCACATAAACCTACATGGGCACTTTGAAACGTCAGAAGCTACGCACGGTTCCAATTGGTCGTTTCCTATGGAGAAGAGCCGGTAAGAAACTCCACGGTTACTCTTTTATAAATAAAATAAAAGGTTTTACAAATTTTACAACAAAAAAAAATAAAAAAATATTGTGTTATTCCGTCAGGTATGCTATTAAAAAACATTGGACACGTACTTTTAATATTTTATCGTAATCAAAAGATTACGGCGATAGTTGAAATGGGGCATGACGTCATGCATATGTAGATTTTACATTAAGCTGTGACGTAGCTCCAAGCCCACACTCATCAACTTTAATGTGTTATAACTAAATATTTTTTTATTAATATGATAAAGCAAAAAATACGTGTTTAATATTTTTTTACTATCTGACTGACTCTTTTGAACGCCATAGTCACATATACGTGACAAGCAGGAGCGTGTCCTGTACGCCAGCGACACAAATATTTGAGCATTTTTGTCACATATTTGTGTCGTTGGCGTATGCTGGTGTTCAAAAGGTGACGGACTAAACAGTTTTTTTTTTTTGACCCAGGCATCATCCCTATTGGCTAAGTAGACGGCCGGGGCCTATAAAATTGCCATTAAATAAAATTGCTTATGATAACGTCTTGATATTTTACCTTCAGATCATTCTGATCTGACCGAAATAAGTAATGTGTGGCTGTCGCCTATGACGGTAGGAGTGATTACTATTAGAAACAAAAGTTTAAAAATACAATAGATGACGTATATTTACTAACCTAATCCGCTTAACTGTTCTTAAAGAGTCATAAAGAACCCTGTAAGAAATCGACATGTGTTTCACCTCTCAACGAGGCATCCTCAGGATGACGATTGACTTGTTGCGACACGACACGAAGTGGTGCCATACCAAGCGCCGAACGCAGTGCGGCGCAACACGTAGTCTATCGTATTTTATAATGGATTTCCGCAAAGTCACGTCAATTAGCAATCGTGAAACATTCAGTCAAATTAGTCTATTCAGATTAATCTATATATATCCATTTGTATGCGTAATAGTAGTCCTAAAACTCAGTTACGGTTATTATTACACTGCGATATGAACTAACAGCTCTTCAAACCTAAGAACCGCAATGCTGTTTAGCAGTACATGGGAAAACTGATTCACAAAGAGCTGGTACTTCTCAAATCGTCTTATTTAGAAATCCAAAATTTACGTAGAATTTCCTATTCATCGGTTTTCCTCTAATTCGGTTTCCTTACTATAAACCTATCTACACAGCAATCTGGGTAATCTGTATTTTCCATTTAATTCTCCATCGTAAACAATGAAATCGTACGGGTTGCGTATGGGTTCGCGCGCTATACAGCGTGTCTCATAAATAAATTTACATTTCGAATGGATGCTGCAGGTAAATGGATTGAAGGAGGGGAATTTTCCTCTACGTTGCGTTTACACAGACAGACAGGCAGTTTAGTAGCCGAGGAAGCACGTGAGCCAACAAGCTTGAAGTTTTGAGTACTTTATTTCTGAACAGAGTTTTTTTAAAGGTTAACATTTTGATCATTTTATTATGTTTGTCATTTTTGTTAAATGTGGTGTACAAAGAACTTTTAATAAATAAATGCTTTTTATCCTTTTGAGGGTCCGTCGCCGACACGTTTTTAGTCCGTGACAAACTAACAAGGCCTTATCCCAAATTCGTAAAAACTTAATTTAATCCGTGCATTTTAAAATTATCAATAATATTTCATTTCATTTTATTTTATTCAAAGCACTTTTCAACCAACCTGTACACAAAACATCATTGATTTTCACTGTTTACGATAGTTTAAAATAATACAGAAACGCAAGGGTTCGTTATGTTTACAATATCGTGCTGACATGTTTTACGAGGTGCGTGGGCGCAGCTACTGGTATTAGACAACCACTTAGCAACTGTTTGTGAGCTATCGAAGTTATGTGTTGCCGTTTATTGTACACGATTAGACTGAGAATGTTAGGATGGAATGGATGGGCAATTTTTATTTAAATTAATTATGATTTCAGTAAATAATTCAATTTATTGTGATTTCTTTACATAAATTTTATTTCTAAGTCAAACGAATGACTATTGTTGATCTAGGACCAGGAAACCAATTAAAAATATAAATTTATATTAGCACAGAACCGGTCGAAGTGGCAGTGCTTGGGGGAGGCCTATGTTCAGCAGTGGACGTCATATTCATATTTGTTGAATGTATATGCTGTTGGTGTTCTTTAATAAATAAATATTTATATTCATTTATTTGCGTTCCACAAGGACACGTCTTTCGGATGATGATCTAAATTAGATAAAAACATTGTATGCTCTCTTAGAAATTAAAATATTATTAATGTATTTTAAATATACATACCATTTTAAAATTTGCTGTACCTGCAGGTTGTTGGTACAAAGTTTTCTGCATCACATCACAAACTACGCAAAGATCACATCACATCTGTGGTCCATCTCAGTCCATAGCCAGTCTCACGCTCACGTCTCTCGCAAGTTTAATACGATGGTACAATTTAGTATCCTTTCTCTCCTCATGTTTAATTCCGGCTTATGCATCACTGTTTATTCCATTCACCCCACCCAGATTTTCACATCCTCAATAGAATATTTACTCAACGATAAACAGGAGAATTCCAACTACCCGAAACCCAACAGAATACATTGAGCATAACTATTATTTTAACACCTTGCCATAAACAACTGTAACCTACCGAGTCGTAAACACAAAACAAGTGAACGTTTACGTTGTCGTGTAGTTAAGACTGGAACGCAGTAAATAAGTGAACGTTTACGTTACGTTGTAAAGAGGAAAGTGACTGTGAATGTGTGCCTTGCAAGCTAGATAGAATTACATGACTTCTTAACTGTCTGGTGGCTTTAAGGGCCCGGCGAACACGGCTCGCAACTGCAAGTCGAGATGGGAGGAAAATGCATTTGGAATATTGTTTTGTCTGTTCTGTTGTATTGTATTGTTTTGTTATTGTGTCTGTGTCTGTTGTGTGTTATGTGTGCTGTGTGTTGTTAGCGTTGTTACTAGTTATCGGAATTTATGATAAATTTGGATGGGTTCCGTAATACCAAAAATGATGAATGAAAACTTGATATTCTTTCATATTTTTTTCTATACTTTGTAACTTGATAATATAAGCTATGCTTCTGCAGAAACAATATGTCAAATATTGTTGTTTATAATTAAAAAAAAACAGTATGAAAACATGTCATTTAGCTGTAAAAATGTGCGAAATTTAATTCGCTTAAACTTCATTTTAGGTAAGTTTTTAAAAAAAAAAGATGTACGAGCCTAGATAAATACTGTATAAATCCGAATATTGACATAAAATTATGGAAATATGCTCAAATTGCAAATTATTTAGGTATTACGTTTGTATGGACAATTCAACGGTCGCCGCGGTCGAAGTATATTTTTATGGGGGTTATGCAAATGTCCTGCAGATCTGCGCACAACCATAGAAATGGGTTTTGTTGACGGAAGATTAGACTAAATAACCGATTATCAATAACAATCTATCATTTTGTCTATTCTTTCGTTGACGTCATGCTACGCGTGCTGGTAGCGTCGTGTGACCGGTAGTTGAGCTCCCAAAAATAGGGTTGAACTAAACGATGACTGATGCATGCATGCCGTCTGTCGGGACAGGTCAATTCACAGGTGCAAAGGCTATCTCTCAAATTCTTCTTAAAAAAAAAACTAATAATTTATTTCAATTTGGCACGTATAGGGCACTTTTGAAGGTCAAAAATTTACAAAAAAAAAAAAAAAGATTCTAGTCGCTTCTTCCAAAATGTAGTTTTCGTATGGAGAAGAATGGGCAAGAAACTCCACCGTTACTCTTTTAAATTGTATTTTGTATACATTCATTATATATAATTATACGTGAAAACGATGCACCTAGAATAAAATTACTATACCACAATAGGTAAAAAGAATTAAAAATTAAGCAATGACAAATAAACTAATTATTCAAAAAGCCCTTCCAGATATGGCCTTGCATTGAGGAATTAGACTCACATAAAATCTTAATAATAATAATGTCTGAATTTTCAAAGAGACCATGACTTCAAAGTTTCTTTCGGCATTTCTTTTAAATTTCAGCACCATATAGACAAGATATATATAGAAATGAGGTGTAAAAGTGTTGGTAACGGGTGACTCATGCAGCTTGAGTCACTATTGATTCTGCTAAATAATGACTATAATCGTCTGACGGATATCCGTCAGGCCCTAGAGAAAATCAGCCGTCAATTAGAAGTAACATTACCAAAAAATTACAGCTATCACCGAAAAATTCAAAAAAATGTCGAAAGTAACGTTTTGCGCGCGTCAATGTCAAACCGCGAGGCTTGACCCTTATAACTTTCTGTTTTTATAATATTTGTGTAACTGTCATGCATGAACAGTTCACCTCCTAGTGTCTTAAGGTTTTATTCATTCATGGTAATCTGTGAACAGCGCTGTGGGCTACATTATTACTTAAATTATTTATGTTTTTCTGTGTGGAATATTGCATAATGTAGCTGTTTGTTGTTCCTATTTAATAAAATAAAATAAAATAAAATAACTTTACATTATTCGGGGCACCTAAGGGTCAGGCTGTTCCCGGAAATGAACGTTTACGTTAACGTTACGTTGTCGTGTCGTTAAGAGTAAAACGCAGTAAATTATCGGTTGGTTCCACGTAAACAGGTCGTACAAATTGTAATATGTTTTGCATAATAATATGCACTTTGCGGCGCTGATGTGCAAATGGAATTATTATAATGGCTGTTGGGTTTTCATTTGGTTATGATAATGGTATTATTATTGTGAAGTATTGTTTGTTTGTTATAGTGGGGTTATTGACATTCAGTAACATATCAGCTTCTCATCAAATACATGATTAAAGTTCATAATCATCTGCCTAGTCTTCTCCCAAATATGTTGGGGTCGGGTTCCAGTCTAACCGGATGCAGATGAATACCAGTATTTTACATGGAAAGACTGCCTATCTGACCTCTACATCCCAGTTACTGCCGGGACCACTCATCCATGAATCGACCCGTGGGGCTGTTATTATTAAGGCACGATAGGAAGATGCATACAGGATAGGAATCTTTAATTAGTGCAACAAAAGACCAAACCAAGATATCGATAACCAAACCACTATGGAAAGTAAGTAGGTACCTATTTTCATCTATCTATTGTCGAAAGAATGAAAGAAAAGAAAGAAAAGAAAGAAAGGAAAGAAAAGAAAGAAAAGAAAGAAAAGAAAGAAAAGAAAGAAAAGAAAGAAAAGAAAGAAAAGAAAGAAAAGAAAGAAAAGAAATGGAGACACATGCATTTATTGGCATTGCAACAGAAAAATACAACTATAAAACACACACAGAAAATAGTTATTATAATGCTAAAAGAGCTCAGCATATTGTCAGATGAAAACACAAAGTGTACCACCTGACGCTGATTTTCAGCTGCAACCCACGAGTGCCATTCGCTTAAATATAAACGCATAGGGAAGTGTCTGACGTGTCTGTACATTTTAATAAATAAATAAAAATAGTACATTAAAGGTAATATAAGATAGGATAATAATAAAAAAAACTCATACAAAATCAAAAATAAAATGTTGTGAGAGCTGTGAGTATAAAATCCCATCAAGAAAACCCAGAACCTGGACTTTACTAATGTTACCTGTAAGGTCTGAAGTTTCTTACTTTGTAACCATACTTTATAAAAGATATAGAATATATCCTTTATAAAATATCCTACGTTGTATATAATACCTGCGTTTATTATCTACGAGAGTCATTTGATCATTATAGCGCCGCCCGAGAGCGCTGGCCCAGCAATATATTGCCCGCCAGAGCTTGCACTTTATATTGCTATTTTTCAACATAATGCGTTATTCTATGAGGAGAGAAGATACAAATAGTAGTCTTTTGCGCACTAAACTTAAACTAAGCATTTCTTAACGTGTAAATAAAATAAGATAAAATAAAATGGCTGCTCAAATTGGTCTATCTACACCATAGATTAGTACAGATGGTTCACTCCTCAAAATCATTCAAATAAAAAGCGACTCTTGCTACGACACAATAAAGTGCAATTCAGCTATCTAATTAGATACGCAACAGATTTTCATAAACGATTCCGATTAATCTGTTTCATTTTGATAGTCCAACAACATTCATTGCGTTATTTAAGTTACTGAGCAGAATTTAGTTTCGAACTTTTGAAGCAATGGATTAGCAATCTGTTTCAAAGCGATTCAGATTCTGTTTGATCGTGTATTACGTAATCAGGGTACAGGTCGCACAGCGCTAGTTTCCTACAGTTATATTCACCTAGAAGTTGCTTCTCTTTCTATCGGGTAAAGGCTTTTGCAGATCAGCGCGATTTGTCGCACGACGCGACACGAACAATACAAAACTTCACGGTATAACAATAACCCGTGTTTCGTCACGCGACCAATCGCGCTGGTCTGCACAGAGCTTAACTCTTGTATCTTCTGACTACGTCACTCCCAATGAATTCGACAAGTCGAGCCCGCAGCGTACCTACTTATAGTTGTATACCTAAAATGCGGAGTGATCCATCTGTATAAAGCTTTGACCCTACCTACCGTTGAATATTTCAGTCAAAATCAAATACCAGTATACTATTACTATTTAGTTTGACAGCTGTAAATCATTTCCGTCTCTTTCTAATTTAGGCCCAGTGGTAACGACCACAGCTTACGAGTTGTAGGTCATGAGTTCAAACTCAGGCAGGCACTTTACTTTGTGTAAATGATTTCATCAACACTGCTCTCAAAACGGTGAAGACATTATGAGGATATCGGCATGTCTCTAACCAAAAAATTCGAAGATTGTGACATCCACTAACCCGCACTGGGCCTGCGTGGTGGATTGTGGCCCACTGCCTCTCACAGAGTGTTAGCAGTCGATGCTTAATACGTAAATAAATCATTATAAAATGATATACGCATAAGATAAAGATTTGAGATTCTTCATTCCATGAAACAGTCGTTTTCGCTACTTTTATTTTTAGTGCAAATTTTTCTGGCAACACTACAGACAAACTTCATATGGAAAATGATTTATAACAACACATGTTTAAATGTGAAGCGATCGTTAATATGAAATTGTAGCGATTTAATGAGCCAGTAACTATGAGAAAGAATATTTCAGTTTGTTGAAGAAAATAAACAGAAAACTGTTCGGCCGGCTATTGGTGAATGGACGCATCGTGGAAACTATTTTAGCATGTGTATGTTAGTAGAACTAGTTCGAAAAAAGCTTCAGAAAGGCTGCTGATTACTTCTGATTTCTAGGGTTACTTACCAAGATGAAAATGTCTTTTCAGTCGGTTCAAAACCAGCGTCAGGCACTAGTTGTCTGGCATTTTTGCTGAACTGGACCTATTTGGCGCAGCCGTGAGGCACACTTTCCTGCCAATTTATTGCTTTACACTTTTTATTTGTTCCCTTTTTTTTCTTTTTTACTTGTTGTTTAATATGTTGTGTTGTGTGCCTTTTAGTCAGGTGCAATTTTTTTTTCTTTAGCTCTTTATTCCTTTTTTTCTTTATTTATTTATTTCTTTCTTTCTTTCTTTCTTTCTTTCTTTCTTTCTTCCTTTCTTCCTTTCTTCCTTTCTTCCTTTCTTCCTTTCTTCCTTTCTTCCTTTCTTCCTTTCTTCCTTTCTTCCTTTCTTCCTTTCTTCCTTTCTTCCTTTCTTCCATTCTTCTTTCTTCCTTTCTTCCTTTCTTCCTTTCTTCCTTTCTTCCTTTCTTCCTTTCTTCCTTTCTTCCTTTCTTCCTTTCTTCCTTTCTTCCTTTCTTCCTTTCTTCCTTTCTTCCTTTCTTCCTTTCTTCCTTTCTTCCTTTCTTCCTTTCTTCCTTTCTTCCTTTCTTTCTTTCTTTCCTTCTCCATAGCATTAGAATAAGCGGGTTTTACATTATTTAGCCTTATGTAAAAATTTGTGAACCACCGGGACTTTGAATGTAACTTTCTCAGATTCGAGGGGCAGACTAACATACCAAATGCTATGTTTGCTAAAGATGATTTATTTTGATATGTTCAAATGTATTTCATATTCAGCTCACTGAAACCAAAGATACCCAAAAAGAAATATGGAAACACGGTTTCATTCCTTCAAAAGTTTTTAGACCATTTTGTTGTTTTATTTCCGAGGAAGTAATATTTTCCGGGAATCCAATTGTAGTAATATTTGTAACAAAATTATGGGGAACATCTGTTTCTCAGAACGAGGAATGGCTCAAGAGGGAGAAGTCGTTCAAGGCTAATGAGATCATTGGCTTTTCCCTTGTAATGGGCTATTAGCTACCCAAGTTTGCAAATAAAGATGAATTGCATTACTTCTTGAGGCAATCCGTGGTACAAAGACAACTTTTGGTTTCAAGGAATAGGTATTATACTTCACCGTAGAACATGCTATTGTTCTTTACTGTGATATATGCCAGATGTCAATTATTTTCAGAAATTATTCCCAAGCAAAGTCTTGAATAAATGAATGAACAACATTTATTTCTTACAGCTGCATCCCGCGGTTCTACCCGCATAGGTATCGATCCCGTGGGAATATCGGGATAAAAAGAATACTATCTCCTAGCCCAAGTTATGGTCTACCCTTACGCCAAATGTCATCTAAATCAGTTCAGCCATTTTAGCGTAAAGGCGTAACAAACAAACCAACTCACTTTCACATTTATAATACAATAATTATATCTAGGATTGCATGGAGCACTTCTACAACGAACTAAGAATATTAGATTAAGGTGTAATTATTCTAGTGGATTTATTAATAAATCATCATCTTGACTGGATCAGAACTGACAAAAAAAATTATATATAAAAACAACGAAATATGCTAACCAGAAGCATATAATATAATACAGAACTTTTTTCAACAAAATGCGGGTGTACGAAGTAAGTAATTCTGGTTTAGTACCTATACAGCCATGAAATAAAACATAAATACTTACTTAAAAGGAACATCTAATTTGATACTGGCACTATCACTTCAAAGATTCCGAGTACATACTAAGAAAATACAAAGTTGTTATCCTTAAAAGCGTAAGAAATTAAAATAGTTAGGGAACTAAGGATACAAGACGTCGCCAAATACATTGGATTGAAGAACGAATGCTTTTGAAGCAAAACTGTTAAAACTCTCTGTGAGACAGTTCGTCTCTGAAAGAACATACCTTCTTCTGTCATACTTATTTGTACTGACAATTAATTTAATCATTTTTGTGTTTCTGCATAATAAAAAAACCGACCAAGTGCGTGTCGGACCACGTACAATGAAGGATTCCGTAGTTGGGATGAATGTATTTCCAAGACCAAACTTAGCATTGTAGTTCAAAAGCATGTTCTCCCAAATGTCAATAAAATTCTCCAACTGTAAATGTAAGTTTGTAATCGCAAAAATATATTTTTTATTTGATAAAACTTCAAACGATTTTCTTGCTATGATACCTAGCTTCTTGTCAAATTTCATTTTCTATATAATCCACGGAAAATAGTAGATTTTGATTTATTTGCGAGTATCAAAATATGTCGCTTAAATGATCGTATTTTTTATTGCTTTGTCTTAGAAACTTGATTTTTTCAGATCTCCAAGTCTACGGTAGACTTACGTATTTGATATTAATTTCAACTTAATAACTTTACGCATTCCTGAGACAAGGATCTGACTGACAGACCGACGCACAGCGAAATTATCCTATAAAGGTTCCGTGTTTTCTTTTCGAGTTACGGAACCCGAATAAAATTACGTAGGTAGGCTCAGACTAATAAAAATTGGTAATGAGTAGAAAGGTATTATAAAATTATAAATTACTCTCTTAAAATATGATGGAAGGAACAGTTTCAAATATATTTTCTACATACAGTCAGCAACTTGCTGGCAGCCCATTTGGGTGTTGGTGGCAGTAATCACATATTCCCTGTAGGTCTACCTTCAGCCCTTCAAATTCCTAGCTAAAATAAAATTGAACCAGTAAAGAGTGTCCTTGTGAAAAGTATCGATTCTCTGCCCATTTTTAATAGGTAATCACTAACTAACCAAATAAAGCCATTATAAAATATGATAACTACTTACTCAATGAAATAACATTAACATCACGCCTTGTTCCCCGAAGGGTTGGGCAGAGGTGTACCTGTAGCAGGTACACCACATTTCGCCGTCCCATGTAACAGGGGGCGAGCATATTGACATCAACCGGGCACAAATCCAGACTCCGGGCTCCTACTGAGAACTTTCAGATAGAAAACCCCAATAACACTTTGCCCGACCCAGGGATTGAACCCAAGACCTCGTGCTCAGTAGATAAAAAATAATCAATGAAACAATCCTGAAGAAATAATATTATAGATCTTGACGATACAAAAACATTGATCAATTCTAAATCTGTTTATTTTTCAAAATAGAAATAGAATGTTACGACGTAGTAGTGGATTAAAATAGAATCGGGACGTGAACGGGACAGATGTCCGGATACGGATCCAGATTGTTTGTGAGAGATCCAGTTCAAGTCGGAGGAAACACTTTTACAGTTTGTTTTATGTTATTATACTTTGTGGATCCGTTACGAGTTTCTGTACGTCGAGGAAACTGGGAATTTTACGCTGAATAGGAAGATATTTCTTAGTATTATTTGAAAAGAGAAAGATGCAACTGAGCTTTGATATCTGCAATCATGTGTAAATTATGTATTTGGACATTGTTTATATCGAAACTAGTAATTCGCCCCTTGTGTAATGTATTGATGCGACGACATGTCATCATCATGACATGTCATGTCATGTCATTGTGTGTGTGTCATGTGTTATTTCTGTGGTATATTTAAGTTGAATATTACACAAACCTTCCGGAATAACTGATCTTAATGATGGTGAAAAGCGCATCAAACTCCAATGTGTAGTCTAAAAGTTACATGCATACACGAAAAGTGACTTTGTTTTATATATGTATCTGGGTACTACTAGTGACCCGCCTTGCTTCGCACGGTTTTTACAAATTGTCAAAAATCTAGAGTTCTTTATAATTTAATTTTATTTTATTTTATTCAAAAGGAACAACAAACAGCTACAATATACAATATAGAAAAAGAGATACACATAACATTTTACAATATTGTAGTCCACAACGCATTTTATAATATTTAATTTTCATGAATGTATAGTCGCAGCGCCCCGGCCGCGGCACGTAACTTGGCAAGAATCATACATGCGTAGAATTTGTTTTCGCTTGTTTTTCTTAAAAATGTTAAAAAAAAAAACCAAGTGTATAGAGTGCCGCGAGTTTCTTGTGGCACTCTAGTGTCACTGCCTCGGCCCGGCTAGGGTGCCGTGAGCGTTGCATTGTCACTGTCACTTGTTATTTAGGTTAGGTTAGGTTAGAACTGTGACCACCCAACGCACGAGCCGAGCGTAGCGAGCGGTGCCGCGGTAGCGGCCGGCGAAGTGCCAGGGTCCGTTTAGGCACTGAATGTAATGTTTTGGGAATGTGGTGTTTTACAGCGATCTAACCTCGACAATCAAACAAAATACCAAGTGACGTGACTTAGTGACAGTGACAATGACAATCCAATGCTTGCGGCACTTTAGCCGGGCCGAAGCGGTGTTACTAGGGTGCCTGTAGTGGCACTTTATCCGATAGGGATAGAGTGCCAATGGTGGCACTCTATACGCTGCCAAAAAAAAATGGCAATAACCATAGAATAATGACATACAATAAAAGATGCATTGATGATTGATATCGAAAGTTGGGTTCGTTTTTGTCATTGGCCTAAGCCCAATAGCAAAAATCGCTGTATAGGTACAGTCCATTGTAAAACTGTATGTACCTACCTATATGTATACGTTTGTGACGGCTGCATTGAAATGATAAGACCCACGTTATTGGAGGGCGAGCGTAACAGAGGTAACCACTCCGCCTGATGCCTGAAATGTAGGTGCAGCGGCAATTTGGCTGATCTTTGCGTTATGCTCGTGAACAGGTGCTGCTTGTGGTGACTGCTGTTCATGGTTGTTTTTTTTATTAGTAATTAACTGTTTATTTATATTATTTATTTTTACTTCGATGGTCCTAGTTTATCATTTGTGACTTCGAGTTACAGCTTGAATAGCTATATGTAAACGGGCACGCCCTTAATGCCTTTCATTCGGGTTTACTTTTTATTTTCGTTCGAGTATAGATTTCGATGATTTTTGTTGGTGTATTTGGCGTATGCTAGCTGACATAGCAAATAATATAATTTAATGTTTTGCGTTGCGTAACGTAAATTATTTTGCATAAATGCTATTGTATAGAATCAAGTTTCTCTAACTGAACAGACAGCTGTGCTGCTGGGGAGTTTGTTGCGCCACTTCTTCTTCCCAGCTAAAGCACTAGGAAGTGGTGAAGGGCGGGCGTTTTTGGGGGACTGTCTTATGTAATTTTGACGTTCGAAAAGTGCTGATTCTCAGCCTACTTTGAATAAATGACTTTTGAACTTGAATTTGATTTACTTAATGAAAACTGATCATTTAAATCACACACATTGTTTCTCTCACATAATAGTCTTACGCCATCACCAAAGGAGTAATTTAGAATTTACATAACTTTAACACTTTCGACTCCACCTATTTTCGTCGAGCTCATACGCCATGCCGCCATACATATTGCAAGTGGACCCTCCGAGAGGGTTCCCGGCATTACGTTTGCGCTAAAGTTAACCATCGTGAACGGTCAACGGCATTAGGTTTAAAACCGTGCTATAAAACACTGTAAAACGAAGTGAAATAGTGTTTTCTGGGGGGTCTTGTCGCCATAAGCAGTTACAACCTTTAAAATTTTTAGTGAATATTTGTAACCGAGAACAAAAAATTTGCAAATATTGAAATTCTTGTATTTTAAAACCAACGCATAGACTAATAAATCTTGTTAAAATATGCATCAGATTTTGTTTCCACGGTTTATAATGCTATATTCGCTAAGAAAAACCTACATTTAAAATGAGCCCTCCGCGAGGGCTCCCGGCACCTCATGTGCGACTAGGTGAACCCTCCAGGAGGGCTCCTGGCACTGAAATTGAACGTGAACGTTTAGAATTTACGACTAGATCTATTAATTTCGTGTATAAACGTTCGTTCAGGCGCTTCTGCTGAAAACCTAAGTTGTTCCGTAGATGACGTAATGGTTTAAAGCCCCTCAAAGGAATACAGTTCTTAGAATTATCTTTAACAGGGGTGGTACATAAATATTTAAAAGATATTTTTTGTGAGTTTAATAACTAGCATCCGTGGTGTAAAACTTTTAGTCTTAAAATTAATATTACACCCCTCCCCGCCTCGTCTCGCGGTCTGCAAGTCCGGTGAACGTGCGGTGTGATTGGATATTTGTATGTAAAACGTCGCAGCGACACAGCTCCGGTGCTGCGCCGCCGCCGCAACGCATCGTATGCACAGGCTCTGAGTCATAATAATAAGACATGTATCGCTACCGAGCGCGACAGCGATATCGGTTATATCTGAATAGGCCTTAATCCTCAGAATTACGTCTTTGTTCGGAGTTTTCTTCAACCCTAACAGAATTGAGAGCAACGAATTAAGGGAATTATTATAACAAAGCGTTTTCGGTCTCAAGGGAAAGTATGATAGAGGATTATGATTTTATCTAGTTAATTGAATTGTTGATCTATTTTTAGACTAGACTCATTATTTTGTACTTTTGGATGCCTTCATTCATAATTTTATCAATACGACTAAACCTGGATATTCATTGAGATTGTATGTATATGACAGTGTTTTAAGATTTGACTAAAACTGTTTCCGTCAAGGAGAAAAAGTCATTGTCCGGCTGCAGCTGAATACCAGTATTTTACAATGAGCGACTGCCCTCCACAACCCAGTAACTGGGTAATACGATACCCTCTGGTAAGACTGGTGTCAGATTTTCGGGCTTCGGAAGACTCATAACAACTGTCAAAGATCCACGAATGACAGCCGGGACCAACGGCTTAACGTGCTTTCCGAGGCACGGAGGAGTCTCGGTCATGGATTTGATTTACATCAATGGTCTCGATACGTAAAGATGGTCACCCATCCACTGACGAACTCCGGCAAGCGTACCTTAACCTGATGGATTGACCCGTGCGGCTATTATTACTTAGCCACGAGCTCCTCGGAGGAAAAGTCGTTGTGTATTATATTAATTATGGTAAATAAATAGAAATAAAGAAAAAGTATTTATTGAGACAAGCACAGGATATTACAAACTAAACTAAGACACATTGAGACATAAATAAAAATAAAAAACAATAAAAATAAAATAGAAGCAGTCCTGCGGCAGTAAATGTGTTCCTGGATCCAAATAGCCTCTTGATTTGAACAAATATCAATCCGCCATTATTGGATTCGACTAAGCGTGGGCAGAGCAGTGCTGCTGTGGTTCAGTCCTACGTAAAAAGGTGTGCCATTTTATTGGGCAAACTTCCGAACTTTTTATTGAACCAGTCAAAATAATGTGTGTTAAACACCCACGCTACCTGACCTATCTAAAAGTTAAAGCATTGCAATTAGCAATTTAGACTTTAAAGGTTTTGGATTATTGAGTAAAAGTTTGGAATATAAAAAACTAACTACGCCCTGTGGTTTCACCCGCATAAGTCTTGATCCCGTGGGAATATCGGGATAAAAAGTATCCTATGTCCTAACCCAGATCATGGTCTACCCGTGTGCCAAATTTCATCCAAATCCGTTCAGTCGTTTTAGCGTGAAAATGTAACAAACAAATATACAAACAAACTTTTGCATTTATAATTATCATCATCATCATTTCAGCCAAAAGACGTCCACTGCCGAACATGGGCCTTCCCCAAGCACCGTAGGGAAACTCCAAGCATAGCCCTCTCCATTGCCCTTTGGGTGACTTTTAGCCTTCTGATAAGGCCCATTGTGTTGTGAGCGACCAAATTTAAGTGCCATAAGTCATCACTGGCAACAAGCACTGGTCAAAGACTTTCGTCTTGAGACACTGCGGTATGTGGGACGAGAAGATATTGCCCATTTATAATATTAGTATGGATTTGTAAGATAACTGGTTGGTTGAAAATCGAGACCATACCCTCAGTGACCGTGCTGGTGACCACTAGATCACTCATAGGACATGACAGGGGATAATGTCGTAATATTATGCGTAGGTACGCAGGTAATGAACCACAGACTGCCTTTAATGATATGTAGGATCTACATCCGAGCAAAGAGAGGGTTGTGCCATGAAGTGTACAAGCATGAGTGTCCCTTGACAAAGCTATCAATATCAAAGCCGTTTGACTACTGTACCAGGAAGATACTTACACTACCTTAAGTGGATTATGATCAACACGTAGCAACAATATCATATATCCAATTTCGAACGAAATCAGGCCCTTTGTAAACGGCACGGTTTAGTTAGGAGCTCGTGGCTAAGAAATAACAGCTGCATGGGTCTATCCATCAGGTTAAGCTACGCTTGTTTGTCCATGGATGGGTAACCATCTTTACATGCCAAGACTCCCCCGTGCGTCGCAAAACACATTAAGTCCTCCTTTGTACCTTTTTTTTGTGTGCGAAAAGTTTAAATAAATAAATTAAGCTGTTGCTCTGGCTGATTTTTTATTGGATCTTTGATAGTCGTTACTGGTCGTCAGCCCAAAAGTCTGACAACCAGTCTTACCAAGGGGTATTACCCAGTGACTGGGTTATGTAGGTCAGATAGGCAGTGGCTCCATGTAAAATACTGGTATTCAGCTACATCCGGTTAGACTGGAAGCCGACCCCAACTTAGTTGAGAATAGGCTAGGAATATTTTGTACACGGCACGATTTCTTTACGGTACGCCGTATAAACCAAGCTTACATAATGATCCATACAACACCGACCACCGTGCCTACACACGGCGAATTAACCGTGGGTTCTCACGGCAAGAAAGACGTGTGACAAAGGGCCTTAAGATTTAAGGCCGTTTGGAAATCTGCTGTAACAAGGTGACCATTACAGTGATTGAAGTTGGATCTTTGATTGAAACTAATATTAAAGGGCTTAGTTAAAAACTTATTGGATAATAATTATGTCCTTCAAAAAGGTCAGGTACATAGTAACCCAGCGACACGCGTGTAACTTTAGTCAGACAAATAGTAAATTGAATGAAACAAAAGGAGTTCCTATAGTCCTCCTTGTCGATTTCGATAACGGCGACCCTTTGAAGATTAAGTAAAATAAAATTATTTCCTAATATGACTCGCCAGTTCGAATTTAGTTCTAAATCATCATAATCAGCCAACTAACATTAATTGATGAAAAATGGTACGCACAAATGCGCCCCTATTCTGCGATACCTACATTTTATTATGTGCACTCAGCTTTTCACATACGTTTATATTTGCGTGAACGCAGAGAGTTCACATTTATACTTTTTGTTTTAGTATACATGACAGTCAACAAACACTGGACGCGATCAATGTAGAAGCAATCTCGATTGAAATTTTGTTGTGTGGTGTTGTTACTTTTGGAGAATGTACTGTTTTTACCTTGTTTGTTTCAAACCTAACGCCAAGTTTGCCCGCGACATTAAAATTTTCTTACGTTTTTTGCAATTTGCAGGTCAGTGTCAGGTTGTATCTTGATTAAAACATGATTTGCGACCGTAAAAAAAATGGTTTTACAGATTTATAATCATAAAAATCATCAATACCTACACCATTAACATTTGGGATCATTTCAGACCTCCACGCGGGAAAAGCCGCGGGCAAAACCTAGTTACATTATAATTTCTAAAATTATATCAGCCATGTAAAATGGCTAGGAATTTACATATTCATAACAAATGATTATGAGTTTCTCGTGTGTAATTAACTAGGTATTAACTCAGATTAATAGTCTCCATTTAATTTAAATTGGTTTGTTAACTTAAACCCCTTATGAAAATTTCAAACCATTTCCATGTAATGCATTTCTATTTTGAAGTTTGATTTAGTTTTGGGTTATAAATATTAGTCTTTGTCATAAATATATTTTAATTATAGCCACAACTATGTTTTAGGGCCTATTTCACGATGTCCGAATAGCCACTACTTACTGAGTAAATAGTTTGGAAAATCCAAAAGTGCACGCCTCATACTTATCACTCATTCATAAACGAAAAAGAAACATAGTTTAATAAAATCTGTCAAGTGCGAGTCGGACTCGCACACGAAGGGTTCCATACCATGTCGTACAAGATTTAACACTATGAATTTGTAATACTTTCGTAAAGGTAACAACAGAGGCGCTATAAAAAAACAAAGATTTGTAAAGAAATTGTCTAATTTTAATGAAAAAATGTTGTTGTGTTAAAATATAGGTGTAGGAGTATATTTCATTTATTTTAAGAGAAAAATATCAAGTTAACTTTATCCACTCACACATATATACCTATTTATACCTACTAATACTATGTTAGTATTAGTAGGTATAAATAGGTATATATGGTAGGTAAGCAGGTAGATATGTAGGGTAGGTAGGGTAGGGTAGGTAGGTAGGGTAGGTAATTAGGTAGAAATAGGTAATTAGGAAAGGTAGATGAGCCGTAGATAAGTACATAGTGCTAACCGTGCGAAGCCGGGCCGGGTAAAGCTAGTTACTTATAAATAAAAGGATTTCTCTTGCTACATCAGACTATATTGTACAAAATAGAATGTAAGTAGTACGCCAAATTTTAATTATAACTGTGCGTTTGCACTGGCGAAATATTCACAACAAAACATGTTGGAATCTCTATTTTCTGTCAATTTTTCATACAATGTTTGACAGGAACTAGAGATTTCAACATGTTTTGTCGTGATGTTTCGCCAGTGCAAACGCACGGGTCAATACAGGTATTTATTTACGTTATTTTTGATAGTCATACAGAAATCTATTATTTCTTACTTATTATTTTTACACATCCCATCGGACTATGAGAGTGAGGGAAGAGAAAGTGCACTCGTGTCTGCGCACACACTTGTGCACTATAATATCTACCGCGCCGAAGGCCAGTCTCCGTTGAGATTGGCCGCCATGACCGAATATTTTTACACCAATAATTTTTCTCAATATGAAATTGTATCCACAACGGTTTAAGCTAGGTAACTGAATAGTACACTGTATGTGCCAGCATTCATTTCAATGTTACTGAATATATTGTCTATTGGAGTGTAGTTTTAACACGAGGTACACACATCAACACCGTCTAGGGATACTTTGAAAAAAGTCGATAAAGTTCTTAAACTCAAAAAATACTGGCCGGTTTTAAAATCTTGTGAAGAAAGTTTATTTTGTAGACCTTTTTGAATATGCTGCCATGATAGTAGGTACTTACTAATTCCATGTCATTACTCCGACTATGAAATAGTTATCTGTGGAATTTATATCGCATAATATTAGCATGAAATACAAAATTATTTTTTTAAGTTGCAGAAAATCGCCCATATTATATAAAATACGTTATGAATCGGCGTTTTTAGTATTTGTTGATTATAAACAGTATATGTTACATGATACACACAAGTTTCAAATTCCTAATTTGTTTAGTTGTTGAGATAGAGCTCGTACAAAAATGGTCTAAAACAGACAACTTCTACGGCCCCCTAATTCATCATTTTTGAAGATAAAAACAAATAAAAATTATATTTATTCTCTACTCGATGAGCTCAAAAAAATGATACCCCACATGCCAGGGTCAGATTATTTTTTTTTCAAAATTTAATTTTATTGTATGGCGACCCCCCTTTAATTTTTAATTTTATTATTTGTTGCTCTTGCGGCAATAGAAATGCTCAATCTGTGAAATTTTCAACTGCCTACCTATTACGGTTCATGAGATAGAGCTCGCTGACAGACAGACGGACAGCGGAGGCTTATGAATAGGGTTCCGTTTGTCACCCTTCGGGTACGGAACCCTAAAATGAACAATTTATCACTTTTCATGAAGTCGTAATGTCACCGACTGACAAAGATAATTACTTGGCGGTTGCTAGGCAACTTACGGACATCAAGTCAAAGGTTGGAAATATTTAGTTAAAAATATTATATTTTAGTTAGTATTTTATTAATTATAATTAAACTACTTTGAATAAAAGAGCCATTTTCAATAGGGTTCCTTCTACAGCTGAAACGAATGTATAAAAAAAAATTTACTCAATTAATTGATTTTATCGCAAGCTACAATGTTTTCAGGGTTCATAAATTGACGGACAGGAATTTTTTTTCAACTATTTTGATGCTTTTTCCATTTCTGCTGCATTAAATCAATTGTTAAAGTATTAATCTCCATTTAATCATCTATACAATGGTATATAAATTAAGTAGGTAGGTTCTGTGTACTAGCAGGAGTGTAATAATAAAAACAGTTACAGAAATGGGGCAAAAACATTTTTTCGATCGTAGAGCACACTCTAATGCTTCGCATTACGAGTCGTGCAAAATGGAACAGAATTTGTATGAAATTATCTACCAAGTAAGTTAATAGGAACTTAATCGTAGGTGGTGAAACAGTGGGCACGCCACAATTACGGCGATAAGTCCCCTCTTTGAGGAGTGGCTTGAGAGGCGCCACGGCGTCCTCACCTTCCGCCTGACGCAGGTCCTCACCGGACACGGTTGTTTCGGGAGGTACCTGTTTCGCATAAGGCGGGAGGAAACGCCCGGGTGTCACCATTGTGTGGATCGTCCGGAGGACACGGTGGAGCATACGGTGGAGGTTTGCCCGGCTTGGGTGGACCACCGCCGTGTCCTCGTGGAGGCGATCGGCGGCAGTGACCTCTCGCGTCCGGCCCTGGTCCAGGCCATGGTGCGGAGCGAGAGGGCATGGCAAGCCGTCACCTCCTTCTGCGAAGCAGTAATGCTCGCAAAGGAGGAGGCGGAGCGCGCGAGGGAGTGGCAGAGGCCGCGCCCTACCAGCCCTAGCCGCCGCCGCCGTAGGAGACTTCCCGGGCGTCGGGAATTGATAGCCGATTTCCGGCCACCGTAGGCGCGGGCCTGCGGACGGAGAGCAGAGGGCAGCTCGCCGTCCGATAAGGACCAGGCCCGGGTCGACGGCGCGTCGTGTTCCACGCGCGCCTCAAAGAGATGTCAGCAAAACTGACGGGGTCTGTTAGGGCCGATGCCTGCCGGGGTTGCGGGTAGTCCCAAGGGGAAACCGTGGCCCCTGGCATGGCAAGGGAAGGAACACGGGTGGGTTTTAGTCAGTAAAAGTCTGACACGCCCTTCCGCTCCGCCCAGAGCGGGAGAAGTCATTGGATGATTTCCCACCCAAAAAAAAAAAAAAAGGTGGTGAAACAGGCCCTTAGTCTCTTTAGGGTCCGTACCCAAATCCGCGGTCCATCTGTCTGTCAGCGGGCTGCATCTCACGAACCGTAATAGATAGACACTTGAAAATTTCACAAATTATGTATTTTTATTGCCGCTAAGTAGGATGTTATTGGGCACTCTAAGCCACCTTACGTTCCATCGGCTCACTTCGTTCACCTCGTCACTTCAGGTGGCTTAGATTGCCCAATAACATATATGAAATTCATTCTGTTCCACCTGATGAACGGAAGGTGGAGTACGAATTTTTGCATAGTGCAGTAAAACAGGTGGCTTAGATTGCCCAATAACATATATGAAATCCATTCTATTCCACCTGATGAACGGAAGGTGGAGTACGAATTTTTGCATAGTGCAGTAAAACAGGTGGCTTAGATTGCCCAATAACATATATGAAATCCATTTCGATAACTTACCTGATGAACGGAAGGTGGAGTACGAATTTCTGCATAGTGCAGTAAAATATTGTTCGGCGCCTATTCCACCTGATGAACGGAAGGTGGAGTACGAATTTCTGCATAGTGCAGTAAAATATTGGTTCGGCGCCTATTCCACCTGATGAACGGAAGGTGGAGTACGAATTTCTGCATAGTGCAGTAAAATAATGGTTCGGCGCCTATTCCACTATTTTAATATTTTTCAGTGCATGGTTTGAGCGCTACTCCACTTTTAGAATCTCGTTTTGATGCGAACGGAAAGTCATCTAGAATGCTTAATAACATAAATGAATCTACAAAGTTTGTGGTTTGGGCGCTACTATACTATTTGAATTTCATTTTGTTGCGAACGGAAAGTGATTTAGAATGCCCAATAACATAAATGGATCTACAAAGTTTGTGGTTTTGACGATACTCCACTTTTTGAATCTCGTTTGGTTGCGATTGGGTTGATCCCTGCAAACCTACCATTAGCCGTTATGTAACCTTAAGGTTAAACTCTTTTAGCAGGGAAGGTGAATAACTAAACTTATAATTAATTGTACATTCGAATATTTTTCAGTGATTCTTTCAGACGCTACTCCACCTTTTGAATCTAGTTTGGTTGGCAATAACATAAATGGATTGTTCGGTTGACTCCTATTCTACGATCTGCTTCAGATTTTTAAACTCGTTTTATTCTTTTTTTTCTATTTATGAGACATTGACAAATATTGAAAACGTATACCTTACCTGTAATGAGATCATTTCAATAGAGCTAATTTAAAGTGTGAGTACCTATGTTTATGTAATAGCAATACAACATGATTTAAATTATAATTTATTTTGTTTTCACATTATTTACAATTACAAACTAATTACTAACACCATTGTTACTAAAACCAAAATACTAACAAAATATGGACCTTATAAGTAAGTCTGAAATAAAGTTTTATTTAATTTTAATTTTTAATTACATCTGTCCCTTATTAATATTAACTGCCCCTCATGTTATTTAATATTTTATTTATTTACATGAAACTTAGGTAACTACTATGAACTACGATGTATTTAGGCTGATTTTAATACACGACTAGATTAAAAACATACAAAACTTACATAATGACTAAAATTCTTTACTAAAAAGTATTAAGAACACAATTAAGGTCCAAAATTTTCCTTAATATTTTATTTTTAATTTATATGGGCTTTACAAAATTGTGATGACCTATGTACATACATTTTAATATACTAGGAGATTAACAAATAAATTTATAATAAATAAATTAAACTAATATCTCTTATAACATTAAACTTATACATTAACTAAAACCCAATAATGATGATATACTAAAGATATGTTACCTAGGATCGACTCTCATGTAATTGAAAAAACCCAATAACCTTACCCGACTGGGATCGAACCCAGAACACCATGCTCAGTAGTCGCGCTTGCAACAACGAGAAGCAATCTACAAACTGATACAATAAGTTACAAAGTACATACCTAGATACATACTTACTAATAACAATCGTCACAACAAAGTTTCTTTGGAATTTTATTTATCAATTATTGTGTTTCTTCTCTATCGTAGTCCACCGGTTCACTAACTACATATTGCGCACTTAACACTACCACATTCTCATGATCACTTGATCTTACAACACTTGGTTCTTGTCGCTCACTGATGTTGAACACTTGTATCTGGATCACTCGTAAACCTTTTTTTCTTTTCATTGTTAATAATGTATGGCAAGGATGCTCAGATGTATTCCGTTTTAGACCCTCTCGTCTTGCTCTAGACTTTTTGTTGGTTGGTTCAGGTCTATGCTGCTCTCGAACATTCCAGCTTAAACTTGAAGTGGGAAAACCTTGACCATTTTGGAAGAAGATTAAATCGGGAGAGTCGCACAGTATTGATGATCTGAAACAAACAAATTTATATTTATTGATTATATCTAACAGCATAAGGAAGTAATTTTACAAGTACTTATACGCTTGTACAATACTTACAATTTGTTTCGTTTTATTCGACGTGATGTGTTCGGCTGACTGCCATGTGATGCATGTACTAATCATATTATTATGAAATGCAAACTCCATAAAACCTTGCGCTGTGAATCTATTTCATTTTTCAACAAGTTCAACCTAATATGTGCGTTATGAAGCGATGCGACGTGCGCGCGACGTGATCGGTGTTATATTGCACAAACCAGTCAGCGCAAATAGCGCAATGCGCTTTGTCATCGGGAATGGAAATGAAACAGATGTATGAATATAAAATATTATTTATTTGTATATGTACATACATTCAGATAAAAGTACACATATATGTACCTAATACCTCAGTAATTATCAAAGGTCGTATTTTATTTATAAAACTAATTTTGTACTTAATAAATTCTATAACTAATACAAGGACACCAAGAATACACACATTTAAAATTACATACATAATAAAGCCGATCAGAAGCATCTTCAGTCGATACCATTTGAATTACATTACACGGCAATATTATATTTCACATTTAAAAGAGTAACAAACATTTTATAATAGGAAGTTTGTAAGTAGGTTGTGAGATTATCTAACTTTCCATTTAGGACGTCAATAAAATACATGTAGAAAATTATAACATATAACTACTGTAGGTTCCTAATTACATTTAAAATTTTGGTAATGCATTGCATAAATATATTTGCGAATTGATAACCTTGACCTTTTGGAAGTCGGTTAAAAATACATTACTATCTACTAATGACAATTACTTATAGCAGGGTCCAGACAAAAGTAATGTGTAACGTACTCGTAATTGAATTGTAAAACATGTATGTTCTTGGTGCCCCAAATAGATATTATTATCTTATTACTTGTTGCAAATTATGTTTGAACTTATTTAGTTTTAAGAGCGTTTACGCGACACAATATATCGTAAAAATTATTAATCTTATCTTTAAAAATATAAAATGTATAACTTACAAATAACTACATTATTATTACATAATTATTATCACTAACTTATCAAGTTTTCAGAGATTTTTTTTATTAGAACCTCTGCAGTATCCATCACGTCATCAAAAGTTTCGCGCACCACATATTGTACACTTGTACAAGCATTGTCACTGTCACTAGAATAGTTATTATCACTCTCACAATCGTTGAGTTCGTAAATATTTAGTTTAATTAAATAACGTCCTCTGCTATCACTTGGTTTACCTCGACGAGCAATGTATGATGTTGATGGCGAAAATCTTGATGAACGCTTTCTCTTTCTTAACACTTTTTTCTGGGGTTGAGTTTGTTCTTGAGGATTCGTTGGATTATTGAGCAGTTCTTCATTTCTACGCCGTTGTTTTTCTAAGCTCTCAATATAGGAGTTATAATCGTCCTGAGAGTAAACGAAAGGCCGGGTGTCCTGATTGTTATCATTGAGACCCGCAGAGTTCCACTGTGAAAAGGAATAAATAATAAAATTAATAAAAAGAAAAATAATCAGATAAAAAATTAATATATTAACATAACATAACATCACGCCTTGTTTCCCCGAAGGGCTGGGCAGAGGTGTATCTGTAGCAGGTACACACCCACATTTCGCCAGTTATGTTTTTAAGTCCCATGTAATAGGGGGTGAGCCTATTGCCATCAACCGGGCACAAATCCAGACTCCGGGCTGCTACTGAGAAATTCTAGATAGAAAAACCCAATAACACTACCCGACCCGGGGATCGAACCCAGGGTTATATAAATATATTAACAGTAACATAACGCATAATTACTACATACCTCACGTATTATGGATTGATCTTGATCTTCATCATCATTGATCAGAATGGTGGGGCTGTATGATGGTGAACGAGCCATAATTCTGAAAAAAAAAAAAAAAAAAAACAAACGTATTTGTTTATAAAGTCAATATAAAAACAATACAATACATAAATATTCTTTTTTGTCGGTTTTTATACGGAAACTTACCTTTAATTAATAATTTTAATATACTTAAATATTTTTTTATATGTAACAAAAGTGACTGCTTTTCGGTGGTTGTCACAACTAAACGCGACTCAAGTATGCAACACGACGTTGTGTGCACTTTTTAAGATAACAACCCTGAATTTATTTACAAGAATAGTACTTAGTACATATCAGATATACTGGAGCGAATGTAATTTTATGATCAGAATTGATTAGTTTTATACATAAAAAATACAATTTCAGCAATATTTACCTCTTAACAAAATTAAACCTTAATTACATGTTCTCACAGGTGAATGACTAATATATGTTACTTACGTCTAATTAAACCGTAGTGATTGAAAACCCTTCTGTCAAATTGCAATTTTGTCGTGAAAAACGAAATACGAAACCAGCTTTAATTAAGGGTTCGGCGAACACGGCTTGCAACTGCAAGTCGAGATGGGTGGAAAATGCATGTGGAATATTGTTATCTCTCTTCTGTTGTGTTTTTGTGTTGTTGTTGTTGTGTGTTGTATGTTGTTAGCGTTGTTACTAGCTATCGGAATTTATGATAAATTAGAATGTGTTCCGTAATACCAAAAATGATGAATGAGAACTTAATATTCTTTCATAATTTTTTCTATACTTTGTAACTTGATAATATAAGCTATGCTCCTGCCGAAACAATAATCCAAATATTGTTGTTTATAATACAGAAAAAACAGTATGAATTCGCTGTAAAAATGTGTGAAATTCAATTCGCTTAAACTTCATTTTAGGTAAGATTTTTGGAAAAAAAAAAAGATGTACAAGCCTAGATAAATACTATCTAAATCCAAATATTAACATAATATGATGGAAATATGTTCAAATTGCAAATGATTTATGTATTACGTTTGTATGGACAATTCAACGGTCGCCGTCGTCTTAATGCTCGCTGACAAAGACGAAACCGACACACCAGGCTGTTACTTATAATAATAATATATACAATAGGTATTATAATAATGAATGTATGTTTGTTTAATAAACCGTATTATAAAACTCTGCATGACAACATAAATCAATCTGAAATAATAAAAAAATCTACATGTTAAGATGAGCCGAAAGTAAAATATCCTGAAAACATTTTTTTATTTGTTGCAGAACAAAATATGTAAACGAACCCGTTTCAAAAAGTAAGTTCATAGATGTGTTACAGTAAACTTAAATTGATATAAAATCATCCAACGGGTAAAACGAACTTATGTATACATACAGGGTGACACTTGATTACACGTGGAAATAGCCTGGTACAAAATATTGATCAAAGACCCTATGCTAGGAAAAAACCTGTGTTACAGGTGTCATCTACACCTTATCTCATATCTACGTCTTAAGTTGCACTTTAAGTGCAAATGAATTCTTCCACCGATCCTCTTTAGGAGTGGAGACAACTTCGCTCTTAAACTTTAATTTCTATAAAAGCAGGGCTCGGATAACGATATATTTTCGAAACGGTTTCGTCTGAATAACCTAAGATCCGATTTATTCCAATTACGTTCGGAAGGAACGTTGTTAAAACGGTTTTGAAGAAGAACAAAATTTAAATCGTTCTCGATTAATATAACTTTTTTAACCGTTTATAACCATTTTTGGGTTGATCGATAGGAAAGTCGCAAAACAACTCTAATCAATACGTAAAAGAGGAATAAATTATGTAATGGAATGAAGATAAGGTACAATTATTTAACCAAACAAGTTCATGCTTGTCGGCACACATATAATTGCATACCGTTACTGCAAAACTGCATTTTTTATCGTGAGAATTGAAATATGAAACTATCGTTTTTCCCTCGCCGACAAATAAAACCGCACCAATACCTAACCGTGTCGTTTAGAATTACTGCAAAACATATTTTATTTTTAAAGTAGGTGTGGGTGTTTATGTTTATGCAGAATAATCCACGTGCACAAATTCACATTTAAACTTAACAAATTTTATGTTGCAGTTAAACTCAAAGCTAGGGTTAAATCCTCAAACTACTAAAACTAACAAACTTTATAATACAATTCATAAAAAGGAAGTCGGTTTCTAAATTCAACAACGACATTAATGGATCATCTTTTGAAAGAATTCCTAGACTAAAACCATCGTATCACAGAAAATGCCTAAAGTTATAGAAAAAATCACTAATTTACAATAAATTTACGGAATTGGTATCGTTCTTATTTAAGAACACCTCCCCAGTTTGATGAAGATGATTATAGACAGATCCTTCAAATTCAAATTTAAATTACGGTCTACAACATGTGCGGCGATCGTCTTACAATACTATAAAGTTCGAATAAGCAAATTAATAACAAATTTTATGTTGCAGTTAAACTCAAAGCTAGGGTTAAATCCTCAAACTACTAAAACTAGCAAACTTTATAATACAATTCATAAAAAGGAAGTCGGTTTCTAAATTCAACAACGACATTAATGGATCACCTTTTGAAAGAATTCCTAGACTAAAACCATCGTATCACAGAAAATGCCTAAAGTTATAGAAAAAATCACTAATTTACAATAAATTTACGGAATTGGTATCGTTCTTATTTAAGAACACCTCCCCAGTTTGATGAAGATGATTATAGACAGATCCTTCAAATTCAAATTTAAATTACGGTCTACAACATGTGCGGCGATCGTCTTACAATACTATAAAGTTCGAATAAGCAAATTAATGTAATAATTTTATCGTGAGAATTGAAATATGAAACTATCGTTTTTCCCTCGCCGACAAATAAAACCGCACCAATACAGTACGACACAACTTAGATGTAGCATCGGCAAAACTCGTAAAACCGATCACCATCCGAACTGAGTGCGCCTTCAAAATCACCAATCTTTATTACAGCTTTAGGTAAAAATGATCTTTCGAAAACGCAATAACTTGTAAAGTCTTATAGCCAAATACATTCGTGAAATTGAAATTAATGAATGAAAATTTTCAAATCTACGCTACATCTAAGTTGTGTCGTACTGTACCTAACCGTGTCGTTTAGAATTACTGCAAAACATATTTTATTTTTAAAGTAGGTGTAGGTGTTTATGTTTATGCAGAATAATCCACGTGCACAAATTCACATTTAAACTTAGCAAATTTTATGTTGCAGTTAAACTCGAAGCTAGGGTTAAATCCTCAAACTACTAAAACTAACAAACTTTATAAAACAATTCATAAAAAGGAAGTCGGTTTCTAAATTCAACAACGACATTAATGGATCACCTTTTGAAAGAATTCCTAGACTAAAACCATCGTATCACAGAAAATGCCTAAAGTTATAGAAAAAATCATTAATTTACAATAAATTTACGGAATTGGTATCGTTCTTATTTAAGAACACCTCCCCAGTTGATGAAGATGATTATAGGCAGATCCTTCAAATTCAAATTTTAATTATCGACTACAACATGTACGACGATCGTCTTAAATTACAATAAAGTTCGAATAAGCAAATTAATGTATAATGCAATTTGCTGCAGTTAAACTCAAAGCTGGTGTAAAATCATAAAACTACTAAAACTATCAAACTTTATAAAGTATTTCATATACAGAAAGTCGGTTCCTAAATTCAACAATGACATTAAGAAATCGTCTTTTTAAAGAATTCTTAGACTAAAACCAACTTATTACAAAATTAGTAATTTATGATAAGGAAAGAATCGTTCATTTATAACAAGATAACGGAATTGATATGGTTCTTGAACACCTCGTTTGATGAAGATGATTATAGGAAGATCCCTCAAATCCAAATTTTAATTATCGACTACAACATGTACGACGATCGTCTTATATTACAATAAAGTTCGAATAAGCAAATTAATGCATTATAATGCAATTTTGCCGTCTTTGATATTATAAATGAACAATTATACATACATGACAGCTACCTGATATGTTTCCACGTGTAAAAACATGCGAAACCAGCAGAATGCTCGGACATGAGCACAATATATAAAAAGGGAGTGAGAGACCTACTCAATACATTATTTGTACGTTAACGTGTAAGGTAGTGTTAGCTGTATGAATAAATTAAATTAATATTTGGATATCCTTGGTGCCCAATCTGGGTCATGGAAATAGAATGAGCGTGTACCTGTAAGTGCATGCTATTTCTTGCTCTATGAAGAGATATGAGTCAATCTGACCCAAATTTTAGTTTAATGTTTACGGTAACCTAGAGTTCAGATGTTCTTGGTGCCCAATCTGGGTCACAGAAATAGAATGTGCATGTGCCTGTAGGTGCAGCCTATTTCTTGCTTTGTGAAGAAACATGAGACAATCTGTCCTGAATTTTAGGATATCGGTTTAAACAGCGAGTGTCCTTGTTTGTTAACGTGTAAAGTAGTGTATGAATAAATTAAATAAAAATTTGGATATCCTTGGTGCCCAATCTGGGGCCATAGAAATAGAATGAGTGTGTGCCTGCAGGTGCATGCTATTTCTTGCTCTGTGAAGAGATATGAGTCAATCTGACCCAAATTTTAATTTTAGTTTAATGGTTATGGTAGACTAAAGTTCAGATGTCCTTGGTGCCCAATCTGGGGTCATAGAAATAGAATGAGCGTGTGCCTGCAAGTGCACGCTATTTCTTGCTCTGTGAAGAGATATGAGTCAATCTGACCTAAATTTTAGTTTATTGTAATCGATAGCCTAACGTTCAGATGTCCTCGAGCCAATCTGGTCGCAGAAAACGGAGTGATGTGTAATTGTGCACTATCTCTAATTTTGTGGAGAGACATGAGACCAACTGTCCTGAAGTTTAGGTTAGCGGGGTGCATGAAAGGAGCCTCCTCGTGGCGCATCCTGGAAGCAGCTAGACACGATAACGCAGTGTCTAGGCTGACTAATCCTTCTGGATATCCTTGGTGCCCAATCTGGGGTCATGGAAATAGAATGAGCGTGTACTTGTAAGTGCATGCTATTTCTTGCTCTGTGAAGAGATATGAGTTAATCTGATCCAAATTTTAGTTTCATGTTTACGGTAACCTAGAGTTCAGATGTCCTTGGTGCCCAATCTGGGTCACAGAAATAGAATGTGCATGTGCCTGTAGGTGCAGCCTATTTTTTGCTTTGTGAAGAGACATGAGACAATCTGTCCTGAATTTTAGGATAGCGGTTTAAACAGCGAGCACCCTTGTTTGTTAACGTGTAAAGTAGTGTATGAATAAATTAAATTAAAATTTGGATATCCTTGGTGCCCAATCTGGGGCCATAGAAATAGAATGAGTGTGTGCCTGCAGGTGTATGCTATTTCTTGCTCTGTGAAGAGATATGAGTCAATCTGACCCAAATTTAAATTTTAGTTTAATGGTTATGGTAGACTAAAGTTCAGATGTCCTTGGTGCCCAATCTGGGGTCATAGAAATAGAATGAGCGTGTGCCTGCAAGTGCACGCAATTTCTTGCTCTGTGAAGAGATATGAGTCAATCTGACCTAAATTTTAGTTTATTGTAATCGATAGCCTAACGTTCAGATGTCCTCGAGCCAATCTGGTCGCAGAAAACGGAGTGATGTGTAATTGTGCACTATCTCTAATTTTGTGGAGAGACATGAGACCAACTGTCCTGAAGTTTAGGTTAGCGGGGTGCATGAAAGGAGCCTCCTCGTGGCGCATCCTGGAAGCAGCTAGACACGATAACGCAGTGTCTAGGCTGACTAATCCTTCTGGATATCCTTGGTGTCCAATCTGGGGTCATGGAAATAGAATGAACGTGTACTTGTAAGTGCATGCTATTTCTTGCTCTGTGAAGAGATATGAGTTAATCTGACCCAAATTTTAGTTTAATGTTTACGGTAACCTAGAGTTCAGACGTCCTTGGTGGTCAATCTGAGTCACAGAAATAGAATGTGCATGTGCCTGTAGGTGCAGCCTATTTTTTGCTTTGTGAAGAGATATGAATCAATCTGACCCAAATTTAAAAATTAAGTTTAAATAGTAGAGGAGTGCACAAACCGCAAACTTTGAAGATCCATTTATGTTATTGGGCATTCTAGACCACTTTCTGTTCGCACCAAAACGAGATTTTAAAAGTGGAGTAGCGCCCGAACCACAAACTTTGTAGATCCATTTATGTTATTCGCCATTCTAGACGACTTTCAGTTCGCAACAAAATTAAATTCAAATAGTAGAGTAGCGCCCAAACCACAAACTTTGTAGATCCATTTAGGTTATTAGCCATTCTAGACGACTTTCCGTTCGCATCAAAACGAGATTCTAAAAGTGGAGTAGCGCCCGAACCACAAACTTTGTAGATCCATTTATGTTATTAGGCATTCTAGACAACTTTCCGTTCGCACCAAAACGAGATTCTAAAAGTGGCGTATCGCTCGAACCACAAACTTTGTAGATCCATTTATGTTATTAGGCATTCTAGACCACTTTCCGTTCGCACCAAAACGATATTGTAAAAGTGGAGTAGCGCCCGAACCACAAACTTTGTAGATCTATTTATGATATTAGCCGTTCTAGACGACTTTCCGTTCGCAACAAAATTAAATTCAAATAGTCGAGTAGCACACAAACCACAAACTTTGAAGATCCATTTATGTTATTGGGCAATCTAAACCACTTTCCGTTCGCAACAAAATGAAATTTAAAAAGTGGACTAACGCTAAATCACAAACTTTGTAGATCCATTTATGTTATTAGCCATTCTATACGACTTTCCGTTCGCAACAAAATGAAATTCAAAAAGTGGAGTAACGCCAAATCACAAACTTTGTAGATCCATTTATGTTATTGGGCATTCTAAATCACTTTCCGTTCGCAACAAAATGAAATTCAAATAGTATAGTAGCGCCCAAACCACAAACTTTGTAGATTCATTTATGTTATTAAGCATTCTAGATGACTTTCCGTTCGCATCAAAACGAGATTCTAAAAGTGGAGTAGCGCCCGAACCACAAACTTTGTAGATCCATTTATGTTATTATGCATTCTAGACGACTTTCCGTTCGTACCAAAACGAGATTCTAAAAGTGGAGTATTGCCAAAACCACAAAATTTGTAGATCTATTTATAGTATTGGGCATTCTAAACCACTTTCCGTTCGCAACAAAATGAAATTCAAATAGTGGAGTAACACCAAAACCACAAACTTTGTCGATCCACAAACTTTGAAGATCCATTTATGTTATTGGGCAATCTAAGCCACCTGTTTTACTGCACTATGCAAAAATTCGTACTCCACCTTCCGTTCATCAGGTGGAATAGGCGCCGAACCAATATTTTACTGCACTATGCAGAAATTCGTACTCCACCTTCCGTTCATCAGGTGGAATAGGCGCCGAACAATATTTTACTGCACTATGCAGAAATTCGTACTCCACCTTCCGTTCATCAGGTAAGTTATCGAAATGGATTTCATATATGTTATTGGGCAATCTAAGCCACCTGTTTTACTGCACTATGCAAAAATTCGTACTCCACCTTCCGTTCATCAGGTGGAATAGAATGGATTTCATATATGTTATTGGGCAATCTAAGCCACCTGTTTTACTGCACTATGCAAAAATTCGTACTCCACCTTCCGTTCATCAGGTGGAACAGAATGAATTTCATATATGTTATTGGGCAATCTAAGCCACCTGAAGTGACGAGGTGAACGAAGTGAGCCGATGGAACGTAAGGTGGCTTAGAGTGCCCAATAACATCCTACTCCGCTATAACGAAAAATTATAAAAAATAAAATAAAGTAAAAAATGGGAATATTTTTTTTTTAAAAAGATCCTGCAATCAAATACACAAATAGGAAAAAAATAACACCATAAATCCATATTCCCTTCACACTAAAAATGTTTAAAGAAAAAATACCTAGAAAACATGTAAGTAGTACGCGCAAGTATTTCTTTCACAAACATACAGAATCTTTCTACAGATCATATTTAACCTACGTTTAAACATAAACTTCCGATGAACGTTAACTTATTAACTGTGATACGAATGATGGGTGATGGTCAGCAAAATGATGGGTAGCGCCTGTCGAAGGAACATGGAAGATTAGTAACAGTATTGTTGATACATTGTCTGCCAAAGATAGTGAGTATTCTTGTGAATACCATGCATTACAGAAGGTGGGGAGTGATGATTTGTCTGTTCAATGTTATGTTTTCATATTAATTTGTAAACATCCACTGAATATTGACCTTCAAATTAGTTCAAATAATTCAAACTCCTGAATATTGACCTTCAAATTAGTTCAAATAATTCAAACTCAAAACCATTTATTCAAAGTAAACCAATTACAGGCACTTTTGATTGGCAAGGTCAGTCAGAAAAATTAAGCCATTCCAAAGTAGGTTCCTATAGAAAAGAACTGGCAAGAAACTCCACGGACCCTTTTAAATATTGGTTAAATCATTCATATTGAAATTAAGAATATTTTAGAAAGACGTGCACGTTAAAAGCGTCCGTTATAAAAAGATAAAAACAAAAACAATTCATAAATTAAAATAAGCCGTGACAGCTAGAGATGACCAGTCTCTACTGACGACACTTGTTCACGAACATGACGCATGGATCAGCATCATTTAGCTCAACCATTTTGAAGGGAACTTAATGATCCAACACACGCACTGTCACCAGAGAAACATTTGAGTGAGCATGACATACTCTCAGCCACCAGGGCACACAGATGAAAACAGATGGGACACTCCGCAATTTAGGTATGAAGCTACAAATACCTGGCGGGCCCGTCCTGCTGGGTTGGTCCAGCGAGTGTAACGTAGTCAGAAGATCTAAACGTTACGCGATTGAAAGAGAGGCAACTTCTAGGTGAATATAACTGCAGGTAATTAGGACTGTGCGACCTGAATTGCCCTTTATTGTGTTGAAGCAAGAGTCGCTTTCTATTTAAATGATTTTGCGGACTGTCCCATCAGTATTAATCTGTGACTCAAGGTACCCGGTAAATGGTAGCTTTAAAGTAGGAACATAGAGCTCACATAAATAGTGCCCGGTTAACTTGTGGGTTAATCCAGCTTAGGGCAAAATTGCCATAATCACAGGTTGGCTACCGCAGTTTGTCGTTACCGCTAGACTCGAAGATAAAGCTGTCTTTTAACTTGGCCGATAATTTGTTCGGTCCATCTCACAATACCTTTGTATTCTCGACTGTCTGCCGGACCAGTGAAAATTGGCCGACTGTAATCCACTGAAAGTGGGCAATGTCAAAAATAGATGTCAAATAATTCGCAGTTTTTATTAATTTGGCAATATTGCTATACGGAAATATGAAATTTGGCTAACTGGCGAACTGGAATATTAATAACTAGAGCTTCTGCCCGCGACTTCGTCCGCGTGGAATAGTTACTTTGGGCTAACGCTAAAAAAACCCCACGATTTTGGGCTATCTAACACTGAAAGAATTCTTCAAATCGAACCAGTAGTATCGGAGCCTATTCGGTACAAATAAACAAACAAACAAAAAAAACATTCCTCTTTATAATATAAGTATAGATGAATTGCAATTATAACACTGAATTTGATGTTATAACCGTTGTAGATGTAAATAAAAACCGGTCAAGAGCGAATCGGACTCTTTTTATCGTGTTGACTTTGATTTTTTTTTCTTCTTCTTGTGTTGCAATATTAATTATTGCATTTCAAAATCAATATTTTAGTTCACTAGTTTGCCATATTTCATAATATTTCCATACAGTAATATTGCCAAATTAATCAAAACAGGTAAATATTTGACAGCTATTTGCGACGTTGCCAACTTTTAGGATAAGTGCCCAGTAACGTACATGATACGCACTCGTGAGTGTTATTCACGTACACAGTATTTTGTGCTGCCGACAGACAGCCGGATAAACAAACGTAAACATTTTTGTGTGTAGAGAGTTCCTGCACAGTGTTCCGTCAACAGTTGACGACGTCATTTACTGACGCAGGTAGAAAAAATATGTTGTGCTTTTAAATGTGGGGGGATTTGTTTACTCGTTTCAGTACGCTCGGAATTTCACCGATTTTTGTGGGCCAAACATGAATTTCAGGTGAAACTTTTTAGTCATAATTGGAAAATAGATTGCATGGCTTACCAAAAACTAAACTGATGTTGAAATATTCATATTTTTTACTAGTCGCACCCCGCATAAGTCTAGATCCCGTGGAATATCGGGATTAAAAGTATCCTGTGCTAACCCAGGTCATGGTCTACTTATGTGCCTCATCCAAATCAGTTCAGCCGTTTTAGCGTGAAACCATTACAAACCTACATTTTTTTTTCCTTTGATAATATATTTTTTTTAAAGGTATTATACGATTGGTTTGTAGAGGAGCTCGTGGCTGACTAATAAGCCGCACGGGTCGATCTATCAGGTTAAGCCACGCTTGCCGGGGTTGGTCAGCGGATGGGTGTCCATCTTCACATACCAAGACTCCTCCGTGCCTCGGAAAGCACGTTAAGCCGTTGATCCCGGCTGTCATTCGTGGATCTTTGACAGTCGTTACGAGTCGTCAGAAGCCCGAAAGTCTGACACCAGTCTTACCAAGGGGTATTGTATTACCCTGTTATTGGGTTGTGGAGATCAGCTAGGCAGTCGCTCTATGTAAAATACTGGTATTCAGCTAAATCCGGTTAGACTGGAAGCCGACCCAAAGATAGTTGGGAAAAGGCTAGGCAGATTGATTTTACGATTGGCTTGTAATTTTATATTTTTGGAAGTAAAAGCGTCTCGAGAAACCACGTTGACTAACAAGATTCATTCATCTTGCGTAGATAACTTGATATCTACTTAAAATCTAAACGCATGAATTTATTTATGGAATATTGACTTAAAACTTCTCGACTGCCTAGTTAGTAGAGTCATCGCAAGCGCTACTGCTGAACATGGTCCTGGGTTCGATCCCCAAGTGGGCCAAAGTGTTATTGGGTTTTTATATCTGGAATTTCTCTGTAACAGCCCGTAGTCTGGATTTGTGCAAGATTGATGGTAATACGCTCGCCCAATGTTACATGAGACTTAAACATGGCGAAATGTGGGTGTATTAAAGGTACACCTCTGTTCAACCCTTCGGGGAAAGAGTGCGTGATGTTACGTAAATTATGTTGACTTAAAACTTAAAAGTTAATATAGCAAAAATAAAAAATAAATAGAGCATTAAAAACTATAACTGCTTATTCAAACGACAAAACGAATTCAATTATGTTGCTCAAACAAAACCATCGGAGCGTGAAATGAAAACTGCAACTGAAAAGGATTTAAAAACATAGAAGTTTTATAAAAATAAATGCTCACAGCAAAAGGACCAAATATTTAGCTGTAGTTTCAAAAATAAATATTTTCTTTAAAAGTAGTAAAATAAGTCTACTGAGCGTGGAGAGCAGTGGTGGTCCAGTGGTAACGGCCCCGACTTACGAGTTGTAGGTCGTGGGTTCGAACCCAAGCAGGCGCTTTACTTTGTGTAAATAATTTCATCACCACTGCTCTCAAAACGGTGACGGAAAACATCGTGTGGAAACCGGCATGTCCTAGAACCAAAAATTCGAAGACATGTGACATCTACCAACCCGCACTGGGCCCGCGTGGTAGATTACAGCCCACTCCTTCTCACAGAGAGGAGGCCTGTGTCCCAGCAGTGGGAACATTAATAGGCCGATGATGATGATGATGAAACGTGGAGTCTGGATTTCTGCTCGGTTGATGGCAATAGGCTCGCCCTCCATGTATAATCTTTGGACTTAAGTAATTATAACGGGTGCATTGTAGGTCGTGGGTGATACACCACTACCTTCACATAACATAAAACATAAGGGTTAGGCAGAGGTGTACCAACTACACCCACATTTTGCCAGTCATGTTTGATTCCCATGTAATAGGGGGCGAGCCTATTGCCATCAACCGGGCACAAATCCAGACTCCGAGCTGCTGCTAAGAAATTCCAGATGGAAAAACCCAATAACTCTTTGCCCCACCCGGGAATCGAACCCAGGACCTCATGCTCAGCAGCAGCGTTTGTGACCACAAGACCAAAGAGGCAGTCAATCTAAACATCATCATGATTCTCCTGCCCTTATACCAATTTATTTGGGATCGGCGTAACATCTCCTTTTTTTGCATACTTCTCTACTGATCGTCATCTCGGTAGTCACCCCCTTTCTAGCAATATCACACAGTCCATCCATCGTTTCTTTGGTCTTCCCCTACTCTTACAGCCATCTACATTTATACTCAAATTCTCTTCACAGTTTTGTCCTCATTCCTCCGCATCACATGTCCATACCATGACAACCAATTTTCACACCATTTTTCAGTCACCGGTGCCACTTTCAGACTTCCTCTTGGACAGGGTGACTTGTAATTTGACGTATTCCTTCCAGCACGCGTAGCATGACTAGTGATGGGTCGGGAGAATATTCTCACCCGGAGAATATTCTCGGATCGAGAATGTTCTGCAATATTCTGGAATATTCTTTTCGACGGAGAATATACGAGAATTTAAAAATGGAAGTAAAATTGCTAAATTTTATTACAATATATTTTGATATCAAGGCCTCAAGTAAACATCTTTTGTTGTTATTTTATACTTTATTTGAAAAAACGTTACTGTATTATGTTTCGGACTGGAAATGGTGCCGATTCTCTTGTACACTGGACTAAACTAACTAAACTATCACTAAAATTCCTTACTTTTGGCTATAAGAATCTTAAAGCAATTCTGACAAAAAAAAAAACTTAATTAAAAAAATATTTTGACACATCTAAAATTGAATTTGACAATCGCGTGACGACTCAACGTGGTACTTGTTTGCTCTACTTCGTGAATTTTTTTAGAGCCGTAGGCGCGCATGGGGGCAGCCTCGACGTGTTTTATATGGAATTTTTCACTTTTTGTATGGAAAATATGAAAAATTATTACCAACATGTCAGGTAATAGGGGTTTAAGGGTTTCCTAAAGGGGGTCGAAAATTTCATTATTTTTGCGATAGGACGCACCATTCTCGAGATTTATGCAAAAGAAAAAAAAATAGTACTGTTTTTGCACTGAAGTTGAAGTGTTGGTGTGAATTTTAGTTCATGCCAACTAATTTCATTCCACTCGTTTTTAATCGCGTTTAAAAATAATCACATTTAGACAGATACACTAAATTTATATGGTGAAAAACGTCAAATTCATAATAGCAAAATTGCCATTTTCACTAAACTGCTATCTCAGCAATCTTAGTGCTGTCAAACTAAAATATAGTTAAGTTGTGTCACTTTAGTCTAATTCAGAATGGGAAATCCTCGTTTGACAGGACTAAACGAAATTTTAGTGATTTTTAATCGGCACCAATGGTGCCGATTCTCTTGTACACCGAACTAAACTAACTAAACTGTCACTAAAATTCCCTACATTTGGCTATAATCTTAAAGCTATTCTGACAAAAAAAAAAAACTCTTAATTAAAAAAATATTTTGACACATCTAAAATCGAATTTGACAATCACGTGACGACTCCACATGGTACTTGTTTACTCTACCCTGTGAATTTTTTTAGAGCCGGAGGCTCGCAGGGGGTGCAGCCTCGACGAGTTTTATATGGAATTTTTCACTTTTTGTATGAAAAATATGAAAAATTATTACCAACATGTTGGGATATAGGGGTTTAAGGGTTTCCTAAAGGGTGTCGAAAATTTCATTATTTTTGCGATAGGACGCACCATTTTCGAGATATAAGCAAAAGAAAAAAAAAATATAGTACTGTTTTTGCACTGAAGTCAAAGTGTTGGTGTGAGTGCATGCCAACTAATTATTATTCTATCTTTATAATTATAAACCCTAACTTTATATCTTTATCCTTATAAAACCCATAAACCCCCAAAACTCAACATGTAGGTAATATTTTTTTTTATTTTCCATACAAAAAGTGAAAAATTCCATATCAAAACACGTCGACGCTGCCCTCCTGTGCGCCTCCGGCTCTAAAAAAAATCCCAAGGGAGGGCAAACAAGTACCACATGGAGTCGCGATTGTCAAATTCGATTTTAGTTGCGTCAAAATTATTTTTAATTGTTATTTTGTTTTTAATTATTTGCACCATAAACCTTTCTTATAATGTTGTTTTCTTATTCATTTTATTAATGCTGATTATTTTAAACTCATAAAGTTCGTATTAATACAGAAATCGTACTTTAACATTACTACCATACGAAATTTAAGAGAATTTATGAGAATTTTCTCGGAAATATTCTCGGGAATGTTCTCGCTCAGGAGAATTTACTGAGAATTTAAGTTGTGGTGTAGTTTATTTTAAACTCAAACTTCGTAAAACGTTCAAATGCGCTAAAAACTATTACTCTAAAAAAAACGGATTCAATAAAGTCAGCCAATTTTTAAATTCTCGTAAATTCCCTACCAAAAGAATGTTCTCAAGAACTTAACAGCAAAGTTCTCGCAAGGAGAATATTCTCGAGAATTGCCCATCACTAAGCATGACCACCGTAGAAACGGGTTTTGTCGACAGAAGAATAGACAAAATGACAGATAAACAATCACAATCTGTCATTTTGTCTATTCTTCTGTCGACAAAACCCGTTTCTACGGTGGTCATGCTACGCGTGCAGGACGTGAAAGTGTGACCCTTTTGCAACAATTCAGAACCCCATAAAGCCTAGGCGAAAATACATGGGATTCGAGAAAATAAAACTATTCAAAATTTTCGAAAATTTCCCAGAATTTGTCACTAAATATCATTTCTCTCACACATGGGTCACTATTTCACGTCCTGGAAGGAAAACGTCAAATTACAAGTCACCCTGTATACTCACTAGCTGCTCCCTCGGTTTTACCCGCATAAGTCTCGATCCCGTGAGAATATCAGGATAAAACGTATCCTATGTCCTAGTCCAGGTCATGGTCTACCCATGTGCTAAATTTCATCCAAATCTGTTCAGCAGTTTTAGTGTGAAAGCCTAACATACAAACAAACTCACTTTCGCATTTATTATATTATATTAGTTATGATTTCTTATTGTATCCATTCCATACAACTAAATGTAAACAAAACAAAATCCAACCAGAAGTTTTCGAAATTCCTAAATAAATCCAAATATCTGCGGATGCAAATAATCCTGTTACTGCGAGCATTTTCGACGGTATTTGGGTTACCCGGGCCTAAGGGACGGACCCAAGCCAGGGTGGCGGTAATGGCCACATACCGACGTACCCGTCGGTGTTGATATTGTAATTAATTTTGAAATTGAAAAAGGTTTGGTTCCGCACGATTAACATGTCAATTATGAAGGGTAGGTGCGTGGTTTGGTTAAGATTAGATTAGTATGATGTGATCATAACCTGTGTATATTTGTAACAGAATGAAAGATTTCCTAATTAAACAAATACTTTAAATAAAGTAAAAAGTATTGTATCTTGACGATAGATACGCAAATAATTGTTATTGCCACCACCTCAAAAAGTCATTAGAAACATTAAAAATCGGCACTAAGTATGTCTGAAAAAAATATTGTCATAAATTATAAACGAACGGTAACAATTTTGCCTACGTAATCGTGTAGACATTATGCAAAAACTATTTTCTATTCAAATGTGGAGGACATTTAAAAATAGTCTTCGAATCATTTCCACTGACTCAAACTACCAACAGCACACGAAAATAATCTTTATTCCATGAAATATACAATTTACAACGCTGAATAGCAATATAACGAATATGCTGTCAAAAGCAGAAAAATCCCTTTACAAAATATATCTAATTCCATATCGTTCCGTAAATCCAAAATACATTACACGAGCTAAAAACGCCTCTATAATTTGAATACAACCTAAATAAAATCATAAGAATTCTTTATCAAATACTGCGTAAATTCCTTACGTAGATTCCTTCGCGACAAACGTGGAAAAAATTGGGATTTTAGGAGTGAAAGCCTGACGTTTTGATAAATTTGATTAGTCGTGAGATGAACCGGAATTCTCTCCGGAAAAATTGATCGCAGTCTAAACGTGTTATTGGCAAATATTTTATGTTCTCTGTCCCCCAGTGTCGGCTGAGTGTATTAGATGGATGAATATTTTTTATGGATGATGGAAATATTAAATTGATGCGACCCTTAAACGTGGCAGGCCATCACTAAGCACAGATTAAAGTGCCTGCTACACGGTTGCCAACCGCATCCCCGACAGAGGTGACCTTGGTTGGCGACCGGCAAAGTTGTTTCAACGTTTGGTCGTAAACCATCGTCTACACGGTTATCAACCACCGAGGTCACCTCTGTCGGGAGGCGGTTGGCGACCGCGTAGCAGGCGTTTAATACAGATACACACAGGGATACTTCGCAAAATAATTTAAATAAAAAGCGATTCTTATTACGACACAATAAAGTGCAATTCAGGTCGCACAGCGCCAATTGCTTACAGTTATATTCATCTAGATGTTGCCTTTCTTTCAATCGCGTAACTCTTTAAATCTTCTGACTACGTGACACTCACTGAATTGGCCCAGCAAGACGGGCCTCCCGCGTACTTGTAGCTTAATACCTAAACTGCGTTTGTTGTTGTTGTGACATTCAAGAGAGTTATGAGGAGTCCACGTGGACTACAAGGATGTGCGGCCAATGCGGGCCGAAATTTTAATAAATAAATCAGTATTTTTTTGTGTATTTTCAAATACCATTGACGTTTTTTTTTTAATTGATTGTTATAGAATGGTAGTAGACCATGGTCTGAACAACGTTTGTTCTAGCAAAACTGTGATTCAAATTTCACGTTGTATAGTTGAAATGTTATCTTATACAATTAAATGAGCAATAATTGTTTATATATTTTTTTGTAATCACGTTCTCAAAAACGACTCAAACGATTTCGATGAAAGTTGCAATATAGGGTTTAACGGGGGCGAAAGATCGATCTAGCTAGGTCTCATATCTGGGAAAAAATATTCTTTATTTTAGCCGAGCAGTGCTCGGTGGCCTAGGTATATTATATAATAAGATACAAATAAATATCTACTTATCACATCTATCTATACTCATATTATAAAGAAGTTAAATTTGTTCGTTTGTATGTTTGTTTGTATGTAGGGAGTAATCTCCGGAACTCCCAGTCAGATTTGAAAAATTATTTTTGCTTTGGATGGCCCATTTCTTGAGGAAGGTTTATAGGCTCATGGATGAGGTCACGAGCAGAAGCTAGTAATTACATTAGGATAAGCATTAAGGAGGTACTGAAATTGTCAAAGGTACCCACACAACGATAGTTATAAATAGTTAAGTTCTAGTATATTTTCCAAAGATCAAAGAACCAATTTCCAGATTTTAGCGTAAATCTGTTATTTATAGGCTCGATAGGCACAAGCTTTGGAAATAAAATATGTGTTAAAGTGAGAAATAATATCTTTTGTAACGTTTCGCATGATGTCAGTGTTCGCTAGAGCATTGAAGTTGTGTGTCCTTCACCACACAATCCTCACTTTTGAAAACTTCATGAAATTCAATTTTGAGAATGCCAAAAAATAGTCAAGAAATAGTCATAAATAGTCCCCAAAGTTAAAAAAATTGTCGCATTAAGATTCCGAAGTTATAGCTATAAGTTGGTAAGGATTGTGGGGTGAACGTCTCCACACAATGCTCACCTCAGTGCAAGCAAACGGCTGGGTTTCAATTCCAAAAAATAGTCAATAAATAGTCATAACGCTATGTCAAATCTCGAAAATAGTCATTAAGAGGTTCCAGAGATATAAAGGTGTCTTGGTGAGGATTACGTGGTGAGCCTTTCTCGCCACAAGCCTCACCTGATTACCGCGGATTGCTTATGTTTTTTCATTTGAATTTGGTGTCAAAAAATAGTCAAGAAATAGTCTTCTCCAACCACCATAATTTCGACCTGGTTTATTATGTAGAAGTATTAAACTTCCATGTAAACTTCTACATACATTATGTTTTGGTACAGTCGCGAATACTTAAATTGCAAATCTATTCTAATATTGTCGTATATTTACGGTAACAAAATATTGTAGTTACTTACGTATTTATAATTAATTTTTAACTTTATTTTACTTTTATTAGTTATTATTATAGCGGCAACAGAAATACACATTCTGTGAAAAATTCAACTTTCTACATATTGCGGTTCATGAGTTATACAAATATTTAAATTAATTTTGAAGCCCGCTGACAGACAGACGGACGGACAGCGGCTGCTTAATAATAGCCTCCGGGTTCGGAACCCTAAAATGTACTAAGTAGGCATACTTTAGTAGAGTCTCAAATAATGTTGTCTCTTACAATAATACATTTTCTAAATGGCAACATTATTATCACCAGAAGCTTTTAAAGTCTCCATAAAAATATGAAAGAATCACTCTCAGTTTTATATTTCAAATAAAAAATATTATGACTATGTCCTCAGTTTAACACATTTTTTTCATAAATCGTGCAAACGAGGCTAGTTAAAATTTATTACCGCCAAGATATCATTGCCAGCTGCAAAAAAAAGATGGCGTCTTTTTATTTGATACCCGCGTTTCAATAAAAATAAGTAAGTAACTACAATAAATTATTGGGTATCATTTCAAAACATTGCTGGATATAAACTATGAAAAATGATCATCGGAAAACTTCCCGGGATTTTATTTCCCGATATTTTTGTTTGTTTAAGTAGATCATCAATTGTTTTGGGGACATTTCGGAAGTTCATTGTCCCGATACTCGTGTCTAATCATAAATTGAAGAAAGTTTTCGAAGGACCCATTTCGATAATGCCTTTTGTAGAAATTGTGTACTTGCGAATGCATATGGGAGTCATTATGACTATTCAGAAGCCTGTAAGTCTAGATCTTACTATTTAAATGTTACATGAAATAAAGAAAATTATTCAAAAAACAAAAAACCCGACTGCAAAAACACATAACTGAAAAGAGAAAAGCAAGCATAGAATATAATTTAAAGAATTTTGGTATCGCAGGCGGGGACAAACAAAAGTTACACCATATTTCCGGTTATTATTGTTATATTATTATTGTCCCCGCCTGCGATACCAAAATTCTATAGATTATATTCTATGCTTGTTTTTCTCTTTTCAGTTATGTGTTTTTGCAGTCGGGTTTTTTGTTTTTTGAATAATTTTCTTTATTTCAAGTTTTTTAGTTTTATTAATATGTCTTAATTTGGAATTGACTCATTACTAGCTTTTATTTGATACCAATATTGTTGTAATTTATTTTAAAAAAAACCTTCCCCTCCCTTTTTTTTGTATCTTCAGATGCAATACATAAATATTATATAGCCTATGTCACTTCTATGATTAAGACGAATCTAACGACACCTCAAATGTTAAAATCCATCAAGCCGTTTAGGCTACAGAGCGTGCCAAAGAAATAGACATACATACATACATACATACATACATACATACTCTCGAAAAACATTACCCTCCTTCTGGGGCAGTCGGGTAAATACAATATCATGACTTTCATTCCCAAAGGATTAGACAGAGGCAATGGAGGTATATGAGCACTGTTACTGAAAAAATTCTGGTAGATAAACCCAATAAAACATCGCCGACCCGAGAACCGCACCAAGGACCCTCCGTTTAGCAGTAGCGCTTGCAGCTACTAGACCAACTTGCAGGCAGCTTGTCCATGCGTCAGGTTCGTGAACGGCCGGATCTTTAGCTGCCACGGCTTATATTAATTTAAATTTTATTATTGATTTTTTAAATATTTTTTTGCGATCGGTTTTAACGTTCTGCATCGTTCTTACATGTACAATTTTAACATGAATGATGTAACCAATATTTTGATCTAAAACAGTGTCCGTGGAGTTTATTTTTCCCATTCTTATCCATTCTCCACCTACTACATAAAATGCTTTAGAATGGGCAACTAACGTCATCTTTCTGACTGACCGACCCCTTGACAGTTCATAAGTGCCTGTAATTGGTTTATTTGAAACTAACATCTGCCCGCGACTTCGTCCGCGAGCCTATAAACGTTCCTCAAAAATTGGGCTATCCAAAGTAAAAAGAATTTTTGAAATCCAACTGGTAATTTCGGAGATTACCCCCTACATACAAACATAAAAACAAACAAACAAACAAACACAAAAACCATCAAATTTACCTCTTTATAATATTGGTATAGATAAATGCTTTGAGTTTGAGTTTGAGCTATTCTATGTAAAAACTTATGTCATCATAATTATCATCCACAGCCTGATTTTACCCCACTGCTGGGCACAGGCTTCTCTTTTCTTGTGCCTATCCCCACGCTCCTACGCCAGCCTAATCCAGGCTATACCCGAGGTGACTACAATGTCAAAACCTATCTATAGCTAACTTATTTTACTATCTCTGACTGCCTTAGGACTGCCTACTGCCGGAGGAGCTCGTGGCTAAGTAATACCTGCCGCACGGGTCGATCCATCAGGTTAAGCTATCCTTGCCAGGGTTGGTCTGTGGATGGGTGACCATCATTACATACCGAGACTCCTCTGTGCCTCGTCCCGGCTGTCATTCGTGTATGTTTGACAGTCGTTACGAGTCGTCAGAAGCCCGAAAGTCTGATAACCAGTCTTGCCAAGGGGTATTATCCAGTTACTGGGTTGTGGAGGTCAGATAGGCAGTCGCTCCATGTAAAATACTGGTATTCAGATGCATCCGGTTAGACTGGAAGCCGACCCCATTAGAGTTGGGAAAAGGCTAGGCAGATTGATTGTCTCTGACTGCCTGATTGGTCTACTGTTCGCAAGTGCTACTGCTGAGAATAAGGTCCTGGGTACGATTCCCGGGTCGGGCAAAGTGTTATTGAATTTTCCATTTGGAATTTCTCAGAAGCAGCTCGGAGTAAGGATTTGTGCCCGGTTGATGGCAATAGGCTCGCCCCCTATTACATGGGACTTAAACATAACTGGCGAAATGTGGGTGTACTATAGGTACACCTCTGCCTAACCCTACGGGGTATGCAGGCGTGATGTTTTGTTATTTTAATACTTCAGAAAATATTGTTAAAAAATACTGTCCTATCTTATCAAAAAATTGATCAAAACATTCCTCATCTTTGCATGAAACGATAAGAAGCGAAAAAACTCATTGTTTTCTTTTCATTCCAGCATGAAAAATTCTTTTCATTTTCTTATGATAAAGAGGTAACTCGTGCGGAATGAACGGTTTAGATATACCGCATGTTTTCCTTATAGAAACGATTTATTCTGATCTTGTAATAATAGGGGAAGGGTACGACTCTATTAAGTTGTGTACAGAGGACTTTTCTGCGCTCCTTCACTTATTGAAAATCGGAAAATCGTCGCTTTCAAAACGTACCTACTGGATAAGCGATAGATTATATACAAAATTGTAGTGAGTTTACCTACAGTTCCCATTTAGCAGTATAAATAAGTTGCAGTATTATGTCATCATAGAAAACGGCCGAAACGACGCGTTTCGAAATCTCAGTATGCAATTGTCTCGAATGCGGCAGATACGCACGGACGTGGAAGGTTTACGAGTATCTACCGAGCGGCCGTAATGCCAGCCACACACGTAACGATTTGCTTGCGCAAACTTAGGCTTGCGCAAATCTGATTTGACGTTTTTTCAAAGAAATTTGCGCAAATTTCTTCCCACACACGTAACGATTTGCTTGCGCAAACACAAATTTGCGCAAGCAAATCGTAACGTGTGTGGCTAGCATTAGTAATTATTTCAAGACCACTGCCTAGATATAATACTGTTACTCTTTTATACTGTACTTTGAGGGACACTGATCGCTCCCAGACGTAATAACAATAAAACTTCTTTTATGTCTCATTCAGGGCCCTTCAATCTTTTAACAAAATTATTAATGCATACCATCAACATATTTTATTTAGCATTGAATAGTTGCAGTTGTTTTTTCTGTCATTATAATAAAGTTTGAAGTCTTAGCCCTATTACTGTACGAGGTTTCAAACTCATCTCTTTCGTAAAATCAAGTAGGAAAAACATTCAAAAGCGATTTTCTCGTGTAATATTGACTGCAACTTTGAGATAAGGCCTATTTCATATTAATATGGGTTCCAAAATACTATATTCGTAACAACATAAAACAACAATCAACACATTAGGAGCAAATCCGTTTTAAAAGTTGCTAAGTGTATTGGTGCTCGTGACTGTACTTTCAAATCTCTTATTTTTTTCATTTTTAGATTACCGTATTTCTTTATCTTCTTTTCTACACTTAATAATATTAAAAGAAAAAAAATTACTGTATATTTGTTTGTAATGATTAAACTCAAAAACTACTGGACCGATTTAAAAAAATCTTTCACCAGTAGAATGCTAAATAATCACTGAGTAACATAGGCTACAATTTATAAAGATATCACGTAGGCGAAGCCGCTGACGGAAACTAGTCATACAAAAATTACAAATTTTGCAATAGACGCTCATGTAGCTCTATTTTTCAGAACAAACCTTCTTTTTCCACAATGTCTATAGCGCCACGTTTTCGGGCCTGAAAAAGCGCCTAAAATGCTTAACATGACGATCAACAACACATCAGTATGCATCATTTCTTCCCTACGTTTTTATCAATAGAGATTGTTGTCTCCCAACCTCCAGCGGATCGAGCGCTTGAGCTCGCTGAAACTGGGTCAAGGTAGGCCACAGCCTATACATTATACTTGTTATACTGAACATCTGGTACTCTGGGGCTTTGATCTACTTTTGTGGGAGGATGAGCTTTATGTTGTGTATATTGTGTGATAGCGTATGGCTTTCGTTTATATGCCTACACTGGTTTTTTGCGCATGAAACATTTTTTTGGAAACGTTTTTTCCAGGAAAATAGAATGAAAATCACAGTTTCAAAAGGAGACGTGTAGGATGGGGAAGGAATTTATTTGAAAATAGCTTTATCTTTTTGTTCCGCGAGTGTGAATGGTTTCCATTGGTAAAAGATTTTATTTTCTATGGGTAAGGCCAGGTAGGAATATGCTGAAGAAATTCATTGCGGTAAAATGAAACTCTGAATGGTATTGATCGGGGCTTTTACTCTTTTGAATGAGTCCATGCACATGATAGCTCCCACACTGATGTTAGTTAGACAATTTAAGCACTATAAGCTCGCTTGTACACTTCCGTGTTTTCATCGGATAATGGATCGTTTTTTTAACCGGATTTGCGGTGGTCGCAGTGGCGTGCACTCCATACATGCAAATAAGCTCTGCATACCCTGTAGTCCCATACATACATGTCCCTCAAAATTATAAATAACTATAACAAAAAAAAAACATAGTATCGAATTATTGATCTACATCTCATCGCATAGCGTTTTGCTTCCCGTGTTAATTTCGCGCCATCTATTACTTTTTTTTGGAACTAGTTGAAGCGGCGAACAGCCGAACATCCGCCGCCGCCGCCGCCGCAGGCTCCCCCCGTGAGCAAAAGCATTACTACACGTTGCTTATTTGTCATACAATACAACACATCTCGTGAATTCTCGTGTAGTACACAGCAAAAGTGTGACTGTGTGCGTGAAAATGTGAGCGCGTGTTTGTGTTTTGGAAGCACTGCTTACATTACAACCCGTCCGAATTGAGAAGCCATAAAAGCACCTCTTATTTGTTGATTGTAGAGGGTCGACTTTTTTAGTCGGATTAACCATATTTATTCGTTCATATTAGTTCGGTTTCTTTAACCTATTGTTCCGATTGTTTTTCTTGGCGCAATATATTGATTTTCTCAGTAAATATTTAGTAAGTTAATTGTAAAAAATTGAAAATTAGACCTGTGAAACCTGTGTTGGCTGCAGATTTTAATTCATTGAAACGTATTTCATTAAATTAAAATCTGCCGTATTTTCGACGTTATCTTTTGAGAAAAAAGTTCAATTGATTGCAAAGGGAAGGTGTGCACCCGGGTTGGATTGAAATAAAAAAATAGGTGATGCTACTTACTATTTTCGTAAAAAGTTTTACGATTATTATTAGGTAGGTACCTACACAGGCTAACAGGTTGTGTACACAAACAAACAACACATTGTATTGTTTCCCTTGCATTTCGTTTATAAATCTAGATAAAGAGAATGTTTGGATCTAGGTATAACGAATAAGATAATTATTCAGATATAACATCATGCGAAGGCAATGGCGTAAGAGTCGGGTAGGGTAGGTAGTCGGTGGGCCACCGAACGAAACCAGCTGAAACTGGTACTTACCTACGTTTTATTTTAATTTTAGCCGTGCATACCCTGTCTCAAATCTCTGTGCACGCCACTGGGTGGTGGTATGGTTGCAATGGAAGTGTATGATGTGATGTACCTACATGCACTGGACTCGGTGTCCAACTCACACATAATAATATGAAAAATCCGGTACGTGCTCCGATAAAAAAAACGGGCGTCTCTATGACCTGACGCGAACCTACAACCGCTCGCTCTCGCCACTATCCGCTCGTCCAATAAGGGCGCAGCTTCTAGAATATTCTAGAAGCCTTGAGAGAAACAGAAGACGCGCGCCCTTGTTTTGATATCAGCTGTCTGACGTCTGTTAACTGGGGTGCGCACCGTAAAAAGGATTCTTTGCTATACAATTCTTGAAACTTATATCTTCGCCCCGAACCCTATTGCTTTTATGGGGCAGGGACATCGACGCGAAACCTATTACCATGGATTCAGTACATGATTCTGAACACACTTGTGACGAAAAAAAAAATCAGCTGTTCCATACATTTTGACCGCGTAGGTTCTATGAAACCGCAGTTTTTTTTTTAATAACCGGCCAAACATTTCATTGCAGGGTGGTTCAGAAACGTGTACTGAATCCATGGTAACAGTATTCGCGTCGATGCCAACCTGTATAATAATTATATTCGTTTATTCATTCTATATACATATATTCTTTATGATTATAAAGTCTTTCAGTACCGTACATGTGTGTGTGTTTATGTTGAAGAACGTAATATACATTCACATTGTAATATTGTGTTACAGGCATGTACATTACAGTACTTTAGAGTCTAAAGTATTCAAATGTCACTGTGAAAATTCACCAATCAGAAGTTGCTATAACACAATGGCATGCAAGCTACTCGCATACTTTTATGCAAGATACAGGTATGACTATTTGCGGATTTAAAGATCCCATCAATCGATCGTCGAATTAACAAACCGGTAATTTTACCTGTTACTTTGCGTCTCTGTCTTTTCTAAAAATAATCTTAAACACCACCCGTGTTGTCTTCAGCCACAGATAATAAATCCTACACAGGATTACTGAAAAATATTCGTACGGCTACGTAACTTTTCTTCTCCTAGATATGTCTTGAATCCTACTCGTACTCAGTAAAGATGAAAAGAGATTTTGTTCAGGCCCAAGTTTTATAGACGAAAAGAAAGTGTCTTTGGAAAGCTGCTTACATTGTTTTGTTGATGATTTAAAAGGTACGAAATCCTATCCAGTGAAAAACGATACATTTTTATCGCAACGTGGTAGACAAAAGGACTTAGACAAGAAACAATGAATGAAGCCTTCAAAGCGTTTCGTACAACTTTCAACAGGATTGATATAAGCTTATGTCAGTCCCGTACATTTTTGACATATATTATCCATTATCGTTATCACTGATTGAATGTCACTTTGTGTATGTCCTCTGGTCGACGTGGGCTACCACCTCATGTTAATCACGTCGTCGTGATAAGCATCATTGCATTGCACTCGTCAAACTGATAAAGTGTCATACGCCCGTAACATTATCCAGTACTCATAACATAATCAGCCTATTAATGTTCCCACTGCTGGGACACAGGCCTCCTCTCTGTGAGAGGAGTGGGCTGTAATCCATTATACGGGCCCAGTGCGGGTTGGTAGATGTCACATGTCTTCGAATTTTTGGTTCTAAGACATGCCGGTTTCCTCACGATGTTTTCCTTCACCGTTTTGATAGCAGTGGTGATGAAATTATTTACACAAAGTAAAGCGCCTGCTTGGGTTCGAACCCACGACCTACAACCATAACTCGTAAGTCGGGGCCGATTCCACTGGGCCACCACCAGTACCCACGTCCTCCAAACTGAAAAACAGATTGCTGTTTTGAAGCAGAAATGGGTTTGGGTAGTTGCACTTGCCTGGAAGAACTTCACAAAAAGCGCAAACCAACAATGTAACTGTATGCGTGTTATAGTCAAAGTCAAAGTCAAAGTCAAATAATTTGTTTTGAGTAGGTAGGAAATCCAATATCACTTAAGCGCAAGCTCTTCGAAATGTGTATCCTGCCTATCCTAACCTATGGCGCTCAGACTTGGTCTTTGATCGAGGCTGAGAAGTGCAAACTTTATGTTTGCCAAAGAGCGATGGAGCGTAGCATTTGGAACATAAAATTAACGGATCGAATTAGGAACACAGTAATACGCTCGAAGACTGGCATCGCCGATGGTGGCGATAAGACCGCGAGACTGAAGTGGAACTGGATGGGCCACATGTACATGGATAGATGGGCAGGGTAGTCACTCAGTGGGTGCCTGAAGACAGGCATCGTCACCGAGGCAGGCCTAAGAAGCGCTGGCGCTACGACCTAGACTCTTTCTTGACTGATTGGCCGGTAAAGTCAGCAGACAAAGATGAATGGCGAAGTATGGGGGAGACCTTTGCTCGGTAGTGGACCAGCATAATTATGTAAAAAAAAAAAAAAAATTTTTAGGCCATTTAAAGGCGCTTTTGAACGTCAAAATTTACATGAAAATAGAATTGATTCTAGGCGCAAGGTAGTTTCGTATGGAGAAGAATGGGCAAGAAACTTCAAAGTTACTATTTCCAATTGTTTTACAATATCTTGTATGCCTACAAGTACAAATTAGTGAATAATTATATTAATTGCCTCTTTTAAGCTCCTTGATTCACCTGATTAATGGCACCTTCAATTCTACCCAGCTGCTAAATATCAAGATTTACAAGTATCTCTAAAACTAAATCTAATTCGTCACGGTCTCCAGCCTGGTATTGCGACCCGTGCTACACTACAATGTCACCGGTTAGGTTGTTGCTCTCATGTCTACAGACATTCGAAGATATCGAGTGGTGTCTGATTGGTTGAGAGCATTATTTTGTTATCGATACCTAATATTATGTTTAGTGTATTTTATATATTGGTTCGAAGGAGGTGGCTTTCTGTAGTGTCTGCTTACCCCCATGGGAAGAAGGCGTTATTATATAAGTATGTACACATGTAAATTGCAATTAATTTTATGACTCTCCTCCTATTTTTCAATTTAAATATGTATTATAGTGAATAACAATGCGCCTGACGATTTTTGGAACGAAGGTCTTTAGCACGGCTTGTAAACTTTCAGAAATCGTCACGCTAAAAATTGTTAATACTTGCGACTGTCTTCTTCTCATTCTAAGAGAAAGAAAGATAGAGAAAGAGAACACCGGCAGAAAAAAAGAAAAGAGTCATAATATGATTACAGTGTCGTGGGATAAAATTGTATACATCGGCCCGAGTACACTGCATGAGAGAGAAAGAGAAAAAAAAGTGTGAATTTTGTCAAAATGTAAATCCAAGATTGCAACTGCGAAAATTTTAATTTTTTTCTTCGTTTTCATAGTTTTGGAGGGTGCTAAAGCCATTTGAATATAAATCCAGGAAGGCAGCTGAGAAAATATTCAAATTTTTCATCATGGGTAGCATTTCCATAGATTTCGAAGCTGCTGAGGTCAAAAATGTAAAACCAAGATGGCGGCTGCAAAAAAAATGTTTATGTTTTAAATCATACGTGAGAAGGAACTTCGGTTTTTATTTTAACAATGTTCTTTGACTTTCGTAAAAGTAAGATCCTTCCTAATTACGTCAATTTGATATCAAAGGAGGCCTGTGTCCCAGCAGTGGGAACATTAATAGGCTCATTATGTTATGTATGATATCAAACTAGTATTCAGCTACATCCGGTTAGACTGGAAGCCGACCCACGATAGTTGGGAAAAGGCTAGGAAGTTTTTTTTTATTATATAAAGGGGCGGCTTTCTTTATTCCCGAAAATTTACTAACGGAATAACGCAATACCTCTATTCTGATGATTGTAAATCAATAGTAGTAAAAAAGTATAATAATTCAGCACCATTAACAAACAAATACTGTCTCTTGCTATTTGCCAAATATCGTTACATCATCCAATACAATAAACATAGACATTAGTAGTATTCTGTCGCATCCCAACACTGTTTTATTTTCTTGCACAGCACTAGCTCTCAATTATGGCGAACAAACGCTTAGGCTGGGAACCCACAGCTGCAGTTGTTGCATTAATGTTTGTCTCATGCAGAATGTGTGCATTAACCTTTAGCACAAACGGATTCACTTATGTTGGAAATTTAGTCGGAAACTAAGAATCTTGAATTTGTTGCAGATTTTAAGTAAGATTAAATGGACTCAGGCGATCTTTCCTTAGTTTTTCATGCATCCGACAAAAAGCCTTCGAAATAAAACCAAGGTAAGTATTAAACTGTAACTGGCAGAAAAAGCAATACATGAACCGCTGAAAATATAAATATGGATACTGAAAATAGAATTCCTCGACGTTTTGAATACACTTTGAAAAGATTTTTGAAAATTCTCTCCAGAGTTTGGGGTTGAAATCAAAAAGTCAAGTACAACAGCCAGTTAGCGTTTTACCAATATCTACTCGTATTTCTGCAGCACCTTAATTGCGTGACGTAGTTTCAATCACAATCTCAATGATTTTGAAGGATATTGCTAATCCATTGCTTCACATATTTGAAAAATTTGTCTGATCAACAACGTAAATAACGCAATGAATGTTGTTGAACTGTCACAATGAGTGCAATTTTTTTTTTTTTTTTCGTCATTCATCTATAGATTATTAAAAAAAAATTGACACGTATTTTTTTCTTTTTTTACATAAATAATCAAAAGATTACGGCAATACATTGAGTTAAAATGTGGCATGACGTCAGTCTTCAATAGATTTGTAGCGCACCCTCACTCCCCAACTTTAATGCGTTTTAACTAATTTTATTAAGTGTGATAAAGCAAAAAATACGTATCTAATTTTTTAATAACTGACTGATGGACTAATTAGATTGTTTTTTACCCAGACAACATTCCTATTGCTACTGTTAGTATGTTATGCAATTACCCCGCTGTTGTGTGTGGTCGACATTAGTACACGATTACCAACATGACTTGAAGATTTCCAGATTAAAAGATGTAGGAATATTGCTATAATCAACAAGCTTGGCAAACTGAATACTGTTGCTTATCCTCATGATATAGGTTACGTTCTTTTTATGGCGCCCGCATGTCAAATGGCGATGCCACTAATGTCGCTATTCTTCGCAAATCCCGCGCTGTCAGCAAATCTAAGCTAATCTAAGCTATGGAAATCGTTAAACTGTCAGAAAGCAACAATAACTTGTTGAGTTTACAGGTTTCTAACCTATCATCGTAGGTACAGTCGACCACATATCAGTGGTGACAATTACAATAAGAAAAGTACTGTGACTACATAAAGGCCAATGCCAAGCTATGCTATAGGTATAGAAAGCCAATGTCAAACGGTACGAAAGGAATATTTTGAAATTACAATCAATACTTTAAGGGGTTTTTTCATAAACGATGGTTAAACTTAAGTGACGTTTAAACGTCAAAAATGTATAGTTAAACAGTCGCTAATTACTTAACTTTAAACAATGTTTATGAATAAAGGAGTTAAAGTTTTGAGTAAGTAACTACATTTTGGAACGGGCAACTAGAATCAATTCTAAATTCTTGTAAATTTTGACGTTCAAAAGTGCCGTTTTAAAGGTGCCTTTTTGTAAATGATTTGACTTAGAAGAAAACCTTTTACAAAACGTTTTAAAGCAGGTTAAAAATCGTATATTTGTAATTATTATCACCTCATCTTATAAAATTTTGTTTGCATAGTCTAGGCGCCGCCTTTGCCAGCAAAACAACCGACCAATTAGCTCTTTTTCATTACCACTATTAACTTAATCATGTTATCCTGCTCTTCTCCCCTCCAATCAGTGAATATCACAATCAGATTACCGGAGAAATAACAATGCCCCCATAACTTCTTAAATTGTACTTAAACAGTACTATGCGAGTCTATGAAAGTGAGAAAATCCTTGAGTTTGACTCCCAGCCACATTTTCCCGCGTACTTACGTCAATCGTTTAAGTGTGTGTGCGAGCGAGACAGATATACAAAATTGTTTATGCGAGAGCGAGGAGGAGGGTCAAAGCCTTTTCATAGAGTATACAACAGCCATGTTTGTTTTGTAGGTAAAAGTATCCTACCTCTGTGAGGAAAGGTAATTTATGTGTGTTTTCTTCTGTTACAGATATTACGGGATTGCATTTCAAAGATGACAATGTAAGTATAAACTAACAGACACGCCATTGTTTTGATCCTAATGATTGACTGTACATTGAGTTGTCAGTGTAGAAGCAATAAATTCTTTATTTTATGTGAGGCTAATATAATTGAAGATTATTAGAAGTACGTCATTTCTGCCTTAAAAAACTTAAGTTTTTACCAACAGAAATGACGTACGCTTGTAATTAATGGATTAGAAACAAATAGAAAAAACAATGATTAGCAAAAAACCACATTACTCTGTGTCATAAAACAATGTAAGGAAAACTATAGATTTATGAATGTAATTTTACGTCAAGATGAACATGAATTACAAGACAAGTCGTAACTCAAACCGCGAATCCATTGCCACAACAATAAAATACAACTCTAAACAAATTATTACCTACCACAAATAACCTACTGTATTTTATCGTTTATCCTATAAATCAAACAAATATGTTTCAAGTTAAAGACAGAAAAAAACATCAATCAATGCAGGCTATAAGTAGACTAATTAATAGGATTTTATGTTCAATTAAGACCGGCACGGGTGAATAACGACTTAATGATCGCTCGTAAAAATAATTTATAATCTATTGTTTAGGTGTTAAGCAAGAAATGGTGTAAGTAAGAAAATTATTTGTTTAAACGGGTTTATTGACTTACGTCTTTTTTATGTGGGGTCGTAAACGTCGTGTGAAATTATTTTAATTAATGTTTCACGATACCCGATTGTTTGTGCAGTTAATCACATGGGGTTTTATTAGTGGCAGTCATTATTTTTATGTTAGTACCACAAATTGGACCACACGTACTTCTATGATTAAATTACTTTTATTCAAACATGTATTCTGTAAAAAAAAAAAACATGGTGAAGTAATTTTTTACTTTTCTCTTCTGATATATTCTGAAAATAATATAATTATATTATTTACCTGCTTGGTGTTGCAATAAAAACCAAGTCGATGTCTACAGATTTGCTCGACATGTATATATTATACACATACTAAATACGGGAAATAAAAAAATCTTCCCAATAAATTCAATAACTCCAACACTCAAATGCAATCAGATAGGCATTATTCGATTAATTACGATAGAGTCGAGTCTGCGAAACTCGAGTCTGCGAAACTTGATCTATGCTTATCCGTCTGTAGGACCAGTCTGTGCCGACGCGCCTCGGAGGGCGCATTCAGTCACTGAAAATCTGAAAACGCGATGAAAATACGTTATAAATAATTGTTCTTTTAGTGGTAAAGTGCTGTGTTTTTGCTCTGGATATATTTTCTATTGGTAAGTTTATCTAAAGGTATTTTTTTTTACATATTTAGACGAAGAGTATGATTGTGTTTATGGAGGAGGCGTTATTATATTTATCTGTGAGACTAAAACTAGCCTTGAAGACGTAAAAAAAAATAAGTCTGAAAAGAAATCCGTAGAGATGAATTAACAATAAAACAATTTTAATTCAAAGATCTGAATAGAATTGCGATTGTTTTATACCTTTGGAGCCGCGCGCGGAGATATAAAAACGGTTTTATTTTTCACAAGTTTATGACGTCACATGAATGTGAAATGCTCCTATATTATTCACGATTTATCAAGCTGGCGTATTTATGAAGACGAGTCACAGGATTTATGTCACGAATTTCGTTGTCTTTTTGTATGGAAGCTCGAACAAAAATCTTGCAACAGTTTTTGTCACAGTAGACACTGTAGGCACATATATATTTTTTGAAAAACTATTGCGTTCATCCAGAACTTGTAGGTGATGAATATTTCTCTGATCAACTACATTGTTATCTAGCTGTTTAGAATGCTCGATCATCAATATTGTACCCAGAGAATATTATTAATTGAACTATTGTTTGATAGTCATAAAACACTGAATAGGACACGATCATAATTAAGCATGACTGGCATGTAGATATTAATGTAGTCAACTAAATAGCCAGATATCGATTATAGATAAGTACTTCTTAATGTTTTCAAAATATCTCGTACTGGTAAGCGGTAAATCACTGTTTTTGAAATTTAATTGGATGATTTTTTCGTAGTCATTATGTGTTTTCATCAAACTCAAACTCCAAAGCATTTATTTCAATTAAACCATATACAGGCAATTTTGAATTGTCAAGGAGTCAGTCAGTCAGAAATATGAAGCTGCCCATTTCAAAACGTAGTAGTTATCTATAGAGAAGAACGGGCAAGAAACTCCACGGACACTGTTTTAAATAAAAATCATCGTGCTCTAATCACCAATACTTACCTTGGTGATCAGTGCTTGATCCTTCTTTAAGTAAACGTAGTATAAATTATATTGTAACGAATAAATGAAGATTGCTTGTGCTCACATATTAAGAGATTAGTGAACACAAAACTTTCAGAGACTCAGAAACAGACCTACGTTGTGAAGATTAATATGTGGTTGCCCCAATTCGCTCCTAGAGCAAGAAAATTGACATGCTTGCTCGAATTGCGAGTAGGATTCATTTTGACTCCTCTTCCATCATATTTAAGGACGTCTCCTACCTGCTATGAACATAATACAATAAAGTTTACGCTTTTATTACCAACTTCATTGTGTTATGTTTGTATGTTTTACTATAGCAGTTTCTCGCCATCTGACTCTGTCCTCTGGGAAATCAACTTTTTATAGCATTATGCTGTCCGTATTGCCCGATGTTATGACCTGGATTCTTATAATTCCCTGGCTCTCAGGGGTGGTTCATAATCAGATTCTCTCGATCAATCAACTCAAGTTCCGTTGTCGCGTGTAGAAAATACATCTCTTCTAAAACCAGATAATACTGTCTATTCATGAGAAAAATAATTCTTCTGTCGTATTCTTTTGCTAACCGAGCTTTGCTAAGCAAAATCTCCGCTCCAAGGAATGGTCAGAATCGCCATCTTGTTAAAGGACAGCATTGCTACCAAAATTTATGTCGTGGGCGACCCCAAGCTTTTAGAAATTGGTATTTCTGTCATTAAGTAGGATTGCTGTATTTCAAGGACTTGCTTTGGTGTACGAACAAGAAATTGACTTTTATAAGCATCTTATACTTTATCTCGAAGTCAAAGGCACAATAAATTGTATGCATAACGGTGATAGTCAGGTGTCCTAGACAGAGTTCACCGTTGCGAATTAGGTAGACCATCCACAAGTTACGTCACTTATTGCAAAAAGATAAACCAGATAGGTAGGTAACCTTTTAGTTTTACAAAATAAATTCTTAATATTAAAGGTGACCGGTTCAAGTTGTTATCTTCATGGTCAAGCTAATGAGGATTCTCAAGATTGCACTTTCAAATTTTAGTATAATGTTGCTATTCATATTATGAGACGTCATGAATTCAATAGGTACCTATATGTTGTATCCCACGGTGCAAACTGCAAAGCCATTGCGTTTTTATAGTATTTGTTATATTAATGTAAAAAAACTGGCTTTTGAATTTGGAGTAATAAAATATACTGTTTGAAACAGTATTGCATGTCGTCGTCATACATAACTTTTATGGTTTACCCTTTTTTTATACACGTTAAAACGTTAACGACAGTAATTAGATAATTTCAATTAACCAACTTTAGGCTTATTTATAAATAAAAATAAAATAAAATAAAATTCATTTAATTCAGGCATAACCCATATTACATAAAAAACAAATTTCACAATACTGCAACAGAATAGAATGTCAAAGCAGTTAAAATAAGTACAAATTATATAGGTCACAGGATTAAAATTAAAATTAAATGTCAAATGAAATCAAAATAAAAGAATGAGTTGTACAAATTATAAGGGTCACAGAATCAAAATTATAAAATGAAATGTCAAATTAAATCAAAATAAAAGAAAATATTATAGCATAAATCAGTCTGTAATGTTCACACAGGCCTCCTCTCTTCGAGAGGGAGTGGTCTGTAATCTACCACGCGCGCCTAGTGCGGGTTAGTAGATGTCACATGTCTTCGAATTTTTGGTTCTAGAACATGCTGGTGACCTCACGTTTTCCTTGACCGTTTTGAGAGCTGTGGTGATGAAATTGGCTTTAATATGTATAACTATTCTAAAATAAGATTAAAGCATTACTATGCGCCATACAATGAAAACAGTAACTAAAGATATTCGTTTCTACTTTCTATAATAGGTCCTACCGCATTTTGTTATCATGCCACGAACAGCTGCTACCTAACAAATAGCACACAACTTTGTCCTTGATCCACAATATGGTAAAAGCTACACACCGCAGCAAAAATTCAAAAGTGTATAAAAGAGTTTATATGTTTTTTACACACATCCCCACAAAATAGGTGTCATATTCTCCAGATCCTACTTAGGCGGAAAATATTTGTAGGTAAAGATAGCCGTGCAAATAGTTCACGTAAGTTTTTCTATTTGTTTGTAACGTTATCACTATAAAACTACGAGATGGAGTTGAATACAATTTCGCTGGAAGGTAGGTAGCTTGGTATAGCCTGATTCAAACTTAATTAATGGTGGCTCTGAACATGAGGCGAATCACTGCGCAGTAACAAATTAATGGGTCAGCGGGGGTGAGGGGTGGGGTACTGCGCAGCGACCAGCAAACTTCCGAGCCGCCATTATCTTTGAATCGTACTATACCAAGAAAAGGATATAAGGTACTTTTGATTCCGGAAAATTAAAAACTTTCCCTTATGCAGAGTTGTGGGTACATCTAGTAAACTATAAGTCTTCTACCAAATGTGAAATACGTGTAGGGACTACCAAGCACCATTTCCTGGCCCTTTTTTAGCAACCTTCGATGTAATAGATACTTTAATAAGAAAATTCAATTTTCCTCGCTACCCTGTGAGAACATTTTTGATGAATCATCTTCAAGTTTTTCCGATGGAGTTCTTATGGGTTATTGGAATCGATTCTGGGAAATTGTTATTCAGATTTATGTCATACTACGAGTAACAAGGTGATATGTTTTTTGGGCTAGGAGTAGGCCATTCGCGTTAAGAAAATAGTGAGTCATCGGCCTAGCCCCGCCCGTCAACCAAGCGGGTTGCAACAGATAGTACATTTATTTAATTGAATCGATTGGATAACATCTTTCTTTTAATTTTTTCTTACTGAATATGTGTAAAATATAGAATTTTTTGTTGTGGTGGAAGATCGATCTGTAAACTTTTTGCAGCAATTTACAAATGGAGCCTGAAAAAGTTAGTAGAAAAATAAATAGAGTAGGTATGTACATTGTTCGGCATATGCGAGTGGATCATAATATTTTTGCTTACTCTCGAGTACACTAATAAAAGACCGTTACTAACAAAATATTTTCTCATATCGTTGTCGTAAAAGCCTATATTATACAAGCAACATCGTATTTCCATTCAGAATATACAAATACAAGGGCTCCGAACATTTGAATGATACTTGTACAAAGTACCTACCTACTTGTGAACCAATCCTTTGACAAACAAAGTACGGACGTTGTTAGAGGACCCCTGTCGCTGTAACGATCGCGATGTCTTGCTGTCATTTGTTTTCTTCAAAGATATTTATAGATGAGAGTGGTTGTTGTATTGATCTGTACCCTAATTACGTAATGCACGATCAATAATAAATTGAAATGAATTGAAACAGATTGCTAATCCATTGCTTCATAAGATCGAAAAAAAAGTCTGCCCAATTTTTTTTGTTTTAAAAATAAGTAATAGGACAACTTTCGGCTGAAATAATGATGAGGATAAATTGAATTATATGCTATAGTCCGCGCGCGACTAGTTGACCGTTCATCTCATCACAAGTCATCTCGCTATTGCAATCTCATGTGCTTTTTGTCTAAAATAGCCGGAACTTTCACTTCGCGACGGCAACACGCGTTGAAAGTACCGGCTTAGACAAAAGGCACATGAGATTGCAATAGCGAGATAATTTGTGATGAGATGAGCGGCCAACTATTCGCGCGCGGACTATAAGAGAATGGTCCCAGTCAAAGACCAAGAGGCAAACCCAAAACAAGGTGGAAAGCTGTAGTGCTAAAGGACATGAAAGAGTGTCAGTTATTCGAAGACGATGTCGAGCATAGAGCGTAGAAGAGAAAGACTAGAAAGGGTGACCCCACCACCATGTGGGATACATAGTCAGGAAGAGAGAGAAAGAGGATAGACAACCTTTTTATAAAAGCATAGTCAAAAACCTCTTTGTAGAGGATTTCCTCTACAAAGAGGTTTATAGGCTAGAAAGCTATGATGATAAGTGATAAAGTACTGCGGTTTTGTCGGGATAACATTTTTACAATTGGACGTACTTAAGCAGAAAGAATTCGATCCACTCGTGACTCTGTGGGAATTCAGTCCTTTCTGCTTAACTACGTCCAATTGTAATTCTGGTGCAAGACCGTAATCCAGGGTATAGCAGGTATAGATACCTGTTTGGCCTGCTGTCTACGCATATATTGTTATCAGCAAAATGCTTTTGCGGAAAAACTTAAATAACAAAAGTTGTAACTACCTTTTTCCTATCGTAGCTGATACTTAAGTGAAACTCAAAACCCGCTCGGAAAAATTGAACGGTGCAAGAAAATTTCTTAATAAACTTTTAAAAACCTAACTTTTATAAAAGAACCGAAATTTCTGCACAGCTAGGGTTGCCCCGCTCCAAACTTTGCTATTTCTGCACCGTGCAGTTCCGATTTAAACCTCTTCGTTTCAATTTTCCAGTTTCGAATTGTTTTATTGGATTACAGCGATAAACTTAGTTTTCTACCGATTTCCAACTTAAACAAATGCTGCAGTTTTCATTATTGGTCTTAAAAGTAGCATCACGTTTTTAATACCTTCGTCTCATCATCTGCCTAGCCTTCCTAACTATGTAGGGGTCTGGGGCAGACTAACCGGATACAGCTGAATACCAGTATTTTACATGGACCGACCGTCTATCTGACCTCCACAACCCAGTTACTGGGTAACACGATGCCCCTGGAAAGGCTGGTTGTCAGACTTTTGTTCATCTGGCTACCCACAACGATGATCACATATCTACGAATAATACCTAAAACTTTTTATATATTTGCCTACGTGCAGATTCTTGTGAAAGGTGTGAATTGGTAACAAATTAACGCTGACTCGTGAGTTTGTCTCATTTTCATGGTTATTTCAAATTCCATAGATCTTCCAAAAGGAATTTTCAAGATTGCCTCTAATCGATATCATTGATTGATTTGATTTTACAAGGTCTTTATTACTAAAAATGTTGTAACAATGATGTTTACAGATGATCTTATTCTATTTGTACTCAAATCGTGATTAATTTTGAAATCTCACATATCAAATCACATATTTTTAATTTAGTATTTAAAATCACTATGAATTTTTTGAAATCATGGCACTTGCCTTCAGAAAAATTTGATTGTCAGATGATACTCAATGTATATGTATGTATACTTAAAGCTTATGCATTGGTTAACTTATCTCATTTATTTCATACAAATTCTGTCCTTAAAGTGGATTTTTTCAGCTGTACTTATAGGGAATATTCAAATTACGAACACTGAATCTGGCCCTTCATATGGAAAATCTTTAGATGGATTTCCACATTTTTTAAACCGTTGAAAACCAAATTTTTGTCGACGCTATTCGTCCTGCTACAACAACAATACTACCAAAACCACTTAAACCAAGCAGCCCTTTACCAGATGATAACAATAAAAGCTAGGAAAACAACACATGTATAATATATTTATTTACCCAACTTTTATGACACGGCAACCCTGCGTAAATGAAATCATTATGTAAATCCAGAGAGCGCTGTTGTCCTTACGACTCGTTTCATTGTCCGTTGGTAGCGGTTACTGGCGGATAATTTGGAGGTTACAATATGCGCTGTTATCTGCAGCATAGTGTTTTAAGTAAGGAAATACCAAATTATAAATGAAAGACAATTTGAGAAGTGGTGGTGGTCATGTTGGTGTAATTGTATCGCTTGAAAATCATAGGTTTAACTTTTTGTTTAAACGTTTCTGAATTTCAATGATGATATTGATTTCAGTCCCATTATGGCAGTTATGCAATGAATTTTAAGACATGGTAAGGGACACTGAACGCCCATAGACGTTAAAACAATAAAATTTCTATTGTGTCTCGTTCAGTGTCTTCGAATGCGTTAAGATAGCCGACAGCTAGAAATTGTGAAATGGCTGTGGCAAATCGAATTACGTATCTATTTTGCTAAATGCCTCTTTCATAGGATGGTACATGGTAGTAGGGGTTCCTTTAGTATTTATACTTAGCTTAAAAGATACTGCGGTATCTAAGTTTCTTTCCCAAATTTAAATGCCCCAGGAATTAAGCCCACCTTTGTACGGTAGTTTTTAGTGCTAGTGCTTAAAGTTTTGATATAAATAAATGAAAGAATGTCTTCTTCTCTCGCGATAAAAATTGTTCAACATGCTACAAACATACTGATTATCTTCTACAAATTAATCGATATTAATTCACAAGCATCGATAAGGTCTCTACAAAACCGATTCCTCTCGAAATGGCTGTCACTTATCGGGACATGTGTCGACAGCCACCCGGTCCTCAGCCCACTCCACGCCAAATTTGACGTTTAATCAAGACTGACTGCGTAACTACCCACACAAAAACGTTCAATCAAGGGAGCAATTTTTTTCGCGTGTTGGGCTATATTAACCGGTTTCAGATGAAAACGATTTCTTTGTGTATACCTATCTTAGTTTTGTGATTGAAATAGGTAATTGTATAGCTTGTAGCTTCGAGGTTATTTTTCAACCACTTAGCAGTAACATATCAATATTACGTATTACGTAAAAGATATTGTCAAAGACGAAGTTTTATCGCGATAAATTGCAACCTTTTTGCAAGTTTTGTAAAATAAAACTCGTGCAGAGCTTGTTTAAATTAGCGCAGCTGCCAACACTTTTAATAAATAAAGTAGGTACCTACCTAAATAAAAAAGATTGACGTCATCCCTAGACCAGTTTCAGTTTACTCCTGAAAATAAAAGCCTTTAAACATTCGATGTTGTAGCCCATTAAACCCGACATGCTACAGATTTGAAAAAAACATGCGATGTTTTCATTTGGAACAAATAAAAAACCATTTCACAATTCCCCGTTAATTCTATTCCGGTAAAATCCGCAACAAATATTAGCACATGTAGACATTTGCATAAAAAATTGCACGTGTAGACTTTGCAAGTTATTGTGCAAATACAGTTTTCTGTTTTGTATTTCTATTCAGGTGCCCGCATTTTTATCAGAATAACTAACTTTTTGGCGTGGAAAACTCAGTGTTTTGAACAAACTGGATTTTTTTAACGTCAGCGTAGTACCTAAAATACAAAAGCTTGTTATTTTTCTTTTTTTGCGTTTTTCTTGTTGGACACGCGAAATATAAAGGGATTAAACTACATTTGCATTTGAATTGTAGCCATTAAGAGTTTTTTGGCACGCTCACTGAGAAATTTCGCGTTAAAGAACTTTTTGATATTAAAATATTAAGCTGATAAATAAAAAAACTGTTTGTTATAAATTATAATGATGCAAAGCAATCTTTACTTCAAAGAATAACAGAATTGAAATCAGAATATATTTATTTGTAAGGGTGTAGTTTTATCTAATGTGATATCAATAATTTTATAGTTTTTGAATTTTTGTACATTCTACCACAGAAAAATTATGGTGTACAAATGTCAAATGTCATGCTTAACTAAGTACAAACGAACAAACTTAATAATTTAATTTAAAATTTTAAAGTCATACACACTCTAACGTACTTATTTGAGTTTCTTTCAAAACAGATTTAACCCTACCGAAACCGAGATATTCAGCTTCAATCATAATTATTTATATTGACTGAAGAAATCATGGTGAACCATCGATATGGCACGCGGTAAACTAACGCAATATAATAAACAAAACCAATGATTGAAACTTAACATGCGAGCTACGAAATATTGAAAAAAACGTTACATTTTAATATCTTGCGAAAGAAGCATGGACCGACCACAATATCCTGACATTTCAAGGTGGCGCTAGTAGCGATCACAAAGGAACGATACGCCAAACCCAGTACAGTTAACTTTAATTCTCTTTTTCACCACGGGCTAAGTTCCACTGGGCGTACTGTAGAGAAATAGCTGTATAGGGAAACCTTGAAGCAATTCTCATGTAAATGGAAATTCGTCGGCTATCCGATTTCAATGAATGAAGTGAATTTATTAGTCTAAGGTTGCTTGTTTAATGGTGAAAAGAAGTGGGTGCAGAAGTGATTTAAAATTTTGATAGATACGTTAGAAAGTGGATTATTAATCATTACTTTAAATTCGCTACCGAAACGTTATTATAGTGTGGCCATTAGTGCTGTGCACTCCCTGAGGTATGCGCGGCGAGGTGGGAGGCGAAGAAAAAAGTGTCTGACATAGACAGTCCGATACAGATAACACTACCTGCCGCCACGAGCGTTGACGGCGCACCTGACAGAGCGCAGCAGCCGATTCTCCCCCCCGTCTCGCCGCGCGCATACCTCAGGGAGTGCACAGCATGGCACTAATGGCCACAGTAGCGATAAAAAATTGTAGATTTGTCTACTTCATCATTCTACGAAACCTGGTTTTAAAAAAGGTTGAAGAGAAAAGCCCCATTAATGCGTAGTTTCTAAAGCTTTTAGAATTTTTCTTCTATAAATAAGTTCACTAATGGTAAATCTAATGAGACCCATTGTGAGCTACAACGTTTCAGTGCCATAAGTCAGGTAACCGACATAGCTCGAATAATTGGCAAACTTAAGTGGCAATGGGCAGGGTACATTGCTCGCAGAACAGATCCAAGGCCGAAAGGTTCTGGAGTGGTGACAGCGTATCGGAAGACGTAGCATTGGAAGACCTCCCACAAGGTGGACCGATGACCTTGTGAAGGCCGCAGGAATCCGCTGGATGCGGGAAGCACAGAACTGGTCGAAGTGGCGGTGCTTGGGGAAGGCTTATGTCCAGCAGTGGACGTAAACGACGACTTTCGGCTGAAATGAATGAATTAATTAAATCATAGAAGTACATAGAAAAACAGGAAACTTCATTAGCAAGTAGTTTGTTCGAGTTAATTGTAATCTTGAAACTTGGATCACAAGCAAGAACCATCTTGTTTACTTATAACTTCAAGATTTGCAGGGGAATGGAAATCCAATTAACTTATGTTGAGGTTTGAGATAAATTTATTCTCATAAGAATACACATTCACATAAATGAGAATTATGTTCCAGTTTCTTAGTTATTTTTTTTTATATTTAACCCTTTCCCTGCCTCATGAACCACATATGGTTCTGGTTGATTATTTAACTATTGTGTCGACAAACTATGAACTATCGACGACAAAATATGTCGACATTGAAAGTGTTAATTATGACCCTGATATGAACTGAAAGCGTGAACAGAGTTTTCAGCAAAATAAAGCATGTTTTTTGTAAAATTAAGTAGGATTCTTAGTTTTAGAAGCACCCTATTTTGATTAACAGGATTTTATACGTGTCTAAGGGTATTATATTGTTTTCCATAATATTATTTGTCCTATTATTGTTTTCCATAATCGTCCCCACTCATAATATTTACTTGCACTATTATCATTTATACTAATAACGCTTGCCATATCAACTTATTTGACATAACTTTTATTTGCCATAATATTAGTTTCCATAATAACATGTGTCATAATCATTAGATTCTATAAGTAACACATTACATAATCGACACTTGACATAAGCAACATTTAACATTATTAAGAAACGTTACAGACAATTGTCCTCAGTATTGTATTATATGATATGTATTATTCCGAATGTTCATTAAGTTCATACTTTCATACGTACATTTGCAAAATAGGATAGGTTAGGTTAGGTTTTCTTGTTCAGACAATAAACAGTTTGTGAAATTCGAAACGGGTAGGTTAGGTTAGGTTAGAACTGTGACCAAACAACGCGCGAAGGCGAGCGAGCGTAGCGAGCGTGCCGCGGCAGCGGCCGTCGAGTGCTAGATTTCCTCTTTTGCAAAGCAAGCATGCATGGCAGATTAGGGTAATTTTTAGGTTTTCTTGTTCAGACGATAAACAGTTTGTCAAATTCGAAACGGGTAGGTTAGGTTAGGTTAAAACTGTGACCAAACAACGCGCGAAGGCGAGCGAGCGTAGCGAGCATGCCGCGGCAGCGGCCGCCGAGTGCTAGATTTCCTCTTTTGCAAAGCAAGCATGGTACATACTGAACTAGCATTGTTGTGCTAGTATGGGCAAATGAATATTAATAAATGTTATGGAAAACGACATTATTGAAAATAAAAAATATAGCTAATGAATTTATGGATTAAAATTATTATGACACTTGATCGATTATCACCAATGAAATTAGTGAAAATGATTTTATGTCATTTCACGATTATGGCAACTGAAGCGTTATTACTAATGAAATTATGGCAAATAAAATTATGGCATATAAAATTATGGCATATTAAATTATGGCAAACATTAGTAAACCGTGTCTAAGGTATCCAAAGAGATTTAGAAACACTAATACTTAATGCTTTTGAATTAATTAATGAACATTATTTGCGTACATTTAGTCTTCCGTAACAATTCAGTTGACTCTCTTTTGCCAGCGGCGTACAAATTTTATAGTAACATTAGGTATAATACAACATACATGATAAATGATTAAATTATACATTTACGATTTCACTAAGGCAGTTTAGATGAATTCATATTAAATTCAATAAACAAATTACACAATAAACAACACGACTTTAAATACTCATGCTATAAAAATGCGTTATAACTAAATACAGTTTAACCCTACTTCCATTCTAACATAAGTATCCAATCACGAAAGTACCAGCACCCCATTTAACCTTTTACTAAAACATGTCCTGACAGGATCGATACTTTTGCCCCTCATTTGACCGAAACCCCAAGCCATATAATTTCGAAGTAGGCCACGGAAATACCGGGCCCTAATCCCAATGATAATTACCGGTAATAACCATAGGTTTTGTGATAATCATGGTGGTATTTTTACCGTAATGTTTTCGTAACCTAAATAGTTTTCTTAGATTCATTTTTGATGTTCATTTGTTTAGTTGGATTTCGGTGAAGCAGTGAGATTCAGGATTTGATTGGTTACCTACTCTTGCGTTTGATGGATTTCTTTTGCGTTTTGTCAGACAGAATGTTTTATCTGTAGTCTTCTATAGATGTTTATACATAATTATCCTAACTCTATCCTAACTAATATTATAAATGTGAAAGTGAGTTTGTTTGTTACGGCTTAACGCAAAAACGGTTGAATGGAAATTTGGCACATGGGTAGACCATAACCTAGGTTAGGATATAGGTTACTTTTTATTTAGATATTCTTACGAGATTGAGGCTTATGCAGGTAAAACCGCGGGGTACAGTAGCGGTTTTACCCGCATAAGTCAATAAATGTCATTTTTCGTGTCTATGTGACCGCGTTTTTCTTCTAAACTGCGCAACGGATTCTGTTACGGTTTTCACATTTATATTCCGGAAGGTAAATGTTTTAGGTTTATTATACATTAATATTTAAACTTGACCGTGTGGACGTTTTCAGTGTACCAGCTGAAGAAAGGGTAATAAAAAATTCTCGACGTTTTGGCAAATTTTTAAAACCTGGCGTAGAAGGGGCGGGTAAATAACATGGTTTATTGTTTGCAAAATATCGGAAGTTCTTTACATGTTTTTCTAAGGCCCGTTTTTACCAGTCTGCAGTATGAATTAATATAAAAAATAAAGAAGCTTTCCCTTTCCTTAGGCCTTAGATTATCATAAAAGCATGTTCTTAATACGCCCGCTATTCCCACCATGGTCATAGCCTTAGTAGTTTTCTCATTTCTTTGTGAATCTACACTGAAAAATAATTTATTAGCTCAGTCTATTCTTTTTACCTTCTACTTTTATACCATAAGAAGGTAAAAGACTTCAATCCAGTTGTATAATTACTGTTTCGAAAACAGGTTAGTGTCAAAATTAAAGAACAGTTTTTCTTAGTATTCCTACACAGTCTAAAACAGCTGTATACTAAGCCTTATATTCGTATCATTAATAAAAGCTCGTTTCTTTCCATTTACACCATCTGATCACAAGCACTAACACTACTGTTTAGCGTAATCCTCATTTTCCTGCTCCATACTCTCTTCATTATATGATCTTAGATTAGCACCTACTTTACCAAGAAAATCAACTTGACACATACTACTAACCCACATACAGAAGGTTGGTTCTTAAGACGCAGATATATGCCAGTGACATTGAGTAGTTAGCTTGCGTGTTCTGTACTGAGCTCACGCAACGCGTCGTACGTCCAGCCAGTAATAGGACTCGCCCATCAAGGAGCGCTGTCTCCGATTTGACGCATTATTAATTTATTGTATATAAAACAAAAAGTATTTTAATAAAACACGTATACTAAAAGATTAATAGTTTAATAATCCATAAAATGGTGAAGGTTTCAGAAAAATACGCTTGATAGCTTTTGCGTATTCCTTAGTTTTATATCCGCGTTCGATACATATAACTTTACAAATGAATAACTACATAAATGTAATATAAACATAATATAAAATATTCGTACATCAATAAAAGATAAAAAAAATGCTCTAATATAACATTATAAGTCTAAGTATCGTTTAGAAGTAATTTTCTGTATAAAATCATTAAAAGTAGATTCTCTTACGTTTTTTGCAAATAGCAGGTCAGTGTCAAGTTGTATCTTGATCGAATATGATTCGCAAAAATATAGCTAATTTTATCTCAGGGGACCAATAGGCACCTGAATAGGTGCCGAATCTTTAACTTATATTGTATATATATTAGAGGGGACGAATGGGTACCTTAAAAATAATATTGTTTATTAAAATATTAATTGGTCCCCTACCAGGAGACCAATGGGCACCTATATAGGGGCCGAATCTACAACTTTTATGCTGGGGGACGAATTTTAGGGGACGAATGGGCTCTGACCCACTATAACAGATATGTATTTAGAGAATTATAATCATTAGAATCATTAATACATCTCTCTAAGTTTGATTTGTTATATATTAACTTTTTCATGAGATTATTGTTCTTTGTGTTTGAATTGCATGGGCTACTTCAAACGCAAAGAGCTGAACTTGAACTTGAAATGCGGATCCACTATATGGGGGATAGGGGGGAATAATATTTTCATAAACATACATACAACTTAATACTGACCAGAAAATTGCAAAAACCTTAACGAGTTGACGTTTTTGAAAATATATGTATGACCTACAAGTATTTGTTCTGGGTCTGGCTGTTTGTGTATGTGAAGTTTAAATGTTTGTAAACGCACCCACAATACAGGAGAAATTCTTAGTGTGGGACAAGGTTTAAATATCCGCGTATGTACCCCCGGTTCGTGAAGCGTGTTTACATATGTATAAACATATTTATTTTACATACATAATCAGCCTATTAATGTTCCCACTGCTGGGACACAGGCCTCCTCTCTGTGAGACGGAGTGGGCCGTAATCTACCACGCGGGCCCAGTGCGGGTTGGTAGATGTCACATCTTCATCATCTTCGAATTTTTGGTTCTAAGACATGCCGGTTTCCTCATGATGTTTTCCTTCACCGTTTTGAGAGCAGTGGTGATGAAATTATTTACACATAGTAAAGTGCCTACTTGTGTTCGAACCCACGACCTACAACTCGTAAGTCGGGGCCGTTACCACTGGGCCACTACTGCTCTCTTATTTACAACATACATATTTATTTATTTCAGATCAAATGACAAGATCCATAAGTTGTTAGTAAAGCTCTTAACCTAATGTTAGTAGTTTATGTGTGCACGTGTTTTCGCTTATTGTATGGAGCTGACCTTCTGTCCTAACTATACAATGGTCTGTCTGACTTCTCTACGTTGTAATCTTTGTAGAGCAACGTCGTCTCTACGGCGAGTAATCAAATAGAGCATCTCTACATACATTGTGGGCACTCTACGTCTACAAATAGAGTTGGTCGCCCGAGGATGAGGTTCTTTAATTATGGACCGGAGGCTATTTCTTAGAGCTCTTAGGCTATTTTAGGTTGTGTGGGTAGATGAGAGATGGTTGGTTAAGATAAATTGTGTTACTGTGAAAATAAGATAAAATAAAATAAATGGAATAATGAGTTTTTGAAGTGGAAACTTCTTTAGCGGCGTGGTGCACTTTTTTTGTGATGAGTAAAAAATGCTAAACTCGCGTCAGGAAGTGAACGTAAGATCAGTTGCCTAGCAACCGACAAAGTAAAATATCAAAATAATAGTCTTTGACATTACGTAAAGATTGCGAGGTAAGAAATTTTACCCATATTGATGAGTAAAAAAAAGCAGTCAAATTTTAGTTTAAATTAAATTATTTATTTTTGTTAGACTATATTTTGAAAATAAATAAATATACTACTATGTACTACTAATGAATATTGTATTTAACCACATAAATTATAGTACTTCTATACTGATAAATAAAGCAATTCGTGCGAAATTATTCCCTAGCCATTCCAAAAATGCACAACGTTAATGTTCAAGTTTTCACTTCTGCCGGCACTCCCGGAGTGCAACCCGTTGTTTTTTTTTCTTGTCTTGATTATGGGTACTTACCCATTTTCAGGAAAAACAAAAAAAATACTGCTCGTTATTCCATTTGTTTGTCGTGAATCTATTAAAAAATATTCCCGAGATTTTCCAAGTTCAGGTTTCGATGGCTATAATACTATCGATAAATAAAATTGTATTGTTTGATTTTCAACCGAAAGTTGAAAATCCAGCAGTACACTAACTTTTATTTCGGGTTTCATTTAGGTGTCATTTAGTGTTCGGTGAAAACGGGCATAAATCATATTGAATTTTAGTACAATCACCTAAGCACTTAAAAGTTAACAAAATTCGTGGATGCCCGTAGAAACTCTCTCTGACTGTTTTATCGATTTTAGAAATACGTCGTAGTAATCATTAAGCTTAATCCGGAGGACAAATACAATAGTATTTACTGAGGTTCCCAAATCTATTAGACAATTAAATAAAACAAACAAATCAAGTTTGGTAAACAACAAACGATTTGCCGATAAATATACCGTATTTTCAATGCAGCTTTAATCATAATTAAGTAGGTGAATACAAAGAATAATGAGCTCATAACATGCTAATCAAACATCAACCATATAAGTAACGTGCGAAGTTTTAAATTCGCATGCAGAAAAAATCCAAGACCGCTCCCGGTATGGAACAACAACCCTGACTTTGCAAAAGGTCAATCGAATTCCAACCATATAACAATGAACTCAAACTTCAAACTCACATAGGTACACATAAATCCGTTTAAGATCGATCCCGGTTCTAAACAATACGTCTAAGCTCACCTGAGATTTTTGCAATTTCAACCTTTTTCAGTACGTGTTAAGGTTTAATTTTGAAGGAACATAGACCTAAGGGCCATTCCCAAAAACCTTGTTGAGTTTTCTTGTAATCGAGTTGAGCATTTTGAAATGGGAATAATAACATGACGTCGAAATTGTAGAACGAAGGCAGATTACACTTTAAAAGTCGTTAATAACGATTAAATGTGATTATTTAGGTAATTTAAATTGGTTAATAGAATTAAATGCGTATTTAAGGGAAACGAGAAGCTCGAGAGGTTTTTGGTTAAAAAGGGTCTATTGTTGTTGAAATAATGATTTTATTACACTGAGCTGTGTTTACGTTTGCCTGAAAAAGGAAAATTTATTGGATGAAAAGTCTTCAGTCAACTCTGGAAAAGATATAGGGTACTTCTATATCTGTAGATTTAAACTAATATTATAAAGACGTAAAGTTTGTGACGTTGTAGGGGGTATCTCTGGATCTACTGAACCGATTTTGAAAATTCTTTTACCAATAGAAAGCCATGTTATTTGTGAGTGTCATAGGCTATATATTTATGGTTACCGCCCAACGAAGTGGGCAAGGTTCAACTAGTAATACATAAATCGATAGAAACGGTGTGCTTTGAATCCATATACAGTAACAATTTTGGACGAGTCATCACAAGCTTCCAGGCGATAAACCAAACCTCCTAATATAATTTGACATTTATTTCCAAGTCTATAACTCGATACCTCTTTTTACTTCACCTTATATTTATGAGCATCGCTGACAAAGGCATTGTCGCATTGTTAAAAACCCCCTGTATAACCCCATAGGCATGGCATATTTTCACGGAACCATAAAATTGTAAGAAGCAATATTTTTTTTATTGTGTGGAAATGGCAAGGTGACACCGGTTGAAGGTATCATAAAAGGTGTGTAATAATGTGATTGTATGTAATCGATATTATTGTTAAGTGTAGACATTATCATATCTATAATTTGGTATACATTGCTAGGTAAAGCATTTGAGCAGTGAACAGCACAGCCTGTATGTGCAATCCATTCTATTTTATAGTTTGAGAATCACCCGTTGTTGACGCAATGACATTGATTCATCTACCTACACGAAATAATAACAAAACAAACGGTTCCCACTTACACATATTATGTACAGAATCAAGCACACAGTTATTTTACTTTTTAATTTTAATTTTAATTAGGTACTTAAGTTTTTTAATTTAATTATTTTTTACTTTTATGTTGCTTTTAAATTTTTCTTTACTTAAAGTCACTATTAAATAATATTTATTTTGTATATTATCAACTATTACTAGCTCCTAATTTCCATAAGGGTTTATAGTGTCCAATTGGCACAGGTATTGCTAGTTTAGGAGTCAGGGTTGCAACTTTTGTGCGCCTTTTAATTATTTTATAGCTAGATATTAAGCATATTGTAAGGACTTGGATCAATAAAGTAAAGTTTATACTCGTATTAATATTCTACAGAGAAAAGAAATAATTTTTTGTACGTTTGTTTGTTACGTTTTCATACTAAAACGGCTAAACCGATTTGTTTGAAATTTGGCACATGTGTAGACCATGACCTAGGTTAGGACATAGAATACTTTTAATCTCCATATTCATACGGAATCGAGAATAATGCGGGTGAAACCGCGGGGCGCAAATGGTACTGTGGGCTCCAGAGAAACCTCACCCCTTGAATTATTTTTTACATTGCTAGGGGGTGAGGTTTCTATGCCCGCTACAATAATAAAATCAGAACGCTTAATAAAATGTTGTATATAAAAATGTCTCAACAAATAATGAGTATTGACCCCGATTTCTGAAAGCCTATTCAATTGAAACTGATGTCAATTCTCATTTCAACTAATATGATTGGTTGTTCCTATTTTGTTCAACCAAATACAATTATTGGTAAAAGTATAAGATTTCAGGTTTATTGTTCAGACCAATTTTTTTTACAAAAAAAGTACTTATTTGCTGGACTTTATTGTGACCTTAGAAAAAGCTTTCAAGCAGAATATTAGTATTTCCATAGGTAGTCGGTTTCCACATTTCTTTTGAATGTATTTTTCTAACTAATCCTGGGCGTAACTAGGCTGGAAGAATTGCTCAGCGTAATAAACAGTAGCGCTCTAACGAAGGCAATGTTGCTAATGGCGGCACATTAGTGTTTAGTACGAGTCGTTTTCTACAGTTGTTTGCATAAAACATCTGTTTATTTTATTTAGCTGCTTAGTCTGGCTAAAAATAGACATGAATGTATTAAATCGAAACTCAAATAATCAATAACTTTGAAGATACCTACCTATATTTATTTAAAACAAAAATCATAATACCTACAGTAATAAGATATTGTGAATTCGTCACTAACCTACAGCAGTGCACGACACTAGCAGTAAACTTAATGATTAAAGGACGTAAAAGGTACCATTACTTGAATTATATACATAGGTTAAAAAAAAAAATGATAATAAGCTATAGATATTCACAAATACGTTGGGAAATACAGAAATATTTAACAAAATATCAAAAAAAGGCTGAATAAGAAGAGAAGAGAGAGAGAAGAAAGAAGAAGAGAAGAGAGAAGAAAAGAGAGAACTCTCATGAATGAAACGAAACATGGAACGAAACGACTCATGCATGTCGCACAGAAGTCTCAAAACTCCGAGCTTTTAAAAGTTTCGTACGGAATTGACAGAAAGGGTCCGCAATAGGCTCAGTTGATTGACGATGTGTGCTGATTTTTGGCGATTTGTCATTGGCATTTGACACTCTACATCATTAGGTACTTGTATTGATACTGAGCGTGATGTTTTGTACAACCAATATTCCAGTACATGTCGTGTTAACACATGACAAAAACAGTCGTTCCTAAAACTTTTTGAAATGGGACGACCTCAGCCTGAAAAGGGCTCAACTTAGTTTCCAGGGAATTGCCCGAGGGCGGCACTTTATTGACATGTTTTGATAGGTAGGATAGGTAAATTATTAAACAATATTAGATTTTCCGTCTTTATACAAAGTGGAGACAATAATACGACAGTAAATGAAAACACTGGCAATAATAATTCATAAGAGTATTTTGGAACCATCAAATAATTAATATTTTTTACACAGATAAAACGGCAGGGGGTGACTTGCAAACTCAATAATGGGCCCCCGAAAACGGTCGCTAGCACAAAGTGTCGTAGTGACAAGGAGGCAACATGTCCTGAGGTGCTTATGAGGAGTGGAGCGGTATTCCACCGCTATCAGGACAATCCCGGAAGTACGGTCAAGATCCCTACCAACATCTTACTGGAATACTTCCTTCCTCCGAGCACGTTTGCTCTTGCGAATCTCCACTCAAGCCGGCCAATTAAGGCAAGAATGAGGTGGGAGCTCTGTTCCTCGTCAGTGTTCACTCCAGTCGGCCAATAAAGGCAAGCCAGAGATGAGGAACAAGATTTCTCCCGGGAGATAGGGTCCGTGGGGTGGCTACTGCCCAACAGCTCGCCACATGCTGCCCTGCGGTTTTCTGTATCTCTCTTGGTATATACACACATCAAAAGTGTCTAGGGATCAACATATATTTTTGCAATAACTTTTCTCCTGATTGATATTAATTAAAATTTTCTTTAAGGATTCATCAAATAAAGTGTTTTCGTTTGTCACAGTAACGATAAACCAAGTCACCTTTGCATTAATAAAGAAATTTGCCATTTTCCTAATAAAGGGATTTTTGACATTTGAACCACTAACATTAAAGTTCGAAAAAAAGACTGAAATAACAGTTTTCTTTAAAATTTTATTGGGTAACTTAAACAATTAATAATCCGTGTTTCTACCGCGAACACTAACAACACAAGAACATCGGTTTGGCATACTCAAAATGAGTTCATCCAAATCACGCTGTGGAATGGCCGCCCATGTTCGTTGCAACAACAAAAAAAGGTCTTCTTGCGACTGGATACCCTCCATATTCGGCAGAGCTCTTCTCTGTAGCATATCCCATGCATGCTCAATCGGGTTCAAGTCTGGCGACTGAGCAGGCCAGGGCAGGACATTGATGTTAGCTGCGGCGAGAGTCTGTCTTACAACTCTTGCGGTGTGCGGTCGTGCATTATCATGCATTAACTGAAATAAGGGACCGATTTGCACTTGTAGAGGAACGATGACGTCTGATACAATCGTCTCAGCATAAATTTGAGCGTTGAGGTTGCCTCTAATCCAAATCAACTCAGTTCTTCCGCCGATCCAAATACCCGCCCATACCATGATGGTTCCACCACTATAAGGATGGACTTCCTGGCAGGATTTTAATCGCTGTTGGCGTCCAGGGGTTCTCCAGTGTCGTATACGTCTTGTATCCGGTCTCATACCAAAACGAGACTCATCAGAAAAGCACACGAAACGCCATTGTTCTTCTGCCCAATTTCTGTGTTCAAGAGCCCATTGATATCGAATCCTACGATTGTGCATTGCTATAGGTGGTACCCGTAGCGGTCTTCGGGAATGAAGGTTCACTTCATGCAAGCGGTTTCTGACTGTTTGGTCGCTAATTAAGTTCCCTGAAGAGTGATGAAGCCTCACGGCTAACATCATGGCGGTTATTGTTGGAGCTCTTCGAGCTAAGATTTGAATGTATCGGTCTTGTCTCCGTGTGGTGCAGCGATACCGTCCTCCATGGCGCTCAGCCACGGTACCAGTGCTTCGGTAACGTGTCCAAAGTCGACTGATAACACTCTGACTTGTATTCAGAGCTAAAGCCACAGTACGTTGCCGGGAACCAGCTTCTATCATTCCCACGGCTCTGAGCATTTCTTCCCTGCTTAAATGACGTCGCTGCTCCATAATAACGTTGGTTTTAATCAGTAGTAGGGAAACAGTAGCACTAATAATGTCTTCAATGCGTTGTATGTTTTTATAGGGAAAATATTGACAGCTGATTTTCATCTTTTACTCGAATTTGATTCACAGTTCCTGATTCAAATTATGAAATGCACCAAAAAGGATCCATATAAATTTATAAAATCATAAATTTATTACAAAGCCACATCTCAATCTCAAGAAATCCGCATAAAAATGCTTGATCCCTAGACACTTTTGATGTGTGTATTTTTATGTATTATTAATCTTTATTTATTCAGACTACAATGGTGTTAATAAAAAAATTGCTTAGCCTATGTTAGTACTAACTAAAACAGAACGTGTCTGGTTTGTAATCGCCCACATCAGCGGCTATCGATTGCAGGAATACTATTACCACGCATAACTTTTTACAGAGACGTCCTATTTTGATGTTTCTTTTTTTATTGGGAAGGGTTATACGAAGTTGGTCCAATTTAAAATTGATTTGCTGGCAATAGAAAACACGTTTGATCTTTTCCACACACTAGCGACGCACCGGCGCCGTTCACCCGGGTTTTGTTTTGTCTATTATGCCGAGTTCGGTCTCTGTTGTCTCACCACAATCGTCACCCGGCGCCGTGTTTGGCGCCGACTCAAAATTAGTAATTTACATTTTAATTTCGGAGCTTAGTTAGACTAAAAGGTTTATTTTTTGCTTTTCAGTTTATTTTTTCGTCGAGTAATTTTTTTGTAAAAAAAGTTTTTTTATTATAAATAACACCCGGTTTTTTGAATTGAGAATTAGAAAAGGACTTCTTCAATGTAGCCCTTGAAATTCAATGAATTATTGGTATGTTACCAAATAATAATATAAGGGGCATTCCAGCAATGAAATATACTAAAGAAAAAAAAAGATATATATGTTTTGTTAACCAAAACGGAAGCTCCTTTATAATGTTGATAAAATTAATAGGTACAATATATGAGTAGATTAAAGGCTCCCGCAGACAAGCGAGGCGTGACTCTAGTATAACAATTTCTTAAAAAAATTCTACCAGAATTGCGTCGCACCGTCACGTCGCGCCTGTCTGTGGGAGCCTTAAAGATTCTACTAAATAATACTACCATATTTGAGTTCAGCAGAACCTTAGCAAACATAATAAAATAAGTTGTGGTTCATAGAGCAATGAAGAATTTTCTTTAAGTTTTGTAAAAAGAAAACGACTTCAGAAAAAGTATCATCGTTCGTTATGATAGCTATCTATAAAATAACGCTGGTCCCGACGGGAAAGTAAATCATTTTGACTCGCTTCACTTAGTCTGGGAAGTCAAGTTATATAATAAGTATAATAATATTGAAACAGTGTAACTTTCTCATGACATAAAATATCGTGATATCCCAATAGTCCTCTCTTCTCAGGGTTCTAATCCGTGCAAGTTAACCATGTGATTTTTCAATTAATAATATGATTATTTGATTTTGATGATTTTGATTTTTAATATGTAGGTACTTGCTTAGAGTTTATCTTGGACATTACTGACACCGGTGAAGGAAAACATCGTGAGGGAACCTGGACTTGTGTAGTTAATATAAGTCTGAAGTCGGCAACCCGTCTTGACCGAACGTGGTGATCAATGCTCGTGCCTTCTCTGTATGAGAAGAGTCCTTTGGCCTGCAGCAGGACAATAATAGGCTTATTACCTACCTAATATAATTTCCCTTTACCCTTTCTCTTTTATACATATATTGTGATAAAATAATTACTGGTTTAAATTATGTATTGATACGTATCATTGGGAATAAATAGATAGAAGATTATGTTATACTAGCTTCTACCCGCGACTTGGTCCGCGTGGAATAGTTACTTTGGGCTAACGCAAAAAAAAAACGATTTTCAAACATTCTTCATTAGTGCCTATAACCTTCCTCGATAAATGAGCTATTTAACACTGAAAGAATTTTTCAAATTCGATCAGACGCGTTTGTTAGATAATAAAGGTGGGCACTATAAGTATATGTATAGATATTACCCAAATAGCAACATTTGAATGTCAGAATGACTACTGATTATTAATTACTTATGAATGTTCTTATGAATAAGTTGTGTAGGGAATGGTTTTCATAAAATAAAGCACAGAAAGACAAGACTAGATATTTATTCAATTAGACTCGTCAGTATTTAATCAGAAAGCTAGTTGTCCGTTCCAAATCTAGGTCTTCACGGAGAAGAAGGACAAGAAACTCCATGGAAACAATATTACAGTATTCTATCAACACAATTCTTATATTTCCATAAATTATCGTTTATTGTTAACAGTTTATCTATGTCTTGGATTAAGAATAATAGCAACATTATAAATATAGCAATATTGGCAATAATACACCAACATAATCATAATAAGCAATAATTACAGTATAATATCAAATTACTTAACTTACGTGACACCTGATCGGTATATTCCACACACTAACAGCACTATAACCAACCAACTGAACATTTACTGAGTAACTGACTATTCCATCACTTGATTCGGTCCGCACAGCTCAAAAGCCAAATAGAAACTGACTTCCCACCGAAAGCGGGTCTTTTATAACATCGATTCTTGTAAACAAGGTGGGACCCCACCTTGTTTGAAACGTAACAATCGTTTGAAACAGTTTGTTATAATAAAATAACAATATAAAATCTAAGATATACTAAATGTCTCATTTAATATTACTCTGTAATTAATAGACATAATATCTAAATGAATTTTACAAGTTAAGTATAATTTTTAGGTAAACACAATACGTAGTCAAATGAATAAGAATAAGAAGAATAAGAATAACGTGTATTTGGACACAGTTCGTTAACCACAAAATACAAATAACAAAATAAAAAATGAAAAGTAATGTTTTTACAACAATACAACTTACTTATGTATACAAGAGTAATGTCATCATGCAAATATTTGTATGAACTCTGGTACCCAAGGAAAAGATTAAACTTGTGTTATGGGTACCAGCATTCTCTAATGAAATAAATTCGATATGTGACATTAGATACTACGGTTTAGGATTAAGTACATATTTTATGAGCTACTTCTACATTGGTCTCAAGCTTCGTAAGTGTGACAGATGTCACTATACAACAACCAATATTTTAATTTTACATCGGTATAAATCTAACACGTTCAAGCAAACAAACAAACAAACTCTGCAGCTTTATAATATTGGTATAGATTCATAAGATATTTTGGCCTTCGGTAAGGTTCGGTAAGGAGAAATTCAATTCTCCAATAGAAAATGTCTGCGAAAGATTCTGTAAATGTCTAAACAAAGCAATACGTTTCTGTTCAGGTTATGATCGCCAGAATTGACGATATCAAACCCAAAAAATATGCTCCAATATATGAAAAAAAAAAAAAATCAAAACCAAAAGAGAAAAAAATATATGAAATATTGCTTCTTTCTTCTTTCTTTTCTTTCTTTGCTCTTACACCGAAGTAGATTTTTAAGGTTCTGTACCCGAAGGTTACCAAACGGAACCCTATTACTTAGCTTCCGCTTCCGTCCGTCCATCTGTATCTCAGCGGGCTGTATCTCATGAACCGTAATAGGTAGACAGTTGACATTTTGCCACAGATTGTGTATTTTTATTGCCGCTATAGCAAGAAATAATAAAAATAATAACTAAAGGGACCTAACCATACAAGAAACGTGGTTTTTCGGCGATTTTTCCTCGAACTTCATACGGTACGGAACCTTTCGTGTGCGATACCGAATCACACTTGACCGGTTTTTTTCTAGACCTGTAGAATCTAATATTCTAAGTTTGCTCTAGATATATCTCCGCAATGCCTAGAACATTCAATTTACACAAATATCACTATCCAAAACTCATCTCTCTGAAAAATTATAACACAAAGACAAATTATTGAAAAAAAAACCTGAAGATTTTCCCTTACTCATACAAAGCGTCGTGCGTCGTGAAAAGTGAACGATTTCAATAAATATGATTATCCAGTTCAATTTTCCGAGTGAGTCAGTAGACTGTATTATTTCAGGCGTCATTGGTTGAAATGCAATCATGGTTCATTGTAGCGAAAAGTTCAACCTCATTTTTTTCTCATAAATGTTCATATTACTGATTAAATTGAGAGCTTTGGCTTTATCGGTTTTGTTCGAAATTTTTGTTTTTTTCTCGAAATAATTCATGCTTAAAATCTTTCAATTGTGTTATTAATCATTTTTTGGTTCTCAGTTCTATATCAGTCGTATAATTATTAACTTTTTAGCAGTTTAACTTAAGGCTAAAGCGTGAAGGAAGCCCCCGAAATTCCATCGTTTTCATTTTTTTTTGCAATTTGCAGGTCAGGTTGTATGTTGATCTAAATATGATTCGCGACCGTATCAAATGTTTATTTATAGAATTATAATTATAAAAATTATCAATATAACTCTCTAAGTTTATGTAATCATACGGAATGACTATTTCATGAAATCATTACATTTGAGAATTATGCTAGCTTCTGGAGTTGTATTGCTGATTATAATGGTTATAATTCTGTACAGTCATAATTGTTACGGCCGCGAATTACATTTTAATCAATATACCTACAACCTGAAAATGACCTGCAAATTGTATAAAAAGAAATAAATTTTGAATTTCGCGGGCTACCTTAGCGCATTCCCCTTAATGTTTTTTCTGTTACTTTTAACTTAGCTTGCACATTACTATGTAATATTCCAGCCTGTGAAACTCATTTATTAAGACACAAATATTTGTGTATTGCACTTCCGACCTTCGACCGCCACACAAATCGGAACACCTAATGAAGACTCATAGATGTTTCAGTTTGTTGACAGTTGGGGATAAAGCCTTCTCAAATTTACAAAATAGTAAATAATTAATATGAAAGATAAATAATAAAAACGATGAAAAAACTATGGGCTAAATCAGTGGTCGGCAAACTACGGCTCGCGAGACGCTTGCGGTTCTTTGGCTTATACAGTGCAGCTCTGTACAAAAGTCGATAAGTACGAGAGTAGATATTCGCGGGGGTTGACGTTTCGGTAATCAAGCAAGATATAAAGTTTTATTCAAATTTCAACCTTTATTAAAATTTCAAAGATTAACAGGAAATCGAAAATTAATCATACTGTACCTACCTTTGAAAGTTTTCCAAGGTTAACTTGTTAATAAGTAAGATTCCTTCATCATTTATATTATTAGATGCCGATGGTTAATTTTAGGAAGCGTTTTTGAGTGAAAGATGATGGAAGGTTTTTTTTTAATATTTGTATTTGTTTTTTTTTAAATACAAATACAATTATTTTCATTTGTTGAACATAGGTAGGTTAGGTACAGATGTTGTAATGATTAAAGAGCATCATATTTAGCCGTCATCGGCGTACAAATAATTATTTTAGTACAAACATGTTGATTATAATAAATTATACAATTATCAGAGAGCAGTGGTGGCCCAGTGGTATCGGCCCCGACTTACGAGTTGTAGGTCGTGGGTTCGATCCCAAGCAGGCGCTTTACTTTGTGTAAATAATTTCATCACCACTGCTCTCAAAAACGGTGAAGGAAAACATCGTGAGGAAACCGGCATGTCTTAGAACCAAAAATTCGAAGACATGTGACATCTACCAACCCGCACTGGGCCCGCGTGGTGGATTACGGCCCTCACCCTCTCACCGAGAGGAGGCCTGTGTCCCAGCAGTGGGATCATTAATAGGCTGATGATGATGATGATGATGATACAATTATCACACATATTAAATAATTCTAATTCAAATTTTCGACACAATAAAAACATTCCAATAAAATATAATAATAATAAATTCTGGTATAAATGGTCAAATCAATAAATTATAATATAAAAAAAAATAAGGATCATGTGTAAGGTGTATTGATTGAGACAGTTTAAAAACACAGAAAGGATTTGCTCTCATAAGAATACTATGTCGTCATAGTTTTGATATTTGGCTTGATTGACGACTGAGTTTGCCGACCTGCTAGATGATAATGGCAGTGTTGTTTGTCGGGTGGTTTTATACTATTTCCAAAAATCTAGTCACTTCATATTTATTTCCACGTAACTCTCAACTTACATTTCCCTTATAAATGTCCTCATCTATTTATACCCGCACGTCCGCCCAGGCTCACGACGTGGGCGGCTTATTGTCCACAAAACATCGCCCACCCTGACCTTTCACTGTAACATTATATTGTTTACTTACAGCAATATCTCTTGGTGACGTGAAAGTCACTGTTTTTTTGCTAGAGTAATTACAGTACGAGGCCGTTAATATGGCATATTATGTTGTTAGAATAGTTCGGCTTTGTAATACTGCGTTTTCTCTGTAAACTTAGGGTGTCCTAAGGCGGTTGCCACCGCATATAGTCCGCAATTTACCATCCAATCACGTCACTGGAACGTTATTTTAGCTCTAGGAAGGGGTAAAGAGTGGGCATTTTGGGGAAATGTCTTAAGTAATTTTGACGTCTAGTTTGAATAAATGACTTTTGATTTTGTGTTAGGCGGCATAATAATGTCGCTGCCTAGGCCCAGCAAAAGTGCCGTAAGCATTGCATTGTCATTGTCACTGTCACTTGTTATTTTGTTTGATTGTTGAAGTTAGTTCGCGGTATAATAACACCACATTCCCAAAACATTACATACTTTTGTGCCTAAACGAACCCTGGTACAGAGTGTGGCGTTGCGTGGTCACAGTTCTAACTTAATCTAACCTGCCTTTCAGCCATTTTCATTTGCTAAGCCAAGGGGATATGGCTACAATTAAGTTTAGCCGGCTATAGAAAAGGAATTATCGTTAGCCTATCCTCAAAAATAAACTAATCGTTTCCTCAACCTCCATGCACGCCCTGCACGGAGAACTGTCCGTTATGCCTATTGTGTGGAAGTGTTGGTTTAGCGAACAGTGTCCCGTGATGGTCCCAGTCACCAGACGCAGGCCGTTCCTGTCTAGGCATAATAAACGCCTAAATGCTATCCAAGGATGGCATAGCTTCCTTGGACTGCCTGAAACCCGGTGTCGACGTCCACCAGTTCCCCGCTTGTGTGTGGGTGAACTCCTGTAGTCACCTGCGTATTTGGTTGAAGGGATGGGTACGATAGGCTCGGCTCCACAGACTGCCGTGCTGGATCCTCGTGTAGCAAGTTCGTCAGCTGCGTCGTTACCTAGCGGTCCGCTGTGGCCTTTTATCCATTGCATTGTCACCGTGTTGCGGCTAGCTACAAACGGCCTTACGTTCAATACTATTTATAAAACCGTCAACAAATCATAAAATCTTACTACATAATTATAAGCGCCATCATTCATTGTTTCACAATAACAAGCCATCATGCGCGTTGAGCCACTAAGTGGCTACAAATGGAAGCCATTTGGTTAATGTTTGAACGCAGCACGCTAACAACATGGTGTTTAGAAATAAACGGTAGTTTAACTCTTTATTACAGTACTGTAGAATTGGCGAGGTAAACAATGGTTGTATTTGATACCAGTTTCCGTCACCGGCTTCGCTCATGTGATATCTTAATAAATGATGGCCTATGATACTCAGTGATAACTTAGCATTCTACTGGTGAAAGATTTTTTTAAATCGGTCCAGTAGTTTTTGTGTTTATTCAACATAAACAAAAATAGAAATCTTTTCTCTTAATAATATTCGTGTATAAAACCATTATACTAGCGACCTGCTCCTGCTTCGCACTCGTGCAATACGATATGTCAAAACATCGAGAGTTCTCAACAATCTGCCTAGCCTTTTCCCAACTATGATGGGATCTTCCAGTGTAACCGGATGCAGCTGAATACCAGTATTTTAAATAGAGCGACTGCATCTAGATTCGACCTCCACGACCCAGTAACTGGGTAAGTCGATACGCCTTGGTAAGACTGGTTGTTAAACTTTCGGGTTTCGGCCTACCCGTTGCGACTCTCAAAGATCTACGATTGACCACAGGATTAACGTGCCTTCTGAGGCAAGTAGGACTCTCGGTAAGTAATGAATGGTCACTCACCCACGATGTATACTATACTAAATACTACAAATAAAAAAAAGACGTGTGGCACTCGGGGACTGCCGCGGCAAAGCTATTGCATAGTATTTTTTATCAACTTATGCAATTGTAAAATATTAACCCGAATACAAGAAAAAGCAATGGTGACATTGACAGGAACTGTTATTCACATTTATAGTTTTTTAAACTTGACACAACGTAATGGGAACATCAAACTAATAAAAAGGTTTTAATTTAACTATTAATAGTCAAGGATCATTCGTCTAAGTAAATTTGAACTTTATTGTCAAACAGTTAAACATAATTTTCAATACAACACTCTCGTATCATTCGTCTAAGTAAATTTGAACTTTGTTGTCAAACAGTAAAACATAATTTTCAATACAACACTCTCGTTGATCATTCGTCTAAGTAAATTTGAACTTTGTTGTCAAACAGTAAAACATAATTTTCAATACAAAACACAAAGAGTGTTTTGTTTCTTAGGTAGTATTTTCGTTACGAAATTTCTGGATTAGGTCTCCACGCTCAAGGCCCGCGATAGAAGCTATGCAATAGCTTAATAACATTTGAAATGTCTTATTGAAATGTCAAAATAACAGCTTTTAACTAAATGCATAATATTAAAGTTTATAATATACGGTACTAATAACTAAAACACATTTTTTTAAGCTACTGCATAGCTTCTATCGCGGGCCTTGAGCGTGGAGACCGAATCCAGAAATTCCGTAACGAAAATAACCTAACACCCCTGTCTCTTTAGTTCAGCAACTCGCCTTTAGGGGCATTGGTTGTATTATAATTGCAGAAGTTGATAAAAACAGCTATGCAATAGCTTTACCGCGGCAGTCTCCGTGTGCCACACGTCTTTTTTAAGTTTTGTCTGTCTGTCTATTTGTTCTGGCTAATCTCCAAAACTGCTGCACCGATTTAAGGAGTAACTTAGACTTTTATTTTAAAAAAAGAATCCCCTCAGGCAGCCATGGTCGTCGGGAATCCCGAACCGATTTCCAGCCACCGTAGGTGCGGGCTTGCGGACGGAGAGCAATGGATAGCTCGTCGTCTGATCAGGACCAAAGCCGGGTTGACGGCCCGTTGTGTTCCACGCGCACCTCAAAGAAATGTCAGCACAACTGACAGGGTCCGCTAGGGCCAATGCCTGCCGGGGTTGCGGGAAAGTCCGAAAGGGAAACCGTGAACCCTGGCAACGTACAGGCAACTGAAGGAACACGGGTGGGTTTTAGCACAGTAAACTTACAGTAGGAAATCGCCTTTGTTCTCGTTGTAAATGCCGACAACGTGTAGGCATTGTCGCGACAGCTAGCAGTTCGGGAACGCGTCTCGCCCCTCACACCCCGCAACGTAAGCAGTTCGGGACCCGTCTCGCCCCACACGATTGCTCTGTCTAGACGTCTTCGTGGGACGACTGATGATGTTTAGACTGTGGTTTTAGTCAGTAAGAGTCTGACACGCTCTCCCTGTTCGCCCAGAGCTGGATACGTTATTTTTGACGATTTCACACCCAAAAAAAAAGGGTCCTCAGGCAGCAGCTAGTTTATAATAATATAGATAGATAGATATAATAATGTACTTTCTTTACATATAAGTACCACCCTGTAGAGATGACACAGTATTCACGCAATATAACGCATTCCAAAAACCAAATGTAGCGTGTATCGGAGTGCCTAAAAATAGCAAAATTTCATGTTTACTTGACGCAAAACATTCAAAATGTATATACCTTTGTGGAGGAGCGTTACTGAATAATTCATGTACTGGGATATTTTTATGAATTGGGTTTCAGGGACTCTCTTTTATGCCTGTATTGGATGATAGTGGGGCGTTTTTGTGATTTTGAAAGTATTGTAGTATTTTTAGTATTTCTCAGTAGCTGAGTCTGAATTTGTGTCCGGTTGATGGCAACAAGCTTGCCGCGTATTACATGGGACTAAAGGCTTCCCGCAACCAGACTCGACACGACTCTAATAATATCATTTCTATGAAAACTTCACGGTAGAACTATTACCGGTCTCGTGTCGCGCGACAGGTTGCGCCAGTCTGCACGAGCCTTTAAACATAACTGACATAGGCCTTCTCTCGGTGAAAGGGAGTGGGCCGTAATCCACACACGGGCCCAATGCGAGTTGGTAGATGTCACGTGTCTTCGAATTTTTGGTTCTAGGACATGCCGGTTTCCTCACGATGTTTTCCTTCACCGTTTTGAGAGCAATGCTGATAAAATTATTTACACAAAGTAAAAGTCGGGGCCGTTACAACTGGGCCACCACTGCTCTACTAAAGCACGCAAATTTAATTTAAAAAGTTCCCTTTGAATTCGTACTTAGTTAAAAGGTTCTGACGAATCGTTTTAGTCAACTGTAGGTACCTACTTTACTTTGATTGCCAATTTGGGTCCAAACTTATTTCAACTGAAAATATACAACGGCATAAGCTTCATTTACACGCGAGTTTTAATTTAAAATTTTACATTACATTTCAGGTATATTAAACGATTATTTAATCTGACATCAAAAAAGTTTGGTAACAATTCATAATATTACGTATCTGACCTATCCATAACCTACAAAACTTTCAGCCGATCCCCCAATATAACCAAAATATCCTTACACAGAAAACAGCTTAACCAAAATATATAATTCAGGAAGGTATTGTTTGAACCCACGACCTTTCAGTGACCAGTCAACGCTCTTACATTAGCTATTTTTGCTCGATTATTTTGTTTATTACTTTCCTTTGCTTACAGGCTTGAACTTACTCATAATTAGAAAATGTATGAAAATATTGTAGAAAAGTTATGAATAAAACATGGTTTTATTTTGAGTTGGCTTTATAGTATGGTGTCACGCTTGAGTTCATTAACCTTATTCATCGTGATATGCTCGATTCTTATATCCAACAATATCGGTTAAAATTTACATTCTCATATTCTTGAGGAATATTGATAATTCTTCATAATTTTGCATAGAAGTCACAAGCTGCATTCACAGTAAACTGGACTTTACTGACTGATCTAGTCTTGAGAGTGAGTTGAGTGGTCTAGTTCTGGCATTATCAATACCTACATATATTTGCTTCCTATTTTCCGTTTCACTGAAGATTGTAGAAAGAAGAAAAAAGAAGTTAGAAGTCTCTAATTGGTTGTAGTCTAACGCATACTCTTTGGCTTTCTGTTTAAGAACAATTTACATAGTATTTTATATAATTACTAGTATTTTATACAATTTGCCGAGATACACGTTTTTCATGTAGTTCGGCTGCAGATGCTCCCATGTTGTATTATTTTCGTTATAGCCTACAAGTTTAATTTTACCAAAAAATGGTTGTTAGTATTAATATTTTTGATACCAATAAATATTATTAAATTATTATTATTTCCTTTATTTCATATTTAGACATATTATTTACATTTTTAAATATTTTTATAAAAACTAAATAAAACAAAAAACATTTAAAAATATAAAAAATTGTTGCTCACCGGTATCGGGAACAGGGTCCATGCTACCGGTGGTCAGGGCTCCTGAGAGAGGAATCTCCTAGCAATACGCGCCGTGTCCAGAAGTACCGCTTTCTGGATCAAGCCCTTGATCCAGCTGCCTAACGAGAGCCTCCTCAGGTGTTGGTCGAGGCTCTTGGCTATTATGCCATTGGCCGTCACGACTATCGGCACAATGACTGCTGTATCCACATCCCACATGTCGACAACCTCGCGAGCCAGATCAAGATACTTAATCTTAATCTTAATCTCTTTCTATTAAATTATTATTATAATTATTCATCATTCTCATTCAGCCCCTAACCCAATTTACTTGGGGTCGGCGCAACATGTCCCCTTCTTCCATACTTGTCTCTGTATAATGTAACTGACAGGTGTCACAAATACATTATCTAATTTGCCAAGAACGCATTTTCTAATTTGTCACGAACGTATTCTCTATTTTATCATGAACGCATTTTTTAATTTGTCACGAACGCATTCTCTAATTTGTCACGAAAGCATACTCTAATTTGTCACGAAAATATTCTCAAATTATTATTGGTGTTCGTTCTAACTACATAATTCTTGTGTATGTAATGACAAAGCCGTTAACTGTAAGCCATAACTATTTTACTACAACCAAGACACAGATTCCTTCCACCGAAATTATTATTCAGAAGATTCAGAGCTAGTTAAACAAGGAAATTTTCACCATTACACCTCGAGGGGAGAAATAAATGAATTGGAAATTCCGAAACATTAAAAATTTAAAACTTAGTCCTACCTACTAATGGATGGTGCTGAACGATAATATTCAAATGATATTTAACATAATGATAAGGGAAAACGATAATGGTACAGGTAAAAACTTTTCCTTCCTTTCCTTTGGGAAAATAGGTCGCCATATTGGAATTTTCAATTGGCTGTAGCTTCATTAGAGAATTTACGTATATCAATAAAAATCAATTCTCGCATGTTGGAAGATCATCACTTGAGAACGGTTCGAATGATATGGCAGTTTTTTTTATTGTTTTCGTAATTTCAGGATAAGGTTTGAAAGAAAGGTTTTTATTAGAATTCCACCGGGAAAAGTCGGAAAGGATGGTATTTTTTTAGTCACGAACAGCTAGTTCTGAATATCTAATACACACATCAAAAGTGTCTAGGGATCAAGCATTTTTATGCGGATTTCTTGAGATTGAGATGTGGCTTTGTAATAAATTTATGATTTTATAAATTTATATGGATCCTTTTTGGTGCATTTCATAATTTGAATCAGGAACTGTGAATCAAATTCGAGTAAAAGATGAAAATCAGCTGTCAATATTTTCCCTATAAAAACATACAACGCATTGAAGACATTATTAGTGCTACTGTTTCCCTACTACTGATTAAAACCAACGTTATTATGGAGCAGCGACGTCATTTAAGCAGGGAAGAAATGCTCAGAGCCGTGGGAATGATAGAAGCTGGTTCCCGGCAACGTACTGTGGCTTTAGCTCTGAATACAAGTCAGAGTGTTATCAGTCGACTTTGGACACGTTACTGAAGCACTGGTACCGTGGCTGAGCGCCATGGAGGACGGTATCGCTGCACCACACGGAGACAAGACCGATACATTCAAATCTTAGCTCGAAGAGCTCCAACAATAACCGCCATGATGTTAGCCGTGAGGCTTCATCACTCTTCAGGGAACTTAATTAGCGACCAAACAGTCAGAAACCGCTTGCATGAAGTGAACCTTCATTCCCGAAGACCGCTACGGGTACCACCTATAGCAATGCACAATCGTAGGATTCGATATCAATGGGCTCTTGAACACAGAAATTGGGCAGAAGAACAATGGCGTTTCGTGTGCTTTTCTGATGAGTCTCGTTTTGGTATGAGACCGGATACAAGACGTATACGACACTGGAGAACCCCTGGACGCCAACAGCGATTAAAATCCTGCCAGGAAGTCCATCCTTATAGTGGTGGAACCATCATGGTATGGGCGGGTATTTGGATCGGCGGAAGAACTGAGTTGATTTGGATTAGAGGCAACCTCAACGCTCAAATTTATGCTGAGACGATTGTATCAGACGTCATCGTTCCTCTACAAGTGCAAATCGGTCCCTTATTTCAGTTAATGCATGATAATGCACGACCGCACACCGCAAGAGTTGTAAGACAGACTCTCGCCGCAGCTAACATCAATGTCCTGCCCTGGCCTGCTCAGTCGCCAGACTTGAACCCGATTGAGCATGCATGGGATATGCTACAGAGAAGAGCTCTGCCGAATATGGAGGGTATCCAGTCGCAAGAAGACCTTTTTTTGTTGTTGCAACGAACATGGGCGGCCATTCCACAGCGTGATTTGGATGAACTCATTTTGAGTATGCCAAACCGATGTTCTTGTGTTGTTAGTGTTCGCGGTAGAAACACGGATTATTAATTGTTTAAGTTACCCAATAAAATTTTAAAGAAAACTGTTATTTCAGTCTTTTTTTCGAACTTTAATGTTAGTGGTTCAAATGTCAAAAATCCCTTTATTAGGAAAATGGCAAATTTCTTTATTAATGCAAAGGTGACTTGGTTTATCGTTACTGTGACAAACGAAAACACTTTATTTGATGAATCCTTAAAGAAAATTTTAATTAATATCAATCAGGAGAAAAGTTATTGCAAAAATATATGTTGATCCCTAGACACTTTTGATGTGTGTAGTTATTCAAAAACTGTAAATTTTATGGCTACTACACACATACCGGCGGCACGGCCGCCGGTTTTTGCCGCGCGGCACGTGCCTCCGGCTTTTGCGCCTTCATTTCCTTTGCGTTTGTTTACGCGGCTTTGTGCGGCAGTGCCGGCGGCACTGTGTGTAGTACCCATTATACGTCTTTTATGGCTACTACACACAGTGCCGGCGGCATGGCCGCCGGACGCGTCCGGCACTGCCGCACAAAGCCGCACAAAGTAACGCAAAGGAAATGAAGGCGCAATAGCCGGAGGCATGTGTGTAGTAGCCATTATTTTTGAGGCAGTTAAATTCATCTCATTTCAGTCAGTATTTTTGCTCCTGTCATGTAGGTTATCAACTTTATTTTATGGGCGGGCAGCTTTGAAAAAAGTAAGAATTTAATCACTCAATTAATATTTAATTGAAATAATAATCGTCACCACTCAAATACCTCAGTCTATAATCTGAAAGATAGGTACATAATGAGTACCTCAATGTAATATTACACGTTCATTCGCAACGACGCGATGATACGTAATAATAATTAAGGGATCAAAATGGTAACGATATTGCAAAATTGAATGAAGGAATTATCGATGAAAATGATCATTAATAGCTATTGATAATTTTCGTCGATTATTTCGATAATTTGTGGTTTCATCGGTCAAAGCCGCATTTGTGGTGTGCCGTAACACCGGCACTGCGTAAGTAGCGCTACAAATTGTAACATTTATAATAACTACATTATTTTAATTAATTATGAATTTTGTTTGACTAGCGGCCCGCCCCTACTTCGCATGGTTTTTACGACATAACAAAAAAAATATTTTCGTATTATATGCAAGTTTAATATTAATATATTATTATAATATTAATACGTTAATATTAAAATAATATATTAATATTAAACTTGCATACACATAAACCGCATGGTGAAAGCCGCATTAAGATCTGTTGCGTGGTTTAGAAGAACAACGAGATCACACAGACAGACACGATGGCCAAAAATATCAAACACCAGAATTTTCGGGGTAAAAACTTGGCACGTTCAATTTGAGTTTTTCAATTTGTAGGGACCTAATGTACCTATGTACTTTCGCAGTTGGTTTTAAGCGTACAGTTGACGCTCCACGTGGTGGCTTTTAGCGGTATGAGGTCCCCGGGGCTGCAGAAAGAGCGGCGAAAAACGCGGTCCAGTTTCAACTTTAATGGCACGACTTGTACATATAATTACTTAAGTAGGTACGTACCAATAGTAAAAGGAAACACCGTGCGCAAACCTTTAATGTAATGAACTGACATCGTCAACGTGCAGTGATCAAGCGTTGCAATGAATGCTTGTCTTTTCTCCGTTTTTGCTGTGCAATAAAACAACCACAGGGTGATACTGCTTCTTCTCAAACATGTTTCGCACTTCGAGCATTATTTTGACAACCTTCTTCGAGATAAATCGAAAATGCTGTACTAATCCAATACATGCAAGCAGGCGGCCGGCAATGTTACTATGAAAATCCATATCTGTCTTGTTTAGCGGCCGAATAAATTATGAAATCTCATATTTTATCTGTCGTGTAATTATTTAAAAATGGAACGAACTTTTTACTTTCAAATACGGCAACCAAGGAGGTAACTTTTCAAAAATTTTATTTAAATTTCGATTTGGCTTGCAAATAGAGCTGTAAGTGTGCCTCTGCTTCGCCTCACCCACATTTTCACGTTCGTCCATCAACTCCCCTGTTGCAGGCCGCGACAGTAATGTACTATTATATCATAAAAATCTCTTCTTCGGTCATTACAATAAACAACAAAATAATAACAACTTACGCATCTCATGCTAACGTAATATAGCTGTGGAAGGTAACAAAGTGAATTATATCGTCTCATACATTATGGATGTGGCACAATCCGATTGAATTGCTATTTTACGAGATAAACAACACGTTGGTCGGCTAAGTTCGGAGATTTTCGGAAATTCAGGAACAGTAGGTATTGTTTTTTGTTGAGAGCATTTTTATGGTTGATTGGTTTAGCTTGAAGTAAAAAATGGATTACCTACTGATTATTTAATTATATATACTTTATTGTACACTAGAAAATATATACATAATCAGCCTATAGGTAATACTCCCACTGCTGGGACACAGGCCTCCTCTCTTCGAGAGGGAGTGGCTTGTAATCCACCACGCGGGCCCAGCGCGGGTTGGTAGTTGTCGCATGTCTTCGAATTTTTGGTTCTAAGACATGCCGGTTTCCTCATGATGTTTTCCTTCACCGTTTTGAGAGCAGTGATGATGAAATAATTTACACAAAGAAAAGCGCCTGCTTGAGGGTTTGAACCGACGATGAACTACAACTCGTAAGTCGGGGCTATGACCACTGGGCCACCACTGCTGTCATCAATTTAACACAAAAAAACATACAATGCTCGGCCTTATCGCTTTTTGCGTTCTGTTCCATGCAACATGTTATATCTACGCCTGTTATATCTGAAAAGGTTTTACAGCTGCCATCTCTGCTGAACTTCTTAGTTTATCAAGCAATTTCAAGCCGAACCAACTCCTTGACAACATTGAATTAGTGCGAAGATTAAAAGTGGTAAAACCTTTTGAGTTAATTTAGTGCAGTGTAAGTGAACTTAAACTGCAGTGCAAGTGCTGACTTGTAATAAGAACACGTAAAACAAGTGTCTTCCCCGTAACATAAAGTGAATAACAAAGATGTTATTGGATGACTTCTTAATTGTATCGATTGTATTGGAGCGTGCGCGGGTCCCGCTACCGACCCGCTCCTCGTGTGCGTCCATAATACAAAGAATTGCGATATTTACAAGCCTGCCGTACTCCCGTCCCGACCCGCGCCCGACACGCTTTGTGTGTGTTTTGAGCTTTAGGCTGCCTAACCACCGGAGCGGAGAGGAGAGGAGCGGAGATGTGTCAATATTAACCAATAGAATCAAAACTCCGCTCCAGAGGTGCGATTTCATTGGTTAATTTTGGCACATCTCCGCTCCTCTCCTCTCCTCTCCGCTCCAGTGGATAGGCAGCCTTAGATTATGCCACTAGTTCCCGCAACGATACTCGCGGAGCGATGGACGGAAACAGGTGACGCATTAAACAACTTCTTTCATTTGTTTATCCGCAGTCACTGTCACAAGACGCATGTTGCTTGAGCGTTCAGCTCGTAGCCACGGGGTAAGCGTAATAGCAATTGCACAGTATAAAAATGCACAGTATAAAAAACAAACAGTATTATATCTCGGCAATGTCCTTGAAATAATTCCCTACGGCCAACTTACTGAGACTGTTGCGTACTGGTATACGCTGGGATTTCGGAGCGCTTCGTTTTGACTGTTTTCTATGAACACATAATACTGTTACTTAATTATACTGTGGCAATAGGTCGCCTCAAAGGAGCCATATGGGTGTCATTACTAAACACCTCTGCCTTCCCTTCGAGGAATGAAGCATGAAGTTATGTAAAGGGTCTTCCCATGAGGATCATTAAGGGCTTGCAGTAGCCCATTCTTACCTTCATACAGGACCCATTCGTCTTCAAAGTAAAACGTGATTAATTACTTAAAACAACCAAAGGTCGTTAGTGAGACCTTAACTTATTCATTAACGCTGGCCACAAACTAAGTGCTGCTAACTACGCTAAGTAATAGTTAAGTTACGAATAAGATTGAGTTTGAGTTTGAAATGTTTACTTATAGGCAATTAGACTTGATTGTTTTTTGAAGATTTAAATAAATATATTAATATTTAAATATTTTTTTGTGGGTGCCATGGATGCCAGAGTCCATAATTGGGACTATACAGTATATTAACTAACAGAGGGCGTTCCCGTTAACCCGCAATAGTATAGCGTCCATACATGCTAGAAAAATATTAATAAAAAAATAAAAAAGTCTTTTAATTTTATTTTTTATAAAGTTTTCTCATTTTATTTTTTATTTATTCGTTAATGTAACACTCTGTACACAACGAACAAACAACACCAAACAACACACAGTTGCAGTTTGTGCGACAAATGAGTGTTTGTTTTACCTAAGAAATAAATATTTTTTGTGAATATTTTATGACAAAAAAATAAAAAAAGTTTATTTTTTTTCGATTTGAATATTTTTTCTAGCATGTATGTACGCTATACTGTTGCGGGTTAACGGGAACGCCCTCTGTTAGTTAACATACTGTATAATGTATAATAGTTGGTAGGGAAATAATAATATAATTAATACTATAACATTATGGTACCCAATAAAGAATTGAGAATATTGATCATTCATTTTGGGCTGAATTATGAAAGGCCAAATAAAAATAAAAAAAACCGTTATAATGCGCGCGGAGCCGGAACTTTCACTTCGCGACGGCAACACGCGTTGAAAGTACCGGCTAGTTCAGACAAAACGCACATCGAGATGATTTGTGATGAGATGAGCGACCAACTAGTTCCACCCGCACTATAGAACATTTTATTCTCATCACTTTTCACTATGAGACCATAATTATCTGTAGGGTTATTCTCCATCAAGTTCCACGAGTTCGAAAAATCACTTTTTCATACTTACTTGATACGGGCTGATATTTAGCCCAAAAAGTATAGACGGTGGATCTCCTTTGTTTAATTAAAATAAAATGTTGTTTTAGTAAGATGTTAAAAATAATCTCCCTACATTTTCTTATAACATTGAAAAACTAAACTTGGCAACTTATCACAATAATATCAATATAACTTCCTTCCTTCCTAGCGTTTTTCCAAACTATCTTGGGGTCGGCTTCCAGTCTTACCGGTTGCAGCTGAATACCAGTATTTTAAATGGAGCGACTGCCTATCTGACCTTCACAACCCAGTTACTGGGTAATACGATACCCCTTGGTAAGACTGGTGTCAGACTTTCGGGCTTCTGACGACTCGTAATAACTGTCAAAGATCCACAAATGACAGCCGGGACCAACGGCTTAACGTGCTTTCCGAGGCACGGAGAAGTCTCGGTATATGAAGATGGTCACCCATCCACTGACCAACCCTGGCAAACGTAGCTTAACCTGATGGATCGATCCATGCGGCTTGTTATTACTTAGCCACGAGCTCCTCAAGCCGACAAACCAAATATAACCGACATAATAATCAATATAACCGACGTAAAAATCATAAATCTATATTCGAACCCGTAGACAGACGGATAAATAAATGATGACACATCACTCTAGCTAGACCCACGGATTTTTTGCCCCAGAGTATCTATTGATTTGTCACATTACATCGCGAGTCTTTTTGCGTCCAAAACCGATTTATATGTCATGACTTGGATATTTCATCTTTTTGCTGACTAGTACGGGATTATATATATAAAGATGGGTAGAATAAATCAAAATAGAGTATATAATATTCAGGTAACGCCGGGAGGGGACGCCCTAGGAGGACATATACTGACCTTATTGGTGATGTTCTTCAGAAAGGACAGGTGCGTAGTACTCGCAACCGGCGAGCGTGTATGACCAGATGTATGAACGTAAACGAGGCAAAACGAGTATGTAAGGATCGTAGCAGCTGGCGTTCTGTAGTTTCTGCCTACCCCCCATGGGAAGAAGGCGTGAGTTTATGTATGTGTATGTAATATTCAGGTTAGGTAGTCTGACAAGCTTGGCAGTTGGTATTAGATTGATGAGTCTGGCAGAAAATCGAGTTAACCAAGATTAATCCTGATCAAGCTTCGTTCGTGCCAGCCTCTATTAAGTAATCTGTTACATACATACGTAAACTCACGCCGTCTTCCCATCCATGGGGGTAGGCAGAATCTACAGAACGCCATCTGCTACGATCCTTACATACTCCTTTTGTTTCGTTTACGTTCATACATCTGGTCATACACGCTCGCCGGTTGCGAGTAGTACGCACCTGACCTTTCTGAAGAACATCACCAATAAGGTCCTAATTATGTCCCTCTAGGGCGTCCCGTCCTGGTGTTTCCACTCACACCTGCCTTGTAAGCCTTTCATTCATCACAATATGTTAATACTACAACCACAGCATGAGCAAATCCATAGACATGACCTACACATTGAAAAAAATAAAACTGAAGTGTCTGTTATGTTATTAGGCTACTTTATTTTTGAAAAAGTAAAAAAAATAAATATTTATATGCATTTAGTATAAAGCTGATTTTGACATTACAGAGATTTCAATTTTATTTAATTCTATAGATTAATATTTATTAGATAACATAACATAACGTAACATTACGGCTTGTTTCTCCGAAGGGTATGCAGAGGTGTACCTGTAACAGGTACACCCACATTTCACCAGTTATGTTTAAGTCCCATATAATAGAGGGCGAGCCCATTGCCATCAACCGGGCACAAATGGAGACTCCGGGTTGCTACTGAGAAATTCCAGATAGAAAACCCAATAACAATATGCCCGACCCGGGAATCGAACCCAGGACCTCATGCTCAGCAGCAGCGTTTGGGACCTAAGACCAACGAGGCAGTAAAAAAAAACCATCGTCAATAAACTCTAATAACCTATATTATAGAAACTATTACGTTTAAAAACAGATAGAAACCCATAATAAAACCGTCGTCCCATAATAAAAACGTCAGCCATTGACGCATGTAGCTGATAGGATACCCCACAATTATTATATTCAAGGGTGATACCATGGAGTACTCATAGATTTATAACACCATAAATAGACATAATATTACATTACGAACACCATGATAATAGAGATACGTCCATCATAAACGGATTGGGGAGATTAGAGAAGTTATTGGTTGCAAATATTAAACACGTGATACACTCGTGTGGTGGTCAATAGATGTTTTATGGTGGTATCCTGTTGAAGGATAGGTAAAGACGTCATTAGCATTACTATAACAATATCTTACCTTTATCTATTTTATTGATAATTATTTATGTATTTCGGTATCTACCCGTGATATCACACCGGCTTATCAGAATACTGGCGCTGCGACACTTATTTTTAAATGTCGCATGGTCATGCTCCTACAGGACCTTCTGTTTTTTATTTCATCTATTCTATAAAATCTATCTATACTAATAATATTATAAAGAGGTAAAGTTTGTGAGGTTGTAGGGGGTAATCTCTGGATCTACTGAACCGATTTTGAAAATTCTTTGAGTATCGTAGACTATATTTATGTTTACCGCCCAACAAAGTGGGCAGGGATCATCTAGTATATTAAAGAGAGGTATAATAAGATACCTGAAAAAGTAATAAAATCCTTTTTCATAAAATAGATGGGAAGTAACGGTGATTGTCAATTTTTCTTAAAGTATTTAGAAAGATAAAGAAAGATTATTTTGACAAAAAATATTCCATTATTCCAAAACCAATTTAGATGACTCTATGCTCAGTATTTTGGACACCTCGAAACACGAACGTGATCTATTCACAAACCCCAAGTTTCCATATATTAAGCAAGTTATTTCGCACTACAACGAACAAACGACGTCGAATCCTAATTTCCAAACAAAAGGCGAGCGCGCAAAATGGCGGACGTGACGCTGACACTTACAAAACGCGTCAGTTTCGCGTCAAAGTGAACATGATCAAAGAGGAATGACGAACAAGGAATGACTGACTTTCTTGGGATGTCAATAGTGATGTAAGAACAAGAGTATTGCTGCCGTTTTGTCGTATTTTCAGTTTTGAGGCTGATTTTGACTTAGCTTTATGTATCTAGATAAACATAATATAATAATTGCTTAAAAATAGGTATTTACTTCTTTCTCAATAGGTACAAATGAAGGTGGCTCCGCTAATGAAAGATGCTATTTGATTATTAGTTCCTATACGCGGACGGATTTTAAACTCTCGGTATTAAGCCGAGCGTTGAGATTCCAACGCACTAGGACGCAGTCTTGTCCCAGCGCGTTGTGAAACACACTGTTGGATTTTTTTACTCTCAGGGAGTGGGCCGTAATCCACCACGCGGGCCCAGCACGGGTTGGTAGAAGCCACATGTCTTCGAATTTTTGGTTCTAAGACATGCCGATTTCCTCACGATGTTTTCCTTCACCGTTTAGAGATGAAATAATTTACACAAATTAAAGTGCCTATCAGAAGGCTAAAAGTCACCAAAGGGCAATGGAGAGGGCTATAATGTTTGGAGTTTCCCTACGTGATCGAATCAGGAATGAAGAGATCCGTAGGTGAACCAAGGTAGCCGACATAGCTCGAAGAATTGCCAACCTTAAGTGGCAATGGGCAGGGTACATTGCTCGTAGAACAGATGGCTGATGGGGCTGAAAGTGGCCAGTGGTGACCACGTACCGGAAGACGAAGCATTACTAAGCCTCCCACAAGATAAACCGCTGACCTTGTGAAGGCCGCAGGAATCCGCTGGATGCGGGAAGCACAGAATCGGCCGAAGTGGCGGTGCTTTGGGGAGGCCTATGTTCAGCATTGGACATGTTTTGTCTGAAATGGTGATGATAATTAAAGTGCCTGTCTGAGTTCGAACCTACGACCTTACAACTCGCAAGTCGCGGCCGTTATCACTGGGCCACCACTGCACTCCGACACAGCAGTATTAAAAAACCTAGGTACCAACAAAATAATGTTGAAATGTCTAAACTTTATTATAGCGGAAAGCCGCCACATCTCCATTGACGCACGCCCTTTCTGCAAAAACTCTGATATAAAATATTGAATAGCATTGGCGCCAAAAATGGCAGTTTCAATCAATAACTTAACAATGCTCCCACAGTTTTTACAATAGCCTTTAGAAACACGCTTTGGTATTGCCGTCATGAATGGCACGCCACAAATGCGTGCCGCCAACTACGTACGCGTTCCATTGACATCGCGTGACAGCGACTGGACACGCATTTCATTAAAACTAGCTAGTAGTTAGTATTTGGACAAGCAGTAGATAAGTTCAGAAGTCCCACCATATCAATCAACATCCACTTAGCCTATCGTAGTCCACTGCTGGACATCGGTCTCCCCAAACTGCACCGCAACGCCCTGTTCACCATATAAAGTCTATGTCTATGCAAATTAACAACCAACTTAAATCATACTAATATCCTACTAATATAAAAAATGTGAAAGTTTGTATGTTTGTTACTCAATTACGCATAAACGGCTAAACGGATTTGGATGAAATTTGGCACACAGATAGTTTATAACCCAGGTCAACACAGGAAATTTTTTTATTCCGGTAATATGTTCCCGTAGGATAACTTCCGACGTCCACGCGGGCGCAACCGCGGGCAAAAGGTAGTTGTCCATATATTAAACAAAACTAATACATGTGTCATGTTTGTGAACGGGCGCCATCAGTGGGGACTGGTCATCTTAAGAGATGACCAGTCAAATCTTAGCTGCCATTTAATTTATTTTAATATTTGAATTGTTTTTGTTTTTATCTTTTTATTACGGACGCTTTTAACGTGCACGTCTTTTTACATTGTTCTCACATGTATTTGAGTTTGAGTTTGATTCAAATCACAACTGTCATTCTTTGACAGTTGTATGAAATGGCTATAACACGGCAGATTGACGTAGAGGTCCAATTTGCTTACCAATAAATTTCCTTGAATTTAGGTCGCAAAGTCCTAATGGCGTCCCTAGACTCGCACGACGTGCTTCACAAGCACGTGATTTTTTCGCGCTTGTCAAGCAATTTTGACCGTCTAGGGACGCCATGGAACGATATTTTGTTACTTTATAATTGGGATCAACCGGCAGTTTCTTGGTTGTTTCATACTGCATTTTGTTTTTAACTGTATGAAATTGGGATTTTGATGTGTGCATCAGTAACATTGCACCCGTGTGAAGCAGGGCCGGGTCGCTAGTTTTATTATAAACTAGCTTTCGCCCTCGGCTTCGTTCGCGTGGAGGTCGGAAATCATCCCACGGGCACGTATTACCGGGATAAAAAGTATCCTATATGTTAATGCAGGTTATAAATTATCTTTGTGCCAAATTTAATTCAAATCAGATCAGCTGTTTTTGCGTGATTGACACAAAACAGTAACAAACATCTAAACATACAAACTTTCACATTTATAATATTGGTAGGATAGGATAGGATAGTAGGATTATAAATAACAGGTGACATAAAAATAAATCTTGAATAATGGAGTTTTATGTACACAACAAGTTCTGTTATTGAACTCTAATAATCTCTAATAAAAAAAGCTGCTTCTCACACAGATAACTGTACGTCGCTTGCTCCCGAGTCACCAGTCCTTACTCTCTGTATATTTTGGATGTTGAGAACAAATCTACAAACGTAGTATACAGGGAAGTTTTATAAAAATGGGGCTGTTAGTGTAGTACCTATATTGAGGTATCTTACGACTTCCACGCGAACGAAGTCGCGGGCAGAAGTCTCTAATAAAACACTGTTGCTGTGTCAAATGAACCTTTTGGGCTACGAAATTTATAATGTTTTACCAACAAACCGCACATAGTATTCTGCAAATTAGTTGCCGACTCCATTGACTGGTTATACAAACATCGTTTTATTCCGGGTAATTAATTAATCGAAGCTTTTTTGAATCTAGACCAGTTATATTCGTGTTAATGCTTTTTGACAGCTGTATTTATTATTCGGGAAAGATTGTTTATTTTAATAACATCTACCAATTTAATAATAACCCCCGGATTCTACCAGCATCTTTTATTCTATCTATGTGAGCTGTTGTCAGGTATTATGCTAATACTTACCATATTGTTGTTATTTACTGCATGTGTGTTTTTTGATAGCAAACTTAAATAATGCTTTAAAAAACCGGTAATTACGGTATGTTCCAATCCAACAGTATTTGATAAAAGAGTAAAATAACCCTGTTCAGGTTAAATTGTTATGATCTCACTCACTAAAGGGAATTATTAACAGATTCATCTGTATTAAGAAGGTTTGAACTTTATACATTATCTCACTTTTTCCAACAATTATATTATTGTTTGAATGACACTTTTACTATTGTAATTGACAAATCTTCGACGAAAATTGAGGTTATAAAATTAACCTCAAGTGTCAAATGAAAAACCCCTTTAAAGGGGATTTATAATTAGAATTTCGGGTTTATGTATTCAAATAATCAAGTCAAAGTACTCTACTACAATTGCAATTTGCAATTTTGTACATGTACGTTTTCTAATTCAATTGTTTATAATAATGTCATGACATTTTTAGAATGGACTATATATGGTTCAGGGCTTAAAATGATGAAACCTGTGTCCTGAAGCTAATCAGGAAGGGACTACAAAATCCTGCCAGTTATAGGCACACCATTTTATCATCGAGCCGTCTGCCAAGTATATATCACTGTAGATCACTACTACATACTCTTTATTTGATTTGACCCTGCAGGAAGCCAAAGTAGAATTTCAAACGGATATGAAACCACGTAAATGCTCGTACATATTAGAACTATCGGAACGTACCAGCTGGCTGAATTCCAGTGATCGATCGGTTTACGTAGATCAGCTGCCAACGGTAGACTAAGCTAATAAATTGTTGTAATGATGGATACTTAAGTCGAACTGAGTGAGAGGTTAGAAAATTAACCTGGGGATTTTACGAGTATTTTTGGTAGGTGTAATAGTAAGCTGCTGAATCATTGAATTATTTTTGTGATATTGGGTGAGAAATAAACAGACTGCCCAACACCTGAGTGCCTAGACTTTTCATATAGAAATCTGCAGACTCATCTCTGACAACGCAATACCCTGTGCGGCCAGGAGTGCGTCATTTGTTTTTACCCGCGTCCCCCTCCACCCGCGTGAACCATGGGACTGTCACCAACAAAAATGTCGGCCTATAGTGTCAATCGCTTTCAAAGACAATTTAGCACGATTACCACAAGCTTTTCGGTAACCTATGGCGGCATCTACATTGCCAGATGTGAACTTGCATCAAAAGATATGACGTCCACAAAATCCTGCATCGAACAAGCAGAATTTACCGCGCGATCAGCATTATATAACTTTCCGACATTAATCGCTGGGCAGTTGCCCATCAGACACGACACCATCTGGTCGGAGAATCGGACATATTTTCCTGTTTCATACTTTTTAGAGCGTGATTTTTCAGTAGTCGGGTGTTAGTTTTTGAACTTACTTTTTATTGGCCCATAACTTCGCCATTTTCACTACGTTATCGGTGGCAGCGCAGTGGTCATATTTACTGCATATTTTGAGGCACATTGCTTATAATGTTCCCACTGCTGGGACACAGACCTCCTCTCTTCGAGAGGGAGTGGGCTGTAATCTACCACGTGGGCCCAGTGCGGGTTGGTAGATGTTGTCTTCGAATTTTTGGTTCTAGGATATTCTGGTTTCCTCACGATGTGTTCCTTCACCGTTTTGAGAGCAGTGGTGATGAAATTATTAATATTAGTTTGTTTTTATATTAGCATAGTTTACCTACTACGTAGAACATTTATTGGAGTTGTAGAAACTCCAGCGTTTTAAAGAAACCTTTCGCCGATATAACGTGGAACATTTAAATCAACGTTTGCTCCTTAGTAAAAGAGGTTTCAGGGCGATATTGCTAGAAATAAGATATTTCAGGCAGGCTCAATTAACCCTTGAAGACCTAACGAGTCTTAATTTGTTGGAAATAGATTTCGGCGAAGGCTTAATTAATTCAGTTTCAAGGGAGCCCGGGTTGAAGTCACGTAGGAAAATAGATTTCAACTTAATGTCCAACCAATTTAAGGCTATAGGTCTCCATTATAGATTCTGAGAAATTCAGACGAATTGAAAGGAACGATTGACGTTTAAATAAGGGTTCTGGCATAATAACTCTCCAGTGACTCCAGTTTCGAGGAAAACGTGTTATTATGGAACAGTAAATCGAGAACTTTGACAAACATGTCGTGAATTTCACTGGAGATATTGTGTTCATTTCCTATGTCTACCTTCACAGAAAAAGTTATGGGTATGGGTGAAACTGTTTGTGATTGTTTCTGTAGTAAATTGACGGGTGACAGCGATACTTCTCCTATTTTTTGCTGATATTGAGTGCTCATGAAAAATTTACACGTTCTTATTAAATGGTTATAGAGCCACACTTCTACAGTACTTTTTAGAATGCTCAAAGCCTCCTTTAAAAAAATGAAACTTGTGTGTAAGACATCTGCCTAGCCTTCTCCCAACTATGTTGAGATCGGCTTCCAGTCTAACCGGATGCAGCTGTCAGATAGGCAGTCACTCCATGTAAAATACTGGTATATTTTGCATGGAGCGACTGCCTATCTGACGTCCACAACCCAATAACTGTGAAATACGATACCCCTTGGTAAGATTACTATTTGTCAGACTTTCGGGATTCTAACGACCGGTAAATACAATCAAAGATCCACGAATGACAGCCGAGACCAACGGCTTAACGTGCTTTCCGAGGCACTGAGGAGTCTCGGTATGTAAAGATGGTCACCCATCCACGGACCATAGCTTAACCTGATGGGTCGATCCCAGCGGGTGTTATTACTCAGCCATAAGCTCCTCATAAACTTATGTGTAAGACATGGACAAAATAAAATAATAGACGTAAATGGTCAGTAAGTTCTAAAATTATTTATTTCACTTCAGTATCTGAATCAGAATCAAAATTTATTTACTTCAACCAGTTTGTTCCATGTGTTAATACAATAATAAAAGTCGGTTCGTTCCATCCTTGTTGTGATAACCTAATTGGTTGTTTGCCGTCATTCACTGGATTTGCGGGAAAGTTTTTGTGTTTATGATATTTATCCTTAATTGGTCTGCAATAGGATATGGTGTACTCCTTAAGAGCGCAAATTTAATTTCTATGTCATTATTGTTATTTACAGATATCAGAATTTTTTATTTACAGATATCAAAATTTTTTATTTACAGATATCGGAATTTGTACATAGCCCTTGGAAACCTGATAAGAGAGCACTCGCAGTTTACATCCATTATTTTGATCACATTGTTGTTATATTGTTGTTTAAATAATATAACTTTAAAGAATAACCCTGTAACCATTTTTTTTAGCTAACTATCCTATTGCGTCCAATTATTAAGGTTACAAATCCTTCTCAATAAAACCAAAATTGACCAATAACTACTGTTGCTAAGCCTCTTTGTTTTTTGCCTGAACATGTCTATATGCATCAGTAACCAAAGTCCATCTACAAAAGTTTTGCGAAAAAAAAAACTGCCCTGAATGATTATATTACCCTAGCTTTTGCCAGGTGTTCGCCAGCGTGGACGTCGGAAATTATCCCACGGGAACGACCGGGATAAAAAGTATCCTATGTACGGTTTCCTAAAAAAAAATTTAGTTTGGTTAACAATTTGCATCTTCACGAAAAATCACGAAACTCCGTGACATGACATACTTGTAAAAACGCAACAATAGCCGATATTTACAACATAATGCACTGATTGGAGGTCGTACGTTATCTGTCAGTTATCGGAGTGAAAATTATGTAAAATGTATGCGCACGCGGCACGATACGTAGGCTGATGTAGTGACTACTACTGTAACAAATACAGGTATCGTCTATTTTTGTACTGAGTTATGTGAGATGTTGTTGTGAACTTAATTGTTACGTAAATGTGACAGAGTTATCGTTTCATAACTTGATTCTTATTTGTAACCACATAAGCTTTTGTTTTCACTGGCAATCTTATATTTTTGCTAAATTAGGAATTACTTTTAAGACAGTTTCTTCCTTGGATCGTTAACTGAAAGTCGGAAATCAGAATAGTTCTTTGAAAAAGACTTGTAAATCGGTTATCTACGATTGGTTAGCCAAACTCCATTACTTATTAAATATAGGCATCAGAACCAACCAACAACCTATTTTTACTTTTTCCTTAATATCAAGTTTTTGAGGGCAACAATCGGTAAAGGTATTTCATTGTGTAACTCATATTTCAGGCAGGGTCAAGAGAGATTTGCGGCCATCGGCTATCAAAACAGATTTACGGGACGAATCCTCTCAAAAAACCATTTCTTTGCGGAATTTCCCTTCAATCCTTTTCCTTATAGGTAATACTCACGGAAAATACCTTTTCACAATTTACATAAAACCGTATAAATAAGACGTTATTTATTTACGGAGCATTTTGCAAAGAATACAAAAGAAATCTGGGTGTTTCAAAAAACACGGCATGTTTCACGAAAGCTGCCTCGATGGTCAACTGGTTGCAAATGCTACTGCTGAGCTCCTGGGTTCGATTCCCGAGTCGAGCAAAGTGTTATTGGGTTTTTTCAATTTCTCAGTACTAGCCCCGAGTCTGGATTTGTGCCCGGTTGACGGCAATAGGCTCGCCCCCTATTACATGGGACTTAAACATAACTGGCGAAATGTGGGTGTTACTATCTGTACACCTCTGCTGACCTCTGCCTAACCCTTCGGGGAATAAAGTCGTGAAGTTATGTTTTACATTACGTTTCACGAAAAAAACCGAATTTGTCAAACTGCCATTTATTCTTCAGATAAAAGTTATCTGACTATTGAAAAATCGGCCTTTAGTTTAATTATTTACTGCCACAGTACTGGCAGCAGTGGTGGCCCAATGGTAACAGCAGCGACTTACAAGTTGTAGGTCGTAGGTTCTAACCCAGACCCACGCTTTACTTTTTGTAAATTATTTTATCACAACTGCTCTCAAAGCGGTGAAGGAAAACATCGTGAGGAAACCGGCATGTCCTAGAACGAAAAATTCGAAAACATGTGACATCTACCAACCCGTACTGGGCCTGCGTGGTGGATTACGGCCCACTGCCTCTAAGAAGAGGTCTGTGCCCCAGCAGTGGAAATATTATAAGCTGATTATGTTAATGGCAGTAACGTCCTCCGATCTGCTTATCTCTATAATTTTTTTTAATACACAATGGGGTAGCTCTTGGTCTGCATCTCACCTGATGATCAGGCCGAAGATGGAAACGAGCTTCACCCGGAATTCTCAACCACAGAGAAACTGGCTATTTTACCTCTAACTGCCGAAACACAACAATGCTGTTTGACATTGTTGTTATGGCGACAGACTTGGATAAAATGGTGGTAGCTAGCCAGGCGGACTAAGAACAAGCCTACCATCAAACCATGCCAAATAACGCATTTTTCTTTCTTTCTTTCGTTCATCAACCAAACCGAGCAGAAAATTTTGCCCCCACTGGGAATTGAAACCGGGACCTCTGGGTCTGAAACAGGTAGTCTAACCACTAGAAATCGCCATCATCATCTTCCTGCCTCTGTCTCAAGTTACGTGGGGTTGGCGAACACCTTATGTTCTTCCATTTTGTCAACTGTCACGCTAGCATTCACTCTCTTCTCATAGTTCATATCATTCCTCACACAATCCATCCATATTTTCTTTGGCCTTCCTCCTATTTGCTGATATAGTTAATAAAATAAATGCTAATAACAAAGTTCGCATTCATTGCACGTTATAAACGTTTTACATCTGTTAAAATCTATGCCACCTTAATTTATCCAGAAGGTATATAACCTTAGGTCTTCTCTATTCTTTGTTTCCGTTACTGCTAAACCCTACCTAGCTATTACGTAATTAAACAATTAACTCCCACTGCAATCCGATGGCGGTATATTAGAATGGTTAACGTTAACACCTAGTAAGCTGTGAGCGAGTACGCCAGTCGCTGAATATCGATTAAACGCTACCCTACACAATCGATGCTTGGTTGTCTACTACGAGTGCCACTCGATTGCTTATCATAGTATACTCACAATCGAGAGATTGTGAGTATACTTTAAATAGTTATATTAAATTGATTGTACGTCACACACGATTATTTTTTCTCACAAGTAGGTAGTTAGTTTCCGATTGTACAGAATTAAAATAAAATTGATGAACGAAAAATATGAAAAAGTGAAGAACTGCAAAAATAAAACCCTACTTCTATTAATTTATTATATACCTAGGATAAAAATTACTAATGGCAATTTTACACGTTACAACTAATGATTGACAAATATTCATTTTGATTGACAGGCGCAAAAATTTTAAAGTGTTGCCGGTTTTGAATGTTCCGCTTTTAACCGATAAAAAAAAAGAAAGTTCTTTGTTGGACTGTATGTTTTTTTTTCAGGTTAAGATCTATTTTGTTGATTTACCCTAATGAAAAAGTGAACAGTGTAATTTTGGTGTAATTCTTAGTATCACTTGGGATAATTAGTCGACTTTCCTTAGTACCAAACCCACCAGGGTGTGAAATAGTACTGATTCGCTAGAACGGTCACTGTTGTAAGTCTATAGCTAATCTTATCTACATAGATTCAGCCATAGTCGGCTCTAGGGTCACTGTTACACACGATTTACGAGACACAAGTCATAGTCTGATTAATTAAATCAGATAATAATAGTTCAGGTTCTGTGACAGAACTGTCTTAGTAATTATAATGGATGACAGTTGAAGATATTGAAGAAAGAATTGTGAGATGAATGTTTTAGTTGGTTGGATTTAGGTGGCCCTGGAAATGGATGCCTGGGAGGATTTGGGGGAGGTCTTTGCTCAGCAGTGGGACAGTAACGGAGGAGTCGTTGAGCTCCGTTGACCTCCACGATTACTGACAAATACTTGCACTGACTGGACAGGTCCACTCAAATCATAGTGGTTCTGTCCTCCAAAGACCATTTCAGACAATGGTCCTCATATGGCTTGACCAAGATTATGTCTGGACTTTAAAAGAGACTGCGACCTCTGACTTTGTTTAGGCCTTTCTTCTTAGAGTAGTCAGATAGGAAACGCCGAACTCATCTACCTTATTTTTTTTTTTGTATGACCTTTAAATGTGATTCCGTGTTTCTATTTTCGGAAAAAATATTTCGTTTTCTAATTTTTGGTTGCTCACCTACGTATCTTTACATAGACAAGTGTTTTTATTTTACTAGCTATTACTTTTTTACTTCGTTGATGTGTTTCTTTCTTTTTTTTTTTATAACCGTCCAAATGAAAAGTAGCTTATGTCCTTCTCCCAGGTCCCAGGCTCGGTTACTGTGGTTTGTGCGTGCAAAGGTAACAGACAGGTAGAATTACTTACACATTTATAATATTTGTTTTCGTCCTAGAACTTATAATAAGTAACAACAACCTAAACTAGTTAGTTTCAGTACCTACAAACAGCAGTCTTTATCATGAAACTTATGGCCGTGTTTTGAATTCTTAATTTTATTCATGATTTAGTTTGAAAAAGATTCTGAAGTAAAGTTTGCGGTTTTTGTTCTTGAATGGTTAAATGAAACGTTTACTTCCTTATGTAAACGTTCTGAGACACTTTGGTTAAAATTTTAAAGTTCATAGCACCGGCTTTTCCTATTCTTGATCTGTGAGAAAAAATCCGATCTCTTTCATGGTTAGAAACAAAAAAAAAAAACGGGATGCACTCCGGGAGTGCCGGCAGAAGTGAAAACTTGAATATTAACGTTGTGCATTTTTGAATATTTTGGAATGGTTAGGGAATAATTTCGCACGAATTGCTTTATTTAACAGTATAAAAGTACTATCATTTATGTGGTTAAATACAATATTCATTAGTAGTAGTAGTAGTATATTTATTTATTTTCAAAATATAGTCTGACATAAATAAACAATTTATTTAAAAACTTTTCATGAAGTATGTTTTGACTGCTTTTTTTACCCATCAATATGGGTAAAATTTCTTACCTCGCAATCTTTACGTAATGTCAAAGACTATTTATTTTGATATTTATGTACTTTGTCGGTTGCTAGGCAATGGGTGGAAGTCCTTCCGTCCTACGAATTTTCGATCAGGATCACGTGTCCTGACGCGGTGTGCTGACGCGAGTTTAAAATTTAATACCCATCCCTAAAAAAGTGCATAACGCCGCTAAAGAAGTTTTCACTTAAAAAAATCGACATAAAAAAAAAACAATAAGAAAAATAAGTTTAATTTCGGACAGTGGGAACGACGACGCCTCGTTCCCAGTGTGGTCTGTGCTTAATACGCATACAACCAACTAATACAACAGTCCATCCATCTTGCATCATTAAACTAGTTCCTCAACAGTAATGGGGCACGGTTATGTACGGCCATTTAATTCAATAAAGCCATTCATGAGGTCCTTAGGGACGGCGCGATGGAGCACACTGGCTGAATAAACGGTGGGCCAGTATGCAAATTATACTGAGAGATTGGCCTATTAGCTTAGTAAGGAGTGAGTTAGTTCTGCTATTAGAATTGGGTTTGTACTTGGAAATATTTTATGTAAATATTTATGGAATAATTTAAAATAATGTAAAATATAAAAAAAAATGTGTTATGTGTAATAAAATTGAGAATAACTTCTAATGGGGAAGTACGTGTTTACCCATTTGGGCTATTGTCAACAAAGAACAAAATGTCAAACTAGGCTGAGAATCCGCCCTTGCAGGTCAAAACTCAAACCTATTACCCCTTCTTAGTGTTCAAGCAAGAAAGAAGTGGCGCTTTTAGAAACTCCCCTGTCAATGTATTGTAAAAGTAGGGGGAAGTCATTGTTAACCAAATTAACACGTTCAGTGCCGGGAGCCTTCCTGGAGGGTTCACCTAGTCGTATATGGGATGCCGGGAGCCCTCGTGGAGGGCTCATTTTAAATGTAGGTTTTTCTTAGCAAATACAGCATTATAATAAACCGTGAAAATAAAATCTGATGTATATTTTATTTAACAAGATTTATAAATATATTATATGCGTTGGTTTTAAAATCCAAGCATTTTTTTTTGTCCTCGGTTACTTCTTATTCACAAAATATTGAAAAGGTTGGAATCTACGTATAGTGACAAGACCCCCTGAAAAACTATTTACTCCATTTTACAGTGTTTTACTAATGCCGTTGACCGTCCGCGATGGTTAACTGAACCACAAACGTGATGCCGGCAACCCTCCCGGAGGGTTCACTTCCAATATGTATGGTGACATGGCGTATGAGTTCTATGAAAAGTGGAAAACCGGCAAAGTGCGATATGATCGCACAAAAAACGCCAAAAGAAACGCGTTTCATGTACGGAGACCTTTTAATTATTAACTTTATATAACTTGTAGTTATAGCGGCAATAGAAATACATAGTCTGTGAAAATTTTAACTGTCTACCTATTACGGTTCATGAGATACAGCCCGCTGACAGACGGCCGGACGGATGGTCAGCGGAGGCTTAGTAATTGGGCTCTGTTGGGCACCCTTTCGGTACGGAACCCTAAAGAGGCCGAGGCCGGCCCAGGAAGAGATGGTAATGTGCCCCTAGAAAAGGATGCTTGGAAGGATTTTATTTTATTTACTTATATGGCCACTGTGCATGTTGTATGCACAATCCACATTACAAATGACACACGCCTGAACGTATCAGGATGTTAGCGAAAATATTCTTGGAATAAATATAAACAGATCACATGATTCATCATCATCATCATCAGCCTATTAATGTTCCCACTGCTGGGACACAGGCCTCCTCTCTGTGAGAGGGCTGTAATTTACCACGCGGGTCCAGTGCGGGTTGGTAGATGTCACATGTCTTCGAATTTTTTGGTTCTAAGACATGCCGGTTTCCTCACGATGTTTTCCTTCACCGTTTTGAGAGCAGTGGTGATGAAATTATTTACACAAAGTAAAGCGCCCGCTTGGGTGCGAACCCACGACCTACAACTCGTAAGTCGGGGCCGTTACCACTGGGCCACCACTGCTCACTGGGACATCACATGATTACCTCGCCATAAATTTTCAATTCATATTTCTTTAATTTGTTGCAGTGAGGAGCTTCTGTCTGCATTTCCATGCTCTTTATGGTTACTAGCCTCATTTAGTCTTTCTGTCTCTGCTTTGTTACGAAAGGAAGTTGGATGTTGCTTTACCACAGAGCATACAAACCCTGCATCTGTGGTAACACCACCCAACGATCAAATCCAGGCTTGTCATTACACTGCAAGCTACTTAACATTAATAGGGATATAACCTAGAACCTTATCCTGCGAACGTTATTCTGCTACAATTTATGAGCGATGATAGGCATGAAATTGAAATAGTATTAGATTATTCCAGTTATTTTACATACATACTTAGATAAATTCACGCCTTCTTCGCGTGGGGGGTAAGCAGAAACTACAGAACGCCAGCTCCTATGATCCTTACGTACTTTACATACTCCTTTTGCGTTCAGACATCGGATATGGATTATTACGGGTCAGATGTCCTACGAGTAGTTATTTTATGTCATGCACTTCGTCGTAATAAAGCTCCTTTTTTCAAAGAGCGCCTGAAATAGTTATGGGGTCCAAAACTGTACTAAAAATAAACTAAAAGAACGGAAAGGGGTACCTACCTGGTATTGATGCATATTGCCTACCTAAATGTAATGTGTAACTGTTTTATGTCCTAATAAAGTACATACATAATCAGCCTATTAATGTTCCCACTGCTGGGACACAGGCCTCCTCTATGTAAGAGGGAGTGGGCCGTAATTTACCAAGCGGGCCCAGTGCGGGTTGGTAGATGTCACATGTCTTCGAATTTTTTGGTTCAGAGATGCCGGTTTCCTCACGATGTTTTCCTTCACCGTTTTGAAAGCAGTCGTGATGAAATTATTTACACAAAGTAAAGCGCCTGCCTGGGTTCGAACCCACGACCTACAACTCGTAAGTCGGGGCCATTACCACTGGGCCACCACTGCTCTGCCTAATAAAGTAACATAAATAAAATAAAAAAATGGTGTAATATTGAAAGCCCGGTTTTCAAAAGAATTATAGTTTTTCCGTGTACCACCGGAAACCGGAAGGGTACTGACCGGTGTTACGGGGTGTAATAAAGCGAACATTCGTGCAGTCAGAACGTGGAAACGAGCAAGAACATGCGAGCAGCGAGCCGCTCGTTGCTCATTTCGAGTGCTCTGCCCACTGTCAGTACGCCCGCAACAAGTCGTCACGAGCACACGTGCCACACGCGTCGATTCTTGGCTGTTGTGTTTAGAATCTCGAGCATGGGCGAGCAAAGAGTTCGAAACGAGCATGTTCTACGAAATAAGGACACGGCGTAACGTAACATACTCGCTGCGAATGGTACATTACGGCCTGTAACATCGCCCAGTCAGTACCCACCTTAGATTTAAAAATAAATACACTAATTTTCTAAACTTTCCTTTTGAAACATCCTTAGTTGCACATCAATGAAAATACTGAAAATTCCTCCCTATGTATCGGACTCTCACTCTTTAATTTATATTCTTTATCAAAAAAGACTCTCGGTAGGTACCTATTCTATGATCTGAAATTACTCCTGAATGAAAGGATATATTTCAAATTCAATTACAGAAAAAAATCCAATTGTTCGAAATATCTACAGTCCTTGAAATGTAAAACAAAAAGCAATATGAAACCAAAGCCACTCCGTTTTAATTTTGTAAATGAACTTGGGAAATAATTAAAATGTTTCTGTCCTGTCTCTGGCAGCCTTGTGGTTTCTACCGGGAATATCTTAATTCAAACGTTGGTTTCTGCCTTCGGCAACCCTGGCGCTTGATGTTATTGTGGTCAGCTTGAGCAAGGCTTGTGATGTATTGTCACTAGGGTTGGCGGGTGGTGAAATATGCCTACATAATGTCGGTAGGGAAATTATGCCAGAAATAAATAATTTTAAATACTTTTGCAAAAGCTATCTTCTTTTTACTGAATATTTTTAATTACCAATCTAAATACTGACAGACATTTTGCGCGGAGCTTTTTCATTTGAACTTCCCTTTTCCAACATAATAATATCGATTATATGTAGATATTTTAAGTTTTTCCAGAACTGGTGAATGAGACAAATATGTAGAGTCCTAAATTATGCGATTTCATTTCCAACAATTCTATTGTCCAAGGCCATGAAACTCGATTAAAGGTACCCTTTTTATTGTTTCGGGTCCATTATTACGCCCTATTCAAACGAAAAGCCCCGAAAGGTACTGTGTATATGAATTATTCAAATTAAGGTCAGGTAGGAACATTCTTGACAATACTTGGGTACAATGTGTATGTGTTCAGTTCACACATGTTTCAGTGACATTATCTACCATCTTATATAGAGCGTAACACGCAAAATTGTTTTTCTTTTGATCGAATTTTCTTTTTGACGTTTGTAGAATACCTACCTAATGGTTTTCTCTGTTTAATTTGAATATACTGCAATCCCAAAATGTTTTACGCAATAATACATTCCGCATAATGTTTTTTTTTTTTTTTTACATAACTTCCTTATCGTAGACCGAAAAAATGTGTAACATTTTGACCGCCACGACACTCAAAATCAAAATCCAAAACCAATTCAAAGTGAGAATCAACACTTTCCGAACGTCAAGATTAGATAAGACAGTTCCCCAAAACGCCAACCCTTCAACATTTCCTAGTGCTTTAGGTGGGAAGAAGTGGCGCAACAAAATCCCCAGCAGCACAGCTGTCTGTACTTCTGCTATAGTTTTCTTTTCTGGTTTTACCTGTACGTATTACCTACTTTTATCTTATAACCTCTTGAACAATGCATCCTCCATTCTGAAAATGATTGCAGATAGGTTGGACGCACCTGTATTCAAACGATTCCTCAATCTGCATGTGAGAGGTGAGGGTTTATGAATCGACATTGTTTTTCATTTTATTTTTGTACCTAGTAACATACTTTTTAAGCTTTTTATAACTAACACTATGAGCCTTTGTTGTCTGAGAATATTTTTGGAACGAAGTTCCCTTTCGCGCGTTGCGAAAGGGGGCTAGACGGAAAAAATTAAGACCAAAAGTTGTAACGACACTTTTTAATTTTTTATTATAACGCCATCTGTGAGCGACCACAAGTACTAATTAGTGGCATGCTTTTGTGAGGTTCATTCCATAACTTCGTTCCATCCAGGTGTCCCTTGACACCTCTCAGCTTTTTTTTTTCTTTTTTTTGTTATTTATTGCCAAACTATAATTGTTAAAATTCGTAAACGTATCGCTATAAGATATTAGAAACCATTCAACAGTCTCTGCCGCTTACGATATCCTTTCAAACACAGATGAAATAGTAAACAAGTATTTTTATTTTTGCCAAGAAATAAACGAATGAAAATAATATTTTTGTATAGCGTCTTCGGGTTTTAAAACCTAATTCCCTTATTCTATTGTGTGGGTATTAATCACTGACAGGATAAAGATTATCAGTGCCACAGTGAACATTATTTAGGAAAGAGGTTTGTAACTTTGACATAGTCTATGTCAAAGGAACAGGGTGTAAAGTTCACTCATCCTTTATAGAAAAGGGAGGATCCTTCGACCAGACGGGTGTTGTGTCTGGTGGACAACTGCCCGAAAGCTGATTTCGGATAGTCTTATATAATTATGTCGTTCGCGCGGTAAACTCTAACTACGTGAAGCAGGATTTGTGTGACGTCATGTCTACGCTGTGTAATTCGTATGTGGCGGTGTAACCGCTACAGTATAAAATACAAACGCAGGGACGCTCTGCGTTAGGAGCTTGACGTGGCAACGCGTCGTGTCTGGGTTCGTAACAAGTCAATTGTCATCCTGAGGATGCCTCATTGAGAGGTGAAACACGTGTCGTTTTCTTACAGGTTTCTTTATGAGTCTTTAAGAACATTTAAGCGGATTAGGTTACTACATATACGTCGTCTATTGTATTTTAATGGATTTCCGCAAAGTCACGCCTGAGTCAAATAATTATCTATAGTATTATTATATTGAATCCTCATAATAGTTATATGGAATCCTCTATGTCATAGAGGATTCAATTAAGTAATATTGATGGCACTTTAGTTTAAACTCCAGTTGGGATAATTAAATTATATTATTAAGCTTTATCGTATTTGTGCCTCATAATCTCATTTTAGTTGGCAGTATTTATCTTAAATGTATGTAGGTACATGATGAAATTCTCAAATAACTATGCATTGGTAGGTAAGTACCTATGCATTCATATTTATTCCAACCTACCCAAGAACTAATGCTGCACAATATTGACAATAAAAATCTGTACCTACCAAACATACTCGTAATAAAGTTTTTTTGTTCAGCAATTAGGCCCACCAAAAATTGTGGCGTCCATTAATAAAACGCATGTTGATTAGTTCTTTATGATCTCTAGATTACAGTGGTAGTATTAAATCTACTTGGTCTAACGGGAATACTGAGAAATACGAGCTATTGTTCAGTGAGTAGGTTGGTCTTATCGGTATTCTAATTTAGTAAAATAGTGCACTGTTCAGTAAAAAATACTAATAACGAACCAAAGTCTATATCCGACGCTTATATACCATTTGCAGGAAGAATTCTAGTTCCAATTTACCAAGATCCTGCTCCTGATTTCGGAAGTCGGTGGCAAAAACAAAATACAAAACCAAAAACACGGATATTCGTTATACGCCACCGACTTCCGAAATTTTAGTTATTTTTCACTTTATAGTGGAAGTCGGTTGTTTTTTTTTGTGAAAAAGTTTTTTTTCTCGCTTTTTAGTGGGTCGGTTTGTAATTAATCTAAGTTACAATAGCCTAATATCAACTGCTCATCACCTTTTACTAAATATTGCTTTTCCCGATGCAGGGACGTTCATTGTTGAGGAGTTCTTCTGGTACTTCACCATCAGCTCCTCTTCACGCTATGCATTGTGACGGGCATAAATTGCTTGGCAACCATATTAATGTAATCGAATCGCAAGTTCGCAACCCGTGAAATATGTATTATTGAGTAGTTCCGGTGGCCATCTGTGGTCTTCATCATCAGTTCCACTTCACTAAATGGTGCTTTCCGAGAGCAAATTCATGACTTACTATAAAAAATACCTAAATCGCTATAGGTGTGCCTATAATATTTCAAGAGTTCCCTCGTCTTCTCCAGGATTCCATCATCCAATCCTGACTTGATGACAATGGGACCAACTAAAAAGTATACCCTTTCAAACAAAAAAATAAATTTCGAAATCGGTCCAGCCGTCTTCGAGTAATCGGGGAACATACATAGAAAAAAAAAAAAAAAAAAAAAAAAAAAAACATTCCGACGAATTGAGAACCTCCTCCTTTTTTTGAAGTCGGTTAATAAATCGACAATTAATCTAATGTAAAAAGTGGCATGCAAATAAAAAAAATATGTTAATCACATTTTCAATAAACCTAACAGCATCTTTCATACATTTTGATCAATCTGCCAGTATGCATATTTATATGAAATAACAGATTTTTCTTTCGATATTTCAGACTTGGTTACATGAATTGTTTGTTTATGAGAGAGATGAGAGATGGGTTGTGGAGGTCGGGTAGGCAGTCGCTCCATTTAAAATACTGGTATTCAACTGCATCCGGTTAGACTTGAAGTTGACCCAAACATAGTCGGGAAAAGGCTAGGCAGATTGATTTTATATAATAATATGAGAGACATGAAGACTTTTATCCTCTTCATATATCTAAATATTTGTAATGTTTGTTAAACCTCAAATAAATGCTTAAGAAAAACTTTTACTATTGCGAAAATACAGACAAAAATCTACGATTTGTCTTGTGTAGACCTACAGAAATACAGACTATTATTGAACAACTGACTATTTGCTAGAAAAGCAATTTAGAAAGATCCTTTTGCTGGCAGAGTAAACTAACAATATAGCTATTACTCCAATATTTAGGTTTAGACCGAGATTTTCAATTGGTTTTGGGGTTTATATTGTCTGACTTTATGGCTATAGTAGGATATAGTTACGTAGATATTCTTGTTTACTAAGGCAATTCTGCTGATAGGATACACAATAATACACCGACTTAGATATTGGTATAATTATAATAGATCTAGATTGAGATTCTCTGAGGATTTGTGATTTGATGTCTGTACCACTGACTAGCTAGAGGCTCTTCATCATCATCATCATCAGCCTATTAATGTTCCCACTGCTGGGACACAGGCCTCCTCTCTGTGAGAGGGAGTGGGCCGTAATCCACCACGCGGGCCCAGTGCGGGTTGGTAGATGTCACATGTCTTCGAATGTTTGGTTCTTAGACATGCCGGTTTCCTCACGATGTTTTCCTTAACCGTTTTGAGAGCAGTGGTGATGAAATTATTTACACAAAGTAAAGCGCCTGCTTGGGTTCGAACCCACGACCCACAACTCGTAAGTCGTAGCCGTTACTACTGGGTCACCACTGCTCTCTAGAGGCTCTTACTGAGAGGAATATGTTAACAAGATACAACTGAGTGAGTTTCAGATAAGGATTCAGAAATTATTAAAGACAATATTAAGTGTTTCAGTAGGTTTCAGATATGAACCTACTTAACATCTTCAAGTAAACACAAACCCTTGCCTAATCAGAAGTTGTTCCTTATTAAAACAAAGTGCAAAACTTTTATAAAAATCCACGATAAAGTATTTATTTACTTGGATATAAAGCAATCACCCTGAGGCATCAAACTAACAGACCACATTCTCAACACCACATTACGTTCCAAAACACAGCTTACTGATGATGCTCAAGAAGCCACTAAGTTGAAGTGGGACTGGGCTGGCCACATCTGCATGCCCAATCAGCTGTGGGCCAAAATACCCAGAGACAGCTAGAAGGCGTCGCGGCAGACCCTGTAGAAGATGGCGGGACGAGCTGGACACAACAAACAACCAGTGGTCCACATTCACACTGGATCGCAAGCACTAAAGTCATCGGGAGAGGCCTTTGCCCAGCTGTAGGATGATACAGGCTAACAGTTACAATAACCCTTTACAATTTTTCAAGCTTCTGGTAATAATGAAGTGATTATGAGATGAAGCATTAGAGAAGACTCCCGATTTAAGTGCCCGCCTAAAACAAAGTCAACAATGCTACAAAAAAACGATGTTTCTTTTCCAAACGACGCAGTTCACAATCGCTATTCTAAATAACTTTTTCTCTTAAGTCTTTGTAATTAAGATCTAACGGAGCATCGCTTTGTCTTGCCTTGGGACGTAGAGTCACCTCTACTTCGTCTTAATTCGTTTAACAGAGAAGGGTTGACAAATGAGAGGCTGACGTCAACGCACTGAGTAGTAACTGAGCCAAGACTGACTTCATTTGTTTTGGAGGGATATGTTTGAATATTGTCTTCATTTAGTTTCGTTTTGAATTCTGCTTGCTGAACCAATTTTTTTAATTATTTATTTGTCATGTTTAGAGTAAATCCTGCTATAGTTTCGAACAGTCTTAATTTTATCAAGAGCCCTTAATTTCATAAATGAGTAGGGAAGTCCTCCAAACTGTTAAAAAAATTAACTATGCAGTTTTCAGTAGCTATACTATATTACTTTTTCTCTTAAGAGCGTTTACGTCGTACGGCATTTCATACAGACTTTCAAACCCTTGTTTTTCGAAATGACCAAACCGATTTTAATAAAAGTTAATACGCATAAGCAGGATACAAATAATAATAAATAATAAAATAAAATCTTTTATTTCGACCAACAGTGGATCATAATACAAAAAATACAAAATTACAAAATAAATCAAAATAAAAACACACAAAATTAAAACACATACAATATAAAAAGACAAAACATATTACATATCTCGATTGCCTAGCATGTGAACCATACAGCAATGGTTCAGGTACTGGCAATCGAACCTCTGCGCGAATGCGCTCAGGATGCCGCTGGAGCTAGCCCGAACCCTGCGAACCAGGGATGTGCATTGTTTTCGCATAGTCGCATAAAAACAGTCTACTTGCGACTCGGCGAACATACCTGATGCGCTACAGAAACGGGGCAGCCCCATCAGCACCCTGAATGCATTATTATATTGCACACGCAAGGCGTTGTACTGTCTGCGCGTGTATGAGACCCACAGGCTGCTCGTGTAGAAAGATGTACAATATGCTCTGAACAATGTAGTTTTCACTTCAGTGCTCGCTTAGCAGCTGAAGGCGTGACAAATGAGAGGCTGACATCGACGCACTGAGTGGTGACTGAGCGAGGACTTAACTAAGTTCATTTATTTTGTAGGGAGCAAATATGTTTGAACATTGTCTTCTCTTTAGTTTGGTGCTAAATTCTGTCTTCTAAGCGAATCCAAGCTTGAATACAATATTTGTTATGTTAAGAAGAATCTTGACACAGTCCCGAAAAGTAATTATTTTTTTAATAGGACGACCCGACGTCGATTAAAAATTATCTACTTAATAAAAATATTAATTTCAATCATTCATTGACAGTCAAAATGGAGAAGTGTCAGAAGCATGAATGAAATGTACCAGAGTTTCTGATATAACGAAAGTGAGCACTATAATAATAATATGGAAGCCTTTTTTGAAAACTGATACCCTATTGGTTAAATAGTTTGTATTGAAGTTCGTCAATTTTGGCGATAGATATCCGGCCATCGGACACAAGGCCTGTATTCTAATAAATTTGTATTAAAGTCGTCTTCACATGCATTTTTTTTAAATTGGTGCCACACTTGACAGCCGGATGGATGATCGCCAGATAACATCATCAGAAGAGGCATCCACATAAATTATCTCCTAAGCAAGAAACTGCGAATACAGATCTGCCAGTGCCAGTGCCAATTTCTGCTTAGACCATCTTCCTCATAAAGGCTTGCAGACCAGCGCGACTTGTCGCGCGACGCAACACGAACAATACAATTTCTAAGAAAACTTCACGGTATAAAAATAACCGGTGTCGCGTCGCGCGACATGTCGCACTGGTCTGCACAAAGCTTAACTCCTTAAATGTTCACAAACAACTAAAGCGGGCAATCCAATTAGATTTTGAAATGATACGATACGACACGACGACGACACAGCAAAACGAGTTTTTGATATCAAAACGTCACCTCGATTTTAATAAACTATCCAGTAGATTTTATTAAGTACTAGCTGCCCGCCCCGGCTTCGCACAGGTAAGCACTTATCTACGGGCACCTACCTACCTTAACTACCTACCTACCTACCTACCTCCTTACGTACCTACCTACCTACCTACCCTACCTACATATATACTTTACCAACATACATATCTACCTACTTGCATACCTACCTACCTACCTACCCTACCTTCACCTACCTATCATAAGAACCATCTCTATACTATAACAAACACAACAAAAAAAGAATTAGCGAAATTGGTTCAGCCGTTCATGCGTGATGCCGTGACCAAGAAAATAGGGATTCATTTTTATATATATAGACTACGTATATAATTGATAATTAATATTGTGTTAACTAGATGTATTAAATTACGTTATAATGATTTTGGTTAACCAGCATGAATGTATTTGACTAGGAGTTTATTAGTTTAACAGCTAAACCGCCGAATACATAATGCAAAGCCAATTTAGTTTGTATAATAATTTTACTCTAGAGAAATTGAGGCAAATTATTCAATTTCATTAGAATTAAGCTTGGAATATTTTACATAATTTTCTTGAACATTTTGGTATTCTCTCTGGAATATTCTCCCTGGAATTACTAGTACTTATCATGATTTTTGGTTTTGAAAGTTTGGTCTAGCTACTAAATCTAATCTAACAAATGCACCCGGAGAGATGGGCAAAGATTCTCACTCACTGCTTGAAAATTGACGCCTGGAGGGCACCGTCGAGGTAGACTACGGCGAAAATGGTATGACGATCAGATTATGTTTGCAGAGCCAAGACATGGAGGTTTGAAAGAAAAAAGGGAAGGTCTTTGCATAGCAGTGAGACACAACATAGGTATTTAATTTACTCAGGCATGACTTTGCAAAAATCCATTATAAAATACAATAGACGACATATATTTAGTAACCTAATCGAATTCGTTAGAAATCGACACGTGTTTCACGTCGTGTCCGGGTTCGCAACAAGTCAATCGTCATCCTGAGGATGCCTCGTTCAGAGGTGTCACACGTGTGGATTACTTACAGGATTTTTTATGACTCTTTATGAACAGTTAAGTGGATTAGGTTATTAAATATACATCGTCTATTCTATTTTACAACACAGGTAAACAAAAAAAAACTGTTTTTTTCTCCTAAAATTCTTTCGTCATACATTCAAATGATGACGACCATTTAAAATGATCAAATCAACCATAACCACTCTATTTCAACAGCCACCTTGCAAAAACAAAAAACCATTACCATTACTAAGCCGCAAATATTATTGTCTCCTCCATTTTGTCATGCCAAGTTAATGACGTCACTGCACGGGAGTGACAAGTTACAAACGTTTGAATAACATTTAAGTGCTGTATAATCGAGTTCTATGCCTACGTGTCATGTCTGATTTGGCGGAAAATTGAGGACGTGTAGCTTGTCGTGTCTGTTGATATTGTTCTTAGGTGGTGTTGAAATCTGCGTTTTGTTGTCATGTTTAGGTATTGGATTACGAGAGAGGACATGCGTTAAGTTTTCATGAACATGGAAACCATGTTTAATATATGCAAAACTTAGGCGAAAGAGTTACTGTCGTAGAGGGACTTAGTATCAATTGGTTATCATGTAAACAATAAATAGGTATTAATGAATAAAAAATAAAGATATGTTATTCAATGAAACGGTGACATTATGAATAATATCTACCTATTATTTCCACATTCACCACCACCAAAAGGTAAATCAAATAAAAATGCTAATCTGCGCTCTGAATTTTGAACTCGACATCTGACACACCTCAAAGCTTACAATGTTAAGTTGCACCCCTAACCGTTAACTTCTAAACGTGTCTCAACTTTCGAAATTTAAACACAGAATATTATGTAGATGTTCAAAATTCAAATCGCAGACAAAATGGCGGAAGAGCGGGAACGCGGTATTTATGATGCCAATCAGACACCGTGTTTCCGCCACCCATTCTACGGGAGGAAATATTATATAAGAAAGAAGGAAAGAAAGAAAACTCTTGGAGATTGCTTGCAAAGGAAATGCACTTGTAAAAGCGAGTTAGAAAAGTTGAAATGTGGCGTGAAATCAGGTGCTTTGTTGTCAAATACAGTTTGGTTCCTTGCCTCCTTCTTTCTTGTTGTTCCTCCTTCCAATATTTTTAAAAGAAAGAAAGAAAGAAAATACATTTATTTAGCACAGACAAAAAGGCACACAGCACAACATAATAAAATTATTACACAAGTAAAAAAAAGAGAAAATAAAAAGGAAACAAATAAAAAGTGTAAAATAATAATTTAACAGGAATGTGTGCCTCGCGGCTGCGCCAAATAGGCCCAGTTCAGCAAAAATGCCAGACAACTAGTGCCTGACGCTGGTTTTTAGTTCACTAGTAAGCCATATTTCTTATTTCCATACAGTAATATCGAGGAAATAATCAAAACAGCAAAATATTTGACAGCTGTTTACGACGTTGCCCACTTTCTGTTTAATTTGTCAAAAAGGTGTTGTCCTGAATTTCCATCTGAATAAATTGGAAGTTGTAGCAATTAAACCTAGCCCAAACAAAAGACTAATTGACAATAAGCTTTTGATCTAGAAATCATAGAATTCATTTTTAGCATTCCGACCTGACTCTGTGCTAACAAAAGCACTGACGTCGGAATAATCCCACCTGGCATGAGTAACAGATTCGGAAATATCTTTGTTGAAGTGTTTCTGCTAAATTGAAGTTTTATATCCAGATTTGTGGAAGCAAAGATCAAGAAATCTTTTGCATTTTAAATTCAATCAATCTCCCTAACCTTTTCCCAACTATGTTCGGGTCGGCTTCCAGTCTAACCGAATGCAGCTAAATATCAGTATTTTACGAGCGACTGCTTATCTGATCTCCACAACCCAGTAACTGGGTAATACTATACCCCTTGGTAAGACTGGATGTCAGACTTTCGGGCTTCTGACGACCCGTAACGACTGTCAAAGATCTACGAATGACAGCCGAGACCAACGGCTTAACGTGCTTTCCGAGGCACTGGGGAGTCGCGGTATGTAAAAATGGTCACCCATCCACGGTCCAACTCTGGCAAGCGTAGTTTAACCTAATGGGTCGACCCGTGCGGCTGTTATTACTTAGCCGCAAGCTCCACCTGTTGCAGATTAAATTCTCTGCATAATTAATAATGTGTTTCAGTGTATTTTGTTTTTCAATATATGTTTTTCTTGGACTATATGAGGACAGCGCTTAGTGCAGACCGCTTTTGCTCATAGGGATTACATTGGAAATAGATACATGCAAGGATCACTTCATTTATTTTGTAGAAAGATTGTCCATTTTCATAATCCAGTCTAAAATGACAAAACATCTTTATTACATTTTGTTTTTCATTCACAAAATATACTCCAATATTTTTACCCGCTATCTCGATTACGATGTTTTTATGTCATATTTCTATCACCTAGTATCAACAATTTGATGAAAAATATGTACCTACGTTACCTTATCACTTGTCAGTCAAGTAATTGATAACGCGTTCCGCTGAATGAAGTATTGCTGTATGTTGTGATATCAGGTAGACAGGCAGAAATTAAGGTGTCGTAACGACCCTTCTATCAACGGATAGTACAATTTATTTATTGATACATTATAAGGTAACATTTTTTTTATTTTTTTTATTAGCCTTTTTGTCGGACAAACATAAAGTGTAGTCGTTAGTCTTGTATTTGGAGTTTGTTTATTATTTATTTATGTACTACAGAGGAGGGGGTATTCACACATTCAAATATTGATATTTTAGGTTCTTTATAAAGGATTTTATTCATGAAACATAACATAAAAAACATAACTTCACGACTCTATTTCCCGAAGGGCTAGTCAGAGGTCAACAGAAGTGTACTAATAGTAGGTACACCCACATTTCGCAACATGGCATGCAATGGTTAATTTCTATTTGTCGAGTAAAAATAGAAACAAGCTATTGAAATAATATATATTTAATCCAAAGATTCAATGAATAAACTTCTGCATTATGTATCTCCATAAATATAAAAAATAACTTCTAAACAAATTACTGTCTATCTTATTATCCACTGGAAAGTCTACGATTGTTCTCTAAACCACTTTATTCACTCAAAAACTTTCAAGTAACAAATTCAGTTATGAATTTTCGAGAGAGAACTTATTTTGACAGTTGTTAAATATTATTAGTCAGTTGTTCGAAAGACAAGCAATTGCAAACATGTTATTTTAGGGGTTTAAAGGCTGCCTGTCCACTGGAGCGGAGAGGACAGGAGAGGAGCGGAGATGTGCCATTATTAACGAATCAAATCTAAACTCAGGGGCGGAGTCAAGATTCTATTGGTTAATATTGGCACATCTCCGCTCCTCTTTTCTCCTCTCCGCTCCAGTGGACAGGCAGCCTAATAGTGGTTAAATATAAGTTCCAAACTTATTTGTTTGCGAATAAACTTTATATTTGTTGTAGAGAAGAACAATATAATTTTGTATTCGATGAATAGCTTGTATTTCTACTGAGCCAATTTTAATAGATGAAATTAAAATAAAGGTTCAAAAGCGTACAATTTATAACACGAAATACGAATTTCAGTAGTCGATACAATGGTTTTATTCACTCATTTGGGTTTAAATTATACTTATCAAATAATACGCACCCTCACATCGTTACAAAAGGTTTAGGTCCAAATTACCTCCAAGGCACATAATATATACCCCCAGTTGATAATATTTTAATGTCTAATAGGCTATTACAAAAAGGTTTTCAGCAGATTTAATTATAGCCCAATTTTCTTTTACAGGTAGCCGCCGTTCGCGTGTTTCGCTGATTAGATAAGATAAAAAGATGTGACAAGGACAGATAATACTCAGAACATAGCAATGTGGAAACAACAGCGGTACTGCAGTGAAAAGTTAAATGTTTTAAAATCAAAGTGTCTAAGTTTTTAAAATAATGCTCTGAATTTTAAAACACCAAATTTAAAAATCATGATCACTTGACATTGGTTCACAACTTCTAATTTCAAAATATGTGTACGTGAAATAAAGTCTAAAAAAAATAATGTGTTATCAGTGTTGATAGTTATAAAAAATAAGTGGCAAAAATAAAAATGAAAAACAATAACATAATTGAATTTTGATAATGACAAAAGAAAAGTGAGGCAATATTGCCGTTTTAAGTGGAAAGTGTTAAATAAAATGGTGTGTTAGTGAAAGTGCAAAATGGGTTGTCAGTTAGGGAAACTAGCGGCGTCTGAGAGACGCAGCAACAATGCTGGACCAGCGATTAGTGATGGGCCACCTCCGGCCACCGACCCTCGGCTACCACTGACGGCGAAGCAGAAATACTCGATGCTCGCATCATGGAAGGGCATCTCAAGGGCTATGGAGAAGACTGGCATCTGTATGTTTATAAAGTAAGTAATCTTGACTTCAATACTTTCACAATTATTAGGTATACCTCTGACAGCTGCACGGGTCGATCGATTAAGTTAAGCTACGTTTGCTGCGGTTGTTCCGTGGATGGGTGACCATCTTTACATACCAAAACCCTCTGTCTCGGAAAGCACATTAAGCCGTTGGGCTTGGTCATTTGTGGATCTTTCACAGATACATTATCAATATTCTAGTTCGCTAGTAATCCACATTTATTATTTCCATGCAGTAATATTGCCAAATTAATCAAAACAGGTAAATATTTGACGGTTATTTGCGACGTTGCAAACTTTTAGGATAAACGCTCTTAAGAGCGGGCATTCTGAATGTAGGCAACGACGCAAGTAGCTGTCAAATATTTCACTGTTTTGATTAATTTGGCAAAATATCGCTCTTTAATGAACTATTGATTATGAAATGCAATAATTAATATCGTAACACTGAATATTTCGAGTATTTGAAAGCTTTCCAATTGCGCTTTTTACAGCTTAAACGGTTACAACATCAAATTCAGTGTTATAATTGCAATTCATTATTTTAGTTCAATAGAGATATTTCATATTTCCCTAAATTAATTTTAACAAATTAATAAAAAAAGGTAAATATTTGCAAGCTATTTACGATGTTGCCAACTTTTTGAACGCACGCTCTTAAGGCTGCGTTTCCACCAAAGATGAGCGAGGATGCGTAGGGAGGGATGTGTGTGAAACCAACCAATAACAAAGCTAGCTTACCTCAAACTATGACAGTGAAGCGATGTTATTGGTTAGTTTCACACACATCCCTCGCTACGCATCCTCGCTCATCTCTGGTGGAAACGCAGCCTAAGGCCCGTCTCATTTAGCCAGCTGAGACTGCATAAACATAGTGTTTTATTTTGACAGCCTACTCTCTGAACTTTTACGAACCGATACTCTAATGTTAGCCATCCTATTGTTTACATAATTATATGATTTTCGACAGCATAGTTTGTTGTTTTAAGAAATAGCATATGTTTTAATTTTTGGCGTAAGATCTGAAGTTTATTTGCTCTAAAGTCTGTACCTATCGTTTGTTTGCCTGACAAACACAATGTGTTTACACTTAACTTCAAACTGATAAGACACTATTACTAATATTGATTTATTAACCTACGTAATATTCTCTGCTGGCAATACAGAAACTGATGGGAATTTAGAGGTATGAGTAAACTTCACTCATCCTCCATAGAAACGGGAGGATCCGCCGACCAGACGGGTGTCGGGTCTGATGAGCAACTGCCCGATAATTGATGTCGGGAAGTGATATTTATTATTATGCTGATCGCGGGGTAAACTCTGCATAAATGTTCTTTGCCGTTCTTAACTTTACAAAAATATCCATAAATAAGAAATTACATGTTTGTATGTATGTATGTATCCAATACAGGATCAAATTAAATTAGCTAGTCAAGAGTCAAGGACCGCATGTAGTTTTGTTATTTGAAAGTATGAGTTGAGAAAATCTGTCTTATCGTGTTTAGATATCGGTATGTATGTATTGCTATGAGGAGATCCGTAGGAGAACCAGGGTAACCGACTGGGTAACCGACCGACAGGGTCCTGAAGAATTGCCAAACTTAAGTAGCAGTGGCCAGGGCACATTGCTCGTAGAACAAATGACCGATGGGGCCGAAAGGTTCTGCAGTGGCGACTGCGTACCGGAAGACGTAGCGTTGGAAGGCCTCCCACAAGGTGGACCGATTTCATTTTGCTAGGTTGATAATAATTACAGGGTGAAACAATAAAACATACATACGGTACATGCGGTACATAGAAGTTTTAACAAAATGAACGTTTATGGCTACTACACACTGCCGGCGGCATGGCCGCCGACACTGCCGCCGGCCTGGCCGCCGGGCGCGCCCGGCACTGCCGCACAAAGCCGCACAAACAAACGCAAAGCAAATGAAGGCGCAAAAGCCGGAATGTGTGTAGTAGCCATTAGAACATAATTCACTAAAACTCATCCTGAAAAAGAAGTACCATTATTTTTTATCTATTATAGCAGTGGTGGTACCGTCGGACTACCAAACCATAGGTATCGAATTTGAACCCAAGGCGCACCTCTGATTTTCCGGATTCATGTGCCTATTGTATAATTTACCACTTGCTTCAAGAACGGTGAAACCGGCATGCCTGAGAGATATTTTTCGACGGCATGTGAAGCCAAATCAGAGGCATAATTAAGAACTTTGACACCAGGTTAGTCACTAAAGAATGAATGAATGAATTGCACCGATCCCAGCGTGGTTTAACCAGACTCGATAAATCGAATGAACCCCGAGAGTCGCACTAGCTCCTGGACCCTCCACAAAAGAGAAATAAAATAAGTGTGATAACAACTTTGAAAAAAATCCCCTACGCAGACAAATCCGTCCAAAGACCTCACAAGGCACTCGAGGCAATGGCCGCAAACCGCTGAAATTCAGCTTTATTTTCAGTAACTTTTGTTGGTATCGTTTAAAGGATGAAACAGATTTAAAAACCCAGCTCGGCGTAAACACTTCCATCTGACGTTAAGCCCCTGCTGTTGACATGAGCTTTAAGCTTCTCGTATACGTGTATATATCATGTAAACACACATGATTGTATTAAACAAGATACATGTATCTCCTCCTGACGATATTATTTTGCTTAGATATATATTTACGAACGTTTCAGTTGTGTGAATATTAATTGAGTTGGGATAAATTTTATTATTTTATTAATGAATGAAGTTGTATTTAGTATTTATATTTTAGTAGTATTTACGTAGGTACATATTATTTTATTTCTGAATAGATAAATAAAATCATTGAATTTTTTGAAGAACGTAATTTTTTAGGCTATTATAAAATATATTAGGTACAAGGACTAATCATAAATGGATTACTGTAAATAGCTATTATAGGTTCTCTTTATTGTATTTAATCCATGTAAATTACAGAAAGAACATTTTAAACTTACATAGGGTGTCAAATACGCAATGGATGGTCCTATCGCTGAACGCGATATTTCACAGACAACCTTCGCCAATGTCCTTGAGTGGTTAGCTTGCGTGTTCTGTACTGAGCTCACGCAACGCGTCGTACATCCAGCTAGTAATAGGACTCGCCCATCAAGGAGCGCTGTCCCAAATTAGACGCATTATTAATTTGTTATCATCATCATCATCATCAGCCTATTAATGTTCCAACTGCTGGGACACAGGCCTCCTCTTTCTGTGAGAGGAATATATGATACAGTAAAAAACGCGTCTAGGCCCAATGCGGGTTGGTGGATGTCACATGTCTTCGAATTTTTGGTTCTAAGACATGCCGGTTTCCTCACGATGTTTTCCTTCACAGTTTTGAGAGCAGTGGTGATGAAATTATTTACACAAAGTAAAGCGCCTGCTTGGGTTCGAACCCACGACCCACAACTCTTAAGTCCGTGGCCGTTACCACTGGGCACCACTGCTGCTGCTAATTTATTATACATAAAACAAAAGGTATTTTGAAACGTGTATACTAAAAGATCAATATTTCAATTATCTTTAAAATGGTGAAGGTGTTAGGCAAATAGACTATATAGATTTTTCGTCATTCTCAGTTTTATCCACGTTAGACATAACTTTACAAATTAATTTCACTGTGTAGTATAAAGATAATCTAAAATATTTCTTTATTAAGTTATTAAGAAAATACTCTAATTTAACATATATTTTTTCCAAATCATTAACACTACTCGTTAAGGCGTGATCTTCAGTATAAAATCATAGAAAATGATACTGCAGGGTGCATGGTGTACTACTACTACAGTATTTACAAAACAATACACATAACTATTCAAATATAAATCTAAACTGTTTCACACTATATAATTTAAGGCTGTAACTTTAGGGTTGTAAATGTGTAAACTGATAAACTAGTTGACATAAACTAAAGACCCTTACCATAAACTTAATCAAACTCTTGGGTATATTCCCTTCACGCTACATACTCGTATCACAGATGTAGTACTCTAGCTTCTGCCCGTGACTTCGTTGACTTTCGTGAAATTTCTTATTCCCCGAGCCACCCCACCGCATCGCCCGCCTGCTCGACTTCGGTTTCGGTTAGCGTTCTTTCTGACTTTGTAACCGACTTCCAAAAAGGAGGAGGTTTTATGTACGACGTTTTTTTTTATATTAAAGTTTACAGTTTTTTTTTATTCTTTTTTATTTGGTAAAGGAAGCTTTCGTGGTGGTCCCATATAAGTTTTAATAAATTTAGATAAGATAAGATAAGATATATTTATTTGCTAACATGTGTACACATACAGATATAAAAACATGCATGCAGGATAACTTTATGTAAAAGAAAAATACAGTTTCGGACATGTTTGCCACATTATGGCGTGCAAATATGAATAATAATTATGATTATTAATAATTTAGGTAATCAAGTCAAAATCACTTTGCTTGGGTAGTTAGAGAAAAATACGTATTATTGAAATAATACAATTAAAAGTTTTTTTTTCCTTTTGCTCGGCTCCTAAGGGTCATAGCGTGTTGTTAAATAGCATAAAGTCTTCTTCACAAATTGGGATATCAAAAGCAAAAGTTTTTTGAAGTGAAAACTTCTTTAGCGGCGTTGTGCATTTTTTTTTTAACTCGCGTCAGGACACGTGACCTGATCGAAATTTCGTAAGACGGCTTGTACTGACAGCAAGCCACATAAATTCTTGACATTTTCGTTAGATGGTTACTTAGTTTTTACTTCTATCGGCAGTAGGTAACTAAAGACTGCCCCGCACAGACTTCCAAAAAGGAGGGGGTTTTAAGTTTTATCTTTTTTTTTATAGTGAACTTAATTTTTTTTTCACATTCGAGTGGTAGTTCAAGAGATTAGCCCATTCTAACAAACAAACAAAAAACAAACTTCTTCAGTTTAAAGTCTTACTAGTATAGATAGGTAGGTACCGTCAGGGAAATTTATTGCTAAGCACCAAATTCACTTCCAACTTAATTATTGTCAGTTGTATTTACAACTGTAATTTTTTGCCGCAGAAATGCCAAATTGATGTAGTCATCATATCAGCCGAAAGATGTCCACTGCTGGACATAGGCCTCCCCCAAGCACCGCCACTTCGACCGATTCTGTGCTTCCCGCATCCAGCGGATTCCTGCGGCCTATACAAGGTCATCGGTCCATCTTGTGGGAGGCCTTCCAACGCTACGTCTTCCGGTACGCGGTCGCCACTCCAGAACCTTTCGGCCCCATCGGCCATCTGTTCTGCGGGCAATGTGTCCTGCCCATTGCCACTTAAGTTTGGCAATTCTTCGGGCTATGTCGGATACCTTGGTTCTCCTGCGGATCTCTTCATTTCTGATTCGATCACGTAGGGAAACTCCAAGCATAGCCCTCTCCATTGCTCTTTGGGTGACTTTTAGTCTTCTGATAAGGCCCATTGTGAGCGACCACGTTTCAGTGCCATAAGTCATCACTGGCAACACGCACTGGTCAAAGACTTTCGTCTTGAGACACTGTGGTATGTGGGACGAAAAGATATTGCGTAGCTTCCCGAACGCTGCCCAGCCGAGTCGGATTGCTGAAATAAAATTGATACTACATCAATTTTATTTCAGCAATTTTTGGTTTCACTCTTTTCATTTATCCAATACTTTATTTTATTCAGAATAAAATATCCGTAAATAAGAACTTATACCTAATGATTAAATAAAAATAACTATATATAATCTAAAAATATTAGTAAACTAATATATGGCGTCGAAAAATTAAATATTTAATCCACTAACTATTCAATTTTTATACAAATAATTTCCCTGACATACTCAATTACTCAGAATAAACTCGGTTTCTCCTCTCATTTACACTTTCATCTTTTTTCCATGTCCGTTCTCAGACAGAATTAATCAACGAATAAAAAATATGGACTCGTTTTTCCATTTGAGTAAATTGCCGGGAGATTGTTCTTTGTAATTGCAATTTTATTCAGGTGCATCTGGTTAGACGAGAAGCGAGATTTACTTGGAAAAGCTTCAGTATAAGTGTGTGTGCTTGAGTTTCACTTGGAAAGTGTAAATGTAATGTGAGTAAACTAATAAATCCATACGTACTGTATTTTTTTTCTGTGAAAACTTTTAATGCGCTTTGATTTATGGTAGGGGAAAATCTATGGGCTATATACAACAAATTATAAGTCATGAAGTCACCCTGTATAAATGCGCGATTCCACCAAAATTGTGCTCAGCATGTACTTTGTTCACAAACGTTTTGTTCAGAACTGAAACAGTACACGTTCTGAGCTGCAGATCCGTTTCCACCGGCAAACCTGTACGTTATTTTTGTAAGCGTACATTGGAGCACATTTGAAAATATTTGCTTGAGTGAGTACTGAACATGAGGTCCTGGGCGAAGCGTTATTGGGTTTTTACATGTACAATTTCTCAGTAGCAGCCCAACGTCTGCATTTGTGCCCAGTTGAAAGCGATAGGCTCCCCGCCTATTACATGGTAATTAAACATAATTTGCTACTACAATTATAGGTACACCTCTGCCTAACCCTTCGGGGAATACAGGACTAATGTTATTAATGTTATAATAATAACTTTCTACCATATTAATAATAGAAATCGTCCAAAAACCAATTCTCTTTTTAAAGTCTATCGAATGTTGCAATTAAAAAATAACAATATTCCAACGGCCATTGGCAAAAAGGTAGTGACATTTTCACGTTCCAAATTCAAATAAGAGATTCATTTGGAACGTTGAATTTCGAAATGAACTTGTTATTTCGCTTCAACGGGAATGACGGCAGATTTGAATATTTTTGCAATATTCCAATTTCGAACGAAATTCGTTAATGTTGCCACTTAAAAGCTTAATTGGCGCTGCTACTATTGTTGTATTTCATTTTCAGTTCGACAGAATTGGCACACAATGATTATAATTAATTAATTGGAGTGGTAAAGTACATTTCGAAACACATCGGATGAGGCTAACAATAAAACAACTACTAAAGCTGACATTAGTGAACCCCGTCAACGTCTTAATTACCTTTTACTTATTCATGAAACTTGACATTTATAAACGCTTCAAAAGTTCAACCTGTCCTTTTCTTTTATGCCAGTAAAGTTAAAAGGCAATTGATTAAGAATCCATAATTTATAAATAATAATAGGTTATTATTTTATACCTACGAGCTGTTGCGCGCGACTTCGTTTCCTAAAAACCTACAGTTTTAGTTACCTACCTCTGCTCCCTTTAACATATCTTTTTTTTTTGAACGAAGTTCCCTTTAGCGCGTTGCGAAAGGGGGCTAGACGGAAAAAATTGGGACCAAAAATTGTAACGACACTTTTTATTTTTTATTATAAAGCCATCTGTGAGCGATCACAGGTACTAATTAGTGGCATGCCTTTGTGAGGTTCATTTTTTTATTATAACGCCATCTGTGAGCGACCACAGTACTAATTAGTGGCATGCCTTTGTGAGGTTCATTCCATAACTTCGTTCCATCCGGGTGTCCCTTGACACCTCTCAGCTTTTTTGTTTTAATCTTCAGTACTCTAAAGTACACTGTCTATCTGTTACGAAACTCTTAATTAATTACAGTAATAAAACTCTTTATAACATAACATTAGGCCTTGTTTCCCTAAACGGATGGGCAGAGGTGTACCAATAGTACACCCACATTTCGCCAGTCTCATGTAATATGGGACGGACCTCTTCCCATCAACCGGGCATCCAGACTCCGGAGGCTGCTACTGAGAAAGTCCTAAAAATCTTAAAATTATACTCTACGTAAACGCTTATTTCCATATCTCCTCCATTCCTTTAGCGTTTCTTCTCCACATTAAAGGAACACAAATTGGAGGAAAGTACAATGATAGCACGCAGCCATAAATGTTGATAACATTTCATTTCCACGATAATGTGTGCGAGGGAAAGATATTTTTATTGAAATATTAGGAAGGTACTAAATCACATTCGCGTTTAAGATTCCAGGGCCGAAAGACCATCGTTTTATGAATTTTCTTTTATTAACCGACTTCAAAAAGGAGGTTATCAGTAAGTCAATGGCCGAAAAAATTAAAATCAAAACCAAAGACACCGACTTCCGAAATTAAAGTTATTTTTGACTTTGTACTGTCTTTTTTTGTAGACGGTTTTTTTTTTTTTTGAAAAAAGTTTTTGTTTTAACCATAGCGTGAGTAGTTTAACATAATCAGCCTATAATATTCCCACTGCTGGGACACAGGTCTCCTCTCTCTGAGAGGGACTGGCTGGGCCGTAATCCACCACGCGGACCCAGTGCGGGTTGTTGGATAAAAAAAGCTTAAAAACTCAAAACTCAAAGCATTTATTTGAATTAAATCAATTACAGGCAATTTTGAATTTCAATCAGAAAGATGAAGTTGCCCATTCCAAAGCGTAGTAGGTTTTTATGGAAAAGAACGGGCAAGAAACTCCAGGGCTCGAACATTTTAGAACGAAGCTCAAGCATGAATCTCTATTATAAACTAGATATTTCTAGAGATTAGTACGAAATCTATATTTTTTGTGACTTACGTACTTTACTGTCTGAATTATGAGCTCAGTTAGTGAGCGCAAAGGACTTAGTTTAATGCTTTCCAACTTAAAATTCCATTTTTTATTCGAGGTAATTTGTATTTGAAATGTCGACGTTAAGATTTTTACATAATATCTACCTATAGATAATAACACCGATGAGGTTTACCTTTAGAAATGCCTACAGAATATTTTGATAATATAAAATACTAGCTGCGCCCCGCGGTTTCACCCGCATAAGTCTCGATTGTGTAAGAATATCTACATAAAAAGTATGCTATGTCATAGCCCAGGTCATGGTCTACCCATGTGCCAAATTTCATCTAAATTCGTTCAGCTGATTTAGCGTGAAAACGTTGCAAATAAACAAACAAACGAAAAATCTTGCGCATTTATAATATTAGTTTGGAAGTTAAGATTACTAAAGGTACCAGAAGTGTCTCCTTGGTCTAATGGTCGCGTTGCTGCTGACCATGAAGTCCTGCGTTCAATTCCCAAGTCAAGCAAAGTGTGTTTGGGTTTTTCATGAGCAGCGGTTGATGGCAATAGGCCTATTACATATGACTTAAACATACACACTTTTTTTTTCCTGTTTTTTTTTATTTCACAGTTAGTTTTAATGATGGTCTAGCAGTTTGATTAGTTGATGCGGCCTACCCAAATGTCTTTTCTTTGGTATTGTTCGTCGAGTTGAGCTCCTTAAGTTCTGAGTTGAGCTCCAAGATTACTGACAAATGCTTGCACTGACTGGACAGATCCACTCAAATCTGTGTGGTTATTTCCTCAAAAGACCATTTCAGACACTAATCTACATGGTTCTCATATGGCTTGACCAAGATTATGTCTGGAATTTTTCAGCCTTTCTTCTCAGAGTAGTCAGTTAGGAAACGCCGACCTCATCTAGCTTATTTTTCATATTTTTTAATTTGACGTGTAAAAGTGATTCCGATATCCTATTTACAGACTAAACAATTTCATTTCATTTCATAACTGGCTAAATGTGGGTGTACACCTCTGCCACACTATTAATAATATTACGCTGCGGTCCACATAAAGTGCACACCAAAGGCCAGGAGGATACATTTTGATTGGATTAAGCCTTCATACGTCCTTTGAAGATGCTCTACCTATAACTAGCCAAGTCAAGCAAGCCAAATTGACCCATTTTGACTGACTTGGCTAGTTAATTATATTCCCTGTATAACGTTCGTGTTAAACTCATCCGTGCCTCGGAAAGCACGTTAAGCCGTTGACTAACAAATTGAGGTGTAAAAGTGTTTTAAAAGATCTACTTACAATCCTAACTTAATCAAGCTGCCTAGCCTTTCCACAACTATGTTGGAGTCGGCTTCCAGTCTAACCGGAGGCAGCTGAATACCAGTATTTTGCATGGAGTGACTACCTATCTGACCTCCACAGCTGGGACCAACGCGTTGGTCCCGGCTGTCACTCATGGCAGCTTTGACAGTCGTTACGAATCGTCAGTAACCCGGAAGTCTGAAAACCAGTCTTACCAAGAGGTATCTTATTACCCAGTTACTGAGTTCCGGAGGTCAGATAGGCAGTCCTTGTAAAATACTGGTATTTTTTAAGTTTTTCCATGAGCAGATTGTTCGTATTAGTAATCCTGGAATGCGTTTAGTGACAATTACATAGAGCCTGTTAAATAAATAGCTAGCGAAATGTGGGTGGGCTTTACATCTCTGCTACCCCCAAGGGGCATACAGGCGTGATGTATTACCTCTCGGGGAAAATGAGGCTTGAAATTATGTTAATATTTTAGTAGATGCCTACTGTTATAAGTGTGTTTAAGACTACTACGCCCTGCTTCAGTGTTACCGTAAACATTTTGTCTATGAACTACAAGATAATTTTCCTTTGATATCATGCCTCGGTTCATTCGAGGAACCCATTGACTTTGAATTCTGATTCTGATATGAATATAATCTGTACTTTGAAATTGAGAAGATGTCATTCCTGAAGTGACTGTGGTAGTAGCAAAATAATATATATTTCATCTTCTATAGACTCTCACGACAAACATTGACGCCATTAGCACACCTCCGACGCGAAGCCCTAGCAGCGAAACTGCAGCAGTTCAATTCAACTGACTCACGTCATGCTCCGCTACTCGAATTTCGAGTAGCGGAACATGACGCGAGCCCCGAATTGTGATAATTTGAAAAACCAGTAAAAAAACATGTGCAGATGTGTCTTTTAAAACTATGCAAATTACAGCCATACTTCAGCAGTACCTACAGTCAAAAGAAACCAAAATGGGAAAAGTACCTAGTACTGTGTACGTGCGTCGATTTTTAATGTGACCACAATTTTCTCTCAAAGTCAGTATAATTAATTTAATAAACAATGTTTTATACATGATAGTAAAAATTCAGTGTAACTATGTATTATGATTTTATCTTAATATTCTTATTAGGTTCTTTGGTGGTGTGCGTTAATAAGGATGATGCCCGGGTAAAAAAAAAAAACTATTTAGGTAGTACATCAGTCAGATAATATAAAAATGTTTGACACGTATTTTTTGCTTTATCTATTATAAATGAATATCTAGATAAAAAGCATTAAAGTTGCGGAGTGGGGGCTCGCTACGTCACAACTAAGTATAAAATCTACATAGGCGTGAAGAAATCTTTTAGTTACGTAAAAAAGAAAAAATACGTAATATACCTGACAGACAAAATATACCACAGGTGTGTAGGCATGTAGTAGAGGTCATTTGCAACCAAATGACCCATCAATAATAAATTCATAATGAATGAGTCATCCATTTTCGAGTAATTTCATATTTTATATTTTAAAACGCATGAAATAAAAATATAAAATGGCAAATGACTCGAAAATTTTTGACATTGGCATGGGGACATAAGCGGTCATTTGGTTGCAAATGACCTCTCCATTACGAAATGTGTTTTTAAACATACATCAAAATAAGTACCCTTAAATATTATTTTAACAAATAAAATATCTAAGCTTAAATCTAATCAATGTCCACTACACTATCGTACAAGTAAAGGTTACACAACCTAATAAAATTACACTGTGGGCCACTTGAAGTGCACAGAAAAGCCCCCGAGACGATATTTAGCCTAGATTAGGCTGTTATTAGCCCCCAAGAGGTCGAGCGAAACGTGCTGTAATTTATACTGTGCCAGTTAAATTGTCCTCAAGTGCTTGTCATTTAGGTAATGAAATAGTTGTTATAGCATTATTTCGTGTTGTTTAGTAAAGCAAAAAAAAGGTTTCTGAATAAGGACTACACGATTTTTTTTAAGGTTTGTGAAATGCCTAAGCGACATGAAAATCATTTGGTTGAAAAAAAAATTCTATTGGCAAGTATTTTTGCGATTGTTTTTATTAGTGACTTTATAATATATTTAACCTCATAGTTTTAGAGTCACAGGATTGTTGATCTGCGAAACGTTTTAATTCGATTTTCTAAACGAGAGACGATATTTATTTTAACCCAGATTAGGCTGTTATTATATTAAATTAAACACTTTCCGCTTAGCCTCCTGGGGCTGAAGCAGGCTAAGCAAAAACTGTTTAATTTATTCTGTGCCAGTTAAAGTGTCCTCAAGTGCTTGTCATTTATATAATGAAATAGTTTTCAAAGCTTTATTTTGTGTTTTATAGTAAAGCAGAAAATGTAGGTATTTGATTACGGCAAATTTTTCGTTTTTGTGAGGTTTAAAGGTATCTGCACACAGCGGGCGTGGCGTGGCGGGGCGGCGACGTGGCGCTGGCGTGACGGCAGCGGTCACACTGCGGGTGCAATCACGTCCCGTCCCACCGCGAATTGAGAGAAAAAGAATGAAAATAAAGTAAACAGTTATAAGTTAAAAGTAACTAAGTTAGTTAAAGTAACTTTATAAGTTATTAGTTACAGTAAATAAGTTAACGTTTTAAGCTTTAATAAAATCTCTCAATTCTGAATGTAACCGTCCCGCTCCGCCCCGTCGCTTCTGACTTGTATTCACGCTCGGCGCGGCGGCGGCGTGGCGTAACGGTTACCGTCACGCCGAGCGGGACGGCTCTGTGTGGAGTCCTCCGTAATATCTAGTACATTACAACTGCTCAGCGTCACGTCGCCGTCCCGTCCCGCCACGCCACGCCCGCTGTGTGCAGAGACCTTTAAAGGTTTTTGTGGCAATTGCTTGTAAATAAATCTGACGGAGTCGCACTACGGCCACCACTATTTGGAAGATGCATTTTTTGAGATCGATCGCATTACGGCCGTTGACTTTCATATTTAATGATTAGTCGCGATAAAGGTTCTCTGAACTCTTCTTAATTATTTATTTATAGGGCCTGTTTCACCACCTACGATTAAGTTCCTATTAACTTACTTGACAGATAATTTTATACAAATTCTGTTCCATTTTTGAATTTATTCGGTTAGTAGTGGCTATTTGGACATCGTGAAATAGGCCCTTAATCTATTTAACCTCTGAGTATAAAAGCCACAGAATTTTTGATCTGTGCAAAACACTATTTGTAATTCGGTTTTGTAATCGAATTTTTTTAGTCCGTTTTTGCTACCAGTAAGGCTTTTACTGATACATTTTTCAACGAAATATTATTTTAAACCTTTTGGAACATTGTTCCCAGAAAAGCATCATATTTTGTTACTATATAATTTTTTACTAAGTACACCAATATTGTTCAAACAAAAGTAACACTGCCAACAAGCGAACCTACATACAAACAATATACACATAAAACTCGTCAGGTCGAGCGCTGACCTACATCACGGTTGACTCTAACAATTTGAAAGATACCCATCTAACGTGTGCTATGTTCTCTTTTCATTAACTTCTGGTTGTTATAAAGGACGAGGAAGTAAGTAAATAAATACACATTTATGAAAAAAAACTGTCGGAACATACAAACTACTTATGTAAGTCACGAACTGATCCGAAACCTCACAACTTCTTGAACATGGTTTTTTTAGAGATTTTGCACTATTGCGGCTCTCTCTGAGGGAATGAAAAAAAGTTTATTATTAAATGTCTTCTTAATAGCATAATAAGCCTATAATGTTCCCACTGCTGGGACACAGGCCTCCTCTCTTCGAGAAGGAATGGGCTGTAGTCTACCACGAGTTCCCAATGCCGGTTCTAGTACGCCGGTTTCCTTCACAGTTTTGAGAGCAGTAGCTTTTCGCGTTTGTCTGTATGTCCGCCCGCGTTGTTCTTTTAAACCACGCAATAGTTTTTGATGAGGTTTTCACCATCGCTTAGAGAATTTATTCCGGAAGGTTTATGTGTATAATACGTTACTATTAAAGTTACGTAAAACTAAGAAATTTCGATGTTTTGGCAAGTTGTAAAATTCTAGGGATGCCGAAGTGGGTCGCTAGTAATAAATAAAGTAAATAAGTAAAGTAATTACAAGTAGGTAGTTTTTATGGCCCGTCTTGTAACGTAACAGCTGACAGGACACGCTGGACACGCAGGACACGACATTAAGTGTCCCATCGTTCGTGGAACAGACACTCCAAGGCGGGTTGTCTAAGAATAACCTCTAACCTGAACAGATTTTATTTATTTATATATTAAGTAAGTATCGATTTTGTGACATGAAAAAGGTTCCTTAAACTTTCCTTCATACCAATTACAAAGTACAAGCCTTTTAGATGGTACACTGCTATATACTTTACCTGAACGGCTATATTCCCCCAAATTGTCTTGTTACATAACATAATCCTTTTAAGTCTGCCATATTATCACAACAGCGTGTGTAGACAACTTGAGACATCCACTTTTACAAGCTTAAATTTTTACACCTGCAAATAAACGACAAAGAAGGTCCATTAAAAAATGATTAAACGTTTTGTGGTAGTAAAATTCCTTGTAAAAGTCTGGAAAAGTACCTAGGTATGCTGCCAAACAACATGGTACCATCCCAGCTAAAAAAGGATTTTTTTAAATTTTAGGTTGTGCCCAATGACAGCATGGCACGGCAACACTTCATGCAAGCGTATACTGATGGCAGCTATGCCGTGGTATCCATAAGCATGCCGCAGCGTCTTGAGACACGGAAGCATATCGTCGCAACATCGTGCTCGCACGTGCTTTCCACAACAGTAGCTATTCATCAGAATAGCTGTAACAGTGTCTTGCACCCCGCCTTATCTTGACATCCCGAAGGCTGCCGAGCCATACCGTGGGATACCGATGCATTCCGAAGGCTGCCAAGCCATTCCGTGGGATACCGAGGCATTCCGAAGGCTGCCAACAAGGCATGCCTAAGCATACCGCAACTTTGTTTTTGTACCTACGATGATTTTATCATTGAAATTTCAATTGTATTGTCATACTATTTAAGTTGTATTTCTATTCTTCGCTTAAAAATCCCTTGTCGTGCTGTGTCGCCAGTTGGCGCAGGCCCTTAGTAGCTAAATGCGGTATCATATTGTTTATTCAAATGACGTTAACCGCTAAAGTCCCGTTGTATACAAATTGATAGCAAAAACCGAATCTCCGTCAAGCCCTTTAATGTGTGTAGCTCGCGCAAGCAATTTTAATGTGTGTAGCTGATAATTAAAATAACTTTCATTTGATCGTATATTGGAATTACTGTTAATAAAATGTTTTTTGTTTTCATGTCGGTAAAACATGCGTAGTACTAAAATGCGCTCGTAAGAACAGAATTTAGAACTGACAGTTGAAGTTTTCCTAGGTTTTCCTTTTTACCTTGTCTTATAAATAAAGTACCTGGTTGACCGAGCACTGCTCGAGTGAAAATAGATAAACATATCGTCCAGGTATACCAACGTTGTATTACATTCCCGAGGCTGTGAAAATAGAGAAAACGAATTTCCCTAGATATGAGACCTAGCTAGATCGATTTTTCACCCTCGTAAACCCCTATATTGCAATTTTCATCGAAATTGTTAGAGCCGTTTTTGAGAACGTCATTACAAATATGGGTATATACAAATATTGCTCATATAATAGTATAGGATATAGGGCTTTTATATGTAACTAAATATTGAAGTTTGACAGCTTTTGTAGAAAATATGTCAGACTGTCATATTTATTTTACATAAAAAAGACTGACTTTTGAAAAATCAACCTCAGGCGAAAGCGGGGTGCTCCGCGAAATCAATCTAACACTATAACTTCAAATTACCCTATTGAATGACTATTTCATGAAATCATGACATTATTTATTTTGAGGTCAATTCTAACTTAAAGAGTTTTGATGATTATAATTCTGTAAATAAATATTTGTTACGGTCGTGAATCATATTTTGATCAACATACAACCTTACACCGGCAAATTGCAAAAATCTTAGACTTTTTTTCTTGTATTTCTTTTTTTAATTTCTCGAGCTAGCTTTGGGCATCTCCCTTAAGAGATTTAAAATATTAGCCTGACAACGAGGTCATAACGGGGCTTGCAGGTACGAAAGCACCCGAATATAAACGGTGACAATAATAAAATATTATTTAGATGGCTTAAAAGTATCATATCATTTCCAAAACCGATGTAAACCATGTCTCTACCATCCGTTCGTTCAAGATCATAAATCACACTGCGATTTATTCGAGACAGCACTTAATATCGGCACCGTACTATTGGGAGCCGAACATCGCAATAACTCACGCATTGGCAGCTCTATTCGATACACCCGTTACAGCTAATTGATCACTACTTATATGGGAAATAACAGCTGGTGGCTTCATGAGCCTTATGTTTAACTAGGTTGCCTAAGAGTTTGTTGATGCCCCTTTTAGTTTTTGGGGTGAAATTTTGAAGAATCTTACAGCGTTTGTCCACCGCCATGTCAACAGGACTTCAACGAGGAACGAGATTATTCGAAACAACTGCAACGTGACGTCCCGCTGACGGCAATCGTTTGTCCACCGCAGCCAAACCCAGCGGTTCAGTATGTTATGTATGATAGACAAAACAAAAGCCGGGTGAGTGGTGCCAGTGCGACGGAAGTGTGTGGATAAGATCAAACATGTTTTATATTGCCTGCACATCGATCGTCATTATCTCGGTCAAATTCTAGCGGTCGCGCTGAACTACTCGAAAATTCGAGCACCAGGGTCCTGGCGTTCGGGTGGCGGATGAGTGGTGGACACGCGGCCATTAGTAAATGTAAGTATCGCTACTTCAGTGCCGTCATCTCCTTCTCGTTGACGTTCCATTGACGGTGGCAGTGGACAAACGGCCTTAGGCCCGCATTACAGAACTTCACTCAAAACTCAAGCATTACTTAAAACTAGTTTAAAGCTATTTGAGTCTTTAGTAAGGTTCTATAATAAAGGCCTTAGATTACAGTGGGTCCTCAATATCAACAAAGTTTGTAGGTTTTGTAGTTCTTCTTAATTTTATATTAGGAATTCGTAGTATTGAGTTTTGGTGGCACGTGGCTCATTAAGAATTTAGAGTATGTTTATTTGAAAGTCGTTTTACCGAAGCCGGAACCGGAATTGGAGATTAAATTTTGATTGATCGGAATCGGAATCAGCACCAGAGTCCGAGGCGGGAGTAGAAAAAAGATGTGTTAAGGGAAGACTTAATGAAATAATAGAAATATAATTTAGTCTCCTTAATCAGTCAAATATTAGCGATAACATTTACAACCATAACATTAAACTGAGACTTCGAGCTTACCCTGGCGGCGAGTTAAAAATTGTTTGCACGCGCTCTAGTTACGTGCATGGCTGCGTTCAAAATTCGGTACAACTTCGATTCAAAATTATCGGAATCGAAATCGGAATCGGAGCTGTAAAATTAATCGGAAGTTTCGGAATCGGAACCCAAGCTTCGTAACATCCCTGCTAGAGACTACGAATCGTAACCCTAACAAAAAAAAAACAAATACCCTGATTTAGAGCAGAAAAATCCCAGACCAAAAGGGAAAGATACAAAATCCTCCTCAATGGCGCTATCATTAAAATCTCAATTATGATTCGTTGGCACATTTCTCTTTGCTGGCTATTTCTTTTGATGACGTCACAAGGGCGAAGCTAAGACTTCTTATTAGTCTTTCACAGGCGGAAGCTGGTGACCCAATTTTCCTATTTTATGTCCGTAATCATTATTTATTGTTGAGGCTTTTTACTATTGCTTTTTCTTATATTTAACTTTGGTGGATATTGTTAAAAATGGGTCAGACGATTGAACTTATCGGCTATCGTAAAAAGTTAGGTTTCAGTCACTCAAGAAGACCAGTGTTATATGATAATCTTAACTAATATTATATATGAGTTTGTTTGTATGTTTGTTTGTTACGCTTTTACGCTAAAACGGCTGAACGGATTTGGATGAAATTTGGCACATGGGTAGACCATAACCTGGAAAAGGACAAAAGATACTTTTCATCCTGGAACCCAGACGAAGTCGCGGGCAACAGCTAGTTATAATTTTTTATTTTTTATAATTACTTTTCATTATTTAACTGTTTGATATTAAACAGCTACAACGAATTACATAAGACATATTAACAAAAAAGAGTACTGTTACTTTCATCATCATTATTTCAGCCGAAAGACTGCTGGACATAGGCCTCCCCCAAGCACCGCCACTTCGACCGGTTCCAGCCTTCCAACGCTACGTTTTCCGGTACACGGTCGCCACCCCAGAACCGTTCGGCCCCATCGGCCATCTGTTCTGCGAGCAATGTGCCCTGCCCACTGCCAGTTAAAAGTTTGGCAATTCATCGGGCTATGTCGGTTACCTTGGTATACACTCAGACTACAGCCACTATATTATCCGCTCATAAGCCCACGGTTTCCCTTCCAACAACTACTAACGGTAAAAGTACGGGACTTCCTACAACTTCAGAATTATTAACTTTAAGATAATGAACTTAGTCCTAGCTATTTTACAAACTTTGTATAACTTAGATTCTTAATTAACCAGTTTAACTTCATCCTTCATTTAAGATTACATTGTTAATTAGTTACATTATAGTGGTATTTGTACAGTCACGAGCATAAATATATTACAACGGACTGCTCGACAAAAATATCTGATTTCATCAATTAAGGGCCTACCTTGAAAATAAATATTAGTTTGACGGGTGTGGCTTATTTCCCCCGCACGCGGGGAGTGGTGGTTCCATCTTTAGTGGTCGGCTGCCACGTCACTGATACAAACTTATCTGAACCAGTGACCAAAAGTTGAACTAACGAATTCGCAGACCGGAATTTCAAATATTACTTATTTAGCATGAATTAGCATTATTCTTGTCACTACCGCACAACTGTCAAACTAAAAGTGCAAGATAAAGACGGAAACATTTACCTATGAAAATAGTGCGTGTTGAGTACGGAACGTTAGTTTATCTCAGTCTATGAAACTTTTGCACATAGCGAGCTATGGAGGATACAAATAATACAAAATATTTAATTATCAACTAAAATATTTATTAATTATAGTTATACAACATGAAATTAAAAATTGTTAATTAATATTCTGTATTATTTATATAAAAACCGGCACGGCATGCACAATGAAGGGTTCCGTAGTTGGGATAAATTTATCCTTATTTAATTTATAACTTTTTACTGCTTCTGTAGCAAATTATAATTTACTAGCTTTTACCCGCGGCTTCGCCCTCGTGGATGTCGCAAAATATTCCACGGGAACGTACCACCGAGATTACATACCTAAAAGCCGAGGAGGTCATAGACTCCTACCTACCGCTGCGCCCGCGTTCGCGTCAACGATATAATTATTTTGCTACGCGTAATTTTGAATCTGCGATATCTTTTAAACTATTCATTTAAATGATATGATGTCAAGGCATATTTTAATCTAAACTAAATGTGTCGTCCGCGAATGTAATAATCTTGCCGTTTGTAAGGTATAACTGGCACAGGTCATTGATGAAAATTAAAAAGAGGGTAGGCCCTAAAATACTCCCCTGGGGAATTCCGATATTGACTTCACAGTCACCACTCAACCATTCATCGACAACGACACGTTGAACTCTGCCCTTCAGGTAGCTTTCGAACAATTTTAGCTGTACAAACAATTTTTTTTTTTTTACTTTGATGCAATCCTGGAAAATGTATAATTTTTAAATATTATTTGAAGAGTTCAATAAGTAGCTGCACCAAGGCTGCGCTGACGTTCATTTTCGGGGTCTGGATCTCAAACTCAACTCAAACTCAAATCATTTATTTCAAATAAACCATATACAGGCACTTTTGAATTGTCAAGGAGTCAGTCAGTCAGAAATATGAAGCTAGTTGCCCATTCCAAAGCGTAGTAGGTACCTATGGAGAAGAACGGGCAAGAAACTCCACGGACACTCTTTTAAAGAAATAATTGTTACAAAATAGTGGTTACATAATTCATGTTTTAAAAATTATACATGTGAGAACAATGTAAAAAAGATGCGCACGTTAAAACCGTCCGTAATAAAAAGATAAAAAATTAAAAATAAAACAATTCAAGGATTAAAATAAATTAAAATAAGCCACGGCAGCCAAGAGGTGACCAGTCCCAACTGCTGCTGCTGCAGTCCAACACCATTCAGCTCAACCATTTTGAAGGGAGCTAAATGATCCAACACACACGCCACCATCAGCGAGATATCTGAGTGAGCATGACATACACTCAGCCGCCAGGGCACATTCAAGTCAATGAAAGACATATTACCCGGTAAATGGTAGCTCTGTTGTACATAGTACTCACACATGTACTATGCCATTATACAATACAAAGGAGATTGAGTTTATACAATGCAAAGATGGTTTTACAATCTTCAGCAGCGACAACAGTATTTTCAAATGTTAAGTTGTGGTTGTGGAGCAGGACCAGCATTGAGCCAAGCATTTTTATCAGCGATGTAATCAGCCAACTTATAATATGCCTGCCTGCATAGTGTGCGTTTTATACAAGATTTGAATTTCGTCTCATTCAGTTGAAGTATGTGGAGAGGAATTTTGTTGTAACATTTTAAACAGTATCCCATGAAAGATGAGTCTACTTTAGCCAGTCTGAAACCTGGTTGAACTAATAGGTCCCTATTTCGTGTACTATAATTATGTCTATCACCTCTTTTGCTGAAAAGATGTAAATTTTTTCTTACGTACATGATGTTTTCATAGATATATTGACAAGGTACCGTCATGATGTTAATATCCTTAAACCGTTCCCTTAGAGAATCACGCCTGCGTAGATGATATATGGCTCTGATCGCTCTTTTCTGCAGAATAAAAATAGACTCGATGTCTGCAGCCCGTCCCCACAGTAAAATACCGTAAGACATGATACTATGAAAATAGCTAAAATAGACTAGCCTCGCGGTATCTACATCAGTAAATTGACGGATTTTTCTGACAGCATATGCTGCTGAACTTAACCGTCCTGCAAGAGATGTTAAATGAGGACCCCATTGTAGCCTTGAGTCGAGCGTGATCCCCAGGAAAACAGTTTTATCGACGAATTCTAGTTTCTCTTGATTCAATACTATCTCACAATCTCTACTTTTGACATTTGGTAAAGAAAATTTTGAATTTTGGATTTTGTTGTTGTAAAATGTTTAATTCTGAAATAATATATTAGTTTTACAATTTTTTTACATAGGTACTTAATGTAACCAAAATTGTTTTTTTTTTTACCTTGATCCAGTCCTGGAAAATAATTAATTTTTAAATATGTTAAAGTTCACTAAGTAGTTGCACGAAAGCTGCGTTGAAGTCTGGATTTTGTTGGTGTAAAATGTTTAGTTCTGAAATAATATATTAGTTTTACAATTTTTTTAACATAATATAAACAGAATTTTCTTGTTAACTTTTTGCCTCAATTTGTTTGCTAAAACGCGTTTTTGTTTTTTACCTTGATAAAGTCCTGGAAAATGTTTCATTTTTAAATATTATTAGAATAGTTGACTAAGTAGTTGCACGATGGCTGCGTTGAAGATCATACTCAGGGTCTGGATTTTGTTGTTGTAAAATGTTTAGTTCTGAAATAATATATTAGTTTTACAATTTTTTTAACATAATATAAATAAAAGGGGTTTGAAGATTTTTGTATGGAGGGTGGCCCTAACGTGAAGCCGCGTTTTTTTTTTTTTTTTCAGAACCGCGTTTATGTTTGTATAACTATCCAAATATATGACATTAGTTGTGCAACTCGATTTTCTTTTCCTGTTAACTATTTTGCCCCAATTGAATTCACAATAAGGAGTTTTTGTTTTTTACTTTGATGCAGTCCTAGAAAATGATTATGCTTTTTTATATACATCTCCATACATTTTTTTCAAGCAAGTCAATCAATCTTCCTAGCCTTTTTCCCAACTCTCTTGGGGTCGGCTTCCAGTCTTACCGGTTGCAGCTGAATACCAGTATATTACATGGAGCGAGGCAGTCGCTCCATGTAATATACTGGTATTCAGCTGACCTCCAAAACCCAGTAACTGGGTAATACGATACCCCTTGGTGAGACTGGTGTCAGACTTTCGGGCTTCTGACGACTCGTAACGACTGTCAAAGATCCACAAATGATAGCCGGGACCAACGGCTTAACGTGCTTTCCGAGGCACGGAGGAGTCTCGGTATGTGAAGATGGTCACCCATCCACTGACCAACCCTGGCAAGCGTAGCTTAACCTGATAGATCGACCCGTGCGGCTTGTTATTACTTAGCCACGAGCTCCTCCAGATTTCCTCGAGATTTTTTTCAAGCAAGTGCTATAAAGTAAAAGAAAAGGTTTATTGTAAAACTGAAATAGCATTAAATTGATCATTATACGATACCTAAACCCATTTCTGCCGAAAAATGAAAAAAATTACTAAGTTGATCCCTAAGTCTATGAAGATCGATTTTCAGCCCACTGTGCGTCCTGAAGCCGCTCTGACGTAGATTACAAATGACTGCGCAGTAGTCAATCTGCCTTATTATAAAACAGTAGCGCGCATACCGGCACGCATGCGCAACCTAACTTCAGAACGACAGTATTATTTGGCATTAAACACAATTTTGAAGTACCTTTTTGTAACATCAATAGTAATACGTTTTATCCTGTTTCTTTATAATTACTAAAAATAAAACAGACATTATGTTCTAGAAAATTTAGTGCTTACCCAGTGTTACTTTGCAATGGTAGGATATATTGTTGCCAGTTGTACAAATTGATGAGTGAAGGTCCGACTCCGATTCGTTATCATCATGAATTTCTATTGATTCCCTGTAAAATGAGCTTATTGTTACGAATGGATTGGATGGGAATTGGGCATCTATCAACAATAGAACAATCCCACAACAAAAGTAGCTCATGAGCCCATTAGATATTGTAAGTATGTATATAGAAACAATTATTGTTTACTTACCTTTTACACTGGGATCATGTGCTGAGCCCTCGCCCACATGTGTTCCAAATGTTGTATTTTGCTTTGGTTTTCCTTCCCATATTTAATAAATAATTTATATATATGACGTCACAAATAGCCAAAAATAATTGTTATTTTGTTCACAGTCACGTAAATTTATTCTATTATACGCAGTTTATATGCCTATTTGACACTAATTTTACTTTAAAATAATTTTATTCTGCTGAACTCGATTTTTCCTGTAAATATAATTATTCAAATTACGTACATCTGACAGCACCGATCTGGAAAAAAATGACATAGATTCGTCGTCGAAGAGCTCCACCGAGCGACTGATTTATGAACGAACGAAAGTGATGACAATACTTTTCATAGGCGAAAGAAGAGATGACGATACTGTGTGTTCGGTCGGAATAAAACAACATATGTGCCAAAACCAAATGCCGTCTTTTATAAATTAAAAGTATTATTAAAACTAAAACTGCTTTGCTTAAAACTTGATATGATTACTATCTATGTTATAAAGTAAATTCCATTAAATAACTCATAAGCGATACGCTTTGATACTCAAAAAAACATAAAAATAGATGAAATTTTGCAATTTTTTTGTATCGAGAAAATTTCATTGTATCGTGTATTCCTTTTGCAGGATACTAGACCATATAGTCAAAAAACATACACCGAAATATTGAATCCCTATTCCTTAAACCTAATAAGGTACACGAAAAAGAAAAAGACCCCGTTTTTCAATATATCACCTTAATAATATGCGATCATTTTGTGGAAGGCTTAAACAAGTGGCAGCACAAATATGTGACATGGAAGGAACACCAAAACTATCTGGCGAGACAAGCGACCCCAAAATATAGAATGCAATTAACGGACATGTCTTGTGTCATAAATATCTGAGTAGGAACTCAGTTAAATTCAGAATAAGTATTGTGATAATTCGTTGTGATCTTAAATATCTGACATCATTTTGGCAGCATAAAATCGTCAATGTTGCTCCCTTATGATAAAGATATTCTATATTGATATTTTTTATTTTATTTTATTTCATTTATTATTGTCTATGAAATTGTGACTTAATACTACCATTTGTTTATGTGTTGTCTTAATTTTATTGTCATAATTATTATTGAATTATTAACTATTTATTAGTGTTTGGCATGGAATTGTGACATCTGACTTTATTCTCTATTCTGTTTTTTATTTTAATAAGTTATTTTGTATGCCTTCTGGCGGGACATAGTATGGACATCTGTATAATTTTACTCTATGTGCACAAAATCAATAAATGAATTTGAATTTGAATAAATATCCCGTCGAGAAATAATAATATCTCTCAGTCATGGCAGTTTCCTCACTATGTTTTCCTTCACCGTTTTTTAAACAAGTGATATACAATACGTGAACATGAATCAGAAAAGTCAGAGGTGGGTGCCTTGGGTTCGGACTCATGACCTATGATTTTATAAACACCTTTATTATATTTATATACCAACCTTTAACCCCTCATTCCCCATTGCGTCGCATTCGTCGATTGCGTCGATTATGACTTGGCAGTCGACGGTCACACCACTAAACTATCACTACTCACAAGCAAAGTAAGCTTTCCTTGATAATATATTTATGCTCGTGACTGTACTATACGTCTGTAAAATACGGAAAATGTTTTAGGAAAAATAAATCGTCTTTGTATAGCGTCGTCTCTGTCACTCTTAAATGACACATAACAGTCCCTTTCTAAGCCCGGTGTGACATATTTACGATCGCGTATCGTTAGATAACTAACCGAAAAACTAAAGCTAAAATAGAGGTGTTACGGGAGCCGTAGGTGGAAAATTTCAGGGCAATGGGGGGGATACAGCATCCAATTTGGGGGAACGTCAACGTCACCTGCACACTGTCCGAACTGCGAGTGATTGAAGGCTCGATCAGTTGCGGTGAGGGTTTAATTCTCAAAACAAACATGTATGTGTGTGTTTGGGGTCGAAACGCTATACAAATTTCATCTAAAATATCTGCTTATTATCGCAATAATTTCAATTACTATTGTAATCGATATTCCTAAAACATAACTGGCGAAATGTGGGTTAACTTGAAACCTCTGCCTAACCCTACATGGAAAACGGACGTTATGTTATAATATGTGTTGATAATAGTCCTCCGGACGTTATCTCGGTCATAGCGGCCAATCTCAGCGGAGATTGAAAAGCGGCTGGTGCTGAAAACCAGCGCTGGGGCTGCGCAGCATTAGACTGAGCGATGGCCGTTTTGCGTGGATGTGACGCATATTTTTGCCTATCTTGTTCCTTTTTGTGTTTGTGTTCTTTCTTTGCGTCATGTTCATTGCATATAAACATATTTTCTTTCTTTTTTTTACTAGCTATCGGCGCGGGAGCTAGTAAAAAAAAGATATTATAATGTGTAAATAGATATTATAGTGCACGAGTGTGTGCGCAGATACAGGTGCACTCTCTCTTCCCTCACTCTCATAATCTGAAGCTGATGAGACGACAATCCGACACGACCGGAGAGAAATTAGGCCGTAGAGGGGTCAGGATTTACCTCAATAGACACACGTAAACTATTTATTATTCAAGCATTTTCAATGCATAATTTCTCCCCTGACGATATTTCTATAATAAAAAAAAAACACATAAACCTACATGGGCACTTGTAAAACGTCAGAAGCTAGGTGCACGGTTCCAATTGGTCGTTTCCTATGGAGAAGAGCCGGCAGGAAACTCCACAGTTACTCTTTTAAAAATAAAAGGCTTCTACAATGTTTTCAAATAACAGTGTTAATAGCTATGCGAGGACAGTGTAGGTCTGTCAACAAGTACCAGGTACTTAACAAAATAGAAAATGGTATACAAATCTACAGTCTATTAAGCCTACAATGTTCTCACATTCACAAACTATAAAAGAATCTATATTAATAAAATAAAAAGTTATTTAAACCAAATGACATGATTTTCATTACAACTGTTACAAATCTGAATCAATATCTTGTCTACTTACTTGGCCACTAATAAATCATTTAAATTAGATTTATACGTATATTGGGTGACTGGTAATTAGTGACCGATACTTAAACACGTGATGACTTTACTCATCATTATGAACAACTTTTACTATGGGGACTAAACCTGAAATCTCGAAAAAAAAATCAGCTGTTCCCTACATTTATGTTCGCAAAATTCGTCAAAATGTAGGGAACAGCTGATTTTTTTTTCGCGATTTCAGGTTTGTTCCATAGTAAAAGTTGTTCATAATGATGAGTAAAGTCACGTGTTTAAGTATCGGTCACTAATTACCAGTCGCCCTATATAATGTCAAATAATGAAAAGATTTATACTGAATTATATAGAAGCCGTCTACCCAACCTTTAAAAGTCCTTCGGAATATTCTGAATATTTATATTTTAGTTTCATATTTATGCTCTGAACTCAGAATACAAATTACTCTAAAATATCACGCTTAATAATATTCTGTCAAACTAATCTGTACGTTTTTCGTCTGAAGGGCATTTCAAAAACTAGTAATATAAATGTAGAGAGTTACAAAAGGATCAAAAAGTTCGTTTTGGAAACTTGTGTTTAAATACATCGTCGTGTTTACATCTTAGAAGTTTTATTTTATTCCGAAAAAGATATTAAAGAGTTTCCACTCCATTCTATGTAACTTTGATTACTTTCGTCTTTTAAGTTGACGAACTAATATGCAAAACTTCTTATATACCTTGTAAAGTAATGAATATTTTCGACAAAGCGGCTTCTTATAATACGTTTATTCACATAAAAACGAGCGAGCCTTACAATAGTCGTATATTATGCAATATTAAAAGGACGTGACCTCGTCAAGGTCGTTTCTGACGACAAACTCGAGCACCGCACGCGCTCATTGGTCAAACCAAATAGCGCACTTCCGTCCCGATTCACGAAAGCCCTCCCACAGATTTCCCACTTCACAGATTGCAGGAAAGCGAGACGGAAGATGTTACATATCAATAAACTCACGCCTTCTTCCCATGGGGGTAGGCAGAAACTACAGAAAAAAAAGGAGAATATTATTAAATTAGGTAGGTATCCACCATAATTCTACAGGAAAACTAGCTGCCCGCCCCAGCTTCACACGAGTAGCACTAAGTACTTATCTACTTCGCACCTACCTATCTACCTACCCTGCCCTACCTACCTACCCTACCTACCTACCTACCTACCCTATCTATATTATTACTGTCTTAGGGGTACTAAAAATAGTGTACGTCCTATTCTCAGACCTACTTTCCCAAAAGCTGCTTCGGAGGAGTTTTGTTAGAAATACTGTGACACGAGAATTTTATATATTAGAAGATAGAAGGTAGGAAAAAAATGTGTGGCTTATACGTAATTCAATACAACTTACAGAAAATGAATAGCGGCTTGAACTATACTTACTGTAATGGCTTTGCAAATGTTTTTACTTAAATACACAAAGTCAGTAAGTACATGATGTTTAACAACACTTCATATTAACATACGAAATGGCTACGACATTCTTACTTTACAGTGCAAATGTGAAAGTATGTTAAATGATTTGCTGCTGAATTACGCATCGTCGCACGTCTGTACGGATTCGGATACAATTTGGCACACAAATAGACCATGGTCATACAACGTTATTTTTTATTCATTACAAACCTCTTAAGGGGTCATTGTACTCAATATTATGAACAACTTTTACTATGGGACCAAACCTGAAATCGCGAAACAAAAATCTGCTGTTCCCTACATTTTGACGACATATGCGGATATAAATGTATGGAACAGCTGATTTTTTTTACGCGATTTCAGCTTTGGTCCCATAGTAAAAGTTGTTCATAATGATGAGTACAATGACCCCTTAAGAGGTTTGTAATGAATAAAAAATAACGTTGTATAAGGAAATATTATTAGTAAACCTCTCTCGCTTTCAATCACTAACTTCGTCATAGGGTGAATAGCTAGTGAATTCAGCAGAAAGTAGCAGCAGCTTCTTCTTCTTATTTTCGTGTGGTACTAACCTGGTGTCAGAGTTTTAAAGCCACCCATGGGCCTCTGACGTAGCTTCATATGCCGGCGAGAAATATCTGTCAGGCACGCCGGTTTCCTCACGATGTTTTCATTCACAATTTTTGAAGCAAGTGATAATTAAACAATACGCACATGAATCCGAAAAGTCAGAGGGTGCGTGCCTTGGGTTCGAACTCGAGACTATGACTTGGCAGTCTGACGGTGAACCACTAGACTATCACTGCTAGTAGCAGCTCGGAGTCTAGAATTATACCGAGAGATTTGTGCCCGGTTGAAGGCAATAGGCTCGTCCCCTATTAGATATTTAGGGGTATGAGGAACAGGGTGTAAAGTTCACTCATCCACCGTAGAAAAGGGAGTATCCTCCAACCAGACGGGTGTTATGTCTGGCGGGCAACTGCCCATATGTTGATTTCGGATAGTCTTATCTATGTTTTTCGCTCGGTAAACTCTAACTGCGCGATGCAGGAATTGTGTGACGTCATGTCTTTACTGCGTAGTTCGTATGTCGCGGTGTAACCGCTACATTACTCCTCTCCGGAGACCGGAGGTTGATAGTGGGCTGAGTCTTGGATCTTGCGATGCTTCACAGTACCAGCTGTGGTTCCAGTGAGTCGGAACCGGGTGCCGCATAGTTCACGGTGAGTCGGAACTGTCTGCGGTGATTCCCCAGTGAGTCGGGGTGGCGCTGCGGCGTCATCCAGTGAGTCGGATGTGGTACAGCGCCGGGTTGTGGCTGACTGCTTGCGTCGACCAGGAGAGGGTAGAATAGGCTCTGCTTGTGAGACCGGCCGGAAGTGCAGGTGCTGTGCCAAGGTTGCTGATGAGGCTGAGGGTGATGACCAGGAATGCGCGTTCGCTGCATGCTGGTGGTCAGGATACCCGTTGAAGCCGTGGGTGCTGGCTGGCTGTGTGACTCGCCTCACGAAAGCTTGCGGGAGTGATGATGATGATGACATCACGCTGAAGTAGTTGCACGAAGGCTGCGTTGATGTTCATTCTCGGGGTCACCAATTTAGGGGTATGAGGAACAGGTTATGTCTGGCGGGCAACTGCCCATTTATGTTGATTTCGGATAGTCTTATCTATGTTTTTCGCTCAGTAAACTCTAACTGCGCGATGCAGGAATTGTGTGACGTCATGTCTTTACTGCGTAGTTCGTATGTCGCGGTGTAACCGCTACAGATACATGGGACTTAAACATAACTGGGGAAATTTTAGGTATACCTCTACCCAATGTCCCAATATTACGGGATCCTGGGCTGATGTTCTGTAGTTCATGTATGTTGAGTTACCTTGCCCTTCTCTTCAAAACACATCACAATTTCACAAAGTACCTACTAACAAACAAACTACAACACGGCTATTATTCTCGGCCCGACCGAGTTGATCAGAGTTCCGTTGTTCGCCGCATTGAGCCAACTTGAAAGAGCTCGTCACATAAACGATGCCTCGTTCTGCTATTGTGTTGTTAACTAGCCAGTGGAACGTGGACCGAACGTAGAGAATGAACGGCAGTAGAGCTTTTTACGTACCTGTGGTGACTTCTGCGTTGGTATGTGGTCCTGGTACTTTTTATGAGCTTGGAATATTGTTAGGTTCTATTAATGTTCCCACTGCTGGGACACAGGCCTCCTCTCTGCGAGAGGGAGTGCGCCGTAATCCACCACGCGGGCCCAGTGCGGGTTGGTGGATGTCACATGTCTTCGAATTTTTGGTTCTAGGACATGCCGGTTTTCTCACAATGTTTTCCTTCACCGTTTTGTGAGCAGTAGTGATGAAATTATTTTACACAAAGTAAAACGCCTGCCTAGGTTCGAACCCACGACCTAATACTTGTAAGTCGGGGCCGTTACCACTGGGCCACCACTGCCTAGCTAAATGGCTCTATGCATTTCTCGCCGCATGGTATGCTGTTGTTTAGGAGCAACTTATTCCGAAATTAGTAATAACTAGTCGGTAAATAAGTGGTAGTAGTAAATAAATAAACAAATGATGCCTCTTTCTGCTAGTGTGTTGCTAACTAGCTAGTGGAACGTAGTAGAGCTTTGTACGTACTGGGGTGACTTCTGCGTTGGTATGTTGTCCTGGTACTTTTTTATGAGCTTGGAATATTGTAAGGCTCTTCGCGTTATCTTGCCACATGATAGGTACACTGTACTCCATAGTAAAAAACCAATCACGAAAGGTACGTAGGTAGATAAAATTATATGAATAAAGTATAACAAATAATTATTGAAAAAGATGTATGTATGATAGTCGCAAATTTGCTTCGATGCACAAATATGAAGACCTTTTTCCGAATTAATTATGCACAGATATTATATGTAGATATTGATCGAGAATTGAAACAAATAAGAATAATAACGATTAGGTATATGAAATGATCTATGCAGCAGTTTTGCAAAAGAAAATGTTATTTTTCTACATGTATTTCACAAGAAGTATCCGCTTCTCTTGCGAGTTCAGTGGCCATGTAAAATTTTGTAAGCATGGATGAACCTTCTTCAATTTATGTTTGTAGTTTTCTTTTCTCAAACAGCTTTGTTTGCATTCAAATTCTCAGATACGCCATTCTATTCGTCTGTAATATGTAAGTTCCAGTGAAGCATTCCTTTAAAAGATTCAAAGCGAGCATTCACACTATCAAATCAAATAAAATTCAATCCGATAGCTACGTAACGTGATAGTTTCATGAAATAGTTCAGAGCAAGTTCATATCGATAACTGGAACAGTATTGGCACTTCTGACAGTTTGCACAGACATCTATTGGAATACCTCTGTTTTTCAATCTTTGGAAATAGCTGGGAATCACATTGCAAAAGGTTCAAAGAAATTCAATTGAAATCTTGAGTCGTAGTTTTAGAAATAACCGTCCTTCTGAGCAGGTCGGGTAAAAAAGGGTTAAGGTCAAGAAACTTTAAAAGGGTGAATGAATGACATTATCCAAATAAAACTTTTTCCTTTTGATGCGTCTCCGCGGTTTAATAAAAAAAAATTCTCGGACGCCGAAATTATTAAATGAGTTCTCGAAATCGACTCTAACGATTTCGATTAAAATTGGTGGGGGCGAAAAGTCGATCTAGCTAGGTCACATATCTGTGAAAATAGAGCTCGGTCGCCCAAAGTTTAGAACAAGATGGCGACCTTAGAATAATGACATGGCGGCATGGAATTAGTAAGTACCTACTATCATGGCACCATGGAATTCTTTTATTTGCATTTTTATTAAATAATTAACAATTCATCAATTAAAATCACAATTACTCAAATTTAATTTATACCACTTTAATTATTATTATTTTATATTATTTTTAAATTTTAATTACTATAAGAATCTTAAAAAAAATTAAAAGATGTAATCGAAATTCTAATTAATTATTACGAAATGAAAAAATCCATTTAAAATTGTCTAAGGGGCCTCTGCGAGTTGGCTTCGGCCCTTGCAGAGCCTCGTAGTCGTACGCCTTCCAAAGGACCGGGACCCCATGGTCCCGAGATATGTAAACATAAACAAATGTAACAATATTTTAATCATTACATTGTATTAAATACATAATACTTGTAAAAATGTGCCATCAAATTGATAAAAACATGTATATTTTTTCTTTTCCAGTGCATGAAATAAAAGGCTTATTTATTTATTTATTTATCCTATACTATTAAATATGCATTCTCTATTTTTACCAGAGCAGAGCTCGATCACCCTAGTAGTTTAAATTAACTGACAATGCGTATTTATCAAAAAAATACAATAAAAAATGAAAATGATTTATTTCAGACGTTACAATAATGACACATTTTCTCGACACACGCTGTTTAATAAGCTCATTTCAAAATAAAACTAAATTACTAAAGGCACTTCAATCCAAGTACGTGTATTGTCATTCAAAAAGTCATTAATTTATAATACGAGTACATAATACTTGTCCGTTAATAAAAAGAGATTCTAGGTAACTGCCAAAAACCTCATTCATTCCTCTCAACTACCTAAAAAGTTACTTTTTTGTAGAAAGCCCTTCTGCCGTTTCCTATAATTCATGTGACTGGAACAGCAACATGCCTTCAACCACTCTGTAAATTTAAAAAAAACCAATACCCAATTCATTTAGGTACGCCAAAATTTCACATTGCAAGCGATCCTGAAAATAAATTGGAACGCGATGTAAAAGTCAATAAAACGCATTCACTCGTAAAGGTTTCTTTACGGGAAATTACAGAGCTGCCGTGTCGAAGAAATGATATTACAGGATCCGATACTGAAGGGATTTCATTGGTATTGGATATCGACCTTGTAAAAAGGGATGAATAATCTATCCGAATATCCGATTGGAGACGAGAATATGTGACACTGTGGTCGCTTTCACATAATCGAAAATCTGGAAATGAGCTGTTGGATATTGTCAGTTGATATTAAAGGGTACGCTAGCCGGTCACTCTTCCATACAAACGTAGTATGGTGATTACTCGTCTGTTTGACGGTGTACGTTCCAAACCAAAAGTTAAATCAATTTGTCTTGTCATTATCTAGTCCTTGCCTTGTATGGAAACATAGATGGAAAAAAAAAATTGTTTTGGAAGTTATGAGCGTCGCAACTTCCATATTTCAACACTAAGTTTAACTTGTATTTAGGCGTAAATAAATAACTTATGTAGTAAGAAAATTGCAAAATAGAAAGCGTACGGATATAGATAAATAAATAATTTATTCATTGGTCAAATAATTTTATTTTGAGTAAATAGATTCAGTAGTTTTGTCATAATATCTATACGGCCAAAGGTCTATTCATACAATTTTACGCGGTTGTTTTCGTTATAAATCATTTTCTATTTCACAAAATAAATTAATAAACTTAAAAATAAAAAATTGATAAAAAAATACAACGAAATAAATAAATAATAAGACTAATTAGTGTGCATATAGTTACACCCACCAACGAGTTCGAGCCGTCGACTAGTGTATCCATAAGCAAAGATTTAAATCGTAGATTTGGCCCTCTTACTAAGTCGCGCAAAAATTGTCGATACGAGTACTGAGAAGAGTGAGCTCGCACAATAATAATGGCATTCCCATGAAAGTCGCAGAGACTTGACTTTCATGGAAATGTCATTATTATTGTGCGATCTCACTATTCTCAGTATCGACAATTTTCGACGAAACAGAACCGCGACTATCTTTTGACGTGGCAAGGCCAATCTACGATTAAAATCTTTGGATTTAAGCAGCCCAATCTACAGAGAATATAGCTAATAAAAACTGGAAATAGATGTAATTGTAGATTGTTTCACAATTAAATGTTTATATTTTATGTTCTGTTGATACAATATAGTAAGTTATTTATTTCCATAAACCAGTCTATTTTTCGATTCATTGGTATCACGTAATATAGGTACCTGTTAGAGGAGTACGGTCTACCAGATTTATTCCGTGATACCCCTTTTAGAAAAAAGTGATTTGCGTGGGAAGCCTTCAGAAGCAAAGGGACATATATGGTTGTCGTTTTATGCAAAGCTCGAGTATTACAAAGAATTTAATATAGTAATGTGTGTATGAGTATAAAACATTTTACTACGCGTCACCATAGTGGCTGTTATTTACAAACTATCAAAGTTATCCTGACATAGAAGTATTTACCAACCAAAGAATTGATCAAGCTTTCAGTAAACGGTTTGTCAAGAACACAGTGATTTCAGTCTCTTTCAATCCGTAATTACAAGGTAGGACTGGTTGTTAGCGTGCGACGTATTTTACACCCTCTATTATTCTCTCACACACACATATCACCCTGTGTAATGACACCATATAACCTTCTGTGTAGGTCGGTCAGGGATTACCCTCACCTTTGGGAGTGTAGAATTTTCCTGAACAACTGTAAACTGTGATAGGCTCAGAGTTCGTTTGTTTACTCCTGACGTTGTGTTGAATTACGCTCGATTTCCACGTAGTTTGTTTACAAAGACCATAACACCCTTACGTGTGATTACTTGCTATGGTTGCCACTCACCAGTAGGATAGTTACTGGGTCGCCATCTTAGATGTTAGGTAGTCCTTTGGCCTCTCATTTCGTTGTCATTATTATGAAAAGGACAGATTGATTTTTATAGAGGTTTTATTTTGAATGTCAAGATTTCTTATTTTGGATATGAATGCTCTCACTAATATGAGTAAAGTTAGGACAAGATTATAGACATGAAAGAGTTAGTTAACCAACGTACTTAAAAAGCAGACGTTATTTATTACCAACTTAACTTTATGCTATGTATAACCGGGTACAAAAGGTGTTCCAGATGGAAAACCCAATAACACTTTGCCTGACCCGGGAATCGAACCCAGGACCTCGTGCTCAAAAGTAGCGCTGACGACCACAAGACCAATGTGGCTGTTATTTTATTATATTGCGGCTTACGGCTTCCACGCGAAGGAAGTCGCAAGCAGAAGCTAAATAAACCCCAATAAATATGTATGGCTGTACTGACGATATTCATGACATAACTCAGTGATTATTATAGTATGAAAGGAACAGTTAAAATAGTTCTAAGCTACCTCGACGGAGCGGCAGCAGGTTGTGGATGTCGAACTGTGTCACAAACTATGCTCCACCTCCTATCCTGCCAGTGTGCCCTAAAACATGCAGTTTCAGTGACCTGCGCCACCACTAATAACGCCGTCAAAATGACGAAGATTTGGGCCAACAATTTGAATAACCAACAATTTGCCAGCAACACGAAGAAAAAGAAGTAAAAATTGTTGCTAGTTTCATCTCTCTGCAACTTATTTATCTATAAAAAAGAACCACTACAATTATTTTCCAGTTGATCTAGAAACTTACAAAGAACATACCTTAACAATATTTTCTTCGTTCACTTTTATTCTTTTCTCTGTCGACTGCATACAAATTAGGTTACCATATTGAGTCCATTCGCACTGCAGCCAAGATGTTGATCTGATTAAGAAACCAGGTAGCTTAATGTGGAACGCCATTGAGCAGAAAATTGTTAGCCCTAAGCGAGAATATTTCAAATTAAATTTCTTTACTTTACGCAGACTTACACTGCGTTCGTCTAGTGGTTGCAAACGCTACTGCTAAGCATGAGGCCCTGTTTGATTCCCAAGTCGGGCAAAGTGTTATTGAGTTTTTTCATCGGGAATTTCACAGTAACAGCGCGTAGTCTGGATTTGTGTCCGGTTGGTGGCAATAGAATCGCCCCCTATTACATGGGACTTAAACATAACTGGCGAAATGTGGGTGTACTATTAGGTACACCTCTGCCTAACCCTTTGGGGATTACAGGTTTGATGTTATGTTACTTTATTGGAAAGTAAAGTCGAATCATTTATTTCAATTAGAGCATTTACTGGTACTATTTAATTATGAACAAGGTTGTTAGCTAGTTAGAAAGCTAGTAATTGCTATTCGAAATAAAGGTTTATCATATTTTGATTGTTAGGAGTACATTTTCCAGACGGTAGATATTGATAAACTAAATTTTTTTAAGTGAAAGCTGTAGGAGGAGCTTGAGCAATTTTTTGTATGGGGAAATCTTGTGGGTTCGCCTCACCGACATGCTAACATTAGCATGCTAACAGGATCTCTGTGGCTTAGAGTTAGTTAGTTTTTTAATTGAAAACTTATTTAGGCGCGTTGAGCATTTTTTGGGTGAACAAAAATCATGGAACACGCGACATCGTCACCTAACGCTTTCCATGAGCTATATGTATCGAACGAAAGACATCAACGCGAGAATCAAAAAGTTACTTAGTTTTCACTTCTATTGGCAGTCCCAAAGACTGCCCGATTTAAAAAAAAGTAATACTTGTGTTGGGTATGTGAGTATGTATTGTGGTGATAAACAAAACCTTAATTGACAATCGTGTAGAGACTGAATAAGTGGTAAAAATCTCTTTATCAACTGTCCTATCGCAGGTATGCTGGAAGATATTTTTTTTTAAATAAGCATCACCTTTGTACCTATTTTTTTGTTCCTTTCTTCTTCTCTGTTTATATGTATATACATAAACTGTTAAATAAATTAATAAAATACTAAAAGCACAGAAGAATACAAATGGTTCACTCCGCATTTTAGCTATGAGGCTAGTACGCGGCGGGCTTCACTTGTCGGGCCAATTCAGTGAGTGTAAAGTAGTCAAAAGATCTAAAAGTCACGCGAAAGAAAGAGAGGCAACTTATAGGAGAATATAACTGTAGGTAATCAGCGCTGTGCGACGTGAATTGCACTTTATTATGTCGTAGCAAGAGTCGCTTTTTATTTAAATGATTTTGCAGAGTAAATCATCTGTAGAGAAATTCCAAATGGAAAAACGCAATATTACTTTGCCCAACCCGGGAATTGATTTTGTCTTTCGATATCGATTTAATCTGTGTTAAAGGAACAAAAATTTGCAGCAGATACATGCGCATACTATTCTTTTTGGATTTTCGTTTTAATATTTTTGCCATAATCAGAAGCATATCCACCCAATATTATTAAAGCACTATGCCAAAATAAATTGTTAGTTTATTTAGGAAAAGAAAATATATTATACTCTTCTTCTCATCTTCCCCTAGTACGCAACTTGAGAAGGATCAAAATATAACGACCTTCAAGGCTTCAAGGCCTAAATAACATTGACAGCTCAAATAAATCAAAATAATAAAGAAATAATATCCTACTGGTGTAAGTGTTCGAGGTCAGAGGTATAAATCAGTGTTTTTATGTGGATAGGCACCGGATTAACGAATTTACATTTTAGTATTATTGCGTCCCTGTTTTATGGGAGACCGGATTATTTTGATAAGTTGAGTTTTTTTTCTTTCGTTCTGTTTAAGAGAAATGTAGGTAGGTATGTACTGTTCCTATGTTGAGATAGATTTTATCTATTTTGTAAGATTCTTGTTTCGCATTTTTTTTGTGAGTAATGAATTTGTTTAATAGTTTTCGTTTATAAATGCCTCATAGTAATTTTATTGAATACAGAATTCGTTACTTATTGAAAATTGGTTACATTATCATTTCGTAGCAATGCTACGCCGTAGCATGGCGCGTAGCACACCGGTCCGATTGTAATAATATTAGACGTTTAAACAAACCTTTTTTACAGTTCGTTCAACCAATTCTTACTTCTGTACCGTAGGCATATGAGTGGCATTAAAAGCAAAAAAGTGGTAACAATACTAACTGTTTACTGCAGCTGCCATTTGACCTGCCACCAACGCGATATAAGTCAAAATCGGTTGGACGGACTGTAAAAAAATTATTTAAATGTTTAATCTTATTTCAAATGGATTATACGTAAATAGGGTGTCAAAATAGGTATTGTGCTTTCACTAGCTCAATCACCAGTTTAATAAACATTCCGTATCTCCACACCACAGAGGCGGAGAGGCTCAACCTGCGGTTAACATTTATTACACCTTCCTTAAAAAGGGTCGTCATCAGCGGCCCGGATAAACTGCCAAGTTCCCATTCATATACAAGCAAAAAAAAGGTTGAGTATCCCTGCTAAACGTTCGTACGGATAGCAAAAACACTCTCGAAGATAGTCCTCCGAAAATAGTCCAACGTCCTCCAGAATTTTCTATCAGTACTCACAGTAATTGAGGCTTAAGTAGGTACGTCGCTGTTTTTGCCGACGGTATTTTTACAAGGGACTCAATAATTTGCGGACGGTACGCCTATCGAGCGTGGAGTGGTCTTGACCCAGTTACCAGCAGGTAAATAGCCACTACGGGGCGCTAGGGTTCTAGATCTCTGGGTGCCAGGGTTTCTTTGCAGCGTTGATGAGAGTAATACCTACTCTGTTGCTGTATTTTTTTTTTGTTTTCTGTCTTTTATCAAAGGTCGAGAAGCCTTCGGTGTATCGGTCTTGGAAACGTTGTGATGGTGTCATACTTAATAAAATTATCAGAACCAATTTTTTTATGACGTATCTTATTATAATATTTTGAGCCCTTAATACAGAATTGAAGAATGAATTCTGTATAACGTACTGATAATCAATATTCTCCGATGAGAAAGTGGTAAATTCAAGGTTATTATAACGTATGATTAGTTAACAGCACAATTATGATAAACGTAGGTAATTACTAGTTCGTAATTGCTGTCTTTGGTGGCTACATATACCCAATGTACTGTATTTTTTATGGTCTACATAATGAAGAGTATTCTTGTACAGCTTTATTGTTGACAAAAAAAGTTTTGGTAGTTGATACTAAGCTGTTTTACTGGTTTAAAGATAGAAAAAGCTTTAAAACAGTTTAGTATTCGCGTTGATTTAAACTAATGTTTGCGATAATTTCTCGAAAATGTTATAAAACGGGTACCTAAGGTTTATTGTTATTAGAACTACTTAGCAAACTATTACAACTACTTTCTTAGTACTAACAAATGCGTGCACTGACTGGACAGGTCCACTCAATCTGTGTGGCTCTTTCCTCAAAAGACTATTTCAGACACCAATCTACATGGTCTTCATATGATCTGACCAAAATTATGTCTGGACTTTAAAAGAGATCGTGACCTCTGAGTTTGTTTCGGCCTTTCTTCTCAGAATAGTCCGATAGAACGCCGACCACATCTAGTTTAAAAAAATATGATTGACGTGTAAAAGTGTTTGTTCAAATCCACACAGAAATAAAATAATTTATCACTTATCATTAAGAACTTATCACATACATTTCTGACAAAAAAAAATTATAAAACATTTTTTGCTCCTACCATATTTGTCATAGCAATTCGCATCTAGACGATTTGCTATAAGCAAACTTTATTTAATGCCTACAGGCTATTTTTGTAACATTGCTCAGTTTCAAGAGAGTTTGTATAAATTGTCTTCTTTTTTCTTCTTATCGAGGAACGATTAATTTAACTTTCTATATCAAAATTGAAATGAGATTTATATAAGCAGAGTTCATGCAAGATAAGATTAACTTTACGGTATACTTCACAAAGGTCGTGTGTGCTCGGTGGTCTCAAAGGATTAACATGCATAATTCAACCCAAAATTTATTCTCTTGCAAACTTCCTGAAACGTTTTTAACTAATCTACCGAATTCTTCCTGAAAGATTAAATACAATTCTCTGATGAATTCCGATGTAAGAAAACTCAAACACAACATTGATTGAAGCATAAAGAAAAAGCAACACATAAACAACAACATAATCAACATGAGAAATAACAATACAATACAAGGATTAAGAAACAAAACATGAATTTCCATTCGCAACAGACCACTTCCAACGCTTATAAAACGCCTCATACTTTTATGTTAGCCATCAAAACTGTGCCTCACGCACTTTCTCGGTACAAAATTCTAAAACACGCCACACAACAAGGTCACGTACGTAATTGATACGTTTTATGCCTCATAATAATGTCAACATAAACCTTAAGTAACTAGGATAACTTCATACTCTGTTCTTAGGTAGTCACATTCTGTCCGGCCCTCCATAAAACACTTTATAGGCCACTAAACCGTCCTTACGGCAGCAGCTTTCAAGCCAATTTAATCTTTAAAACTTTTCAGTTAAAGCTCAGTTTTATAGACGAGATTAAAAGGTCCTTATTTTTAAAGGGTTTGCTGGACGTATTATCAAAGTTTTTATTATAATTCAAAGGATTTTAAGATGTCTAGTAGTCAAACATAGGCGTGTCAGTTTATGATAAGAAACAAATATAAATTAATTCAGAAGACTATCAAACAGTACATAATTTAATTAGAGAAAATACTGTACATTGGTAAATTATTTGTGAAATAGGTAACATAAATTATTATTGTAACAGTTTGAAAACGCCTGCTTGTTGTATCATAAAACTTGCGAATACGATCCTACAATAAGTTGCTAAGAATATATTTCAAGGCGCGTAAAATAAATTTAATAAGAATGCCAGTGGCCCGTGAGGCCGTGACGCATTTTATTACAACGCTCTTGATTTAATTCCATGAAAATGAAAACGTTTTGAAGAAAACTAAATGAAGTGAATCATTGAGTAATTGTTTAAACTTTAATCTAATTTACAGTTATCTTTTGAAGTGTCATCCAAATTTATTTAAAGCTTTAAGTAGGTATAAAATGTATTTTGGGAATTTTCTCAAAGCTCCCAGGAATAATTTAACTTGAAACATCTTAAGAGCTTAATGAAAAGTTCGTTCTTTGAAATCAATACACCGCCGTGTTAGGTTGCTATTCAATTTATTTCAGGAGCTTACTTTTCATTACAATGTCACCTAAGTAAAAAGTGAAAAAGACTAATTAAATTACAACGAATGGTTCGCTTTTTCCTTTGGCCTCTAAAAATCTTTTCGGTATGTAAAAAAAATCTTTACACAGCCTTAATATCGGAGCTCAGAGCTAAAACTGGCCATATCTCTCCAAGGAAGATATCCATGCAAATCCCGCCTACCTGCGACTGAATAAACTCATTTTCGTTGGCTTATTTGATTGAAAAAATATGCACGCTATAAGGGGAAAATAACTTGATTATACAATGGGTAGGTAATAGAATATACACGTATAGGTTGACTACCCCTTCTCCCCTTGTCAGGGGTAGGTAACCTCGGTCCGAAGGACTCGGCTCTCGTGATGTGCCGACGTGACGAGAATGTATAAGAAATTGGGTTAGGCTGGCTACATATTGGGCAACTCTGGAGGCGAGTGTGTCAACATTTTCGGATTTATGGATACAATTAGAATTTGTGAATAGAATGCAACGCTAATTCGGTTATTCATCACGTGATTCAATACGTGCCTACCAATTTATGAAGCTTTTTATGTGGATTGGAAAGTGTCACAGTGTGATAGTGTATGTGTGTGATAGTGTGTGTGTGTGTGTATGTGTGTGTGTGTATAGAGTCTAGGTGTGTGACCTCAGAAAAAATGTTGTCTCCTATAGAGATTTTGTGGTTAATTAAAGTATTTATTGATCCAGACCGTGTAGTCTAAGCATATGGTTTCTTTGTCACGTCTTAAATACTGGTAGCTATCGCCCGCACTTTAATTTTACGTTATAGCCAAGTCATAGCATATTGACGCCTATTTGGAGGCGTTAGTCATACAGTATAGAGCGCGTCACGTAAAAAGAACGCTAGCCGTTTACCTGCGCACTGAGCGATTTATCGATTCCAGCCTATTCCATAGTACTAAGTAGCTAATAAAGTACCTATTATGAATCTACAATAAAACAGTTACACTTATATTATAAAACCAATAGCCTATTACTTTAGGATATGACTGTACCCATGCGCAGACACATCCCCTGCACTGTCGCTCAGCGTTCTTTTTACGTGACGCGCAGTGTACTTAAGTTACTGGTACCTACAATATCAACTCATTATTTTTAGAATTGATTTATACGTTTCACTTTTTATATCTTTAAAGGGTGGCATTAAAGCCTCATATTAGCCTTCACGGGTGGTGATATACGAGTATGTGTACATCTGGCGCACTGGCTAATATCACAGTCTAAACATCATACAGTCGTTTCACGAAGACGTCTAGACAGAGCAATCGTGCGGGCCGAGACGGGTACCGAACTGCTTACGTTGCGGGGCGTGAGGGGCGAGACGCGTACCGAACTGCTAGCTGTCGCGACGTTGTCGGCATTTACAACGAGATCAGAGGCGATTTCCTACTGTAGGTTTGTATACTGTGCTAATATTGTATTTGTTGAAAAAAATTTAGGAGTTACCCCATGTGTAACCACCCTAAGGCAATCTACACACGAACGACCAGGTTATTGCACGTACGATTTTTATTTTTAACAGATTACGTTAGCCAGTCTACCCTTTAAAAAGATTACCCAGACGATAAAGCCAATTTCACAGTCGCCTCTTTAGAACAGACCCTTATTGGATTCTAGGCCAATTGTCTATTACTACTTATTGAATTGTTATCTGGGAGAATAGGATAATCTCCTTACGTTCTTTTAAAGTCTCTTGAGGGAATAAGCGGCTGAAAGATCAAAGAAAGATACAATACAGGGTCAAATTAAATTACCTAGCAAAACTCCGGTATCGTAATAAACATGATAAAACAAAAATAGTTTGGAAAATCCAAAAGTGCGGTATTATTGTACTAACGTACTACCTCAATGTATTTTAGTTAGTATTTTATTAATTATAATTAAACTACTTTGAATAAAAGAGCCATTTTCAATACGGTTCCTTCTATGGATGAAACGAATTTATTAAAAAAAAAAGGGAAATAATAAGTGCAGCAACAAAAGTTTTCTTTAGCACCTGCAACCTAGCGTCTTTTTTTATATGTAGGCTACGAGTTAATAGAACAGCTTCAATTATATTAATTCATCATCTTTACTATTCCAACAGAATATCAAAAAACCAGCGTCAATTTACAAAAGTAAATTAATATGACTCAGCTACCGATAAATGTATTTACTTCTGAATTGATAACTCAGCGACTAATGTTGTAAGTGAGCTACTTTATATATTCTAGAGATTCAACATCTGTCTGCTAATAAAATCAAATTCCAGCCTCAAAATTAGCAATCAAAGTTTTTTATTCAACAACTAAATTAATAAATCATATTCTTTTTTCGTGAAAATTAGCAACACAAGCGAAAGAATATACTGTGCACACGCTAAAGTTATAAAATTTAAAAAGAAATTACGTAAGGCGACAACCTCATTATACACCGGCTTGTAGTTAATAGGTTGAATCTGAAAACCGAATCGGGGCACCCCGACTTTACGTAGTCTTTTGGCTCCTACCCCTAGAGTGTATATAAAAACCGGAGGCGCGGAGGGAGAGCAACCCCCGCCCGCTGTAACAAAGCATAGGCACCCGTGCGAGCCGTAGCGGCTGAGGCTGGTCGCCGGAGGCGACCAGCAAGCCGAAGCTGCGGAGGTGAGCATGGGTGCCTATCCTTTGTTACGTAAGGGCGAAGGGGTTGCACTTCCCGCAGCGCCGGAGACGATGCAGAAGCAACTTACTGTTTTGAGGTTAGGTTAGGTAGGTAAACCTATGCTACTGCCATTTAAAATTATCTGATTTATAAATAAAATGGTTGTTTAGTTTTAATTTTCCCTAAGGTGTGTCCAAACACAAACAAACACAGAGTTGCAGATGTTTGTTTTTGATGACAATATAAAAATATTGTATGACTTGATTATTGTCAAGTCATCAATTACATAAGGTAACATTATAAATAGATAGGCGAATACATGAAATTAGAGCTTTCATTGACCATTATTTGATGACAATAACACGGTAATTTTATGTTCAAATATAGTAGATTCAGTCATCAATTAATTTGCTAACGTATAAAAATAAAGGTGACTTTAAGAAATTAGAGTACGTTGATATTATTTTATAGATGCAGTTGATACACTTATTAGAAGCTGGCAATGCGTAGACATATCAAAAATTTTGTTGCTTAAGAATTATCACCATGCTGCGTCATATTAACAGTGGCTTGTTTTACAATATATGGTCGCTTGAAAATCATTTATTAGACGCTAAAAGTTTGTCGCTGACCTATTAATTCATTAGACAACTAAATATATTTGAAGACGAGAATGACATTTTAAAGAAGCTGCATTAATTAGCACCCAAAAAAAAATCGACTCAATTAATTAATTTTATCGCAAGCTACAATGTTTTCAGGTTTCATACATTGACGGACAGGAATTTTTTTCGCCCTTCATCACTAAAACTACTTACCACATTACTCACAATTTTCTCTTCTTTTTCCAGATTATTCGAAGAAAACCAAGATCTGCTAAATATGTTCGAGAAATTCCGCCAATGCCGGACGAAGGAAGAACAAATCAACTCGATGGAGCTAGCAGAACACGCCAACAACGTTATGAACACCCTGGATGAAGGCATCAAAGGTCTGGATGACCTGGACAACTTCTTTGGGTACATACACCAAGTTGGGGCCAGCCATAGAAGAATACCTGGATTTAAAGTCGAGTATTTTTGGGTATGTTTCCATTCTTTTATTAATTTATTTAGTAGACAGGCAATTTACCGTGAAAACCGTTTTCGCCAAAAATTCTGACACTGTTTACCAAGAGAAGCATCAATTATATTTTAATTCGAGAACCTAATGGTTCTTGACTAGAATGAATAGTTCTGCCGATCCGTTTATGTAGCACAAAGATTTGGTGAGGCATGAGTACAAAAAAAAACCTCGGGCAGTCTTTGGAGACTGCTGATAGAAGTGAAAACTAAAAAAATTTTTGATACAACGTAACGCCATCTAACGAAAATGTCAGGAATTTATGTGGCTTGCTGTCAGTACAAGAACGAAAGCTGTAGCTCCATCGAAAAATTCAAAAAAAAATAAAACAGAGTGCGCTGTCAACAATATTCCTACTCTCCCTCTGCCTTACGAATTTTCGATCAGGTCACGTGTCTTGACGTGAGTTTAACATTTTTTAACAGTCCCAAAAAAAAGTGCACAACGCCGCTAAATAAGTTTTCACTTCAAATTACCATTCAACATGGCAGTGCTGCCAGTCTTCTGGGCACGTTTCCGGATGACTGTGATGCGGACGAATACTTCGAGGCCTCTGTGTCCTTTTGTTTTTGTATTTATTTGAAGAGTTAGTTAGTTAGTCATTTAATTTAGTACTTCATGTAAATAGATAGTTGTGTTTTAGTGGTATGAGGTACAGGGTGTAAAGTTCACTCATCCACCATAGAAAAGGGAGGATCTTCCAACCAGACGGGTTGTTATGTCTGGCGGGCAACTGCCCGTAAGTTGATTTCGGATAGTCTTTTCTATGATTTTCGCTCGGTAAACTCTAACTGCGCGATGCAGGAATTGTGAGAGGTCATGTCTTCGCTGCGTAGTTCGTATGTGGCGGTGTAACCGCTACATGTTAAATATTGTAAAAGTAATATCTAAGTTATTTTGATGTTTTTAGGGTTCCGTAGCCAAATGGCAAAAAACCCTTATAGTTTCGTCATGTCTGTCTGTCTGTCCGTCCGTATGTCACAGCCACTTATTTCCGAAACTATAAGAACTACACTATTGAAACTTGGTAAGTAGATGTATTTTGTAAACCGCATTAAGATTTTTACACAAAAATACAAATAAAACAATAAATTTTGGGGGTTCCCCATACTTCGAACTGAAACTCAATTTCTTTTTTCATCAAACCCATACGTGTGGGGTATCTATGGATAGGTGTTCAAAAATGATATTGAGGTTTCTAATATCATTTTCCTCTAAACTGAATAATTTGCGCGAGAGACCCTTCCAAAGTGGTAAAATGTGTGTCCCCCCCCCTTTAACTTCTAAAATAAGAGAATGATAAAACTAAAAAAATATATGATGTACATTACCATTTAAACTTCCACCGAAAATTGGTTTGAATGAGATCTGGTAAGCAGTTTTTTTTTAATACGTCATAAATCATAAGCCGCTATTTACCTTTAACGAACTACAAGAACTTTTATATTATGTTACTTGCTGCTACGGAACCCTTCATGGGCGAGTCCGACTCGCACTTGGCCGCTTTTTTCATCTTCGTCACTTATAGAATATGATATTCGTCTGTACTTACTTAGCACACCCACAGGATATTACAGATGGGTTGGTTAAAATTCATTCTGTATACCCATTGTATATATTGTTGTTATTATTTAACAACAATATACAGGGTGTTTAAGTAATTGCGTGCCATAGCTTACGGGTAAGTTCAGTATCGATAAAGGAACCGAGGAAAAATAAAAATATAATAATAAAAAAAATTGCTAGATCGTCTTTTTTAATTGGTAGGTTATTTTGAAGGAGATAAGCACGCTAAAGTAGGAAGAAGAAATACTTGGAATTGTAATTTGCGTACCTCTAGTTATATGGAGAAGTTCCTTCACCCGGGCGTTATCGAAGTGTTCAGGCCTAGGTATTTCATTGCGTTCGATAGTAGGTAGGTACGAGTAGGTAGCTCTAGGAAATTATGAATTACTTAATTAGAAAATTGCTTAATATTTTAAGCAATTTTCTAATTAATTCTAAACGATCGCTATTTAATTAGTAGGTTAGGTAAGCTACTACATTAGGTTCATCTTATGATAATGTTCGGTATTTTTTATTTTTTTATTAAGTATTTTATTTTTATTTTTTACGGGTTCCTTTATCGATACTGAACTCACCCTGAAGCTATGGCACGCAATTACTTTAACACCCTGTATACAATGCTTGTGACGGCAATATTCTTTGAAGTTATAAATAAAAACAGCAACCGTAAGCTCGTAAGAAGTTCTTGTATATGTTCTTGATGTGTTCTTGTGTATTATATTTTACTTTACCATCGAAACTTCCGGCGTTTACCTAATAATAATGAACAAACAGAATAATCCTCCCATTTAATTTTAAATTATAATTTCATAAATAGCTTTTTCCATGTATATGAGGGAATCCGGAAACACTGGCTTTAAACTTGATTGATTTTAACAAAGTAACGTTATTATTTTTAAGTGGCAAGCCTACTTGAAAATAATATTAATATAATATATAATATTCAATTATAATTCCATTTCATCGTATTTTCTGCTATGAAAACTCTCTCTTTCTCGAATAATTGAAGCCTTTTAAGTGTTCTTGGCAATGTACATAATCGCTATTTATTGAATCCATTTTTAATTTTTTTTCATTATCAGAAGACGAATGCCTCGTTGGACTAGTGGTCGCAAGCGCTACTGCTGAGTATGAGGTCTTGGGTTCGATTCCCGGGTCGGGCAAAATGTTATTGGGTTTTCCCATCTAGAATTTCTCAGTAGCAGCCTGGGAGGATTTGTGTCTGGCTGATGGCAATAGGCTCGCCCCCTATTACATGGGACTTAAACATAACTGGTTCAATGTGGGTGTACTATAGATGCTCCTCTGCCTAACCATTCTAGAAATACAAGCGTGATGATAAGTTATGTTAATATCAGAATAATTAAACCTTTTTCGAGTTGTAACCCAGTTCTAGAATCAGGTAAAAAAAAAACATATTCTTAAAACAGCGATACTCCAATGAAATAAATCCAGCAATGATTGGATTTATTGAAATTTTGTAACCGAAGTGTATTCAGCTTCAATTGCTGTTGACTTTTCTGTAAATCCTTTTTGGATATCCTGTTAGTATTCATAGTATTAATTAAAACTTTGTCTCTGATCCTCAAAGGATAAGTGGAGAAATCGGAAACTTAGTTTTCCTGAATTTGACAAACACCTTTGCAAGTCGTGAATTGCTAAAATATTAGATTCAGTATTAGCATAATTAGCTTATAAAGTTTCCAATGCTTGGCGGGACGTACAGCAGGATGGATGGTGAGTATAAAGGCCCTTTATTCACTCAGAAACCTCGGTCACTGCTAATGTATTAAATATTATATTAAGTAACTATGCCACGTCCTCGCAAGGTGTTTGTCGATTATTGCGGTCAACAGCTGTCCTTTATAGCTTTATCGGAAGGGTGAGCTAGGGCAGTGAAGTAAATGTAGCTCAACGATATTTAATATACTTAGTACTAACAGCTACGACGGACTTTATAACATAATATTATCTACACTAATATATAATATACATAAAGAGAAAAGATTTGTATTTCAGTTTTTAATAAATAAAGTCAAAAACTACTGGACCGATTTCAAAAATTTTTTCACCAGTAGAATGCTTTATTATGTTAGCCTAATAATATTTAGTTGATTTATTTCTCATGTCAGTTTCACTTTTAAATCATATTTTACTATCTGTGTTCAACTGCCATGCCGTGACAGTTGTCATTATACTATGACAACCGTCTTTTTTTTTTTGAAGAAACATATTTGATATTCCGCGGTCGAACTGAACGGATTAAATCCGAATATTTCTACGCAATCTGTGTTTTATTCAAGTAACATAAGCTATAATGTATAAGGATAAGACGCGGGTGAAGCTTTTGGCGGAAGCTAGTTAGTAAATATGGCAAAGTAAATTATTTGCATACTATTAATAGAATCAAGTTTTTTTTCTAACTGAACAGACAGCTGTGCTGCTGGGGAGTTTGTTGCGCCACTTCTTCTTCCCAGCCAAAGCACTAGGAAGTGGTGAAAGGCGGGCGTTTTTGGGGGACTGTCTTATGTAATTTTGACGTTCGAAAAGTGCTGATTCTCAGCCTAGTTTGAATAAATGACTTTTGAATTTTGAAAAAACCTGTCACGCAGTTGAGTAAAATGGACATAAGACACGTGCGGAATCCAGCCTGAGGACATTTTTAGGAAGTTTACAAAACTGAAAAAGTGATGTTCTCTCAACAGAAAAAACTGAATCTCGATGCCTCTTATCTCATCATTAACTACATCTTTCTATCTTCTATATACAATACAAATTAATTACCGTGCTTTAGTTTCGCAAAAAACTCGAAAATGGCTCGACCGATTGTGATGAAACTTTGGTAAGTTGTTGTGTACGCGCCGGAGAAGGTTCCTAACAAAGAAAAAGGAAGCCAATGCGGGGATTATCTAGTGTCTAGTAAAAATTTGTTCATTAGTTCACTATATCTTACTCAATAATAAAAGAGTTCCATGAACCGGAAGTTTTATCAACAATTGCGACCCCAATTTATTTGTTCTACTTCACCACAAATGCCTCATTCATTTATAATGAGCTTCACCCCACAAAACGGTAGATTCCCCCACATTTCAACCACATCATAATCTCCCAATAAATTATTAACTCCAGGGATGAACCATTCATCAAATTCGTATATACCATAAATTGAAAATGTTGAATTGAACTGTCTCAGTAATTGCAAAGTTGATTGCATTTATATCCAGCTGTCGAACTGGGTGATTCACTACCTGTGTCATGTTTTGGATAGTTTTTGAATTGATTGGATTTCTCTCAAACGGTTGAGGGATTTCGTTATTTTTAGAGCCTGTGTACACGACGTGTTGCGGCGCCGCACCGCAAAGATTACGCCGCATTGGCGGTCACTCGGGCGCCGCGACGCCGTAGCTTTTTTATGTATGCCGCAGCGGCGCCGCGTTGCACAGCGCGTAAATTAAACAAGTGACAGTGACAATGCAACGCTCACGGCACCCTAGCCGGGCCGAGGCAGCGACACTAGAGTGCCACAAGAATACTCGCGGCACTCTATACACTTCGATTAATTTATCAAACATCTGTGTTTTTGACAACGCACAAACAACTGAGCGGTGACGCTCCGGTGTCGCAACGCGCGACACCGGAGCATACACATCCGCGCATACGCGGGCTGCAAGTCCGGTGTACGTGCTGTGCGACGCCGGAACGCACCGTGTGGCATACCATAGATAAGAGGCTATGAGAACCATAGTGGCCTAACTACTTTTTTTACAATATTGAGTATATGATTTATTCCAGTTGATTAAAAAAAAATACTGTTTTTGTAATAGATGGTACTCAAAAGGCTTGTCCATTGAATTATGTATTCTGAAGAGTGCTAGTTAATTTAAAAAAATACTGGTTTTGGTTTCCTATGGTACTCAAAAGGCCATGTCCATAATGAATTAGGCCACTATGGTTTTCATGGCCTCTATGTAGGACGCCGCAGCGATACCGCAACGGCGCCGGCGCGGCGTCGCGCCGCCGTCGCAACGAATCGTGTGCACAGGCTCATAGGCTCCAAAATGTCTATGGGATACTTATTTTATGTAGCGGGTTCTTTCTCATATAATCTCTCTCATCTCTCCTCACGTAAAGTACTGGTACTCTGCTGCATCTGGTTAGACTGGAAGCCGACCCCAAAATAGTTTGGAAAAGGGTAGGCAGATGATGACGACAAATATCTCTCTAGCATCCGCATCCCAATTGCGTAACGCACTTGCGATTGCAAGTGCGAAGTTTGTAGTGCAGTTGCGATCTTTCGGATTGTGATTACAACTCGAAAGATTTTGAAAGTTAACCTATTTTCATACGTTTGAAAAATTCGTGAGGTCGACAACGTAAAAAACGACATGAACATTGTTGAATTGTCAAAATTTGGGGGCCTACCACCACCACTAAAAGCAGTATTATTTTAATCTTACTTCAGTGGGGGAAAGAGGAGGTGCTATACGTTCTGTAGAACTTCATCTCTTTACCACACTAAAGTAATATTAAAATAATACTGGTTTTAGGGGTGGTGGTAGGCCCCCTGTAGTGCCATTATTTGTGTGACGCAATTAAGCTGCTGGTTATTCTCAGAATTATCTTCCTCATGAAACTTGTAACTCATGAACTTACTTTAACCAGTTTGTGCTGGTAGCCGGTTTAATTTCCAACAATCTAAAACTCGTAAATCATTTACTTTTTATTAACTCAATCGATTTTCGGATATTCAATGGGGATCTAAATTCACAGCCAACCGCACTAACCCTAACACCCTTTCAAACTATGTCACTACTGTCACTAGCCTCTCCCACGCTTCGTCATCCAATTACAATGACATGAAAACCGCAGACACAGCAGAGGGTTGAAGTCTTCTTCCAAAAACTATAAATTACATTACTTCGTACGTCCCTCGGTAAAATATGTACATAAACGACAGAGAAAAGAGACGGACAGAAGTTCCATCAAATCCTACGCTATTAAACGAGCAATATTTGTATTTAAATATATTTGTAATCACGTTCTCGAAAACGGCTCTAACGATTTCGATGAAAGTTGCAATATAGTTACGGGGGCGAAAAATCGATCTAGCTAGGTCTTATATCTGGGAACATTAGTTTTCTCTGTATTTTCACCCGAGTAGATCACGGTCGCTCAAAGATCAGAACAAAATGGCTTCCTTAGAATAAGATGACATGGCAGCATGGAATCCATATGCGTATTGTATAATTATCTGCCTGAGAGATAATTTTCGACGTCATGTGAAGCCAATTCAGAGGCCCGTGGGCGGCTTTAAAAGTCAAGTGACACCAGGTTAGGGCCAGGACACACGGTGTGGCACCGCACCGCACCGCATTACTCCGCACCGCACTGGCGGCCAAACGAGCAGTGCGGCGTCGCAATGTTCTCACGGCGCCGCTGTGGCACCGCAACAGGCTTGGCGTGCACTCTTGCCTATGCTTTATAAACAACTGAGCGGCGCCGCTGCGGCACCACACTGCTTGCACCCCTCCCCGCCTTGTCTGCCTCGCGCCGTTGTCCGGTGCACCTGCGGTGCGGCGCCGGAGCGGTGCCGGACGTACCGTATGGCATACCATACATTTTTATAAGTAGGAAACCGTTGCGGCACCGCTCAGGCGCCGCGCCGGAGCCGCACTGCACCGTGTGGCCTGGCCCTTAGTCACAAACCACACGAAAAGAAAAATACTATTTATTCGGCATCGATGTAGGCGTGAAGTTGATTTGATACCTGAAAGGCAATTCCCGCATTACGTTTAAGAACTTTGGCATTCTAATCTCAGTCTGAATGTGTCAAAAATAAAAGTTTTTGACGTTAATTGTCGCTGAGATAAGATTGCGACTAGAATTTGTGGGTTTTTGAATAAAAATAAAATTTATTTCAGACTATTTAAATGTCCATATATTTTGTTAATAATACATTATCTAAAAATAATTGATCATTTGAAAAAGTACAAAATATCGTAGGCAAATTCAAAAGTCATTTATTCCAATTGGGCTGAGAATCACCACTTTTCGAACGTCAAAATTACATAAGACAGTTCCCTAAAAACGCCCTCACAGTAGGCACTATTTACAACTGTAGTATGTATATGTCTCGGTTGTTCCATTATTCTTTTGTTTTACCGTCATTAACATCTTGTACCGAGTGGGTTTTCTGAATTTTCTTTTACCCTACTTAAAGTCCGTCTATTTCTGGAACTTCCGGAAGTGACCCTCGTCCCTCATTTCCGGTTATGAAAGCCCTCTGACCTAACCCTTTGACTTATCCACGTTTGAATTAAAGTCCGCGCCACCACAGTTCCGTCCGGAGGAAAATTGTGGAAGTACATTTTTTTAAATGCAATTTGATGCAATGACATAGACGTCAAAAGGCCTTCAGTGGTGGCGCGAACTCTATCCATAAATAATCTGTTATTGACGTGGTTTAAAATGTTTTCAGTAATGAATACATTTTATATACTTTTTAGATGTTGCCATTGTTGTTTAATAGAATTTTCTGGCTCAAAGGGCGAGTCACTTTATTTACGGACGTATTTTTAGACATGTATTTTTTTAGGTTTCCTAAAATGGACGTGGGTGTCTGGGTGGGAACTGATATATATTCGATGTTACATATTTTTGTCGTGTTAAAAATAAAGTATCAATATTAAAGGATTAACATTATGTTTCTTTTTCACAGAAAATCGAAGCACCGTTCCTAGCAGCCGTGGAGTCGACTTTGGGCGACCGTTACACACCAAACGTGGAAAATATCTACAAAATTACCATCAAATTCATACTAGAAACGCTCATAGAAGGCTATGAGGCTGCTGGCAAGCATGCCACGTGAGCTCAGCCATGTACAGAAACAAATGACACATAATAGAACTGAAAAACTTGAACAAAATCACAACTCAAACATTAGTCTTCTATTGGAAAATAACCGAAAATGCAGCAGCCATGTTGGAAACTTTAAAATTGGAACCTTCATTCCAAATTCAAAGATTCGAAAAAAGCTGCAAATAAATTAATGTCAATTTAAACGAGATTTTAAAAAGTGAAGTGTACAGACGTTTATAAATGCATCGTGAATTATGTGTATAATGTGAATAATTCTATAATTGTGTATAGTTGTCACTGTTCTTTTTCGCTCGTCTGTATTTAGACTGGGTTAGTGTAAAATGGGACTAACAGTTCAGTAAGGGAACATTAACTGAGTATTAGAGCGCTTTTTTTGAATAGAAACATAATTTTAATAATAGGAACAAAATGTAGATAAAAATAGGAAAAAAAACATGTGTGTTAAATTAAGAAATTTTAAACCAAATAACTTTTTTAAATGTCGCAAAACGCTTGTTAGTACTAATTTAACGATAATCATTATTTATTTCTAATGATATTCTTCTTAACGTCCTTAATGTTGGCTGGACCAACTATTATTGTATGTTTTATTATTTAAAATTTAATAATTCGGCATAATTATTGTTAAATTGCGTCTTCCGTGCGTGAATGTTGTAATATTTAGCATAAGTTTTAAATTCAAGAATGTATTATAGTTATTATTTAATCAACATGTTGGTTACACGGAATATTTGTTTTCCATTAATTATTATATCATTAAATTGAATTAAAAGCGCTAATATTGAGCACATAACAGTATATTTACTAGTTTATTAAGTTTAATATTTTTTGTACTTATTTCTTAAGGATTTTCAGAATACCTCTATGCACAAAAATGTAAACAAACATAATAATAATATTATACAATCCCACTCTACATGTATATTTTCTGACAAAATCTTATAAAAAGAAAAATAATGTAGTACATTATAGTACTTGAATTTTTCACATAAATTTCATACAAAAACATTATTTTGTACGGCTCAAAAATATGTATAAAAATTGCGCGATGTATAAAAAGTTCTTATCAGCCATAAAATAAAATTTTTATGTAAAAATATTAAAAAAAAACTTCGTTAAAAACTGTGTTTGTAGTAAATGAGGAGCTGAAACAAGCTACATTAAAAGTTTTCCTTGAAACTGGGTCAGGTTTGTCCTTTTATTTCAACTTGAGTGTATGGCTGTACTATGGAAACTTTAAGAAGTTCCACTCTGTAATTTTGTCCGTTTAGTTGCAAGTTTACAACTATAAATTGCGACTGTTTTGTCTTTTTAGTTATTTACAAGTAGCTTACTTACATTATTTAAAAAAAAAAACGACTGCTCGCGCGCTGTTGGTCACAGTTCTAACCTAACCTATGTATTTTAACAACCAAGTTGCTCTCAGAAATATTTTCACCATTTTATAATTATCCGTGTTTTCGCAATATCACTAGAGTTTTAGCGAAAATTCGAATGATCAAATCATCCTACCTACTACTTATATGTATATAAATAAAGTTGAAGTGTCTGTTTTTAATGTCCAAACAACAAATTTTCACTAAATGCATATGAAAGTCACGCTAGGTACTTAGTATAACAAAAAACAATATTTTTAATTTTTGTCTGTGTGTCTGTCAGTTTGTTCTGGCTAATCTCCGAAACGCCTTGACCGATTTTGACGGGATTTTCACTGGCCGATAGCTGAATTTATAAGAAGTAACTTAAGCTACATTTATTTTAGAAAAAAACCACGCGAGCTTGTCTCGTAATAAAAATAACAGCCTCTTATAGTATGAATTTCGGTTAAGATAATACACTGACGTTTTTTCTGAACCAAAATTAAGTAACAAAGAAAAAGAAACGACATAATATAGCCTACGGGCAAGACAGCTAATTAGTGGAAAATCATAACGAATATCTTACCTGCTGTATTTTTTTCTTTAGTTATATTTTTACCTTAGCGCACGTGTATTGACCACTGGGTATTTCGCTTCTAAGATATAAATATGTCTAGATAAACAGTCAAAGCTGTCAACTCGTCGAAAAAAAAAAGCGTCCAACTGTTGGCCGCTAAATGCACGCACATTAGAAAAGCACAATGACGTACACAAACGTAACTGTCACGCACACCAGCATAACAAATTTGGCTTGTTTGTATTAGTTCTTTTGCAACAGTCTATCTAGACATATAAATAATTTAATCAAAGTTTCGCTCACTATATACAGGGTGGACCAAATTTTTTTTGTGAACTGTATTTTTGGTCCAGCCTGTATATAATGGTTAAGTTCACAATGGTGCATGTTGACCTGAAAGTAACCAGTTCACTCAAGACTTGAAGAATTCCAGATTTTCCTGGTAACAGACTCCAGCAGGAACTTCCACTTCTAAGACAGTGCACAAAACAAGAGGTAGAACAGTTTTGTCTTACAGAGGTATGAAGAACAGGGTGTAGATTTCTTCATCCTCCATAGACAAGGGAGGATCTTCTGACCAGACGGGTGTTGTGTCTAGTGAGCTAAGGTTGATGTCGGGATGTTGTTATGCTAGTTGCGCGGATAACTTTGCTTGCGAGATGCAGGATTGGTTTGTGACGTCAGGTTTTTAATGCGTAGTTCGTACTTATGTGACGTTGTAGCTGCTGCCATTATTTTGTCTTGAGTCAGAACAGATTTGACAGATTTTTGCTAGTGTGCTGGTCTTTTTTAGGTCATCATCATTATCATTTCAGCCAAAAGACGTCCACTGCTGAACATAGGCCTCCCCCAAGCACCGCCACTTCGACCGATTTTGTGCTTCCCGCATCCAGCGGATCCCTGCGGTCTTCACAAGGTCATCGGTCCATCTTGTGGAAGGCCTTCCAACGCTACGTCTTCCGGTACGCGGTCGCCACTCGAGAACCTTTCGGCCCCATCGGCCATCTGTTCTAAGAGCAATGTGCCCTGCTCTTTGCCACTTAAGTTTGGCAATTCTTCGAGCTATGTCGGTTACCTTGGTTCTCTTCTCTCTTCATTTTTTAGGTAATCTCATGGTAATCTATGAAGAGTTGTTGTGACTGGAGTCTGTCTACACACAGCCTTAGCGGCACGAACAATGTAATTTAGTGAGCCTGGTTTAATTTACATAAGCTTACAATATACAGGAAAACGCCGGGAGGGGACGTCCTCAGAGGACATTTTGGTGATGTTCTTCAGAAAAGTCATGTATGAACGTAAATGAAACCAAAATCCTTAAATAGATACTCCTGTAAGGATTTTAGCTGGTTTTGTGTACCCCCATAGGAAGAAGGCGTGAGTTTATGTATGTATCTACAATATACAGTTATATAAGTATCCCTTGATTATTACATTACCATCTGAATTAAATCCAATCATAATTTCTATTAGTGATTATAATTTGGCAATATTACCAATATCATATTAGAACTCCTCACCTTATTAGTTGCTAATTCAATTGATTTGCGAGTAACATTGAGAGCTAATTATATCGGAATTAGGTGGTTGTCTGATATAACATGATATTCGGAATCAAATTATACTTCTAATGATGCATTGTCAATCTGTCCTTCTTCTCGCTCTTGACAGAGTAGTCGTGGGCATAATGATCTTTGTCCAATTGCAAGTGTAGTCGCTAGTCGTTGCCCGCCCCACGATCTCTCTCCATCTGGTTCTGTTACATGACAGTCTGACGCATTTATTGACAGAGCTTCCAACCGCAGATTTTCTTTGATCGGTAGCAAACTGTTCTATATATGATTTAAAAACATTTCTTAAAAGGATCTATAAAATTTTATGTATTTTGCTATTTTGCTTAAATTTTTTTGTTAAATAAAAGGAAATCCTCGACTGACTGCCTCGTTGGTCTAGTGGACGCAAGTGCTACTGCTAAGCATGAGGTCCTGGGTTTGATTCCCGGATCGAGCAAAGTGTTATTGCATTTTTCTATCTAGAATTTCTCAGTAGCAGCCCGGAATCTGAACTTGTGCCCGGTTGATGGCTCGCCCCCTATTACAAGGGACTTAAACATAACCGGCGTAATGTGGGGTGTACGCACGGCTACACATCAAGCTATACATTTCCAGTATATGCTGAGCTCGCATTGTACGAAAATCCTATACGATGCAAGATCAGCATAAACTGGAAATGTATAGTTTGATGTGAAGCCGTGTATACCTGCTACAGATACACCTCTGCCCTACCCTTCGAGGAAACAAGGCGTGATATTATGTTATGTAAAAGGAAATCCCTTGTTCACTGCCGCCAGCGTGTGGCGTTGTTGAGAGTGTCTGAAAATTCGACCGCAAGATTTAACCTGTCAGACATTTTGTAAGACGGGCGTAAATATAAAAAAATAATGAATAAAGGAGCTTTGACGTTAATTATTTTTCCGTTATGACGTCATATACCACTCAGCAAAGCTCACAAAAATACCTGTGCGTGATTCTATTTCAGCAAAATATTTACATACTTGCCAAAATAAATATTATAAGAATACAGAGTACTGAGGAGAATATAGATTTATCAGCTGAAGTATGGATGGGCAGATGAAATGGGAGAAGATATTTTTAGGTTTTTAATAAACAAAAGAATTTAGCTAACTATGGTGGTTGAGATTTTTACCACGTCAATAACCGTTTTTGTATATCTTCATGCCGACAAGAGATCCAATTATAACAGAAGTGGCTATACACTCGACGACTTTTAGTAGCAATGCAGTTGGGACACAGTTGCGCCATATGATTTTTTTACCAACTTACCTGTGCGAATTTGGCTAGAGAAGTCCATTTATTTTTTTGGTCTTATTAAGGTAACTTCTTTTACACTTTTTTTTCTCATTGTTGTTACAGCGATGTCATTGATAATGGCATTATTTCGACAATAGCATAGTTTGATACAGTCTTAATACAAAATCAATTCGGTGGTGCGGGAAGACACCATTTGGTAGTCGATTGCGTTGCGATGCCCTCACGCAACGTTTCAGTCGCACTGCTGAATTGACAGTCAGTATGGTTCGCTGTCAAATTGTAAATATTTGACAGTCAGGCCAATCGAAACCCCTTGTATTTCATTTGACTTTCGAGTTCATTCATTTTACTAGTTGAGACTCTCTCATTAGTTTCCCAAATCACAATTATTCAGGAGATCGTATCGTAATTTCTTTGGTAAGCCTGTTAACATTACTGAAGAGAATATCTGTTGTTGATGTCTTATAATGTGCAGATGCGCAACTCAATCGCCACTAAAAGTCGCCATGTGTGGTCTTGAAATATATGCAAATTTACATTTCTCCACTTCTCGAGATATTATCTTGTTTGAAAGCAAACGATCAATTTCATTCAAACAAAACCAAGATTTATATTAGAAACTCGCTCACGGATTTAGTTGTTTAATTTTCACACAATGTAAACAATGTTAACTATGTAGGTACATAATGTATGTATGTACGTACATTCTTATTATTGTTACTATCTGCTCCCACGGGAGGTACTAAATGGATGAAACAGATGAAAGGAGATTGTATTTTCATGCATGTTTTCCTGTATTCGGTAGGTTGTACTCTGTTCCCCAGGGAGTATTAACAACTCTAGTTACATACATTTCAATGCCACATAACTTTTTATGGTATATTGAATACCTATGTGTTGCGATTTAAAAACATGGGAACTCTTGTCTCGAGTGGCTGTTGTTACAGCCAATTGTCAGTGTATGGAACACTTTTTCTGTAATGATTTTGTGCGTTATAAATTTATAATGTTCTACGGTGCCCAGGGGGCCTACAGCTCATAAAGCAGTATTATTTTAATATTACTTCAGTGTGGGTAAGAGATGAAGCTCTACAGGACGTATAGCTCCATCTCTTTCTCCCACTCAAGTAAGATTAAAATAATACTGCTATAAGAGGTGATGGTAGGCCCCCTGGTACTGTATTCATCTGTGAAATGGTCAGTTTTTGCGATGTTTTTTTTAGTTACTGAGGAAAAAAATGCTCTGCAACTGTGAAGATTGAAGGCAGTGCATTTACGAGTATATAACTACCATAACCTAACCAATACTTATGTTTCACAAATCATATTATTATTCATAAGCATAGCATAATCAGTCTATAATGTTCCCACTGCTGAGACACAGGACTCCTCTCGTCGAAACGGAGTGGACTGTAATCCACGACACAAGCTCAGTGCGGGTTGGTAGATGATGTCTTAAAATTTTTAATTGTAGGACTGGTCGGTTTCCTGACGATGTTTTCCTTCGCTGTTTTGAGAAGTGGTGATGAAATTATTTACACAAACTAAAGCGCCTGCCTGGGTTCGAAACCACCAGCTACAACTCATAAGTCAGGGCTGTTACCACTGGGCCACCACTGCTCTCCTTCTCATTTATTTTCTTGTAATAGTCTACCAGTCTATTAAGTTAGAGATACTAAGTTGAAATAAACCGACAACCAATTCTTCTAAGTTAATAATTGTTATAAAACCATATAAGTACTGGATGTACGATCGTTATTATTGTAATAAGTACTTACATAAGTAAATAAGTTGTATTTATAAATGAATTGAAATAAGCAATGAATGTGTTGTATGTAATAAAATGTATAAGGTCGGTGTAATAAAGTGTTAATTTTATTTGAAATAAATATTATTTGAAAATTTATCTCGTTTTTATTGCAGTATCATTCTTTGAAAATGACCTAATAGCTCTGGCAAGTCTCATAAAATATGGCTGTAGTGACAAAGATATGCTTGCATGACAAGCATTATTATATTTTTTTCTTGGCTACACCTTAACAATGTTTGTCCACCGCCACTTTCAACGGGACGTCAACGAGAAACGAGATTATTCGACCCGAACGTGACGTCTCGTCAACGAACGAGCGGTAGACAAACGGCCTGGGGGCCAAGTCTACTAATTTACAAACGTCACAATGGTCTCTCGATGGTGAGTTTCTGACAGATTTGCCATACAAAGTCTGTCAAAAACTCACCATCGAGAGACCATTGTGACGTTTGTAAATTAGTAGACTTGGCCCCTAAGCCTCTGCAAACTAATGCGTTCTTACGAGAAAAGCTGAGCATTTCTCCGGAACTTACAATTCCAATAAGTTACATCGGCTACACGAAACACCGACTAGTAATATTATAATAAATGCTTTTTACGTTGCTCTTAGGGCCCTCGCACACGGCGACTTTTTGTAGCGATGCTGTCGCGCGTTTTGCAAACGCGCTTCTGCATCGCTACTATAGCGCAGGATTCTTCATACATAATTACAGCTTCGTGGCTGTATCGATACACATGCGCGACAGCATCGCTACAAAAAGTCGCCGTGGGCGAGGGCCCTTAGGATCATTATTAATCAAGGTCTTGCAGCAGCCTTTAAGAGCGTTTATACAGAAAGTTGGCATCGTCGCAAATAGCTGTCAAATATTTCGCAGTTTTGATTAATTTGGCGATATTACTGTATGGAAATATGAAATGTGGCTAACTAGTGAACTAAAAAATATTGATTATGAAATGCAATAATTAATTAATATCGTAACATCGAATGTTTAGTTTTAGATGTAAAAAAAAGTATTTGAAAACTTTCCGAACGCCTTTTTTACACCTAAAACGGCTACAACTTCAAATTCAGTGTTATAATTGCAATTCATTATTAATATTCTAGTTCACTAGTTAGCCATATTTCTTATTTCCATAATTAATATCGCAACACCGAATATTTAGTTTCAGATGTAAAAAAAATATTTGGAAACTTTCCAAATGCCTTTTTTATACCTTGCAATTGCCCCACAACCCTGTCCTCCGCCTTCCGCATCCAATGTGTCCCAGTTACTACTTTAAGGTCGATATTCTGCTTACTCAGGTTAAATTTTCAGGTCAGTCAGTTGATTTGCATGAAGCTTGCGTGCTTGTATCACATGCATGTGTTGAAGTAACGGTGTTCTCAGTACGTGACTGAAATGCAACGGTAAAGTATGTTGAAACTGAAAACAAAGCGGTAAGCTTACAGTTTAGGTGAAGTTAAGGTAACATTTTGAGTTCATGGATCATGAAATTAACTGATTTAGCTAGCAAGAGTTTCGAAAGATATGTAGGCAATCAATCTGCCTAGCCTTTTCCCAACTATGTTGGGGTCGGCTTTCAGTCTAACCGGAAGCAGCTGAATACCAGTTTTGTACATAGAGCGACTGCCTATCTGACCTCCACAACCCAGTAACTGGGTATTAATACGATACCCACTGGTAAAGATCCACGAATGAGAGGCAGGACCAACGGCTTAAGGACCTTTCCGAGGCAGGAGGGGGAGTCTCGGTATGTAAAGATCGCCCATCCACTGACCAACCCCGGCAAGCGTAGCTTAACCTGATCGACCGATCCGTGCGGCTGTTATTATTTAGCCACGAGCTCCTCAAATGACACATTATTACAAAAAATAATAATTATACATTATTGTAATGATTTTAAATTACCAAATCAAATGGCCAAATATAATAATTTATGTTTTAACATAGGAAAGTGACAACAAAATTAATAGATAAGGAAATGTTTCCATGTTTCCTCAAGTGATAACATGGCCATAAAAGGCTTGTTTACATGTATTTCAGGGCTCTCGTCATGTAGGTGATGTAGGCAATAATTTATATAAGGTCCCATTAAAATACGAGTAGATGGACTTTTAACACAGCGTTCAGTACGTCTAACCAAAGATATCCAAGCAAAAAAAAAGTGATTTTATTTTGACCAAAAATAATAAATGGCATTGGGTAACCAACTTTTTTAGTGTATTTTCGTTAGCTGATTTATTTTTCTTGTAAGTACGAGTTTAGGCGTTTTTCAATTATTGTTTTTACCATTGTCCTTATTTTGGTGGTCTGAATGATTACTAAAAGTTTGTCCATCTATTTTGATTTATTTATTTTTATTTTATTTTTAGCCTGTGTTGTCCCACTGCAGGGCAAAGGCCTCCCTTTCTTCTTTCCACTCCTCTCTGTTTTGAGCCAGTGTGGACCAGTCCTGTCTGTAGGCGTCATCTAATTTGATGGGACCTTATAAATATGGAATCTGCAAATGAAGACGGCTCGTGACTTTGCGTTGAAAGTGGAAAAGGAAAGAAAAATAACATTGTAACCACATCTTGTTAACTCACAATTCCATCGACAAACTACATTGCCTTGATTATTTATAAGTCTGGATAGTGTCGCGCTGCAAAAGAACTAAGTGTAGCGGCACACCTGCGGAACGTTCTGGCGCGTCATGTGACGCTTGCTCATGAATGCGACGTAACGTTCCGCTGATGTGTCATAGGTAACTTGAAAAACATTAGGAGCGTATTCAACTGAACCTTCCGCCCCGTACGTTCGGCAGGTGTGGCGCGACCCTAAAACAAACAAGCCAACTTTGTTATGCTGTCGTTCGTGACAGCTACGTGTTAAGGTTCTGATAAACTTGAGCATTCACTTGTAATGAGCATTCTAGCGAATGTTACGTTACAGATTAATAAATGGGAGCGTTTTAGCGAGCATTCTAGCGAGCGTACTTTAGCGACCGAATAATAGCTAGTACGCTAAAAAAGCGAACGCTCTAGTCAATGCTCGTCAAAAAAATATTCGTCACGAATAAATGACAGAATGACTCGGCTCGGCAAAAAGTTCGAAGCTTCGCTAATTCTAGCGAAACTACAGTTTTGCTTCGTCGATCGTGAAAATGTTCGTAGCGATGTTGGGCTCTATGCTTGGCTGTGGGGGTAGGCCCCCACAGCCAAGCATAGAGCAGCATAGGTAGATCATTATTATTAGACGGGGAATTTAAAGCTACAGACTCAGCAAAAACGCGGGCTGGCGCATCGTTGTCGAGCAAGGGTCGGGGGGCGGCGTAAGTTGATTTCGGATAGTCTTATATATATCGTTCGCGCGGTAAACTCTAACTGCGCGATGCAGGATTTGTGTGACGTCATGTCTTTGCTGCGTAGTTCGTATGTGGCGGTGTAACCGCTACAATACGTTTGAAAAATTCGTGTGTAACGACATGAATATTGTTGAATTGTCAAAATTTAAGGCCTCGGGGCCTACCACCACCTCTAAAAGCAGTATTATTTTAATATTACTTTAGTGTGGGAAAGAGATGAAGCTCTACAGGACGTATAGCACCTTCTCTTTCTCCCACTGAAGTAAGATTAAAATAATACTTCTTTAGTGGTTGTGGTAGGCCCCCCTGTTCGTTGTTCAGTTCGACAAATTTAAAAACAGCGAATGCTCAATGTTCTATTACAAGTGAACGCTCAAATCTATCAGCACCTTTACACTCGCGCCACGTCATTGTACTTTTCTAGTGTGCGTGCATTTGGTGGTCAACAGTTGGACGCTATTTTTTTCGACGAGTTCACAGCTTTGACTGCGTATCTAGATATATTTATATCTTTGCTACATTGGTTCAGGTGTAGCTCTTGCTTAGTTACAAAAGATGATCAGTATAAGTATTTTAATCAGGTCACAAAACCGAAAAAATGTCACAAGAAAATCACCCTTTTGCTACTACAACTTAGAGACTATAATAGCTTGTAAGCAGTTAAGTCAAACGTTACTAAACCATTGTCTGCTCACCACACAAAAACATATAGTGCACCCAAAAAGACAATGCCTTATCGCTTAAATTCATCACTAAAACAAAAGAAATAAATAAACTACACTACATAGAGAATATCGTCACCATGCCTTTCATAGATCATTCATACGATAGCATCTCCAATACGTGACCTCTATCACAGGGTCATAAGGTTGATAATTCCGTGACAATAATTAAGTAAAAATAGTGACGTCCATGTTACCATAATTGCGTTTATGGAAGTAACATTATCATACAATTGCAGGTACAGAATATTATGGGCAACTCGTTTGAATAGTGATGGGCAATTATTTTCGCGATAATAACACTAACTGTTATTTTAATGCGTTATCTATTCATAATTTTGACACGAATACATTTTTGAAATTGGTAACGGATATATTATTGGGTATGCAAATTTTGAATGCCGTTCCGGTTTATTCCACAATTTGTATTGTGGTATCGAGTTATTGGATTGGATAGCTATGTAAATTGAACAGTTATATATTATGTACATATTATGAAGATATATGATTGCTATTGCCGGATTGATCGACGATTATTTGTAAATTAAAAACGAATATCGAGTAATTAATTACAAATCCCTTATTTTCAAACTGAGTAGGTATTATTTCTTGAAAAAACCTAGTCATATGTACTCCATGGTATAAAAAAAACAGGATTCAAATTACTCAACATCAAAATGTTTTGAAGCAAAAAATCAAAATACCTGAAAAATTCAATAAAATTCAATAAATCCCATAAAATTGTGAATATTACTCAATTCCACCTTGCACGGTTCGTTAGCAATAGGTTACACGCTTACGAGAAAAAACCCGTCATTGAAACCGGATCATAGTGTCACATTTGAGTCACACTTTCGTGTTACATGAGGCAATTTACCCCGGAATCGTTGTCATGTCGTACACGTGCCGTTTCTGATACTATCATCTACAAATTGGATTTGAGCGGCCGGTGATATCCCTGACTGAATGACAAAAACTATGGAGTGAAATGAATTTGGGGGCTCTTATTATTTTTTTGGAAGAAACCACCATATTATTGATCTTTCTCAATAGTTTTTCAATAGTTTTGCGTTTTAGTAGTTTTTGTTAGTTTTAGATGCTCCTTTTAGTTTTTTTTTTAATTTTTTTATTACTGTTTGTATTTCCTGTGCGTGTCCCAAATAAAATATTTTTCTTTCTTTCTTTCTTTCTTTCTTTCAATTATCTTTTTCAATAGTTTAAACAATTTCTGGGCTACTATGATCGAGTAGATCTCTCTTGAATTATTGTTATAGGCTCCTCAAATATACCGATGTAAGACAATAACACGTCAATTCTTTAAAATAAAAAAAGTACAAGATATTTGCGTGTAAAAATATCAGTTTGAAATTATACGTAAAATCCCGAGCGTACGAGGTTCCACTATATTTAACACACGCCAATACTTTAATTACTGCCAATCATAAACTTCCTAATAACAAAATCCATTCGACAGTGGGTTACTAAACGTTACTAGTACTACCACTACTTTTATAACAATAACTGTTATTTTTCCCATCACTACAACTTAGTTGCTTTGCGTCAGTTGTAAAAAGAATAGTCCTCGTTTAAACTAGTCAAATAAATGTTCTATTTATTTATATTATTTACTTTATTGTGTGATGGAAAATAACTAAACATCGTTATTATCAATATAATGAGTTTTAGTGGTGGTCCTAATTGATATTTAATAGTGCGCGATCGTTTGATATTTTACGAGTAATTAATTATTGGAAACAAGAGCGTTAATTAGTTTTTGATACCTACAATCTCATTAATAAAAGTGTTTTTTCAACTGTTCAGGTAATTACGTAAATAATTTTGTCAAGCGTAGATTTCTGTTTATTTTTTTTTCATTGTCAATGTGAATTCACATCTAATATACTTAAATCTACCTGCGAAAAAAAATATACTTTTAATCATAATTGTTTTGCCAATTCATATCATAACAAAAGTAATATCCGTAAAGTAAACCTTGGTATTGCGATACCTACGCACAGGCGCGCAGAACGATTTTTTTTTCTAAATTTAGAACAGACAAACAATTTATTGCATTTGATTTCGAAGAGCGATTTTGGATACTCGCACCGGTGCGGTGTGTTGGTATCCGGTAGTCTTAACCGACGCTCGTTAATACGCTTGATTTATTAATTAAGTGTTAGCAGATAGACAAGCACAGTGCCACTGTGTGAAAAAAAAATAATAAACAAATTGATATAAAAAAAATAAAGTGTTAAAAGTGACGTTAAATAATTAAATTAAGATGAACAGACAATAAAATATTAGTGTGTGGCTGATTGAATTCGAAATTCGAACATTAAAAAAATACAGTGGAAAAAAACAAAACAATACGGCCTATTCCAAATTAAAATACAAAAAATTGTTCAAATTTTAAAAGATCATTGTTTAAAAGTTTCCGCCATGGGTTGTGAACTAACCAAGTTGGCATCTTCGGAGTTCAACAACCATGATGCAATAGACCGACCGCCACCACCTTCGGACCCTCGGTCACCTCTGACCCTCAAACAGCAGTACTGCATGCTGGCATCCTGGAAGGGAATCTTCAGACAAATCGAAAAGACTGGAATTCTATTATTTATCAAGTAAGTCATTGTATTTTTTTTATTAAGAAATATGCGCTTGATTTCGTTCTCGCCTGGTAGAAAGCTTAGAATAGGTAATTTCTACGATGAAATGGGCGAACCCAAAACTTTTTGTAGGATGAAGCTTTGTGCAGACCAGCGTGACTAGTCGCGCGACGCGACGCTGGTCTGCAAAAGCCTTGACGGTTTATTCATACATATACACATAATGTGGAATCTGTGTGTGTGTAGAGCTCTTTGTAAATTTTTCTTGTCGGGTAGATACTACCATTATTTCCTATGTCTATGGCCTAGCTAGGTGATTAGCCCGAATTTCGAAAATCGACAGTTTAATTTTTTCTTGAGGCAATTCGCACGAAGTTAATTTATTTGTAAGCAAATCGACAACTCCAGAAAACCAACAAATAAATTAAATTGACTTCGTGCGAATCGCCTCAAGAAAAAAACAACGGGTTGCACTCCGTGAGTGCCGGCAGAAGTGAAAACTTGAATATTAACGCTGTGCATTTTTGAATATTTTGGAATGGTTAGGGAATAATTTCGCATGAATTGCTTTATTTATCAGTATAAAAGTACTATCATTTAAGTGGTTAAATTCAATATTCATTAGTAGTAGAAGTACCTATATTTATTTATTTTCAAAACATAGTCTAACAAAAATAAACAATTTAGTACCCATCAATATGGGTAAAATTTCTTACCTCGCAATCTTTACATAATGTCAAAAAGTATTTATTTTGATATTTATTTTGTCGGTTGCTAGGCAACGGATCTTACGGTCACGTCGTTTAACATTTTTCACCCATCCCAAAAAAAAGTGCTTATCGCCGCTAAAGAAGTTTTCACTTCAAAAATTATGTTATTTAAAAGTATCGATTCGCCGCGATTCGTTTGAATGGTATCGATAATTAGGTTACATGATACATTTCATTTTTTCCCCTACAATGCCAACGCATCTGCGAAGGCTCTGGTATTGTAAATGCGTCAATTACCACTTACCATCGGATCCGCCAGTTTGGTTGCCATGCGATAACATAAAAAAAACTTTTTATATTTAGAAATATATCCATTGCTGAAGTGATGGCAAGATGCCTTCCAAAAAGTAGTAACAGAGTGTCTTATTCATGACAGGTTAATTATCATGGCGACATTGATATTATAACACAATGTGTTTTATAGATACTAAACAACATACTAAACAATTTAACACTGAAATCCGGATGTTAACATATTTTGAAAGAAGCCTATACAATATGCCCAACTGGGAACTGTGTTAAGTTTGATTGGAACATCATTTTAACAAAACACAAATGTCTTCTACATCTTCTTCTAATACGATAATACTTCCTAATTATTGTAAATAAAGCTATTGCATAGCTTCTATTGCGGGCCTTGAGCGTGGAGACCGAATCCAGAAATTCTGTAACGAAAATAACCTAACCTAACACCCCTGTCTCTTTAGTTCAGCAACTCGCCTCTAGGTGGCATTGGTTGTATTATAATTGCATAAGTTGATAAAAACAGCTATGCAATAGCTTTACCGCGGCAGTCTCCGAGTGCCACACGTCTTTTTTTTTAAGAATATTTAGGTACATAACCTATGACCTTCTCCTTAGCGTGTCGATAGCAAATATCGCTCGAAAACAGGTTAAAATGTTCTTGTTCTTTTCCATACGAAACTACCTTCTGCAAAGGGCAATTAGTTATTTAATTATTGACGTCTTAAAGGGTTTTCGACGTTTAAAATACACTATTTAGTTATATATGTATATAAGCTCAGTATTGTAGGCCTTTCCAGACACAGAGTTAAAAACATTGTTGCTGGCTGACTCCAGCATTTAGACTACCAAAAGACCGAAGACTTACTTGCACACATCGCGTCATATGATATATAACACACACCTTCACACTTACATTCCCACCTCACCACACCCCAACACACACCACACATACACACAAACGCCTAAACGCGTTCGCACCCACACTCACAAGTACAACCTAACCTAAGATGCTATATCTACGTCACGACATTCACGTTGACACGATCACCCCTGTAATGCGCCACGTTTGAGGACTGACTCCCAAAATAATCCCTGGCTTAATTTGGGTATCAGTCTCAGTACCAATAGAAAAAAAAAAAAATACTGTATCTCTATGTACCAAATTCTTGTGAATGCTCTTCTTATTTTTGACACAATAAACATTATTACTTTTACTTTACTATTTAACTTTCATAAAAATAAAGATTCTAGGTGTTAATTTTTAAACCCATGGAAAGATCCAACTAATTTAAAAATGTTTTGAAAAATCACTTACAAAATTTTTGAGCAGCTTTAGAGGTCGTGGAGGACGCGGTCTTAGGCTGCCTGTCCACTGGAGCGGAGAGGAGAAAAGAGGAGCGGAAATGTGTCAATATTAACCAATAGAATCTTGACTCCGCCCCTGAGTTTAGATCAGTGATCCTAAGTCAAGATTCTATTGGTTAATATTGGCACATCTCCGCTCCTCTTTTCTCCGCTCCGCTCCAGTGGACAGGCAGCCTTAATCTGGAATAAATTTTAAAAATAAAAAAAGAAAAATTATTACGCCAAAAAACAAAACATTGAGACATGGTAGATGTACCTATGTATATCGGTAAAAATAATTGGGCTGGTATCATTAACCAGGAGAAAAAACCGAGGAATACGTCAGTGTGGAATAAACGCCAAAGCCCACGACGACGGGTTTCCTCTTAATTAAAAATCTCGTTAAAAAATGTTTGATCACACTTAGGTTTTTCTTTGGATTTTCGAACATGTCCCATATGCTTCAAACCAAGCTTTTTACTTGTTTTATATCCTGGAATCGGCAGTCAAAGCGTGTTTTATTAAACGTTTCGCTTTGCATGGAGCTTCATTTTGTCGTAATTTTTGTGTGTAATTATTATCTGAACCTTTACGACCATCTATGGTTACACAGATGTTTTAAATGGGTGATTTTGTTTTTTTTTTTTTTTTTTACAAACACAATAAACCTCGGTCGAAATATTGATTTCGACTGAGGGCTTTTGATTTTCATCACGACTTTATTCAGACCGTTTATTCTAAAAGTTGGCAACGTCGCCAATAGCTTTCAAATATTTCGCTGTTTTGATTAATTTGGCAATATTGCTGTATGGAAATATGAAATACCGCTAACTAGTGAACTAGAATATTAATAATGAATTACAATTATTTTTTAATTTGATGTTATAACCGGTATAAGTGTAAAAAAGGCAATTGAAAAGATTCCAAATATTTTCTTTACATCTAAAACTAAATATTCGGTGTTACGATATTAATGATTGCATTTCATAATCCATATTTTAGTTCACTTGTTAGCCATATTTCATATTTACATACTAATATTAAAATAATCAAAACAGCGAAATATTTGACAACTATTTGCGATGTTGCCCACTTTCAGAATACATGCTCTTAAAATCGTCTCATTATGTTGATCTTGATGAGTTCAGCAAAGGTCCAAAGGTGATAGTTTCACATACCAAAAACTAGAAGAAAACCAAATACTTCATTTAAAACATATAAAGATAAATTGAACCCGAAGTACGGATTAGTTTGTGTAATTAAATTACTTTAAAGTTTAAACACAATGAACATTTTATTGCACTCGTATTTTAAACTAAACAAAATAAAGTTTAACGAAAACCTCGCAAAAGATAGCAGACTGTAATAAATTCTTAATTACATTCTCAATATTGAATATACTTAAGTGAAAGCAAGAGGAATCGAAAGTAATGAAAACCGTCTAGAAGCCATAAAAAATCCATCAATTTAATATTCTAATCTCGCAAAATTATCAAAGCAAGCGAATTCGAAAGCTGTCTGGCGCCAAACCACGAAGTCTCTGAAGTATCTTAGTGATAGACGATAAATCTATATTTATCTCAAGGTCCGACAGTGTAAATAATTTTATAAATAGCGACAGAATATTATATTTAGATACTTAAGACAATTGATAAAACTATTTTAACAAAGATATTCAAAGTACGTAAAGCAATTTGTTTTATACTAATTTTTATTAACGTAATTTGGCAACGTACTCAGAACTGCAAGCATTAATAAGATCAATTTACGAAAGTATGTGTGTAGTAAAGCCTCTCCCCCACAGGCGCGTTTTCATTGGTCGATAATAACACAAGCGTTATTGCGATATCTGTTTTCAGTATATTTTGTACTCTTTATTAGGACGGCCACGAAGTTACTCACTACTGCAATAATAACGACACAATAAAAGTAGAACGCTTGTGTTCCTCCGTCCTACGATATTCCGAAATCTGTTCTTAGAACATTTTGCATTAGACGCATGCGATCTTACACACACCTGCGTTAATGACGTTAGTACGGTGTATGTAGTGCGGGCGGGGGCTGTAGTGTAGATTACACGAAGACGTTAGAAATATCGGACGATAAAAACGCAACGCTTGCATTATTATCGACCGATAGAAACGCGCCTGTGGGGGTGGGGCTTAAATTCTTTGAATAATTTTCGTACGAGAGTTTTTACTATGAAATCTGTCACTTTTTATGGACGTGGAACTACTCATCAGTCAGTCAATAACTACACAACTCTGAATTTAAACCTTAAAGTATGCAACGTCATTTTTGGTGGAACCATGAAATCTATATGATAGAGGTAGGTACACATTCTTGACCCTATCGGTGTCCTGTTTACAATAGGAACCATATGAGCCTGAACATTGTCGAGCAATCCTTTGTGAATATGAACATGTGCAAACAACAAAATCTTTCGACGACTCATTAGTTTTTAGGCGCCGTGATTATCGCACACAGTCCGTCTTCATCGTTTGCTATATTTGTCTATGATCAATTCCATGTGCAAAAATAGTTGTCACCCGGCTGATATTATAATGATCCCTATGTTCAGCATAAGATGAAACGACAATAAAATCCAACAACGCCAACAATGAATCATTATGTGCTATTGTAACAATCTTCAAACAACATGAGTAGTCTTGAATACAATGCTCGGTCGTTAGAGACGATTCTATCTCGATTTATTCGAAAACTAAGAACCATTTGTGGTTTGTAACATAAAAGTTGTGCTCAGAAAAGTCCGTAGAAAATGTCACTGTAAAAAAATCAACCTACGCAAATGAGGTTCCCGGCTAAATCGATCTCTCTATGTTAAAAATAGCTAAGTGTCCTGCCCTATTTCTCTGAAACAGTTTTTGACACGTTTATCCGTTCATGTCTCTCTCGATATCATTATTACGTGATCGGCATTTACCAAAGTGACATTTTTGTTTTTTTTCTATTTATGTCTGCTAGATGTGCCTCTTCCTCGTTGCGTTACAGCTGCATACCGTCTGTACTCTTGATCATTGGCACCTTATCTTTTTGGTCCCTCTGGCTGAAGTTCTTTGCAATTATGCATCCCGTGTTTACATATCTGGTTGAATCTTCATCAAGGTTTTTTCTAATCGGTTTTAACATACATCTCTGCCTGCAAACGATTTTGTCCTAGGTTAGTACTACAATATCTATTCCTCTCTCTTGCTTTATCCCGGTATTATTTCCTAGAGCAGTGGTTCTTAACCTTTTAGTATTGGGGGACCATTTGACAAAATTTCGGTCTTGCCATGGACCACCAAATGGTTGGAGGTAATATACAGTAAATGTAAATGACTACCACGTTGTTCTGTCTATAAATAAAAGACGCATAACAACAATCTTTACTAACTTCTGAATCCTTGGGTCAGTGCTGCTTAAACCCAAACGGATTTTGGCACTGACTTGCAACCGATTATAGTGTTGTTTTTATTAATTATCAGAAGCGCCGGGAACCCCTGCTTGTATAGATAAATTATGTGGATGAAAAAAAAGTTAGTTAACGTACCTATAGCAATTTTTCGTATTTTTAGGAAAGAAATATACTTTTGGCTAGAGAAATCTACAAGATTATTTCCTGTCTCGAATGTATCTTTTAAGTTATTACCGTATCGAATTAGTTACCGAATACCTTTGTCCTCGCAGTCAGGAAAATATCAAAACGCGTCGGTGTGTCGACTCGTTGTCACTTATTTAATATTTTTAGGATGGCTTCGCGGACCACTTGGGGTGCTTGCAGGGACCACCAGTGGTCTGCGGACCACCGGTTAAGAACCACTGTCCTAGAGGCTTAGGAGCCTGGATGTGATCTTGAAAGAGGCAAAGGTTATTTCTAAGCATCAGGTGAAACATCCGCGAGTTCCATCACCAACTCAAATACTAAAAGAATCAAAACAAACAAACACAAAAACGCAGTCTAGAACTCCATTTAAAATACATGAAGTGAAAAGTTAAATAAACAAGACATAATTTATCAGCTTCTTAGCATCCCACGCGAATAGAAATAAATCAAGAAAAATAGTTCAGTGCGATGGAACTCGTAAACGTTGGCTTCATTTATAAATTCATGCACTATTGCACTTGTATTCCAACCGCTAAGAGCTTTTCGAGATCCAGCGTTTTATGTGCAAACTGAAGAGGCAACGCAATTAAAATCGCTAGGCAGGTTTGAGACAGTGCACACTTGATCGAAACTCATTACCGCCGCGCGGTCGTCTATTGTCGACCTTATAAGCAAAGTTAAAATGTCTCGTCCCCGTAATTTAGCAGCTACTGTTCCTTTAAAGTCAAAGTCCAAATAAGTCAAAGCTAAATAATTTATTTCAATTAGGCACATAGAAGGCACTTTGGAACGTCAAAGATTTACAAAAAAAAAAAAGATTCTAGTCGTCCCTTCCAAAAGGTGGTTTTCGTATGGAGAAGAATAGGCAAGAAAGTCCACCGTTACTCTTTTAAAATGGTTTTATAATATTTTATATACATTCATTATATAATTAGGTATATGTGAAGACGATGCACCTAGAATTAAATTACTATACCACAATTGGTATAAAGAATGAAAAATGAAGCAATGACAGATAAACTAATTATGTGATACATGGTGCTCACATATTTACAAACATTGTATAAGTAGACGATTTTCATAAAATTTTACAATTTAAGTCAGTGTGTGAGGAAGTAATCACAGAATATAAAAACCTATGTCATATAATAAAAAAATATAAATTATACAAAATTAAGTTAGCAACCAGTTTGATTTTGTCTTGACCTATGGAGCAGGACCAGCATGTTTCCAAGCATTCTTATCTTGGATATAATCCTCTAATCATAAAACCCTTGGCACACAGTAATTCTAGCTAATAGAGCACTAAGTTGGAGGAGTATTAGCTAGCTAATATTGTCGAATTTAATTACAGTTGCACTACTATCCAACACAGTCCGCCTTATTTATGGTATTGCAAACTTTGCGGGGCCATTAGAAGCTACGCTGCTCCGATATTAAGCTTCGAGGCAGTTATAGTAGGCCATATGCACACATATAACTATGTTCTGAGGCCGTATGCAACGGTAATGTCAATATTCCGGCGTAATTGGCGAAAGCCACAATCGTTAGTTCTGCTGGGTTTGTCCCGAAAGCCGTTGTATACTGGCCAATTTCTTGCCAGAATGTCTGTCCAATATATGGGCGCTGGGTGGTTACAATATCGATTTGGATGGAAATTAAGTCGTACGTGTGAATCGCTTTATGTGGGCAAGACAAACTGCTGTTCGTGCGTCTATTGACTGTTGGAAACCTTAATCTACATATACAGGCTAGCAGGGACATCGACGCGAAGCCGGTTACCATGGATTTCAGTACATGGTTCTGAACCCACCTGCGTTGAAATTTTTCGTCGGTTATTAAAAAAAAAATCTGCTGTTTCATAGAAAAGTGCAATACCTACGCGGTCAAAATGTATGGAACAGCAGATTTTTTTTTTAAAGCGATTGGCCAAGCGACTAAGGAACCTAGTATCGGTACGAAACATGCTGAGACTCAAATATTTATGGTTTAATTTAGAGGATCTGATCTGAGGGCTTTCAAATGTAAATTACTATGTTATCATAATTCTCGGCATTACACGGAAAATTAGGTCTCAAAATCTAGGTTTAGTATCGAATCTCTTAGTGACTTTTTGTCTTTTTGTATAATAAACATAATAATATTATGATCATAATAATTATTATGTAGGTCCTGTGCTATAATTATGACTTACCGGTGTTGGAGAAATCCAAGAAGCCAGAGTATTGTAGACATTTTCACTAACTTCTCTCAATGACTGCCAACGTAAATACCGCAGAAGAATCGAACAGTAACGAATACTCCGACGAAATGAGTTTCCCATAGTGAACAACTTACAAATGTAATGCAATTAAAATGACAATATTGCTCAAGAAAACGAAATTAATCAAAAAAATTATATTAAAAAAAAATTGGCGCATGTACAGTCGCATAAAAAACGCATCCATTGCGTTTTTTATGCGACTGTACATGCGCCAATTTTTGAATGCGCGGTTTCTACTGTGACTTCTTGTATTCTTTCCACCGATTGTGCTTCATTTTTTTTCGTGAATATTTTAATTTTTTTGATTAATTTCGTTTTCTTGAGCAATATTGTCATTTTAATTGCATTACATTTGTAAGTTGTTCACTATGGGAAACTCATTTTGTCGGAGTATTCGTTACTGTTCGATTCTTCTGCGGTATTTACTTTGGCAGTCATTTTTCTACATAATTATTGGTTTCTGCCCGCAGATTCACCCGCACCCATTTTATTTTAATTGATATGGGTACTTGTTTCATAATCAGCCTATTAATGTTCCCACTGCTGGGACACAGGCCTCCTCTCTGTGAGAGAGAGTGGGCTGTAATCTACCACGCGGTCCAGTGCCAGTTGGTAGATGTCACATTTCTTCGAATTTTTGGTTCTAAGATAAGATAAGATAGAGATAAGATAAGTCTTTATTTGCTTTAAACATGGTATAAGGTTGTTACAGTCTGGTTTTAATATAATGTCCACATGTTTAGCTATACAAAATATTGTATCAATTGCATGCAAAATAATTAATAACAAGGTAAAGGTAAACTACATAATTATAGAATGTCGCAGATTAATTAGTAATACGAGTACAATAATAGTCATTCAGATTATACAACACAAACATTTTCATTAACATTAATACCTGGACATACACATTTTATATTTTCTTGTTAAAGAAGTCATTAATGTCATAAAAATTATGTTCATTCAGCCATTTATACAGTTTGTTTTTAAATGAATTGTGATTATTTAATAATTTTAGTTCTTTTGGTATTTTATTGTATATACGTACACACATCACAAGGCAGCTTTTAGCATACTTGGCTGACTTAGGATTATCCTTTAGTACAAGTCTGTGTGGATCTCTTGTTGGTCGAGAGATGAATTCGCTCGCTTTTTTGAACAAACCCTTATTACTGTACACAAATTTACATATTTCAAATACGTAAAGTGAGGGAAGTGGTAATAAACCAAGCTTTTTAAAAAACGGTTCGCAGGACTCATCAGGACGGAGTCCACAAATGGCCCTGATGCATTTTTTTTGCGCAATAAATGCTCTATCCTTATCCGTACTGTTCCCCCATATAATAAGCCCGTAACGTAAAATGGATTCTATATATGCCTGGTATGTAATAATTGCCGTTTTTCTATTTGTCACGTTCTTTACTTGTCTGAGAGCGTAAGTAAATTTATTTATCCTATTGCACAAATTATCTAGATGTATTTTCCAATTTAAGTCTTGATCTATGAGTACACCCAAGAATTTGGTTTGTGTAACTTCTTTCAGTCTATCAATATTGAGTTTAAAATTGTAGTTAGCATGTTTAGATTTATTAAATTGAATAAAATTAGATTTGTCTAAGTTGATTTTTAATTTATTTGTCTGTAGCCATCCTAAAATATTGTCAATAGTATTATTAATGTCCATTTCATGATCAGATATTGATTTACACTTCTTATCAGAAGTCACGATAATTGAAATGTCATCTGCAAATAATATACATTTATGATTAGTCACTAGAGGTATGTCATTTATATATAATATAAACAAAATGGGTCCCAAGACACTCCCCTGAGGGACGCCGCATTTATTTTCCCTGGAGTCAGAAGAATAGGAAGAAAGTAGGTCTTCATGTACTTTATCTATGACAACGTATTGTTTCCGATCTCTTAAATAAGATGAAATCCACTGCAGTGCTAGTCCTCTAATTCCAATGCCTTCTATTTTTTTTAATAAAACGTCATGTGCTACAAAGTCAAAGGCTTGTGACAGGTCGAAGAAAAGTCCTGTTGTTATGCGATTATTATTTAGATTACACAGGATATTGTTCAAAAGAGAAAATATTGCCTGTGTGGTCGACTTGTGCTTTTGGAATCCGAACTGTTCCTTTGCTATAATGTTATATTTGCTACAAAAGTCAACAAGTCTATTGAGCATACATTTTTCGAATACTTTGGATAAAATAGGAATAAGAGTAATCGGGCGATAATTTTTCACGTCATTTTTAGTGCTTTTTTTGTAAAGTGGTTTCACGACTGATAGTTTTAAGGCATCAGGAAAAGTACCTGATGAAAATGAAAGATTAATTAAATAAGTCAATATAGAAACTAATTCAGTGTTGCACGCTTTAATAATTTTTGTGCTAATGCCATCATAACCTTCGGAGTTAGTGTTATTTAAAGACATTATCTCCTTTTTAACTTCATCTTCAATCATGAAACTGAGGAACATGGAATTAGGAATTGACGCCTTATTAGAGCCATTATAGTCATTATGTAAATTATTAAATGTTAAGGTGTTTGTCGAGTCAATAAAATAATTATTAAAAGCATTCGCTATGTCAGTGGGATTCGTCAGTATCTGCTTATCTAATTGTAATTCAGAAATATTATTGTCACATTTTGTATTCCCAATTTCGTGATTAATGACTGACCACGTCGCCTTACATTTGTTTTTACTTTTTTTAATGAAATTAATATTAGAATTCATTTTTGATTTAATAATGCACTTTTTCAGCAGATTTGAATATTTTTTATATTTTGTTTTGTACAATAAAGTTTTGTTTTTGTAGTAAAGATATCGTAAAGATCGCTTAGTATTGCAACTATTTCTTAGACCCTTACTTATCCATTTTTGTTTGTAAGTGTTAAAATTATTAATCTTTATTTTTATTTTTGGGAAGCATAAGTTATATAACAGACATAATAAGTCATAAAATTTATTAAAAGCCTTATTAGGGTCAGTTTCTAGGTGTACTTCTGACCACGATAAACTTGACAGACATTCTTTGAATTTGTGAATATTTTCATTACCGTAGTCTTTCTTAAAAGTGTAGTAAGATTTGGACTTATTTTGCTGTTTTACTGGAAAGCCTAATAATTGGGCAGTGTCGTGGTCGGATAGATAAAGAGGCAAAACATCTGTTGACGTTGTCTTTATGTTACTTAATATGTGGTCTATACAAGCGTCTTTACGAGTAGGAATATCAATGTGCATTTGCAGATTGTAGGTATTACATAAATCTTTTAAACAGGTGGTAATTTTTCCTGGTTTTAGGGTATTTATGTTAAAATCACCAGCAATTACAATTTTTGTACTTGGCCCATATTTTTTGTGTGTTTCACACATAAGTTGGTCGAGTTTAGTCAAAAATACGTTAGGGTCAGAGTTTGGCGTTCTATATAGACATATTATTAATAAATTGTGCAATGGGATTTCAACGCCACAGGCTTCAAATGATTTTTGTGTTGCATATTTTTTTATGTAAGACAGTTCATTGTATATTATACCCTGTTTTACGAGAATACAGGTTCCTCCTCTCTGTTTGTCTCTGCTAAACGCAGTTGCTAAAGTATATTTTTTTAATTTTAAATATTTTTCATTACCGGCACGTATAAAAGTTTCAGAGAAAGTCTAAGAAAAAGTCTAAGACATGCCGGTTTCCTCACGATGTTTTCCTTCACCGTTTTAAGAGCAGTGGTGATGAAATTATTTACACAAAGTAGCGGTTCGAACCCACGACCTACAACTCGTAAGTCGGGGTCGTTACCACTGGGCCACCACTGCTCAGGGTACTTGTTTACGGTTATGTAAATATGCTATAATCCAGACCAGACCTTAACTTATGCAAAATGTGTTCACGTTAGTTATTTCTTTAAGTGGTTATTTAAACCCAGATGGGTTTACAATAGGTATTTACTTGTCTACCGAGACAAGCCAAAAGTTAAAGTGAATCAGAATATAGGTACATTTATATTTGCCGTAATGTAAGTAAGTGTTGGGACAATTTCAGTCTACACTTAAAAAATAATCTATGCGATACCTATAGCATAGATTACTTTTTATTAGATATTGCAAAATAGTAATGGCCTATGTCATTAAAACAAAACATAAAATTAAATCATTAAATTAATTATACAATAATAATAAACTATTATTAAAGACCTACCGTTCGAGACTGTACTTAAAACTAAACGAATGGGACGTGCATACATGCTAGAAAGAGAAAACTCGCCGGACGCCAGCATATTTTGCTCAGAATGAATGATATCAATAATTGATATGAATGAAACAGGCAAAGGTCTCTCAATACATTCTGCCTTTGTCATAACCATAAGGTACTTTTAACACCTACAGATTATTATTACAATGTCATAATAATAATTAGTTGTTATTAATATCTTTTGTTACTAATTATTGAACTATAATTTCAATAGTTCGATGCGTAAATAAATTATTTTGCGTAAGTCAAGAAGGTTTTATTGTTTACATACTCTTTGAAGCCAATGACATGTGACATTACTTACGTGAAAAAAAAACTATGTATGGGTAAAATAGGAAATCGAAATAAAAACTAATACTTTTATGGTGTTTTTTTATCTGGAGAATTTAAAGATTCGCATTACCAGATAAAATTATTATAATTAAAAACAAGATTTATCAACATTATAAACTTAAGTCACAGCAGAGTAAATAGCGATATCAGGTTTGGTCAATGTCTTTTCAACGCAAGGGGGATCAGCCCCCCAATTACGCAATGCACGATCAATTTTAAATTGAAACCAATTGAAAAAGATTGCCAGTCCATTGCTTCATAAGTTCGACAAAAATAATCTGCTCAAATTTTTTTGTCGAACTTATGAAGCAATGGACTGGCAATCGTATTCAATTGGTTTCAATTTAAAATTGAGTTTGCGTTACGTAATTAGGATGCAGAATCATGTACTGAATCCATGGTAACAGGCTTCACGTCGATGTCCCGGACACCCCGAATAGTTAAATCATATTTACCAGCTTCATAGCCGTTTTCCTACCGGTCGATTGACATAACTGGTGTAAAAATACCCTTAATGAAGCAGAACGCTTTTCTTTCCGTTTTATGATATGTTTGTACTGGACAAAGTTCTTTTTTTATAACCTTTTTTTACGAAAACGAGTTTCTAATGTTATTAACTTAACTTTAAATACTCCCACGATCCCTGTACCGTTGCATGCACACATAAGCACAATGTTTTGCGTACGTGCAGACTGGCGCGAATTGTCGCGCAACGCGACACCGGTAATTGTTCTACCGTCAAGTTTTCTTAGAAATTGTTTTATTAAAGTCGTGTCGCGCCTGTTTGCAGGAGCCTTTACGTTGAGCATTACCGTCAACAGCGAATTTTCACACCAATAATAAAAGTAATTACTTTTATTATTGGTGTGAAAATTCGCTGTTGTTAACTAAAAATTCCCAGCAATTATTGTTGCACTAAGTTACTTAGTTTGATGTACAGACTGCGTAGATGACAGTTTCGTGATGTTGTACACTCAAACTCTTCAACCGATCTGACGGTTCAAATTCTCGTAGTTAAAAAACGCAATCTGTCAAACTTGTCAAAAATGTTGGACAATTTATTGTATTTTGACAGATTGCGGATGAGATGCGAATGCGAACGTTTTTAAAAATTACGGGAATTGCCCCTCTGGTCATGTCTGCCGTTTCGCGTGGATTCCTAAATATTTTAAATAGAAATATATATAATGATAGAGAATATTTTGTTGGTTTAGTTGTTTTAGACTGCAAAAGGCGAATACTTTGATGAAGTTCTAATAATATTGGTACGTAAGATTCCTTACTTATTCAGAAACGACTATTTTAGTTCACTTGTTATCCACATTTCATATTTCCGTACAGTAATATTGCCAAATTAATCAAAAATCAAAACAGGTAAATATTTGACAGCTATTTGCGACGTTAGCAACTTTTACGATTTAACGCTCATAGAATATACCTCAAGCAACTAGGTACATTATTATGTGCCCTGGAGGTAATTTGGACTTTTAATATTAACACACCTTTTGTAATGATGTGAATGTATTATTTGATAAGTATAATTTAAACCCAAATGACTGAAATAGACCATTGTATCGGTTTCTGAAATTCGTGTTTCGTGTAATAAATTGTTCGCTTTTGAACCTTTATTTTAATTTCATCCACTTTAATTGCCCACTTTCAGAATAAACCCTCATAAGATTTTTATTACGTAAACTACATTTAGCAGACTACAGTGGTCTTTTTGTGAACCATTTTTAAAAGCACACATTTCTGGCATATTTGTGGTTATAACCACTTATCTTAACTTGTCCGTCTCTCGTTCTCGTGTTTTTACGTGTTTTTTTCTTTATCGTGACGAGAGCGAATGCTTAATTAATATACATGACACATATAAAAATATGCGAAGCCACGCGAAGCGTTGGAAGGCCTCCCACAAGATGAACCGATGACCTTGTGAAGGCCGCAGGAATCCGCTGGATGCGGGATGCACAAAATCGGTCGAAGTGGCGGTGCTTGGGGGAGGCCTATGTTCAGCAGTGGACGGGTTTTGGCTGAAATGATGATGATAAAAATATTCAATTGCTATCTATAATCAACAGAATTCACATATAATCTTTTCGATATCCAATACATTTTTGACTTTTCCATCATCTTTATCGCTGAACGTCACTTTGTCCAGGAACTCAGAATTAAAATCGATACGTCTCACAATACCTTTTCTTTTCAACAATTGAGTCCGAATCAGTGGGGTTTACATGGGTGACTAAAGCCGCACGATTATTGCCGCGTAGCGTAAATAGCCCGTCTAAAAGGCAATTCGGCTAGGTCGCAAGTGACTAAAGCCGCAAGCCCCAAAGTTGGGTGGCATCCGACTTTGACCGCGCGGCAATCGGCCGCATGCGACTGGTGACTAAAATCGACCGTGTAAACGATCAGTTGCAGGCGATTTCCCGCCGCATGAAGGAGTGTTTCGAAAATGACAATGACATGAAACGAAAATGAAATGACTGTTATGAATGTTATGTAAACCCACCTTAATAAGCATAATAATTTTTCACATTGACAGTAGACATCATTTATTGAATAGATATGATCCCTTAATCTTATTATTGAACGAAAATAGCCCTTTAATTCAGGAGCCCCAATTTCCTACCACGAAGAATGTCATGACGTAGGTTGTGGGCGTACCTAATATGAACAATGGGATGAATGGCGGGACTTACAAACAAATCTACCCACTCATAGTACGTGGATAGGGGCCATTGAGAAGTTTGTGTAATCAGGTATAGAATGAGCGAGAGGTCATAGAATGAAGGTAAAGAGAAAATGTGTGAAGAATTTTGTACGAGTCTTAAAAGCGTGCATTCTGAAAGTGGGCAACGTCGCAAATAGCTGTCACATACTTCACTGTTTTGATTAACTTGGCAATATTACTGTATGGAAATAAAAAAATGTGGCTAACTAGCGAACTAGAATATTAGTAACTAGCTTCCGCCAGCGGCTTCGCCCTCGTGATAAATTTAAAAATTATAGCTTACTATATTATGCATGTTTTATACATATAAACCTTCCTCTTGAATCACTCTATCTATTAAAAAAACCGCATCAAAATCCGTTGCGTAGTTTTAAAGATCTAAGCATACATAGGGACAGACAGCGGGAAGCGACTTTGTTTTATAATATGTAGTGATAGTGATGAATTGTAATTTTAACATTGAATTTGATGTTGTACCCGTTTTAGGTGTAAAAAAGGCATTTGGAAAGTTTCCAAATACTTTTTTAAATATTCGGCGTTACGATATTAATTATCGCATTTCATGATCAATATTCTAGTTCGCTAGTTAGCCACATTTCTTATTTACATACAGTATTATTTCCAAATCAATTATAAAAAAATAAAAAAGAGCCTTATATTTCGTTGTAGATTACAGAAAATATAAACATACAAGTAAAATTCTATGCTAGTTTATAAATTTTTGTTAGTGTTTTAGTTCTTTTTAGTTGTTAGTTTAGATTTTACAGGAGTTTTAATATAATTGCGCAATTAGTTATCTGCAAGAACCCCTCTGCAGGTAAAGGCCTCCTCCAAAGATAGCCAGTCCTCTCTAGATTGGGCTACTTTAATCCAGTTGTAGCCGGCTTATTTGCAGCTACAGGTCTACCTCTCCTTCTTTTTCGTTGTAGACCTGCCCAAGTGGTCACCCTTTTTGGTCCATCTCTGGTCTCGTAAGCGCGCCACAAATCAATTAAAACAGGTAATATTTGACAGCTATTTACGACGTTTCCAACTTTTAGAATGTACGCTCTTAAGAGATAGAAGAGAAGTGTTCTCTAGAAGCAACTGTCAAGTAATCTAGACAGTTGCTTTCAGAGAACTCTTCATCTGACTCTCATTATTTAATTATCAACTTATTTATCTGTTACTGCCCCGTTGGTCTCATGGTCGCAAGCACGGTCTCGTGGTCCCATTGCATCGGACTGTGAGAGTGAGGGAAGAGAATATCTCCCGCGCCGAAGACTGGTGGGGCGGTGAGGTTGGTCGCCATGGCCAAAATTCGGTCATTCAGACAGACTATCCAAACTATAAATATAATAGTATTATATATAATTATTATTGTATTATAATATTATAAATGCGAAAGTGAGTTTGTTTGCGGTAGTCATATTAGCGGCTCCGTTTATTATGTACTGCCCAGGCGATAAGTACTCGTACTACTCACCCCGAACTATCGCGACAATAACCGATAAAGTTTGGTCACATCTGCGTGTCGTATCACTGTGCGAAGCTTCATCGTGATAGACGCAGATGTGGCCACACCATTACGCTAAAACGGCTGAACAGATTTGGGTGAAATTTGGCTTATGGGTAGACCATGAACTATGTTAGGACAAGAGATACTTTTATCCCGATATTCCCACGGAATCGAGATAACTATGCGGGTAAAACCGCGGGGCGTAGCTAATTATTTATAATCTTTAACATCAGTGTCTCGCCATCATCTACTTAACTATCGTAATTTGATCATCTTCTCTATGACGTCATCATCAAGATTTTTTCATTAGGTATCATTTTAATTCTCATTTCACCTCGATGCTCCCAGGAGGTGTCGAAATACAAAACATAACACTGCGATTAAAAGATAAAGGTTAGAATGCCAGAATATTAAATAACTTACCACCGAGAAACATTTTTTTTTTTTTTTTTATTAAAAAGAACCAGGTTCTTAATAATGAATTACAATCTAGCTTACAAGACTAATAAGCAATTTTAATCTAACTTAATTTTCTACGTGATAATTATTTTAAAACTTAGAATAGTGCAGATTTGCAGATTGTACTTTACACAAGTCCGTTCCACTTTCTTAGAGTCTGATATAATATTATAAACACTTTGTTCATGTGTTTTATATGTGTCATTGTCACTATTATTTCTACACTTTTTCACACCGAGAAACATTGTACCTGTATAAAATCTTCATCAACCTGTAAAAGTCAAATTCAAATTCAAAATATTTTATTTCACATAAACCAACAAGGGCACTTATGAAACGTCAGAAGCTACGCACGGTTCCAAATGGTCGTTTCCTTTGGAGAAGAGCCGGCAAGAAACTCCACGGGTACTCTTTTAAAAATAAATTGTTTTTACAATGGTTTTTTTTTATTACAGTGTTAATAGGTATGAGAGGACAGTGTAGGCCTATCAAAAAAAAAAGTACCAGATACTTACCAAAATAGAAAATGGACCACAGATATACCGTCTGTTAAGCCTACAAGGTTCTCACATTTACAAAATCTAAAGGAAAATAATTAACAATCAACAGGAAAAGAATCAAAGTAGATTTTGTTAATAGATCACTGTTTGTTTGATTGGCGTGTGCATGTTTTCATTAGTACATCAAAAACTCAATTTCTTATCTTATCTTATCTATGACTTGTGATCGTTTACACTGTGTGGTGTCTTGGTTTAGGTTAGGTATGTACAATAAAACCCTGTTTCCAATATCACTGCGCTAGACGTGCTATCGCAATGACTGCTCAGAGTAGACTGCCAAGCACGGTACAAAGCTCCGCACTCCCTCTACCGTGCAGCCTCCACCATAGCACGCATAACTTATTTATTAAAGCCAACTCCCACGGTGCGCCATATCACGGACGCGCACCAGCCCGCACGAGGACGCACCGCCACGCACGCGTACAACGCGCGTCTGCGCTACCACGCACGCTAGGTTTCCCACGGTGCGTCGTGCGCGTGCGTCCGCGATATGGCGCACCGTCGGAGGGCGGCTTTAGACGTCACACACTGCAAAGGAAATATAAAGGTATACGCAACGCGCGTATTGGTTTACGCAAATATGACCATGTTTCCGAATTTCGTGTGAAGCTCAAGTGGTTACCAATTCGTCTTCGCCGGAATGCTCATATTCTTTCCCTTTTGTATAACGTGCTCTTTTCCCCTTTCTCCCTTCTCTATCTTAAGAAACGTTTCCAGTATCTTTGCGACTCCCACACGAAACTTTTGAGGTCATCAGATAACATGCATTCCACAACTTTCCTTGACAAATACTTTACTCGTTTGTGGAATGCATTACCAGTTCCAATAAAGCGCGCACAATCGTTGCCTGTGTTTAAAAGACTAGTGAAGGAACATTACTTGTCGTTATGATTTTGTTCTCGTCGTTAGCTGTAATAATAATCGTCATTTATTTTCGTTGCTTATATAGTTAATATGTATGTATCTATGTATCTATAATATAACATTTATCTATGTATCTATTATAGTATATTGTAATATTATACTTTTTATTTGCACCAAAGACAATCCCATTTTATGTCCATAATATCACTGCTGTCCATTCCAAGGTTGCCTGGAAGAGATTGCAGTAAGCGATAAGGCCGATCATTGTATAATTATTCAAACTCAACTCAAACTCAAACTCAAAGCATATATTTCAAATAAACCAATTACAGGCACTTTTGAATTGTCAAGGGGTCGGTCAGTCAGAAAAGATGAAGCTAGATGCCCATTCCAAAGCGTAGTAGGTACCTATGGAGAAGAACGGGCAAGAAACTCCACGGACACTCTTTTATTTTGTAGTGTATTACTTTTTCTTCTTGTAATATATTATCTGGTGTACAATAAAGTATACCTATATAAATCAATAAATAAGATAAGATAAGATAAGATAAGATAAGGTTTTTAGGGGTATGAGGAACAGGGTGTAAAGTTCACTCATCCACCATAGAAAAGGGAGGATCCTCCAACCAGACGGTTGTTATATCTGGCGGGCAACTGCCCATATGTTGATTTCGGATAGTCTTATCTATGTTATTCGCTCAGTAAACTCTAACTGCGAGATGTAGGAATTGTGTGACGTCATGTCTTTTTGTTTCGTAGTTTTTTGTATTGGCGGTCTAACCGCTACATCACTCCCCTCCGGAGACCGGAGGTCGATAGTGGGCTGAGTCTTGGATCTTGCGATGCTTCACAGTGCCAGCTGTGGTTCCAGTGAGTCGGAACCGGGTGCCGCATAGTTCACGGTGAGTCGGAACTGTCTGCGGTGATTCCCCAGTGAGTCGGGGAGGCGCTGCGTCGTCATCCAGTGAGTCGGATGTGGTACAGCGCCGGGTTTTTGGCTGACTGCTTGCGTCGACCAGGAGAGGGTAGAATAGGCTCTGCTTGTGAGACCGGCCGGAAGTGCAGGTGCTGTGCCAAGGTTGCTGATGAGGCTGAGGGTGATGACCAGGAATGCGCGTTCGCTGCATGCTGGTGGTCAGGATACCCGTTGAAGCCGTGGGTGCTGGCTGGCTGTGTGACTCGCCTCACGAAAGCTTGCGGGAGTGATGATGATGACGTCACGCTGAAGTAGTTGCACGAAGGCTGCGTTGACGTTCATACTCGGGGTCACCAATTTAGGGGTTTGAGGAACAGGGTGTAAAGTTCACTCATCCACCATAGAAAAGGGAGGATCCTCCAACCAGACGGGTTGTTATGTCTGGCGGGCAACTGCCCATATGTTGATTTCGGATAGTCTTATCTATGTTATTCGCTCAGTAAACTCTAACTGCGAGATGTAGGAATTGTGTGACGTCATGTCTTTTTGTTTCGTAGTTTTTTGTATTGGCGGTCTAACCGCTACAGGTTTATTAGTACATAAAACACAACAACACAGTACATAGCATATGGGAACAGAGGGTTGTACTACAAAGTTTAAAATATAGTCAGCTTTCCGGGCTCCTAAACTAGGTACGCAGACCTGTATCTTAGGAGTCGGAGATTTTGCGGCTTCAATTTATAAGATACAACCGTGACATTTCTGTTAGGATAAACTGATTGTTAACACAGCAGATGGAGTGACTGTTTGTGTTTGTGTATCTATAAAGTGTGTATATGAGTGTAGTGTGGATAGGGAGGTGTATATATGAAGTGTGAGTGTTTGATAAGCTTTCTTGCAAGATAGGTTTATTATAGCTATGATTGTATTGCCAATATATTTTCTGTTTCATCATATGTTAAGGTTACGAGCCATTTTCTTAATTTATTTTTTATTTCATGTATGTTATATCTGTACAAAGGAATAATTTTATTAATTTTATTATATATGCGTGAACTTTGGGCCAGCAATTGTCTACTTGTAAATGCAAAACGACAGGGGTTTGTGTCACATATAGGGAAACCGTGGCGTCTTAAAAGCAGCTTTTTATCCAATGGAAGGTTGGAGTGTCTCCGTAGGACTGAACGAAGGACATATAGTTGCCTTACTGTGAGAACTTCGGCCTCATAATATAACTGATCAGTGGGGTAATCTCTAGGTTTAAAAAGCATCACTTTAAGAACTGCTCGTTGGGCACGTTCTGCAGGGAGCATTGCGGTTTTGTAAGTACCGCCCCACACCGGGATGCAGTACGTAATAATAGACTGACAAAGACTGAGGTACACAAGAGTCAGAGTTTCAGAGTTAGCGGAGTGCCTGAGTTCTTTAAAAATGTATATTAGTCTTCTGATTCTAGTGCAGAGTGCCTCTATATGCCCGTTCCACTTAAGTTCTTCGTCAATAATAACTCCCAGGTACTTAGTATTGGGGACTGTGCTAAGTGTAAGACAGTTACAACCCACTGACTGATGAGGAGAACAGGTGTGAGCTTTTATTTTATGAGAAAAAGAGGATGGGGTTACTGAATGTGGGCGGTAGAACCTGATTAATTTTGTCTTATCTAAATTCAACGTCAGCAAGTTAGTTGAGAGCCACTCCATTATTAACCGAAGCGAGTATTCTGCTCTATCTCTAGCTTGCTCCCATAAATAAAGAATAAGTTATAGGAGATAGTAATTACGTAATGATAGCATGAAATAATGAGCCAACATCCCGCGGGCTGGTAACGTCGCATTTCTAGACGATTTTCGTGATAAAAGAAAAAAAAATCTACTATATTTTTTTCAGCCCAGCACTAGATTGTTGTATTGTACAACCTAATTAAGTACTTTTAACATTTACTTTATAGTAAATAAAAATATTTTATAGTAATACTGCAAATAGAAAATATTTGAAAATATGTCAAGTTTTGCGAGTAAAAACGAAAATAACTGGCTAAAAATAGCATATTTACCAGGGGCGTAGACTCCGTACAAGCCGATTCCTATCGGCTTCCCTTCGGTAATTCGGAACACAACCACTCTATCGTCATTGAATAATCACACTATAAGTATTTGAATACAATTAAAACATTACAAAACGCCTACATAAAAATTTTTGTCTTTATATCCCAACAACAAAACATTTCGCTCTAAAATAACTCGTAGGCGCGTACGGGTTATCGTGAATTTAATTTCTATAGAAAATATAGTCCGTCTTGACGTCACTCGGTCACGTGACACCGCCCTTTCTTAGCAGCCGAGTAAGCCGGTTTGCAACGAGTTACTATAGGGACAGTAGGCGAAAACGCGCTCGTGTGAACGAGAAAGAACTATGTATTGCTATTACTCACTCGTTCTCGCATTTGATATTCGGTTGTTGTCGTTGAGTATCGTAATGCGTTCGGCTCGGTGTTCGGACATCAAAACATTATTTATTTGATCATTCGATTGACAATGTGTTGGTTTTTGTCGTAATCGCAACCATATAATTTGTTTACAGTAGTTAATTTGCATTTTGTATTCATTGTATTCATTAGTTTATCATTACTAGTACGAGTAATATTTGTTTTCAGGTATAGAAAAGTGATTAAGATAGTGTTTGTGTTATGAGTTTAGTGAAAGAAACGTACGTTGATTGAACTACGTTGTAATTAGGTATTTGGGGTAAGTAGAAAGTTTAATAAGTTGAACTTACATCATTAGAGTAGATTTGAAAAATGATTAGTACTATCAGTAGGATTAGGATGGCGGCAAATAGTTTTGATTGTTGCTTGACGAATTATTTACTTTGTGAGGAAACATGCTTTTCAAGGTTTGAAAATAAGAAACACATAATTAATACTGAATTCTTTATTAATACCTACATTATGAAACAAATTCCTTAATTACAAATACTTTTTGTATTATAATTACATTTGATTTCACTCTTAGAGTAAAATCAGATGTGCTGTCATCTTGTGTTGAAACGCCAAACTAGCTTCACAAATCTCAAAATAGTATTTCTACTCGCCGACAGATGTCGTTAAACGAATCACAGAACAACTTGATTATTTTTCGCTAATTCGTATGAAGCTCCTATTAGAAAAGTAAATCGAAATAGGAATTTAAGAAACGGTTTATTGACACCATTATTTTGTTAGATACACAAGAAGTAGCTTTTCGCGGCCACGATGAAGGTCTGAATTCCAATAACCGCGGTAACTATATCAAAACTTTGTTATATCTGAGGAAATATGATCCGTAATGAACTCGCATTTAGAACTATGATCTTCAGTTCAGAACCCCGTGTTTTCTGGTCTCTCTAGTGATATTCAAAATGATTTAATACATTGTATTGCATCCGTTTTACGAGACCACATTAGATTAGAGATAAGCTCAATTTCTGTCAGTAATGATTGACGAAACTCCAGATGTCAGTCATAGGGAGCAATTAACTGTAATTTTTCGATATTTATCAGAAACTGGAATTGAAGAACGATTCCTGGGTTTTTACGATGTTAGCGAAAGTCGAACTGCTGAAGTTTTATCCAAACAGTTGTTAGAAATACTTGACCAGTATCGTTGTAGAAATAAGTTAGTTGGTCAATCTTACGACGGCGCGGCAGTTATGTCTGGCGAGCCACGGTGGAGTACAAGCGAAAATTCGTGATGCAAGTCCATATGGCAATGTTTGTCCCATGTTACGCTCATATATTAAATTTAGTACTGAGCCGTTCCCTTGAAAATATTCAGGAAATGAAAACGTTTTTTGGACACGTAAATAGTATCATCTTATCATATAGTAAATAGTAACATCTGCCTGTACAAGACTGAAGAGCCAGAAAGCTAGCCACAAATTGTAAGTAACTGGACTTCACGCACGGCTGCAGCCCCTGGTTTTTTTTTTTTTTTTTTTTTTTTTTTTTTTTTTCCTTTTGTTTTGGCTCCGGCTTACCTTTTCTATTACGGCACCCTTCGCCACTGATATTTACCATACATAAAAATGCCAACGGCTTAGTGCTAAGCTTAAAAAATTGTATTTTGATTTAAATACACTCGAGAGCAATGAATCCGAGTCACTTAAAGAATCCTAAAAATCTCGGAAACTAAAAATGCTAGGTTAATGCAATAAATTGTATTTAATAGACAATGTAATACTCCTTAAATGAAGGTATTAAAACTTCTTAGTTATTGTAAAGTTATATCATAAAAAAATCAAATTTGAAAAAGGGCCACTTTCGAAGATGGAACTACGAAATTACAGCATTTGGTTTTGCTTTTGTTTGTAATCTGTCATTTATGTGGGTACATAAACCATGTTGATAGTGCTCTATATTCATTATTCAAGCTGAAATTATGTCGCTTACGCCTGAAGAATGCACCAGAATACTTACAATGCTGGAAACCAGCCGGAGTCAGCGCGATACAGCCAGGACTGTCGGTGTGTCGCTGTCAACAGTACAAAGAGTTCTCCGACGTTACGAAGAAACTGGTTCTAACCTACGCAGGCCAGGAACGGGCAGAACCAGGTGTACCACAGCACGAGAAGACCGATACTTGGTGAACACCATGCTTCGAAATCGCTTTCTCACAGGAACTGAACTCACAAATCAGTTTCGACGCCTCGGAGGAAGTAACCCAAGTGCATGGACAGTAAGACGTCGGCTTGCTGAATCTAACTTAAAACCCCTTAGACCTGCAAACGGCCCTAAACTGGAGCGTGGGCATCGTATTTCAAGACTAAGATATGCCCAGAGCCACGTAAATTGGAGTATTAAAGATTGGTCAAAAGTTATGTTCTCCGACGAATCAAAATTTATGCTCTACAAGCACGATGGAAGACACAGAGTGTATCGAAGACCAGGGGAAAGATTCAAGCAAGCATGCATCGAAGAAAAAGTAGCCTACGGTGGTGGGTCTGTACTTGTGTGGGCCGGAATTTCTTCTGAAAGTCGCACAGAGCTGGTGATCATAGAAAACGGCTCTTTAACTAGCGTAAGATATGTGGAAGAAATCCTCAATGATCACGTTGGTCCATTTATGGTCAATTTAGGTGAGGATGCTATATTTATGCATGACAATGCCCAACCTCATACAGGTAGGATTGTGAATGACTACCTTCAAGAGATGAACATTACTCGTATGGAGTGGCCAGCGCGCAGCCCGGATATCAACCCGATCGAGCATGCTTGGGACGAGCTAGGCAGATGCGTAAAACAACGAAACCCTCCCCCAATCACGCTTCGTGAGCTCAAAATTGCTCTCACAGAGGAATGGGAGAATATTCCCCAAAATCGTATAAGGAACTTGGTGTACAGCATGCCAAACCGCGTAAACGCAGTAATGGAAGCACGAGGAGGCAATACGAAGTATTAAAATTCAAGAAAATCGTAATAAAGTTCAAAAATTTCATGTTTCCTATTTTTGTTTTAAGGAGAGATCAGCAGTTTTTTTCTTTATGTAATTTTGTGTTAATAAAATGTATGGTGACTCATATTTTTTTTACTTTCATTTAAGGAGTATTACATTGTCTATTAAATACAATTTATTGCATTAACCTATCATTTTTAGTTTCCGAGATTTTTAACATTCTTTAAGTGACCCGGATTCATTGCTCTCGAGTGTATAATAAAATAATCACGATTATCCTCTAGAAAGGCGCCGTTGCCAGCCCGCGCGAGAGGAACGCTCTGATGAAAAGTCATAAGGAAAATCACACACAAGTTAGTAAGGTGGATTACAAGATGACTTACTTAAACAATTATTATTTTCCAAGACGAAAACTAACTACCTCCTAAACATTGGAAAATTGAAAGTTCCAAATACTTTGTCTTTCATCAACTTTGTTTGAAACTTAGGAAACAACCGGTAAGAACGTTCCCAACTGACATACATGTTCAGTTTCTCATTTATTAGAATAGTTACGTACCTACATACGAGTTTTGGAACTGGAGAGACAGTTCCAAAACTAGATCTCCTAATATCCAACGTAATGTGGACATAAGTACTTACAGACAGCAAATATTCTTGAGTTACCAAAGTTCTGTAGACACAGACTTGTAAACAAATAAAATAAAACGTCTATTACGTACTCACACAAGTGCTTCAAAACTTATCCAACTCGTGGATCGAGGGGGATAAGGGGGACAGAATATTGATATCATTCACCTCGGAGGGGATGACGTAATATGTTCCTTCGATTATCGAAAAATATTTTCATGACTTCGTGGCATCGAAAGTTCATAAAAGTCACCCATTAGTTCGTAAGTGGTGCCATGATCATTAATGTTTGGAGTTGGATTTTCGATTGACCTAAATATTTCGAAAATTATGGTGGTAACGTGTCATTTGAGTGTAGGAATATGTGATTGTTAAGAGAAACGTTAGAAAAATTGTATTTCCCCAATTTTATTTTCGACTAGCTATCCGCGGCTTCGTATTGACTCTAATTCTTTTTCTATCGGTCAGTTTTTGGAACGAAGTTCCCTTTCGCACGTTGCGATAGGGGGCTAGACGGAAAAATTTAAGACCAAAAGTTGTAACGACACTTTTTTATGTATTTGAGAAAAGTTTTACAAATTAAAGTCGAAGTCGAAATCGAGGTCGAATTCGAAGTCGAAGTCAAAGTCAAAGTCAAAGTCAAAGTCAAAGTCAAAGTCAAAGTCAAAGTCAAAGTCAAAGTCAAAGTCAAAGTCAAAGTCAAAGTCAAAGTCAAAGTCAAAGTCAAAGTCAAAGTCAAAGTCAAAGTCAAAGTCAAAGTCAAAGTCAAAGTCAAAGTCAAAGTCAAAGTCAAAGTCAAAGTCAAAGTCAAGGTCGAAGTCGAAGTCGAGGTCGAAGTCGAAGTCGAAGTCAAAGTCGAGGTCGATATCGAAGTCGAAGTCGAAGTCGAAGTCGAAGTCGACGGCAAAGTCGAAGTCGAAGTCGAAGTCGAAGTTGAAGTCGTCAAAGTCATATCATTTATATGCGTCAGCCAATATGTCAGATGTTATAGTTTTATAATTCAGAGCCATCTAGTATAGAAAGATTTTTAGCCTTGTTAAAAATTATACTAGGTGGCTCTGTTAATATATAATAGGCAGTGTATAGAGTGCCACCATTGGCACTCTATCCCTATCGGATAAAGTGCCACTACAGGCACCCCAGTAACACCGCCTCGGCCCGGCCAAAGTGCCAATGCAAGCATTGGATTGTCATTGTCACTGTCACTAAGTCACGTCACTTGGTATTTTGTTTGATTATCGAGGTTAGATCGCTGTAAAACACCACATTCCCAAAACATTACATTCTCTTGTGCCTAAGCGGACCCTGGCACTTCGCCGGCCGCTACCGTTCTAGGTTCGCCGAAAACACAGTACCGTAGAACAAGTACACAGATTAGTGGAACATATCAACCAGGCTCTTGAGTTAAAGCAGTACAGTGCTGCAGCCTTTTTGGATATATCTCAGGCATTTGATCGTGTGTGGCATGACGGACTACTGTTTAAAATAAAACGGGACCTGCCTATTAACTTCTACAACCTTATAAAGTCATATCTAAGCGACAGACATTTTTTTGTAAAACAAAGAGAAGAGTTAACTTCCTTACACATCTAAAGTAGTATTATTTTAATATTACTTTAGTGTGGGAAAGAGATGAAGCTCTACAGGACGTATAGCTCCATCTCTTTCCCCCACTGCAGTAAGATTAAAATAATACTGCTTTAAAGGTGGTGGTTTGAGTAGTACTGGGGGCTCTCAGTACTACTCAAAGGGGTAGGCATATACTACTCTGCCACATTTCACCAGTGTTGTTCAAGTCCCATGTAATAGGGGGCGAGCTAACTGAGAATAATTCATGATGGAAACACCCAATGGAACGTTGCTCGACTTGGGGATTGCACCCAGGACTTAAGTTCAGAAGTCGTGTTTCCGCCCACCAGAAAAACGAGGCAGTTATAGTTATCCCAAGAAAAGTATGCGTTTCGGAAATTATCGTCTATGTTACAACTATACAATACCGCCCATGAATATGTGACCGCCCGTATTTTTTTGAATATTCATGAAGAATTATCGAAAATTTACTATAAAAGGGGTCTCTCTTTAATATTTTTAATGTTATTCAATATAAATTTTTTGTGTAGCATTTGTGACCTTTCTTTACATTTTTTGCCATTAGCTCGATTTGGATTCACAGTTCTAACCTAACCTAACCTAAATAACAAGTGACAGTGACAATGCAACGCTCACGGCACCCTAGCCGGGCCGAAGCAGTGACACTAGAGTGCCACAAGAAATTCGCGGCACTCTATACACTTCGTATATAATATGCAGCTAAAAGAACTTCGTTCCCACCGGGTGTCCCACGTCACCTCCCGACTTTTTATTTTTTATTTCTGCCTGAGTATAGTTCTCGATGTTTTTGGTTGGTATATTGGCGTGTGCTAGCTGACATTTAATGGGCATAAAGCTATTAATTTAAATTAAGTTTAATGTTGCGTAGTGTAAATTATTTTGCATAAGTACTACCTACTTATTATAATCATTTTTTGCTAACTGAGACAGCTGTGCTGCTGGACAGTTTGTTGCGCCACTTCTTCCTCCCAGCTAAAGCACTAGGAAGTGGTGAAGGACTTTACACTTTTTTTTTTTTTTTTTTTTTTTAATATCTTTTACTTGTACTTAGAACAATATGTTTTGTTGTGTGCCTTTGTCTGTGCTAAATCAATTTATTCTTTCTTTCTTTCTTTAAGGACGGGCGTTTTGGGGTAATTTGGACGTTCGAAAAGTGCTGATTCTTAAAATTTTACATCATCCTTCTTTAAGTCCCGTCACACCTAATATAAAATCTAAACTAATATAAAAATATATTTAAATAAAAAAGCTCTCAATGCGAGTGCTTCTGTAGATAAAATTTATAACCGAACACTTCGCCCAAAGATATCTCTGACCCAGGAACCTGGTCAAGGTTTCTGGGTCAGAGATATCTTTGGGCCAACTCGTCTAGCTACTAGTTTAATAAACTCGTGCAAAATGTGACAGAAGATTTAAATAAAACTCGTACGTATTAGTATTTAACCTATGATTGTGATCAATGTTCAAATGATAACAGCCCCACGGGTCGATCGTAGGTTAAGCTACGCTTGCCGCGGTTAGTTTGTGGATGGGTGACCATTCATAACATATCGAGATTCTTCCATGCCCCGTGCTTTGGAAAGCACGTTAAGCCGTTGGTCCTGGCTATAATTCGTAGCTCTTCGACAGCCGTTACGGGTCGTCAGAAGCCCAAAAAGTCTAACAGTCTTAATACCAAGGGGTATCGTGTTACCCAGTTACTGGTTTGTGGAGGTTAGATAGGCAGTCGCTGCATCCAGTTAGATTAGAACCCGCTCCTAACATAGTCGGGAAAAGGGTAGGCAGATTTATTGCAATTGAATTCTTGAAAAGAAAATCTGTTGAATTTTTCTGGATATTGACAGAAAAGTGATAAGTTTTAAAAACCCGCCTACTATAAAATAATAACGTCTTATTAATGATGGTAGTATTAACATTATCTATACATATAATAAAATCGTTTAAATCTATTATCATCACATTGTAATCTAACCGCATTACAAAATCTCAGACACCATAATCATTTGTATGTTCCAAAACATTACAGTGTATTTTTCCTACATGTCTTATTTGATAAACAAACACGTTACAAATATCTAAAGTTTTCACATCAATTACAAACTTTAAATTATGTGAAAGTCTTGGTCTTTGTAAGTATCACATACGTTATGAGATAATAGCATTAATTTTCACAAAATCGTAAAAAAATCTTTTTACACAAAAACCAAACAACCGACTTCCAAAAAAGACACTACAAATTACTTTAATTTCGGAAGTCGGTGTCTTTGGTTATGCTACTTACCCCACACAAAATCGAATACCAATACCTGCTATGTAAATAACAGTGACAGGAACTTATCATCATATCATCCACATAATATATATGCTTAGTGGAAAAAATACGTATTATTGAAGCTAACTCAAAAACTACCCAAGAAAAGTCTGTTAATAATAGAACCTCCTCTGAAGTATGACCTACCAAACAAAAAAATAATCATCAAAATCAATTCATAATTGGCGGAGTAATCGCGTAACAAAGATACAAAAAAAACATACAATCGAATTGAGAACCTCCTCCTTTTTAACGTCGCCGGTTGAAAACAAAAAACTTTATATACACTTAAATCTCAGCTTATAGGATTATAATGCGGTGCTACTAACGTTCAAATTGAACCCATTACATCCGTGGTACCATCAGACTTGACCTGGATACGTCATGCATATGATACGTAGATACATGCCCGTATGGTTCAGAGGAAATTGGAGGCCTAGATTGAATCTACGGGCACAGTTTTAGAGCTTGAAATATTAAAGCAATTAAATTAGACTCAGATATGAATCTGTATTTTAATTAGTAAAGTTCAAAGGGTGTATTATTATGGCATATATTTTGTAAACCTATTTTTTTGGGGTTCAAATATTGTAATCTAATACATTTTCTATTCAATATTAGTTTGCAGGCTGAGAAACTGGGTTGTTGAGATAACAATAAAATAAATATTTTCTTTTGCACCAAACACATAGGATACAATGTATAAACCTTTGGTTCTTTCCTCAAAAGACCTTTTTGAGACACCAATAATTTATTGCCTTATTTGCTCATATCAAAAAGACTGATCTTGTAGGTTGAATAAGATCCATCATGGGTGTGGCATATGGACCTTTTGAAAAAAAAATCTCAGTAGATTCACATCTTGAAATCAGGATCCAGTGAGAAAACAATCGTCACAAGATCCATCATGGATCTGGCCAATGGATCTTCTGAGATTGAACGTGAAAAACGACTTCTGAGTTTATTTCGGCCTTTCTTCTCATAGTAGTCAGATAGAATTGACGTGTAAAGGCTAGCTAGCCAGTTCCTCTGTGTTTAAAGATTCCGGATGAAGCTCGCTTCCGCTTTTGGCCTGATCATCACTTACCATCAAGTGAGATGCAGCCCTAGATAGAGCAACCCCGTTGTGAATAAAAATAAAACACTAGCGTAATAGTATCACGGCAAGATTTGATGACAGAAAGAGGAGGCCTGTGTCTCAGCAGTGCAGTGTGAGAACATTATAGGCTGATTTTGCTATACTTAAAGAAAGATGATGTCAAATCTAAATGAAACTGTACACGAAAGCTAAGAAACAGTACATGAAAATAAATCAAAATTGAACGTTTGCTTACAACTCGGTCACGAAGATGAATGATATAACTGCTCAAATATTGTATGATTTTTATCTCCGAGTTGAATCCAGTCGGATGATAACCCGGTTAGAGATGAATCATAGTTCGTATAAATATTTATGAATAGGTTGGATAGAACTATTGGTACACACAATTTTCATACGTATATTCGTATGGAAATTGAGCAGGAATGAAGGTGGACCTCCGAAGCAGCCATTTTTGGTTCTAGGTCATGCCGGTTTTCTAGAAAATATTGTAAAATGTTTTAAAAGAGTTACTATTAAGTTGCTTGCCCATTTTTCACCATACGAAACTCCCTTTTGGAAGGGCTTTTAGAATCAATTCTATGTTCTTGAAAATATCATTCAAAAGTGCTTTTTTAGTCTTATTAATGGCCTTTTTAATTACTTGAAATAAATGATTTGTCTTTGTAAAAAAACTCGAGTAAACAAAGCATAAACCAATAGGTATTATACCTATTATAACATGACCAAATAGAATTAGCAAAATATGGGCCAGAATTCATTTTCCGGAAACTCTATTGTAAATAATTATAATAGTCTAGTGAATTGAATCGACATGGAGCAGGCCCTTTTATTTATAGAAATCATTATTTTGGTATCCACAATAACAGAATTATGTTATTCTAATGCAATATGGAGTTGCTAATCTAGGGATTCATGAATCTTTTCATTTTAATAACATAAATTAATTATTTATGTTGTTGTGATGTTCTAAGTTAACCATTATCACTTATACAAATAAATAAAAAGTGTTTGTTTGTAATGACAAAATAACAGCTTTTTACTGAATGCACATGAAAGTATATTCCACGGTACTTATAAATTTTTTTTTTTTTTGTTTGTCGGTTTCTTCCGGCTAATCTCCAAAACGGTTAGACCGTTGTCGATGAAGTGGCGATGCTTGAGGGAAGCCATTATAGATACCAGTAGCCTTTACAGAACCCATTTTCTTTTTTAACAAAATTAATAGTGAATTAACATCGCATATTGGATGGTCACCCATCCACGAACCGACCGTGACAAGCGTAGCTTAACCTTCGATCGACCAGTGCGGCTGTTATTATTTAGCCACGAGCCTTTCCCAATACACTGAATTTAATTTCCTCAACCTTCCTGCGCAATAAGGTAAACGAAACTGTTACTGGCATTCACTCAAACGAAACTCATTAATAACTGAATCTGCACAAACACTACCGAGCGACGATTACCATTCTCTTTCACTCATTTAAATTAAATCGAATGATTTATAACTCGATTTATTTATACGAATCGGTAAAATGTATACGAACGTAGAACAGTGATGTGCTCGGCCTCGTAAACTAAGTCGGATTATCCGAATGGTTTAATCGAATTGAGTTCATCGATGAGTTATTATAGTTTATAACAGGTATATACTACAAAAGTAATTTATAATAAAAATAGAATATTGAAAAAAAATACTCACCATTTTTTTTTTCATTTTGGAATTTTTATGGCGTGTACTTTAAAACTGAACTCGCTGTTTTGGTATGCGGTTTAGTAGGTAAGCTAAAATAATAATTTTATTTCACTACAAACAACATATGGGAGCCAAACTACTTCGAAAATATTTTTGGCAAAAGTGAATGAAATAAACTTTCATGAAACATTCGTCAATGATTTCTATAGAGATTTTGTTTTGCATTTCTCAATTATTTACACATAACTGTATCGTATTAAATACCACACAAAAATAATGAAAGAGTGGTTTATTTAGTCTGAAACGAGAACAAAAACATCAATTCAATTACTAATTCACTAAAACAATTAGTATTATTTCTTAGTCATGCATCTAACTTGCGGCTTTGTCTCTCTCACTCTTTGATAATTTTCGGACGTCTCCTGCATTTTCTGTCTTCCTGCAAATGTCATTGTTTTTATTTTAATGTAGGTAGCTAACATTTATAACTGCGACAAGGTAAATCGGATGGAAACGCTGTTGTCTGCATTTCTTTCCAGGCGATTACCCAGTGTTTCTTTTATTTGTGATTTAGCTTATTTTATACCGGCGGCACCTTTACGTTTATTAACAGCTTTTTATTTAAATGCTTTTTCATTCAATCATAGTTGTACTATTTATACATAATGAGCCTATAATGTTCCCACTGCTGGGACACAGGCCTCCTCTCTTCGAGAGGGAGTGGGCTGTAATCCACCACGTGGGCCCAGTGCGGGTTGGTAGATGCCTCATGTCTTCGAATTTTTGGTTCTAGGATATTCCGGTTTCCTCACGATGTTTTCCTTCACCATTTTGAGAGCAGTAGTCATGAAATAATGTACACAAAGTAAAGCGCCCGTCTGAGTTCAAACCTACTACCTACAACTCGTAAGTCGCGGCCGTTACCACTGGGCCACCACTGCTCCCGTACTGTACTATTTATAATCCAAGTTAATGCCACAAACTAGTTTTAAAAGCTTTTATAAAAATACAATAAAATACTTGCTGCATAATTGAACATTTAAGGAGGTACTTGATTCATTATCGTCATTTCAGACCATTCCAAGGATAGCCATTTTGACCGGTTCTGTGCTTCTCTCATCAGTCCACCTTGGGGAGGTCTTTCATCACCAGAACGTCCCATCGGCCATCTGTTCTGCGAGCAATGTGCCCGGCCCACTGCCACTTATGTACTTGTTAAAATTCTGTAACATTTTTGAATTGTTCAGTTATGAAGGTGCCAGTTAAAAGAGTTGAGTCACGTCAAGGCAATCGACTTTCAGTATTGTAGCTAAGGAAATATTGGAAAATTACTACAACATGCTTGACCAATTAGCTCATGAACGCGAGTTCTTACTAGCTAAATAACATTTATTTGAAACTGAAACAATCAGCCCCCCAATTACGCAATGCACGATCAATTTTAAATTGAAACCAATTGAAAAAGATTGCCAGTCCATTGTTTCATAAGTTCGACAAAAAGAATCTGCTCAATTTTTTTTGTCGAACTTATGAAGCAATGGACTGGCAATCTTTGTCAATTGGTTTCAATTGAAAATTGAGTTTGCGTTACGTAATTAGGGTGCAGATATATATATCATAGGATTCTATCACAATTCCCGCATCATCTTATTGAGTCAGGAATAGTGATGGGTCGGGAGAATATTCTCACCCGGAGAATATTCTCGGATCGAGAATGTTCTGCAATATTCTGGAATATTCTTTTCGACGGAGAATATACGAGAATTTAAAAATGGAAGTAAAATTGCTAAATTTTATCACAATATATTTTGATTTCAAGGCCTCAAGTAAACATCTTTTGTTGTTATTTTATACTTTATTTGAAAAAACGTTACTGTATTATGTTTCGGACTGGAAATGGTGCCGATTCTCTTGTACACTGGACTAAACTAACTAAACTATCACTAAAATTCCTTACTTTTGGCTATGAGAATCTTAAAGCAACTCTGACAAAAAAAAATCTTAATTAAAAAAATATTTTGACACATCTAAAATTGAATTTGACAATCGCGTGACGACTCAACGTGGTACTTGTTTGCTCTACTTCGTGAATTTTTTTAGAGCCGTAGGCGCGCATGGGGGCAGCCTCGACGTGTTTTATATGGAATTTTTCACTTTTTGTATGGAAAATATGAAAAATTATTACCAACATGTCAGGTAATAGGGGTTTAAGGGTTTCCTAAAGGGGGTCGAAAATTTCATTATTTTTGCGATAGGACGCACCATTCTCGAGATTTATGCAAAAGAAAAAAAAAATAGTACTGTTTTTGCACTGAAGTTGAAGTGTTGGTGTGAATTTTAGTTCATGCCAACTAATTTCATTCCACTCGTTTTTAATCGCGTTTAAAAATAATCACATTTAGACGGATACACTAAATTTATATGGTGAAAAACGTCAAATTCATAATAGCAAAATTGCCATTTTCACTAAACTGCTATCTCAGTGCAATCTTAGTGCTGTCAAACTAAAATATGGGTGCGCCAAAGTTCACCTAAATTTTCAACTCCGATAATTGGAAATCCGAAAATGTTCTTCCTAACATTTTTCATCCTAACAATCACAATTCCTAACTACTCTGTCTCTAATGTTCATAATTCCGAAGCATTCAACTTCATAATGTCAGTAGCAATAATCATCTATTATACTTTTATTTGTTTTCCTATATTTTCTCAAAATAACCATCTTTTACACTATTATTCAAAGTCATATCTTTTTTGTTTAGATTAGGATTAGGTTAGGTTAGGTTAGAACTGTGACCAACTACGCGCGAGCCGAGCGAGCGAAGCGAGCGGCGCCGCGGCAGCGGCCGGCGAGCGCTACCTCGAAATTGGTCGTGGATTTTTCCAAGTATTTTTTTCATAGTGCCCCCAAGACGACACTTTGACCTGAATTTCATTCATTTAAGACAAAAATCAGTGAAACGACCTTTAATCATTCTAAACAGTTGGTTTTTAGACATAATTATCTCAGGTATAGTTAAAGTAATAAATATGTAACAACAATAACCAAAAATAAAATGGCTAAATGTAAAAACAGTTGTTTTGTAATAACAAGAAATAGTTTAAAAACAAACCTTTTCCTTCAAAGCATCTGGTTCATGATTATGTTCTCTCAGTAGGATAAAAGCGTTTTATGATAAAAAACAGTAGGAGTTTAAATATATTTACGTTAATGATATTATTAATTACAATTTTCGGAAACATGAGTGTTATGAACATCGCCGGTAGCACTACAAATAGTATGAATGAAAACATTAGGATGAAAAATTTTAGGAAGAGTGATCATTCGGATTACAAATCGTTAGGAAGAACAATTTCGGGTAAAGAACTTTAGGTGAGCCAATATGGACCCCTTAAATATAGTTAAGTTGTGTCACTTTAGTCTAATTCAGAATGGGAAATCCTCGTTTGACAGGACTAAACTAAATTTTAGTGATTGTACACCGAACTAAACTAACTAAACTGTCACTAAAATTCCCTACTTTTGGCTATAATCTTAAAGCTATTCTGACAAAAAAAAAAACTCTTAATTAAAAAAATATTTTGACACATCTAAAATCGAATTTGACAATCAAGTGACGACTCCACATGGTACTTGTTTACTCTACCCTGTGAATTTTTTTAGAGCCGGAGGCTCGCAGGGGGTGCAGCCTCGACGAGTTTTTTAAGGAATTTTTCACTTTTTGTATGAAAAATATGAAAAATTATTACCAACATGTTGGGATATAGGGGTTTAAGGGTTTCCTAAAGGGTGTCGAAAATTTCATTATTTTTGCGATAGGACGCACCATTTTCGAGATATAACCAAAAGAAAAAAAAAATATAGTACTGTTTTTGCACTGAAGTCAAAGTGTTGGTGTGAGTGCATGCCAACTAATTTTTATTCTATCTTTATAATTATAAACCCTAACTTTATATCTTTATCTTTATAAAACCCATAAACCCCCAAAACTCAACATGTAGGTAATATTTTTTTTTATTTTCCATACAAAAAGTGAAAAATTCCATATCAAAACACGTCGACGCTGCCCTCCTGTGCGCCTCCGGCTCTAAAAAAAATCCCAAGGGAGGGCAAACAAGTACCACATGGAGTCGCGATTGTCAAATTCGATTTTAGTTGCGTCAAAATTATTTTTAATTGTTATTTTGTTTTTAATAAACCTTTCTTATAATGTTGTTTTCTTATTCATTTTATTAATGCTGATTATTTTAAACTCATAAAGTTCGTATTAATACAGAAATCGTACTTTAACATTACTACCATACGAAATTTAAGAGAATTTATGAGAATTTTCTCGGAAATATTCTCGGGAATGTTCTCGCTCAGGAGAATTTACTGAGAATTTAAGTTGTGGTGTAGTTTATTTTAAACTCAAACTTCGTAAAACGTTCAAATGCGCTAAAAACTATTACTCTAAAAAAAAACCGATTCAATAAAGTCAGCCAATTTTTAAATTCTCGTAAATTCCCTACCAAAAGAATGTTCTCGAGAACTTAACAGCAAAGTTCTCGCAAGGAGAATATTCTCGAGAATTGCCCATCACTAGTCAGGAATAATAATAGTAATAAAATAATATAGCGAAGACTCATAGAGCCTCTATGAGTCTTCGCTCTCTATAATAGAGGGTTAGTTAGTAACATTGTTCTTAAAAGTAAATATTAGTAAACAACACGATGCGGTGCGACGCAACGTGCGATACATGTTACTGACAGCAGTGAATTATATACAATGCCGCCCATGGCCATGTGACCGCCCGTATTTTTCCGAATATTCATGTTTTTTTTTTTTAATTAACTTAAAAAGGGGAGGTCTATTTTTAAAATATTTCATGTTATTAATTTTTTTTTTATGAGTAACGTTTGCGATATCTCTGATGTTATTGGCTCGATTTTGGCTCAGATTCTGTTTATTATTTCTAAAAGCTTGTGAGTTATTTTATCGGATTAAATAACCGTATTTTATTAAAATTTGTCGACTATAAAAAAACGGAGGGTATGATATTTTTTTCTAAAAAAACATCAGTATTTATTTGTCCACAAAATTTCCCTATGATTTAAATAAAAAGAAATTGAATAACATAAAATAAAAAAAATAAAAAATAACAACATTTATTTGACACTTAAAATACATGTTACAAACAAGTAGGTCGTAATAATATAGCACACAAATGATTATTTTTTCAAGTTAATTTTCGATAATATTTATGAATATTCAGAAAAACACGGGTCACATACCCATGAGCGGAATTTTATCGACAGTCCACTATGTCAGCAAACAAGGCATATCAGTTTCAGAGGCTTTTTTAATGCCACCGAAACTGATATTCTTCACACAAAAATGTCTCGAAAACTAATATTTCATCCGTACAGTGTCAACCTACCGAGCTAGGTATAAAGTCGCCATCATTACCGCCGCCATTGTCTCTGACAGCGCGCTTCAAACAGAACGCCTTTGTTCTATGAGGTGGGTGCACGAGTAGCGGGATATAAAAATATATTATATTAAAAATAACATCGGTTTTGGGCTTTGACTTTGAGCGTGCATGTTTTATTTTTAAGGGAAGTTTGACATGTTTTTTCACGAATGGCATGGCTTTGAACGGCGAAAGGCAATGTTTGACTTGGGAATGTTTTTTTGAGTTGTATAATAATTTAAAAAGGTGATGTATTTGACATTGTTTTTTAAAATTTCCTGTTTTTTTTTACTTCAATGTGGGTTGCATATTACCAGTTTTTCTGATAGGCCTTCCAAAGAAGCAAAATATATACAGCAATAAAGTATTATTCGAACCAAAACAGTATTGATGACTGAAAATTGTCTAACAAAACACTGAAATTGCACTGAGCCCGAGCTAGGCATCCAACCCTCATAGCGCTGCACCACAACTCCCAGACCAATAAAGCAGCCTTCATTAACAACGAAACTGCTATAAATAAAGCAGAATTGCATTTGGACTCCATCACGAGTGACAATTTAAAAATACCGGGTAGTTCCAACTACTGACATTTTCATGGTGATAATGTGGTGCGACTGTCACCATTGGGCAACGCTCCTATTCAAGTTTAGAGGTAAGAGGAACAGGGTGTAAAGTTCACCTCATTAGAAAAGGGAGGATCCTCCGACCATACGGGTGATAAGCCTGGCGGGCAACTACCCGTTATTTGATTTCGGATAGTCTTATCTATGTAGTTTGCGCGGTAAACTCTAACTGCGCGATGCAAGATTTGTGTGACGTCATGGCTTTGCTGTGTAGTTCGTATATGGCGGTGTAACCGCTACACAAGCATAGTCAGTTAGTAAAAAAGGCACAAATAGGTACATAATAAAAAGTACATTTTCAACCAGTTATAGAGAATATTTCGTTTGTAACTTCGAATTTTATTGGACATCGAATAGGCTCGTAAAATGCATAAAATTCGGATTATGACGTTCATTTTGTCCGTTATCGGTGTCGGCTACAATATTTTGGTGACATTCTCGATTATCTATGGATGGTTTACTTTTGATTAAGAACCTACTTGGCAATGCAGGGTTTATTTATTTTATTTATTTATTTATTTGGTACACCAACAGCAGTACATACAATATTTTTTTTTAACTGAACAATATCATAATAACATTTCTGGTATGTATGCCTATTATAGGTATACACAGCATTTACCACAACACAACATCGTAATAAACTAGAAAAAAAAAAAGAAAACTTACAAACTAAATAAAAAATTTAGGGTTTAACTCAATATAAAAGCTTAGTATTTTGAAGGTCTGCTCAAACGCGGTTTCCTTATTAATTGTTTTTCTTGATGATAGCACTGCCATAGTAAAATGTAAGGACTTAAATACTTATCAATTTGACATTAATAATACTCTTACTGACATAATGATAATTTAAAAATCAACCTCAAGAAAACCAAAGTAATGCATTTCCACCAAAGAATAGAACCTCCAAAAATTTGTGTCAATTACAATAGCAATGATATAGAAGAAGTGAAAGTAAGTGTGTTTTTAGGTATCCATATTGACCTTAATTGGAAAGCTCATACAGAACAGCTATGTAAAAAAATAAATAAATCTGCCTATGCACTTTTTCAATTGGCTAGAAAAGTAAATATAGACGCATTACTTGTTGCCTACCATGGTCTAGTAGCCTCACTTCTGCGGTACGGAATAATTTTTTGGGGTAATTCCTCGGATAAGGGATTACTGTTCAAAGCACAAAAAAGGTGCATTAGAGCCATGTGTGGTCTGAAAACAGATGACAGCTGTGCACCGTACTTTAAATCATTAAAAATTCTAACGCTACCGGCAATATACATATTAAAAATTTGTATCTTCGTCAAAACTAATAAACTAAACCTTTTTGAAAAAATGACAATGGTACGAAATGTTCCAATTCGTAATCAGTACAAAAATTCTTTAAGTAATTATAAATGTAAAACTGCACTAGTGTGTCCTGGGTATGGCTCCACGCATTTATAATAAAATTCCAGACCCCATAAAAGAATTAAATATTGCACAATTTAAGAAAAAAATTAAAATGTTACTATTGACGAATACTTAAATGACGAATTTATTTAGAATTACAGGTACTTACTTAATATTGACATTAAATAATTTTGACATCTTAATTACTTGACATAGTTTTTTTTTTTTTGACATTTTAATAATTCCTCATTTAGGTTTGACATAATGAGAGTATTTAATATGTAATTGTTCGTTTATTTCCTAATTTAATACCATTTATGCATGATTTTCAAGTATTTATAATAAATTTTAATTTGTAATATTTATCTAGATCTGCTCAACATATTTGTACGCCTCCTGGCATAACATAGCGCTCTGTTCACCAAATATACGATCTGTAATGCATTACATATGTTAACAAATAAATAAATAAATAAATCTTTTCTATTATTATAATAGAGTATAAGTATAGGTAGAAAAAGTTAGTTTTTTTTCATATTTTGGTATGTGTGTAATTTAAATATTAGTATGCCACTTTAAGTGGCGGTCTGTCCCGAACATACCGATCTTGTACTATATCCTACAAATAAATATATTTGTCTTTGGTTTACTACTACTATTAATTAGAGCCTCAATGCTTAACCGTAACTATTTTATAGCTTTTCCCTACTACTTATGTACTGGCTTTCAGTCTTATTGCCATTGGAAACGTATTCTCTCTGAAGTATTCTTAAACCTAAAGTTTTCCCAGTTCATTCGCTTTATACCAAGCTCTCGCAAAAGCTTGAAAAGTTATTTTGTTAACGTTATTATGGCGAGTTTGTGGTTTTAACTGGTGCGCCAGACAAAACAAAAATGTATTGCAATTCTGGCTTGGTGCCTGCGTTTCACTGATGATATTTTGTTTAGGAGCATTTTGTATTTCTCTTAAAGCCAACTCCCACGGTGCGCCATATCGCGCACGCGCACCAGCCCGCACGAGGACGCACAGCCACGCACGCGTCTGCGCTACCCACGCACGTTAGGTTTCCCACGGTGCGTCGTGCGGGCTGGTGCGCGTGCGTCCGCGATATGGCGCACGGTGGGAGTTGAGCTTTAGATACCTAAGCTTTTTCTGATTTTATGTCAACTTTTTTTTACGAGTTTTTATTTACAATAATAATCACAACTGAATCTAAACTCAAGCACATTACTTACTTAGTGCTATTCAAAATGGCCACAAGCACACGTCAATCTTTGCTTATCCTCGGTTATTATGTTAACAGCACAATCCTGATATTTTATGTACCTTAGCATCCAACATTTATTTACTCCTTCATTGTTCGAAAATAAACTTCAATAAATAACATCATAAACATTAGATACTGTGAAAACTCGGTTCAAAACATTCGCATCTGGCTACTTTCGATCCAAAATAACTAAGTATGTTTATACAAACTCCATCTTCTTTGTATACAGAAAATCGCGTTGTTTAATAGTACGCAGAAAATAATTTAAACAATAGCTATGTCGATAATTTGTACATTCACCCTGTGAGTTATCTGTAAAGGCTGAAAACCGCGGAGTTATTAATTATAAAGGGACGTTTTGGGAAATGACAAATGATATTAAGGGACAAATAGGATGCTTTGATGGTCTTCTCTTCTTGGACCCAAAGGTACCTATCCGTTAGATGGAACGTTCTTTGGAATTTCCATGTCGATCCACTTTGGAACGGATTGGCTGTAGTTACCCGGGGAATATCTCTAATGCTGTGTTTTCGCAAAATGTTGAGTATTTCTCAAGGTGAAAACCTGCAGCGTGAAATGAAGATCATTAAATTAAAAGATCCTTATATCTGGGCGCCTTCAGTGCCGCACGGAGGCGCTGTTTTGTAAATTCATATAAATAAAAAACGCGTGACTGCAGCGCTACACCTGCGCTACGGTCACGCATCAGTTCATCGATCGACTAGTGACGGTGCGCACGTAGTTTTTGTTCAAGTCTAAACATAAACGAAATGCAGGTTGAAGAATTTATCGATGAGGTTGAGACTTGAGAGTCGTTCAGCGAAATGGTATTCGAAGTCCGACAAGTAGGTACAGCAATAAAATCTAAAAGAAAAAGCTTGGGAAGAAATATGCAATAGTGCAAGTGTAAGTTTGGCAATTCGTCGAAGTATATCGACCACCTTGGTTCTCTTGCGAATCTCTTCATTTCTGATTCGATCACCGATTGAAAATAAAAACCGGTAAATAAGTAGGTAGTTAAATCATAAATACCTATCCAGTATCCACGTTACAACACAGCTACAACTACTATCTACTCGTTTGTTGACGAATTATGAATATCCCGATCAAAACAGTGGTCGAATTTAATCAAGCTTTAATCCCCAAACATGCACGCAACTTGCGAACCAATTCATTGAACTGGCATTGTCGGATACAATACCGCATTTGGATCACGGTGACAACAATTGACGGCCGAATTTGATGGGCTTACGTCAGCACACGTTACATACTGAACTATGAATAATAAACAGTTCTAGGATTGAATGACTGACTGACAATATGCAGCCTGTACAAATTAAGATAGAAATAAATGAAACTTACGGGATTTTGGAGATGCATCTTTTTTATTTGTTTTTTTTTAAGTTTTCTGGTAGGGGATCGAATATTGGTTACGATGATCATAATATTTGCTCATTGCATGCTGGCGATTTATAAAACAGACGGACAAAATGAGAAGCCAGCTTTAAAAAAAAAAATATCATGGATAAAACTGTAGAGATAGCATAGATGTATTAAAAGCCTCCTTTTAATATATACACGGCTGATGCCGAATATAGTGAAACCCATAGATTTTAAGAACTTGTAATAGCTACCTATATTATTGCACATAAATATTTCATTCATTCAAATAAATATTTCATTCATTCATTCATTGGAAACCCCATTTTTTCAAAAGGACTTACTTGCAACAGATGTGTACCTAACTTTTAAATCCAGACTTTCAACCGCTAGCTGGGTGCTTAATACTTAGATCCGAAACCTAAGCTTAACATTCACAAACTAAGAATTTTCATGGAAGCACGTCGAGCATTTTAATGACTTCTTGGCAATAAACCAAGCTACCAAAACGACTGTTAATATTTTCCTACGATGTAATGTCACATATGAATGTAAAAGGTTCCCGAATTAATTCAACGGGCTTTTAATTTTCGCGAATGCGACAAAACTTATTGAGCGAGTGATCATCAAGTGTCGCGGGCACAATGGCGACGATGGCAATTCGCCTGTGACGTCACAATGTAGTATGGTGTCGACGGATTATTTTAATATAAGGCTTTGTTTTTAAAAATACACGTTTAATTAATGTTCTGAAGGGTGTAAGCTTTTAATTGTTTTAATAGGATTTTGTGGAAACTCTTAGCAAAAGGCCTGTATACTGCCTCGTTGGTCTAGTGGTCGCAAGCACTACTGCTGAGCATGAGGTCCTGGGTTCGATTCCCGGGTCGGGCAGTGTTATTGGGTTTTTCTATCTGGAATTTCTCAGTAGCAGTCCGGAGTCTGGATTTGTGCCCGGTTGATGGCAATAGGCTCGCCTTCTATTACATGGAACTTAAACATAACTGGCGAAATGTGAGTGTACCTGCTACAGGTACACCTCTACCCAACCTTTCGGGGAAACAAGGTGTGATGTTATGTTTAATTTAATTTCTTTCTTTTTTCTTTCTTTCTTTTATGCCTTAGCAGAAGATACACAGGGAGAGATATTTTTTGATTTCAAATGTTAAATTTCTTTCCACGAAGTTGGCAAAGACGTAAATGAAAGCGTTTCGGTATGTTCAACCAAGTATCCCCTAGGTCAAAAATATGTACCCTTAGTGAATGTGGGGATACATTTCGTTTAAAATAGTTTCGTAACGTGTGTTAACATTTTAAAGTTCTAAGCCTCTTCTTACCCGTTATCTATCTTTATACCCTTGTTCATCAACTCGTCTAGATCATACGATTGCTGCCACCGGTTGCGGTTGGGCTTCTTTATAATAAAAAAAAATAAAAATTACCGTGTTGAATTTGATATAAGTCATGGCTAACCCTAATCAGTCAAAGGAAGGCGAAGGGTTATGTAAATATGTCGAACTCTTAAAGTAAAACCACACGATGTTCCTCTGCCTTCCATAGCTAAAAAACGGTATTCACTCGCATATTCTGAGCCCTAGCTGAAGTTCTAATACGCCTGGAACATCTATATGTCAGAAATACGTCACAGATTTGACTTATCGGGGCGCCAGCGCCGCCCAGCGGCGCTCGACATAGTCTACATCATAACGCTCGACCGGAGTTAAGTGGAGTTGGTCGGTGGCGGGCAGTGAACACGTTTACACCCATCCACGAACTGACCGCGGCAACCGTTGCTTATCTTCTTACCTTCGTTCGAACCGGGTGGCTGTTATCATTTAGCCACGAACCGCTAAGTGAGGCTCAATATCTTCCAAAGCGTCCACTAATCATAATAAAACCTTTATGAAATGGGTATGAGTCATGAAGACCCCCTTCTCATTCGAGCCTTTAATCTTTCCCTTACAGTAAAGGGCACGACTTAGCTTTATTATGTGTAATGTGATCTGCTTTGTAAAGAAACTGTTTGTATCATTATACGCCATTCTTTCAGAATTCCTTTTGCTTATATGTGATTTTCCTGTGCAAAACTGGCTTTTTGATATTGTATTGGATGACGTAGAAACGTTTTTGTTTCTTTGATTGCATAAAAAGACACATCTTATAATATGAGTTATAAAAGATAACTCATAAATATTTGATCTCTTACTTATGTATGCCATACCTATTAACACTGTTATTTGAAAAGATTGTGAAACCAATTATTAGGTTTAAAAGAGTAACTGTGGAGTTTCTTGCCGGCTCTTCTCTATAGGAAACGACCAATTGGAACGGGAACGTCAATTCTGACGTTTCATAAGTGCCCATGTAGGTTTATGTGAAAGAAAATATTTTGTTTTTAATTTTATGTTAGCCCAATTATGTGATATTATTATATTTTACTGTTTTTCAGTACTTAAAGTGAAAAAAAAACATTCTTCCAAATTATGCGTTTTTTAAGCCTATTGTAAACAAGAACCTTTTTTATTGTTCACTGCCTTTATAACAATTAAAAGGATAAAAAAAAAGTTAAAATTACAACGAAATAAAATGCTAACGAGACTTGCTACAAACTCATGATTCGATTGAATGAATGAATAAAATTTTATTCATTCACTCACTCGTTCCATGTAACCGGGTCCATTATTTCGCTACCGAAATCACCCCCCTTCAGAACGAAATGGAGCGATTAGGGGTGGTGTTCACCCCCTACGCCACTACGTTTGAATGCTCAAGTAGTTCTAAAGAGTGACGGGTCGTTAACTCGTCATCTATGGCGTTTTGTTTTACAAGCGATTTATGTGATTTTACACGCGTTTTTCCCCTGAAAAATTGTTAAATACATCGCTGTCAATTCACGTAGAATAGCCATAGGCTCTCCTTGAATCCATATTGGATTTCAACATAACTGGTGAAATGTGGGAATGTTATCTATATATTGAATGTAGGTTTGGTATAATAAGTAGCCTCTGTTGCTTTTCCGGGAATACAGACGTGCTGTTACTGTTATATTATCATATAGACATAGAGTATAATCAGGCAGTTTATTTTATTTTGTACAAACTTTTTGCGAGTTTTACGTACATACATAACTTGATTGATCGCGCGAGTATGTCATATTATAACGCAACGATCGCTTAACTACTCGCGCGTAATCTTGCTTTTGGTTAGGACGCGGCCTAAGGAGCAAAATGGGCCGGGTGATTCTTTGAAAATGTGCATATTGCGCGGCCCTCCCCAAATAACTACTTAGTGAGATATAAAGTTACGTTTTTGATTATTACACGTAAAATATAGTTCCAGCACTATATACAGATGGACATAACATATTCCTATTGTTATAAACAAATAAGTTATATTCATATACGTTCCTCAAATCTCATCACCATTCGTGTCCCAATTTCCAAATTTTAGCAGTCCATGCTCGAAAAGTTATAAATAAACCCTAAAGATCGTATTTTTTTGTAGTTATTTAGATAGTACACGACATGCTGTACCAATTAGCAAAACTATACACATTAAAGAATACTTTTAAGTAGTTTTTAACGACTTTGAAAATTGTCCCAACACTTTATGCTCACTACCATTTGTTCAAACAGTCGCAGGATTATTTTGTTTCCGCGTAATTTATTGGTATCTAAAAGAGTAACTCAGGGTCGCTCTCGGTTCCACGTCACGACTCGTGCGGGTCACACGTCAAAGAGTGTTTTGGCGCCAACGGTAGCGTACCTTAATCGTCCAGAAATCGTGTTTGTCAAACAAAAATCTCCTTACCGTTCGAGTTGCCCGTGGTAAGTCTATTATTCATATTTATCCTTTTTATGCACTGTAATAGTCGCCATAGGATACTCTTTGCTTTGATTAAGTTCCCAAGTTATTATGTTCTAGAAAGAACGTATAATGTGAGAGAGTGTACAAATACCTAATTACCGTTTATATAATTACCATTTTTCCCGTTCGTATTTTGGCGAACGGTAATGAGAAATTGAATATGGTAATTAGTACCAGTATAAGCTGGCCTCTTATTACATTGAAACTTCTTACTCCTCTAGGCCAGCCTAAGGTCGAAGTGATCGATTGTTGATCGTTCGGTGTGAACTGACACTTTCGCAACAAAATAACCCTACCTGAATACCCACCTACCACTATCAAATTTTTTTTTCAGAGTAAACATGCCTCGAAAAAAACCAATCGAAGGAGGAAATAAGGGCTAAAGCTAAAATTGATTAGGTACCTACATGCGCGGTTTCTAGCCATAAAAGTGAGACTGATTCGAATTAAATTAATTTCGAAATTTAAAAAAAAAATAAAAAAAATATAAATAATAAATAAAAAAAATATATATATAAATGATGATTATTATTATTGACGATTTAAAAAAATAAATTAAAAAAAATTAAATAATAAATATAAATGATGATTATTATTATTGACGATTTTTTCGTATTTTTTTTTTTTTTGATGATGATTTATTATTATTATTAATTTATTTTTAATGTTTATTTTCTCAGGTTCCTAGAACCTGGTATTTTATTAAAATCTCATGGGTGTACACCAAGGTGAGAATTTAAGTTTGAATGTATAGATTAAATGTTTTGTACTGCATTGAAATGATTGTCTAAATATAATTAAAGGAATTTCCGTACTATGCGACATGCGTTTAATATAGCTGCTTTCTGAAGTGTGTTCTGAAATATGTATATTTGGAGAGATTGATATATTTTTTTATTTTTTATATTTATTTATTTTATTAAATAATAAATTTTAATATAAATGTAATAATTTAATTTAATTAATAATTTTTAATTTAATTTCACTGTATGATCCAGTTGATTGAAATAAAAAAATTTTTTTTTTGAGTTTTTGGATAAGATCTCATCGAGTTTTAATATCTTAGATGGAACTTGTCAGAGTTCTATTTACACTGAGTTTTGAACCAGTGTTTTAGTTGATTGTTTTTAAATTACTAGTCAGATAATATTATTGTTTTTTACGAAAACTGGTTAAAGCTGGTTGATTTTAATTTTTTTTTTATTCAGTCAAGTCGATATACTATAGCTAAGTTTGTCATTTATTTTGTCACCTAAATAATAAATAAATATGTGATTTAAGTAAATTATTCATTTTATTTATAATTATTACCAATCATGAAGTATAATTACCATTTTTAAACATTATAATTACCGTGTGTTTCATATCTCATCACCGTTCGACGAAAACTTTCAGCTTCAGATTCAGACCTATACAGAAGTTCAAATACGGTGCAATTGATTTATTTAGTTAATCTGCACAATAAACTTTACGTTAAATCCATAAAACTTGTAATTGGAAGCATTATTTGAATTTAATTTTCGAATCCTGAATATGTCTATCTTCAAATATTCACCCGGCCACAGCAGGAATATTGTTAAATAATTGACATGAGTAATCACATCTATTTCTCTGGATAAACAAACTTTTCAAAGGAAACTTCACTACATAATATTATAAAGAATATTCCTTATAAATATTCAGGATCACCCAACGACAATACAACGAACAATTTGAATAAAACAAAGATAATGCACGAAATATACCGTAAATAATTACTGTACGCTTCACCGCAATAGGACAAGGGGTCTAATGATATTATATTTCGCCCCCCCGACCGGGTGGCTTAGAACCCCACGCTGCCCAGGGGCCTATTACGAACTTTAAAAAAACCAGGCATGTTCCAGGCAGTTCATTTCCCTGGCTGGTTAAATTTCGTATTATGACATTCGTAATTCTGAGCGACTTCCCGCTGGCTAGTTTGTCTATGGCTGGCTTGTAATTCACTGCCGTAACGTTCAAAAACACATTATCGGTAAGTTACGGTTTATTTCAATCACGTATTTTATGATAAAATAATAAATAATATATTTCTAGTTACTAAAAGTAGGTGAAAATATGAACGCAATGTATATTGTACTATTTATTTAATCATATTTTAATTTTCAGTGTTTGTTAATATGTAACAAGACATTCGTTTAACAACAACGTTTCCGAACGTACCGCTCTTGGAGACCTTGGAGTTCAGTGTAGGGTTGCCAACCGTACTATAATATATAGTATTATACTATATTTCGGGTCTGCGTACTTTATCTGTTGAAGAAATATTTATAGTACGCAAAAATACTATATTTTCAACACCGAAATCTAGCAAACATATCTTTCATTTAAAAAAATTATGAACGCGCCTTTACGTTAACTTTTGAATTATGTATAACCGGACTCATCTGTCATTGCGTTCCGAACTTGTCAATAATGTCAAATTGACAACATCAAACGAATTTTTGTTCTGATAGAATTTTGTTATGGGATATTGGTAATTATACCAATTATTATCAATTTGATGTTGTTCTTTCTTTTGAGAAGTTGAAGTCCTAAATAAATTAGTTATGGAAACTGGCAACGATAATGAAAATGCGTCAAGTTCTTTACCTACTAACTCGCTACTAACGCCGTATTTTTTTTTATGCAGTGGTGCCTAAAGATGTAATTTTTATATAAAAATAAGTAAAAAATATATCTTTGTAAATGTTTTGTATTTTCCATAAAATAGGTACTATATTTTTTTTAAGTGTAGGTACTATATTTTTTTTAACCTTATTTTGAAACATACTATATTTCGCCGCAGAAATGTTGGCAACCCTAGTTCAGTGGGAAATTCGACACTTTCACAGAAGTACCTATTGTCTGACAAAACTAAAAACAATATCGTATAATTTGTTTAATACATAGTTATAGTTAGCATAGCATGTACATTTCTTAGCTATTAGGTACTTATATTTTGTTTATATTACTTAGGTGCGCTGCGGATGGTCGCTCTCACGCGATAAATATTATCTAACATTTGACATTGATTTATATTGTTAAGTCTACAGATTCTTAGGCCATATAAGTTAAATTTCACCATAGCGATAAGTACACTATTACGAATAAGAATATTGTATTTTAAAACTTTAGTCTTTAATAAACCATCGTCTAAGCAAGACTTTGCTTTAGAAATAGCCTAGGTCTCAGCCATTGAGTTAAATGTCTCAGCTCCTCACAGAGATTCAATACCAAGTCTTTGCTAAGTCGATAACGTTGAATGAACTGCACATTATCCATGTCGAACGCATTAATATATTGATTGCGAACCATTGAGGTATTAGTACAATAATACCTCAATGTTACGAACACGTCTTCTTTTGTTCCTTGATTCATCATTTTGATTTGAAACGTCACTTTCCAGGAATTCAAACAGTTCATATTCGTCACACATGATAATTCAATAAACCTAATATGATATGTCACTCGAACAATTTCTCCAAATAACTCCAAAACAATTCAATAAAAGTTCCTCTGAAGCAGCGTAAATTGAATGGATTGTGAGGTTACTTTTAATACGTCAAGAAATGTCAAACGGACGCTCGTAATACGGTATTTCCAGACAATATTCGGGCAGAAGTCGGCCAGGGTGTCACGTGACCACTGACTGGCTTGTTTGACGCGTTCATAATACGAAATTGCAAGGCAGTTCTGTTTACGCCGTAAACTGCCTGGAAATAAGAGTTCATAATAGGGCCCCAGGTGGTTTCCTATCGAGTGTTTGCACAGCTAAGGTATTATATTGACGTATTGTGGGAAGTAATTGGAACTGTTATTTTGAACAGTTTCTAAAAATAGATGGGTAATGTTACCTTTTTTCGTGCGGGCTATACAATGTTTGGCTGAAACATTTTAATTTATCATGTTATTCATGTTAGACACAAAATGTTTATGAAAAAAATAATCCACAGAACTCCGGTATTGAAAATGGATTTATTTCATACGGCACTTAAAAATCAGAGGAGTTAAAAAGGTATCTCCGAAAGGGGTAAAAATCTACCGTTAATATAATTCTATTGAAACCAGAATGGTATCATTTTGAAGCCCTTTAAATTCTCCAGGTTCATTCTTTTTTATTTTTTCGATATCTCGTTTCGTCATGGAGAAGTATAAGATTGTTTAAAAAAAAGTCTTAAAATAAAGGGTCATAAATTGGCGTTTAAAAAGATAGCCCTTTAACGCATAACGCAAAGTAACGCATCTCATCACCTAAGTTCACATGTGGAAGCAATAAATATATTGAGTATTGAGTATCTTTTGATAACATTTTCATTTCTCTATCTTAATAATTGAGGACGCTAGCCCCCCGGTCGCACTTTTCTTGTAAACGGGTTCCCCACTGAAGCAATCGTAAAAGCATTTTCAATGCTAAAATTGATATTTACATTGCCTCACGTCTTTAGTCCCGAAGGAGTATAAATGACCGATACAGTATTCATTTAAACCTACTCCGGTTTAAATGAATACTGTACTCGTATAGTACACTTACGTTCTGTCATTTATACCGTAAATCCCACGTTAAGGGGACTCTAGACCAAAGGGGAGTCTGGAGTTTTAATTGGTGTGTTCGGAACAGAAGTTTAAAAAAATACTCTGGGCCTTACTGTTTTCAGCTCCAACCCAGGTGTAGGTAACTCTCCTACTAAGGTTCACTGGCAAATAATGTAATATCCTAGCTGCAGGTAATATTTTAAGTTACCCATGTTGTCTCAACTTTGTGTCAACCTGTGAACTTGCTTACTTTATTACCTGGAGAGTAAAATATTTTCTATTTCTATTCTCTATTTTTATTTTCTGTTTTCTATTTTCTACTTTTATTTTCTGTTTCTATTTTCTATTTCTGTTCTGTGCTGTGTATTGCTTAGAGATTCAAGACTAACTGACAAGAACCGTGCATTCCATTTGGGACGACCATTCCTTCAAAATAAAATATTTATATCATAAAAGCTCACTAACAGTCTACCGTCCGCCTCCATCTTAGATCCACCACGATGTGATCACAGCTGCGCTTCATAAAAGAATCACAACCTGATGTCTGCCAGTCAGTTCAGTCTGCTGCACGAATAGCATGCATAATTATTTCCCTGCCAGTGAGCAAAATAAAAATATTTTCCGAATAAATGAAGACTGCTTGAGGTTGTACGTGATTGCGATCCATGGACATAAATGACAATGTTGTTTGGCATTTTTTCTCGGGGATAAGTCAGCTAGGAAATGCCTGCGTCACCTATTTAGTTTAAAAATTACCAATTACGTGTAAAAGTGTCGTAATAAAAATATACTTTCAGAAATAAACATCGTGTCATTTCATTTCAATGGTTTTTCAGGTTTAAGATAATATTTTTGAAGTTTATCAGAAAACGGTGGTAAAAATAATAAAATATAAATTTCTCGATCATCGGCTCTAAACAGTATACATTTGAATGAGTACCCTTAAAACGCGTAGGAGTTATTACAACTTAGACCATTTTTGTGGTTTTATCGGCATCATAATCTCGAACTCGACATGAAACACTCAACAAAAAAATATACATTTTATTCCCGAAAGTTTTCAAGAAAACTTTTGCGGTGAAACCAAACCAAACCATATTCGCAGTTCCATTTCCAACAAGAACAATAACAGTTCCACATCTGATACGTGACCGCCGCATGTTGTCACCTGTCAGTGTCCACGACTGCACGTAGTTTACGTGCAGCGTTCATAATTAACGTTCGTATGCAAACCTCGCATGATTTAATGGTGATTTGTGGGTCTTTCAAATTAATTTATGGTTATAAATGCTATTTGTGTTGTTGGGGTTAAATGTCTCTGCAGTTTGTAGATAAATTGTTAACAATTTAGTTTGTAACGTCTTATTTATTCATACATTATTGTGATATTTTTTTCGTTACTTCTTTCTAATAAACTGGCGAAAAGTGGGTGAGTGGTGGTGGTGGGTGGGGTTTGTGTGTGGGTGTGTGTGTGGATGGTGTGTGGGTGTGTGTGGGTGTGGATGGTGTGTGGGTGTGTGTGGGTGTGGGTGTGGGTGAGTGGTGGTGGAGGGTGGTGTTTGTGTGTGGATGGTGTGTGGGTGTGTGTGGGTGTGGATGGTGTGTGGGTGTGTGTGGGTGTGGGTGTGGGTGGGTGGTGTGTGGTGGGTGTGTGGGTGGGTGCCTAACCCTTCAGGAATTACAGGCGTGATGTTATGTTATACTACGTTCGTTTTATTTAGATAGCTACGATTGGAATGATATGACTTTCCGATTCCGGCACGATGCAGAACCAAATTTCAATTTTAATTAAAACCATATTTGCACTTTTCAAACTTTAGAAATGCAGGCGCAAAATTATTCAACTCCTACGAACTGCAAATCGGACAAAATATACATAACCTAGTTACCCAACTCAATCTAGTTTTTGGAATATTTAACTTCAATGTGAACACACTCGCATTATTCAAACTAGACATGTCAGTGAAAAATGCACAGCAGAGTTCCAAATACACAAACAACCCTATCTCACGAGCACACACAAACACCACACAGACACAAACACACACACACACACACACACATTAGTTCCTGAACTCTGTCTAGTTGGAACTGTGATGCGGTCATTAGACGGTTTTCCATCGGTTCGTCTCCGACATACAGCATGCATATTAAACCTAAAGGATTTGATGGCGGCATTCACTGAGCAGTTTAGAATATCTTAAACCCATATAGAATATGTTTCATAGACAGGAATAATAAAACCTAGACGAGAAAATGACCTAGACGAGAAAAATTATAGAAACGATAGATATAATATTATAATACATAAAATCTGTGATTGTAGATATTATTTTATTCTGTTGATTTTTATGTTGTGCCAAATGTTTATATAATTAGGTATGTTGTGTAAATTGAAGATTGATTTAAATAATTTCATGTTTAGTCAATATTTTCAACCATATGTAAAGATAATTACTTAATTGAATGTGCCTTACTATTAATATTTGCATGCCAAAATATGGCGAAATGTGTCATCGTTCAAGAATACTCGTATAACACCTTTGTATAACCGCATTTAAAGCAAATAAATAACTTTGACTTTGACTTTGTTCTTTCTTGGTCTTATGAATAAAGGTTTCCGGTTTCTGAATTATTGAAAACTTGTCAAACTCTACATTAGCATTACTTCCTAAAACTGAACCCTTCAAGGTAGCCCGAGAAATAAAACAAACATGCGGGGCAGACTTTGGGGACTGCCGATAGAAGTGAAAACTGTACGGTGACGATGACGCGAATTCCATGATTTTTGTTCACCCAAAAAGTGTTTAACGCGCCTAAAAAAGTTTTCACTTCAAAAAACTTGTTTTTTTTTGCAAAGAAATATTGAATTTTATTTATTGAATTGATGTATGGCGTCGAAGCGGAGATGTGATGTGAGCTGTGCCTCGCTGAGATTGAGCTAGACGGGCGGCGGTACTAAGCGTAGTTGTGAGCTGTGCCTCGCAAGCTGGCAATGGTGCGCAGCGGAGACGAGAAGATATTTGTGTTCATCTCAACATCAGCACACATCTCCGCTCAAGCTAGCACACATCTCCGCTCCAGTCTAGCCGTAAGCATCTCCGCACAGCTTTGGTGGATACACCCTAGCTGAAAAACATCTCGTCTCGTTTCCGCTCCGGACATCTCCGCACATCTCCGCTTTGGTGGAGTCCGGGCCTCCGAATGTTTTCCTAGTTGATCTCCTTTAAAAAAGGTAATCCGATTAGGTATACTGCAACTATTACACACTACCACAAATAATAATAATAGTGCTCCAGACCCAATTTCGGCCATGGCGAGCAATCTCAACGGAGACTAGCCTTTGGCGGGGGAGATATTATAGTGCACAAGTGTGTGCGCAGACACAGGTGCACTCTCTCTTCCCACACTCTCATAGTCCGATGGGACGGCCATCCGGAGAGAGATCAGGCGCAGGACTACGTGCTTTCTGAGGCTTGGGTATCACACACCGCCAACTTCCAAACTCCGGGTTGTTACTAAGAAATTGTTCATGAAAATACCCAGTAACACTTTGCCCGACCCGGGAATCGAACCCAGAATCCCAAGCTCCACGCCACTACCACGAAGCAGCGGTACATACTTTTGAATCTATGGGTGCACTCGCTAATACAACGTCAGCTAGGCATTTGCTCATCAGATCATCACAGATTTGTTTCGCTTTCTCAATTACTAAGAAAACTATAGATTTTGCAATCAGCCCAAAACAGCAGTTCGACTTAGACCATTTCCAGGAAAATTCACTCACCATTTTCAACGAAACCTGTCCACCTTCGCCACTGCACTACTAAATATTGTGCACTACCACGGGTTCTCAAGGGAAACTACATCTTCCAGTCCTCTGCAACATTACTTAAGGATGGTAAACGAAGTACTGTTCAGAGCCAAGACTATCTTAGTATACCTGAATAAAAAATAGATGCATAGGTACAGAAGGCCAGCTCCACGCAACGAGTGAAAACAGGCGCACGCACACATAGACAAGACTCACTCATACATAAACTGTGTTCGTAAACAGACACGAGTTTTAGGAAAAACAACTGTAACGCTTACACATAAGGTTCTGTTTGCGCTACAACTTCATTTTTTTTAATGACTTTTTCAACAATACTAGTCAGTCTAAAATCAACTTTATTTACACTCACATAGAGGTGATGTTCGTTTAAGTGGAAATAACATCAATTGTAAACAAAGATTTAAATAGACATTACATTCACATAATATTGATATTGATACATTCTAACCGCCTCTCCCGACTTACAAGTTGTAGGTCGTGGGTTCGAATCCAAGCAGGCGCTTTACTTTGTGTAAATAATTTCATCACCACTGCTCTCAAAACGGTGAAGGAAAACATCGTGAGGAAACCGGCATGTCCTAGAATCAAAAATTCGAAGACATGTGACATCTACCAACCCGCACTGGGCCCGCGTGGTAGATTACGGCCCACTCCCTCTCACAGAGAGGAGGCCTGTGTCCCAGCAGTGGGAACATTAATAGGCTGATGATGATGAACCGCCTCTCTGGTGTAGTGGTTAGACCACCTGTGACCACCCAGAGGTTCGATTTCCAGTGGGGGCAAAATTTTCTGCTCGGTTTGGTTAGTGGTAGGGCTTGTTCTAAGTCCGCCTGGTTTGCTACCACCATCTAATCTACATAAGTCTGTCGCCATAACAACACTGTTAACAGCATTGTTGTGTTTCGGCAGTTAGAGATAAGATAGCCAGTTCTTCTGTGGTTGAGGATTCCGGGTGAAGCTTGCTTCCAAATTCAACCTGATCAACACTTACCACCAGGCTGGTGAGATGCAGGCCAAGAGCTACCTACCTCTTAAAAAGACGCGTCGGTACGTTAATCTCAAACTGACTCTCAAACAAGTTCCAGTCGCCACTCCATTGCGTATGCCGCTCGCTGCCTATATGTGCGTGCGATTTCTCTCGTTAAATGCAGCTGACCTTCTGTATCTATCTACTCTGTGTCCTAAGTCTCTTCCCAGTCAGTTTATCTGCATCGCTTCAGGGCATGCATAATGAAGTTGACGGGAATTCGGCTCTATGATTTACAAGCCCTAGTTTAAGATTTATTCTTGGTCTAGGATAAGATTTTAGGACAGAAATGGGAGTCAGAGATATATCATTCAAAATAATGGTCCCTGAAATAGAACTAGTAGTAGATCATAATTTCTTCAAACGATATTCTCCATACTTTATTAACCAAGGAGCATTCAAGGAGACTATTATGAAGTTACTTTCGAAATGATCTTTATTATTGTGAAAAAATACATTTTAGTAACGATCCTCCATTCCAGCTGATGGTCATTTTTTCCACGACTAAACTAATTTTTTTAAACAATTTGAAGTTTCAATTCGATTTTGGGCTTCTTTTCTTGTGTTACTATAAATAAAAACATTTACCCGAGGCATGTTCTTACCTGTGGCATACAATGAAGATAAAACAACAAATAACTTGCAACGCCTAAACACTGTGTAGACGGTGCAACTTTTATTGTTGCATCAAATTATGCTATGCCACAGGCAATTATATCGTCATCTACCTAGCCTCCAACCGGATGCAGCTGAATACCAGTATTTAACATGCACCAACTGCTTATAGGACTTAACTGGGCAACACGATATCCTTTGGTAAGACTGGTTGTCAGACTGGCTTCTGACTACCCGTTACGACTGTCAAAGATGTACAAATGACAGCCGGGACAAACTACTTAACGTGTTTTCCGCAGGACGGAGGGGTCTCTAATGTAATGGATGCTCACCCATCTACGGACCAATCTCTATAGAAGATCGACCCGTGCGGCTGTTATTATCAAGCCACGAGCCCCTCCACACTTTCCACAGGCAATTACATTGCGCTGTATAAATCAGGCTTTGTTATTTATAGATACGTAATTTTCTTTTTTTTTTTTACCCTCTACGGGGAAGCTCTTGGCCAGCATCTCACCTGATGGTAAGTGATGATCAGGCTGAAGGTGAAAGCGAGCTTAACCCGGAATTCTCAACCACAGAGGAACTGGCTATCTTAACTTTTAACTGCTGAAACTAAACAATGCAGTTAACATTGTTGTTATGGCGACAGACTTAGATAAGATGGTGGTAGCTAGCCAGGCGGACTTAGAACAAGCCTTACCACCAACCAAACCGAGCAGAAAATTTTGCTCCCACTGGGAATCGAACCCGGGACCTCTGGGTCTGAGACAGGTGGCTTAACCACTAGACCACAGAGGCGGTTACATCATTTATAGATTTAACTATACATCATCTATAGTACCTACAGATTCTATACTAGGTATAGATAGATAGATAGATAAATCGTTTATTTGGTGCACACAAAAGAAATAGCACAACATACAAAAACATGATTAAATAATAACTAAATACATGAATATGCAAAGTGCCAATATACAAAAAATAAATAAAGAAAACAAGACATTGTTATGACACTATTGGCTAAAACACTTTAAAATGCAACAAACAAAGTGCGGTGTGCGTCTCAAGGTTGCACCAAATGGGAGTCCAACTCAGCATGTGTCAGGCCAATATACCTGACGCGGTATAGATAGCTGGCATAGATAGGAATCATTCTAATCATCAATATCCCATTGACCATTGATCTATTACAACACAAAGGGTCCATCAAATTATCTACCCACATACAAGGTCCGGTCATTGTCACTGAAATGACGCTAATTGTCAGGATTGTGTGGAACTATTGACTAGGAAACTAACCCGTCAAGGATATAATTAATAGAATGCAGACAAAAGGTTTCTACGAGTAACTAGGTAGTAATTAGTTTTAGTAGTAAGTATACTAGGCGTTAAATTAACGGATCGTGTTCGAAACACAATACTGCGCTCCAAAACGGCTGCCCAACTTAAATGGGACTGGGCTGGACATGTCTGCCGCATGCCGAACAAACTGTGGGCCCAAATAACACAGAACTGGTGCCCTGAGACAGTGAGGTGGGGTCGCGGCAGACCACGTAGGAGACGATTCGAGATGGCGGGACGAACTGGATAGGTTCTGGAAAAACTGGAAGAAGGACGCACGGGTTCGCGAAAGTTGGAAGGAGTGGAGGGAGGCTTTTGGCCTGGAGTGGGACAGCGTAGGCCAGTAAAAAAGCAAAAAGTTATTACCTAAGTACCCTATAAAAATAACTCTGCGTGATAAAATGTCATGACAAGAAATTAATTTAATATTTGACTTCAATAATCCTGGACTGCCACCGTTTATGTGGGGGGCTGTGGTTCTATTCTCGTACCGTGGCCACCAAAAATTTTAAGCAGCTGGCGATATTAATCCCAGCTTTTGCTGGCATCCACATAACTGCCCAATTTCCCCACTTAACCTATTCGTCAACGAGATGGGGGGCCACACAAATATTCAAACAGGAGAATACAGTACATTAGGGTGCTCAGATACGTTTGGATATTGTCTTTTGTCAATAGCACAACTATGACTAACAAGTGGCAGTTGTGGTACTATTTTGTGTAGCTGAAAATTCTATGATGCCTTGATTTTGACTTCAGATTTGCAAATTATATTTGTATTATTTAGTTTCTGATAAAAGCGACTACGAAATCCTAACTATCCTAATTATAACTAATATTATTATAAATGCGAAAGTGAGTTTGTTTGTAACGCTTTCACTCTAAAACGGCTGAACGTATTTGGATGAAATTTGGCACATGGGCATAACCTAAGTTAGGTTTTACCTCCAATAAGTACTGTTTATTTTATTTTGTTACTACATATTCACAAATGACTGAACCTGACTTGATTTCCGTACGTCTTTTTCGGGTGACCACTGAAAATCAGCGCTGTGCTGTGGGCCCCCCATAGCACAGCATTATGCTGAGTGGAAGCCTTCTTATCACAGTCATGACGTGCACTATTTCTGTTCTCTATTTTGTGTACTCATGTCTTTTTGTATGCACGTGTTTCTGTGATGAATAAACCAATTTTTCTTTCTTTCTTTCTTTCAATATTCCCACGGCATCAAGAATTATGCGGGTAAAACCGCGGGGCGCAGCTAGTGTTTCATAAATCAATCAAAATATCCGACTTTTTATGGTTTTCTTTCTAAAAATGGTCTTTATCTTAGATTTTCTTGTATTGTCTGACATAATGTCCCTGTAATTTGGATCGATCCTGCTCTTTTGGCGTTAATACAAGCACGTACGAAATACCCATATATATAACTAAGCCCCTACATGAATGCCATCATAATATCCACTATATCTCCTGTCGTGTCTCACGTCGGCAACCTGACAACATAATATCCACTATATCTCCTGTCGTGTCTCACGTCGGCAACCTGACAACATAATATCCACTATATCTCCTGTCGTGTCTCACGTCGGCAACCTGACAACATAATATCCACTATATCTCCTGTCGTGTCTCACGTCGGCAACCTGACAACATAATATCCACTATATCTCCTGTCGTGTCTCACGTCGGCAACCTGACAACATAATATCCACTATATCTCCTGTCGTGTCTCACGTCGGCAACCTGACAACATAAGATAATGACTCCATTACCAACACTCCGGGATAAATGGGCGCTGTACCAACTTAATAATGCAAAGTGGCTGAGTGACGAACTTTACTGCATGGTGTAGGTAGACTATAAATAAACTCATATATTAACATAACCTTTAAAGATCTTACTGAGGATATGTTAGGCCAAAGAAGATTTTATATATAAAAGTTATCGAAACTATTAAAAGTGTACGACCAAGACCAAAAAGTTTTTGGCATTTTTGGTAAAATCTCACCAAGATTCAGTCTTACGAAAAGGGTATCGTGTTACCCAGTTACTGGGTTGTGAATGTCAGAAAGGCAGTAGCTCCATACTGGTATTCTGCTGCATCCGGTTAGGCTGGCAGCCAACCGCAACACAGCTGGGAAAAGGCTATGCAAATTGGTATTTTTAGTAAAATAAGAAAAAATAGTGAACCGGCTGTTCAGAAAATAGTAATAACTTTTATATGTTGGTTATTAGTGGACATGTTTGGAAATATATTATTTAGGAAACACAAACTGGCTGCTATTGTACAATAATTGAAACGAATTCTTTACGAACCACGTGCTAATGTACGTGTAATATTCAATTTTCTCACAGATAAGTAAAATGTTGATCAAATGAAAATTAAATAGTTGTTGAGTACCTAGACTGAATATCTTAACAACGTCTGCAATTAATTCGCTGTGTCAATAACTAACATTGTCGCATGGACGACGCCGTAGGTACGGCTAGTGAAGTTCTAACTCTGTTTTTTACGATTAAGCTAAGCTTGCTGGTACGTTCCAAGATGCTGCATCCGCCGCACGTCACGTAGCCAATAACGTAGAGCTTGTAAGTTTTGCGGTGGAACTTTGGCATCTACGTCTTTTATAAAATATCTAACCGTGCCCACCAACTATAGCCTTTAAATGCTTTAGGAGATGGAGAAGATTTCCAACAACACACTCATCATCTGCATTTCAGTCGAAGGATGCCCACTGCTGAACATAGGCCTCTTCCAAGCGCCGCATCGCCGCAATGACTGGGCGTGTACTCGCATCCAACAGATTTCAATGACCTTCACCAGGGCATCGATCCTCTTTGAGAGCAGCACAGTTTCTCTAAGAATCCCAAAGATCTTATATCTTTGATTATCAAGGGCGATAATTATAGCACATTTATTTTCAGCTCAGACTCTTTGGTCGGTGATTTTACAAAAATTTTCCGTTAAGAATTTCTCAGTAACATCCCGGAATCAGGGGCCATCGTTACGGGCATTTCGTTCGTCGTCTCACTTACGGACAGAACGTAAGTTAGACAGAGAGTGAAGCGCCCATAACGACGGCGGAAAGTACGGATTTTGCTTAATGAGTAGGCCCTCTGGTTTGTACCCGGTTATTGAAAATCGGCTCGCCTTTTCCCATCTATGTTGAGGTCGGGTTCCAGTCTAACCAGATGCAGCTGAATACCAGTATTTTACATGGAGCGATTGCCTATAGGACCTCCACAACCCAGTAACTGGGTAATACGATACCCCTTAGTAAGACTGGTTGTCAAACTTTTGTGCTTCTGACGATCAATAACGACTGTCAAAGATCCACGAATGACAGCCGGGCCACGAATGCTTGCCGAGGAATGAAGGAGTCTCGATATGTAAAGATGGTCACCCATCCACGGTCCAACCCCGGCAAGCGAAGCTTAACTGATAGATCGACCCGTGCGGCTTTTATTACTCAGCCACGAGCTCCGCACTGGCAAAATATGGCTTTAGGTACTATAAACCATTCGCTACCGCTACGGGGAATACAAGATATTGTGTTATGTTCCCTCCATCTCTTCCAGTAACAAAGATCTATATTCTTCTACGAACTGCTAACTATGCACTCCTACAAAATTCAAAATTCAAAAAATTCAAAATTCAAAAGTCATTTATTCAAATTAGGCTGAGAATCAGCACTTTTCGAACATCAAAATTACATAAGACAGTCCCCCAAAAACGCCCGCCCTTCACCACTTCCTAGTGCTTTTGCTGGAGAGAAGAAGTGGCGCAACAAACTTCCCAGCAGCACAGCTGTCTGTTCAGTTAGAAAAAATAACTTGATTCTATACAATAGTATGCAAATAATTTACATTACTCAACACAAAACATTCAATAAAATATATGCCATAATGACAGCTAGCACGCGCCAATGAACCAACAAAAAAAAAAAAAAACGAAATCTAAACTCAAGCAAAAATAAAAACTAAAAACGTAAACAGAACTTAATACCCGAATTATAAAGCCTCCAGGCATAAAGGGCGTGCCCGCTTACATATAGCTAATAAAGCTGTAACTCGAAGTCACATAATTAGATATGATAAACTAGGACCATTGAAGTAAAAATAAATCAAAAATAGATCAACAGTTAGGCAAGAATAATATATAATCTACTGTCGAGATCGCTAGCTAATCACATATTGCAATACAACTCATACGAAAACATTATAATGAGTAGATCATGTCAACAATAAATAAAAATAAAATAAATTGTATAATAAAGTCAAATAAATTAAACATTCTATAAACTCATATAACCTGTCAGTAGGTAAGCTAATTCTGGAGAAAGAACATAAACATTGTCTTGAGTTAATCACAGCGACCAACTATTTTTATCGCTTAAGTAGTCATTGATAGAATAGTATGCCTTTGAACAAAGGTTGGATTTTACTTTAGCTTTAAACGCATTAAAAGGCAAATCTAGCAGAGAAGTGGGTAGCTTGTTATAAAAGGTTATACCAAGCCCAACAAATGAGTTATGAACCTTATGAAGCCGGTGAAAAGGAGCTCGTAATTTGTCTTTATTTCTGGTGTTGATATTGTGGATATCACTGTTTTTAGTGTATACGTGTATATTTTGCCTAATATATAAGATATTGGCGAAGATGAATTGTGATGCCACTGTAAGAATACCAATATCTTTAAAAAAATCTCTCAGAGAGACTCTGGTACCTAGTTGGTAAATTGCTCGGACAGCTTGTTTTTGAAGAACAAATATATTTTGAATGTCAGCGGCTTTGCCCCACAGCAGAATACCATAGGACATAACGCTATGGAAATAACTAAAATAGACTAATCGAGCTGTATCAACGTCAGTGTATTGTCTTACTTTCCTGACAGCGTAGGCGGCCGAGCTGAGCCTGCCCGCTAGACTTGAAATATGTGGGCCCCACTGAAGTTTGGCATCTACTGTTATGCCCAGAAAAACTGCCGAGCCCACAGTTTCAAGCACTTCTTTATCTAAGACGATGTTGGGTCCTAGATTTCTAACATTCGGTAAAGCGAACTTTATACATTTCGTTTTCTTGGAGTTGAGAACTAAGTTATTTGTTGTAAACCAATCCATTGAGAGTGCACTGTTTACATCGTCAAAATCTTGTCTGTTCCTGTCTACTTTAAAAATAAGAGAGGTATCATCTGCAAACAGTACAACTTCACAGATACCCTTTAATAAAAACTTTTTACAAAAAAAATTAAAACCGACGTCCAAAAAAAACCACTAGAAAGTGAAAAATTACTTTAATTTCGGAAGTCGGTGTCTTTGTTTTTATTTTAGTTTTTTGCCACCGACTTCCGAAATTAAAGTAATTTTTCACTTTCTAGTGGTTTTTTTTGGACGTCGGTTTTAATTTTTTTTGTAAAAAGTTTTTATTTTTCACTTTTTAGTTGTGGTACCTACCCCACACAATATCCAATACCACTAACTGCAATAAATAACAGTGACAGGAAGTTATCATCATATCGTCCATATAAACCTAAGTGGGAAAAATATGTATTATTGAAGCTAACTCAAAAACTATCTAAGCAAAGTTAATAAAATTTATATGGGACCACCTCGGGAGCTTACCCTTTCAAACAAAAAAATAATTTTCAAAATCGGTCCACAATTGGCGGAGATATCGGTGAACATACATAAAAAAAAAAAAAAAACATACATAAAGTCGAACATAGAACCTCCTCCTTTTTGGAAGTCGGTTAAAAAGAATGGTAAGTCATTGATATACACTAAGAACAAGAACATACGTCAGCACTTCTCAAACTCAAAACAAAGTCCGTTGTGAGAACTTTGAAATAGGTTAATTCAACTTTGCCCACTAATTAACGAATTACAAGTTTTGTTTACACTTGAAGACGAATAAACTCCTGCCTAGTTGGTCTTGTGATCGCAAGAGCTACTGCTAAGCATGACGTCCTGGGTTCCATTCCCGTGTCGGGTTGTTGTTGAGTTTTTCCATCAGTAATTTCTCAGTAGCAGCCCGCAGTCTGGATTTGTACCCGGTTGATGGCAATAGGCTTGCCCCTGTTTAAACATAATTGGCGAAATAAGGGTGTGCTGGTACACTGCTGCCTAACCCTTCGGGGATTCCAGGCGTGATGTTTCTGTGAATAAATGACGTCACTGCAAAGTGGTGAGAATTTACAGTACTTTCAGTTAGTACAAAGGCGTTTGTTTCTGCAGTTTCAGTTGAAATAAAGTGTTTACATTTATTTCTTCCTAAGAGAAGTTATGTTCGTGTGGGCTACATTGTCTTGCTATTTCTTGAACGGGTGGTCATAAACACTCGGTGGTATTCACATTTTCTTTGTGAGTTTAAAACAGTTTATTTTCTTGTATGTTGTACGTTTTATATTTAAAAAAGATGACTTTTTGTTTTGACGAGCATTGACGGCCAGCTGACAGCAACAAAGGGATCAAAGTCTTCACGTAATTCATACTTTTTGTTTTTCATAAAACTGGTCACTGAAATAGAAATAAACTGCCCCGGTTTTAAATATTTAATTCATACTTAACAAAAATATATATTTTTGTATGATCGCAACAGAAAAAAATCTAATTTTTATAATTTTAAAACTAACGTCTTAAAAATTAGTATTATCATTTTTAGTCAAAATTTTAAAATTTTTGACTAAAAATGATAATACTAATAGGTAGGTACAAATATACAGGGTGACAGGGACATCGACGCGAAGCCATCACACGACCATGAATTCAGTAGGTACGTGATTCTGAACGCCCCTGCGTTGATTTTTCATCGGTTATTAAAAAAAAACTGCTGTTTCATAGAAAAGTGCACCTACGCGGTCAAAATGTATGGAACGGCTGTTTTTTTTATAATCGACGAAAGTTTTCAGAATCATGTACTGAATCCATGGTAAGCTTCGCGTCGATGTGCCACCCTGTATAAAAACGAGGAGAATAATCTAAAAAAATAATAGTAACACATGAAAGGAATGCACCAAGGAAAGATTTTTGGAAATTCATCCCCTAAACCTATAAACAGTTGACTTGGAAATTCGTCATTCGTGCCGATGAGCGCACAGCTTGTCAATTATATAAAACACAACACCAATATTTGTTAAGAAGGTTATATCTATCAGGATTCTTTTACTCAGTCTATTTAAACCCGTTACCACTTTTACGACCAGTAGCAAGTACCTACACGATTCGCTGGGCAGACGGCTTTTTTTCCAATCTTTTTAAACCATTGAAAAATAAAAACCGATTTTCACGATACGCTGTTCGCAAAATTGTGAGATTGATACGCTCTTCCATCATTCAATCAACGATATAAAACATAGCAAAGGGTTTTTTCCTGTAGCTATACTTTCCAACTTCCGTCAGCCCTCAATTATTCAAGTTTTTACCCGACTTTGGCAAAAAGGAAGGGTTTGATACTAAGCGGAGACGCTCGTTACTTAGGCCGAGGGATTTCGTTGAGAAACACATAATACAAAAACGATTTGTCAAGCTTTCAAAGGTATACGTATACTATTTACTATCTCAGTACTGAGATCAAAAGGTAAGGGACACCGGCCGAAAAAAGGTTGGTGAGCCCGTATTTCTTTTGTGGGCGAAATTACCCATGTTTGCCCAAAAAAGTAGCTCTATTTTTCCACTATTTTGGTTTATTCTTCCAGGAATCGTTTTCTTTTAGGATTCTGTAAAATGAGATTAAATTCTCGCACTTTTTTATGTAGTTAAATACCCTGTTTATATTTATTTTTAGATTCTTCACAATCTCAACAGCGTTTTATTTTCACTGGCGTGACTTCTACTGAAACTTCTGCCGCTCTTCTTTTTCCTACCCTCAAACTAAATCCAAAGTACAGAAGTAGACACAACGAAGTTAAATTGGTTCTGCCGTAATTAAGAATGAACTTATGAGCCCAAGCTCGCCGAATTTGGGGACGAGCCGTAATAGCCTGTAAATGTTCCATTTGTACCAAAGTCGCGGAGAAACTTGAGCCTCTAAAATAAAGGTACAATTCCGTAGTCGACCGCAGGTGGCAGCAGGCGACGTGTGCCGCCACACGACTGGTTTCTATATATTTCTATGAAAGCGAAGTGTCACTATAGTTATACGGACGGTATTTCATAGAAATTGATGTCGCGGCGACTTGTAGTCTGCTGCTGCCACCTGCGGTCAGCTATGGAAGGTACCTTAATAAACTGTTGTAGAATTAGACATGGTATCGGTTCAAAGAATTTGGTTGGCACTTCGATTAACTTTGAGTCTGGGAAATTGACAGTGTATCAAATTTTCTTAGACGGCAGACATCGGTCCCACAAAACCAAATACAAAGCGCTCTCCAAATACGGAGTGGATTTTGATACCTTAGGGTCGCGCCACACCTGCCGAACGTTCGGCGCGGAAGGCTCGGTTGAATACGCTCCTAATGTTTTTCAAGTTACCTATGACACATCAGCCGAACGTTACGTCGGTTCATGAGCAAGCGTCACATGACGCGACGGAACGTTCCGCGCCGAACGTTCCGCACGTGTACCGCTACACTTAAAGTCAAATGCTGGTAAAAATAGCATGGCAGGTTTTCATGACGACCGTTATAACATGAAGTACTGCTTTCCTAAGAAACCGTAGCTAGCCAATTAGCCATTTAATACAACTGTCAAAAAGTCCGAGAAAAAAAGAATGAAAAAAGAAAACAAAAATGACAGTTGTGATTCGAATATACGGGCTATTTAGTTGGTCGTCAATTTGTGCATTGCGTGCCGAAGGATAGTATGTTTTGTTAAAAAAGTTATCGCGCTAATGCTGTTGTCTCATTACCGGCTTCGCCACTTTTACTATGTACCGCCACTCGGGCGATAAGTGTTACGCAGCCCGAACTATCACGACGATAATTGTAAATGGTTGGTCACATCTGCGTGTATCGTATCACTGTGCGAAGCTTCGTCACGTATTTAATTGTTACAAAGGTTTTTAGTGTTGACAATGTGAAAAAACAATTCGATCCTATAAACGTTTTGTTTAACCAAGTTATATATTTATTTTGCACTTAATATAACTTTTTTTCACACTATGAAATATTTACACTAGGTACTAAATTAAAAGACTAACTAACTGTACCAGTAAATAGTTAATTATCTACCCTCACGGTATTTAGAGCTGAGCCAGGCCGAAATTCTAAGAACAATCGAAATAAAACATGATCAAAAATCACATTTGAATAAATCCTTTTTAAAGAGACCGGCTGATTTGATTGACCTTACTTAGGAATTATGTTTATTCGTTATTTCGTAAATACGCAAACGTAGGCCGACGGCCGTAATAAGATTCTTTTATGTCTATAAATCATTTTCTTTCTAGTTGTATTCAAATTATAATGGCAGGTCGAGCCATTGGCAAAAGTAAATTGCATGGTTTGCTCAAGTTACAAAACTCATTTGTATGCGTGAAAACTTGTACCGCAGACAAATTAATTTAAATGTATGAAAACATGTTCAGAATATCTTGAATGTTAAGTAGCATTAGACATGAAGCAAGCTTAACTACTTATAAAGCTGGAGTCTGATGGATTGATAACAGTAGCGATACTGATAGGTAGGTACGGCACAATTTATAGGAGGAACAGGGAGTAACATTCTTCATCCTCCATAGACTCCGACCAGACGGCTATTGAGTCTGGTGGGCTACTGCCCGAAGATTACCATGTATAGCCGTTTCTGCACCCCCAACAGGAGCGCGAGGAATCGGTTTTGGGGTTTTGGTCCCTTGAACGAGGAATTGTTCTCTCAGCCCTCGAAATCGGGGTTCGGTCATTGGGTTTTCCTCCCCCCCTCCTAGGAAGGGTGGAGTGCTTTTCTGTTCACCTATGTGCCAAGGGGTTTACCTCCCCTCAGCGCTTTGGCGTGTGTTTCTCCGAGGTCTATCTGTAGGACCGCTCGAAGTACCCGTACGACCAGGCCCCTGCCGGGTGAGATCCCTAGTTCCCTAGGAAAGGCCCAGCAAAGGCCAATCTAGCAACGAGGGCGTCAATTTTGGTTGGCGCTCCTCACAGTGGGAGTCTTCCCCGCCCCCCACAGCCTGAACCAGATCTAGCCAGTACTGCTGTAGGGCGCGGGGCGTTGAAGTGTGTATCGAGTGACTTGAGATTGCCTGAAGATTGATGTCGGGACATTGTATATAATTATGCTAGTCGCGCGTAGAGATGGGCAATGTGTTTCTGCCCGGCGGGAAAATAAGGAAAAAACCCGGCATTTTGGGCATAAATTTATAACTTTCCAATAAATGCCCAATCGCAGGGCATAAAAATTTGGGTTCGTTAAACGTGATTTAATATAGTTCTTCATGTAAAATAGTACTTATTGAAGACAAAAAAGAAGAAATGTCAATGATTGAACACATTTTTATTTTAAAATAATAACATTGACTTACTTTTTCATGTGAAAATTAACAATAAAAATTTTATATCAAAAATAGTAAAATATGTGCAGTGTGCTATGTGCGTGTGTGTGTCTGCGTGTGTTTATAACCGGAAGGCTCGAATAGAATAGAATAAATGCGTGTGGTATCTGAAACTGACACAGGCAGATGACTATCATCGAAATGGCGGCGCGGCGTGGTACGTGTGCGCATCCCTCACCCTGCAATCCTTTTTTATTTTGGCTGCTAAATCATCAAATAACTTCTCCCGCTCTGGGCGAAGTGCGAGGACGTGTCTGAGTTTTACTGACTAAAACCCACCCGTGTTCCTTCAGTTGCCTGTACATTGCCCTTGCCAGGGTCCCTGGTATCCCTTTAGGACTTTCTCGCAACCCCGGCAAGCATCGGCCTTAGCGGACCCCGTAAGTTGTGCTGACATCTCTTAGAGGCGCGCGTGGAACATAAGGCGCCGTCGACCCGGGTGGGTCCTACGCCGCCGCGATTCGTAACATTTATGTTCGTAAACATGGTTTTGTAAAACATAAATTTAAATAGCATGGGCAATTTCATAAAAATACAGCTTTAAAGAATGAACTATAACTAAACTCAACAAATTAAACCAGCTTCCAAAGCTAATGGTGCCGATTCTCTTGTCGCAAATGCCTCTAAATTAGACTAAAAATCACCAACGAGGATTTCCCATTCTGAAATTGACTAAAGTGACACAACTTATCTATGTTTTAGTTTGACAGCACTAAGATTGCACTGAGTTATTAGTTTAGTGAAAATGGCAATTTTTCTATTCAGAATTTGACGTTTTTCACCTAAAAGATTGATGTATCCAACTAAATCTGACTATTTTTAAACGCGATTAAAAAGGAGTGGATTAAAACTAGTTGTCATGAACTAAAATTCACACCGACACTTGGACTTTAGGCGCAAAAACAGGACAGTATTTTTTTTTTCTCTTGCTTATATCTCGAAAATGGTGCGTCCTATCGCAAAAATAATGAAAATTTTGACCCCCTTTATAATACCTTTAAACCCCTATCACCCAACATGTTGGTAATAATTTTTCATATTTTCCATACAAAAAGTGAAAAATTCCATATAAGTCATCACTTCGAGGCTGCCCCCCATGCGCGCCTCCGGCTCTAAAAAAATCACAGTAAACAAGTACCACGTGGAGTCGCGACGAGATTGTCAAATTCGATTTTAGATGTGTCAAAATTATTATTTTTTTTTTTTGGCAGAATAGAGTCTCTCAGACTCTTAAAGATTCTCATAGCCAAAATTAAGGAATTTTAGTGATAGTTTAGTTAGTTCAGTTCGGTGTACAAGAGAATTGGCACCAATATCAATTTCGTAAATGAATTCTGAAACAAAAAATATATAACACGATAGGGGGTATATCCTATGCTGTTTCTAACCAGTCTCTGGTGTAATTCTTCGTTGAGATAGATATAGGTACTTGGTTTTCAATCACACACAACTCTTAACTCAAACTCAAAGCATTTATTTCAATTATAACATTTACAGGCACTTTTGAGTTATCAAGTTCGACAATTACAACTTCAGTCCTTTTTAACACATTAACACAACTTTTTCTTTTCATTTCTAATAATCACGCCCGCCATTGCGTGTCCGGTCTCTTTTTCTAAATCGGCGGAAGTACCGCGTATTCGAATTCAAAACCTTATTACTTAGTTTGTTCAATAAAACTTACAAACAATGCTAAAATGCTTATCTGTTAATTCTTTTATAATTAAACAATGCTAATATTCACAAATACAAAGGTTATTCAGAATGAAAGTTAAATTAGAAGCTTTATTACTTTCTACAACTTCACTATTACTATTTTTACAATACTTCCGGTGATTCAAGGAATTTAATCAAACAACAGGTATTCATTCGTAAATTGCAGTGTAAAATAATCTTATTACTTTATAGTTGGTTTTCTATTATTGAAACTTATTCAGTTCTCGTATTAAATTATTACATTCAGTTATTGATCATAATATTCGCAAATCGCGCCATCTTGGTGACATTAGGTAGTGCTTTGTCATAAACAAATTTACTATGTCAAATAACCACTTGTTAATACGTATTACTAAAAACCCAAAGTTCATTAAATAAATGTTTCCTTTTAATTTTAACTTTAGTTTTAGCTTCAACATCGAAATTAGTTTAATAGTTTCTTTCCCAGTTATAGCCACATTATATTGGCTATGAATTCACATGGTGCCAACAGATGGCGTTTGATCTCAAAGAAATCAATAGGTAGCGTTTTCAGATGTTCGAGTTGTACATGCAACTGGTTGTAGTAATATTGCAAAACCCATAGAGGGCAGGACCAACCACTGAAGAACAATTATAATAAATAGTTACGCATAAGATTAATGTTATAATCTTTACAGGTAGACGCTTTCGCGGCGACACGGCCATTCTGATCGGCGGTGCGCGCTCTGCACCTGCCGATACCCTTATTGTAGAGTTCAGTAGGTGTAGGTCTATCTGAAACAATGGAGATAAATTTTGCCGGCAGATTATTGTTGCTTTTATTGTCCTACAATATTCAATGAATTGTAGGATTTGGGAACAGACAGAGTAGTTATCATTGAAAGCTTGTAATAGATCTGACATCTATTCAGTTTGGCTTATTGAAATATTGATTGCATTTATTTTATGAAATAAAGCGTAGGTACTCGCTTCTGGTATTTTACTTGCAATTTGTTTTAATTGATATTGCATAATCAGCTGTTAGCTGAATAGTTTAATTTTCGCATACATGCAGGAATTGTAGAATTTGTTAATAGTCAGTTCTAGTTCAAATTGAAATCGTATTCCTTTAACCTGAGCAGATTACAATATAAAGGTGTGCCATGAAATGTTTTAAATAACTAGTACTTTACTTTCATGTCATGCCATTGAAGGCATGCAATTTGTATTTCAGTTTTATTGTAGGAGTTGGTAGTAAACAGTTTTAGTTTACATTGACAGCTTTTTGTAGATTTGCTGTCTACTTAATTTGTTTTTAATTGAAATAATGAATGCATTGCTTTTGCATTTTACATAAGCACACTTGTTAAGAATAGTGCGTGTTGTGTTGTAGTAGTGTGTTGTACGATCAGCTGTTAGCTGAATCGTTTCATTCACATAAGAAGGTATTGCTCTGTGATATAATACGCAAAGTCTTTGATTGCATTGCTCCGTATAAGGCACGAAGTCTTATAGTTATGTGTTAAATGCATTGATGATGCACCTTAGGTACATAATAAGCACACTTGTTAAAAATAGTGCGTGTGTTGTATGATCAGCTGTTAGCTGAATTGTTTCATTCAGATAGGTAGGTAATGAATGCCATACACAAAGTCTTTGATTTGATTGCTCTGTGTGATACACAAAGTCTTTGATTTGATTGCTCTGTGTGATACACAAAGTCTTTGATTTGATTGCTCTGTGATACACAAAGTCTTTGATTTGATTGCTCTGTGTGATACACAAAGTCTTTGATTTGATTGCTCTGTGTGATACACAAAGTCTTTGATTTGATTGCTCTGTGTGATACACAAAGTCTTTGATTTGATTGCTCTGTGTGATACACAAAGTCTTTGATTTGATTGCTCCGTGTCAGGCACAAAGTCTTGTAGTTTTTGAATGCATTGATGTTGCACCTTACATAATAAGCACACTTGTTAAGAATAGTGTGTGTGTTGTATGATCAGCTGTTAGCTGAATTGTCTCATTCAGATAGGTAGGTAATGCTCTGTAATCGATACAAAGTCTTTGATTTGATAGGATATTAGGAAAGGATCAGGAACACCGCTCTGTGCTGGACACAAAGTCTTTGATTTGATGGGAGTAAAGGGTAAGGAGTTTAAGACTATTGCTCCGTGACAGGCACGAAGACTTGAATTTTACAGGATATGAGGAACCAGGCTCTGGGCGGTATTGTCCGCCGTGGACCCAGCAGGATAGCATGAGAGTATTGCGTATTACTCCAAGGCTACTAATAGATTATTATTTGTTGTGATCATTATTAGTTAACGTCCATGGATGGAGACTAATAGTTTGGTGTGAGAAGGTATTACTTAATGAGTCATTTATCAGTTGACCCGTAAGTTAAGATACTTTAGTACTTTACAATAGAATAGAATTAATTGTTGCAAAAATATAAAAATGGTAAAAATAATTCAGGAAGTACTTTGCTGCATGATGTGTGTCACATGTGTGTGAGCATCATGTAGGCATGTGCTTGTTGACTTGGCTATTGAATTGAGCGTTTGACACTTCAACTTTGTAGCAGTTTTGGCAAGGTGAGTATGAGTAGAAAGTAGTTTGAAAACTCCTCACCTTTTATTTTAGCTATGCTGTGTGGACGAGCTGGAACAGTCATCTCTGATTAGCTGTCCTTAAGTTGGCTTCATTTGGTGGCATGTCAGTTGATTGTTCCTGGGCTGGCGACACGGTCATTTGTTCAACAGGCTGCAGCAGTTGAAGTTGTTGGTTAAGTCGCCTTTTGAGGCGACCTTGATAACAATTAGTTTGCGGAGAAAAATTACTTGCTACAAGTAATTTTTAAGTACCTTTGAAAGAGATAGGGCCCTATGGGCGGTACAAAACTCATGTTCAAGAGATGGAATATGCTTCAAAGCCAGTTTATGGCCCTCTTTTAATGTTGACACTTTTTATTTTGTGTGTTTATTTTATTTTGTGTGTTTATTTTATTTTATTTTGTGTGTGTACTTTGATTATGTTTTTAGATTGTTATTTAATTCAATCTTATTTAATTTAATTTATTTTAATTCAATTTAATTTAATTCAATTCAATTCAAGACATTTTAATTCAATTTAATTTAATTCAACCCGAACTTAATTCAATTCAACTTGTATTTAATTCAATTTAATTCAACCCGAACTTAATTCAATTCAACTTGTATTTAATTCAATTTAATTCAACCCGAACTTAATTCAATTCAACTTGTATATAATTCAATTTAATTCAACCCGAACTTAATTCAATTCAACTTGTATTTAATTCAATTTAATTCAACCCGAACTTAATTCAATTCAACTTGTATTTAATTCAATTCAACTTAATTCAACTTGAATTTAATCCAATTTAATTTAATTTCAATTCAAGTTAATTTTAAGTACTTAGAAAAGAGAGGAGGAGAGGAGGCCTGTGTCCCAGCAGTGGGAAAACCAACAGGCTGATTATGATCATGACTTATAAAAGATTATTGATATTCTGATTTTAATTACATTGTTATCCATCTTTGTATTAATTATTATTGTATAGTGAGATCTTAATAAAATGCTGTGCTTACATATAATTTATGTGCATGCAATTCTATAGTATTTGTAAATGATATGTACTTTGAATGTTCTTGTGTGTATTTCGTTGGTTTGCCTAAATAAATAAATATCAAAGTTGATTATATTGTTCGGTTAAAACCCTGTGATGTAAGCATGGGTCAGTTAGCTTATTCTTAAGGAAGGTACTGTCGTCAACGATGATCTTCACATCCACCTTGATTTTGTCTCATTCCAGAAGTACCTGGGTCCATAAAGCTTTAGAAGATAAAGTTCCTCTAAGGAACTCACAATTTTGTCATAATATCCTTGGTAGTAGTTCTGCGGGTTATAATTTTCTTATTGATATGACAATCACCTGGAACCTGGAATGTGAGACATTATGCAGATAAATAATAATGCATGAAAGATGTTCCTACTAATATTTAGATTAGAAGGAACAAGTGGTGATACATAAATAAATTAATCTATTGTTATGTAATGGTTATTATAGTTTGATCGAGTTAATTTTATTAGAATTAAATGAGAAAGTTAAGCAGAAGGGAAGTACTATGAAAAACAGTGCATTGGTTGTTTTACTGTGCATGCATAAAAACCTGTTGAAAACTACCTATGTTTTCTGTCAATGTATCAAATTGTGTCTGCATTTTCACACAACTTTTGTTTGATAGGTCATACTTATCTCTTGACTTATTTTACAAACCTATTGCATAATTCTCAAAATGTTTCTGTATGAATCTTACAATAATGTTGTTTCACAGACTTATTTGGAAAACTCTAATCGCCACTCAAAGTTCCTTCATAACTATGAATTTCATGAGTAGCACTATTAGGTAGTCATATTAGCAATTGCGGGGTAACATACATGCCACGTTATCTGCCAATTATTGTTTTATTAGCGTGTTTACTTAATAATTAAAGTCGCACGCGATTATAATCCAAACAATTCAACAAGACATAGTAAACACATGACAGCAATTATTGACAACTGCAATGACATTTGACGAGTGACATTGAATGATTGTGTTGTAACATGGCATTACATCATTCACATCAAAATATTTTCGCTTGTGAAATGGACAGATGATGTTTGTTACTTTTACTTTGCTGTTTGATGACTCTAATTGGGATCTAGGAACTTTATTTCTTTTCAACTAATTTTATTTTATTTTTTATATCATGCATCCTTGTAACAGGTCGCAACACACAGCTTGCAACTTAGCTTTAGACAGTGGCAGAATAGTCGACATCTGTGTTGCTTGCCATTTATCAAAAATAGAATAATTGGGAACTATTAATTTTCAACTAATAAACGCTTTACCTGGGGATGATAAACAAGGCCTAAACCTTGTTCTAAAGACAAGTTATAAATTAGTAGAACATAGATTAATGCGAATGTAGTCAACAAGAAATCTTGAAATTAGTGGAAAAAGTACTTAGTTCCAAAATGTAGTGCAAACACAAACTCAACAAACAAGTTTGAAATTCATTTGGAAAGTTTATGAAACTTTACTGCTTAATAATAACATTGACCTTGTAATGAGCTGATTTTGTGGAGTAATTTATCTTGTGTTATTATTTTACTTCCACAAGTGGTCAAGCAAAATGTGCTATTAACCTTACCAGTGTGTGATGAACAATAATATAAGCAAATTATGTTCTTCAATAATACTAAAATAATAAAACAAAATACTTCCCGGGATTGATGTTGAAATCCATTAACGGGGTGACTATTATCTTTGCTTATCTCGCATCAAGTCTTTTTTTATTCTACTGCTTCGGTCATTCTGTGCTGTAGGTACATGATGTTTTGCTTGAGTGCACCATGAGACTTATTGCTGTAACTGTAGGCTACAGCATGTTGCCGTCCACCAGCTACATGGATGGGGATGCAGCCAACTTCTAAGCTACTGGTATTAAGTTCATTACGCGAGTCTTTACTTTACAGACAATCATATTCTCCAGTATCTTCCTTTTCATGAGTCCATTGCCACTGCCAGCAATTCTTGCCATCATCATCATCATCAAATTTATATTCAATCTTCATGTTGGCATCAGGGTCGTAGGAAGGAAGAAATATTTCAGCTGTCTTGGCTGTGGCTGGGCAACAAGTTGCTCACTTATGGAACACATCATGTTCACGGTTTCAGAGAAAAAATCTTTTGGCACACACTCTGTCACGGCAGTGCAAGCAGGTTTCACAGTTGTAGGTACGTAATTCTATGGATGTCCGGCATAACCTTTAGCGGAAAGCAAAGCTCGGAAAGGATCGCAAGCCGATCGACACTTCTGATAACACGATAGGGGGTATATCCTATGCTGTTTCTGACCAGTCTCTGGTGTAATTCTTCGTTGAGATAGATATAGGTACTTGGTTTTCAATCACACACAACTCTTAACTCAAACTCAAAGCATTTATTTCAATTATAACATTTACAGGCACTTTTGAGTTATCAAGTTCGACAATTACAACTTCAGTCCTTTTTAACACATTAACACAACTTTTTCTTTTCATTTCTAATAATCACGCCCGCCATTGCGTGTCCGGTCTCTTTTTCTAAATCGGCGGAAGTACCGCGTATTCGAATTCAAAACCTTATTACTTAGTTTGTTCAATAAAACTTACAAACAATGCTAAAATGCTTATCTGTTAATTCTTTTATAATTAAACAATGCTAATATTCACAAATACAAAGGTTATTCAGAATGAAAGTTAAATTAGAAGCTTTATTACTTTCTACAACTTCACTATTACTATTTTTACAATACTTCCGGTGATTCAAGGAATTTAATCAAACAACAGGTATTCATTCGTAAATTGCAGTGTAAAATAATCTTATTACTTTATAGTTGGTTTTCTATTATTGAAACTTATTCAGTTCTCGTATTAAATTATTACATTCAGTTATTGATCATAATATTCGCAAATCGCGCCATCTTGGTGACATTAGGTAGTGCTTTGTCATAAACAAATTTACTATGTCAAATAACCACTTGTTAATACGTATTACTAAAAACCCAAAGTTCATTAAATAAATGTTTCCTTTTAATTTTAACTTTAGTTTTAGCTTCAACATCGAAATTAGTTTAATAGTTTCTTTCCCAGTTATAGCCACATTATATTGGCTATGAATTCACATGGTGCCAACAGATGGCGTTTGATCTCAAAGAAATCAATAGGTAGCGTTTTCAGATGTTCGAGTTGTACATGCAACTGGTTGTAGTAATATTGCAAAACCCATAGAGGGCAGGACCAACCACTGAAGAACAATTATAATAAATAGTTACGCATAAGATTAATGTTATAATCTTTACAGGTAGACGCTTTCGCGGCGACATATATGCCCCGATAAATGCCCAGGGGCAGAAATTTATGGGCACTTATTAGGAATTTTCCCAATTTGCCCAAAATGCCCGGGCATTTGCCCATCTCTAGTCGCGCGTCGAACTTTGCTTGCGATGCAGGATTTTGCGTGACGTGACACACACCACATGCCACAGGTCTAATACCTAAACTCTACGGTTCCCAATACTGTCTGCGGTAAGCAAAGATTTTAATCCCGGGAATGGCTTATTCCTCACTTTTACCAATTTTCAATAACTTCAAACACAAGACAAGATTCTATATGCAAAAATATACTTTTAACCGACTTCCAAAAAGGAGGAGGTTCTATAGTTCGACTTTATGTATGTTATTTTTATTTTTTTTATTTATGTTCTTCGATGTCTCCGTCAATTGTGGACCGAATTTGAAATTTTTTTTTGTTTGAAAGCGTAAGCTCCCGAAGTGGTCCCATTTAAATTGTATTAACTTTGCTTGGATAGTTTTTGAGTTAGCTTCAATAATACATATTTTTCGCAATTAGTTTATATGGATGATAACTTCCTGTCACTGTTATTTGCATAGCAGGTAATGGTACCTATTCGAATTTATGTGAGGAAGGTACTTACCAAAAGTAAAAAGTGAAAAATAAAAACTTTTAAGAACAAAAAAATTAAAACCGACTTCCAAAAAAAATACTACAAAGTGAAAAATAACTTTAATTTCGGAAGTCCATGGCAAAAAAAGAAAATTCCTCTCGTTTTCCTGCAATCTCGCTTTTCTGGAATCTGTAGGAGTGATTTCGTCAAGAGGGACGGAAGTGTGTAACAGGACGCCAGCGCCGCGCCAGGGAAGCGCGCGCTAATTGATTTGACCAATGAGCGCGCGCGGTGCTAGAGTTGACCGTCAGATGGTACCAAACTACCAACCCATTTTCCGAGAGGTTGGTCGTGTCAGCCAAGATCTCAGATGTTACACATCATAATATGATGTATGATTATGCGACAACTGTAAGGCTTTTTTATTAGAAACCCACTCCAGCACCAACACCTCTCCGCTTTCAGTCAGAGGCAGTCTCTACTCTACATATGTTGCGCACATTATTCTGTCAAAACATTCACTGAATGAGCGAATGAATGAAAGCTTTGTTTTGCGAACAATACGCGACTAATGTTACGAAAGTAATGCACGGTATTGTGTTCGGTGAGTGAATGATAAATAAGTTTTGGGTAAAATATGAATACGTAATTCATTATGAATGATGGATCTTTATCTAAAGCGTTTTGTTGGTGACGACCACAAAAAGGTACCTATAAACATATAGGTATCACTATTAAATCATTTTACTTATTCTCTGAAATGTTCTGAAAAACTCAAAGAAACATTAAATGCAAGAAAACCAGCCCAACAGCATCGGAATTCAGAATTCAAGCATTCGTTGTGAAAGATTCCTTAATTAGTTCTTCATCAATATTCAATGAAAGAGCTGAAAATATAGATTTCCGAACTACAAATCTTAGAAACATATTCTAATACCCAACCAATCGTATTCTGTTCTAGATTCTTGGAAAAACATTCAAATACCCTCACGTATTCAATTCCAGATTATTCGAAGAAAACGAGGACCTACTCCATCTATTCGAGAAATTCGGCGAACTCAAGACAGCTGAGGCGCAGATGAGCTCCGAAGAGTTGGCTGAACATTCTACGAAAGTCATGCATACTCTGGATGAAGGCATCAAGGGTTTGGGAGACATTGACGCGTTCTTCGCGTACATACGGCATGTGGGGGCCACGCATCATCAAGTGCCAGGGTTTAAGGCTGAGAACTTTTGGGTGAGTTCAATGTTTTTATAAAGTTTTTTTTAAAAGGAAGGGAGGTAGGGTTGCTCATCTCGTCTTAGATTTAACGTAAAACAGCAAAGTTCATTAGAATAGAGTTGGGTTTTATAAAATGAGCCAACATTTTCTAACTTATGCACATATTGCACATGTCCTCTAGCGTAGTCTCTTGAATTGCATCGCACAGTTATGCAATTCAAGAGACTATGCTAGACTATGCTAGGTGCGTTCAACATGTTTTGTTGTGAATATTTCGCCAGTGCAAACGCACAGTTAGTTGACTCCCGCAATCAACTCGTACAATGCCAACAGTCAACAAAAAGCGTGTAGGTTTACCATTTTAAGAAGCTTTCGAACTGATGATAGATAAAAGAAATTATGGTTGTACGTTGTTTTATAGAAAATAGTTTTATAGAATTTCGTTTCACATAAAATTTTTCATATATTATCATTTCACAGAATAATCAATACGCAGAATACTTACTTTGAATAAACTTTAATCATTGATTTTTGTTACAAATAAAATTAAAAGTTTCGATATTCATATCATAGAATAACAAATCAAATATTCTTTATTCTCATACTGTTTAGTTAGTATAAAGCTTATTACCAAGAAAATCCCCAGTGCCCTATATTTTTGATACTGCAACCAATTTCGATGTGGCGCTCGCCGGCCGCTGCCGCGGCACCGCTCGCTTCGCTCGCTCGGCTCGCGCGTAGTTGGTCACAGTTCTAACCTAACCTAACCTATATGGTCGGAGTGCCCTAATAGTTATATTACCAGACAATACACTACACACATACACACACACTATATACCGTAGTATAGTTATATGAAAGCGGTTCATCTGTTGGAGTGTCGTAATCTTGATACTGCGACCAAATCCGATGTAGCGCTCGCCGGCCGCTGCCGCGGCACCGCTCGCTTCGCTCGCTTGGCTCGCGCGTAGTTGGTCACAGTTCTAACCTAACCTAACCTATATGGTCGGAGTGCCCTAATAGTTATTACTAGACACTACACTACACACACACTATTGTTGTTTATAGCATAACGTCTATTTTTACATTTTCGTTAAAATAATTGAACAAACAATATTCGTTAAAAAATAATTCTACTGTTTGATAAGTTTGTTAAATAAAAAAATGTGATTAAAAATTCATTGAATTGTGTTTCTGTGAAATAATATTTCATCCAAGTAAATAGTTGTTGAAACAATAATATTCGAAATATAAATATAAGAACTAAATAAATATGAAACATTTTGGTGCGAAACGAAATTCTATGTAATTTCTGTCTGCGAAACAAGGTGACACCAGAAATTATACATAATACGACTTCAAACAATGCAAATAGTTAGTGCAAGCCCTCGAATGTCTGAACAAAATAAAAATTTGTAAATCAAAACTGTGTTCTCAAACATATTTACGCAATTCGAATACCGTTAGTACCTGGCTCTCTGCCAACCTTGAAAGTAAAAGAGCATGAACGTTAAGCATCTCATAATTCTCGGATGAAAGGTTAACTGAAAGTGCCTGAAACGTTCATAAAAGATCTACCTACGCCGTTTTTTTACTCGCAATGTTTAATAAAAATATGCAATATCGTCTTTTTTATATTTTATTTTTAAGAAATTGTGTGGTTTGGAAATCATGGGGGATTTGGTCCATGGGGGATTTATTCTATGGGGGATTTGGTCCAGCTATGGGATGAAGACTCATTTTTCGTCTAAAAGTTTGATTGCTCCCGAAATCAAGCCACAGTCAACTACCAATTCCTAATTGGTGGGATATTTTCCAATCATAGAATAGGCTGAGGACTAGAAGGATGAAGAGTTATTCAAGAGGATAAGCCGCAGCAAACTCCTGCTGATACTAACTGATAATAATCGATTTTTGTACCTCGAGAGGCCTGGCATTTGATGGACTAGTTGAAATCATGCTGGGCACTAGCTAGCTCAAACACCTGCTACTAAAACTAACATAGGAACACCCAATCACGCCAATCTTACCTAGAAAATTATTTGGTACAGAAATAGGAGTCGAACTTAAGAGGGTTTATTCTAAAAGTTGGCAACGTCGCAAATAGCTGTCAAATATTTACCTATTTCGATTAATTAGGCAATATTGCTGTATAGAAATATGAAATGTGGCTAACTAGTGAACTAGAATATTAAAAATTAATTTCAATTACACAAAATTTGTTGTTGTAACCGTTTTAGGTGTAAAAAAGGAATTTGGAACTTTTCCAAATACTTTTTTTACATCTTAAACTAAATACTCGATATCGCGATATTAATTATAATCAATATTTTAGTTCACCAGTTAGCCACATTTCTCATTTCCATACAGTAATATTGCCAAATTAATCAAATGAGGTAAATATTAACAGCTACTTGCGACGTTGCCAACTTTTGGAATCATTAATTCAGCGAACCTACAACCATGAAACCAATGAAGCGATAAAACTGCTTATTTCACAAAATACAGCAGAAAAGTTAATTAAAACCAGAAAGACAGTTTACCTTGAACAAATATTAATTAATTACTTAGAACGTCTCTCAATGTTTAAATAAATAAGAACTTAGTACAAGTATAAATACTTCAGACAGAAGACCTGCGAAGAAATAATTGGAAAATACTGAACGAAGGGATATTTCTTGGAGAAGGGGAACTTTGCCGATGTACTTAGGCGCGGCGTCCAGAGACAGTGAAGTACTAAAAACAATAAATAATAACAGACACAAGTTCTGTTTGTTTTAATAAATTGCAAAGGAAAGGTACATTACTCGACCTATCTAAATAAATGTATGATAAATTAGCTACGGGGTTTTGTGCACTACAGCTTTGGGTCGTATGATAGTTTCAGAAGTCGGAATTGGTCCGGGTAGGTACAGGTTCAATGCATCGTAAGGTCGAATGCGTTAAAAGGCGACAGTTCAAAATATGATTCAGAAGAGAGATGTAGGATAGGTATTGATAATTTCAATTATTATAAATTCAGTAAATAAAAATATCAGTTACGGTCGCGAATCATATTTTGATTAACATAGAAATTTGAACCGACTTATTATCGACCTTTTTCTATTTTATAAAAATAAAGTGCCTGCTACACGGTTGCCAACCGCGCCCCCTACAGAGGTGACCTTGGTTGGCGCCTGGCAAAGCTGTTTCAAGGTTTGTCGTAAACCATAATCTACACGGTTGTAAACCACTAAGGTCACCCCTGTCGGGACGCAGTTGGTGCCCTTGTAGCCCGTTTTTTCTTTGTACCGGTGAGCCCTCCCCGAGTCGTTTGCAACAAACGTGTCATTTCAAGATGGAAATAAAATAGCATGTAAATAGCACGCGATTTAAAACACACGCGAATAAAGTGCTTACGTTGGTGGTATCGTTATAATGTGAAGTTGGCAATGTCACAGATGAACACAGAGGGTTCAGTCCGCATTTTAAGTATGAAGCTACAAGTACGCGGCGGACTCGTCTTGTCTGGCCAATTCAGTGAGCGAGAAATAAAAGTTACGCGACAGAACAACATTTTGGTGAATATAACTGTTTAGGTAATTAGCACTGTGCGACCTGAATAGCACTTTATTATGTCGTAGCAAGAGTCGCTCTTTATTTAAAAGCATTTTACAGAGTGAACCATCTGTTTTCATCTCAGGTAATATTAAGTTTCCGACGAACTGTGCAAGTATTGAAAAGTTTTGATCGAAGAACAATACCGTTTGATAACTTTGTTTTTGTTATGTGGTTGGGTTTGCTCTATTAAAGTTGTGTTTCTTTTTAATAAAGATCCAGCTTTTATTCAATGTCGGGATTTGAGTTTTCCGAATAAAAATTCGTATATTAGGGTTCCTACCTTTCACTCTCTTGTCCGTCTGTCTGTCCGTTTGTCACCACTGATTTTCTCAGGAAAATACTAGATACTGAAGTCTATAGTCCCTATTAGGTGTATAAAAAGGTCAAGGTCCTTAGTCAACACGATAAAAATATATGCTTTTAGAGACAAGGAGAATTCTCACTAGGTAAAGATGGTCGTAATAAAAACCGTCATCTCAGAATTCATCCCTTCCATAGTCAAATAATTATTCACACAATCCGTCTATCGTTTGTTTGGCCTTCCGTACTCCAACCTTAACACTTTTTACGAAGGTATTTCTCCATTTTTTACACCATATTTAGGCTGCAAGGTACACACATATTGAGCTAAAGTGATAGCTTCAAACTTTGCCGTGGCATGCATTAGACACGTTCGAGCACTCGGGAAACTATTCCCAAGTGTTTGCAGACGGTGTATCTGCGGCTAGAGCCTCTTCTATGATTACATAGATGGTGAACTAATATTGTACCTATCCTCTATTTGAAATAAAATTAGACATTTAAACAAACCTTTTTTATAGTTCGTTCACCAACTTTGACTTCTTATAGCTTAGTTGAACCCGTTTTGCACCAGTGCTGTGCTATGTGAACTAATGAATATGATTGATGGATATCGAACGCCTCCATAGCTGACTCAGTATGTGTCTATCATAGCACATCTCTGATGGAAAACCAGCCTAAAGAGGTTGAGGATGTCTCCTGCATAGCCGCTTAACCTGTGCTGATTACAGATCTCTTCAATACAGTTATTTCTTCCTTAATGTACGCATTACACTATACCAATTTTTTTCATTATCATTAAAACTTTGTTTTCTTTCTTTGTTCTAGTCAATTTATTTTTTTTGTTTTTATCCTTCTTAAATTAATAATTTGTCTGGAGTATGAAAATTAACCATTGTAATGTTATTTAGATTAAATTCGGAGTGTAATCCTGGTGATCCGTCACACAGGGTATTCTAGTATGGACACCAGTCTCTCACAAAGGATCATAATTGATGTATTTTTGTCAAAAAGTTATATTTCTTGTCTCTATGTTTATAACTATGTGAACCTTTGTGAAGAGTGAAATAAAGATTATTACTATTAATACTACAACCTACAAAAAAAATCCTCTGCTTATAATCAGCGTAATGAACGTACAAGAACCTATTATTTAGGTATATATCTACAATACCCACACTTTGGACATACAGATTATTGATCGTGTTTTGTTATTAGTAGATGGGGGAGACATGGGGACGCAGCTGCTATTCTCTTGGCTAATACATTAATGTCTGAGCTTATCAGAAGTATAGATCGTAGCAGAAGAGATACTACAAAGAAAATTATCTATAACTTTGTTTAACGAAATTTTATGGGAGTATTTTTTAATCTAACGGGCCTAGTTTTTAATTTAGCGTTGTACGCACTACTGTATTGTTCCGGAAAGTAATAGTAATAGTAATATTTATTTGCACTTCAAAGACACAAAAATCTGTGTAGCCCTGCGCCCACACAAAGGCGGTATCTCAATCGGAGTAAGTTTTAAGAACATTGACTTTTTCCAAATTGTAATTTAAGGAAACATAAGGAAATAAAGAACTTCTGAGTGTTTTTTTTTTACATGTTTTAAGTTAGATAGCGGTATTTGGCTTATACCATTAGATGCGAAATTATTATAACTATTGAATGGTATAAAAAAAACTAAAAGGGCGTATCTCTGAGATACCGCCTTTTTGCTTAGCAGAACGCCAAACATCAAATAGAATAGCAATCATAAAAAAATCTCATTTCAACTTTCAGTAATAAGGGGATCTTGTCTCCTTCTTTTGTCTTTCACCAGTTTGTCATCTCAATTGTTACTTTAAGAAAATTGCTATCAAAACCACGCCTTGTAGAAGAGATCACAGATTATATTTGTTGTTCGCAAACAGCTTCATTATCGGTTGATTGCCTTTCACACGATATCCACGGATGAGACTAATTATCTGGCCAAACACTTCGACCGATGTGATTTGTGGAGCATCGTTATTCAAACAACAACCTACATCAATGTTTTCCTTCCTTATGCCAAAATAATATGATTCTTTTTTTACTTCCGTAATAATAAGGATAAAAACTGCCAAAATGTTAATCATGTATACTAGCGAGCGCGAGTCCCGTACCATTTATTATTTGCTGAAATTCAATCCTCTTTTACACACATACTAAGATATGTGTGCTGCCTGTCCCTTATGGATCATCATCATCATTTCAGCCAAAAGACGTCCACTGCTGAACATAGGCCTCCCCCAAGCACCGCCACTTCGACCGATTCTGTGCTTCCCGCATCCAGCGGATTCTTGCGGCCTTCACAAGGTCATCGGTCCATCTTGTAGGAGGCCCTCCAACGCTTCGTCTTCCGGTACGCGGTCGCCACTCCAGAACCTATTGGCCCCATCGGTCATCTGTTCTACGAGCAATTTGCCTTGCCCATTGCCACTTAAGTTTGGCAATTTCAAGCTATATCGGTTACCTTGGTACCCTTTTGGATGCTGAGATGGAAATGTAAGATAAGACACACCACAGATAGATAAATTAAACTTTATTTTTAACACATGGTTTAAAAAAAAAAAAAATAGGGGTCACGTGGGTTATAGGTACACACCATTGTCCTACTAGACTTCATAAGCTTGGTTATAGCCCCTCCCTATAACCAAGCCTTTGCACCAATTTTAGCAGTAGTAGTAATTCATTAAACATTTTCCTTTTTTCAGAAAATCGAGCAGCCATTCTTGCAAGCTGCCCAAACGACGCTCGGCGAAAGATACACTCCGAACATAGAAACTATATACAAGAAGACCATCAGGTTCATCCTAGAGAATCTGGTGAAAGGCTACGAGGACTCCAAGGTGGAAAACGTTTATGCACAATCTTGACAGGAGAACTTTTGAGACTTAAATGTAGTATGATTAAAATATGGTTACCTTTAGTAAGTATTTTGCAGTAAGAGATAAAATTTGGCCAAGTTTTAAACTCGTTAGCAATCAAAACTCAAAGCGTTTATTTCACAAATATAAACCTATTTGCCCATTCCAAAGCGTAGGTAGTAGGTATGGAGAAGAACGAGCGGGCATGAAAGTTCATGAACACTCTTTTAAATAAAAAATATTGTTATCATCTTCCATGTTGAAATTATGTGGATAGGTATGCGAATGCGAAAAGGATGTATAAAAACGTGCACGAAGCGTCCAGAGGAACTAAGACATTTTTTTTTAAATAAAGAATATCCATTCTGAAAGTGGGCAATGTCGGTTATATGTCAAATATATCGCTGTTTTGATTAATTTTGTTCAAGATACAACTAACTTTAAATTACTTTCTATTTGACAAACTCTAATCATATCGCCTCGATCGTCGCAAGCGCTACTGCTGAGCATGAGGTCATGGGTTCGATTCCCAGGTCGGGCAAAATGGTACCGGGTTTATCTATCTGAATTTCTCAGTAGTAGACCGTAGTCGGGATTTGTGCCCGGTTGATGGCAATACGCTTGCCCGCTATTACATGGGACTTAAATAAAACTTGCGAAATGTGGCTGTACTATACATCTCTGCCTTACCCTTTGGGGATTACACACGTGATGATAAGTTATGATGTCTACTCATATTTTCACTAAACATTATAATAATTTAATTCACTTTTATGAACAGTGAACTTGGGAGCTCTGCCAAGTTATAAGTTGAACTTTTGCCAAGTTTTAGCTCTAACTTACAAACGTAGGATTACTTTAGTTTATTTTTTCGCATTTAAGATTTGTGTTCAATTCTCTACAGCTTCTCAAAAAATTCTAGAAACGAAAATACATTCTCTTTTATTTCCTGGAAAAATGCTATCACTTGTAATATCTATTCTACGACAACTCGGCCCCCCCCGAGTCGGCGTTGAATTGTCACGGGGTCGACTTATCCGGGTCGAGTCGTCGTGATACCGTAATATCAGTTCAAGACCATCTGAAATTCTAAAGCTTAAACGGAAAGTCTTGCAAGATTTGAAACATCATCGAATTTTTTATTTGCGCCAATGCAATGTTTCTACTTTTTGCCAAGCTGTAATTAAGTTCATAAGTTATTGTGCAGAAAATACTGCCAAGTTTCATTTTATATCTATAAATTCTACATTAACTCCTACTTCAATATTTACGAGCATTTACCAACAAAAACCACGAATTTACAAACTGGAGAATATAATTAAATTCATGCTTTATTTTCGAATCCATCCGGATTTCAGACGGAAATCTCTTCATAAGATTTTCAGAAGCGTGGAATGTCATTGATTTATTCACTGCAAACATTCAATATGAATTTATGATTTCGTTCGGAATCATGAGGTCAGGAGAAAATATGAACGTGCAGTTTGTTTTGGCGAGTCTTTGCAGTCACTGCATATGGATTTATAGTAATAAATTTTAATGCCTCGAAATGCTCGTAAATGTAAATTATGGTAATAATTAAAAAAACTGTGTGTGTAAAAAATCATAGATTGTCTAGAAGATTACTTTTACTGTTTTCTGAACAATAACTTTATTTTATTTTTTTAGATTTTACCAAACAATTGTTGTATTAAATAAATAAGTATTATTATCATAATAATTAAGGCATTTATTTTGTCGATTAAGTTTTAAACTCGATGTATTCTAGGTTTTTTTTCGGTGTGTGAATTAGTGCGCAGATTGTTCACTAACTCATTAGCTTGCAAACCTAACGACATAGTTTATCTGTAGCTAATATTATGACCAGGTAAGCATAAACTCTCAAGTCCACTCAACTTTTTTTACAATATTACACCGTCAAAGTAAAATATTTCAAAATGGTAGGAGGATCTACTCTGGTGAAACCATAAATAGATGGGACCATAGTAAAAAACATATTTCAAGCGAACTCTATAAGGTTAGTTACAATTTAACTTAACATATAATATTAGTGTAGGTAAATAAAGTAAATAAGATGTTCTGGAATATTTTTTATTGTTTCCGTTAGTCTATGAACGTATAGTTATACTTTTTGTTTAAACCTATTGTAACTTTATACATATAAATACTGGTTGACGATTTAATCACCTGCATCCGTGAAGGGGGTGATTATACCCAATATACTAAACAATTTTCGCTATGCAACTCATACCCAATTCGTGAAAAATGAATCCTTTACAACAGTAGGCAGATTATTTCGATGCGTGTACATGTTTTTTTTTTTACGAAACGGGTATGGGTTGATGGTTGAAGGGGTGATTCTACCTGTCATACTGAACAACTATCGCTATGAAGAAAATTGTTCATTATGACGGGATAAATCACTCCCTTGACGGATGCAGGTAACTAAATCGCCACCCTGTATATACTTAATTGGTGTACTACCTAAGTTAAATATGTCTATAAATAAATTTGTTATTTAGTTTCTTATTCTATACTATTAAAATATTATATTTTAAGTATAAATCATATTCTTAAATGGATGTAAAATACATAGGTACGTATTTTTTTAAAGAAATAGAGTATAAGTAAGTTTATTAATTGTAACAATTATTTGAACTATGGATGATAATGAAAATTCTGGTCATTATATTTTTTATTAAATGTTATAATAGATATCATATAAATATATTTACATCATATTTGTTGTGTATTTGTCGTCCCCTTAATCACGATTTGAAGGCATTTCTTGGTAAAGCCCCACAAAATCCAAAATCAAAAGAAAAACGCGTTTTTCTAATCGAACCATAGTTTATCACATCTTTCTACAATATAAGTAACCTATCTACACCAAAGACGGCTTTGGTTGATTCACACGAATTTACTCACCCGAAACGGGTGAATCGACTCTTTCAAATAGGTAATATTATTTTTTCATGAGGCGATTCGCACAAAATTCTGCAATAAATTAAGTTCGTGTCAATTTATTGCAGAATTTTGTGCAGTAAAGTTAGAGAACTTATTCCATAACTTTACTGCATAAAATTCAAATTGCTTATTAAATATTTCTGGAGTTATCGATTAGCCCACAAATAAATTAACTTCGTGCGAATCACCTCAAGAAAAAAATTATATTATTTAAAAGTGTCGATTCGCCCATTTCGAGCAGGTAATAAATTGAAAAGACTTGCGATTCGTTTTCACCATATTTCCGCTCCAAAACTGATAAAATGTCCCTGAATATTACCTACTACGTATTAAGAGAAACTCTAGAGAAGGATGTCATGATGGCCCAGTGGTTAAGGCCTCGCTTCTTATGCATGAGGTTGTGTGAAAAACATCGTGAGGAAACCTGGACCAATTCACAGAATTAAGTCTGAAATCACCAACCCGTCTTGAGCAAGCGGGTGGTGATCAATGCTCGTGCCTTCTCTGTATAAGAAGAAGCCTTTTTCCTGCGATGGGACAGTTATAAGCTGGTATTATATCAAGAGAAACTAATACCTTTTGTACGGCACGGTTGGTGTATATAGTGCGCCGGCCGCTAGCCGGTTACTTTCAACACGTGTTGAAGTCGCGAAGTGAAAGTTCCGGCTAGTTTAGACAAAACGCACATGAGATTGCAATAGCGATGATTAGTGATGAGATGAGCGGCCAACTAGTTCCACGTGCACTGGTGGGCTGCGTGTCGCCGGTTCGATTCCCGCACGGAACAAATATTTGTATAACCTACAAGTAGTTATTCCGGGTCTGGCTGTTTGTGGATGTGAGTTTAAATGTTTGTAAATGCACCGAAAATACAGGAGAAATTCCTAGTGCGAGGCACGTTAAAAAAATATAAAAAATATATAAGTGGCTACAGCTAATAAGTAGGTATATCGATATTTCTCAAGCAACGAACCGTTTGACCTCGAATAAACGTAACCTACATAATATAATAGGTATTATATACATCTACACATAATCTGCGAGCTAATCCCAAAAGGCGGCATCAAACGCCTTTGTTTCTCTGTTACAAGCGCGGTAGGAAATGTTCAGAGGTGCTTAGGAAACCTTGAGAATACCTTTGAACGTTGACTGGTGCCAGATCAAAGATTACACCTATAGGTATTATTCCAGCGAGATTTTACGGAATAGACCCGGCACGTAACATTCCTATTTCTATACAGGGTGTTAAAGTAATTGCGGCTTCAGGGTGAGTTCAGTATCGATAAAGGAACCCGTAAAAAATTAAAATAAAATACCTTTAAAAAAAGTAAAAAAAAAAAACGAAAATTATCATAAGATGAACCTAATGTAGTACCTACTAATTAAATAGCGATCGTTTAGAATTAATTAGAAAACTGCTTAAAATATGTTTTTATTTTGTTTAAATGCTAATTCATATTTTCCTAGAGTTACTTACCTACCTACTATCGAACGCAATGAAATACCTACGCCTGAACACTTCGATAACGCCGAGTGAAAGATAGGTAACTAGGTATGTAAATATTACAATTTCAAATATTTCTTCTTCCTACTTTAGCGTGCGTATCTCCTTCAAAATTAAAACCTACAAATTAAAAAAGTTGATCTTGCAATTTTTTTTTTTCCTCGGTTCCTTTATCGATACTGAACCTACCCTGAAGCTATGGCACGCATTTACTTTAACACCCTGTATAAGTATTTCACGATAACCGTTACCTTATGCCTACTTTCGCCTAGAGTGAAAAACTCGGGAATGCAATTTTGTTTTTTAAATAAATTTTTTGGAATGACAACCTCGCAACGCACGCCCTAGTTTCACACATAATACGTTTAGTAACCTGTAACTGTATCCAAATTGCACACTAAAAGACACATATTTGAAGAAGCAGTGGTAATAAAGGCGCAGATTTTTCTTCCTCCTGTAAAGTTATCTTTTTCGCATAAACGAGGTTTTCACTCTAAGGCGACGTTATGTAGGTATAAAAAATGTGCTTTTATCAGCACACGCTAATAACGGAATAATGTAAGTAGTCATAAAAATATCGTTCTGTACTGGCGCTGCCACTGCGGCTGCAGAAAACCTCAAGTGGCGAAAGTGTTATAATGACCTTATACTTTCGAGCCGTTTAGGGTTGACAACCTAGGGCCGTGTGGTCCGAGTGCTCATGGTCTGTTCAATGAAATCTCCAAACGACTGGTTGACACTTCCCGTGACCCAAGGACTGGTTTTTACCTTGGCCAGAGGCCAAGCATTACCATACAACGTGGCAATGCGGCCAGTCTCTTGGATACATTACCAGTCGACAGCGATGCGGAGGAATTTTTCGACACCATGTTTTAGTTTATTAATAGTTTTAGTTAGGTTAAGTTAATATTTTTAGTTTTGGAACAATAATTGTATGAAAAAGTAGTGAGATATAAACTTAGAACCAGCGTATCGTCATAATATTTTACTGAAATATGTACCTGAAATAATACTGACTCTAAACAAAACTGCAGAAGTTTTCAGTCATGTGCAATTCGAACTAGCAGCTTGCTCGCTAGTATTAATAAAGTTTATGGTTCATGCATTATACAACTGTTGCAGAATATATAGATACATCCTGCCTAGCACTTGTGCATTCCGGACACTGTGAGGTCAAATAATTCTGGTGGAACTTGGTAAATATGTTGTATGAATAATATAAATAACTCTATCTATAGTGAATAATTCTACGTGAGTTTAAACTTCTAATAATGTTCAAAACTAAATGTTTCTTTATTCCATTATTATCAGTTACTAAGCCGATAGATGCCCAGAATGTCCACTGTATACACAGGTCAAGCGTCACCACATCACATCGCCAAAGCTTCTCGCATCCAGTGACTTCCCGCGACGTTCACCAGGTTTTTGATTATTTATTTACTCGAGTAGATGACATAAGTTTCTACAAGAGCTGACTCGTTCTTTGGCCAAAGAATTAGCATTTCTGAGTGCATCATAGAACAGAGAATATCCGTCAAGCCATAGAGTAAAACTGCCTACAGACCATTAGCCCTTATTTCATAGCAGAAATAGAGATTTAAGCCACATGTACCTGCCGAAGCCAAATGGCTTCGCTGGGGCTTTAGCGGACCTGATTTCTATTTAGTCTAAACGGCCTAAACCGAGGGTTTGCCCTCGGTTTCCAGGCCGTTCAGACTAAATACCCAAATTATCGTCGTGTCAAAAGTAAACGCAAGGCAAGTATGTAATTAAAATAATACAAGCAACTAATCACAAAAAATTACGGGTGCTTGACAATTTGTTAGTACACTTTTGTATTGATTTTCGTTCCAGAAACCGGGTGTTAGTATAGGTTTCACCATCACCTGGTTGTATTAAAATAATCTAAATTTTAATATAAAAAAACATAATATCACGCCGGTATTCCCCGAAGGGTTAGCCAGAGGTGTACCTATAGTACAACCACATTTTGCCAGTTATTTTAAGTCCCATGTAATAGGGAGCGAGCCTTAAATATTGCCGTCAACCGGGTACAAATCCAGACTCCGGGCTACTACTGAGAAATTATAAACAGAAAAACCCAATCACGAAATTATAATATCTAGTTATAATACTCATTTAATAAAAAATTGCGCAAAATGTAATCAAATTCATAAACCTAACTACATTGCATTGTATTCCCTGCCAAAATATATGTTATCTATGCCAAACGGTCTCCTAAAAGGATTGTGAAGTAGGGGCAGATGGCCAAGTAAGATAGTCAATTGGCAACAAACAATAGAGATAGTAAAAATGTGTCGAAGTACAATAAATAACTTTAGGTCCCAACAAAATGCCTGGACAAACATTTAGAGATATTCAAATAATTATATTTTTAGATCTTCTTTAAAAAAATATAGGTAGGTACTCATAATCAGTTGTTTCCTAAAAATTATTAATAATTTTATATCTGAAAGCAGGTTTGAGTGTTCAAACACATTTTACACGTCAATCATATTTTAAAAATAAAAATAAAGTGTTATAAAACTAAAACCCTACTACAACAAAAAAAGTGATTTAAAAAAGGTATAAAAAAGATATTATCACCGATAGACAAATAAAAAATCCAGAGTCACACGTGTTAGGGCAATCAAACAGATTACGTGTGACTCCGAATTATTAACTTGACCTCTAGAGGGCGCCACATTTAATTTAATTTGACGTCACTATACATAGCATTATAGATAGCTTCCAACGATACCTCATTTGTCAAATTATAATGAGGAGTTTATAAATTATGAGGTAACAGATTAACATACATACATACATACCAGTCAAAATCATAACCCACCTTTTTACTTCGCCGCAGACGGGTAACTAGATGAGGTCGGCGTTACCTATCCGACTACTTACTCTGAGAAGAAAGACTAAAACTAACTCAGGTCACAGTCTTTGTTTACTCCAGACTCATGGGAGGACCATGTAGAATGGTGTCGGAAATGGTCTTCTGTGGAAAATATCACGCAGGATATGAGTGGACCTGCCCATTCAGTGCACGCATTTGTCAGTTATATCGTGCAGCTCAAATGAGTATAAAAATTAATTACTAACAGGATCAAAATGTACTGCTGCTCATATCGATGAAGTTGACCAAAACAAAAACACGAATTTATAGCAAAACAAATTCTTGTAAATTCTCTGAGTAGCCAGTATTAAGTTCACATTAACTAACTCAAAGCTTTCTTGGGTTTGATTTTTTATTAGATTTATGATGGAACTAGAGAAGCCAGTTGAAGTGGTTAGGTTCCTATGTAGACCAATACTCTGTAAAGTGCCTTCGGTGATAGTCCTGGGGGGGACCCAAGTAAGGTGAGAGTGAAAATGGCGGGTGTATCTTAAGTAATCGAATTATCCCAATCTGCTTCAAACTTAATCTGGCGAAATGGAAAACGGAAAAGTATCAAGATGTACCGACGATACGAAAATAAGAAGAACTGCTCATAGTATCGAGAGATTTTAAATGAGAAGTAGAGTAAAGTGATCAACGGAACCATGAACTCAATTTAAAAAAAAAACTAAAACTATTTTATAATTTTTTGAAACGCTCAGAATTTGAACCAGATTCCTTTGATTTTAATGATCATTTATTGCATTATTAGACACGGTGTGGAGACAATACAACAATAAATTAAACGGCGTGTCTCTAATGATGTTCCCATTCTGCATAGAAAAATTCAATCGAATATATTCAATAGTTTAGTCAATATAGCTAGTAGAAGATCGGCAAAATCCATAGCGACACGCAAATGTGGCTAATTAGCCACATTTTCTTCGTCTTGTCTCTTTTTCGCTCCCGATAATTACGTCATGCCGTCCTACTTCCACATGTCATCTAATAGTGTGACATTGTGCCGTTTTTGAAGATCGAATGTTGAGTAGCCTACCTAGGCCTACCTACGTCTTTTTACTTATAATATCATTGCTCATACGCGTCAGTATTGCCAGTGTTTTCATTTATTGTTGTATTGCAGTCTCCACATTGTTCATCAGTCGCAAATACCAATTGTACTTTGAACCTTTTAAGAAAAGCTATCTACACCATGTAGTTTCTACACTACAATTTTCGTAACAGTCTGACTTAAACCAACAAAGGAACATTAATGAGATAAACAGAGCTCGCAGTAAAACGTTCTAGTATCTCGGGATTTAGAAACAACAAACAATTAAGTTTATGCTATGATATACTCATATTATTATTATCATAGTACACGAAGAGTTATTAAAGTAGTAAAGTTAGTTGCATTTAAATGCAAAATGCCTCGATTTTGTTGAGGTGAACAAGAATATTTTTCTTTGTTTGTTTTATGATGATAATGAACCATTTTTTAAGTGAAAATTTCTTTAGCGACCTTGTGCACTTATTTGGGGTGGGTAAAAAATGTTAAACTCGCGTCAGGACGTCACTGTAAGATCCGTTGCCTAGCAACCGACAAAGTAAATATCAAAATAAATAGTCTTTGACATTACGTAAAGATTGCGAGATAAGAAATTTTACCCATATTAATGGGTAAAAAAAAGCTGTCAAAACTTACTTCATGAAGAGAGTTTATTCAAAAATGCACAACGCTAATGTTCAAGTTTTTACTTCTGCCGACACTCCCGGAGTGCAACCCGTTGTTTTTCTTTTGTTTCCACATTATTGTGAACAAACCGGCCAAGTGTGAGTTGAACTCGCAGACGAAGTGTTCCGCACCATATTGTTTTATTGTTTGTTGTTATAGAGCTCGTACAAAAATGGTCTAAGACTTTTAGAAACTCCATTCTTAATTTTTTTGATAAAAAAAAAATTGTTGTTACAGCGGTAATATAAATACACAATCTGTGAGATCTGTCTACCTATTACGGTTCATGAGATACAGCCCGCTGACAGACAGACGGACTGACGGACGGACAGCGGAGGCTTAGTAATAGGGTTCCGTTTGGCACCCTCCGGGCACAGAACCCTAAAAACACCATTTCGTATTTTTTTGTTAGAAAAAAAACTTTAAAGAATAATTTTGTATGTGTCATTCATATTAATCAAATAAACAAAGTACATTTAAACCAATACAGGGTGTAATGTGTAACTAGACCCTTCACGAAGCCGCCATCAACGCATTCTGTACATCAAACTAAGAAATTGAAAATTACCTTACCTTCAATATCTCCGTAACCAGAAGGTTCTCAGGTTCCATGGTCCAGGACAAAAAAAAAAATCATAATAATGAGAAGTTCGTTAAGGGTATTTTTATTTTTTATACCCGTTAGATATGTTCTCTCCAAAACAAACGAAAAAAATATAAAGATTAAGAATTATAATAATTTCCATTGCAGCCACAAAACATGAAAAAAAGTTTAACAATTTATGTTATTTGATCCAAAAACAAAAGAAAGTTGATAAAAACAAAATCACGAATTTATAGCAAAACTAATTCCCGTAAATTCTCTGAGTAGCCAGTATTAAGTTCACATTAATTAACTCAAAGCTTTCTTGGGTTTGATTTTTAACTAGATTTGTGATGGCACTAGAGAAGCCAGTTGAAGTGGTTAGGTTCATATGTAGACCAATACTCTGCAAAGTGCCTTTGGTGTTGGTCCCGGGGGAGGGGGCTGTGAAGAATCATCGGGGTGAGAAGATTATCCAGCTGGACTTTACGTTACTGAGTGCCAGCTGATCCCAGGGTGCGCCGGGCGTTTTATTACGATCTGGACGCCGCTCGGGGTGGTGCTTCTCGTGCTCCCCTAATTTGTTGGTCAGATAAACCTAGGATCGTTTGCCTTAATTGTTTCATTGTGCTCGTTCTCTAGAAATAAAAACGTCTTATTTTCACCTGAAAAGCTTTCATCCGCCTCTTCTGAACTACACTAAACTGAAACACACAATGCTACTTGGCGACGAAAATATTTATGTTAATATTTTGCCTAATAAAATCTGTATAGGTGTGCCTATATTTGAAGAGTTCCCCTCGATTTCTCCAGGATCCCATCATCAGATCCTGACCTGATAGTAATGGGACCATCTTGAAAATATACCCTTTCAAACAAAAGAAGAATTTTGCTTATCTGTTTAAACATATATGACGGAGTTATACATTAAAAAATATATAAACATCCGAATTGATAACCTCCTCCTTTTAGAAGTTGGTTATAAATGTCTAACAAAGAACAGAGGACTTTTATTTAGCAAAGTACCTACGACCAAGAATCTACGACCAATCTTAAATATCAATTCTATATTTGTTAAAAATACTAAAATAAATTATAGAAGGGTAGTTCAATAAAAAATCTATGTATCAACCAAATAATTAAAATACCTTCACAAAACCTCATGTTTATCCCCATAAACAAAATTCTGTACTGAACGAGCTCATAGCAAAACAAAATTGTGAATTCTGCGAAGAGCGACATGACGACAATTAATTGTTCCACCCGCAGGCGGGGGCGGTCGGATGGAATAATTCCCGTGTCCGTTGTCATTAGTCGCATACCTACAGAGATTCTTAATTTACGTTCCCAGGTAAGAACTCTGTGGATTTTGTTGGCTGTGGTATAACGTTGATTTTATAATGTTTCATTATTTAGACTGCACTGGACTTAGAAAGCATGGAGCTTTCTTCTGAATGGAAAAGAGGTTTTTGCCCTGTGGTGGAAAAATCTAGCTAGTAATTTAGCGTACAGTTCTGCGAGGACGTATTTTGGTGTTCTTAAAAAGGAAACTCCTTGATGCTTTCCGGCCAGTTTTAAAGCTCTGATGATTTTCAGTACAATGAAACTGGATAGGCAGATTAATAGGAACAGAATCTATATCAAATGTCCTGCCAGAAAAATAAAAAATGGAATACCATCATGCAATTGAACTTTAAAAGAGAACTCTGAGTTTGTTTCGGCCATTCTTCTCAGAGTAGTCAGATAGGAAACGCCGAACTCATTTAGTTTTTATTTTTATTTTTTATTATGACTTATAAAAGTGATCCTGATATCCTAGTTACAGAATAAACAATTTCATTTCATTTCAATTGGATGAAGGTGGTTAGTAAATAAGTGAAATAAGTTCTTGATAAATGAACTTGGAGTTCTGTGAGAATATAATTATTTTAGTACCTATGCCTCATCCCTCATGGGATTCGATTTGATGCTTTCCGGGCATTTTGATAGCTCTGAAGTTTTTTTAAACCTTATGCAATTTTTTTTTTAAGTCAAGTACCTACAGAATTTTTATAAATGTTCCGCCAGAGAAATCAAAGGTATTCGGAGGTGGTAAAATAATACTTATTTAACTCTAACATAATACAATTAAATTAATCTATTTATAATAAATATTTTAAATTTCAGACTAGGGTCCATATTTTTGTTAGTATTTTGGTTTTAGTAACAATGGTGCTTAAAGTAGGTTAGTATTGATAGCTTACACGAACTTTATTTATTAATGTCGACCTATGACTGTCCCCACCCACCTGAAAGGGGCAGTCCGGTCTGGCAGCGATCATTTTTAGAATGCTGTTGTTACTACCATGCAGGCGCTGTAGTAAGGAGACCGCTTTCTTTCGCATGATGGCATGGAAACCATCTGTGAAAACCTCCGCGAACATTCCCGAGGTGCTACACAGCCATGGTAGACCCAACAGTATCCTAAAAGCATTATTAAATTGAACCTGCAGGACGTTGTAGGCTCATCGCGTGTATGACACCCACAAGCCACTCGTGTAAAAGGATTGACAGAACGTTACTTTGACGTATGTCAATGTAATACATCGAGCGAACCTGTAAGCACTGAACCTAAAACTATCAACGATTTTCAGTGCTACACCGTTGAGACTTATGGGCGGAACACTGCGCGACTGCTGCTTATAAGAAGCTCGCTCTTCTTCTTCTTCAATACATAACCATTTTCCTATCTCCTAATCGTTTTGTAAAAAGGAAATAATTAGGCTTACTTACATAAATAATACACATTTTAATTAATACTTTCCTCTCCATTGTTCATAATTATGAATTTAATTAATTTCTTCGTACATCTCAGAACACGTGTGGTTGTTTTGTACTTGTATTTAAATGGCGTCGTGTATTTTACTTTGAACTATAAAATAAAAGATTTTGGAGACAATTTTTTTTTTGTTTAATACTTATAAGGGAGTTCTATTTCAATATGTAATTATGTTGTCGTCTTACTTACTATCGCGACAATTGACAATGTTACCGGAGAGAGATAGGTAGACTTTTCATCCGATATATTTATAGGATACTTTAAAAAAAATCTGATAATCTGAAGCTGGTAGTGAATATCTAATAAATCATCTAATCAAATAAAAAAATATGCAATTGCCGTTCACAGTCCACTTCGGTAGCTAGCTACGAGTAAATTACCTATACTGTACTAACACTGACAAACAAGCCTTTAATCCCCACTGGGAAACCAAATCAGGCACAACACTACAAATCGAGTTCAGTTAAATCAGTGCCGTCGTGGTCGGGCACAAATTGGCGCAATCGGATATCTTTTGATAGAGGTCGACGGAACACCGCACGCATGCTCGATGGTACGTCCCTAGCGGCTAAATCCTTGTTCAGGGCTGTCAAAGATGAATTGTTTATGATAGGGGGAACTATTCACTACTTCAAGGAACTTTTGGCGGTTGAATGAAATTCATAGTTTCGCTGTTGAAAACCATTTGTGAAACATTTTTTAAATTAAATTAAAAACCAAGATGACGGCGTTAATTCCGTATTTTTTTAATTTGTTTATTCTGGTGTCAAAGATTTATGCCACCCATGGGCCTCTGACTTAGCTTCACATGCCGTCGAGAAATATCTCTCAGGCATGCCGGTTTCCTCACGAAGTTTTCCTTCACCGTTTTTGAAGCAAGTGATAATTAAACAATACGCACATGAATCCGGAAAGTCAAAGGTGCGTGCCTTGTGTCCGAACTCAAAACCTATGACTTGGCAGTAAGTCGGTCACACCACTGGACTATCACCCTAAGCTAGTATATTATGGCACAATAGTCGCGGTATAGAAGAGGGCAACAATCTCTGAGGTTTGCCATCGAAAGAAGTAAGTAGATATAAGAGGCCCTTTTATTTGAGAAAACCCAGACATCTTTGTATGTCTTCACAATGGGTATTTCTCATTCACAAGACATTTACGCGAAGTCTACGTAGTGTCTACGGAACATCTACACAGATTATACGCAGTGTCTACACTAACGGGGTCTACTCAGAATCTATGCGATCTACACATGACCTACGTGAAAAGACAAGTCTATTTGGTTCTAGAAAAATCGTGTCAACCCTGCCATCCTACAGTTATCTTTGTCATCCACCCAAATGGATAAACATTTTCCCAAAATAAAGCTGACAAAGTGTAGTGTCCAAGAAATTTCGCCTACAATACTTAGTAAGTAGCGTAATACACGAGTAGCCTTCAAAGCATGACAACTCTGAGGGAAATTACTTATGTATATAACATTATGTACATGAAACGTAGATTAGATCTTCTCTCGTGTCAACATAAGCTGTCAGAATAACTCATTCCGTGGTCAAAGGAAGCTCCGGTTTCCGAGAAGAGCGGTGGCCGTCACAAAGCGTCTGCAATTTACCGGGAAATGACATCACTGCAACGTTATTTAAGAAAGTAAGTTGGGCATTTTCTTAGAGACCGTGTTTTGATACCGTAAAGGCAAAATCATTTTTTTAAATGACTGCCCAAAAAGGAGTGTAATGTTTTCAGGGTTGTGTCTATGTATGTGAGCTTCTTTGTTCCACCATAACTTTTAAAAAAAAATTAAGAAGTCACTTCCATAATTTCATAGCCAAAAATTTTTAGGTATTTTAAATATGCATCCGAATATCCGATCACTAGTGATGACATAAGGCCTTTTTAATAATATTTTCTCATAAATTCGTAATAAATATGTGGTGATATTCGTAAACAATAAAAATGAGCAGCGTAACGGAAGTTTCATTATTTTAAGTGACTCAGCTGTTTTCAGACACCATTTTGTATAAAATTTATATCAATAGCGAGAAAATACCCTTGTGTATTTTCAAATTGGTTTTTTATCTTCTTTCTTATCCAATTACAGTGTAAGCAGGAATATAAGGATTAAGGTTGAGAGATTATTATGGAAAATTGAGCTGAGTGGGCTTTATTTTAATTTTCCTCATTTTCTTTCATTTCTTTTCTGTTTTGTCTGCTAGTAAAATAAAAGTGCTTTACGAGCAGATTTTTTCAAAATCAGATATCTCACATGGAAAAAAAATTACGTTTGGAACAAACTAAAAAAAGATAAAGGTCAGAAAGATCAGATATGTAGCGTTGGAAAAATTTGCATGAAGAAAATTTTATATAAACAAAAATGAAAATAAAATATTTTATGTCGCATCATGGGTGGCCAAGATGCAAAACAGCGGGTCTTCTTCACGATCCGACATAGTTTAGGTAGTTGTGGGCTGGGCACTGTAGTGTGTACTCGAACGAAAAGATAATTCGAATTTAAAATAACTTTAATAAACTATAGCAAACGAAACAAACACGTGCGTTGGTACTGAGCGTTTGCCAAGACTGTCCGAGCTCGACTGTCCACTGTAGACTGTCGCCACACTCGGTCTCCCCGCCAGTCATCGCTGCATCCCCACCCACCCACCACCCACCCATCCACGATCGTGTCCAAGCGTTAGGACTCGCTTGCGTTTCCGATCACATGGACACATGATTATTCGTTTATGAATCAAATTGTTAGATGACGCTGCCCACTGAACTGTGGCGCCATCTATTTACGACATATATAACATAACACAACATAATCAGCCTATTAATGTTCCCACTGCTGGGACACAGGCCTCCTCTCTGTGAGAGGGAGTGGGCCGTAATCTACCTCGCGGGCCCAGTGCGGGTTGGTAGATGCAGTGGCGGATCCAGGGGGGAGGTCATGGGGGTCATGACCCCCCCCTGGGCTGTGTCAAGGTCGACCACTGACATTGATACATATTATCAAATAAATAGGTACTTTTTATGATGTTGCCGCGTAGGACATGTTTGCTACACATTCGCGAAATCGCGAACGACACGCATAATAAGACTTGTGCTGTTGCTGTTATTATAATTATGATGATGGACCGTTGAGTTTTTTGCCGGCTCTTCTCCATAGGAAATTACAAAATGAAACCGTGCTCCTAAGCCTCTGACGTTTCATAAGTGCCCATGTAGGTTTATCTGAAAATTATCTGAAGCTAGCAAGTAGACGTAGAAATATAATACCCCAGAATAGTGTCAAGACAAACCGCCCCAGGTCTCCCGGTCCTGGCAACCCCCTAAATCTTAAGAATATCCCAAACATGGTCAAAATATATTCAGTAAGAAGCAGTTTAGAGTTGGAGGCTGACGATGAAAATTTTCGAGCTCGCTTCGCTCGCTACATTCTGCATTCTCGAACTTTCTGCAAAGGTCGACAAAAGAATTGCGTGAGAAAAAGGGAAGCCAGACAGACTGGCGCCGTAACGCGTTATGTTACGAAGAGGTTTACCCTCCCATAAAAAGTTATCACTTCAAAACCTTCCCTAACCAAGGCGGTGTGATAAAATTTTTGAGCTCGCTTCGCTCGCTCTTGAATTCTATATTATTCTAATTCTCTAACTTTTCTGCATAAAGTTTCGTGCAGACAAGCGCGACGCGACACCGGCTATTGTTATCCGTGAAGTTTTCTTAGAAATTGTTTTGTTCGTGTTCGTGTCGCGTCGCGCGACACGTCGCGCTGGTCTGCACAAGCCTTAAGTCGACAAAGCAACTCCTATTTCCGTAAGGATGTTCAATAGAAATCTAACCGAGAATTCAGAGACGAGGTGCAAAAAATTTCGAGCTCGCGTTGCTTGCTCCCCTACATTCTTCTTTTCGTAAATAGCCTATTGAAGAGATGAAAATACGACTCCCTCAAAAAAAAACCTGCGGTTTGGGAGATCATGTAGGTGGATTATAAAATAGGCACGTTATACTTGTTCTTTTTTTGCAAAATTTTCTAGTAATACCTACATAAACTGAGAAGACCGGGGCGCCTCAGTTTGTTTTTCCGCTCCGGGCCCCCGACCGACTTAGTCCTCCACTTATTGGGCTTGTCCTGCCTGGACCCCGACTATGTGACCCCCCCCTGACACGAAGGCTGGATCCGCCCTTGGGTAGATGTCACATGTCTTCGAATTTTTGGTTCTAAGACATGCCGGTTTCCTCACGATGTTTTCCTTCACCGTTTTGAGAGCAGTGGTGATGAAATTATTTACACAAAGTAAAGCGCCTGCTTGGGTTCGAACCCACGACCGACCGACGAGTCGGGGCCGTTACCACTGGGCCACCACTGCTCCTAGATAGTAGTAGTCCTAGATAGTTACAAACAAACATTAACCCAAAAACATATAAGGAAAACTGATGGTCTTCAAGTTACAAAGCGTAAGTATGAAAATTCTATTACAGCATGTACCAACATCAAACTGTCAGACGGTATTTCATTTTCATATAGTAAAGGTACCACCGTTATTAGATTTGCTTCGAGACAGACGGACTGGCATTTCATCCAATCTGCTGAGAAAGGGGTTTGAAGATTTTGGCCCTAAAATCAGCCACCGTTTTGATTTTTTTTCAAAATCAAGGTGCACAATAAATGTCATATATTTGGATAGGGGACACTTATACAAGCATAAAACTTCATATAACATAACATCATAAAGCGTCACGTTTCTGAGATATTCAAGGATAAAAATAACAATTATTATAACGAATTTATTTATTTATGTTCGTCGTTACTTCATGTTGATTAAGTTATTTACACATTAATTAATTGACTACACCTAGTGGATAAAAAATAAGATTTTTTAATCATATTCGGTATAAATAATATCATCCAAGAAGGCAGCGGGAGGCTGAATAGGATTTTCTTGGATGTCGCGCCCATGGCATGCACCGTATAAGACATATACCATATAACACACGTCCTCATTCGGCGGAGGGAATACATATATTTTTGTCTCTTTCGCTCTTAACTAAAATATTACCTATACATGATGCAATTATGTTTTCATAGTTCCATATACTTACCTGAAGGGAAAAATAACAAAAAAATCCTTGTTTCAGGGTTCAGTTTTCGACTTAAATATTTCGCTGAATAACATCAAAACCTGACGCTTTAGGATATTATGTCATATGACATTTTTTTGTTGTATAAGTGTCCTCTATCTAAATATATAACTTTCGATTTTCACCGCGATTCTAAAAAAAAATCAAAATGGCGGCATCATGTTAGGGCCACCCTCCATACAAAAATCTTCTAACCCCTTTTGTTGGAATTTTAAAGAATGCTATTCGGAAAATGTGTGTTCGATTTCATTTGATGAAATAACGTTTGAACTATTAAAAGCGTCGGGTGAAAATAGAGTTAACGAATTTTCCCAGATAAGAGACCTGGCTAGATCGATTTTTCGCCCCCGTAAACCACCCCATAGGTGGTAGTAGTGGGGTAGGTAAACGGCTCAAAAGATTTCGATGAAAGTTTGAGAACGTGATTGTAAATATTATATACAAGTACAACGTTATTTTTTGTTTATACTTAACCTCTTAAGGGGTCATTGTACTCATCATTATGATCAGCTTTCATTATGGGACGAACGCTGAAATCACGAAAAAAAAATCCGGTGTTCCCTACATTTATGTTCGCATTGCTCGTCAAAATGTAGGGAACAGCTGGTTTTTTTTCGCGATTTCAGGGTTTTTGGTTCTATAGTGAAAGTTGTTCATAATGATGATCAGTACAATGACCCCTTAAGAGGTTTAGTATAAAAAAAAAAATAACGTTGTAAATACCAGGGGAGATTTTTGAGAGGGGACAGTAACGGCAGGTTAGTTCTAATCGTTGTAGCTACAGGAAACGGTTTTAAGAGACTGTCCTTAACTTTTTCAGAAATTTTGATTAGCAATCATAGATTTTGAAAATAAATTACAGTCGGCAAGAAAATAGGCAGTTCTCACAAAAACTCTCGGCTCGATTGGCATCGATTGGCATCAAAAAATGATGCCAATCGATCCTGTATCTTTTATGGATCAAAAAAGTATATTAGACCAATTGAGGTTTGAGTACTAGAAAAATCAGAAATCACAAAAACTTTTCCCATACATTTCGTAGGAAATGATGGATACACTGGCCGAAAAAAAAACAAAAAAAATTAACTTGGAATGGGTGACTAGCTTCATCTTAACTGACTGAGTCCTTGACAATTCTAAAGTGCCTGTAAATTGGTTTAGTTGAATCAAATAAATGCTTCGAGTTTGTATTCGAATCCCTACCAACAAATTCTCAAGCCATTCTTTCTCGCAGCGTGTCACATACGACTTGATACGACATAGAACATTGCTTTAATGTCTAATAAAACGCTTATGTCCTACACAGGAACACAACTCGCGACGTTTTCACTGAAACATACCGACATAAATTTACGACGATAATATCTTCTTACTACGCAACGACGCAGTTAAATTCGGGAGGAAATGTGTAATACGTCTCGCTGTGTTTTAAAAGAGGCTTTTTAGGGCTCCGCACCGAAGGTTGCCAAACGGAACCCTATTACTAAGCCTCCGCTGTCCGTCCGTCTGTCTGTCTGTCAGTGGGCTGTATCTCATGAACCATAATAGTTAGAGTTCTGTAACAACAAATAATAAAAATGAAAGGGCATTCCCCATACAAGAATTTTTTGATTTAAAAAAATATTCTTACCCTGGCATGTAGGGTGTCATTGTCTAGAGCTTATTGAGTAGAGTACAAATATATAATTATATTTTTTTATCTTCAAAAAGGAAGAAATAGAGGACCGCAAAAGTTGTCAGTCTGAGACTATTTTTGTAAGAGCTCTATCGCAACAACTAAACAAATCAGAAATGTGAAACTTCTGTATATCATGTAACATATACTGTATATATTCAACAATTACTAAAAATGCCGATTCATAAGGTATTGTATTAAAACGGGCGATTTTCAGCAACTGCAAAAAATGACTTTGTAATTCATAGTATCATTCTCAAATTAATCTTTGCGATTTTTGCGAAAAATTATAATATTCTTCGTTTAGTATTTTATTTCGTTATTTGCTAAATATCGTTCGGTGGTACGGAACCCTTCGTGTACAAGTCCGACTCGAACTTGGCCTGTTTATTTTATTTTAAGTTTGGTTAGCTGTACGAATAAAGTAGCTAAACGGTAGACTGCAAAACTATTCTACGACATATTCAGCCAATCACGGTCTACTGCTGAACTTTGCTGCATGTTCTTTTGACAACTAACCATAACATTCGTAAGAGGGTTTACGTCGTACGGCATTTCATACAAACTTTCAAGCCCTTATTTTTCGAAACGATTGAATCGATTTTAATGAAACTTCATATGCATATGCAGGATACAAAGGTCTAAAAACTTAGTTAAAAACATTTTCGAAATATCTTATTTAAAAGCAGAAACTGGAAAACTCTGTTTCTATGGAAATTTTAAAATCGGTCTAATTTGGCTGTAACACTATTTTTCGAAAATGTTCTTTACTAAGTTTTTAGACCTTTGTATCCTGTATACGCGTATGAAGTTTCATTAAAATCGGTACAGTCATTTCGAAAAACAAGGGCTTGAAACTTTGTATGAAATGCCGTACGACGTAAACCCTCTTAATACACCTAACGACTCACCCGCTCACAGGTATTGTATCAACTTCCTTTTTTTTTTAATGGCGCATGACGGTGCATCCGTTATGCGCGGTATGTGCCGGTATGCGCCAGTATGCGCCGGTATGCGCCAGTATGCGCTGGAGTCTGCCAGTCTGCCACACTCTTTCAAAAGCAACTTTTCGACTACATAGTCGCTTTTGGAATAATCAAATCCAGGCGAGCGGTGGCTACTCGTCGGACCGGTAAGCTGGCGGACTCTCGCGGTATCGCAGTCGCAGAGGATTTTTCTTGTTACTATGCGCTAGCGGATAAAGCAATCCTCCTCAATGCTTATCCCTGTCGTCCGCCAGTGCGCGCAAGCCCTAATGGTACAATTCAACAGCATGTCTATGGTAACAATTTGACAGTGACAGCGCTGGAGTAATAAGTGTACTTTGGGCGATGCAGTCGCTAATGATTTCCATTAATTAGCCACACTAACTATCGATCAATGAGCACTTCTAAATACTTTATTTTACTTAATTCAATAGTGGCCGTCCGCTATGGTTTAAAAATGTCCAATGACGGAATATCAGAAAACTGTATCAAACAGAAAACTCCGAAGTGCCTAACGTGTTGATACACTTGAAAAGGAAAACAAAAGAAACTTTATCGTTGCAGCAACGTTATTCGTTAGCAAAACTTATGTTGTTACAATGTCTATCTACAATACGAAGGAAAACCCCTTGTTATGCCGTACAAAGCAATATAGTCAACAGGCTGACTCGATGGCAAGCGGGCAATATTGCCTGTTCCTTTTTTATTGCTATTGAACATTTGAGGCGGAATTCGCGGAGCTATTATTGCCTAATATTTGGAGCGGAAATAGACATACGTTTTTACTTTGGTAGAGAGACTTGCTATGGGTTATTTTTGGGCGTTCACAAGGTTTCTATCATATCAATCTGCCTAGCCTTTTCCCAACTATGTTGGGGTCGGCTTTCAGTCTAACCGGATGCAGCTGAATACCAGTATTTTACATGGAACGACTGCTTATCTGACCTCTACCACCCAGCAACTGGGTAATACGATACCCCTTGGTAAGACTGGATATCAGACTTTCGGGCTTCTGACGACCCGTAACGACTGTCAAAGTGCCACGAATGACAGCCGGGACCAACGGCTTAACGTGCTTTCCGAGGCACAGAGGAGTCTCGGTATGTAAAGATGGTCACCCATCCACGGACCAACCCCGGCAAGCATAGCCTAACCTGATGGATCGAGCCGTGCGGCTGTTATTACTTAGCCACGAGCTCCTCCAAGGTCTGTTTTATGTATGATGATAATTAATTGAAAAAGAAATATTTTATAATGTTTTCTGTTTTCTGTCCTCAGAACGTTAGCGTGCGAAGACGTTTCTCCTATTACTGAGTCCGGTACACGGGTGCACACCAATAGGGAAATAGGTAATAGCCTAACGCCACAGCGGCCGAACGTTCTGCGGCGCAACGCTCCGTCGCGTCAAATTTCTATGGACGTAACGTTCGGCTGATATCTCATAGGTAACTTGAAACACATTAGGAGCGTATTCAACCGAGCGTTCCGCCGCGGAACGTTCGGCAGGTGTGGCCCGACCCTTAGAGTCATCATCATCATCATCATCATTTCCTCCGAAAGACGTCCACTGCTGGACATAGGCCTCCGCAAGCACCGCCACTTCGACCGGTTCTGTGCTTCCCGCATCCAGCGGATTTAGCGGAAATAGAGTACGGGTAAATTAGTATATTTATGTCGGAAATACGTTACTGAGTTGACTATAATCTATAAATAAATAAATCTTTATTTCTGAATACAGGGTCCATATTTTTGTTAGTATTTTGGTGTTAGTAGGTTAGTATTGTTAGTTTACACGAGCTATATTTATTAATGTCTGTCCCCACCCAGTGTCCCTAAAAGGGGCAGTCCGGTCTGGCAGTGATCATTTTTAGAATGCTGTTGTAACGTTGTGCAACTGAATAGTCGAGTGTTGCTATAATGATATTTAGTAAGTTACTAATCACAACACTAAAACACATGTCACAACACTATCTGTCTCAGTATAGCCTCAGAGTAATAACTTTATTACTCTGAGAGTATAGCTCTTGGCTCTGTCATTTGACTTCCGTTTACTGTACTGGTGACAGCTAACCTCTAAGGTCAGCTATGAGCCCCGAATCTAGGGTGAGTTCCTCATTATTCTACTGTGTACTATAAACTATGTATATATCTATTGAGTGTGCCTTCTGCCATCTGCCATCTGCTATAATCAAGTTACCTTGTGTTTCATACTTAACCTAACTTACCATCTGCGAATGTGCCACGCTGTCTCTGCACTATCTCTCTCTGCCTGTAAGCCGCTGCGATGTGTTAAGCTTCCGCCTACTCCGCTACCCATACCGTTCTTGGTCGCTAAATGGGGGATGAAGCTAACACACCGCATGCGGCCTGCTTCTACTCGCACTGCACCGCTAACATGCGCTTTCTCACGCGCCTTGCAGGGCTCACCGTACGGGCTGAGGGCAGGACCTCTTACCCATACCTGCATGCCTGCCTGCCACGGATGCGTAGCTCCCTACGCACGCTACCGAGGCCTCGCCTACCTAGGGCCTACTGCCGCAATCTACCTGCGGAGCCTGTGCTGACAGGCAGCCTCCACCTGCTACCGACGCACACCATCTGTCGTCCTACGAGGGCCGTCCGCCCTACTACTGCGGAGCCTGTGCTGACAGGCCCCCACGTCTACCACGTGCTGCCAAGGACGGTACCCTTCCTCTACCTATAAGTGCGAGAGCTCAGACACAGTGTTTAGGACCTACCCGCGACCTAGCCGTGTTACTTCTTCCTATCTATCTAAGTATCTAAATATATGTATTAACCTTCCTTGATGTTTCATTATCTTCTACCTAATCTACCTACCTATCTCTTGGCAGCCTGCGCAGCCTACCCTGTGCAGCCCTAGCTGTCACACTGTTGTCACTACCATGCAGGCGCTGTAGTTAGGAAGCCGCTTTCTTTCGCATGATGGCATTTAAGCCGTCTGTGCAAGCCTCCGCGAACATTCCCGAGGCGCTACAACGCCATGGCAGTCCCAACAGCATCCTAAAATTGAACACGCAGGACGTTGTGGTCGTTGTTGTTGGATCTATACTACAGTAATCGGGATACCAGCAACACCTAGCCGCGTTCGACAGAGTCTACTTTAATCGTGAATTATAATTTGATGTGAACTGCATACGATTTTTCTTTTGCGCATTACTCAACACTACCCACAGTACGCCCACAGTAGTTAAAATATGGCTGATCATAACGAAAGAGACAAGTACCCCTCTCCATCATTTATAACTTGTTTTGATTACTACCAAATTTCTAACACCTTATTTTTGTATATACCTACAGTGGGCTCCAAAGAAACCTCACCCCTATTTTTTTTTTTTACATTGCTAGGGGGTGACGTGACGTTTCTCTGGAGCATACTGAACTACTAACAACCCTACCAATAATAATAATGTAGCAATTTTATGAACTGTGTCTGTGTGTGTATCTATACATAATAATAATAATACATATAATAAAATCGTAGCGAGGTCAAAACTGTACATTGAATATTTTTGAAAAAAAGTAATTGCTACGGGGTCTGGGATCGATTCTAATGCCGAAAATATAGTTTTTAGAATTTTTGTCTGTTTGTCTGTTTGTCTGTATGTATGTTCCAGCATCACGCAAATTCTACTGGACGGATTCTGTTAAAATTTTTCATAGATATTCCCTATAAGTCTGGTCAAATGGTAGGGTATATACTATCACGCTCTTTGCTATGGGGGGTGAGCAATATTACATTATGTTCGTATTTTTCTCCGCAAAATTGTAAATGGGTGCGCCAAAAGGTTAGGATATTGCAGGTAGTTACCGATTTAACATTTTAAATGATTATCATCACGCTATACCTTTATGGAGCTTAGCAGCCAATCATGAAATATAAGAACGGCTATTTTAACTGAATTCCAACAAAGCAAATAGCTAAGCGGCAGGATGATTGGTTTGTAAACCTATGGTTATGAGTTCGATCCCCGATTATATTGGTGTATTTTTTTATTTTTTTTTTGTAGTGCATAAGCATGTTTTTATTTTTTTTTTATTATTTTAAATTATATTTATATTGACAAGGATGAAGTGAAGCCGAAAAATATTGAAAGAAAACTTAAAAACGACGCCGCTCGCCTTAGACAGTTTGCTTTTTTATAGTTAAACTATTTCACGAATTCCTTTTAGTTATTGCAATTTAAACCTTATGATTAACGTCATAACGGCGACAAGATAGGAATTCGTCGACAAATATTTTAAATAAGTTACCTGGTGTTCATATAGTACATAGAGTACTCGCAAGATAATTCTGCGCACGGCTCAAATCGGAAGTAATCGTATGCCGCCGTCTTTTCGTTTATGTAAGGTCAAATTAAGTAAAGAATTATAATTATATTAAATAATTAAGTTAAAGTCGACAGTCGTAGCAGGAGGCGTTCTGTAGTTTCTGCCTACCCTTATGGGAAGAAGGCGTGAGTTTATGTATGTATGTAAATTAAAGTCGCAAAGTCAAAGTCAAAAGTCAAATCATTTATTTCAAATAGGCCCTTGAAGGCACTTTTGAACGTCAAAATTTACAAAATAAAGTATTGATTCTACCGCCCCTTCCAAAAGGTAGTTTTCGTATGGAGAAGAATGGGCAAGAAACTCCACCGTTACTCTTTTTAAAATGTTTTACAATATTTTGTATCGGTACATTATTTATATAATTATATGTGAAGACGATGCACCTAGAATAAAATTACTGTATAAAGTAAAAAGAATTTAAAGTCGAGCAAACGACAGATAAATTAATTATGTGGTAGATACATGGTGTTCACATATTCACAAACATTGTAAAAATAGACGAATCTACTAAAAAATTACAATTAATAAGTCAGTGTGTGAGGAAGTAATCACAGGATGTACTCGTAAAATCAATGTCATATAATAAAAAACAAATACAATTAAGTAAGCAACCAGTTTGATTTTGTCTAGACTCTAAATTGTCCTATGGAGCAGGACCTGCGTGCTGCGTGTGTACCTAGAATTATTTACCAGATGTTATAAAAATCGAGTAAGGGCCGATTTTTCCAACGCCAGATAAGTTTAACTTCTGAGGAATAATTTTGAATTACTGACAGTTTTTCCACTAAAAAAATCTGTTGTGGGAGGGAAATATCGGCATCATCTAGCCGAGGACTTTTTACGAACTTTGCGGCGCGTATTGAAGCTGACATTGAACAAAATTACGAACGCGTTCTAAACAGTTGTCTTGATTCACTTCAAGACGTGGTAATTTCCATAGGTGGCAATCTACTGATAGAGTATACCCGGCTCCGCAATCATTGGCACATCAAGACCGTGGAAATCGGGAATACGCCGCCGAAACTAATTACGATCCGGGCGCAATGAATAAGATCGTGAATGCCCACGTCTCTTTGTTCACCTCAGAGCAAAGGGACATTTTCAACACCGTTCTCCAAAGCGTTGGGCTCAGTCAGGGTAAAATGTTTTTCTTGGATGCTCCTAGCGGAACAGGAAAAACATTTATTACCACAGGTATCCTTGCAGTGGGCAGGAGGCAAGGCAAGATTGCAATCGCAGTAGCGTCTTCCGGAATCGCTGCCATACTGCTTCCTGGTGGCATAACAGCGCACACCATGTTTAAGATTCCCATCGATTTAGAGAGCAACGAAACGCCTGTTTGTGGGGTGTCACGCAACAGTGACAAGGGGCGCGTGCTTAGAGATTGCGCTTTCATCGTATAGGATGAATGTACTATGGCAAATAGGAAAGCAGTGGAAGCTGTAAACAAAACCCTACAGGACATCCGCAGCAACCAAAACATGATGGGTGGTGTCACAATTCTTTTTAGTGGCGATTTCTGGCAAACACTACCTGTGGTGACGCGAGGAACTAGGGCTGACGAGGTGATTGCTTCGCTGAAAAGGTCGACTCTATGGTCGCAAGTTTATAGACTGCGTTTGACCATCAACATGCGAGCTCGGCTTGGCGGGAATTCACATGCTCAAGAATTCTCCGATGTTACTCTAAAAGTTGGTGAAGGCACTCTGCCAGAGGAGAGCGGCCAGGTGGACCTACCAGAGACTCTTGGTAGAGTAGTTCCCAATTTAGAAGATCTGATTCTTTGCAGAGAAACATCATCGAGGCGGAAATTCTAACAGGTTGTGGCATTGGCGAGACAGTATTTATACCGCGTATACCACAAATTCCCTACAATTACCCCTTCCAGTTTAAGCGCGTGCAGTTCCCTGTGAGCGTATGCTTTGCGATGACTATCAACAAGTTACAGGGGCTGACACTGAAGGTTGCGGTACCTCAGGACAAGCTGCTTCTCACACGGATAACTGTACGTCGCTTGCTCCCGTGTCACCAGTCTTGACTCTCTATATATTTTAGCTGCTGAAAACAAAATGCTTCGCATAACGAGTCGTGCAAAACAACAAACGTAGTATACAGAGAAGTTTTATAAAAATGTGGCTGTTATTAAAGTATATTGTGGTGTCTTACGACTTCCACGCGAACGAAGTCGCGGGCAGAAGCTAGTTAAACATAAATTAAATTATAGTTTTTTCGAGACATCGCCAAGCGGTGGGTTTTGGCCAATGAATCAGCATTTCCATACAACATACACTTTTGGGCACTTTTCCTATTGATAGCGATGCGCTTTTTTATATAATTGTACATCTTTTTATTATTATTTGAAGATTATTAGCTTTTAAATTATGTAAATATTATCCAGAAATAAATAAAATAAAAATATAATATTTTTCAAATGGTAACACATGACTTTTTGGCCACGGTAAGTGGTGTTTTGTAAAATCTAAATCAGACTCAAGTGACTGAACGTCAAAATTGCTATCAAATGCTTAGTATTCTGAAGTTCCGTAATGAAAAAAATGAAAACCTACCTGCCGTAAAATTGAGGTTAAAGCGACCGAAATTATAAAGACGAAAACTGGCCAAGTGCATGTCGAACCACGCACACTGAAGGGTTCCGTATTTGGGATGAATGTATCCTATGAACAAAATTAACATTGTCGATGAAAAACATGTTCTCCTATGTAACATTCCAACTGCAAATGTAAGTTTATACGCACAATACTGGGAAAGTTACCATGTTATTTTAGGACCATAGACTACTTACAGAATTTTATGTAATCTATAAGTATAGAACAATATTCTATTTTTTAATTTAGGCTCAGTAGTTTTGGAGATAATGGGGTTCGTCAATGTTCATCTATTTTCTTGAATAATTTTAAAACTATTTGTTTTAAAATTAAAATAAATATATACTTGAAACCCTCATAGTAAGCCGTTTCATTTGATTATGTCACACGGTACAGTGTGCAGAACTCTTTTTATTAATTTTTTATTGGTCTCCCAAAAGTGACCCCCATTCATAATTAATTTATATACGTAACACGTCCGTGTTTGGGTTACAGAAATTGATATGTTTTCAACTTAATCGGTCTATTAGATTCGAAGCAAATTGGCTGTGACAGACGAACAGACAGACACACGAGTGATCCTATAAGGGTTCCGATTTTTCATTTAGACATACGAAACCCTAAAAATGAAATAATCTTAATTTTACGTTCAAAAATGTTGAAAGAACCTTTGATTTATCGCAAATTGTAAAGTGTAGGTACTTAAGAGTCTCATTATTCTTTGAAGTTTTCTGATTAGCCACAAGAGTGCCTGAAGTGCTTCCTAATGATCAAATGTTACTTTATGAACGATTTATTAAAATAAATAATGAGCTTGCAAAGTAGGAGTAGATTGCGCTTTGAGAGGTCCACTTCTAGAAACTCAGAAGTTGCTAAATTGATACAAAACCATTCGAGACCCTTCCCGCCTCGAGTACCTACATATATGTATCGGTAGGTACATTCTACATCTGCCTATCCTCCTTGGCTCGCCTCCCAGTCTAACCAGCTGTGGCGGAATATATCAATATTTTACATGCAGCAACAACTGCCATCTGACCCCGATTACCCATTTACTACTCTGACCCACATTTCAAGGTAAGACTTTCAGACTTTTAGGTTTGTAGAGCCACTCTTAGGGCTGTAAGTTCAATCGTAATTTAAACCACGGAAGAGAGTTTAATCTCTGGGCATCGATTATTTTATAAGATCAATGTTAGTTGATCGACTATTGGCAGTTTAAACAATCGATTAGTTTAAACTAGCCCAAGGGGACGGTTAAACTCCTTTGTATGAATTAAACTGACCGTACACTGAGCAGATGGCATAATTTGACGTGACGATCTTTCAAAATACAAAAGCTACACATTTCTACTTGCCTGCTTCACACATTTCTCGTGTATGTTCATTGAAGTTTTGCTTTCTGGTTATTAAAATGGAAAATTATTAACAGTGATTCAAAAATACATCAAAATACAATCATTGGAATCAATGGGATGTTAAAGAATTCATACAAGCAATTATAATTTTAGAAGTACTTATATGTATACCACATGAAGACATGAAAATAACCTTCCAACGGCGCGGCGGCCTTTTTTCGCGAATTTTTGTGTTTATGTCGGAACTTCTACGATACCCGCGCGATATCGGCGTGTGATTAAAATGACGATAACATAACGCCATTTAGCCGAGCCACGCTCTCATAAAAAAAGGATCTCTTCGTTGTTCGATTGCATAAAAAAACGTCACAGACTCACAGATGTCAAATTTTTCAGTGTCAATGGTGTTAGTTCTTTGATCCTTGCGGAATGAAAAGTGGACTGTATATTAAAACTGGTATATTACTATAAAATTACACGTATTAATCCCGACATTAATATTATCGAATAACGCGTTGGCGTGGTGTTTCGTTCGGTGCGCGTGCGTCTAACTCGGGCGCGCTCGGCGAAGTGTCGCCGGCCGGTGGGCCGGCCCACCGGCCGCGGAATGTTCTGGAGGCGAAGACGACGGCGGGCGGCGGGCGGTGCGCGGGAGGCGCGGTGTCTCCGTCGGGGTCCCGCGGGCAGAGCGCCTGGGTTCCGTGGGCTGTGCGTAGACATGCTCCCCGGGTTGAAGAGACGATCTTCAAGCAATGTTGTCCTCTTCCAATGGCAGGGGGCAGAGGTTGTTCCATCCTCTTCTAATAGTACCCCTTTTAGTACGGATCTCTGCGACCCTGTTGATACCATCAATGCCTGGGTATACCTGCACTACTCTTCCAAGGTTCCACCTTAAAGGTGGACAGGTCTTGTCTTTAATAAGAACAAGGGAATTCAGTTTGATGCTGTCTCTGTCGCTACTTGTCTTCCACTTTGTTTTCTGCTGTAGCATACAAACATATTCATTAGAAAATCTTAACCAAAAATGCGATTTTATAGCTTCTACTCGCTTATGGCGTTGCAGTAAGTTGACGCCCTCAATTTCGGCCACCTGTGGATTAGGCACAGTAGTTAGAGTTCGTCCAATTAGGAAATGAGATGGGGTTAGGACGGATAAATCGGAAGGGTCACTAGATAGAGGGGTCAAGGGTCGAGAATTCAAAATAGCTTCTATTTGGGTGAGACAAGTAGACATTTCTTCATAAGTTAGATGAGTTAAATTTAAAATTCTACGTAAATGATGCTTTGTAGAACGAACGGCGGCTTCGGCCATCCCATTGAAATGAGGGGAGTAGGCAGGTGCAAAGAGAAAGTTGATACCTTCCTCTGCTAGTTTATCAGCTATATCTAGTTTAGTTAGAAAGGATTGCAATAATTTACATGCGCCGACAAAATTGGTTCCATTGTCAGACGTGATGCTGCGAGGCTTGCCTCGACGGCTTATAAAGCGATATAGTGCAGCCATATAGGCTTCTGTGCTCAGTTCCGTCACAAGCTCCAGGTGTACTGCCTTGACTGTCAAACAAACAAAAATGCAAAGGTAGGATTTTAGTAACTTGCAACCACGACCTTTTCTGTCAGCTATCAAAATTGGCCCGCAATAATCGACTGCACTATGTAAAAATGGGAACTCCAATTTGGTCCTACATTCAGGTAGTTGGCCCATAATAGGTTGACCTGTTTGAGCTTTAAGTCTGAAACATTTAATACATTTTTTAACTATAGACCTAGCTAGATTCCTTCCACCTAGAGGCCAGTATGTCAATCTGACATTAGCAAGGAGCAACTGTGGCCCTGCATGTAAAAGTTCTAAATGCTGTTTAAGAAATATTAATCTTGTTATATGATGTTTACTACATACTAATATAGGATGCTTTTGATCATAAGTGTATGGGGAATTATCTAACCTTCCTCCAACTCTTATGAGATCATTTGAGTCAAGAAATGGAGATAAAGAAATTAACCTATTATTTGATGACAATAATTTTCCTGATTTTAAATTAAAATATTCATCTTTAAACATTTCAATTTGACCTAATCTTAAAATAGCAAACAAGGCTTTTTGCAATTCAATTGCAGACAAAAAGTTTGTTAATTTGCTGCCTTTGTTCTTACAATTAAATAAAAATCTTTGTATATAAGCTACTACGCGAATAAGACGTGTGAGGTTAGAATGTTTTTGTATAAGTAATGAGATAGCATTACTATCTGTGACATTATTGTTAGTTGAGTTATGATTAAAGTGGCACACTATCTCCGGTAGATCTTGTTCCTCCTTAGGGTTCGGCATTTTAGGCCAAGTGTTTTCATGATGTTTTAAGAACTGTGGGCCAGACCACCACAGAGAAGCTGAGCTGATAAGATCAGCCTTCACCCCTCGGGAAACGAGATCAGCGGGGTTGTCGAGAGACGGCACATAGCTCCACCGGGACCCCGCGGTGTTCTCAACTATTTCATTAACCCTATTGCGAACAAAAGGTTTAAGGCGTTGTACAGGTGTTGATAACCAGCCCAAAACGATTGTCGAGTCACACCAATACCTGCTTGTAACTGGCCATGTTATTGACTGTAATACTTTAGTACACAATCTTGAAGCTATAAGGGCTCCACATAACTCAAGACGAGGTATCGTTGTTGGTTTTATTGGTGCTACTTTATTTTTTGATATTATTAATTGCGTATGAACCCTGTCGTTATTACTTACCGACCGGGCATAGACGCAAGCTCCATAAGCACGTTCTGAAGCGTCAGAAAATACATGTAATTCAACTGTGACAGTATCGTTTTGTAAGATCCAACGTGGTATCTTTACATTGTTTATGTATGGCAATTTATTTACGAATGTGGTCCATGATTCTTTTATGTCGCTAGGAACTTCATCGTCCCAGCCTATTTTTAAAGTCCAAAGCCTTTGAAGTATAATCTTTGCTTCCACAATAACTGGACCTACGATTCCTAGTGGATCAAAGATTTGACTTATGACTGATAGTATGTTACGTTTTGTGAATTTTTCTTGTTTTTCAATATTTATAATAAAGGATAATGTATCAGAATTCGAGATCCAATTAAGACCTAAAGTTTTATTTATTGTGCTACAATTGTTATCTGATAATTCTAAAACATGATCAGATTCTGATTGGTGTCCGATAATATTTTCCAATATCTCAGGAGAATTTGATTTAAATTTTCGTAAATTAAACTTTGCCGAAGATAGGACAGATATTACTGTTTTAGTTTGTTCTATGACGCTATCTTTGGACGTCCCTCCACTAAGGTAATCATCCATATAGAAGTCTCTAGAAATTGAGAATTTGACAGATGGGTCATCCACTGTCTCTGCTAAACTAGAAAGACATTTTGTAGCTAAGTAAGGAGCTGATGCAGTACCGTAAGTGACTGTGTTTAAAGTGTATGTTTTAAGTGGCATTGAAGGTTCTGGCCTGAATATAATTTGTTGAAGTGATCGCTGTATAGGATTGAGCTCAATAGCTCTATACATCTTTTCAATATCTCCACATATCACATATTTGTGTTGGCGAAACCTAATAAGAATCGACAATAGATCATCTTGAATTGTAGGTCCTATCATCTGAATATCATTGAGGGATATTCCTGATGTAGTGACAGCAGATGCGTCAAAGACTGTACGCAATTTAGTAGTGGTGCTAGATTCACGGATAACACCATGATGTGGTAAGTAATAATAGACAGAATTAGGACTACTGTGATTGGGAGTTGTATTTTCAGTCATGTGACCTAGTTGTTCATACTCCTGCATGAATCCTAAGTATTGTTTTTTGAAATTAGGGTCTCTTTGAAATCTACGCTCAAGAGAGAGAAATCTAACCTTTGCCCTAGTATATGAGTCACCTAATGTATGGGGATCTTGTTTCAAGGGCATACTGACTACGAAACGGCCTTCTTTATCACGGTAAGTATCTTTTTTAAATGATTTTTCACAGGCACGTTCTTCACTAGTTAAAGAATATTTAGAGGGAATTGAATCTAGTTCCCAAAATTTTGAGATACTATCTTCATGATTGACAAAATTACATTGGTGTTGTGACTTATTTTTTGTATTAGCGACAGGACCGGACACTAACCAACCAAGCTTAGTCTCATATAATTTTGGTTGTTTTTTCCCTAGGTTAATGGAATTATTACATATGACATCCCAAAATAGTTCTGCACCCACTAGAATATCTACTGTACCCGGTACATTAAATGACGGGTCTGCCAGCTGTATACCTGAAGGTATAGCAATATATTGCATATCAACCAATTTGGACGGCAATGTTTTAGTAATTTGAGGTAATATTAAGCAATCTATCTCTGCTTTATAATCACTATAAAGAGATTCTATCATAACCTTACAAGATTGTGTACTCTTACAAGACTGATTGTAGATACCTGTTACCGTTGACCTTGTACTGTGTCTCGACAACCCCAGCTTACCGCACAGGCCTGCTGTGATAAAGTTCGCAGTGCTGCCATTGTCCAACAGGAGCCGTGCTGCGAGTGCGCTGCCTTTGTTGTCATGTACCTTCACCATTGCTGTGGACAGAAGTACATGTGGCGAAGTAGCAGGCTGTATGGCATCGGTTGATAGGGTGACATTTTCTATAGAGTTATCAGAATCTGTAGTAGCTTCATTTATGTTTGTGGCTAACACAACATTCTCTTGATTTGACACAGAGGACTCAGGCTTATCATCATTTTTGTGTAGTAATGTATTATGTTTGTATCTACAATACCTACAGTGTGGGAATTTACATTTCACATGAGAGTGACCAGGGCGTAGACAGTTAAGGCATACTTTGAGGTCATTGGCTTTTTCTAGACGTTTCTCAATGGTCAAATCTCTAAATTTGTCACAGTGATACATTGTGTGGGTTTCTTTACACATGGGACACTTGAAATTATTTTTGTTTTGTGAGTTGTTTTCATTTGACATTGCTAGAAAAGATTTTGGTTTTCGAATTTCTGGTTTTAATAACTTTGTTGTACTATTATCCTCTATGGATTCTAACAGGTCTGCTCTGTTACGCAGAAATGTAGAAAATTGTTCCAGTGTTGGTGGATCACACAGTGTGTTTCTGTACTCTTCCCACTTCCTTTTAGTTGTAGGATCTAGTTTGCTAGACATGATGTATATTATTAAGGTATCCCAGTGCTCTGTAGGTTGCTTAAGAATAGTTAACGCTCTAATGTTTTTGTTTGTAGTATCAACTAATTGTCTAATTGATTTACTTGACTCCTCTAAAATGGTGTCTACTTTGAATAATGCTTGAACATGATTGTTCACTAGTAACCTAGAGTTATCATAACGTTCACATAATAATTTCCATGCTGTTGAATAATTCTCTTTTGAGAAATCTATATTTTTAACAATTACTGCAGCACTCCCATGGAGAGACGCTCGCAAGTAATGAAATTTACTGATGTTATCTAATTGATCATTTTCATGAATCATTGACATAAATGTATCCCTAAACTCGAGCCAATTTTGATAAGTACCGTCAAACTTAGGAATGTTAATTTTCGGTAAATGGAAACGATTGGTATGGTTGCAAGTCCCACCTGATTTGGCATCACTGACGCTTGCTTCGGAGCCTGAGCCTAAACGCCTTCGCTGGTTTCCAGCAATTTTGTCAGCGCAGGCAGCGAGAAGAGTTTGGGCCTGAGCGACGAGCTGATAATATTTGCTTTCAGTTTTCTCTCTGTCAGCATACTGTTCGTCTGGAAGGTCGCAGAGGTACTCAAGCTCTGTCTGTAAAGTATCAAATTCAGAAATTAAATTTTGTACTCGTGAAAATCGAGATTGTAGTTCGTTAGCGTGATGCTCGCTAAGCACTTCATGTGAACTTGCAGTATTCAAATACGTTTCGAAGTGGGTAAGCTTTGCTTTTATGCTAGCTTTAGCCTTTTTTAGCTTAAAAATGCGTTCATTCTTGTCCGCCATTTTGCTGATGCAATAAAGCGCGGTCGTGCGTATGGCGTGTGGTAGCAAATGTGCAAACACCAAGCAGATTTTATAACTTTTTCAATATGATTGCCCCCACAGACTGCGTGCAAGAAGCAATGAACATGAATATAGGTATAATTCACGTGTGAATGTGAAATATAGCTTTAGAAAAATAGGTCTCACTCAAATATTCACTGAATAGGAATTTACAGGAAGTTTCAGATGAATAGGTTTGGTAAGGAATAGTAAGGATAATTGGAACGAACTCACAATACCAGCCGATGTATCAGGTGCACGTGGTGCGTAGTCTTCACGTGGCCCGTTGGTATGCTTTGTTGCGTTTTGTGACTTGCACGGCGGAAATGCAGATGGAGATCACGAGGCCGACGATGCGGTGTGCAGTATCTATGCTGTAGACCCGCTGTATCGTAGATTCCACTGAAGCTATCTTCCAACCGCCGCTCCGAGTTTTTTCCGAACGCGTGGCAACAACGTGTCGACGGCGACGAGAAAACGTTGTAATTTTATTGTTTCCTTGAAGGACCAGTGTTAGTTCTTTGATCCTTGCGGAATGAAAAGTGGACTGTATATTAAAACTGGTATATTACTATAAAATTACACGTATTAATCCCGACATTAATATTATCGAATAACGCGTTGGCGTGGTGTTTCGTTCGGTGCGCGTGCGTCTAACTCGGGCGCGCTCGGCGAAGTGTCGCCGGCCGGTGGGCCGGCCCACCGGCCGCGGAATGTTCTGGAGGCGAAGACGACGGCGGGCGGCGGGCGGTGCGCGGGAGGCGCGGTGTCTCCGTCGGGGTCCCGCGGGCAGAGCGCCTGGGTTCCGTGGGCTGTGCGTAGACAATGGTAAATGGATCTATTTGTTGCCATTATTTCAATGAATGGATGAACGAACTTCGAATAAACTAGAGAATGTTGCCATGTGTAAAAGACTAATCGAAGTTTAACTAATCTGTTCTTATTTTCCATTACCTACATCTTAGGACAGTAGATCAAACCATCGATTATATTTTATCGTAGATTCCGTTAAGGGTGACGTGTTGCGCAACATTATTAAGCCCGACGTAAAAAGAGGCGTGTTATAAGTTTGATAGCTATTTGTGTGTGTCTGTCTGTGGCACTGCTCTTAAACGGGTGAACCGATTTGAATGCGGCTTTATTTTATTTTATAGTTTTCACTTCTGTCGGTAGTCCGTCTGCGGGAATTGTCACTCGTCTTACAATGAGTGACAATTCCCGCATTCTAATCTGTCTGTTGAAACCTGCTGGAAGTCTTTCCTGCAGGCTTCTGATTACTCGTAACGATAGTCGTAAATAGATAAACCCCCTTACGTTCTTCCTATAGGTACTTATGTAAATAACTTTAGTAAATCAACAACAGTTATTAATTAGATCACGATCTACGCAACAGGGAAGGGGAATTAAATTTAACTGTTTACGTGAACTCCTTGACGATCCAATTACGTTGCCTTAGTACGTCACTATTCAGTGTCGTGTGAATAGGGCTGTGATTGCGTGATTGTAGGAAAAATATAAGCTTTATATTGATTATGAATTGAAACTAATTTGATTCAGATTTATTATACCAGATACAGCAATTAAGTATTTGTATGCAAGTTAGCCAGCCTACTGCAGCAAAAGTTGCCTCATACAATTTTGGGTTATCAAAAAGTGATTTATTCAAATTAGGGTGAGAATCAGCACTTTTTAAATGATAAAATTACTTAAGACAGTACCCTAAAATGCCCGCCCTTCAACACTTCCTAGTTGTTTAGCGGGGAAGAAGTGCACCAAACTCCCCAGCATCACATTTCACTGTTAAGTTAAAGAACTTGTGCTGGAATTGGTACCCACGAACCCAAAATTGATGTAAATGATTATTGACAGAAACCTCGATCCAATAGTTGACAGTACGAACAATTTAGCACCTTTAGTACGTTCAAACTCTCCTCAAGATTGTTATTCCGATCTGAAATAATGATGGAAAGCAGTTGCTCGCAGAGACAAAGTTGTAACTATGCTACTTGGCTACAGACATAGTCACGATGGTACAACTTCAGGACAAACTCTAACAAGTAACTCTACTGAATAATATTCTACCTTGTATTTATTAATGTGTAACATCTTTCCTATCTCTAATTTTGTTTAAAGGGACGGAAGTGTGTAACAGGAAGCCGGGGCGCGCTATTTGATTTGACCAATGAGCGTGCGCGGTGCGACGGCTAACTCGGCCGTCAGATGGTACCAACTACCAACCCATTTTTCGAAGTTGTTAATAGGATGATGATGATGATGATGATGATGATGATGATGATGACGATGATGATGACGATAACGATAATCAAAATTTAAATAATCTGTGGGAGTGATTTCGTGAAAAGGGACGGAAGTGTGTAACAGGAAGCCGGGGAAGCGCGCGCTATTTGATTTGACCAATGAGCGCGCGCGGTGCTTGAATGGCCGACAGATGGTACCAACCCATGTGTCTGTCTGCTTGTCTGTTTGTTCCGGCTAATCTCCGAAACGGCTGGACCGATTGTGACGGGACTTTTACTGACAGATAGCTGATGTTATAAGGAGTAATTTAGGAGAAGAATTAGGGTCCACGCGGGCGAAGTCGCGGGCAGCAGCTACTTCATAATTCATAATAAAATATTATTTATATAAAATAAAATACAATATGATTATCATCATAATTATGTTGCTGGCAATAATGTTCAGCAACTGTTTCTCAACGTAATTGCCAATGAATATGCGACTTTTAAGAGCGTTTATAAATCCTAAGTTGGCAACGTCGCAAATAGCTGTCAAATATTTACCCGTTTTGATTAATTTGGCAATATTACTGTATGGAAATATGAAATGTGGCTAACTAGTGAACTAAAATGTTGATTATGAAATGCAATAATTAATATCGTAACACCGAATATTTAGTTTAGATGTAAAAAAAAATATTTAATTTGGAAACTTTCCTAATGCCTTTTTAACACCTAAAACGGTTACAACATTAAAATTCAATGTTATAATTCCAATTCACTTAAATGTTGATTACGAAATGCAATAAATAATATCGTAACACCGATATTTAGTTTAGATGTAAAAAAATATTGAAAATTTTTCAAATGCCTTTTGAACACCTAAAACGGTTACAACATCAAATTCAATGTTATAATTGCAATTCATTATTAATATTCTAGTTCGCTAGTTAGCCACATTTCTTATTTCCATACAGTAATATTGCCAAATTAATCAAAACAACGAAATATTTGACTTCTATTTGCGACGTTACCCACTTTCAGAATTAACACTTTTAATTTGCAAACAAGACTTTCCTTGCACTCATTTTAATCAAGTATCAAATAGTGTTTGTTCTACCAACGCTAGGCTTTATATGGCCACTGTTTACTATCTCCCGCATAAGCTTTTAATAGCCCGCTAGAACAAAGCGAGGCTATCGTTTGTAGACGAAGGCTAATGCATTTTTAAGCGCAATACTGAGAGTACTGGGTGTTCCCTGCGTTTGATAGCCGGGTCTCCTGGAAAAAGGATAACTAGTGGTGTCTGGGTACGATTTATATAGATGGTTTTTGGGAAACTAAACAAGAGCGTAATGCTTAGTTGTCACAGATCAGAAGGCCAATTCCCATAATAAAAAACGTTCAAAATTTTGTCATAATCTCTCATCTTAGCGACCATCAATCCTACTATCCTACTATCCTACTATATGTATATACATAATATATATTATATTATTATATATATAATAATATAAATACATATATATATATATTATATTATTATATATACTCGTATAATATTATAAATGTGAAAGTTTGTATGAATGGATGTTTGTTACTCAATCACGCAATAACGACTGAACAGATTTGGATGAAATTTGGCACACAGATAGTTTATAACATGGATTAACATATAGAATCCCGGAAGTGGGATAAATTCCGACCTCCACGCAGCCGAAGCCGCGGGCGAAACCTAATGTCAAATACTTGTCAGTAATTTAAAGATTTTTTTTTATTTGAAATTGAACGTTTTTAAAAACACTGGAATAGCCTCTCAGATTTTCAATAATAATCCTTTACGTTGCGAATGCGTAGGTAACCCTGTAAGTAAGTATGGTAGTTTCGTTTGCATAAACAATTGAACCACTTTTGATTAGCCTTTAGATGGAACCTCTTCCATAACATAAAGATAGACAGACACTTTTCATTTCAGAAAATTAAAATCATTGGTTTTATATCTTGTCTCAGACCAATTAAAAAACCAAGACATAGCACTGCGAGTAATACAGTGAAGCAAAAACTACACCTCCGCTCTGTGCATACACGCTCACACGCACACATTTACAACCTAATTACACCTCACCTCTCCGCACAGTAAAGTAAGTGCACAAATGCTTACGAAACCGGCCTCACTTCACTGTTGACAGCGCTATATCTTGGTTTTTTATTTAGTCTGAAGATCTTGATATACCTGTTCGACAAAAACGGTGATAAAATAGTTAAAAAACGTAACGTGTCAAATGAAATGTTTTCTTCAAAATAATTACGCGCCAACCCTACATTATAAAGAGCAATTAGGGTTCCGTGTCTTCTAAACATCAAAATTAATTGTTCGTACTATGCGAGATCTAAAGGGTTCCGTACATTATGTGGATTACTGTGCTTGCTTTACTATAGTTCGTCTTATAACTTGTAATTATTTGGAGATTTGGATAATTTTAAGAAAACTTTACGACTAAACATATTTACTAAGTTCTAATGAAAATTCCAATTCAGTTAGTAACTGTCGCTTGACCGTTACAGTGGACATCAGGTGGGCATAACAATTAAAATTCTATTGTGTCTCGTTAATGACAGCTGAAGGTCTATTTAAAAAAATTTAATTAGAACTCATTGAAATTAGAATATTAGATTAGTAATTACTTTATGAGGTAATTTATTATGTCTATTCGTAGTTGGATTTATTGTCGGCTTGAGAATTAATAATAGAAAAATTATACTTTCCAACATACGAATAATCGTTATCTTAATTAAGTGTGTCCTCAATTAAAACTTCTTATGAAAACTCAACGGTGTCCTTTCTTTAAAATAATTAAATTAATAAAAACACTGTATTCTTATTCAGACAGTGAACTAATTATTTTTCCCTTGGGATTCTGCTCAAGTAATAAAAAAACAAAAGGTACCAGGGGTAAATATTACTTCTATTTTTCAAGATTCATTAAATTTTGACGTCATCAAAGTGAGCTTTTTACATTTTAATGAAGTGTCTTGCCGCAAAATAATAGCTTCATTTTTTATTCCCTTGGGGATGCCTTGCCAACGGCCCTTATCACAGCCTGTCTGTCAATTAAAATATAAGCAATTTTTGGTCTTTTTCTTCGAATCAGCACAAACTAAAGTAAGTTTATGAACTGGTAAACATATTACGGTCAGCAATATAGTAGCGAGGCTGACTCCCTACTAGTCCCTACGGAGCTCCCGACTTACCTACATAATATGAGATGATGACTAAAATTTTGACCTTCAGGTAGATTATTAAAAAATAATGAACACATATTTTTTTCTTTTTTTATGTCATCAAAAGATTATGGCGATACATTAACTTAAAATGTGCCATGGACGTCACGAGTATGTAGATTTGTGACGTGGCGACCCCCAACGTTAATGTGTTTTATCTAAGTATTTTTTTATTATTAACGATAAAGCTAAAAATACGTGTGTAATATTTCTTTATTATCTGTTTGACGGAGGCGTCATCCCTATTATAGCCAAAGGTGGAGGCTACACAAAATGGTACAGAACCCTCAGTCTGCAAGCACAACTCGTCATTGACCGTTGCTTCGTTAATAAACTACATTTTTCCTTTTCCAATCGCCAGTCTACAAGCACGTTAATGATTTCCAACATGTCTACTATTTCAATAAAAGGTGAACGCCTAACTAATAGAAACAGCTATTATAGTGCTCTGAACTAAAATAGAAAGGCACGCTGCCGGCACTGTCCTAAACAAATATAGCACTGAAAACTGAATTGGAGTGCTAACTCTCCTAATTAAATCGAGACTAGAAGTTTAAAATATTATTAGTATGTGCAAATGATATAAATAAAGTATACAGTCTTTAAGTGAAAGCAGGGTATGGTTTTCTTACGAAATAATAGAATAGTACTGAAGGTTAAGCTGTCATTGTGATTTTTCTAAGAAAATGCAAGAGCGAGCGAAGCGAGCACGTTTTAGTACGTTGACTTAGATAAGTTAGATTTTCTGTGTGATTTAACTCAATTAATGCAAGAGCTTGAGAATTGCACCGAACCTGTCACGCGAACTTGAAAAGGATGTTTTTATAATAAGCTGGTTAAAAATCTAATGCAAGGAGAATCATCAGTTTTTCCCGTCTGCACGTTGGTTTATCTCACAGGACTACACGTTATCGACGATCACGTTATCCGAAGGTCTAGCAACGCCTAATATTGCCTTTACTAGGAGGCTTATAGGTGTCGACTTTGAAGTGGTCAGATATTACGAAGCAGAATGTTTGAGACTATTTGTATACTAAGGATATTTTAGGCCCCTTCATACATTTTACTTACAAATTATTCATATGCAGGGTAAGACCTTCGTGCTGATAAAAAGGCTTACATTCTTTGGACTTCGTTACTGTAAAATTTTAAGAATGTAAGAACATTTGCACGCAATCACTAGCAAGCAAGCATGCAATCACTCTGTAGGATTAATTAAGAACCAGTGTAGTATTTTCTTGCACAAGAGTAGCTTTAACATAAATGGCTTGCCGTTTAAAAAATATTAGCGCATCAGCAACGCTATAGTAGTGTTATAGTTTGACCGATACCGCGCGCTGTACAGCGCCTTGGGAATGCGTGGCAGACAAGGCGAGGGCGGGACGCCGTGAGCGTTGATGAATGAGCGGCCTGCACTGCCTCCCATCTCGCCGCGCACATACCTAAAGCGAAGTATCAACTGGCAATAAAATTTGCGGAAGTTGACTTATGGAAGCGACTTCCAACGTGTAAACGCTCGCAAAAGTTGACTTCTGCAAGTTTCAGTGACTTGCTGAACTTGCTGCAAGTACCATGTGTATACGGTTGTTTTGACCTTGCAACAAGCCCTTGCGTCTTTATTTTGTTCACATATAAAAGTTGGACAAGTTGGAGTTGGGCAAGTTCAAGTTTTTTAACATGGAAATTGTATAAGTAATTGCTGGATATACTTGATACATTGATTGTATGTGTCGAATTTTAAATTCAAATAAGTACTTAATTTCAAATTGAGCAAAGTATTGAAGGTGGTTTCAGTCATTCATAGAGTTTTTTAATTGCACGGGATCTTCGCTTTGGAGTTCTCCTAATAATTGATTTTGAAGACCTATATCATCACGTCTCAACATTTAATTTCGACTCACATCTTACGTTTTTATTTTTTTACAACACAATAGACGCAGCTCGTATGTTTCTGCAGCTAGGCATCTTGTTTGACCGCTCTTGCACAAGTGATTTGTTTGTAAAATCGCAGTCAGTGGAAACAGTCGTCAATTGACTTCTGCAAGAAATTGCGGAAGTTACTTGCCAGTGGACACTTCGCTTAAGGCGCGGTATGGCGGCATCGGTCATACTATAGCTACCCAAAGTGCGGTGGTCAGTCAGCCCTATCACCATTCTAATTAAGTTCTTCTATCTTTAAACAATATCTTTCAGTTCCTCTATCCCTCTATATGTACAGCCTCTGTATCCTAAGTCTTCTAACTCACAAATAATAAAGGCCGTATCATAATCCCACAGGCTTCTCTCTCAATTGGCTTGTCACTAAAATGAACACCAAACGTTTTCTACGCAAACTCGCTGCTTAGCTTGCATTACTAATAATATAATACCCTCACTACAATACATCCCGAACACCTAAACAAATAAATCGAGAGAAAATTATTTGTTTTGCAAATCGATGTATTATTTAATTTTAGTAACCAATATTAAAGTTTTGATGTTGATCGAATTGTTTTGTTGGTTCAGCCGTATCAGCAGCAAGGCATAATATATAATTTCTGGTTTAGCGAGCACTCAAGATGCTTTTTTCAATTTCGTTTTGTCCCACTGCTAGGCAAGATAATATTACGGCAGATTGGCTGGAGATGGCAATACATATGGAACCACAGAAAGCTATTGGGGAAATTGCCACTTAATATTTCTAAACGAAAATTTTGATCATGGCAATAAATCTATAAAACTATCTCAAATGTTCGATTGGTGCGGACCACAGAGTTCTGTACTTCGTGCTACGGACTCATTTAATCCACTCAACACAAGAAAATCTCATAAGTACCACTTTCGTTTTCTTTGCACACAAACGTTAATTATTTAATGACAGAGAAAACATGAATGGTTATTATGGTTATGGATAATATGTAATAACTTTAAAAAATTATTATTTCTCAGAGATCAGTCAGCTCTACTGACTGATCTCTGAGAAGAAATGTCGAAACAAACTCAGAGGTCACGGTCTCTTTTCAACCTTCAACCTCTTTGGCATCCACAAATGAGAATTACAACCTCATACGGCGGATAGCATCGTATCAAGACCTCCCGTGGCGACAGACTACCATCAGTAACTAGGCCAGCCCATAAACCATCCCGTAGTAATTAAATTTATATGTAATTTGGCTCTATTCCCTCCCAAAAGAATGGATATTTTTTCCAGTAACTCGTGCCAATAACTTTCGTTTGTAGATTGGTAACTAGTAACTATGCAAATAAAACTGGCTTTTAGGATAGGCATTCTGGAAATGCCGGCGCCATCTAATTTTGTAACTCTCTGAGGGACACTAAACGCCCATAGACATATAACAATAAAACTTCTATTGTGTCTCGTTCAGTTTCCTTCAATGCGTTAAAATATACAATGTAAGTGTCCTAAAAGAAGTAAGTACTTAAAGAAATAAATAGTTTCATTATTAATTATATTTCATTTCAAATAGAAATAATTTTGTTTCAATATGATTATTATTAATGAAATATCTATCTACTATTACTACTCGTAGTATTAATGAAATAAGGCCGGAGATCGTCGCGTTCATATGTCGCTTTGTGTTCGGTGAACCAGAACGCATAGTCGCGCCGACAGAGGACACCTTCCAGTCTACCGATTTCTATTAGAACGCGGGGTAAGGTTCAATAAAAATTGTACCTAGGATTTTTTGTCCTCCTCTCAGACTTGGTTATCCGGTTTTAGTTACGAACACAATTCAATTCGATTAGCTGTTTGTATGTGCTTGAGTAACTATCATCCAAATATATTTGTATTTTAAGCTACGCTTGCCGGGGATAGTCCGTGGAAGGGTGACCATCTTTACATACCGAGACTCCTCCGTGCCTCGGAAAGTACGTTAAGCCGTTGGTCCCGGCTGTCATTCGTGGAGCTTTGACCAAGGGGTAATTTATTACCCAGTTACTGGGTTACTGTGAAGGTTAGATAGGCAGTCGCTCCATGTAAAATACTGGTTGCTGCATCCGGTTAGACTGGAAGCCGACCCCAACATAGTTGGGAAAAGGCCAGGCAGATTGATTGAGAGGGATGGAACGACATTATCGTTATTGTTTTTTTTTCTCGTTGTTCCTTATTTTTGATGCATTAGCAAATGGAATGCATTTCGTGAACACGCGACTCACAAATCACCTGTCTTCGACGTAATACTCTACGTGTTGCGATTGCATTCAAAATAAAATTCCCTACACAGTTGCCCTCGTTTCAACATGTTTGGATTTCAATCTGTATTTTTATTCAACTTCAAAGAGGTTCTATTTTTCAATATATCACGTTATCAAAGGCGATCCTTGAAGTTTTTCTCAGACATTTCACTCAATTTTAAATATATAGGTTCAACAAAATAAGTGAGGAAAGATTATGGAAAATGTCTCGGCATCCGGCGCTCGGCGTGGCAAAACGCCGTGGTCGGGTTCGCGACAAGTCAATCGTCATCCTGAGGATGCCTCGTTGAGAGGTGAACCACGTGTCGATTTCTTACAGGGTTTTTTATGACTCTTTAGGGATAGTTTGTCCCGGAGTGTCCCTCTGTGCCCTCTTGGTAGCTCGAAGTGAGGAAGCCTCACCGGACAACGTTTGTTAGTGTAAGGTGGCAGAACAATGAAAAACAGACTGGAGTTCGGACTGGAGTGAACTGTTTAATAATTCAGCTTATTACACTTGTTAATATTAAAACTTGTATAATTATAGTTAGTACAACATAAGATAATAGGAAACTGTTAAAATAATGATTTGGCACTTTACTAGATTATAAAATTAAAAACTATGTTGCAGATAATAACGAGCCTCAGTAAGCTCCAGAGATGAAGTGACGACAAGACTAAAAAATATAATTATGTAAAAATCTTTTTAAAACAAGCTTTTATTGAACTAAAAAGTACAAAATAAAACTTACGTAAACAGATAACTTTAATGTTTTCTTAAAAGCTTGAGGCTTTATATCTTTATGTTTAAGAAGGACGTTCACGCCTCAAGCTTTTAAGAAAACATTAAAGTTATCTGTTTACGTAAGTTTTATTTTGTACTTTTTAGTTCAATAAAAGCTTGTTTTAAAAAGATTTTTACATATTTATTTTATTTTGTGTTTTTTAGCACTATCATCAGACCCTAGACTACACCTTGGGTTATAGTTTTTGTCAAGAGATCTGATTTAGTTGAAGATTTTCTGTGACCACTTTCTAGCTCCACCATCACTCTAGACTTCAACCAGGGCTATGGTACTTGTAAAGACAAATCAATATAGCCGAAAGACAACGGGGCTATCTTGTTTCTGTGAAAGTTCCTATGGTGTGGTCCCGGGGCAATGTTGTTCTGTTGAGAAGTCCCTATAGCCATCATCTGGCTCCATCATTAGATCCTAGACTTCCCTTGGGCTAACGGTACCTAGCTATAGCTACCTACTTGTCAAAACAAATCCAAATTGCCGAAACACAACGGTAGCCCCGTTGTGTTTCGAAACCAACGACCGCAAACACAATGATACTATTATGTTAGGTTGAGAAGTTCCTTTGATCTATTTTTAGCTCTATCATCAGACCCTGGATACCACTTTGGGCTATAGTTCTAATCAAGACAAAACCAACCAGTTCAAACTCGATGGTAGTCTAGTTTTTTTTTAGAAGTTCCTATGTTCATCTTCCGGCTCCATCATCAGATCCTGAATTCCATCTATTATAATAGCACAATACATATCAGTCCATATATAAAATTTCGTGTTCGTGCTGTTGATTATTGAGGAATCCCCTCGTCTGGAGCCAATCCCGGGTGTAGCAGCCAGGTCATGTTGGAATTTAGAACGGAATATCATAATTAAATGCGTGTATAAAATTTCCTGTTTGTACTGTTGACCGTTGAGGAGTTCCCTTGTCTGGAGCCAATCCTGGGTGCAGCAGTCACATCATGGTGGACTTTAGAATGGTCTATCATAATTAAAGCATATATAATGTTTCGTGTCTGTACTGTTGGCCGTTGAGGAGTTCCCTCATCTGAAGCCAGTCCTGGGTGCAGCAGCCAGATCATGGTGTAATTTAGAACGGACTATCATAATTGAAGGATATATAAAATTTCGTGCCCGCGCTGTTGATCTTTGAGGAGTTCTCTCGCCTGAAGCCAATCCTGGATGCAACAGCCAAATCATGATGGAATTTAGATCGGACCGTGATAATTAAAGCTTATATAAAATTTTCGGTTTGTACTGTTAACCGTTGAGGAGTTCCCTCGTCTAAAGCCAATTCTGGATGCAGCAGTCAGATCATGATGGACTTTAGAATGGTCTATCATAATTAAAGCGTATATAATATTTCGTGTCTGTACTGTTGGCCGTTCAGGAGTTCCCTCGCCTGAAGCCAATCCTGGGTGCAACTGCCAAATCATGTTGTAATTTAAATCGGAACGTGATAATTAAAGCGTATATAAAATTTCCTGTTTGTATTGTTAACTGCTGAGGACTTCCCTCGTCTGGAGCCAATCCTGGGTGCAGCAGTCAGATCATGGTGGACTTAAGAATGGTCTATCATAATTAAAGCGTATATAATATTTCGTGTCTGTATTGTTGGCCGTTGAGGAGTTCCCTCGTCTGAAACCAGTCCTGGGTGCAGCAGCCAGATCATGGTGTAATTTAGAACGGACTATCATAATTGAAGGATATATAAAATTTCGTTTCTGCGCTTTTGATCTTTGAGGAGTTCCCTCGCCTAAAGCCAATCCTGGGTGCAACAGACAAATCATGGTGTAATTTAGCGGACCGTCATAATTAAAGCGTATATAAAATTTCCTGTTTGTACTGTTAACTGCTGAGGACTTCCCTCGTCTGGAGCCAATCCTGGGTGCAGCAGTCAGATCATGGTGGACTTAAGAATGGTCTATCATAATTATAGCGTATATAATATTTCGTGTCTGTACTGTTGGCCGTTGAGGAGTTCCCTCGTCTGAGCCAGTCCTGGGTGCAGCAGCCAGATCATGGTGTAATTTAGAACAGACTATGATAATTGAAGGATATATAAAATTTCGTGTCTGTACTGTTGGCCGTTGAGGAGTTCCCTCGTCTGCAGCCAATCCTCCGTAGCCAATCAGGTCATATTCGTCATAAAAATGTATTGTCATCGGAATTGAACCAACATGTAAAATGTCAACTCCGTGGGATAAGATGAAGTGGTCTGCTCACAAGATTCCACCTAAACAAACATACTAACTTACATACAAACAAACAAACATTGCAAGTTGAATAAAAGCTTTTAAAAATGAGTGCTTTAGTGTATGTGGCGTTCTGAATTTGAATTCAAAATAGAATGATGGTGTGGCTTGACCTTTGGATTTGAATTTGAATCGAGAATTAGAATGACGATGAAGTTGGCTTGACATTTGGATTTGAATTTGAATCGAAAATTAGAATGATGATGAAGTGGCCTGACATAAAAATAAAAATATTACCAGCAATAAGCGAGGAAGAAAGGACCTTGTCACAAGTTAAGCGGAATAGGTTACTAAATATATCTACGTCTATTGTATTTTATGAAGAATTCCCGCAAGGTAACGCCTGAATCAATTAAATATATACGAACATTTTCAATGCAAGCATGAAAAACGAAAAGTAATCTTTTAATGTTCTTGTCACATGAAAGCGCAGACAAAAAATAGGAAAAAGAACTGTTTACTCTCCAGTAAGCAGAAAGCAAAAGAGATACTTAGTTTGTTGTGTCTATTTGTCTTCTTTTCTGGTAAAAAGATAGTTTTAATGAGACTTTGTAGCTATTAATTAGTAGCTTGTAGCTAGTAAGTACATACAGGGTGGCAGGGACATCGACGCGAAGCCGGTTACCATGGATTCAGTACATGATTCTGAACCCCCTGCGTCAAAATTTTTCGTCGGTTATTTAAAAAAAAAACAGCTGTTTCATAGAAAAGTGCAATACCTACGCGGTCAAAATGTATGGAGCAACAGATTTTTTTTTTTAGGGGGGTTCAGAATCATGTACTGAATCCATGGTAACCGGCTTCGCGTCGAAGTCCCGGACACCCCGTATTTAGAATTTTGTGATTGTTACTTAATTTGTTTCTTTAATTTTATTTTTAGAATTTCTTACTTTTTGCTGTGCCCTTTGTCAGGGTCCGTAATTGTACCTTAGCTCTAAGCCAGTGTAACACCTTTATACCTGATAGTTAGTTATGATGGTTAAACATGGAGAACTTTATTTCTATTAACAAAAACATCAATGTATATCTGTACCTATGTTTGCAAATAAATAAATAAATAAATACCTACATTATGGAATGCAAATAAAGATATTATGAACATGAATATAAGTTGGCGGATTCAAAGAGATGTATATTATATTCCTAGATTCGTATGACTGTAGCCGCAGGCTATGATACATGTAAACGCTTATGCGTTTCTGAATTGGAGATAAAAATACATTGTACGTACTTACTCAAAATTCAAAATTCAAAAGTCATTTATTCAAACTAGGCTGAGAATCAGCACTTTTCGAACGTCAAAATTACATAAGACAGTCCCCCAAAAACGCCCGCCCTTCACTACTCTACTCTGAAAACCTTTTCCATGATATAAATACTTTTAAAATCTTGTTCCCTCATCATTTTCTTTACTTTTCCAAAACTGGCGGCCTACCAAATCAAAAACATCTTTTATTATCATATCATCATAATCTTTGTTTACTAGATTATGATGATATGATAATAAAAGATGTTTTTTGTATCTAATCTGCGTTCCCAAATAAATTATTTTCCAAAAATGTAAACAAACACAAGTTTTAGGAAAAACAACCGTAACGCCTACATATAAGGTTCAGCTTGCGCTACAACTTCATATTTTTTATGACTTTTTCAACAGTACTAGTCAGTCTAAAATCAACTTTATGTACACTCTCATAAAGTTGATGCCGATGGCGCCAAATCGCTACTCGCCGTGTAACAAGTCGTCCATATCCGTCAAGCCCCGGTGACGCACCTGGTGTAACACCCTCTCGCGCGGCACTTTTTTCTATTTTTACTGCCAAATAAAGGCTAGTCTCCAATAAGGATGGTTTTACTCTATGGTCGGATAAATATTCTACTCGATTATATCATTCAAAAATAAAAATATACGGAACGCAACATTTAAAAAAAAAAGTCAAACTGACATTACTCATACTTCAGAAAACGATCGGCGCAGTGCGGGTGACGGTGTCTGTTTTGTGTTGTTTTGTGCAATAAAGTGTGATAATTAAAAGGTAAGTGGCTATATTATCATTTATTAGTAGTTATTACACCGTTGTAGATAATAGTTTCACGAAATAGCATCATAAAATCATATTTTTGAGCAAAGTAATTTTACGCGCCAAAACCGTTGTGACGCGTTATCATTCTATGATGAATTTCGACTTTTTTGTGTGTAATTGACAGCAAATAGATGAATATTCATTTAGAAGTACATAATGCATCGTTGTAGATAATATTATCACGAAATACCATCATAAAATTTTATTTTTGAACAAAGAAATGTTCCCCGTAAAACAAAAGACAAAGTCGGCACCGCGCGCTATGAAGTTTCAGTTTCAATAATATGAAAATATTACGTAGGACTATCAAACAAATGCTTTTGTTAGATTACATAACTATTCATAATGTAATTTGCAAAATTTCTTGTAAATTGATACAGTAGTTTTATCAGAAATAGACATGAAACCGGAATAAACAGGTTTTTTTCCCGTATCTGATAATTACATTTTGTTTATAAATACGATTCTCGTCTTACGAGCATTGTTTATACATAACATGATGCTCTGTGTATTCAAGAACACAACAAAGTATTCATATTGTGCCGAGAGCCACTTCAAACAGCGGGAGAGCGTTTTTTGTTATCAAGGTCATTAACATCCGGCGCGCTCGGAATGCGCTTCGGGGCTTAAGCGTTTTTGACGTCATCGGCAGATAAGGGCGCAATCGGTTAAGTGGAAATTACATCAATTGAAATTTTCTCAAAGAAAAACCAAAAACCATCCTTGCTAGAAAAAGAAAAATATTTATAAACGATTATTCATCATTGTCACATCTTCTAACACCACAAACATTTTAAATAAACGCAGCTCCAATAAATATGTATTTATTATGATAACGTTGAAAATAACGCCGAAATAACAATACAATTCGTCTGTTTGTATTATAATCAACAGAGATGTTCGCGGGAATGAAAAAATATGATACATCTCTAGGGGAATGTGTTGACTGCGAGCGTGTAGCGATTGCGTAATGAAATAATCACGAATATCAAAAGTTATGATAAAGAGCATGAATAAGAGACAGCAACCTACATCAAACAGGGATATTTAAGGATGCTATAATAAGAACTAGCTGCGCCCCGCGGTTTCACGGTAGAAATATCGGGATAAAAAGTATCCTATGTCTTAACCCAGGTCATGGTCTACCGATTTGCCGAATTTCATCCAAATCTGTTCAGCTGTTTTAGCGTGAAAGAGTAACAAACAAACAAATATACAAACAGACTCCCTTTCGCTTTTATTATTTATTTTTATTTTATTTATTAGTTAGGATATAATGAACAAATAAAATAAAAAATATTATTCCAATATTTTTTTTTATTTGTTCATTATTTATAATTTTTTTTATTATAATATTTTTTTTATATTAATATTTTTTTATATATACAGGCCAGGTATGATCGAAACGACTATCAATAAGTCGAAACCAAAATTTTAATACAATAGGAGTTATAACATTTTGGAAAACAACTAAGTTCTTACATGTATTGCAAGGAACCATACAACTTCCAAAGAAATATACAAATCGCTTGCACTACTACCATATCCTCAACATCATATTTCATATCGTGTAACTTGAAACACTGATTTTCCGTGAGCAAACGAAAATATTTGCGCGTGAAAAATGGTTTCAACAAACAAATCAAGTAACACGATTGGATAAAATTGAGCATCAAAGCGTGCCTTCACAAGGGTATTAATAGATACCTGGGGATTATAACAACGCTGTAAATGCGCATATACATAATACAGGCTGTTTCGTTTTGTATAGAACCAAATTTTGAACCTTGAATTTGTTTATTCTAAATGAAGGTATGAAGACCCCTGTTTTGCACGGTTTTCATGAGTTGACAAAACATTGAGTTTTCTTTATTAAATGTAAATTACATAATAATATATTATACGCATAAACCTTCCGGAATAAATGTTCTATAAGTCTAAATGACGGTGAAAACTGCATCATAAAGGTACAATTCCGTAGCCGACTGTATGCAGTAGAAGACGTGTCGCCGCGGGTTCCATGTATTTCTATGAAATCGACGCGTCAACTACGGAAGGTATTTCATAGAAATACATAGAGACTAGTAGTGACACGGCGACACGTCGCCTGCTGCTGCTGCCTGCAGTCGACTACGGAATTGTTAAGACCCAGATAATGCCAGTGACCAACGCGTCGTACTTCCAGTCAGTAACAGGACTCTCCCATCAAGGAGCGCTGTCCCAAATTAGACGCATTATTAATTTATTATACCTACATAAATCAAAAGGTATTTTAATAAAACAAGTGTACTAAAAGATGAATAATTAAATTATTTATCTTTAAAATGGTGAAGGTTACAGAGAAATACGCTTGATAGATTTTGCATGATTCTTCGTTTTTTATCCACGTTTGACATAACTTCACAAATTATCATCTAAAATAATCATATAACAAGTTATTAAGAAAATGCTTTTATTTAACAAATTATATTTTTTCCAAATCATTAACACTACTCGTTTAGACGTGATCGTCGGTATAAAATTATGAAAAGTCGGATATCGTCGCCTTAATCCATTGTGCAGTTTAGAAGACATAAGCAGTTACACGGACAGTTACGAAAAGCGATTTTAATTTATAATAATATATTATGTATAAATGAGTCACCGTCACAGACATACGCGCATAACAATTATGCGCGTATGTCTCGCCTAGGTACCGCGATACTAATCATGATATCGGTATTTTAACAAGAGTCTGTAAAGCCGAAATTACTTTACGAAGTTATTGGCATGAAATGACATAAAATTATAGGGCGACTTTTTCGTTGGAGCGACTGACGCTCGAAACGAAAATGTCTGTTCGAAAAAGTCACCCTATAATTTTATGCCCCAAGTTTCGTAACGTAATTTTGGTTTAAAGTCTTCTATGTCTAAGTTTTCCCCGGCACCTAGACCTTTCAAACCGGAACTCATATTTCCCTTTCCGTGTTCAATTCGAAACATTCGGTTGCGTGAATTCACTACAGTTTTTTAGCCCACGACACACATGCCCAAGGCCTCTGTGGTCAGTAGTAAGACTGGTAAGACCACCTGTCTCAGACCCCAGAGCTCCCGGGTTCCGAGGAAGCAAAATTTTCTGCACGTTTTGCTTGGTGGTAGGGCTTGTTAAAGTCCGCCTGGCTAGTTACCACCATCTTATCTAAGTCTGTCGCCATAACAATAATGTTCTATGTTATAGGGTTTGGTTTCCGCACTTAGTCCTTCAAGTGCGACTATTGGTGAGCCGTATGTGATAATTGGTCGCATGACTGTGGTATATAACCAGTGGGTGATCTTGGGGTTTATACCCAATTCCTGCCAAGCAGTTGCTTGCACTGCCACATGGATAAGCTGGCTTTTGTAGTGATATAGTTCGTGTGTTTTGCCCAGTTCAGTTGTTTGTCCAAAACAACAATGTTAACAGCATTGTTGTATTTCGGCAGTTGGAGGTAAAATATCCAGTTCCTCTTTGGTGTAGGATTCCGGGTAAAGGCCCCTTCCACCTTCGGTCTGATCATCACTCACCATCAGGTGAGATGAAAGCCAAGAGATTTCAACGTTATGGGAAAAAAAAACCTTAATGAGTTTGCGCCAAGAAAAAACTTTGTTTAGTAATCGCCCACCCACCCTAGTTATAACTAAAGAGTGCTTAATAATAGTTAGATACACGTCCTTTAACATATCAGCCCCGAGCCATTTCGAAAATTCAATATAAACGCAAAGTCGGTAAAGAAAAAGCTATTATTACAGAGAACCAATCATTAGTTAATAAACTTTTCCTTTAAAAGTCTAGAATCCTTAGCTCAAACAATTATTTCAAGATGGCTTCCCCTAAGCCCGGGATACAAAGGCTACGTGTCCTTAGCAACAAGTTCAAACAACGCAAGAGAGTAAAAAGCTGTATTTTAAGTCAGGTTTAATACTTGGAAACGTGAACCGTTTGTGTATAAAATTTAATGAAAATAAAATTATTAAATTCTGAAAATCGTGCTACGATATAGGCTAGGCGTACCAACTTGGTCATTTATCTTCGTTCTACATCAACGATATGTTGATTGAAAATGTTCGTTTCTCTATAATTTAAAGCACCCTTGATGTTGTCTTTCACGACTCTTTTTTATTGGGTTTTTTTTCTATCGATCCATGTATAACCGTCCTAATATCCTTCAACTCAAGCTCCCCAGATATTTATCTAGTAGGCTTTGAATCAATTACTTCACCGTCAATTCAACCACCAGAATGGTCAACAAAATACAAAACTTCTTAGGCGTAAAAGAGATGAGAAACTGCAAGAAACTGTTCAAACAACTATTGTCAGAATTTCTCGGTACATTCCTATTTCTGGCCCTAGTGTTGTCATCTGGCATAGCCTATGAAACCAATAAAGCGAATGTGGTTATAGCTTTAGCCCATGGGTTCGTTGTTGCTACGGTGGTGCAGATATTCGGGCATGTTTCCGGTGGGCACATAAATCCGGCTGTAACGGTCGGGGCTTTAGTGTGTGGACGTATTAAGCTTTTGAAAGCCGTGTGTTATGTCATAATGCATGTTTTGGGCAGCATTGCAGGTGAGTCGTGTTTTGTACTGCAGTGATTTTATAATCGAAATTATGGTTCTTTGTGGAATTCCATTATAAAATACAATAGACGAACCAACGAACGAACAACAGAACCCTATAAGAAATCGACACGTGTTGCCACGACAAGACGCAGTACGCAACACGACGCAGTTGTAGACGTAGTGGCAACACGTCGTGTCCGGGTTCGTAACAAGTCAATCGTCATCTTGAGAAAGCCGCATTGAGAGATGGGTTTATTCCCATCTCGGCACCCACGAATTTATTTATCTTGTCTACGAAAAATTCCCATATCGGCACCCTCTATGAAACACGTGTCGATTTCTTACAGGGTTCTAAATCGTCGTCGTCGTCGTCTATTGTATTTTTATGATTAAAAATGTTATATTGTAACAAAGATGCGTTTACTTTTCTCCCCTCAATAATATAACATAACATAACATAACGCCAGTATTCTTCGAAGGGTTAGGCAGAGGTGCACCTATATAATAGTACACCCACATTTCGCCAGTTATGTTTAAGTCCCATGTAATACTGGGGGAGCCTATTGCCATCAACCGGGCACAAATCTAGACTCCGGGCTGCTACTGAGAAATTCTAGATGGAAAAACCCAATAACACTTTGCCAGACCCGGGAATCAAGCCCAAGACCTCATATTCAGTAGTAGCGCAGGGGTAAAGGTATCTTGTTCTCTAAACAGGAGTGGTGAGTGGAGTCATCTCAACACCTCTCCCTTGAATTCGTATATATATATAATATAGGTATATATTATAGTAAATATGTATGTATGTGTATGTATGTAATTTTTGTATATATTTTAGTAATAATGTTTTTAATAAAAAAAAATCTTTGTTCCTCTCAAACAGAGCACCTGCCATCAAATCTCTTCACCACCCTTGGTTGACTGGTAGAGAATGCCTAAGGCATTAAGTCCGCCTTTGTACCTTCTTGAGTGTGAAAAGTTTAAATAAATAAATAAACGAAATTTTTCAGACATCGCTGCAGTATCTTTCTAAAAGTGACACAGTGACACATACTTGTAATTGCCCTTCAGTCTTCCACACAAATCACACAGAACATTTATAATTAACTACATCAGTAAACTAAGTACATTTCACTTCAGTAATAAACAAGAAAGATTATTAAGTTCTCCTTATTACACGGGACTTTCATTATCTCGCGTCAAATTAGATGTCTCTCACAAGACGCCAGACAATGAATTAATGTAGTCTTAACTTTTATAGTAATTTAATTTTAATTATCTTTTAGCAAACACGAAAAACCGACTCTTGTATTCTTAGAAAATGTGAATTTACTGATAAGACTTAACATTTAAGACCGACTAGAATCTGGATTGTGTAACTCTGAAGGCAGGGCAGAGCATACGAATAGAAAATTACTAATCTTTAGTTAAATCTCCGGAATGGACAAAGTGTCATTGGGTTTTTCTATTAGAATAACCTCAGTTACGGCAAATTCAGACACAATTTTTTTTATAGGGCTTATTACAGGGATATTTGTAAAACACCAGCAACCTCTTATGGGGTCATTATACCTACTAATCATTATGAACAACTTTTACTATGGGCCAAACCTGAAATCGCGATAAAAAAATCTGCTGTTCCATACATTTTGACAAGATATGAGAACATAAACGTAGGGAGCAGCTGATTTTTTTTTCGCGATTTCAACTTTGGTCCCATAGTGAAAGTTGTTCATAATGATGAGTACAATGACCCCTTAAGAGGTTGTTGGTGTTTTACAAATAACCCTGTATATTATGTGCGTAGCTGTGTCCAGCGGGCCCTCTCTGAATACCAGCGCTGCGGCATTTATTTTTTCAATATCGCCGCATTATGCTGAGATATGAGCCTTTTTGGCCTCGCACAGGTCGTTATTTATTCTTTTTTTTTAATCTATAAATACTCGTATGTTGCTTTTGTTAGTTTTAAATGCACCTTTTATTGTTAATTTTATTTTTTATTACTATTTGTATTTCCTGTGCGTGTCCCAAATAAAGAAAAAAATCTTTCTTTCTTTTCTTTATATTTATTTGTAAAGGCGTCTGTAGTCGCCATCGGCAGGGGCTACGATTTCGTGCTCTGTCTGCGATAACAACAGATATTCACTCAAGGCCAAAATCATTTACTATGATAATCTTCCACAAATCCAGGTGCAGCAGTGGCCTACGCAGTTTCAGCAGACATAATACGAGGTGACCTTGGAGCTACAGTGCCATACAAGTACACCACTACAGAACAGATCTTCGCCTTGGAGTTCCTGATGACTTTCCTCCTTGTAGCCCTGGTTTTAAGCGTAACTGATTACAAAAGAGGAGCCAGAGGTCTTGGGTCCTCACCTCTAGCCATAGGCCTCTGTTTATCAGGCTGTTTATGTTCCTGTCTACCTTATACGGGGTCTTTGAATCCTGTGCGGACCTTAGGACCTGCTGTCGTGATGGGTATTTATGATTTTCATTGGGTGTACTGGGTAGCTCCCCTTTTGGGGGGTGTTGTAGCAGGGGTAGTGTATAGTTTAATGTTAGGTGTGAAACATAAAGAGTATAGTTTGGATATTAATAAAGTTAAGTATTAAAATGTGTGTTTTTAGGGTTCCGTACCCGAAGGGTGACAAACGGAACCCTATTCATAAGCCTCCGCTGTCCGTCTGTCTGTCAGCGAGCTCTATCTCATGAACCGTAATAGGTAGGCAGTTGAAAATTTCACAGATTGAGCATTTCTATTGCCGCAAGAGCAACAAATAATAAAATTAAAAATTAAAGGGGGGTCGCCATACAATAAAATTAAATTTTGAAAAAAAAATAATCTGACCCTGGCATGTGGGGTATCATTTTCTAGAGCTCATCGAGTAAAGAATAAATATAATTTTTATTTGTTTTTATCTTCAAAAATGATGAATTAGGGGGCCGTAGAAGTTGTCTGTTTTAGACCATTTTTGTACGAGCTCTATCTCAACAACTAAACAAATTAGGAATTTGAAACTTGTGTGTATCATGTAACATATACTGTCTATAATCAACAAATACTAAAAACGCCGATTCATAACGTATTTTATATATTATGGGCGATTTTCTGCAACTCAACGTAATAATTTTGTATTTCATGCTAATATTATGCGATATAAATTCCACAGATAACTATTTAATAGTCGGAGTAATGACATGGAATTAGTAAGTACCTACTATCATGGCAGCATATTATACTATTTCGATCATTTAAATTTCGATCATCCAAAAAGGTCTACAAAATAAACTTTCTTCACAAGATTTTAAAACCGGCCAGTATTTTTTGAGTTTAAGAACTTTATCGACTTTTTTCAAAGTATCCCTAGACGGTTTTGATGTGTGTACCTCATGTTAAAACTACACTCCAATAGACAATATATTCAAGAAATGAATGCTGGCACATACAGTGTACTATTCAGTTACCTTAAACCGTTGTGGATACAATTTCACATTGAGAAAAATTATTGGTGTAAAAATATTCGGTCACGGCGGCCAATCTCAACGGAGACTGGCCTTCGGCGCGGGAGATATTATAGTGCACAAGTGTGTACGCAGACACGAGTGCACTCTCTCTTCCCTCACTCTCATAGTCCGATGGGATGTGTAAAAATAATAAGTAAGAAATAATAGATTTCTTCTAATAGATTTTTCAAAAATAACGTAAATAAATACCTGTATTGACCCGTGCGTATGCACTGGCGAAACATCACGACAAAACATGTTGAAATCTCTAGTTCCTGTCAAACATTGTATGAAAAATTGACAGAAAATAGAGATTCCAACATGTTTTGTTGTGAATGTTTCGCCAGTGCAAACGCACAGTTATAATTAAAATTTGGCGTACTACTTACATTCTATTTTGTACAATATAGTCTGATGTAGCAAGAGAAATCCTTTTATTTATAAGTAACTAGCTTTACCCGGCCTGGCTTCGCACGGTTAGCACTAAGTACTTATCTACGGCGCATCTACCTTTCCTAATTACCTATTTCTACCTAATTACCTACCCTACCTACCTACCCTACCTACCATATATACCTATTTATACCTACTAATACTATGTTAGTAGCAAATAAATAACTTTGACTTTAGTTAATGCATGTTACTGGATAAAGTTAACTTAATATTTTTCTCTTAAAATAAATGAAATATACTCCTACACCTATATTTTAACACAACAACATTTTCTCATTAAAATTAGACAATTTCTTTACAAATCTTTGTTTTTTTATAGCGCCTCTGTTGTTACCTTTACGAAGATACTACAAAAAATAATAGTGTTAAATCTTGTACGACATGGTATGGAACCCTTCGTGTGCGAGTCCGACTCGCACTTGACAGATTTTATTTTTTATTTAAATGACCGCTTTTCTGATGATGAGCCAGTTTTGACTCCAAAATATGACCTTGGTGAATAAAACGTAGGTACGTAATTTTTGATGCTGCATCTTGATTTGACGTCCAATGCAGAGCATGGATATTGTATAACGATAACTTTTTAAATATGGATATTGTTTTTTTTTTGTTTGGATGTAGGTACAGGCTGAAGTGATGACGATAAAGAAAGAAAGAAAGAAAAAGTATTTATTGAGACAAGCACAGGAGATCACAATCACAAACTAAACTAAGACAGATTGAGACATAAATAAAAATCAAAAACAATAAAAAATAAAACAATGTAAAATTTTAATAGAGGCAGAGTCCTGTGCGAGGCCAAAAGGCTCCTATCTCAGCACGATGCTGCGACATTTAATCATAAATGTCGCAACGCTGGTATTCTGATAGGGCCCGCAGTGATGTCACGGAAAGATAGAAGAAATAAATAGGTACTAAATATTAATAAATAAATTGTATGTATTACAAATACAAAATACATTATTAAAAAATGTACGCAGTCCGCGTGTCTGCACCCGACGTAGCATCGATTACTTGTCTGTCTTTAGTGTCTGTGGTGTGGTACTCTATCTATAACGACACGACTTGTAGCTAGTGTACTACCTAGTAGTTACACACCAAAATACGTACATATATACTTACACTCACGCCTTCTTCCCTTGAAGGGTAGGCAGAACCGAACGCCATCTGCTACGATCCTTACATACTCCTTTTGCCTCGTTTACGTTAATATATCTGATCATACACGCTGGGTGCGAGTAGTATTAGTGGCCTATCTGAAGAACATCACCAATAAGGTCACTATGTCCTCCTAGGGCGTCCCTCCCGGCGTTTTCACTCACATCAGCCTTGTAAATACCTTTTGTTAGTCGTCTTTCATTCATCCTCTCATATTTGACCAAACCTTCTAAGCATACTCTTTCAAATTCACCAAAATAAATTGTTTATACATTTTATTTTCTGCTCTTCTCTGTACTTCACAAAAGACAAGAAGAAAGAACAAGTTAACTTATATATAATACACAAAAAAACTTGTACAAAAATTGTCTGTCTGTACACTTATTCCCTGTGTAACTCAATTTTCCGAATGATTAGTTTAATTTCTCGGAGATATATATCTCGTCTGAGATACTCTCGAGATCAACTACGAAGATAAAAGTTGTTTTAGCTCGCCTTTGTTCTTTTAATTTGAGCTAAATATTATCTGTTACATAAGAAAAGATAATTAATGTTGGATCATTGGAGTGGTAATGGCTGCGACTTACCAAGTTCGAAGCCTGAAAGGTTCTCATTTTGTGGGTATTATTTCATTACCACTGCTCTCAAAACGGTGAAGGAAAACATCGTGAAGAAACGGGCATTCCTGAGAGATATTTCTCGAAGGCAAGTCAGAGGCCCATGACCGGCTTTACTCTCTGACACCAGATTAGTCACTAACCACACGAAAAGAAGTCTTTTTTAGGGTTCCGTAGCCAAACGGCAAAAAACGGAACCCTTATGGATTCGTCATGCCTGTCTGTCTGTCCGTCCGTATGTCACAGCCACTTCTTTCCGAAACTATAGGGACTATACTGTTGAAACTTGGTAAGTACATGTATTCTGTGAACCGCATTAAGATTTTCACACAAAAATAGAAAAAAAAAACAATAAATTTTGGGGGTTCCCCATACTTAGAATAACTGAAACTCAAAATTTTATTTTCATCAAACCCGTATCTATGGATAGGCCTTCAAAAATGATATTGAGGTTTCTTATATAATTTTTTTCTAAACTGATTAGTTTGCGCGAGAGACACTTCCAAAGTGGTAAAATGAGTGTCCCCTGTAACTTCTAAATGAAGAGAATGCTAAAACTACAAAAAATATATGATGTACATTACTTCCACCGAAAATTGGTTTGAATGAGATCTAGGAAGTAGTTTTTTTTTTTAATACGTCATAAATCGTAAACCGCAATTTACTACAAGAACCACCCATGGCGTCTCCTGCGGCGACTAGGGAAGAAGAAGACTTTGAGTTCAAATATAAAATATCTGTATTAAATATGAACGTACGTTGGCATTTCAATTGAAAACAAGAACGTCTTATTTGAATGCAGAACTTGGTTGTTTTTTATTTGCGATTACTCAACTCATTTTTGAGTAAATAAATATTATAATTAGCTACATATTTTGCAATAAATTACAAGCATCATCGTGCTTCTCTTTCTTTTCTATGCAGTCCCATAGTGACCACAAGATAACACGCTAGAGCATGCAGCATGCAAAACACATCACCATTTTCTGAAACTTGATCCGATCAGAATCCAACTAGCCTTTACTAAACACATTTTCCATCTTGTCAACATCTAGTTGAACCGTTTCCTCGTCTACGTCTTCAAATAAACTACATTTGTAAGGCAGCGAGCTGTTACGCCATGTTGCACGCTATTCAATGCATATGTACCTAGGTACTGAGCTGTGAAGACCAATTTAGAGAAATGGAAGCTTTCAGTAAACTGTTGCGAGAGCTCTCGAACGTTTACGAGACTGTGTTGGGTATATTGTGATATTTATTTTAAAGAAAGTGTGTATCGTTGTGTTAGGTTTCTTTTTATGTATGCACGGAAGTATGTTATCAGTAGGAGCTCGTGGGTAAGTAATAACAGCCGCACGGTCGATCCATCAGGTTAAGCTAAGCTTACCGGGGTTGGTCCGTGAATGACCATCTTTACATACCGAGACTGCTCCGTGCCTCCGACACTCCTGCACGTTAAGCGGTAGGTCCCGACTGTCATTCGTGCATCTTTAACAGTCGTTACGAGTCGTCAGAAGCCCGAAAGTCTGACACCAGTCTTACCAAGGGGTACCGTATTACCCAGTTACCGGGTTGTGGAGGTCAGATAGGCAGTCGCTCCATGCTGGTATTCAGCAGCATCCGGTTAGACTGGAAGCCGACCCCAACATAGTTGGGAAAAGGCTAGGCAGATTGATCAGCTGCATCCTAGCAATTAATGCAGACGTTAGTATATGTCACGCCTGTGTTCCCCGAAAGGTTCGGCAGAGGTGTACCTAATGTACCTATAGTACACCCACATTCACCAGTTATCTTTAAGTCCCATGTAATATGGGGCGAGCCTATTGCTATCATCCGGGCACAAATTCAGACTCCGGGCTGCTACTAAGAAATTCCAGAAGGAAATTTTTTATAAGACTGCCCGCCCCGGGAATCGAACCCAGGATCTCAAGCTCAGCATTAGCGAAAAAATATCGACGTATTGATACATCGATATTTTTTGTTCGATATATCGATATTTTGGCGATATCTATTATTTCGATACATCGTTATAAAATATCAAGTATTGAAAATGTATCAAAAACGATATATTTTCAAAAGCAACACCGTTGTCACCACTGACTAAAACCGCTAGAACTCAGAGCCGTAAAAAGTAGACTTAGTTTTATCAATGTTTTATTAAATTATTTACTTACTAGCTTGTGCCCGCGACTTCGTTCGCGAGGAAGTCGTAAGACACAACAATATACTACAATAACAGCCACATTTTTATAAAACTTCCTTGTATATTACTTTTTTAGTTTTGTTCTCAGCATTATTTACTTATGATGAAACCTCAGAAATAATGTTCTTAGTTTGGTATAAATTACAGGAACAAAAAACAAACAATAGAAATCTTAAAGTACAAATATTTTTTAGAAAATTTCCCCGATATCGATGCTTGTTTCCAATATATCGATAGGTATATTTTTTATTTTTATATCGATACGATATATATTGATACTTTTTGGTACACTTGGCACTTTCTGCATCCCTATTTCACTGTATAGGTACATCTCTAATCAATCCGCCATTAGCTACACGACATAATTGCATATCAATCAGTAATAAACTCCAATTAAGTTTAATACCGATCTACCATATTAATTTTGCTGTAAACTCTCTGATTCTCTGAAATGACCACTTAAGTGTTAATAACTAATTACGCTCGACGATGTAGGTATTGATTTCATACGCTCTCTATCCCTCCCACACTCCTTACCGGGAGGCAGCATGTATTGTAAACTAGGTTTTGCCCGTGTCTTCGCTTGCGTTGATGTCGGAAATTAACCCACGGGAATATCCGACCGAGACAAAAAGTATCCTATGTCCTACACAGGCCATGATCTACTTGTGAGCCAAACTTTATCGAATATGAACCGGCGAAGTGAGAGTTGGACCATATTTAGCAAACAAAAACACGTTTATTGTATGAGGACCCACTTTAATTTTAACTTTATCTAATTTTAGGAACCCTAAAAGATTAGGTCATCAGTCGTTGAACAGCATGGAAGCTCTCAATTGTGCCAAAAAACAGAACCGGGATTTTTAGGACCTTCTGGCTAAAGAACCGGGATTTTTAGGACCTTCTGGCTAAAGAACCGGGATTCCCGGTACTTTCGATACTAGTAGAGACAAAAGTGTTGAAATTGAGAAATTAAGAGAAAGACGAAATGACAGGGCTAAATAAAAACATTAAAATCAAATCAAATAGAACTAAGACGACCCACTGACCGTTTAATTTCTTGTATCAATCAATTAATCAGCCTATTCATGTTCTCGAAAGTAGCATGCTCTTGTACTAAGGTAGCATGTGTATGCCACGCTTTAAGGTCATCGCCCATTATAACAGCACCGCTCCAGCACGGTAGCGCCCCGGCACCGCCTCGAAAAATCTAGTCGTCAACGCGCCGTAAGCCAGGCGACGGCTAGCCGCCAACGCGCCGAAAGCAAGGCGACGCGACGGCTAGCCGCCAACGCGGCGTAAGCAAGGCGACCGCTCGCTGCCGGCACGCCACCGGAACAGTTTATTGTTTATTCACAAGCAAGGCGTCACCGTGCGGCCGGCGAGGCGTCACCCCGCGGACGGTGAGGCGCCAGCGAGCGGGCACCTCGTTTGAAGCGCGCTGTCGGCCCGACGTGTGAAGGCTTGCGGGCCGCTCACTGCCGGCGAGCCGTCAACTATTTTGTATAGCCTTCGTAAAATAGACTTTAATGCATTTGTCTTAAAATCCTAACTTGATTGACAAGTTATTTGCCGTGTCGGAGCCGTGCTGCTATAATGAGCGATGACACTTAAGCGGTCGGGCTTTAGACAATAAAATTAGAAATATTTAGAATATTTCTTTACTTCTGGAATTTCCCGGGACTATTCACTACTTACGACGTCAAGTCGTTAGCTGCGGTAGTGTACGCACTTACCTTTTTTTTGTATCTTTGTTGAGATTTTTCGACTTTGGCCGACGACGTACGATTATTTATGAATTTATATTTAGTTAACAAGTAACAATTGACTCCTCGAGTCAATCATCGATATCCGTGCTAGTAACAATATTTCTTAACAACTAAGTTAGTAAACTTAACCTACGAACTTAACCTAACAGTACCCTATAGTTATTCGGTTAGGAACGTGAGCAATCGTGCGTTAGGAAACTAAAGGTCTGAAACCCGCAAAGGCCCCCTAGGGCCGAGAGAGAGGCTGTTTAAAGTCCCGGTGGCCCGTACAAACTTGTTCAAGTTTTAATAGAGATACTCAACAGCGTCTCCCTGCAATTGGATATCTTTGCTTGCTCATTGGCGGAATTCCAGAGGGTGATACTTTAACATATTGTCCTCTGAATGACTTGCCGGTACTCAGAGTTGTAACTAAATTATCAAATCCCTAGTAACGACTCTGAATTTATAATGATTATTCACGTTATTCGACAGCTATTAATGTGGACCCTGTCAGTCACAATAGGACAGTTTAAAAATATTTCAATTTTGTTGGTGGTGTAGCGGTTACGCCGCCACATACGAACTACGCAACAAAAAGACATGACGTCACACAATTCCTGCATCACGCAGTTAGAGTTTACCGAGCGAAAAACATAGATAAGACTATCCGAAATCAACTTACGGGCAGTTGCCCGCCAGCCATAACACCCGTCTGGTTGGAGGATCCTCCCTTTTCTATGGTGGATGAGTGAACTTTCCTCCCTGTTCCTCATACCACCAAAGTGGTGGTGTCTAATGGGTTTTTGGGTGACGTCTCTGACTGTGGAAATTGTGACTACATTGTTGTATTGGGTTCCCACTTGTAAAAACGAAAATGTAAATGGTAATTTTCTACCTAATATTATATTATATACGCTTTGACGCCAAAACGGCTGAACGAATTTGGTAGAAATTTTGCACATGGGTAAATCATAGTCTAGGTTTGGACATAGGATAGGTACTTTTATTTCGATATTCCCACGGGATTGAGAGTAATGCGGGTGAAAGCGCGGGGCGCAGCTAGTGGTAAATAAATAAATTGCAGCGAGTAATCGTAGCGATCAATACGAGTTCCTTTACAGCATGAGAATAGGTCCTCCCCGTGCAGTTGGAAAATTACGAGTTGAATTTATATATGAAAAATAGTTTACTATTAAAAAATATAAATAGTGACTTCTAAGCAAAATATTCAGGAACCAAACAATATAATTTGTAATTTAAAACAGTTAGGTTAGCTGGCAACACTCGAGACCGCATTAATTTCTTACACGAAGGCTTTATCTTGAGCTGTTTATCGTGGAACGTTTTCTCCTTTTGTTTTCCTACTTTTAAGTTACAGTTTTAAGTTAAAGTTCGTGTAAACTAGCCGTTATTTTAAGCTGTTCGTTCACACGATATAATTATTTAAGCAGTGATAATTATACGGAGTACAGTGTATAAAAATAATTCAAGAGAGGCCTGGTTTTAACAAAATTGTCCGAGGCACGAAGGGGTCTCACTTAATCTGCTTCTACTTTTCCCACTGTTGGGACTCACGCCTCTCCTCTGCAAGAAGGAGCGTGCAGGAAGTCACAAAATGGAGACGGATGGATGAGTGTTTATCCACGTACCTACTGAAAACCGGTACGGTAATCAAAGGTAACCCATATTGGCGTCTACACATAAACGAACAAGAGCATGGTGAACACGAACATCGAACACTTTGTTCGCATGTGCGTTCAGCTAACGAACAACAACCACTGTGTTCGTCAAAAACGGTCGTGGCGATCCAATTTTTAACCGATTTCCAAAAAGGAAAAGGTTCTAGGTTAGACTTTATGTACCTATGTTTTTTTTTATGTTCCCGAGGTGGTCCCATATAAATTTTATTAACTTTACTTAGCTAGTTTTTAAGTTAGCTTCAATAATGTTTTTTAGTGTGGACGATATGTGGCTACTTCACTGCCGAAGTGCCGACCACTTCCAATGGCTACTAAAGAGAGCGGGACGGTTTCCTGTTCACCATGTCTTGTTCGTTCGTGCGTACAAAATCTGCCTAGCCTTTTCCCAATTATGTTGGGGTCGGCTTCCAGTCTAACCGGATGCAGCTGAATACTAGTATTTTACATGGAGCGATTGCCTATCTGACCTCCACATACCAGTAACTGGGTAATACGATACCCCTTGGTAAGACTGGTGTCAGACTTTCGGGCTTCTCAACTCGTAACGACTGTCAAAGATCCACGAATGACAGTCGGGACCAACGGCTTAACGTGCTTTCCGAGGCACGGAGAAGTCTCGGTATATAAAGATGGTCACCCATACACTGACCAACCCCGGCAAGCGTAGCTTAACCTGACGGATCGACCCGTGCGGCTGATATTACTTAGCCACCAGCTCCTCTCTCTCTTGTTCGTTCGTGCGTACGCCTTATAAATCAAATTACGTTTGTTATTTAGCCACGAGAGTCTTTTGGAAAAAACAAAACACCGCAGTCCCGCAGTCTCTTAGTCAGTATTGGATGTATCGCAGCAGTTTCTCGAGTCTCGAGCAATCTCGACGAATACGAGTCTACACGAATATCGATTCGCGCCTAACTTTTAATTGAGAAAGTTGACACACACGGGGCGTGAGCCCCGAGCTCAATTTTGTTAGTGACATCTTCATTCCAACATCAAAGCGTAGAGACTCGCTTTGCCTAAAAAAACCCGTGAAAAGCGAACAGTGCGGTCTTCCTTTTTCGTAATTAAAGTAGATATATACCTACCTAGCAGTTTTTTGCTGTATAAATTCAACCTTTTGAGCTCTATTTCATCTGCATCAAGTCAGGTGAAAACATAATGATCCTACTGGTGTAATGCACGCTTGCCTAGCTGTCAACCTAATCACTCGAAACTGGAACACAAAATGACAGATTGTGATTGTGAATCTGTCATTTTGTCTATTCGTCCATCGACAAAACCCGTTTCTATGATGGTCATACTACTCGTGCTGGTTATATGTGTACAGCATACCATATTATTCGGTGGAAGGTGCGACATTCTCACTATTCAAACAAGCCAACGCAACGTTCCGTCTATATGCAATTCATAATCTGTATATAGGAGGACTGGTAATTAGTGACCGATACTTGAACACGTGACTTTACTCATCATTATGAACAACTTTTTTTAACCGACGAAAAAAAAAGGAGGAGGTTCTCAATTCGACACGTATATATTTTTTTTTTTTATGTATGACCATCGCATAACTTTTTACTGAGTGGTCCGATTTGAACGATTCTTTTTTTATTGGGAAGAGTATACCTCGAAGTTGGTCCCATAAAAAAATAAAAATTGAAACCCACCCCTAAGTGTAAAAAATTGGGGTTGATTGATGTTTCACGTACTGAATTTTCAACTGTGAACCGATTCTGTTGTAATTTCGCACACATTGTAGTTCTGATGACACAACTACACAATAAAGACCTGGAGTTGATCTGATGATGGAGTCAGAAGACAGTCGCGAGAGCTCCTCACCAGTTTACAGCAGCTACATCGTGTTTGGGCTTATTTCATTCCCCCTGATGAGAACTTTACACCTAGCTGGGACAGACTGTCATCGACGGTCAGAGGTTGAGGCAAACATTAAAACTGCCTGGCCACGGTGCGTCTTGCGGGGCGAAATTCTATACATTTGTTTTAGTCGCAAGACGCTTCGCCGTTCGCACCGCGCGAATTTTCGCTGTAGCGAATTTCCCGTGGCCAGGCGGTTAATGGTAACTCAAAAGCTAAAAATAAAAAACTTTTTTGCAAAAAATTAAACCGACGAAAAAGAACTGAAAAGCGAAAAATAAAAACTTTTTTGCAAAAAAAGCGAAAAATAAAAAATAACTATGTATTTTAGTGACAAATTGATGACCTTCAAATAACAAATTTTGAGGCGGCGCCAAACAAACATAATTATTATCCATACTAATATTATAAATTCGAAAGTAACTCTGTCTGTCTGTCTGTCTGTCTGTCTGTATGTTACCTTTTCACGCTTAAACCACTGGACGGATTTCGATAAAATTTGGCAAGGAGATAGATGGCATCCCGGGGAAGGACATAGGCTACTTTTTGTCTCAAAAATAACCCTAAGGGGGTGGATATAGGGGATGAAAGTTAGTATGGGAAACCTATCATTTCTTAAGTTAGGGCTCTGAAAATTTAAATTTATGCTTTTGGTAACAAATAAAAAATAACGTATTTCAGCGTTTTTCAAAAATCATCCCTCGAGAGGGTAAAATAGGGGATGATTTTAAAATTCACATGTAATATTGACATTTTTGAGTGAATCTTTTCAATAGATTTAAGGGATTGAAAATAGAGTCATAGTCTGTATCTTGAGGTTACATTTAGTCTTTATTTCATTAAAATCGGTCCACCCGGTCAAAAGTTATTAGTACTTTGCTTGATACGGAGAGTTTGAGTTTACCAGTATACTCGATAGATGGCGTTGTGCAATTGACGCGTTTTTCTGAATCGCGGTGTTAAGATTTTCCGAAGGATAGTGACCCTCATTCATAAATGGGTTCTAAATTCGAGATAGGTTGGTTGTTTTAAATATCGTTGCTTGCTTGGTCGTTTCCAATAATTACGTCTGTCTGTGTACAATTCTCAGAAAAAAATCGTTTTGGTTTTTGTTTGTTTGGTGGGTTCTGTTCTGTCAGAGTATCTGGTTCGACCGGATTTTTTCCATTTTCTAATCTAATATTCGTTCATCGTTGATCGCAGTTGACACTAAAATGTATTAAATTGCCTTCACAATTTTCTTTCTCACTTATGTATTTCATTTTATTGTGCTTTGTTGTTGGTAGGTGAGATTGTATAAATTGTAGTTGTAAATAAATATTTGTAATTTAACTTTATTGTCTTTTATTGTTAACTATTAGTATTTTAAGTTTGTTTAAATATTTTCTTTTTCACATATTTATAGTGATTGTTGTGGGTAGGTAAGGTTGTCTAAATTGTAGTTGTAAATAAATATTTGTAATATTGTTAACTTTAGTAGTGTATAGATTAAGTTAATTTTGTTTGACATGCCTCGCAAGCGTAAATCTGATTTGGCGCGTAGCTCTAGCAGAGCTCGAGCCGTGAAAGTTTCTAGAATGCAAGAATCTGAAGAGCAGTCTCAGGCCCGTTTGGCTCTAAATGCTGAGCGTAACGCGGCTCTTAGGGCTGCCGAGACTTTAGAGCAGACTCAAACTCGGCAGATTTTAGATGCGGAGCGTCACGCGTCTCTCAGAGCAGCTGAATCTGAAGAGCAGACTCAGGTGCGCCTGACTTTAGATGCAGAGCGTCACGCTTCTCTCAGAGCAGCTGAATCTGAAGAGCAGACTCAGGTCCGCCTGACTTTAGATGCAGAGCGTCACACGTCTCTCAGAGCAGCTGAATCTGAAGAGCAGACTCAGGTCCGCCTAACTTTAGATGCAGAGCGTCACGCGTCTCTCAGAGCAGCTGAATCTGAAGAGCAGACTCAGGTCCGCCTGACTTTAGATGCAGAGCGTCACGCGTCTCTCAGAGCAGCTGAATCTGAAGAGCAGACTCAGGTCCGCCTAACTTTAGATGCAGAGCGTCACGCGTCTCTCAGAGCAGCTGAATCTGAAGAGCAGACTCAGGTCCGCCTGACTTTAGATGCAGAGCGTCACGCATCTCTTATAGCCACGGAGACATTGGAAGAGTCTCAAAGACGTCGTGATTTGAATGCTGAGCGACAGGCCGAAAGAAGACGAACATTTACACGTAACACATGGGAGGCTTTCAATAATGCTGCTTTTGATTATGACCCATTAATTAATTATATTAATCATCGATTAGTGGGTCTGAAAAGAATGGATCAAAAGTGCAGGTATTGTAAAGCACTAAAATGGAAAGAGGAAACTCCGGGTATGTGCTGTTCCGGTGGAAAAGTTAAACTTTCAACGTTAGGTGTGCCCGAAGAACCGCTGAAAACATTACTTTTATACGAAGTCAATGAATCGCGACGTTTTTTGAATAAAATTAGAAAATACAATTCGTGTTTTCAAATGACTTCTTTTGGCGTAGACAGGGAAGTTGTAATGCCTGGTTTTTCCCCTACTTTTACAATTCAAGGACAAATTTACCACATAATTGGCTCTTTACTTCCTTCAGACAATGAGCAACATAAGTTCTTGCAGATTTATTTCATGGGGGATGAAAATAATGAGGCGGACCGCAGATGTCAAAATATTGTGGGAGTGGAAAGAGATACTGTGGTAAAAATACAAAGAATGTTGCACGAACATAATCGTCTTATCAACACGTTCAAAAGTGCTTTGGAGAGAATGCCGCGAGAGAATTATAAATTAGTAATGCATCCAGATCGTACACCGAGTGGCGAACATGAAAGACGATTTAACGCACCATTGATTAATGAAGTCGCAGCTATGGTTACAGGCGAACAGTTTGCGTCCCGTGATATTGTCCTACAAACTCATGACAATAGATTAACCAGGGTGCCTGACACACATAAATTTTATGACGCACTGCAATATCCCCTAATCTTCAGTAAGGGGCAGGAAGGGTATCACTTCCAGATACCGCAAATCAACCCTCTGACAGGTCTTCCCTTGGCTAACAAAAAGGTGTCCTGTATGGATTATTATGCCTACCACTTAATGATACGCGAAGACGATTTTAATTTAATACCACGTTGTAGACAGTTAGCAAACCAATTTTATGTCGATATGTACGTCAAAGTCGAGAGTGAGCGCCTGCGATTCATATCGTTAAACCAAACTAAGCTGAGAGCTGAAAACTATATTCACCTTCAGGATGCTGTCGCAAATGATGCGAATGTGAACGCTAACGATTTAGGAAAAATGGTCATCCTACCGTCATCCTTTGTGAACAGCCCACGATACTTACATGAATATACCCAAGACGCATTCGCATATGTGCGTACATACGGTCGTCCTGATTTATTTGTTACATTCACATGTAACCCGACCTGGTCTGAAGTAGTCGATGAATTAATGCCGGGGCAAGGCGCGATTGATAGACATGATATAGTTGCAAGAGTTTTTAGATTAAAAGTTAAAAAACTAATGTCTATTATTACCAAAGGCAAACTTTTTGGAGAAGTGCTGTGTTTCATGTACTCCATAGAGTGGCAGAAGCGTGGTTTACCACATGTTCATATTTTATTGTGGTTAAAGGACAAGTTGCGACCTGACCAAATCGATAAAATTATCACTGCTGAAATACCAGATCCAAGCAGTGACCAAGCACTGCATGATATTATTGTTAAAAATATGATACATGGACCATGCGGACTGGAGAATCCTCAATGTCCTTGCATGAAGGATGGGAAATGTATGTAAAGAAAATGTATTTACTTTTGTAGCTATTAATACTTTTTGCCTACACTACAGAGATGCTCTATGGCAGTTAGCACGGATGTCTTTGGAGATGTCAAAATGACTTAGAAAACCATTTAGTTGTTAATATTAGTTTATTTTATTTTAAGAAGAATCGATTTAGGCGTATTATGTAACTTTTAATGTCGTTTCTTTAATTACAGGTAGGTACCTATGTTTTTTATATACAGACACCTAGTACCTACATAATTTTAATGAACTTAAATGTTATTTGGTATAAATTGGATATTAATTAAATGTCTTTAATTACAGCAACACATTGGGGTTTTATTGGTACGCCTCTTCGATAAGAAATATCTTATAAAACGACATTTTTTGTTAAATTATTTCGAAATGGCGAAACTTCGCTTTGAATTCACACTGTTGCCTGGAAACGAAGGAAAATCCAATGTTTTTTCTATAAGTGCAATAGCCACAAGTGATAATAAAGTATACGCGATGCCAGAAGAGCTACAACCCGCTGCTTTACATGTAGAAATAATAAAAACGGATGCATATCGAAAAGTAAAAAATAGTTTAAAAAAAAGGTACCAGGTAAGAAGAGTTTGGATAGCAATGACAGAACAACTTAGAACAATTTACATGGATGAAGATGATAATGTACAATTTGGAGATCAATTTCTGGAAGAGATAAATCAAGAACAATTTGTTGATGCACATCAAGCTGAAACTGGTACATTGGAGAAATTATTAGAGAAATTAATAGAAAATTCACAGGAACATAAACGGCCACGACAGAGCTTAAAACATATTGCAGAACAGTTTATTATTGAAAAATTTACAAGCAAAACTTCTAATGCAAATCAGTGGATGGATATTTTCGAAAAAGAATGTATACGTTTTGATGTGACAACAGATGAAAACAAAATAGAAATACTCAGATTATTCATGGATAAGTCTTGTATGGACTGGTACGGCTCAATGATTATAAAATTAACAATGAACTCAGAGTGGTCAACATGGAAAGAAAAATTTTGTGAAACTTTTGCAAACAAGGGTTGGATTCCAGTTACTTATGCATTACTATTTAAATACAAGGATGGTTCATTGTTGGATTATGCTATGAGAAAAGAAAAACTCTTACTAGATATGAGAGAATCAATTGACACCGGTACTTTGATTGATCTTATTGCAGCTGGTTTACCGGAATTTATTCTTAATAAAATTGATAGGGAAATGTTAAAAGATACTGTGGATTTATTTAATGAAGTGAGCAAGTATGAACAGATGGTAAATAAAAAGAGCTCCACGGATAAGAAAAAAAATGTGTATCAAAGAAATAAAGATAAAAATGATGAACGAAATCCATGTAAAATTTGTGAAAAGCTAAATAAAGGTACTCGGTATCACTCTGAGGCTATATGTTGGTTTCGACCAAAAGAAGATGATAAAGTGAAGAAAAATTACATCAAACATGTAAACAATTCAGTGATAGAAGCGGAGTTAAATGAAACTGATCAAAAAAACTAATTGTAACACCATTAATAAATGTCAAACTACTGCTGAATGGAAAACTAGAAATAAATGGAGTCTATGATTCAGGCTCAAATGTTTCTTTGATAAATTCAAAATTGTTGAACATAAAAGGAAAACGAAACAGTATGACCGAAGCAGATTTAGTAACGATTAATGGTGTTAAAAAAACAAGTGGTTTGACTACTTTGCATGTTAAAATCTTTGATCTACAAAAAAGTGTTGATGTATACATTATTGATGACGAGAATTTCAAGTATGATTTTCTGATAGGATTGGATTTGATAAAAAAGTTCAAACTAATTCAGGATGAAGATTTAAAAATAACTTGTAAACAAAGTTTAAATAATGAAAATAATGTAGAAGAAATTTCTACAGATAAAACATCCAATGACACTATACAAGAAAACAAAATAAATTTTAATGAACATATAAAAGAAGAAGATTTTGAAATAAAAATAAATCATTTGAATCAGTTTCAAAAATCTGAAATAGATAAACTGATTCGTAAATATGATTCTATTTTTGCGAAACATAAATATGATGTGGGCACTGTTAATGAATATGAAGCAAGAATAGACTTATTAGTGGACAAATATTGTAGTAAGAGGCCTTACAGATGCACGGTCGAGGATAAAAAAGAAATAGAAGAACAAATAGCAAAATTACTAGATAATAAATTAATAGAAGAATCCTATAGTCCATTTGCTGCACCTGTTACATTAGCGTTTAAAAAAGAAGACAACCGAAAAAGCAGACTATGCATAGATTTCAGAGATTTGAATAAAATAGTTGTACCACAAGCCCAACCATTTCCGTTGATTGATGACCTAATAATAAAGGCGAGAAATTGTAATTTTTTTTCAAGTCTAGATATAAATTCTGCATTTTGGTCGATTCCTTTACGAATTGATGACAGAAAAAAGACAGGATTTGTAACACAGGATGGACATTACCAATGGACCTGCTTACCATTCGGATTAAAGACTTCACCAGCAATTTTTCAGAGGGTATTAAGTAACATATTGAGGAAATATAAACTTACTGATTTTGCTGTAAATTATATAGATGACATTCTTTTATTTTCTAAAACTTATTCTGAACACATCAGTCATCTAACACAGTTGCTGGAAGCCATCAAAACAGAAGGGTTCCGGTTAAAGTTTACAAAATGTGTTTTTGCAACGGACCAAGTTAAATATCTGGGTCATATAATACAAAATAATTCGGTCAGACCCATAAAGGATAATTTGATTTCAATAAAGAACTTTCCTGTACCGAAAACACAAAAGAATATAAGACAATTTCTTGGAAAGATAAATTTTTACCATGAATATATACCAAGAAGTGCAATAATATTAGATCCGTTGCATAATTTACTCAGGAAAAATCAAAAATTCGTTTGGTCTCATGAATGCCAAAAAACATTCGAAATGATAAAAAACCTGCTATGCTCCCAACCAGTCTTGGAAATTTTTGATCAAGATTTACCAATCAATATTTATACAGATGCTTCTTTAGAAGGAGTCGGAGCCATTTTGAAACAGACACAGCCTGATGGAAAAGAGAAACCAGTGGCTTATTTTTCAAAAAAACTTAATGAAGCTCAAAAAAAGAAGAAAGCAATATACTTGGAATGTTTAGCCATAAAAGAAGCCGTGAGATATTGGCAATACTGGTTAATAGGAAAAGCATTTACAGTCTATTCAGACCACAAACCACTAGAAAACATGAATCTAAAATCTAGAACAGATGAAGAATTAGGTGATTTAACCTATTATTTATCGCAATATGACTTTACAATAAAATATACACCAGGAAAAATGAATTTAGAAGCAGACTGTCTAAGCAGAAATCCAGTATTGGCATCAGATGATAACAGAGATGAACAATTAAAAGTTGTTAACTTGATAAAACTAGAAGATATTAAAATAGATCAAAATAAAAATGAAGAAATACAAAAAAACAAAAACAAGTTAATTGAAAAACACAGTGTATACTTAAGAAAGGACAGGGGAAAAGAAAAAGTTATTCTGTCAGAAGAGTTTAGCATCAAACTCATAAAATATATACATGAATACCTATGCCACATTGGAATTAGACAAATGCAAATAATGATAAGTCCAGTTTACACTGCCAAAAATTTGACAAAAAATATAAAGAAAACTTGTAGAAACTGTGAAATTTGTATAAAAAATAAATCAAGAGGACTCGATCGGTTTGGATTGATGTCTCACCTAGGTCCGGCCACAAAGCCTTTCGAAATAATCTCTATAGACACAATTGGAGGTTTTGGAGGTTCAAGATCAACAAAAAAATATCTGCATCTGCTAGTAGATCACTTTACTAGGTACGCATTTATTCTCACCTCTAAGACGCAAAGTGCCAATGATTTCATGAAATTAGTCAGGAATATTGCAGAAACGGAGGAAATTGGTATGCTTCTCTCCGATCAGTACCCGGGAATTAATTCGAAAGAATTTAAAGAATTCTTAAATGGCAAGCAGATACCGATGGTCTTCACAGCAGTCAATGCACCATTCTCAAATGGCCTAAATGAGAGGTTGAATCAAACTTTAGTTAACAAGATCAGATGCGAAGTAAATGGACCACAAAGAAAGAGAGCCTGGGCAACAATCGCTCAAGAATGCGTCAATAAATATAATAAAACGAATCATTCGGTTACTGGCTTTACACCAAGTTATCTTCTATATGGTACAGATTTCAACATTTTACCGAATGAATTGAAACAAGAAAGATCAAACAATGACTGGATTAGAGATAGAGAAACAGCACTTGAAAATACAATGAAATCACATAAGTATAACAAAATACTATTTGATAAAAATCGTAAACACTATGAATTTAATATAGGGGATATGGTTTACGTGGAAAATGGAAACAAATTAAATAGGAGAAAATTAGATGAACTGAAAATTGGCCCCTATGAGATTCTAGAAAAAATTTCAAACTCTATATACAGAATAGGAACAAGACACAGAAAAAATGAATCAAATCTTTTCCATATCACAAAACTTATTCCAGTTCCTGCAATCGGAAATAAAGAAGTTATAATAGAAGGGGAAGACTAGTTTAGTACGAAAATTTGTTGTAAATTTTCTACTCTAAGGGGGGAGATGTAAAGAAAATGTATTTACTTTTGTAGCTATTAATACTTTTTGCCTACACTACAGAGATGCTCTATGGCAGTTAGCACGGATGTCTTTGGAGATGTCAAAATGACTTAGAAAACCATTTAGTTGTTAATATTAGTTTATTTTATTTTAAGAAGAATCGATTTAGGCGTATTATGTAACTTTTAATGTCGTTTCTTTAATTACAGGTAGGTACCTATGTTTTTTATATACAGACACCTAGTACCTACATAATTTTAATGAACTTAAATGTTATTTGGTATAAATTGGATATTAATTAAATGTCTTTAATTACAGCAACACATTGGGGTTTTATTGGTACGCCTCTTCGATAAGAAATATCTTATATGTACTAAAAAATTTCCGCGCAAGCTCCTCAAAGAAACTGTCCACAATGAAAATGGATACCCACTGTATCGTAGAAGAGCCCCAGCAGACGGAGGTCGAACGGCATCTGTGAAACTCCGAAATGGCAGTTACGTTACTGTTGATAATAGTTGGGTGGTCCCTTATTCGCCTATTTTATCAAAAATGTTTAATGCCCACATCAATGTAGAGGCTTGCAGTTCAGTGCGTGCAATAAAATATATCTGCAAATATATTAATAAAGGTAGTGACCAAGCTATTTTTAATTTGAGAAACAGTGAGCTCGCAAATCCCGTAGATGAAGTACAAACGTATCAGTCCGGTCGTTATGTCAGCAGCAACGAAGCTGTGTGGCGGCTGTTAGGGTTTCCACTACACGAAAGGCATCCCGCTGTTACACATCTCAATGTGCACTTAGAGAATGGTGAACGGATCTATTTCACTGAAACTAATTTCCGCGAGCGAGTATCCACTCCGCCAAAAACTACACTCACCGCTTTTTTTGAACTTTGTACAAGAGATGATTTCGCAAGAACTCTTCTGTATGTTGAAGTACCAAGATATTACACCTGGAATGCATCGAGAAAAGAGTGGAAACGTCGAATTCAAGGAAGCCTGGTTCAGAATTGGCCTGGTGTTAAATCTGGAGAAGCTTTAGGTAGAGTTTATACGGTCCATGTTAGTAATATGGAATGTTTTTGTTTGAGAATGCTTTTACACCATGTGCGAGGACCAACTTCTTTTAAAGATCTCAAAAAACACAATAATCAGGAATTTTCGACATTTAGAGAGGCATGTGAGGCAAAAGGGTTGTTAGAAAATGACAATCATTGGGATGTTACACTGCAAGAGGCAGCGCAATGTAGATCTGCGACCGAAGTGCGAAAGCTTTTTGCCATATTAATAGCAACATGTGGACTTTCAAATCCTCAACAACTGTGGGAAAAATATAAAACCGATATGACGGACGATATATTACATAGATTACAAGAAAATAATCCAAATGTCATATACAATGATTTAATATACAACGAAGCCCTAACAAAGATTGAAGACCAAGTGATAACTATTACTGGAAAAGATTTATCTGAATTTGGGATGAGCAGGCCACAGAGAACCGGGGAAGTTAGTAGTGATTTAATACGAGAGCTGAATTATGATACGGTGTCTTTGCAACAACACATAACAGAGTCTGTTCCACTTTTGAACTCAGAACAAAAATTCATTTTTGATAATGTTGTGCAAAAAATCGAAAGCGGTGAAGGTGGTTTGTTCTTTCTGGATGCCCCGGGAGGCACCGGAAAAACTTTTCTTTTAAATCTGCTTTTAGCTCAAATCCGGAAAGATAAAGGGATTGCTGTTGCTGTAGCCTCCTCTGGGATAGCCGCCACGTTGCTAAATGGTGGCCGAACGGCACATTCGGTACTTAAATGCCATTAAACTTAGCTCATGAGGAAATGCCTGTTTGTAACATAAGTAAAAACAGTGAGCGGGGACGAATGTTACAGCAATGTAAACTGTTGGTTTGGGATGAATGTACGATGTCCCACAAAAGAGCAATCGAAGCACTAAATCGAACTATAAAAGACATCAAGAGCAACCAAAGTATCATGGGAGGGATGGTGGTATTGTTAGCCGGCGATTTTAGACAGACTTTGCCGGTAATAACTAGGGGAACACCTGCAGATGAAATAAACGCATGTCTAAAGGCGTCGACATTATGGGGGCATATAAAAAAGTTTTGTCTGACTACAAATATGCGAGTACAACTGCACAATGATATAGAATCGGGGCAATATGCGGCAGCACTTCTGAAAATTGGCGAAGACCGTATATTAACAGATGGTAACGGCTTCATTACATTAAACCGCAAATTCTGTAATATTGTTCATAGCACAGATGATCTGAAAAACAACGTCTATCCCGATCTGCGAACTAATATGGAGAATAGAGAATGGTTGTGTGAAAGGGCAATTTTGGCACCGACGAATGAAACTGTAGGAAAGATAAATGAAAACATTATGTCACATGTGGAAGGTGACGTTGTGGAGTATCTCTCGGTAGACAATGTCATGGACACCGAACAAGTAACATCGTACCCTGTTGAATTTCTAAACTCTTTAGAGTTATCAGGAGTGCCTTCGCATAAACTGAGGCTGAAAGTGGGTGTTCCAGTTCTGTTAATGCGTAATCTTGATGCGCCAAGATTATGTAATGGCACACGGTTACAAATTACTCACCTGGGGCGGAATATTGTAAAAGCAACAATCATGTCAGGAATAGCAAAAGACGAAAATGTTTTGATTCCCCGTATTCCAATAATTCCGACAGATTTACCTTTCCAATTTAAAAGAGTGCAGTTCCCTCTAAAAACAGCATTTGCAATGACAATAAACAAGGCTCAAGGACAAACACTAAAAGTAGCAGGTGTACATTTAGAAAAAACCTGTTTTTCCCATGGGCAATTGTATGTGGCGTGCTCACGAGTATCCAGCCCACAAAATTTACATGTTTTAGCAAAAGATGGCAAAACAAAAAATGTTGTTTACAGAAATGTTTTAACATAAGATATTCCAGTTTTATTCATACATATTACTTTACAGATTGGGATAGACGTTGTTCGCCTTCTACAGGCACATGTGTCATTTTTTTTTTCATAAAACTTTCACACTGTTTCATATTTCCGTCCATACTAACTATCCACACTAATATTATACCTACGTACGAAAGTTGGATAATTTGTGTGGGATATTTTCCGATCTTTACGCGGGCGAAGCCGCGGGCAACAGCTAGTAATTACATAAAGCGTAAAATGTTAACTTGATAGATCTTCGTTGAATGTGTTTTAGGCGCCGCCTCAAAATTTGTTATTTGAAGGTCATCAATTTGTCACTAAATAAATAGTTATTTTTTATTTTTCGCTTTTTTTGCAAAAAAGTTTTTATTTTTCGCTTTTCAGTTCTTTTTCGTCGGTTTAATTTTTTGCAAAAAAGTTTTTAACTGTCAAAATGGTTACGTAATTCGAATAGCCTTTTGAGAGGCATATCGTTCACTCTTTAGTGTCTGAAATAGAGTGCAGTTGCTTTCACAGATTTTAAAGTTACGTAATTTAATACGAAACTCGTAAAATGAAGCAGATTCTAGTCAAGTCGATAGCTATTTCCTGCGATAGCGGGGCGGAACGACCCGTTGACGAAAATCCGAGCGTAGGGAAATCACACGCGTCTGGGGTCATCTTGCATCTTGCCTTGCAACTGTCCAACAAAGTTGGATAGTCCGTGAGCCGTAATAAAGAGCAGTTAGCCGATAGTTGGACAACTTTTTAATAGTGCTTAATCTCGATTCTGATACAATCGGTGTCCAATTATTTAATTGGACGATTTAATTGGACAAGATGTGCGGGCTATCATATGTCGCTATACCTATTGGTATACTCTGCGATTTACTGCGATTTAGTCGGCCAACGACTAAATTGTATGTCTGCGGGCTCTCTAATAGTACAGGATAGTTCATACTAATTCCATGTTGCCATGATAGTAGATACTTACCAATTCTATGCCGCCATGATAGTAGATACGAATTCCATGCTGCCATGTCATTATTCTAAGGGAGCCATCTTGCTCTAATCTTTAGGCGACGGAGCTCTGTTCGGGTGAAAATACGGAGAAAACGAATTTTCCCAGATATGAGACCTAGCTAGGTTTGAGTTTTCGCCCCTGTAAACTCCTTTAATGCAACTTGCATCGAAATCGTTAAAGCCGTTTTCGAGAAACGTGATTACAAATAATTATGATACAAACATTTAAAAAAATATTAATAATATTGCTCGTTTAATAGTATGGGCTAACAATTCATAATATTCTAATTGGGGTATTTAGGGGTAAGCATTAATTCCGGGACATCTTGTATAACACCCTATTAACACTAATGGAATCTGTACTTCATAAACCCACGTAAACGCACGGCGTGTGTTCTTCAAATTATAAAAATACCGACTAGCAAAAGGATGCATTGTCCCCTGTTCTCATAATGATGATTGATACGTTTCCCGTTGCACATAGCCAAAGAGCCGCTCATCCGTCACTATTAATGGCAGTGTGGAGCTGTATGGAAAAGGACATATTTTTAATGCTTTGATGTAACGGCTTACCTATAGGGTACAATCACTTCAGCGGGAATCGCTATTATTTATTATTATATTCTTTATTTTCAGATAACAATGATCCAGCGTGTTAGTAAACAATAATATAACTTACTACTAGTGTTAGTAATTAAAATACAATAGAGAAAAATACAGATTAGATAGTATTGTGAAAAGGACATCCCCAAATATATGTTTAGTGATTATCTTTCTCACAAAACCTTTAATAATGAGAGAGTCAATAGTCTCCGCCATAGTTTTTAGTATGCTGTTGCCACTCGCCCGTACCCTTGACAACAGTGACGTGGTTTTCTTGCGAATGATGGCGTGGAAGCCGTCAGTTTGGTTTTGCGCAAACATGGTAGACGCGCTGTACAATCGTGATAGTCCCAACAGCATCCTAAAAATATTATTATATTGTACGCGTAGGTCATCCAGCGTTCTTTTGGTATAGTTGGCCCAAAGATTCCCCTTAGTAAAAGCACTGGGGATATGCCTTAAAAAGTGCTAGAATCAACAGAAGATATATACATAGATATGAAGAATGAAGGGTGGAAAGTCCTGCCCATAATTTTAGGTACTCCCTTAGATTTCTTTAATAGAACCCACAGTTGAGGGTGTGGTGACGTACTTTTTCTCTGCCAGAAAAATACATCTGCTGAGTTTAGGTAAGCCGATCAATTTCTTCTCAGCTTAATTTTTATCTCAAGGCCCGTATCACTGAACCTCACTCAACACTCAAGCATTACTTAAAACTAGTTTCAACCAATCAAAAGACTTTAAACGAGTTTTAAGTACTGTAATGCTTGATATTTTAGTGAGGTTCTGTAATACGGGCCTAAGGCTGCCTGTCTACTGGAGCGGAGAGGAGAGGAGAGGAGCGGAGATGTGCCTATATTAACCAATAGAATCGGAATCGGAGCGGAGTTTAGATTATATTGGTTAATATTGGCACATCTCCGCTCCTCTCCTCTCTGCTCAGGCAGCCTAAGACTTCCATTTTCTCCAGTTCTCGTGATTTCACGCTATGTTCTCTGCAGATTTTCAAAATTCATATTTAGAGGGTTAAAGTTTAGAAACGTGGGAGGGGGAAAGGGTAAATTCCCCCTGCCGAAGATACAAAGTTTTATTTTAACGATTTTTTAATATGACATCATTCTCATAAAACATGTTGATAAAAGAAATGTTAAGGGACACCTCCCTTTACATTTCAGTTTTTTTTTTATGATTTTTTAATATGTCATCATTCTCATAAAACATGGTGATAAAAGAAATGTTAAGGGACACCTCCCTTTACATTTCGTAGGGACCCTTCCCTACGAAATGTAAAAGGAGTGACAGTAAGTTAACCTGTCCGAGTCGGTATGCCCCAAGTCTCAAGCTCGGATAGGCTCGTCTCATTGCGTTGTTACTTTTTTTTTTTTCTCGAAAACTAGGCGTTTGGTAGCAGCTGTGACGTTTTGCAAAAGCGTTCTACATGAAGACATCTATACGTAAAAATGAAATTGAAGCAACTCACGCGCGGACCATAAAGTGGTAGGTAAACAGGTGACAATATTAACGTTCCACAAAATCACCATTAAAAAATCAAAATAAAACACGTAGGAAAATAAATTGTTGTAGAGGGTTCAGAAGACCCTTCAGAACCCCCAAATACCCTCACATTCCCTCTAGCGAGTCGTCACGTTGCTAAACCCACCCCAAACATTTTGCTCAAAAATAACATTCACGAAATTGTCCTAACCTACCTATGAACGATCGATCAAAAATGTATGAACATGTCAAACAAACGCGAAGCGTCTTGTGCAAACTTACATAAAAAATATTACTTCGAGCAAACTTACTGTGAATAGAGGACTTACTACGATGATTGATTCGCGAAGATTGATTTCTGCTTTCCAAGTAAATAAATATGACAGCACAGTTACATATTGAGTCTTGTCATTTAATCAAAATTCTGCAAGAGCTTTCAAAACTAACAGAAAACGACTTCCTACATTAAAAAGTTATACCTAATCTAAATCTATACATATTTTAAATAGCCCAGTCAATATCGACACAAAATAATGCAAACGTCGCAAACGCGCATGTTTCTACGATTTTTTATTCGAAGTGTATAGAGTGCCGCGAGTTTCTTGTGGCACTCTAGTGTCACTGCCTCGGCCCGGCTAGGGTGCCGTGAGCGTTGCATTGTCACTGTCACGGTTAGGTTAGGTTAGAACTGTGACCACACAACGCACGAGCCGAGCGAGCGTAGCGAGCGGTGCCGCGGTAGCGGCCGGCGAAGTGCCAGGGTCCGTTTAGGCACAAGAGAATGTAATGTTTTGGGAATGTGGTGTTTTACAGCGATCTAACCTCGACAATCAAACAAAATACCAAGTGACGTGACTTAGTGACAGTGACAATGACAATCCAATGCTTGCGGCACTTGAGCCGGGCCGAGGCGGTGTTACTAGGGTGCCTGTAGTGGCACTTTATCCGATAGGGATAGAGTGCCAATGGTGGCACTCTATACACTGCCTTTTTTATTTATGTTGTTAGGTCCCTTGGGAGAAGTTTATACCCAAGTTTGCAACCCTGAAAACCTTGTGCTACTCCCATGGTGCTCGAAAATCTGCGGAATTCTGGCAATGGTTTTTTTTTAATATATACGCGTTTTTGGGTATAAAAATATAGTATAAAGTGTGACCGGTTTGTTATTCTAAACTTCGCAAAGGATTTCGATGCGGTTTTCAACAACATTTAGAGAATTAATTCCGGAAGGTTTATGTGTTATGTACATAAATAAGTATTAAACTTACATAATATAATAAAGAAATATCGATGTTTTGTCAAGCGTAACACCCGTGCGGAGTAGGGGTGGGTCGCTAGTGAAAAATAAAGAAATAACTAGGAAAAGCAGCACTTGTGAACATTTTCATGTAAAACACATAAGACGTATAAAAGTCAACAAATATTGTCACTCGTAGAAACTCCTAAACGCAGCCTTGAACAGAAAAATAGCTGATCCAATATAACCATTAATACATGACCAAAACCCACAAATTAAGTTACAAATTATCTATAATTCAACCCTATTACTGCACTATAGATACGGATATTACAGAGCAGGTGCGACAAACCAATGGCTATTGTGGTCACGGCTCAGAGTAATAACTAAAGCATAGAGGGAGTCTATAGATTAGAAAAATGGACGCACCGAAATTGTCAAAACGGTCACAGTTGATCTCTTTTTACACGACCAATTTAAAAAGCACAATAGTTGCCTAGTAAACGGTTAACCGTACAAGTATTTGATCTAGCCGTATATTACGTCGTGAATGTCAGTACGTGTGCTGGTTGAGGTGCTGGTCATTTTTTATTAAAAACCAATAGATTTTAGAATATTTTCGTAAAAACGAAAGGTGCAAAGGACTTATCAATAGTCTGTTAACATGGCTTGTTTTGTGATAACGTGTAAATCACATTCATCACGGAAAAAAAACAATGAATTTGTAAGCTTTCATCGGTAAGTGTTTTTTTACATTTTTCGTATAAAATCACCCAAAATATTTGGATGTGATCACTGATAACATACATATTAGATTGATAATGATACCTTCAAACTATCTTCATTACAAATTATGTTGTAATCGCGAATTTATTTTCAAAAATAAATTCGTTAAATTGTGAGGTTATGTTAAGCTAGTAATGTAGGTAATGTAGATACTTTTTATCGATACGATAATTACATGCTAATAAATTGGAGAAGATATCGTTTTCTTTTCGAGCCATTGCAAATTATACGAATTGATCACAATTCTCCTACAACAAATCATGCTGAAAGTCAAGTACGGTATCTTTACAAGCTGTCCATTTAACATTGTGTCAACTTCAAACTGTAGCTGAAAATCAGACAGTAGGTTCTAAAATATATTATTTGTATTGCACTATCGGAGAAAAAATCAAAAGTATATACTTTTTCAGGGTTCTTCAGATGCTATGGAAATAGATGAAAATTAAATGCCAATTCCGATGTCATTCATGAAGAATGAAGAATCGCTGTTGGAAACAAATGAACATGAGTACATTATGATCCATGTGCTCTTTCAGAATACGCCAGAGATATTATAAATTATATAGCAGGGAGTGTTGTGCGATTTTCAATTTATTTTATTTTTTATCCACAATCTGTATAATACAAATAAATAAAATTTTAGTGTCTAAATAACAGCTTTTTACTAAATGCATATGAAAGTATATGATCCATACAACAAAAATACATTTATACATACATACAGATAAATAAAATTGAAGTGTCTGTTTATAATGTCAAAATAACAGCTTTTTACTAAATGCTTAAGAAAGTATATAGTTACGATCCATTACAAAAAAAAACACATTTTTTTTGTCTATCTGTCTGTCTGTCTGTTTGTCCGGAACAAACAGACAGACAGATAGACAAAAAAAAAGTGTTTTTGTTGTAATGGATCGTGAAAGTATAGATGATCCATACTACGAAATTCAATTTTTCGTCCCTCGGGGTCTGTGTGTCTGTTTGTTCCGGCTAATCTCAGAAACGGCTGTACCGATTTTGACGGGACTTCCACTGGAAGATAGCTTATGACATAAGGAGTAAAATAGGCTACATTTGTTTTAGAAACAAACTTAGGGTTTCGCGCAAAAAACGAATACCCATGAAATCTTTTGATAAACCTCGTACTGTTCCCTAAGTTGAGAATACATAATCCAATAAAAAAAATAAAAAAATGATCTCGATCCGATTCCGAGTTTCGGAGAAATGTGTGGACAAAGGAGGATGGCGATGGCGGTCGGCGGTTGGTCGACCCAGACCCGTAGACAGCTCGACGCGGCCACGCGGGTTATGTACACGGCGCGGAGCTCGTCGGCAATCGGATACACCGGAAGTTAGTTTGCCGTAACATAAAGTACGGATGCCAGTGATGGTTCTCGATGTGAATGTGAGTAACCTGGGTGGTTAGCCGCAAATTTGGAGATATTGGTAAGCTGGAACTTTGAACCCCAATATGGGGATTTAACACTGAGTTAAGGAGTAGGATTCATGACTATATACGTAGTCAATTATAAAATGAGGAAACCGTTGCAAACTGAGACAACCGCGGCTGTAGGGGAGGTCTCACTAGTCACGGGCAAGTGTAGTGGAGCTGAGAATGAGCGACGACGGGAGCGTAAACCTCCCTAGCCAGCATGTGACGGTGTGTCGAGCCGGCGCGCACAGATTGACGGCCGGGCTTGCCAGGACGGTGACGGGGGAGAGGGAACAGATAATCGCTAACCCAAATGGGTTCTTTTGCGACCCAAGGTCACGCATTGCGTTGAGTAGGAGCATTGGCAATTTGCTTTTATTAATTAAAGTAACGTTTGTTTAATAAAACCAAATTGCCAATGCTTAAAAGAAGCCTAGAATTAAAGCTCTAACAAATATTTAATGCATTCCACTATATACCTTACAAAACGGCACGTTACAACGTTACATCATCCATGGAATATACGACATGTACATCCAATACATTATATAAATTATCTGTCAAAAATAAATTAATATCGATACCTCTGCACCTCTCTGCACATCACTACCGAGACCAAAAAAGTGGACAGTGGTGGTCCTTATAACTATATACCTGTCCTTTTTTTTCACACGGAATGTGTCATATGTATAAAGAGTATGACTAGACTGAGAAATTTCACCCTCCCTCTATGAGGTAATAACTAAAGCATAGAGGGAGTCTATAGATTAGAGGAATGGACGCACCGAAATTGTCAAAACGGTCACAGTTGTTCTTTTTTACACGACCAATTTAAAAAGCACAATAGTTGCTTAGTAAACGGTTAACCGTACAAGTATTTGATCTAGCCGTATATTACGTCGTGAATGTCAGTACGTGTGCTGGTTGAGGTGCTGGTCATTTTTTATTAAAAACCAATAGATTTTTGAATATTTTTGTAAAAACGAAAGGTGCAAAGGACTTATCAATAGTCTGTTAACATGGCTTGTTTTGTGATAACGTGTAAATCACATTCGTCACGGAAAAAAAACAATGAATTTGTAAGCTTTCATCGGTAAGTGTTTTTTTACATTTTTCGTATAAAATCACCCAAAATATTTGGATGTGATCACTGATAACTTATATATTAGATTGATAATGATACCTTTAAACTATCTTTATTACAAATTATGTTGTGATCGCGAATTTATTTTCAAAAAATAAATTCGTTAAATTGTGAGGTTATGTTAAGCTAGTAATGTAGGTAATGTAGATACTTTTTATCGATACGATAATTACATGCTAATAAATTGGAGAAGATATCGTTTTCTTTTCGAGCCATTGCAAATTATACGAATTGATCACAATTCTCCTACAACAAATCATGCTGAAAGTCAAATACGGTATCTTTACAAGCTGTCCATTTAACATTGTGTCAACTTCAAACTGTAGCTGAAAATCAGACAGTAGGTTCTAAAATATATTATTTGTATTGCACTATCGGAGAAAAAATCAAAAGATATACTTTTGACTTTTTCAGGGTTCTTCAGATGCTATGGAAATAGATGAAAATTAAATGCCAATTTCGATGTCATTGATGAAGAATGAAGAATCGCTGTTGGAAACAAATGAACATGAGTACATTTATGATCCATGTGTTCTTTCAGAATACGCCAGAGATATTATAAATTATATAGCAGGGAGTGTTGTGCGATTTTCAATTTATTTTATTTTTTATCCACAATCTGTATAATACAAATAAATAAAATTGTAGTGTCTAAATAACAGCTTTTTACTAAATGCATATGAAAGTATATGATCCATACAACAAAAATACATTTATACATACATACAAATAAATAAAATTGAAGTGTCTGTTTATAATGTCAAAATAACAGCTTTTTACTAAATGCTTAAAGAAAGTATATAGTTACGATCCATTACAAAAAAAAAAACACTTTTTTTTTGTCTATCTGTCTGTCTTGTTCCGGACAAACAAAGACAGACAGATAGACAAAAAAAAAGTGTTTTTGTTGTAATGGATCGTGAAAGTATAGATGATCCATACTACGAAATTCAATTTTTCGTCCCTCGGGGTCTGTCTGTCTGTTTGTTCCGGCTAATCTCAGAAACGGCTGTACCGATTTTGACGGGAGTTCCACTGGATTTGTTTTAGAAACAAACTTAGGGTTTCGCGCAAAAAACTAATACCCATGAAATCTTTTGATAAACCTCGTACTGTTCCCTAAGTTGAGAATACATAATCCAATAAAAAAATGATCTCGATCCGATTACGAGTTTCGGAGAAATGTGTGGACAAAGGAGGATGGCGATGGCGGTCGGTGGTTGGTCGACCCAGACCCGTAGACAGCTCGACGCGGCCACGCGGGTTATGTACACGGCGCGGAGCTCGTCGTCAATCGGATACACCGGAAGTTAGTTTGCCGTAACATAAAGTACGGATGCCAGTGATGGTTCTCGATGTGAGTAACCTGGGTGGTTAGCCGCAAATTTGGAGATATTGGTAAGCTGGAACTTTGAACCCCAATATGGGGATTTAACACTGAGTTAAGGAGTAGGATTCATGACTATATTATACGTAGTCAATTATAAAATAAGGAAACCGTTGCAAACTGAAACAACCGCGGCTGTAGGGGAGGTCTCACTAGTCACGGGCAAGTGTAGTGGAGCTGAGAATGAGCGACGACGGGAGCGTAAACCTCCCTAGCCAGCATGTGACGGTGTGTCGAGCCGGCGCTCACAGATTGACGGCCGGGCTTGCCAGGACGGTGACGGGGGAGAGGGAACAGATAATCGCTAACCCAAATAGGTTCTTTTGCGACCCAAGGTCACGCATTGCGTTGAGTAGGAGCATTGGCAATTTGCTTTTATTAATTAAAGTAACGTTTGTTTAATAAAACCAACTTGCCAATGCTTAAAAGAAGCCTAGAATTAAAGCTCTAACAAATATTTAATGCATTCCACTATATACCTTACAAAACGGCACGTTACAACGTTACATCATCCATGGAATATACGACATGTACATCCAATACATTATATAAATTATCTGTCACAAAATAAATTAATATCGATACCTCTGCACCTCTCTGCACATCACTACCGAGACCAAAAAAGTGGACAGTGGTGGTCCTTATAACTATATACCTGTCCTTTTTTTTCACACGGAATGTGTCATATGTATAAAGAGTATGACTAGACTGAGAAATTTCACCCTCCCTCTATGCTTTAGTTATTACTCTGAGGGTCACGGCATATAATTTGAGCTCAACTATCTGACAATTGTATGAATATCGTTTTTTAAATGATAATTTCCACAGGTAAATAAAATAGTCCGCGCCACCACTGAAGTTCGACGGAAAGTTCTGAAACTATATTTTTTTAATGCAATTTGATGCAATGACATGGACACTAACGGTGCGTCAAAAAGACTTCAGTGGTGGCGCGGACTCTAGATTAATTTTACAATCAGTAGTTCATCAATACAGTCAGATAACTTTTCGGAAAAATATATTTATTTAATACACACCTCGACACCACCTTTAGATAAAAGTTATCTGAAGATTGAAAAATCTGCCCTAAATAAAGCATTTTTTTATATCAACACAATTCTCTATAAAAAAATGACTCTTGACTCACTGAGGATATAAGCATGGAATTTTTCTTGGACACCGACACTCCTACTCCTGCACCTAGGAGTGCACAAAGAAAGATTTTTTCGAAAATCAACCTGTTAATACTAGAGGGTGTACTTACCGGGTTGATAAAACATGTATTGGTATGGAATATTTAAAATTTTACATCCGAAATCACGGCCGCCATACAATATCTAGCAGATACACAAAGGTTCACCATCCCTGTACGAGGGGAGCATTTTCCTAATGACCTACTTTGAACGCCGGCCAATTAATTACGGCTCGTCTCGATAATACGCGGACATCGGTTACTGATACATAGGTTTAAGTACGAGTAGTTAGACATCTATACAATGTTGCCCATGCGCATGTGACCGCCCGTAATTTTCTGAATATTCATGAAAAAATATCAAAAATAAACTTCAAAAGGTCTATCTATAACATTTTTCATGTTATTCAATTTTTTATTTTTTAATGATTTTCTTTCTGTTTTTTGACACATCTCCGAAGTTTATGGGTCGATTTGGATTCTGTTTATTATTTCCAAAAGCTTATGAGTTATTTTAACAGGTTAATTAAATTTTTTACAAAAAATTATCGACTACGAAAAAAATAACGGAATCGAAGTCATTTTTTCGGTAAAAAATTGTGTATTTATTTTTAAAAAAACTAGTGAAAAATGTTATAGATAGTTCCTTTTGAAGTTTATTTTCGATATTTTTTCATGAATATTCAGAAAATTACGGGCGGTCACATGCGCATGGGCGACCTTATATAAGGTCCCAGACCACCAAAATAAGGACAATGGTAAAAAAAAAATAAAAAAAACGCATTAGATACTTACAAGAAAAATAAATCAGCGAACGAAAATACACTAAAAATTTTGGTTACCCGATGCTATTTATTATTTTTGGTCAAAATAAAATCACTTTTTTTTGCTTGAATATCTAAAATGGGACCTTGTTTATGGTGACTGGTAATTAGTGAATTATCAGCTGTTCCCTACATTTTTGTTCGCAAATCTCGTCAAAATGTATGGAACAGCTGGATATTTTATTCGTGATTTCGGGTTTGGTCCCTTAATAAATTAAGTTGTTCATAATTATGAGTAAAGTCACGTGTTTAAGTATCGGTCATTAATTACCAGTCGCCCTATATAATTTTGTGTCGGACGATATTACGAGACAAAAAAAACAAGTATGTATTAATTACTAGCTTCTGCCCGCGACTTCGTACGCGTGGAAGTCATAAGACACCAGTTGACACCACAATATACTACAGTTTATAAAACTTTCGTATATACTACGTTTGTAATATTTTTCTCAGCTGTTAAAATACACAGAGAGTCAGGACTCGCACAGACACTGTACGTCGCGAGCTCCCGAGTCACCACTCGGGAGCTAGCGACGTACAGTGTCTGTGCGAGAAGCAGCTCGTCCTGAGGTCGACACCCGCAGCCTTCAGCATTTTTTTTTCTTTTGCGTGGGGCATCATCAAATGACTTTTCCCGCGCTGGGCAGAGCGGAAGGGCGTGTCAGACTCTTACTGACTTAAACCCACCCGTGTTACTTCCCTTGCCTGTGCCAGGGGCCACGGTTTCCCCTTAGCAACCCCAGCAGGCACCGGCCCTAGCGGACCCTTTCAGTTTTGCTGACATCTCTTTGAGGCGCACGTGGAACACGACGCGCCGTCGACCCGGGCCTGATCCTTATCGGACGGCGAGCTACCCATTGCTCTCCGTCCGAAGGCCCGCGCCTACGGTGGCCGGAAATCGGCTACCAATTCCCGACGCCCGGGGCGTCTCCTACGGCGGCGGCTTGGGGCGTAAGGATGCGACATTTGTCTGTCTCCTCCGTCGCGAGCATTACTGCTTCGCAGAAGAAGGTGACGGCTTGCCTTGTCCTCTCGCTCCGCACCATGGCCTTTACCAGGGTCGGACGCGAGAGGTCGCTGCCGCCGAGCACCTCCACGGGGACACGGCGGTGCTTCGCCCAAGCCGGGCAGACATCCACCGTATGCTCCACCGTGTCCTCCGGGCGGTCCACACAGTGGTGACACCCGGGCGTTTCCTCCTGCCTTATGCGAAACAGGAACCTCCCGAAACAACCGTGTCCGGTGAGGACCTGCTTCAGGCGGAAGAAGAGGACGCCGTGGCACCTCTCTAGCCACTCCTCAAAGAGGAGACTTATCGTCACAATTGTGGCGTGCCAAAATCTGGGTTGCGACAATCACACACTCCAAGCCGCCATGAGATCCCGCCGGAGCTCTGTTCGCTGTACCGTGATTTCTCGCGGCAGTGGAGCCTTCTGCCTTCAGTGACGGTCCTTGTGACTTATTGATAATTAATCATCGCAAAGCATACGCTCACAGGGAACTGCACGCGCTTAAACTGGTAATAGTGGGGAATTAGTGGTATACGCGGTATATACACTGTCTCACCAATGCCACAACTTATTAGAATTTCCGCCTTGATGTCGTTTCCTTGCAAAGACACGACTTTGAGCCGAATTCCGTTACAAAGCTTTGGCGGAGTTAAGTTCCGAAAGAGCATAATCGGGACACCGACCTTCAGCTGGATTTTCTGCGCCGGAAGTCCAGTTGCCATGAGCGAATTCAGAAATTCTACGGGGTAATGTGTGGCATCGTCTTCCTCCATATCAGCATAAATGGAGGTTTATATCACTTCGCTCCCTACAATTTGCGAGAGAATACCGTGGTTGATCGCTGCTGCTTGATAATTTTTGACGTTAAAATGGAACACGCCCAAGAATTCTTTTGGTACGGAATTCGACTGATGTCTTCGTACACCAGACGAATCGGATCTTCTAAAGTGGGAACTACTCTACTCTACCAAGAGTCTCTGGTAGGGCCACCTGGCCACACTCCTCTGTTATAGTGCCTTCACCAACTTTTAGAAGAACATAGGAGAATTCTTGAGCATGTGGATTCCCGCCAAGCCGAACTCGCATGTTGATGGTCAAGCGCAGTCTTAGAACTCTTGACCATAGAGTTGACCTTTTCAACAAAGCATTCACCTCATCAGACAGAACTGTGGCATCACCCATAATGGCTTGGTTCCTGCGGATTTCCTGCAGGTTGCTGTCTCATTTGCCATAATGCTTTCATCCCATACGATGAAGCGCTAACCCAAAGCACGCATCCCTTGTTACTGTTGCGTGACACCCCACAAACAGCGTTTCGTTGTTCTCTAAATTGATGGGAATCTTAAACATGAATGGCGCGCGCTGTTTTCTCACCAGAAAGCAGTGTGGCAGCGATTCCAGAACATATTGGCGATTACACACAGATTTTAAAATTGCTAGGACAAATCTGCTGTCAAAATCTGTGTGTAAAGTCAAAAATTAAGCTAGTTTTTTTTTGTGCTGGTCATGGCCTTCTCGAAGTCTTTCCAGGTAGGTACCTACTCTTTTCACATGGGCCGTCTCAATAAAGAATCTTAAGCAACGCTGTCACAGCAGACCAAGCAAGGAATTAATACCTATGTACTATACATATATATAAACACCAGGTATAGTTAATTTATTTAGCAAAAGTCCTGTCTTGTCGCCGTTATAACGTTAATCATAAGGTTTAAATTGCAATAACTAACAGGACTTCGTGAAATGGTTTAAGCAAACTGTAAACGGCGAACGTTTTTCGGCTTTTTTCAATATTTTTCGGCTTAATGTTATCGTTGATACCAAAAGATGCATATTTTGCCATATTGAACTACTTTACAATATGCTTTTAAAAGTAAATAGCGCTAAAAATATTGTGTTTTTTTACATTCGGTTTATTCTATAATCCGTAAAAATCATTTTATTCTTATAGTTTTTGGCACTAAAATGATCAGAAGACAACCTTGAATGTTTTGTGACTGTAAAGTGCTTGTGACGTAGCAGTTTCCCATAGATTACGAAGTTTTCCTTTTTTAGTGAATTTAATACATTCTACAAACATAAAAAAAAAAAAAAAAAACATAATAAAAAAAAAAAAAGTATTACAAAATGTAAAAAAGAAAATCACAAAAAAAAATAATAGATGGGATTCGAACTAACAAATTCGGGATTGCAAAGCAACCGTCTAACCGCTTAGCTATTTGCTTACTTGACACTTAGTTAAAATAGCCGTTCCTATATATTTCATGATTGACTGCTTAGTTCCATAAAGGTATAGCGTGATGATAATCATTTAAAAAGTTAAATCGGTAACTAAACTATCTACAATATGCAAACCTTTTGGCGCATCTTTTTACAATTTGCGGAAAAAAATACGAACATAATGTAATATTGCTCACCCCCCTTAGCAAATAGCGTGATAGTTTATACCCTACCATTTGACCAGACTTATAGGGAATATCTATGCAAAATTTCAACAGAATCTGTCCAGTAGTATTTGCGTGATGCTGGAACATACATACAGACAAACAGACAAACAGACAAAAATTCTAAAAACTATATTTTCGGCATTAGAATCGATCCCAGACCTCGTAGCAATTACTTTTTTTCAAAAATATTCAATGTACAGTTTTGACTTCGCTACGATTTTATTATATGTATAGATAGAGCAGTTATCATTTTATTTTATTATTTACTTATATATTTCCTATAAGCCTCCTGAAATTTGACAAGGATGCAAAACAGCACCTTGTATAGTAGGATTTGCAACCCTATCAAATACAGGCAGCCTGGAGCGGAGAGGAGAGGAGAGGAGCGGAGATGTGTCAATATAAACCAATAGAATCTAAACGCCGTTCCAGAGGTGCTATTGGAACATCTCCGCTCCTCTCCTCTCCTCTCCGCTCCGGTGGACAGGCAAACTTATAGGGATGATGCCAGGGTCAAAAAAAAGAAATTCTATTTAGTCCGTCAGCGAGATAAACAAAAAATATAAGACGCGTATTTTTTTCTTTATCATAATATATATCCCTCTCACAGAAAAAGGAGGCCCATGTCCCAGCAGTGTGAAGTTAAACTCATGGCTCCATCTGCCTAGAAATTTCGGAACAAAACCTTCGTTTTATTTCCTGCCATCTTTTGAATGTAACGCGAAAACATTTTTCCGCTTCGTTGGCAATCGGGACATGTATTTTGGTCGACGTTCAGTAATAACAAGCTTCGCGTATCAAGGTAGATGTCGCTGTTATCTACTATAACGAGTGTGAAACGACGCTTAGAAGAGCGATGGCCGTACTTAACGGCCGCAGTGACGGCTGTCACATGAAAACGATGACAGTAACAAAGATTTAAATCATTAGATTTGCCTTACCGATTCAAAAGATAGAGATAAAGCCGCGTTTCGGTTTCTTTTTGACACCTCTCTCTGACACACCATGACGCAGTGACATGACTCAATTATTATGGAAACGCTATTTAATAATGTGCGACCTCACTCTTCTCAGTATGGACCCTTTTTAGCGTGACGGTACGGTGAGGGCAAATCAAAATCCAGCCAATCAAAAGCCATCCAAAGCGATTTAAATCTTAACCGCTAAAGACTCGCGACGCCAGCGCCACGCGCGTGCGAAACTCCAGCGGGGCCCGCTGAACTACCCACCGGCGCAGCGGAGATAAGAGCTCGCTAACATAAACAAATACTGAGATCTTTTTGTTACGTTAATAGTCTTATCGTTAATGGTTTTGGGTTCCTGATTAGACAAAGGATTTTTTATAATACTTAGAATCTTTGTAAGCGAACGCTAGTATTGATAAATAAACATTCTTATCAGATTCTTATAAGAAATTCCTTTGTTCACTGTTTTGATTATTTATAATAAAACTACTGGTTCGATTCACATGAAACTTCGCAGGATACATTATGAATACATATACTATCGGTCAAAACCATTTTTTACGAACAAACACAATAAATAAAAACACCAATAATTAAAAAAGTTCAATAATAGGTATCCGTATCATTACGTAACATTACTTAGTTGATAAAAAATATTGAACTCCTATTTTTTTCTGAAAAATGGCATATATAGTATGCAATAACTAATAAATAATATAAAATAAATGACTTACCAGCGATTACATGCACAAAACACACACAAAACTCAAAATTTCACATCAACACATTTTTTCACTACCGAGTTTGTTTACATTTTTTGATGGGTCCGTAATAGGTAATTACGATGTTATTTTGTGAAAATTTTATCTATATACGATGACGACACTACTTAATTATTGAAATAACACCATTTCCCGTCGATTTACACTTAAAAAACAATAGAAAATGAATAAATAGAACGCGGAGTGCAGTGCACGGCACGCATGCGCGGACGCCATTTTGCCGTACCAAAAATGTTCAATTTTTACTTTTTTTTAGAGTTGTTTCTGCATATTTTGACGTTTTAGTCGATTTATTTGACAGGTATATTATCCTACCATAAATTAAAGCCAAGAACAGACTAGATCTGCCCATACATAGAGTAAAATCGGCCGTTGCATCGATGCCTATACACTGACGCAGTACTGCCTCGTCGGGGCTTTACGGTTTTGGGTGCGCGTGACAGATCTGTCGTCGCGAGTCTTTATCGGTGGCAGCGGAGTTTGGCTTCACGGTGTCAAAAACGCTCTCTAAGAAAACGCACCATCTTATGGTACCTAAATTTTACATCTGAAATCGCGGCCGCCCATAGTAATAGTAGAGCTACATAGGGAATTCATTAAATAAATGTGTAGATTGTAAACTTGATGTTTATTGGGAATCAACATGAAATAAATATAGACACTGCATACCAATATTCTTAACAAAATTACACGGGTTACAAACTTATAACGGATATACGAAAAATTATGTGATTTATTTACAAACATACCCCATTAGGCAACTATGAGCACAGCCATTGGCCGAACAGACCAGCAACCTGATTGCGTAACACACTATCAATATCAATCTGAATGATTTTGAAGGATATTGTTAAACCAACGCTTCATATTTGCGCAACGTAAATAACGCAATGAATATTGTTGAACTGTCAAAATTAAACCCATTGCTACTGATAGTGTGTTACGCAATTACCCCGCAGAGGGAGCAGTTTCATATTTTTTGCGTTCGCATTCCAGTCTCAGTCGCAATTTCGTATGTCAAAATATCTCTAATTTTCCTAAATTGACAAGATTTTGACAGTCTCATCTCAGCGATAATTATCGCTGAGATGAGACTGCGACTAGATTTTGAACGTTTTTAATTACGTGAATTGGCCAGCAGGTTAAGAGCGTTCAGACGTTCATCCAAAAAGTTGGCAACTAAGCTGTCAAATATTACCTGTTTTGATTAATTCGTCAATATTACTGTATGAAAATATGAAATATGGCTAACTAGTGAACTAGAACATCAATAATGAATTGCAATTATAACACCGAATTTGATGTTGTAACCGTTTTAAGTGTAGGTAAGTATGTAAAAAAGGCATTTGGAAAGTTTTCAAATGCTTTTATTACATCTAAAACGAAATATTCGGTCACGATATTAATTATTGCATTTCATAATCAATATTTTAGTTGACTAGTTAGGTATATTTCTTATTTCCATCCAGTAATATTGCTAAATTAATCAAAACAGCGAAATATTTGACAGTTATTTGCGACGTTGCCCACTTTCAGTATAAACGCTCTTAAAGGCGTGATAGACGTGCGAGCAAGTAGGTACGTGTTGTTAAGGGTCGGCGACCTATCTCGAGTGTCATATTAAGTACGCGTACTTTAAAACCGCTGAGTAAGTTCGTCGGCGAGGTTTGAAATTTTCGTAGTTAGTTAGCTCGTAGTTTCGTACGTCTTTCATCGCCTAGAGTCGCTGGCCGCCATTTTGTTTCGACATTTGTGTAATGTTTGTATCATTTGGTTCAGAAAATTCGACAACATTGCGATACAGTTTGTGCAAGCTTCACCGATGGCGAGCCGAGTAAGTTCATGAACTTTAAAACCACGTACTTTAAGGTCGCACGTCTATCACCCACTTTAAACTATAGGTAGGTAGAAACAAAATGCGCATCACGCACCTGGCCGCAACGACCGTCATCCGACCAGTTTCGGCCAACGTTGTGTAGGTACCCTACTTTAGTGTGAACGTTGGCCATCTTAGTCAAAGCGCGAGTCACATATAAGCCCTTTTCTTAAAACCCGAAGTGCCTAATTATTTTTTGTAAACAATCGCTTCTGTATAAAAAATTTGGCAATTCAATGTACACAATGGCACACAGTGGAATTAAAACTGGAATTAGTTGTATTAAATATAAAAATACAATCGAAAAAAAAATAGTAAACTCCTAAGCGAAACATTGCTGCTACGCCCATTCCGCTTCCGTTGTATCTACTTGGGTCCCAACATGTTCTCAGGTCTGACCCAGTCGTCGAACTGTTCTGCAGTAAGGATATTCAGTTTGATGGCAGTGTCTTTTAGGTTGCCTCCCTCTTTGTGGGCCGTCTTCGCAATTAGGGCAGCCTGAAACATACAACAGCAAATGAAATATTTAGCTTTTATTTCAGTTTAGCTCCGCTTCTTCTTTGATGAGGTTAAAATATCAGCCAGTTGCTAACTGTCCAGCATAGGCATTCAGAACCATCGATACGCTTCCGTTGCGAATCCAACATCAATCAATAAAATCGAAGGAGTCCTGACAATTCTGTTCACATAATTCGATAACCCGAAAATTTTGCAAGTTTAAATAAAATAGACGACCGCTATTCTTCTGACAGCTATTTGCTGTCGGGGATAGCAAATAGCTGTAAAGCCGCCCTCCGACGGTGCGCCATATCGCGGACGCACGCGCACGACGCACCGTGGGAAACCTAGCGTGCGTGGTAGCGCAGACGCGCGTTGTACGCGTGCGTGGCGGTGCGTCCTCGTGCGGGCTGGTGCGCGTCCGTGATATGGCGCACCGTGGGAGTTGGCTTTCAGAAGAATAGCGGTCGTCTATGTAATAACGGTAAGCGGCAAGCCAAATTAAGTATCGAAAATTTTATTTTCGCCACGATAAACTGTCGAAAGCTATTCAGAATAGCTATGAAGGCCGGACTTAGATTTAAGTATCGCCCGTTCGCCTCCCAAGGAGGCTTTAGTTTTAATGCTTGGAAAGGTGTTATAAGTTTAACGTGTGTATCTGTGTATCTGTGTGTCTGTGTATCTGTCTGTGGCATCGTAGCTCCCAAACGGTTGAACCGATTTAGTTTATTTTTGTTTTGTTTGAAAGGTGACTTGATCGGGAGTGTTCTTAGGTATGATTCAAGAAAATCTATTCAGCCGTTTGAAGATTATCAGGTCTTTTCTAATTGATGAATGGATTTGAGCATCTTCCACAGGTCTGATTGAGTCTAAATTTGGTAATCTGTTACTTCAATGGTATTAGAATAACATAGTAACCTTGAACTGATGCTGCAGCATTACCTGGTACTTGCAGGATACCCAACTCCTCACCAACTTACAGCAGTGGTATCGTGTTTGGGCTCATTGGAATGGTCTCAATAAATAGGTTATAGATATATATTTATCAGGGTGTGATATGAAGAAAAAATAAATCAGGGTTAATTAGTAACTAACTTGACTGTAGGAAAAATACGCACAGTTGCGCAGATTTATGCGAGGCACGTATCGATCGTAGCGTATGTACTAGTAATTAGTATACAATAAAGTTTAAAAAGCAGGAAATAAAAGTTAAATTAAAAATTTAAAAAACCCCCGACACAAACAAAATCCTTTAAAAAGTTACAAAATAAAATATGATACTGGCCCTTTATGTTTAATATAATTTGTAGTTAATATTTTGTCGTCGCATCGGGGGTCGGCATGCTATTGTAGAAAAGATATTTTCATTCGTCGACCCCCGATGCGACGACAAAATATTAACTACAAATTATATTAAACATAAAGGGCCAGTATAATATTTTATTTTGTAACTTTTTTAGGATTTTGTTTGTGTCGGGGGTTTTTTAAATTTTAAATTTAACTTTTTAGAAAAGTACCTACTCGTTTGTAGAGCAAGAAAACGATCTATAAGGAATCAGTTAAATCGCTTCTCTCAAAATGTTTCAAAACGTGTGTAAAAAACGTAAATTCTCTTGCTACATTCACTTGGACAAAAAGGCTACCTACTTCTTCTTCTCGTAAGGTTAGTGACTAACCTGATGTCACAGTTTTGCCCTTAACTTGACTTCACATGCTGTCGAGAAATATCTCTCAGGCATGCGTCCTCACGATGTTTTCCTTCACCGTTTTTGAAGCAAGTGATAATTATACAATACGCACATGAATCCGAAAATACTGTAGATCGCTTTAGTTTAAACAATTACGTTTTTGAGAATATTTAATTCCTCCTAATAATTTACTCATTTTAAAATATCAGTAACCGTACCTACATTCGAATGACTTCCACGTTTATCGTCGATACTTAATATACATATTATTATATACGTCTTGGCGCACTCTCAGGGCAGTGCCCCGCCTCCTCGTTGACTGGCTGATACCACAATAGAGGTATGCGCTATTATCGTATAGTTCGTAAAGGTTAAAAATGTTCTCACCTTATCGTATCCGATATGCGGGTTGAGCGCTGTGACCAACATCAGCGACTCGTTCATGAGTTTTTCTATAATCACAGTGTTAGCTTTGATGCCGACCGCACAGTTCTTGTTGAACGCCTGGCAGCCATCACCTGGAAAGATTACAAGTTATTTACATTCATATACCTAAGCGCCTTACTGAACCTACGTAAGGAGGATGAGCTATATAAAGTAACCCGCGAAATTAAAATTTTCTTACGTGTTTGCAATTTACAGGTCAGTGTCAGGTTGTATATCGATTAAAAATTTATTTGCGACTGTAACAAACATGGCTTTATAGAATTAGAATCAGCAATACAACTCCGTAAGTATGTAAGCATAATCCTCAAATGTCATGATTTCGTGAAATAGTTATTCAATAGGATTACATGAACTAAGAGGGTTGTATTGGTGATTTTAATGATTATAGTTCTATAAATAAACATTTTATACGGTCGCGAATTATATTTAGATCAACATACAACCTGATACTGACCTGCATTTGCAAAAAGCGTAAGAAGGTTTGAATTTCGCGGGCTACCCTGACGCTTTCGATAATCAAAAATCATGAAAATCCGTAAAAAAAAGTAAAGACTTTTAAGAACATTCCAATCTTACCGATTAGTTTAATCGATTGCAGTACGTTGGCGACCATCATGGGCTTGAACACGTTAAGCTCGAAGTGCCCGTTGGAGCCGCCCACGGTCACGGCCACGTGGTTGCCCATCACCTGCGCCGCGATCATAGTCAGCGACTCGCACTGTGTGGGATTTACCTTACCTGGAATATTGTAAACCTAATATTAGCACAAACAGATCAGTCACCAAAAATCCACCGCCGAGCGCAAATACGTTTATTCGCGGTAAAGAAAAAACAAAACAAAAAAAGAACAAGTTAGGGACCATACGCGTCACATCCAGGCAAAACGGCCAGCGCTCAGCATAATGCTGCGACCCCATGCGAGACCGAGCACCAGCGCTGATTTTCAGCAACAGCTGCCGGCGTTGACGTTATGACGTCGACCGGTGCAGTATAAAATAAGATATAATAAAAATAAAATAAGTATACAATATCTACATGTTTATAAAAAATATAATATTTATTAAAATGGCAACATTCCGTTCAGTTGGCATCGACTCGTATGCCACCGGGTCCGGCTTAGAATGATCTGTGCGCGCAGCTGTCAGAAAACTATCTATATGACGTTTTGATTGACATCTGGTTACCTAACGAAAGAATAATCAGAGGAAAGGATCTCACCAGGCATGATAGATGATCCAGGCTCGTTCTCTGGCAGCATCAGCTCACCCAGACCACACCTAGGTCCGGAAGCCAGCAGGCGAATGTCGTTAATAATCTTCATCAAGGAACATGCGATAACGTTCAGCGCTCCTGACACCTCCACCATAACGTCGTGGGCGGCCAATGCTTCAAACTTATTTGGCGCTGTCTCAAAGGGAATACCTGCAAAAATATTTTTTTTTGACGATAGAACTTTTCGTAGGTGAATTGCCTGTACCAAACAATATGATATTATATAGGCGGAATTCGCTAAGATAGCCCGCAAAATTCATAATCAATGAACCAACAAAATTTTCATTTTTTATCTTACTCCATTCGCCTTAAGAGTTATTTTAACATAATACAACATGCTTCCATTTCACTGATTGAGGCAATCCAATATTCCATTTCACTGATTGAGGCAATCTAATTTAAATCTAGGGAACAGAAATCAAATGATTAGTTACTAACCGGTGATATTTGCGATTTCCGCAGCGCATTTCTCTGCGAAGCCGATGCTCGTGTTAAGACCTGTGCCCACGGCCGTGCCGCCCAGCGCCAGGTAGTGCAGGCGCGGCAGCGTGGCGCAGATGCGCTCGATGCCGTACGTCAGCTGCGTCTCGTAACCGCTGAACTCCTGCCCCAGCGTTAGAGGCACAGCATCCATTAAATGCGTTCTGAAGAGTAAAAAAAAACAACGGGCTGCACTCCGGGTTGCCGGCAGAAGTGAAAACTTGAACATTAACGTTGTGCATTTTTGAATATTTTGGAATGTTTAGGGAATAATTTCGCACGAATTGCTTTATTTATAAAAGTAGGTACTATCATTTATGTGGTTAAATCCAATATTCATTAGTAGTAGTAGTATATTTATTTATTTTCAAAATATAGTTTAACAAAAATAAACAATTTATTTAAACGATATTACAATTTATTTATATGATTTTAGCTTGTAACATTATGATTATTAAGTATGTAACCTATTATGGAGTTTTTTCTCTGAAATTAATAAATAATAAATAAAAAAATAAAAATAAACTCTTTTTATGAAGTATGTTTTGACTGCTTTTTTTTAAGAAAGGAGTTAGAAGATTTTTGTATGGAGGGTGGCCCTAACGTGATGCCGCCATTTTGTTTTTTTTTTAGAATCGCGGTGAAAATCGAAAGTTATATATTTAGATAGAGGATACTTATACAAACAAAAAATGTCATATGACATAATATCCTAAAGCGTCAGGTTTCGGAGTTATTCACCGAAATATAAGTCGAAAACTGGACCCTGAAACAAGGATTTTTTTATTTTTTTTTCCTTCAGGTAAGTATATTGAACTATGAAAACATAATTGCATCATGTATAGGTAATATTTTAGTTAAGAGCGAAAGAGACAAAAATATATGTATACCCTCCGCCGAATGAGGACGTGTGGTATATAGTATAAGTATTATAATAATATGGTGCGTGGCATGGGCGTGACACCAAGAAAATCTTATTCAGCCTCCCGCTGCCTTCTTGGATGATATTATTTATACCGAATATGATTAAAAAATCTTATGTTTTATCCACTAGGTGTATTCAATTAATTCATGTGTAAATAACTTAATCACCATGAAGTAACTACAACATAAATAAATAAATCCGTTATAAAAATTGTTATTTTTATCTTTGAATATCTCAGAAACGTGACGCTTTATGATGGTATTGTATATGAACTTTTATGTTTGTATAAGTGTCCCCTATCCAAATATATGACATTTATTGTGCACCTCGATTTTGAAAAAAAAACAAAATGGTGGCTGATTTTAGGGCCAAAATCTTCAAACCCCTTTACCCATATTGATGGGTATCAATATGGGTAAAATTTCTTAAGGTGGAACTAGTCGCGGGCTCGAACTCAATGGTGGGCATGGCCAAAAACCACGCTGTCTTACCTGGCATCGTGTCCGACAGAGAAAGTATCAGTGATGAGCAGTTAGAAGCTGGTCACACGCATAAAAACACCGTACCGACCAATTTTAGTAAAACGAGCGCGTCAAAAATTACGAAAAGGCCTTTGGAAAAAAGGTTTTTCTGAAAAAACCACTGCATAAATCAATTACAAATAAAATTTATTGAAATCTTCGATAATTTTTCTGTGTCGGTACGGATTTTGTTTTCGAGATTTCACACTTCTTATATTACTTATTTACGCCCAAAGTTGCGTTAAAATTAGCAAGAAAAACGAATCTTTGTTGGCTTATAACTTTTTAATGGCTTTTTATTTTACTATTCTGCTTCCGTACAGACAAAATAATAATGAGACCTAACGATATCATGTTAAACTTTGAATTTACAATGTCAAACAGTGGAGTAAAACCCCTCCGAAGTTTGTATGGAAAAAATATCAAATTGTTTCACCTTAACTATCCTTATCAGCAATCTTTACGTAATGTCAAAGACTATTTATTTTGATATTTACTTTGTCGGTTGCTAGGCATCGGATCTTACGGTCACGTGTCCTGACGCGAGTTTACCATTTTTACCCATCCAAAAGAAAGTGTACAACGCCACTAAAGAAGTTTTCACTTTAAAAAATACAAATGTCACCACCTGACAGCTTACAGCAGAACAGGAATCACAATAATCTACATAGCATTAACCAACCTGCCGATCTTGATGATCTTACTGAACTCCTTGGCCTTGGCGCCCAAGGTATCTCTGAGTGCAACGAGGCCAGGCATGAGCCTGTCTCTTAGCTCCATGGCTACAGCAATGTGCATGGCTGTAGGAAATGTGTCGTTGGAGCTCTGGGATTTGTTCACGTGGTCATTGGGGTGAACGGGGCTTTTGCTGCCCAACTTCCCGCCCAAGATTTGGATGGCGCGGTTTGAAATCACCTGAAAATAAAATCTTGTTTATTAAGGGCCTTTAATAACCGACTTTTAACGATTTTATAGTGAAGATCACGCCTAAACGAGTAGTGTAAAACTTCGTGCAGACAAGCGCGACGACGCGACACCGTTTATTGTTATACCGTGAAGTTTTCTTAGAAATTGTATTCGAGTCGCGTCGCGCTGGTCTGCACGAGCCTTTATTGATTTAGGAAAAAAATATGTTAAAATAGAGCATTTTCTTAATAACATAATATACGAATATTTTATTTAGATTATATTTATATTACATAATGTAGAGAAATTAATTTGTAAAGTGTTGTCTAACGCGGATAAAAAACTGAGAATTACGCAAGCGTATTTTTCTGAAACCTTCACCATTTTAAGGATAGTTAAAATTTTAATCTTTTAGTACTTATAAGTTCTCACTGCGATAGGTAGATACGATAGGGCTACGTTACCTCATTTGCGTTCATGTTGGACTGTGTACCCGATCCAGTCTGCCAGATGACGAGAGGGAAGTGTCCCTCTCTGTACAACTTTCCGGAAATGACGTCATCGGCCGCTTCCATAATAGCTTGGGCTGTAACACAATTGTAGATAATTATGTAAATTAGTTACAAGCCGTAACTATCGTATAATTATATTCTAGTAATTTAGTAACTAGGTAATAAGCTGGTGGTTTTATCGCCACAGTGTTTAAGTTAACTTTCGAAGCAGTGGCCCCAGAATCTTACTTAGCAAGTTTGAAACGTTTTTAGGGTTCCGTACCAAAATGGTAAAAAAGAACCCTTATGGTGCGACTCAGTCTGTTTATCCAACTGTCTGTCACAGCTGAATATCTCAAGAACTACTAATGCTATCAACTTGTTTGTAATAGTTTTAGATGACGTTTGCCAACTATTTTGCAAATTAGAAAGAAATAAAAAAAAATATAATTTTGTTTCCAACAGGGACTGAACGGGGGTCTTAAAAATCGAAATGAGGCTAAATAGCGCTATTTTCACATTCTCAAACAAGTTTCTTTTTTTAGGCCGCATAGTTTTCGAATTCATTAGTTCCACTATCGGTCAAGAGATGGCGCTGACCCAAAATAGCAATATTCTACACAGCAGTGTTGAAATTATCTCTGACTAATATAGGCCTCGCCGATTTAAAAACATTTCACGGTTCACAAGGTACGGAAACCTCGGTGCGCGAGTCCGGCTCGTACTTGACCGGTTTTTTTAAACTTAAGTACGATTCTGGACCGACTGCCGATAGGTACGAGTAGGTATGGAAATATCCTCGTATAATGATCGCTACAATTAATACGAAGTCAGTGTGATATAAATCTATCCGTCCAGAAATCAGACACGTTCAAATGCTCACCGATTTTCTTGTCAAGACCGAATTCCATGTTCACTTTGGCGGCAGCCCTCTTTATGATGCCAAAGGCGATAATGACAGGATACTAGAAAGAGTAAATGTATAGCTTAAAAAATTATAATAGGTAAGTATTAATAGGAATTATGCGAAAATCTGATAGTGGTTTTACTTTCTTCTTATCATTTTGATTGTATGCTTGACTGTTTCAGAATATCAATAAATGAACATTACAAATTATGGAGCCTCTTCTTAAGTTATACTTTTATCATTTAAAACTTGTTGTCCTGCAATTTTTTTTTGGAAATTTGACCTTCAATATCTCCGTAACCACAAGGTTCCCAGGTCTTCGTCTTTTCATACTTCAGTTCACATCGCGTACTAAGCGAAACGAAAACAGAAGTATGAAAAGACGCGGAGGAAAGTTAGACGAACTTGCTTCGATTCGCTTTGTTCTCAGTGTGGCCTGCGCTTTTTTTTTTGGTGCCTCTACCAAAAATAAATAATTTTGATATTTGATATTTATTTATTTCATTAACAATTTTTACATTGTGTCGAAAAGTATTAATTATAAACTAACACAATATACAAACACAAAATAACACAAGATAAAGACATACAAATAAAATTTACAAAATAAAATGAACAAAAATACATAATTTAAATTATTCAAAATTTTATATTAGAATTCAGCGGATTTAAAAAAAATTGATAAAAACATTAAATTTAAAATTTACACCAAAAATGTCAAGAAAAGAGGAAGAAAAAAAAAAAGATATACATTATCTTACCGATACAAATGTCAAAAAATTACATATTATGTCAAAAAAAATCAAATATAAGAAAAAAAGGTTAACAATCATGACAGTTCCCCAGACACAGTCCCTACACATCACTGAGAAACTCATTAAGTGTATAATAGCACTTTTCCAGCAGAAATGACTTTAACTGGTTTTTAAACTGATTTATATTATATATGGATTTTAATTCTACTGGTAGTTTATTATACAGTTTAATTGACTGATAGCTTGCAGCATGACTAACAACTTTCAAATGCGGTTGTATTTTATATTGTAAATCTTTACGCCTTGTAGCTTCCCGTTTATTTCTTTCCTCAAGTGTTTCGAAATTGTGTAGCTTTTTCATGAGGTCTGTGAGTAGAACTAAAATATACAAGCAAGGCACCGTTAATATTTGCAGTTCTTTAAAGTACTCCTTACACGATTCCCACTGTGGAATTCTAACCATGGTTCTTATGGCCCTTTTTTGGATAACAAAAGCAGTATTCAAATTGTACGCGTAGCTACCTCCCCAAAGAGCGATACTGTATCTCAGCTTTGACTCAACAAGCGAGTAATATACTATTTTTAATTGTTTAATAGAAATCTCATCTCGAAGGCTTCGAAGGGCATAGCAAGCTGAACTAATTGAACTTTCTATGGCTGTCAGTTCCTTTTTCCAGTTTAGGCTTTCGTCGATATAAATACCTAAAAATTTCACGCTGTCTACTAATATTATTTTATTATTATTCAAAGTTATGTCAATTGAATCTTTGTTTCTCGCTGTAGTTCTAAATAACATGGCATTCGTTTTATTTGTATTTAAGTTGAGATTGTTGATGGTAAACCAAGAATGAAAGAGAGCCAGAGCCTTATTAACCTTACTTCTTAGAGTTTCTATATCTTCTGCGGCTATAATAGCATTCGTATCATCAGCAAAAAGAACAAGTTCTGTATCAACATGTGTTAGCATATACTTAATTAGATCATTAATAAACAAGATGAAGAAGATTGGTCCTAATATTGAACCTTGTGGAACTCCTTGTCTAATTAATTTTAGACCCGATTTGTACACTTTTTCACATTTTTCTTCTTCCACTTTAATTTCTACATATTGCTTTCGATTTTCTAAGTATGATTCAAAAAGACTTAAAACCGGTCCTCTAACACCATAATGCTCCATTTTTGCTAATAGTAGCTTATGATTAACTGTGTCAAAAGCAGAGCTTAGATCCAGGAATAACCCTACGACTTTTAATTTCTCATTAATTCCGTTAACTACCTCCTCCATTAACGTATTAATTGCGTCATTTGTTCCCACATTTTTCTGATAACCGAATTGTCTACAATTAAGAATTTTGTTACGATTTAAATGTCTTAGAAGCCTTATTTTAAGTATTTTCTCAAAAATTTTAGAAATTATAGGTAATAAAGAAATCGGCCTATAATTATTGGGATCTGATTTGCACCCTTTTTTATATATTGGTAAGACTCTTGCTATCTTAAGTTGTTCGGGAAACATACTCATGTTTATGCACGTATTTATGAGATGCGCCAGAGGTTCTGCCAATAAGTCAATATGATCTTTAATTATCCGTATTGGTATATCATCATGACCAGAAGATTTCTTGTTAGCCATTGCATTGACAATTTTATTAATTTCACAAGCAGTTACTCGTTCGCAGGACATTTCTACATCCACTCTATTTACACTATCTTGCAAACTTTGTATGGCCTGTTCAAAAGTATTAAAATCGCGAACTATCTCGGCTTTGTCAAACGTATTCGAAAAAATGTCAACTATCTCCTGGGGATTTGATATAATTTTATTATTAATTTTAAGAAGTATGTCCTTATTACTTTCACGTTTTGATTTTATGTCCCTATGCCTATTTATAACCTGCCATATTGCTTTTGAAGATTCATTTGCTTTTTCAAGTTCTTTCCTGACCGATATGCGTCTGGCTTTTTTTAAGACTAGTCTATATATTCTAATATATGTTTTTGTATACGTCCTAATTTTATCACTGCAAGTCACCTTATTTATGTTTTGAAGAATGAATCGCTTCATTTTACTAGATACCTTTATTCCTTTTGTAATCCAGGATGATTTAAGTAATCTTTTAAAATAAACTTTACGTTTCTTTTTTTTAAAGCTGCTGCGGAATATTTCTCCAATTTTCTTTAAAAAGCCATTTATTCCTTCTTCCATCCAACTGATATTCATTATACGTTGTCTAAAACTATTTGAATTTCTGTCACTAAACTGCCTAGTCTCTATATTTAAAAACTCTTGTTCGCCATTTGACATTAATTTTTCAGTTTTTAAGCTATAAAATAACGCTGCGTGTCCGTCAGCCAAGCAATTATGATCAACAAACTGTTCGTTCATTAAATCATCTGGTAGATTCGTCAAAAAGTTATCCAAACAGGATTGCGCGTTATTTCGCTTGTAAGTCACTTCGTTAATAATTGGTCTAAAATTATAAGATGTCAGTAATGTCAAGAAATTTAAAGATTTTTTGTCGGTTTTAAGTAAGTCAATGTTGAAGTCTCCGCAGATAATGCATTTTTTACTGAAAAAGTGTTCCAGTAATTGTTCTAACTTAGATAAAAATGTTTCATAGTTCTGATCAACTGGATTTCTATAACAGCAGAAGATGTAGATGTTTGTGCTAGCATCTTTAACACCACAAATTTCAAAGCTTTCAATTTTATATAATTTTTGACAAAAAGGCACCTCTTCACAAACGATATCATTTCTCGCCATTATTAGGCTACCACCCCTTTTTTTATTTTTTCGTGCAGTAAACGACACCATTTTATAATTGTTAATGTTAAATATAGAAGCCGACTCCACGGTCAAGAAATGTTCCGTAATACACACATACAAATTGTTTAGTTGAAGTTCCTGTAGGTACAGCTCTAACTCATTTTTTTTGTTACTTATGCCACATAAGTTCTGTTTTATGGGGTTATGTGGCTAAGCGAGCGTGCCCCTTATGCCATTGCCTGGAGGCTTTCATTTAGGTAGGTATTAAGTTATAATTTAAGTAATTTTTTTGGTTGAGTATAGTTTTCAATGTTTTTGTATTTGTATATTGGTGTGTGCTAGCTGACATTTATAGCCTATAATTTTTGTTTTTAATGTTTTGTGTTCTTTTGTTTTGTAATGTTTATTACTTTGCATGAGGGCTAAGTTACAACCAACTGTTTGTTCCTTTTGCTGTGTTGTTGTATATTGTTTAATAAGCATAGAGAGCAGAAAGAAGTAATAATAAAATAAAACAACAACATGAATGTGTGACAAAGATATTTTTATTGCGTCACAACAGGGCATCGTAGGTCAATCTTTACATCAGTAAGTTAGTGTAGTAGGCTAATACAAACAGAAGAATATTATTGTGTTTACGTCATTCTTATTTTAGATAACGCAGTTAGCAACTGGATTGTTGCAGCCAAAGCCACGTTATTTGGAAAATTGTCATGTCGAATTTATTTAATCACGCAATAATACTGAAGACTTTGCTGAGTAAAGTAACTGTCTCATTCGAAATTAAGTTGAAATTTGGTAGGTGTAGGTACACATAATAATATGATTTTCTGTGAGCGAAATACGGACGTGTAACCTAAATTAATTAATTTTGAACATGGGGGTCACTTTTAGGAAGCAAGAAAATTCAAATAATAAGATTTGCGAACTGTAACGTGTGAGTGTGACAAATCAAATGGATGTAACTGTGTAGGTAAATTATTGTTTTTTTTTTGTATTTTATTTCAATACAGTAAAAGTTATTACTAAAATAAGTTCGCTGCGGACTCAGAGACCGTGCGCTACTGCTGGAAGGTTAAGAAAATACACGAAAATTTACTCATAACTCCGAAACTACTGAACCTAAATTGGAATGTATGAGAGAACATGTTTTTCAAATACAATGTTAAGTTTGTTCTTGGGAGAAATTCATCCCAACTATGGAAACCTTTATTGTACGTGGTACGACACCAACAAGCACTTGGCCGGTTTTTTTTTTCGTAAGTTGTGGACCATACCTTTTTTTTTTATTCGTCGTGAATCATCAAATAACTTCTCCCTCTCTGGGCGGAGCGGGAAGGCGTGTCAGACTCTTACTGGCTAAAGCCCACCCGTGTTCCTTCAGTTGCCTGTACGTTGCCAGCGGCCACGGTAACCCTTTAGGACTTTCCCGCAACCCCGGCAGGCATTGGCCCCAGCAGACCCCGTCAGTTGTGCTGACATCTCTTTGGGAACCTTCTGGTTCCGGAGACATTTAAGGTCATAGTTCCAACTTAATTTTTATTTTTATGTTACTATATTAATTTAATACTTAGAGAAAGAAACAAAGAAAGATTATTCACACCAAAAATGTAAGTCCTTCCCATCAAAATTTTTTGCTCAATGCTACTTAATTGCCTGCTAAAAGGAACCTTATATCATACAGGCTGGCAGAAAAATTAACCTGGCTGGACATTCATCAGTATTCAAACACTCAAGCGATTCAAATTGAAAAACAGGTTGGTCATGAGAAGTATGCTACTCATAACCTACCTGTTCTTCTGTTCTTGGTGGTCCTTCTATAAAAATGCCGTATCTATCGCGGAGTTTCTAATGGTTATGTATGAGCCGCCCAAAATCATCCTGTTGCACCGAACGGTGCTACGGGCGCAAACGCATTTTCACCCCCCAAATAAAATGTTGGAAGGAGATGAGAAGAGAGTTAATTTTACGTGTTCCTGTTAACGACTGTTGCAGTCAACGGATTAAGGAACAAATAAGCAAGAAACCAGTTGAACTCACCGGCATTCGTTCCTCGACGCCTCCAATGGGGAAGTTCATCACAGACCTGAGCGTCTGGGATCCAAAGAGTTTATCCTCTGGCACGTCCAACTCGCCCATTCCATCGCGCTCCTTCCGCTGAAACAATAATAATGAACCAGGTTTAGATTCTGGTCAAGATATTACTTGACTTAAGGGATATAAAGGACTATCCGTAGCTGCATTGAACGTGTGATATCAAATATACAGGATTTATTGTCTCTAATACACCAGACCCCACTGTCTTCTCCTCGACTGGCCAAGGGTCATCTTCGTTCAAGTATACATTCATTACCTACAGTCTCTCACCGTTCTCGTAGATTTCGCATCCGGGTCCATACATATAGAACACGCCATTTTGCCTAAATATAAATAATAAAAGCAAAATATTAAATCAACAACTCTATAAAAATAGTAAATAATAAAAAATTAAAATAATTAAAGGATTCTGCATTTTAAAAAGTGACACCGTCATAGGTCATAGACAAAGTTTTGCTATAGTTTATTATCTAAGGTTTTGCTCTCCTGTGGTTTTGCTATAATAGGTGCTTTTTTTAAGGTTTAATACTCGTCAGTATTTTGCAATTATATTAAGTTTAAGCCATACTTCCTTACAATCGTTGGTATTAAGTACTGCAGGTTTACGCCAGCACCACATCTCGGTGCATCCCCATGTCAGTTTGAAGGAAATATTCCCTGAGATTGCATATCTCGCGGTTGTGGAGGATTTTAGCATTTAAGAAACCTCGACCCCCACACTTCCGCGGGATGTACTGTCTCATTACTGATGACCGTGGCTGATGCATCCGATATGCCGTCAGCAATGTACGGACTTTCTGAATACATCAAAACCGGCATGACCCAGCCGTTGAAGGCACGCTTCTTGCTGCCGTCTGATAAAAGACTATCACAGCTAAAGAAGCGCTCCCTCAACGATTGTTTCATGTCGGCCACATTAATAACGACAACATACATAAAGAGGGATCTAAGGTGTATGGAATAGTATTTTATTTTATTCTATTCGGGAAACTTGCAGCTAACTTATACAGTTTTCTTAAACAATACGAAACTAAAGGCTATTTACAAGTTTCTACTGATATACATCATTATCTATCTGTATTTTAATCATTAGCGATATTGAGATCAAAGATTTTTAATATTTTAAACCTAATTCTAATTCCAGCACTTGGCAGTACTTGGCGACTCTATAATATTTTTCCCCTTTGGGAATTGTCCCCTTTATTATAATTATTTAAAAAATGTCTCTTTTGGAAGGCGTACGAGGGGCCGAAGCCAATTCGCAGAGGCCCCTTAGACAATTTTAAATGGAATGAAGCACCAACTGACGATTGTCCCTGTATGCACTATGCAAGTGCATCCAAAGACAACCTCTCTTGGTCTAGCTCCTCAAGTAAACTCTACCGGCACAGACCTTGAGTTCGAAGCGCGCAAGCCCCACCACGATGCCAACGTAGAGATATGGCGGTAGGGTTATTATTATAATTATTTATTATTACACAAATAATCGCAGTAACACAACAAGAACATAAAATTATAAAATGTTAGTGTGTTAGTAAAGAACATTGAACCTACTTTTATGTTAATATTGTTAGTATACCTAGGCAAGCAAGGTACTAACAAGCCAAGGCTACCAACCTGCCATGCGTAAGCTTCGCCAAACAATGTCAAGGTATTTCAGTCTAGGGCACACTAAGTTTTATTTATTGGTACCTCCCCTAACAAAATGGTATTTCACACTTAGCTTTCCACGACCTTGGTTCTCATCGATCCAAAAGGATAACATCTATCTACCATACACATTTCACACATTTTTATCAGAAAGTTGGGATTTCGAAGCCTCACTAGCTGACCTTCGATTTAAAGTCCGAATTAACGCACATGACAAATAGAAATTGATGTATTAACTGGTACCGTAGGTAGGGCTTGTCCAGACAAGCTTTAGATGAGTCCTTTGGAGATATTTAAATATTCATAAACTCCGAATGCCTTCGAATGGCATCAAGTGTCGTATCATCAATTATCATCATCATGGGAATAAGAGGCGTGGCTCTGAATTTTTTTAAAGACTTCCTTACATTATGAAGTCAATGTGTGAAAATACAAACCTGACAAAGTGATTACATTGATCTCAGTGGCTTTGAGGTGCCCCAGGGTAGTGTACTTGGTCCTACACTCTTTCTAATCTACGCAAACGAACTTTGTCAATCAAACATTTTTTTTTTTTTAACTTTCGCATTTAAAACGACACCACTGTACTCATATGTAGCAAAACCTGGAAATATGCTTAAACTGATGCAATGAATGCTTTCAGAATTTTCATGACGTGGTTGAAAAATAACTTGCTCACTCTACTCTAAATGTCGCTAAAACTAATGATGTCACTTTCTCACCATCCACTCAATCCCAACCTTCAAGTAATTTGCTTTCCCTTAAGGCTCATAGTTGTCCTGGCATAAATACACAGATCTGCAATTGCTTATGCATAGAGAGGGCAAATACCATCAAGTACCTTCGTGTATTCCTTGACTGCACCCTGAATTGGCATCATATCTAAAAGTACTGACAGGACAGGAATATTGCAGAGTGGTTCGCTTACAGCTGTGTGTGTATTATGCTTTGGCACAGTCCCTTCTCTCGTACTGTATCTAAGCGTAGGGTGGTGCTTGTGCCACTGCGTTTCTAAAAGTTGCATGAGCACAGAGAAAGAAACCACGCATGTACCCTACATTTATGTTATACAGGGTGGTCCAAATAATTACGTCATTTAAAAAATAGATTCCTCATGCCCAGGGGTATCCGAAATTACCCAATACAGGGTGAAATTGAATTCGTGGGCAATCTCTTAAGGGGTCATTGTACTCATCATTATGAACAACTTTCACTATGGGACCAACCCTGAAATCGCGAAAAAAAAATCAGCTGTTCCCTACATTTATGTTCGCATAGCTCGACAAAATGTAGAGAACAGCTGATTTCTTTTTCGCGATTCAAGGTTGGTCCCGTAATGATGAGTACAATGACCCCTTAAGAGATTGCCCACGAATTCAATTTCACTCTGTATATGTTTCGCGATTCTTGATAGTTTTCGAGTTATAATAAAATGATTAAAAAAAAAACTTGTTATGGGAACCGCGAAAATAAATCTATCTTTTTTAAGTACACGGTTTTTCACATTCTATATCTTTTCGGTCTTTGGGGATGGATGAAGCTAAAAGTTAATTTTGAACCAGTCAACACAGCAGAAATTATGGCTGATCCGAGCTACTGCGTGCCTTCCATCCCTAAAGACCACCCCCACCCCAAACAGCCACAGCGTTCACCAGCCTTATAGCCTCGTTAGCTGCATAATCTGAGACCGCCTGAACACTGGATTGTATAACCCTACCCAACTCATTGTTAGCGCTTAGCGCCAACAAAGTTCTTTCCATTGTCGCTATATATGGCATAGGGCTTGCCGCGACGCGACACGAACCTGCGCAGACATGATATGAAGGCCTCAGTGGTGAGATCGCTAACAACCTCCAAATGTATGGCCTTAGTAACTAAACAAACGAATACACATAAGTAGGCATTGGTGATACGATTACCTCGTCCCTTTTTGGAAGAAATCATAAAGGGTCCAGCATAGTCTATTCCACAAGAATTAAAAGGAAAGTCTGGATTGACCCTTACACTCGGCAAGTCGCCCATTAAAGGTTGTGCAGTCTGACCTTTCATTCGAGTACAGACAACACATCGTCTAACTACAGTGCGAGCTAAGATCCTACCGCCTATTGGCCAAAATCTCTCGCGGACTGACGATAGAAGCTACTGTGGACCTGCATGCATTAAATGTAAATGTTCGTATTTCATCATAAGTTTAGTGAAGTGGTGTTTAGCGGTCAGTAAAATTGGGTGCTTTTTATCGTACTGACATTCAGACTGACTTAACCTGCCACCCACTCTTATTAAACCATTGGTATCTAATATTGGATTTAAGGATAACAATTTACTTTTGTGATGCACTTCTATTCCGTTTTGTTTGTGTTTTAAATCCTTTGCAAACGACTCTGACTGACTGACTTTAAGCAATAGTATTAAAGAGTTTTCTAATTCGTTAGCTTGCAAAGGTCCCTTAAGTTTAAACTGTTTACTTTTACAATTACTAATGAACCGTAAAACATATGCATAAACTCTTTTGAATCTGATATAACTTGAATATTTTTCAAACGGTATTAACAATTTATTTTCTGACACGTCATCTACAGAGACTAATACTACTTTGACTTCAGGTAAGTTTTTAACTATAGTTTGAGGTTGGGTAGGCCAGTAAGATTCGTCCTGTTTTAGGAACGAAGGACCTTCCCACCAAAAAGATAAACATTGCAGATGCTGTGGGTCAATGCCCCTAGATGCTAAATCTGCTGGGTTTAACTCTGATGGAACATGTTTCCAATCAAAGTCTTTGGTAATTTCATTAATTTTTTTGACTCGGTTACGAACAAATGTCTGTAAGACTTTATTCTGAGTTTTCAGCCATCCGAGTACCACTGTGGAATCTGTCCACATATATTTTTTTGTAACATTGCATGGAGCACACTGTAATACTTTCTCACTAACTTGAGCTCCTAACAAAGCAGCACATAGCTCTAGACGTGGGATTGTGAGCTCCTTAATTGGAGAAACTCTAGTTTTTGCGCATAGTAACCTTACTCTAATATTCTGTTTACTATTTTGGGAACGCAAATAAACACACGGTCCATATGCCTGCTGACTTGCATCTACAAAGCAATGTAGCTCAGCTGACTGGGTTTCTAAATTATCACCTTAAACATAGCGAGGTATTATAATATCAGATAAATGATGCAAGTTTTGGATGAAATTATACCATCACGCCACTGGACTATCTTCGGGGTTGGATGGAGCTAAAAGTTCGTTTTGACCCAGTCAACACCAGAGAAGAGCTGCTGGTCGATTCGCGTTGCTGCAGCAGAAATTATGGCAGATCCGAGCTACTGCGTGCCTTCAAAATAGTGGGGGGGGGGGCAAATTTTCTACTTATTTAAATATTAAATAATAGTTAATAGTTGTTCTTTGTCTATCATTGATCATCACTGTAAATGACTACAGAAAAACCAAATCGTTATGAACTCACTACCTACGCAAGCCTATATTCCAACACCCATAAAATCGAGTTTTTGGTATCATTATTTAGGTAAACAACATCTGTTAGAAGAGTAGATAAAAAAATATAGTTCCCGGGATGAATTTTGTAATAACCTTGATATTCTAAAAAAAAATTATTAATTTTAACGTGATATTAATCTGTTAGCATTTATTTCAATATGATGCAGCATTTATTGTCAGTATTTGAGTTATTGAACCCATTGTTAACACCGTTCACATATTTAAAAAAAAACACGATAATTGGACATTAAATTCCAAAGTTAAAGTACTTTTAGCACGCTTCATAAAATGCGATCAAAATACAAAAATGGCTGCCATTCAGGGAGGTTGGGTTCCGACCCCCCGTGTAGAATAATTTAATTGATAAAATAGAGCAAACTACCTGCTCTTTAAGTTTGTACAGTTCGAGACCAAACATGGTGGGCGACCGCGACGTTAGCAACGCCCGACTGAAAGTTATACGTATACAAGGTCATATAAGATATCCAAGCAAAAAAAAAAACTGATTTAATGTGATTTTATTTTGACCTACAATAAAATAAATGCCATCGGGTAACCAAAATTTTTAGTGTATTTTCGTTCGTTTTTTTTTTTTTTTGTAAGTATCTAATGCGTTTTTCTTACTTTTTTTTTACCATTGTCTTTATTTTGGTGGTTTGAATGATTTCTAAAAGTATTTCCGTCTATTTTAATGAGACCTACATATATGATGATCTTGCGGTAAACCCTGCTTATGCGATGCAGGATTTGTGTGACGTTAGGTCTTTGATGTGTAATTTGCATGTGGAGTTGTAGATCCCGACCGCCTCACTGACCTCACTGTTTATCAAAGAGCAGACAACAATGCAGTACGTTCATACGACGGTGCGCTATTGACGTTGCCTCATCATCATTTGCAACTTGCAACCGACCACATCCGGAAAGCGAAACTGTATCTTAAAACATGATCATCACTGCTGCATTTTATACCTACAAGGTCAAATAAAATTAGCTATTGAAACTCCACAGACAGCTATTAGCTAGTGATAATCATTTTACTTCAGTTATGACAAAAAGATCCATAAATTGTTTGTAACATGTTTGCATTTAAAATACTATTGAATGAATGTAATGCACCGTTCCCAGCGTGGTTTAACTAGACTCGATAAATCGAATGAACCCCAAGATTTGCACTAGCCCATGAAGTCTCATGTTGCATGGGACTTCAAAAGCCATTGCATATCAAAGAGTAGACCGGGTGGCGCGGTAATGGTAGGGATTAGATATGTGCCCTGGGATAAGGAGGGAGATGCGAGCCGTACCAGATATGCATCCTAGAGTAAGCATAAGAATAGTGAAGAGACAGGTTATAGATCATTGGATGGGCATCTTTTTACTGATACTTTAGTGATAATCATTTTACTTCAGTTATGACTAAAAGATTCATAAATTGTTAATAACATGTTTGCACTTAAAATACTATTGTTAGTAAATTAAACTATAAACGAATTTATTGTAAGACCACCCAACAACTAAACACAGCGAGAAATGGTAATACTCGTAGTATAGGTAACTATGGTATAAAATATAAGTCCTCGCACAAATTGCGATATTATCTGCCACCATAGCCTTCAGACTAATATTGTTTTACTACCTCTAAATCTGCTCAGGAGTGAAGCCATTTTTTTGCGGATAATGGCATGAAATCCATAGGTATGTATGGGATACTGCGAACATTTCGGATGCACTGCAAAAACGAGGCAACCGCAATAGTATCCTCAGAACATGATTATATTATATTATATTATATATACATGATTATATTATATTAGATTATATTATACATGATTATATTATATTTCCATAAGAGAGCTTTTACAATATTGTGAAAGGTACGCTGCTAGCCACGGCCTAGTTTATAATTGTAGAAAAAGCCTTTTCATGATCTTTAAGGCCTCCGGTAGAAATTTGTCATACGAGCCCAGCATCAACCTAAATGGCCAGCCCCTGCAAAGGGTGAAACAAATAAAGTACCTAGGGCATTACGTAACGGAGGACCTTAAAGATCATGAAGATATCGAACGCGAGCGCAGGGCTCTTGCTGTGAGAAGCAATATGCTGGTTCGCAGGTTTGCTTGTTGTAGTAAGGAGGTTAAAATTACGTTGTTTAAGGCTTACTGCCAAACCTTCTACACAAGCAGCCTGTGGACCAGCTATACGCTGAAAACAATGGACGCCCTGAGGGTCCAATATAATAACAGTTTCAGAATGCTTTTAGGGCTGCCGCGCTTTTGTAGTGCCTCTGGCATGTTCGCGGAGGCGCATGTTCATGACTTCCACGCAATGGTGAGGAGAAAGACGGCGTCACTATTGGAGAGAACGCGGTCGAGCCCTAATGGCATTCTGAAGATGTTAGTGGACAAATTTGACTCACCGATAATGAATCACTTCATGCAGGTGTTGGTTAGGCAGAAGTGATTCATTAACCGGTGAAATGTGATAAATTCATTCAAATCATAATAATAACACACTAACATAGCTTTTAAGTTTTTGTAACTAACTAACACACTAACATAAATGGATCATTGTTGTCTTTTTAAATAAATAATTTAATTTAATTTTAATATTGGACGCGTAGAACATTCAGCGACCTTTTCGAGTAGTGGACTCAAAGATTACTTGTGTAAAAACTCTGTCAATAAGCTTTAAAAAACGTAATCTTTACTTGGTCAGTACACCGGGCAAATCTTCGTGACAACATATCACCCTGGACCACCAGAGCCCTAGGCTCCCTCTCAAAGTCTCAATGTCACCATAGTCACTGAGGTCGCTCGTAAGAAAATGACCAAGATATTTAAACATTGTAACTTTACATATTGGCGTACCGTTTATGGCAAGTTCTAGGGCTTCTGACACGGTACTTAAAAGCGACCCCAAAGACAAAAGATTCAATTTTGGCATTATAGACCAGTCCATGTGCAGCAGAGTAGGTTTCACATACTTCGACCAACTCCGCGATCGCCTCCGGCGACGGGCCCAGCACCATATCATCTGCATATTATAAGTGATGTTGTTACAACTAACACCATTTACCCTGCATCCGACACGCATGCTGCAGAGCTCGGTAATGAGGTCATTAACATATAGATTGAAGAGCCGGGAAAACGACAAACCACCCTACCTCACCCTGCACTCCTACCATATGATTCCGAGAGCGCCTCAGACCTTCAGATACGGTTTGTCTGGCCAAGATACCAAGACTGCAATACTCTGAGCATTTCCTCCGATATAGTAATTGTATTTATTTATTATATTGTTTATAATAATTATATGTAATTTGTATAAGTAATATTAGTTTAAAATACCTGGTTTAGATATCCATACCGTCATTTCTGTAGAGTTTCGCTAGTTATGTTAATTTGATCCTGTATTCGTATAGTATTTGACTCTGATCTACATAATATCATCGGTCCTTCTTTTTCGTCCCACTGCATACGCCTCTATGTATATATATCTATGCCACACTACTCTGCCCCGACAATCTGGGTCAGTGAATCTCAGCCCGAGTCAAGTCAACCTGAATAATAACACCAGATACTACATCGTCAAAACGCCTGGTGAGTACCTCTTTGTGCAAGCCTTTACTTAACCACCTCACAAACTTTATTATTATGTCATCCACCCATCTTGCCATCTGTCTTCCAATAAAGCTCCTTGAGCCCACTTTTGGCTATCATTCCATCATTTTAGTTGGAAAAACTGAGCTGATCAAAGAGATGTCAGCATAACTGACGGGGTACGCTAGGGCCGATGCCTGCCGGGGTTGCGGGTAGTCCCAAGGGGAAACCGTGACCCCTGGCAAGGCAAGTGAAGGAACACGGGTGGGTTTTAGTCAGTAAGAGTCTGACACGCCCTTCCGCTCCGCCCAGAGCGGGAGAAGTCATTGGATGATTTCCCACCCAAAAAAAAAAAGGTGGTGAAACAGGCTCTAAGGTAAAAAAGCCAAAAAGCTGCGCGCGCTTTTTGGGCGTTGGCCAAAATTAAGTTTCTATTAACTTATTTAGCAGAAAATTTCATACAAATTCTGTTTCATATATATGTATATTGTGATTTTGTTCAACAACATTTATTGCGTTGTTTACGTTGTTGTTTTTGCAGTGCAATGGATTAGCAATAATATCCTTCAAAATCATTCAGATTGTGTTTGAAAGTGTGTTACACAATTAGGATGTTTACTTACTAGTTACTATAACCACTACTTTAACACATTTATATTATATCATTGACTACCCAAAACACGAACAGCCTTCAATGAATGAGAGTTTATTTTCGTGAAATGAATGTCGAAGTATCGGCACCACTTTTGGTTTTATAATGTGCATTGTCCACATCAGAAGCCAAATTTTTCCACATTCTTTGGACACCATCCAATGGAGTATTAAAGGTCAACGACACAACAATACGTGAGCTGCAGGATGTTGGAGAGTTTCATTTCACACTAAGTATGTAACCATTGCAGGAAAGGGACAGCCCGATTCACACTTTAGGGCGGGTCGGAACATGAGGCAAGTCTCTGCGCAGTAACAAATTCATGGGTCAGCGGGGGTGAGGTACTGCGCAGCGGGTAGCGTACTTCAGAGCCGCCATAAACTTGGACGCGTACTTTACCAATGTGATTGCCTGTCATTCTGTCAATGTTGATTAGGGCATTAAAAATTGGTGTTGTAAGATGCGGATTTGAAGCCTGAGAAACCTAACCAGAACCTAGCCTCTTCGGTTAGACCAGTATTATATAGTGCTCTGTGGGTTAGACTGAAACCTATAGCATAGTAATAGTCCTCCAGACCGCATTTCGGCCATGGCGACCAATCTCAATGGAGACTAGCCTTCGGCGCGGGAGAAGTGTGTACGCAGACACAGACCATGCACTCGCTCTTCCCTCACTCTCATAGTCTGATGTGACGGCAATCCGACACGACCGGAGAGAGATCAGGCGTAGGACCAACGGCTTTCCGAGGTACCTACGGGGGTATCACACCGCCAACTTCCAAACTTCGGGCTGTTACTAAGAAATTCCTAATGGAAAAACCCAATAACAGTTTCCCCGACCCGGGAATCGAACCCAGGACGCTCAGCAGTCGCGCTTGCGACCACTAGACCATCGGGGCACTGAAACCTACTTTAACAATTGCCTTACCATCGTTTCTGAAGCCTCCTGCCTCTGAATATAGATTATTTATGGAGTGACGGCCATCTGAGCTCCACAACAGAATCATTGATTTTAACCGACTAGTATCTTTTTATTTTATTTTATTCATTTAAATGGCAAGTCAACAACAGGGTACATAGGTACCTAAACACAAATAAGGACATGTAGCATGCAGTCAAGTGCACTAGGCTAGGACTAATGTTTACGACAATAACAGACATAATTATACAACATTTAACATAGCACCTAATCCTGACAGTAAAAATACGGTTTAAATTATAAGAAAAGTTATAAACTCTTTATTTTTTTTAATAACTTTTGTTTTTATTTTTTTTATTTATTTAGTCTACAAACTTCTACAGTATTTAATCTAACGTAGAGCCTTCTGCTAATAGATAACGTCTATCGTATAAGCATTAAGGCACAGATTAAGAACTAAGGTAGGTATTAAATTTTCTATTCTATCTATTAATTTAAACACCTGAACCAATCACTAAACTGGCTAGGTTATACACTGGGCATCAAAGGGGTCTTGTTGACACAGACGCTAAATAAAATAATGATCATGGGTACCTAATCTATTAACAAAAGCATGATTGCGCAGTGTATTGCCTCGACCCCCTCAGGTAAGGTATGGTCTACTTTCACTTGGTTAATCAATGGGTAAATTTTATTCAATCACAATCACAATGGAGCAGGGCCAAAGAGTAGCAATACTTACTACTACTCATACATAGGTCTAATAGCTACAGATACCTACTAGTAGGCTACTAGTAGGTTCCATAAACTGATTTTCTAAATTAGAAAAAAAAAAACATACGTTTCGTAAAGGGGCTTAATAACTTAATAAGGGCAGGAGGGTGGTGACCTTTCGAGAATATTGAAGTTCGATCCCTATTACTAACGTAATAAGGCATAAAATTACTCAGTTGCTATGTTATTATTATTATACTCCGTGCCACCGAACTTGACCCACAACTTTTTACATATAATTTAGTAGATAGCTACATATAGTAACGAAATGTTCTCGTTTCGCGTCACAAACTGGCAATCTTAGAATAATAACGCATAGAAACCTAGTACGAGTGCAAAAAGTGAGGCAACTAAAACTTAGCCATAGTGGCTAACTTCTCTCGGCGAGCCGTCAGTACTCAAGGTCACGTTCCGTCGAACACAGCTCGCGAATAAATAATTTAAAATAATTGAAAATGACAGTTTGTAGCGTGAAGAGATGTCATAGCACTAGGAAAACAAGACAAAATGTGATCAAATTACATTTCATAAGTAAATACTTACATTTTATACATTCTTTTTACGTAGATCGATCATCAAACAAAAATTCTAATAACCTACTTTATCACAATACAATGTTGCTATTTGTGAGGAAAAAAATACCCACATTGCTTTCAATTTTGTTCTTATTTTGGTTTAGCAAAAAAAAAATGTTTTTGATGTAGGTACCTTACTACCTACCTTATGGAATACGATAAAACATTTTGCCAGTTTCGAGAAACTAACTTGTCATTAGGTTTTTTTTATTAGTCTAAATAGGATACTGGTGGCAATTCTGGGTGCGTCAATTTAAACTATTTACAGCCTCTAAATTTTGATCGTTATCGACACTGCTACTTAGTGTTTTTAAACTTTTTAATTTTTTGTAATTTTCTCAGTTTTACATGTCAGCAATTAATACATGTTAATATTAAAAACCCATCACACATTCTAAACGCATTGAACTAATTATTTTCTTCATGCGATTAACGGTTCATTTATTTCCTTTTATTTTAAACTAGCTTTTACCCGAGGCTTGTTACGCGTAATTTTCAAACTGTGATATCTCTTAAACTATTCATTTAAATGATGTGATGTGAAGGTATATTTTAATCGAAATTGAATGCCCAAATTAAATAACATATTTTATTGGATAAGGATTAACTTGATACCGGTCAAAATAGCTTCGGAAATAACAATGAAAATATTATAAAATTTTAAGGGATAAAATGGTTACTGTGGGTCATCCTTAGAAGATAGATATATTCCATCGCGGACTTTTTTGTTGATGTTTTTAAGGTATACAATACTCTAGAACATAAATTTGATTTATCTGTCACGGCTTACGCGGCGCACGCCAGTAAAGCTCCCAGTCGACATGATTTTTTCCGACTTCTTCAATAATAATTGTTATATTTCAGCTGATTTACACAAAACCTTAATGAATTATATACTAAAACCTTCCGCATGATCACTCCGTCCAATGATGAAAACCGTTTGAAAATCTGTTCAGTAGTTTTTGAGTTTATCGCGTTCAGACAGACAGACGCGGCGGGGGACTTTGTTTTATAATATGTAAGGATAAATCGAATTTTACCTTCCGGAAAAATAATGAAGTTCCAGTTCCTGATAACATAAAATACTTGTCTTGGTTTGGTCCTTTTCCCATATTTTTGTGGGTAAAGGCCTGGTAATGGTATCACTGAAAGCTATATTTGTGTGCGTTTGCGGAACGTAGACACATTCGGCTCACGCACACAAACAAAATGAACTGGACACACGATATCGCTCGTGTTTTGTACTAGACGCGGCTTCTATGCGTTATTATTCTAAGCTGGCAATATTATCCAAGTAAGTCGGTAAACATTGTGCCATGCTATTATCAACCACATTACTAACTAATTATTTACGCTTCGAACACGTTAATAGCCTGGGAAAAACATTATGACGTGAATCAAAACAAATTATATTCTGTAGTAAACTTACCACACCAACTGTCTTCTTCTCCCCATTACAAGAGCAAGTCGAAGTCATTTTCAAAGCACAAGAACTTAGACTCACTCAAAGAATAAAAATAACACGACAAAATGATTGTAGTACCGGTTAGTCTGCCGGTTGAACGTTTGATTGAGATTTTTTGCGAGTATTTTTGATCGCCACGTCGCGGGCCAACTGACAACCGGTCTGATACCTCACCACTAAAGTAGCTAGACAATTTTGGTCCCGCGATTTTATTTATACGGTCCGGGTAACGGGTTTTATCAAGAGAACCGCCCGCATAGAGAGCTGTGGCGAAACTGATACTGATTGTGTTTGACTGGTTTATGATTACGACCACAATGTGATACCACGAGTTATCAATTAACATTGTTTTATTTAACTTTGAACGCTATTTGCATAATTTATTTTAGTAGGTACCTACGTTTGTTTTTGTTAAGTAAATAAAGAATTGAGAGATATTGTGTGCTTAGACGTTTGGTTAATGAAATGACGTACATAATGATATGAGGTAGGTACCTACTCTAATTAAAATTTTTGGGTGAAACATTTGTTATAAGTAGCTACATAATATCCCTATGTGGCTTGTGGCTAAGTAATAACTTAAGTTACATGCTCTGTGAGTAATAAAAGCCGCACGGGTCGATCCATCAGGTTAAGCTACTTACGCTTGCCGAGGTTGGTCCGAGGATGGGTGACCATCTTTACATACCAAGACCCGTCCGTGCCTCGGAAAGCACGATCCCGTATTCCGATGTCATTTGTAGATCTTTGACAGTCGTTACGGGTAGATTAGAAGCCCAAAAGTCTGACAACCGGTCTTACCATGGGGTATTGTATTACTCAGTAACTAGGTTGTGGAGTTCAGATAGGCAGTCGCTCCATGTAAAATACTGGTATTCCGCTACAGCCGGTTAGACTGGAAACTGACCCCAACATAGTTGGGAAAAGGCTAAGCAGATGTTGATGATGACTGACATTGTATCCGTAGGTCATTATGTGGAATGTATTTAATTTATTTGGCAGGCAGGTTTGATTTCCCAAACAAAAAAAAGCAGGTTTCGTTTGGTAGGTTCGCAGGAATCCGCTGGATGCGAGAAGCACAGAACCGGTCGAAGTGGCGGTGCTTGGGGGGGGGGGGGCTATGTCCAGCAGTGGACGTTGTTCGGTTGAAATGATGATGATGATGAATTTGGTAGGTACTTACCTGCCTACTGAACCTCCTTTTTCTACCTACTTGATTGATTCTACATGGGTAGGTAATTGCATTTGTATAAAAATGGAGATGATCTAACTTCCCCTAATATTAGTTTAAGATATACTTTTCAGGGTACCGTAGCGGCGTATCCGAAGGATGCCAAACGGGTACTAAGGCTGCCTGTCCACTGGAGCAGAGAGGAGAAAAGAGGAGCGGAGATGTGCCAATATTAACCAATAGAATCTTGACTCAGGATCACTGATCTAAACTCAGGGGCGGAGGAGGAGAGGAGCGGTGCGGAGATGTGCCATTATTAACTCAATCAAATCTAAACTCAGGGTCAAGATTCTATTGGTTAATATTGGCACATCTCCGCTCCTCTTTTCTCCTCTCCGCTCCAGTGGACAGGCAGCCTTAGACTCTCATAAACCGTAATAGGCAAACAGTTGAAATTTTCACAGAATGTGTACTTATTTCTATTACTTATTACTTATTTCTATTGCCGCTATAACAACAAATAATAAAAATTAACATAGTTTATAATTAAACTTTGAAAAAAACAAGAAACGTAATTTTTTCCTCGCCCGGTATAATATGGTACGGAACCCTTCGTGTGCTCAAACTTGGCCGTATTTTTTTGTTTTGACATTTTTATTTGATAATCACGTAAAAATAAACAATATTAAAGAATAGGAATTGTTTTTTCTATTCATTCAGTCAGTAAGACTTTCTGTTTTGAGGTATCTACCTAAACTCTAAAAAAACATTTTTTAATGATTTATCTGCTGGCTGAAAACATGAAAAACATTTTCCCGTTTCCTGCCATCTCTTGAATAAGCTCGAATCGAGCTTTTGATCGCGAGCAGTTGAAAGAGATTTCGGCAGATGTCGCTACAATTACAAAAACGAAGAAACAAGAACAAACATTAGGTATGCTTGTTTATGAAATATGTTTTGTTTATTTTTTAACATCCATATTATTTTACTTTCAAACATACTCTACATTTTAATTCACTATTCTGACTTCATTTACCATTCATTCTCATTCTGCCGTTCATTTCATTCATTTCAGTCGTATCGTAATGACGTCAAAGAAAATGACATTTTCCTTTGTGACGTCTTTCTGTTCTTTAATTTTCAGGCTTTTCAGGAGTTTTGATTGCAATCAATGAAAAATGATTGCTTCCATAACCTTTAATTAATTAAATCTAAGAAGATCTAACCTGAACATGGATACACCCGGAGAATACGAAGAAAATGATTATCCTATTTGGCAAGAACCACGGTGCGAGCCCTTGGGAGCGCCCAAGGAGACTCTATGTGACGAAACCACCCCAGAGCAGGCACAAGGAGACAGGCTACATGCTTTGGAAGAAGAACAGGAAATCTTATCATCATCTGTGTTCTCTCTGACCTCACATCTCGCGCAAGTAGAGTTTCGTTTACGACAGATTTTAAAAGCCCCGCCGGAAGAGAAAGATGTGATGCTGAAAGCTCTCGAAGAGTTTACATCACGTGGAGTGCCTGACTCACGGGCCGCCCCCCAGGGCAGCTCGGGCGACGCGTCGTGCGGCGAGTGTGTTGAGTTAGAACGGAAAATAACGCGCCAACGGACGAAACAAGCTCACTTTATTGATAGACTTAAAATACAATTGAAGGAGTTAGAGCGTTTTGCTGCAAACCCTGTCTCAACAAGCGACAGTAAGCACAGGACATTGATTGATCATTTACGAAGTGAAATTGACCAAAACCTTGAAGAAGGATGCCACCAACCACTTACTGCAGAGGAGCTGCGGCACCAGATCAATTGTGCAGTGCGGCAGTATGCAGACAAGCAGCTATCAAAAGATGAAATCATCAGCAAACTACAAGCGCATATAGAAGACATGCAGAAATTCATTAAAATAATGAAAACTGAGGAGCTTAAAAACAGTAAACTTGCCCCAGAAACAAAAAATGTTGGAAAATCGGAGAAATTCGAGAAAAACTTCAGCAGGAGTAAAAGCAATGATGATCTAAGAACTGAAACCATTAATTTGATGAGAAAAGCATCAACTTTAATTCAAATTTTTACAGTGTCACAGTTTGGTTGCTCACCCAACACAAATAGAAGGTACGAAGGGAAATCATCAACAAATGTGACCCACTGGGGTAACTTACGAGCTAGGCTTGAGATGTCTGTGGATGGGGTGCTTCATTTAGTTTCAAGAGATAGACCGTCACACAACATGATAGACAACTATGACAGTGAATCTGAAGAAGGTGGTATTATTATAAATGACGCTCCTCTGACTACTGCAGTCCGTAGACATTTAGCCATTAACTTACGTGACTTACTGCACCATGGACTTACAGGTCCTGAATCTAGCTCTCTTGTTCCTATTATTGGGTGCTTTCCTGTACGCAGATCTTCCTCCTCTAGAGCCACTCATATCTGGGAATTAATCCTCCGATATTATGACTTAAATGATGGTGATCGATTTAATTCTACTCCAGCGAGGAAGTTAAGTCAAAGCTTTAACTTAGATATAGTGGGTGGAACAGCTATTACTAATAAGCAAAGTTTGCTGAGTGCTATCGGCAGCATTGTGGCCTCTCATACACCATACAAAAGAAGTTATGATGCCCATTTCAAAGCTTTTGTTTGCGCAGCGTTAAATGCACATAAACTTGTTGTTTGGTTAAATATCATTTTGAAAAGCAGGTCCTTGATTGATGCTTACTATTCATCAACAAGCTATGTGGTGAACACTGGTTTCCAGGATGCCCTGCAAAGTTTAGACCGCTTGACTCCATACAATTTTGAATTACCTGTGGACCTTGCCGTTAAACAGTTCCAGAATATCAAAGATGTATTTATGTAATTAAGTAATTTTGTAAGAGTAAGTACAATTTTATACATAATGTACATTTGAACACTGTTTCAGAATGTGACAAGAGGCTATAGCAAATGTAAGTAGTAATTATTTCACATATTAGGTCCTGTATTATTTACATTGTCTCCATAATAATTGAAGTAACAATTCAAATATTAATTAGCCCTCAAGACCCACTGTTTTGGAGCTGAACGGTACAACCAATTAATACATAATAGTGATGCTATCCAGTAGCATCTTGTCACATCATTGAAAGCAGGCTTATGATGCCTTCCACGATATCAAACTATGCTGTATGCATTCATTGTAATCTAGTCTATTAATAATCTGAATTAGTCATTAGTCCATCTATTTAGGTACGGTATCTTTTAGTTATGTAATCGACAAAATTTTGTTCAACTCTAAATTGTTTGCCCTTTAAAAAGAGCATACCACTTGGCATGAAAATGGTTGACCTGCAAATGAATATGGGATTCAACCTAATTCAATAGTTAGAAATCTTGGCCCTTAATTGTGGAAAGAGATATCATGGTCATGCAGACCAGTGATTATTTTATTAAATCAGTACATTCCATTCAGATCTCACAATATTAAATTGGGTGTGATAAAATACCTTTACCAAAGATGTAATTTTAGTATTATGTGTATATTTATTGTTGTTGCTAATTATAATGTAGTTGAAGCATGTAAACTGAGTTTTATTTTTGTATCAATCAACTCCACTCCTGGAAGGGCATGTACTTTACTCTTTGAGGCATGGAGACCAGACAATAATACTTCATCATAATTCCCCAAACGTCATGGTGGAGCTTGCGCGCTCCTGTGAACTATAGGTCTGTGCCTCTGCAGTTTACTTTGCCGAAACAGGTCTAGAGTGGGGTGAGCAGCCATGCCAAGAGAGATATATTAAAACCAGCAGGAGAGCAAGTGGTGAGAGAAGTTGTTGGGCACTAGTCTTATTCCTCATCTCTAGCTTGCATTTATTGACGGGCCGGAGTAAACTCAGATGAGGAACAGAGCTCCCATCTTTTTCTTGCCTTTATTGGCAGGCTTGAGTGGAGGTTCGCTAGAGCAAACGTGGTCGGAAGGAGGAGGTAGATATTCCAGTGAGATACTGGTAGGGATCTTGACCGTACGTCCGGGATTATCCTGATAGCCGTGAAACGGAATATCTCTCCACTCCTCAAGCACTCTTACGTATTATCTTATCTGTGCCTCTGGATATGTTGCTCCCTTGTCGTTACATCACTATGTGTCGCTACCACACTAGTGACAGTTTCCGGGGCCCATTATGCGATTTTATCCGTGTAGGTTTTAAAGAAAAAATTAAAAACTCTTTTAATAGGAGATAAGAAAATGAATAAACGAAGTAATACCTACTGATAAGTCCCCTGCTGGAACGCCGGGTTCCCCGCTGTCCGCATCCAGTCACCTTATCATACATGCAGATTGCTTATCAGTGCTGTGTCGTAGTCGGTGGTAAACCAAGCGGGTAAATAGTGCTGGTGGGTCACCACACTATTTACCTACTTCCCCTGAACGCCGCCTGACCTAAACCAACTAACCTACCTACCCACATCGTTTAGTATGTTACCATGTAAAAAGTGTTCACAGGGTGTTTGTGTGATGTTCAGTTCATCACAGACTGATGATGAGTCAGTTGAGAGCAGATATAGGTACCACACAATCTTGGAACTTGTACTACCTCCTACCGTTTTTATCTCGATAAAAGGCAAAACGTTTTGTTTCAAGATCAATTTCATCGAACGGATCCAAATAGGTAAGTAGGGGAAAGGAAGGCAGATCGGACCACTAATGTAAAAAATACCGGCCAAGTGCGTGTCGGACCACGCACAATGAAGGGTTCCGTAGTTGGGATGAATTTATCCCAAGAACAAACTTAACATTGTACCTAGTTGAAAAATATGTTCTCCCATACGGATCTATATTGGAGAATATGTTTTTGCAATTGTAAGTGTAAGTTGGTCGATTATTACTTGTAGAGCTTTATTTACCAGTGATAGTTTTTTTTTAAGTTTCGTTATCCAAAACAAACCATTTAGCTGGCAACACATGACTCTAACAAAAATTTGCACGTTACAAGCTTAATATTTCGCAAACGGATTCCTGAATCTAAAAATGGGTGGCATACACTCACAATATTTTTGAACGACCTTTCCAACGACACCCCACACCATGGGATAAACGAGAAAATAACCATCCCCAATTTACGAGTAGTGGAAGTACCCAAAAAGTTGTTTTTAATGATTTTATTTTACCACTTTGTCACTCTAGAGCTAAGCCGCGGACAGACAGACAGATGGACATGGTGAAACTAGGTATAAGGGTTCCTTGTTGACTACGGAACCCTAAAAACTGTTACCTACTTAGTTTTATTCAATATTTTCGAGAGATAATTATATTAGCCGAAAACAACTTTCATCGTTGGATAAATGCGCCTTTTTAGGGTTTCGTGCCTCAAAAGGAAAAAACGGATGATTAGAAATGATTTATACATATTTTAAAAAACCCGAATGACGATCACACGTATGAATTTAAAACGTTAAATTTTCTAGGAGGATAATGTCTGCTAACTAAGTCTTATCGTGAGAATTTGAGCTCTCTAGCATTATCCAGGCCGAAGCTCAGGGTTTAGAAATATGACGTACCTCTTCGTGAAAAGGTAGATAGTTATTGCACCGCTATTGCTTGTGTGCTTTTTGTTTTTGACTCGTCTTAGCGATAGATAGATTTTGAGAAAAGGGAAAGTAAAAATAACTGTTGACTAGATTTATATTCTGTATTAAAAAAACACATAAAATGAAACATAGCACCTACTGTTAACATTTAAATTCATATGTTTTTACAATACTATTCGACTGCATGCACTGTTGTAAACAAACCAAAAAAATAACAATCTACCTATCAAACAGTAATAAATAAAAATTATTTAAACAAAACGATTTAAGAAAGGTGTAGTAAATCTACAGGGTAGCAGGGACATCGACGCGATAACTATTACTACGTATTACGGTACATGAATCTGAAGGTTATTTAAAAAAAAGTCTGCTCTTTTATAGAAAAGTGCAATGCCTACGCGGTCAAAATGTATGGAACTGCCGATATTTTTTGAAGTGAAAATTTCTTTAGCAGTTTTTGGGTGAACAAAAATCATGGAACTCGCGTCATCTTCACTGACGGCGCGTTGAGCACTTTTTTGTTGACAGCGCACTCTGTTTTATTATTTTCGATTTTTTTTTAATGGAGCTACAGCTTTCGTTCTTGTACTGACAGCAAGCCACATAAATTCCTGACATTTTCGTTAGATGTCATAACTTAGTTTACACTTCTATCGGCAGTTCCAGACTGCCCCGCATGTTTTTTTTAATAACCTACAAAAATTTTTAACGCCGGGTTAGAATCACGTACTGAATCCATGGTAACAGTATTCGCGTCGATGTCCCTGCCACCCTCTATACAATAAAACTAAAATACTGTTCATTTATTTCAGAACGGCTGGACTGATTTGGCAAATTTTTATTTTAAAATGTTCTTGTAATCCGAATCAGGTTTTAGAAAATTTGCCGGGAAAATGGGAAATTTCTGGAAAATTTTAAGTGCATTTTATGGGAATTTTGTATGAATTAGAAATTTAGACAGGTCGGCCTCTGTCGGGTCAGCAAGTTATTCATAAATGCAAATTGTTAAGAATCGTACGAATAGTTACTATTCTACACAATTATATATTTTGTATGTTGAAATAAGAGTTTTTTGTGGCACTACGATACAGTAGTAGCAGCCTTCCCCCTCTCTTTCGCATAATTATTAACATTGTTCAAAAACGATAAGCAATATGCATTGCCTGATCTTTTTAGACGAATGTACGAAGGGACATCAAATACCCCATTCATTCGGCGCAACTTACTTTAACTAACTTAACTAACGTAATGCATAATATGTAAAATGATGCTTGAATTATGCGAAAGAGAAAAGAGGCGAAAGAACGAATTGTTTCAAGTCAATTCGAACTTTCTTAGGCTAATTCTAATTACAACACAAAAAATTTCTTCGCTTATTCCGTATTGAAGGCCAAGGACAGTTTACTTAGGTCCCAGCATGTTTTCCGGCTTCACCCATTTGTCGAACTGTTCTTCAGTGACAATGCCAAGCTTGATTGCTGTGCCTTTAAGAGTTCCGCCCTCTTTGTGGGCTGTCTTGGCGATTTGTGCAGCCTGGAATAGGAATAAAAATGGTAAGTACTGTGTAGATTACGGTTAATTAAAAAAAGAAACACACAAACTACAACGCTGCATTTAGGTGTGTTACCAAAATCGGAACATGTTATACACATGCAGACTGTGGGCAGATCAAATCTGCGACTCTTGTTGATCATTTTATTTTAGACTAGCTTTTGTCCGCGGCTTTGCTCGCGTGGATGTCGGAAAATATCCCACGGGAATTATCCCAGATGTCGGAAAATATCCCACGGGTATTACCGCGATAACATACCTAATAGCTGAGAAAAAGGTCATTGACTCCTACCGCTGCGCCCGCGTAGCCCTCAACCATGATTATTTTGTTACGCGTAATTTTGAATCTGTGATATCTTTTAAGCTATTCATTTAAATGATATGATGTCAAGGCATATTTTCATCTAAAACATAATGCCCAATTTAAATAATATATTTTATTGGATAAGGTTAATATGATACCGGTAAAAATATCGTCAGAAATAAAAATGAATTGAATATTTATCAAATTCTGAAAGATAATAATGGTTACTGTGGGTCATCCTTATAAGATAGAATATGCTATCGCGGACTTTTTTATTGAACTTCTTAACCTATTGCACGCCAGAGCATAAACGCAAGCGCGTGCCCTGTACGCCAACGACACAAATATGTGACAAAAATGCTCACATATTTGAATCGCTGGCGTACAGGCCACGCGCTTGCTTGTCACGTATATTATGACTATGGCGTTCAAAAGGTTAAGATCTTCAATCCTGTAGAACATAAATTTGATGTATCTCTTACGGCTTACGCGGCGCACGCCAGTAAAGTGCCATTGGTGGAAAAAAAAAAATGTTTTTGAGTTTATCGCGTTCAGACAGACAGACGCGGCGGAGGACTTTGTTTTATAGTAAGGATTCATAATTTCGGTTCTGTAAATCTAAACTCCACAGAAAGCAATAATCGATTTGGCAGACTAGTCGGTCTTTTGGCAACCGACAACTCAGCCAACTTTAGTATCGGTTTTCTAGTCTAGTTGTAACCCGATAAAGATATAAAGTCACCTTATCGTATCCGATGTGCGGGTTGAGCGCTGTGACTAACATAAGCGACTCTTGCATGATCTTATTGATCCTCGCCTCGTTCGCCTTGATGCCGACCGCGCAGTTCTTGTTGAATGCTAAGCAGCCGTCACCTGAAAAAATTAAAGGAGATCATTCAAAGAGTGTTCATCGAGTTTATTGCCCGTTCTTCTCCATTTAGGCTGCCTGTCCATTGACGCGGAGTGAGGCAGTAATTCCATTGGTGCGGAGCGGAGTTGCGGACTGTGTCTGTCCAATTATGCGGAGCAAGGCAGTGCGGAGCAGAGTTGCGGACTGTGTCTGTCCATTGATGCGGAGTTTACGGTGTGAACGACATATATACGACTATCCGACATCAACCATTGGGCAACCTTTGAAGTTACAGGGAGCCGCCGTCGATTGGGCGCCCCAGGTCAAATACCTGGGTGTGACCATCGACCGCCGCCTCACAATGGGGCCCCATGTCCGCAAGGTCGCCGCACAGGTAAGGGTAGCCCGCAACCTCCTCAGGCCCGTGCTCTCAACCCGCATCCCGACGCGCGTCAAACTGGGCATATATAAGACTTATATCCGCCCAGTATTGACGTACGCCGCCCCGGCATGGTTCGCCCTCACTAGCGAGACGAACCGAAAGCTGCTCCGCACGCAACAAAGCTATGCGTTGCGGACCATAGTAGGCGCTCCTCGCTATGTGAGGAATGATATCATCGCCCGGGACCTCGGTATAGAGAGCCTGGACGAGTTTGTGAGGCGACTCGCTAAGGCGATGTTCGCGCGTGCCGACGCTTCTGCCTGGCCTCATGTCAGGCAGATAGCACCATTGCATGCGCGCCCGCCTGACGCGAGACCCACGCCCCGCGACCTGGTAGCGGACCCTTGACTCCATTGCACCGATTTGACGCCTCGAGTTAGCAGCACCCAGGTTACACGCAGTTAACTCGATAAAAATGAGACTACAGATGTACACATACATCTAGTTGCGCGGAGTGTTCTAGGTTAATATAGGCATTCCGTACAACTAAACACAGACATTCATTACTATACAGACGCTTATACACAACACACGCTGACGCAGCGCGGGCCGTGACGCGTGTCTACACTGGGTGGCGTTACACTACATAACTAGCCACCCACACATACAGTACTGCTACCCCTCCAATCCGCTAACGGCTAGCTCTGTGAACGGGGTGGAGGAGGCTTCATTTCTTCCTGTAGGTGCGTCAAGCCGGTACCCTAGTCGCAGGTCGGCCTCGTTGGGCTTCCCCCAGGTAACTGGGGGTCTAACCTGATGTGGTAGGACCGCCTAGGGCCCGTGAACATCGACGCTAGTGCTTATTAGCGTCGCGACGCCCCTACAGTTTTATTCAATGCAACCAATCACACAGACACAGCTTGCTGTGTCTTTTCCGACAGGCGCTTAGCCATACATGAGGAAGGGCCCATAGTGATGGGCCACTGTATAGCTTCCGCGGGCGAGGGGCGAGGCCCCGACCCCGCCTGCCACGCCCCCTTGCGGGGGCGTGGCGACATCCATACCATTGGGCAGTTGCCCGCCGGACACAACACCCGTCTGGTCGGAGGATCCTCCCTTTTCTGAAGAGGATGAATGAACTTTACACCCTGTTCCTCATACCTCTAAAAAACGATGGATCGCGAAGGACTGATATGTTTAAATCTATTCATTCACACCAATTTCAGCTTGTTACATTCAGGCCCAAGATTGTATATTATCGTTTCAGTTTCCTTTGACTTTCAAAAGTGGCTTTGAATTGCCTACTTGAAATAAACTTTTTGAGTTTGAGAGTCAACGTCATTCGACCGCCAAAAGATCTTTGTAACACTATATACTCCATTTGAAATCAGATTAGACATTTAAGTAAACCATTTTTACAGTCCGTTCAACAAGAAGCGAAAATCGGTTGAACGGACTGTAATAAAGGTTTAGTTAAATGTCTAATCTTAAGATAGTTAATTGACTCAGGCGTGACTTCGCGTGGCGTGTGGCGTCTTTGCATTCGCCGCTTGTCGTGGCAACACGTCGCGTCCGAGTTCGCAACAAGTCAATCGCCATCCCGAGGATGCCTCGTTGAGAGGTGAAACACGTGTCGATTTTTCTTACAGGGTTCTTTATGACTCTTTAAGAAGAAATGAAATGAAATTCTTTATTCTGTAAATAGGATATCGGAATCACTTTTACATCTCATATTTAAAAAATATTAAAAATAAGCTAGATGAGTTCGGCGTTTCCTATCTGACTACTCTGAGAAGAAAGGCCGAAACAAACTCAGAGGTCACAGTCTCTTTTAAAGTCCAGACATAATCTTGGTCAGGTCAGGCCACATGAGAACCATGTAGATTAGTGTCTGAAATTGTCTTTTGAGGAAAGAACCACACAGGTTTGAGTGGACCTGTCCAGTCAGTGCAAGCATTTGTCAGTAATCGTGGAGCTCAACTCAGAACTTAATAAAGAGCTCAACTCGACAGTTTAGCGCATTAGGTTACTAAATATACGTCGTCTGTTGTATTTTTTATGTCTAATCTTATTTGAAATGGAGTGGTGGTAATTTTATTGACCCGTGATCGGTCCCCTCTGTGCAACGATGACTTACCGATGAGGATGGCAGATCGCAGTACGTTGGCGACCATCATGGGCTTGAACACGTTGAGCTCGAAGTGCCCGTTGGAGCCGCCCACGGTCGTGGCCACGTGGTTGCCCATCACCTGCGCCGCGATCATCGTCAGCGACTCGCACTGCGTGGGGTTCACCTTGCCTGTAATCATAATCATACTTTTTTATATATTTTTAAATATTTATAAAAGTAATTTATACAGGGTGATTAAAGTTGGCAACGTCGTAAATAGCTTTCAAATATTTTGCTGTTATGATTTGTTTGAAAATATTACTGTATGGAAATAAGAAATTTAGCTAACTAGAGAACGAGAATATTGATAGTAGTAGTACCGCGTACCCCACCCCTCACTGCGCAGTGACTTGCCTCATGTTCCGAGCCGCCATTAAGTTCGGATCGGGCTGTAAAAGTGTTTGTATACCTACTTACAGAAATAAAATAATGTATCATTTATGTGAAATAAAACATTTTGATAAGTTATATCAGCTCACCAGGCATGATAGATGATCCAGGCTCGTTCTCTGGCAGCATCAGCTCACCCAGACCACACCTAGGTCCGGAAGCCAGCAGGCGAATGTCGTTAACAATCTTCATCAAGGAACATGCGATAACGTTCAGCGCTCCTGACACCTCCACCATAACGTCGTGGCAGGCCAATGCTTCAAACTTATTTGGTGCAGTTTCGAAAGGGATACCTGCGAATGTTCACACTGTTTTTTTAAATAGACTTGATGGAGACTCATGATTTGACGACTTTGTTGTGGTTGCAAGCAAATAAAAATAGTTTGGAAAATCCAAAAGTGCACGCCTCATACTTATCACTCATTCATAAACGAAAAAGAAATTCAAAACATAGTTTAAAAATGAACAATTTATCACTTTTCATGAAGTCGTAATGTCAACGACTGACAAAGATATTTACTTGGCAGTTGCTAGGCAACTTACGGACACTAAGTCAAAGGTTGGAAATATTTAGTTAAAGATATTATATTTTAGTTAGTATTTTATTAATTATAATTAAACTACTTTGAATAAAAGAGCCATTTTCAATAGGGTTCCTTCTACGGCTGAAACGAATGTATAAAAAAAAAATTGACTCAATTAATTGATTTTATCGCAAGCTACAATGTTTTCAGGGTTCATAAATTGACGGACAGGAAATTTTTTTCAACTATTTTTATGCTTTTTCCATTTCTGCTGCATTAAATCAATTGTTAAAAGTACAGTATTAATCTCCATTTATTCATCTATGCAATGGTATATAAATTAAGTAGGTTCTGTGTACTAGCAGGAGTGTAACAATAAAAACAGTTACAGAAATGGGGCAAAAAAAAATTTTCGATCGTAGAGCACACTCTAATGCTTCGCATTACGAGTCGTGCAATTATTTGCTTAGACTGTAGAGTTTACAATATCTGCAAGTGTGTGGTTGCAACTTCGCACGGTATATGGGGAATTTTTTTTCTTGAACACGATATTTTCCTGCATAGACTCCGTGCAACAACGTAATATATTTTCTACTGCCACCGGTCTATTCGATAAAATCCAGTATTCGGGAAAAAAATCGCTGTGTGAACGTAGCTTATACCGTATGAAGTTGCCACCGAGGAGGCCGCATCTCGAAACGATTTTATCGAATACGACTCGCAGTGGCGCTCATGTTCATGTTGTATCGTTCACACGAACAAACTTTTCTCTCGTACTCGCGAGTAAACTAAACAACTGACTGTTTTTTTATGATAAAATCGAATAATATAAAAATAATACAATCCACTGATTTTGTTAGTGGGACATATGGGAATAACTTAGGCATTTAATTTTTAATTCCCATTCCGACGGCAGTAGGGCGAACGGATTCATAAGGCTTCGATACGGGTCGCATTGTGAAGAGGTTCCTGTCTCTGCAGCCCTAACCACTGATAGCTTGGACCCTGCTCCCGACACCGGCGTACTTCAATTTATTTTTAATAATTAAACATTTTCTTTTAAATCTTTTTATTTTAAGATATATTTGAAAATGTAATAAGATAAGAAAAATAATTAATAAACGACAATAATAAATATAACTTTATACAGGGTGATTTTTGCGACAGCACGTCAGGGCTAATGGTCGGATAACTAAAGGCCGCCGAAAAAAAAGACAAGGTCATCGCCTTTCCCATTTAGAAGCGCTCATATGATCATAATTTCAGCCTAGAATCCTGGGTGAGGCCTAAAATAATCCTCGTCTCCGACTCTCATCAAGCAGGTGTCTTTTTTACCAGTAAGTGACGCGATCTCCGCAGCGCACTTCTCCGCGAAGCCGATGCGCGTGTTGAGGCCCGTGCCCACGGCCGTGCCGCCCAGCGCCAGGTAGTGCAGGCGCGGCAGCGTGGCGCAGATGCGCTCGATGCCGTACGTGAGCTGCGCCACGTAGCCGCTGAACTCCTGGCCCAGCGACAGGGGCGTGGCGTCCATCAGGTGGGTCCTGGGAGGTTAGCGGGCCGACACTATTAACTTAGATTGGGTATTGGCTGCAACTCGTACAGTAGGAACCGACTACAACTTACTGTAGTCGGTTCCAAAAGAATCAGATGAAAGTGCAATCACTCACTAAAGGGAATTCACATTGTGAAGAGGTTCCTGTCTCTGTAGCCCTAACCACCGGTAGCTTGGACCCTGCTTCCGACACCGGCGTACTTCAATTTATTTAAGGGAATTATAAACACATTCATCTGTATTAAGGTTTCAACTATAACATTTCCCAACAATGATTGTATGAATAAATTATTTAAAGCACACACACACACACACTTATTTACTTATTTTTTGAATATGTTGTGTTGTGTGCCAAGACTGTGCTAAATAAATGTATTTTATTTCTTTCTTTATTTATAATATACTAGCTGACCCGTCAAACGTTGTCCTGTCAAAATTTCAATTGCGATTTGGGGTTCTCAGAACGTCGGAAATCACAAGCAACAAACTATCTTGTATTCAAAGCAAATAAATGTATAACGCGTATTCGTAAATTTTTTTTTTTTGTTTATCTCCGGCTAGTCTTTTTATCATAGAGCAAATATTGTTTGTTTGAATAATTTTGAACTAGCAGTCTCATTTCCTACGAAATGTAAGGGAAAGTTTTTTTTCAGATCTGTGAATACAGATCAAAATATCTCAAAAAGTTATGGACAGACTTCTAAGACCGTTGTCCTGTAGCTACGGTTCATGTAGCTGACCTTACAGCCTCATCTCAAAAATTCACCCTGTATATAAGGTGCAATAAAAATATCTGCCACGGCTTTAATGGGAGGTAGTATTGTGTTTAAAGATTACAATAGTGAAGAAATTTTGTACCCCGGCACAGTTAAATCGATTTTAGAAAATAAAGTAGTTAAATAAACATTGACTCTACTTTGCATAACGTGGTTCACAATACGCGCGATGTGTCGCTTCGTCAATGAAAACAACTGCTATCTCTTTCCATCTGTTCTGTGAATGAAAACTGAAATCAGCTGACTACAACTGACTGAATCGTCAGTATCTAATCTAGTAGGTACGCAATAATACGCAGGCAAACAAGTGTTTTAAAAGTGCAATTAGTTACCAGCTACCGCATTCTTCCAAAAAACTGACGTAAATAAGATGATAAACTTCCTATCACACTTAAAAGAAGAAGAAGAAGTCCAACAATTCTTCTTCGAGTTCGGCAGAGAATGGAGGTCTGCCTGCGTCAACCGGAGGCGGGTCAAAGCGGCCGTGTTCTCTAAATCTGAACACTGCATCCAGAATGGTATGATGACTCACTCGCACACCAAACCTCTGCTGGTATAAGTTTACTGCATGCGCAGTTATGGAGTTACACTCGCGATAGCACAATACCATTTCAAGATATTCTTGATTGGAATACCGTCGTCTGGGAGGCATTTTAAAAGAAAGCGCGCGCGATATTCCCGACGCTGCACGCTGACCGCAAAACTAACTTCAGAGCGGGCGGGCGGGAGACTGGCGGGGCGGTCGCGGTTGGCTAGCGCGTGCGACGAACGGGGTAGTGCGGGTGAGGGTGGGGGCGCGCGGGGCTGCGCTTTGACGAGCGAGTGGCCGGCGCGCAGCGGCATTGTTTGATAAGAATGGCAACAGTGTATAAACGGCGTCGGCGTTTTGCGAATTGAATTCGGTGCGGTGCGGCAACGTCTACGGGATGGTTTTATGCCAATAAATCAATACCAATATTATTTGTATGAAAAAAAAAATGACAAATGATCAATAATTTATCTTTACAATTGTAATCTATAAACACAATACTGTCTCCCATTGCAGCCGTGGCAGATATTTTTATAGCATCTTATATAGATTGTAAATGACGAAAATTGAGGTTACAAAATTAACCTCAATAATTGTGAAAACCTGGAACGTTAACGGACTAGCCCCCAACAAACAAGAGGTTGAGCTTCTAATCTCTGAAAAAAATATTGATTTCTTCTTATAGCCGAAGCTCATGGTACCTGAAACACAAATGTCAAATTCAAAGAACATCAATGCTATATAACAAACCACCCAGATGGCACTGGGCATGGCGGAACAGCGGTCATCGTCAACAAGTAGGTAAAACATCATTTAATGCCAGAATACAGAACTGAACACCTTCAGGCAACAACAATTGCCGTGGAGGATAGCACAGGCTACATTAACGTGTCGGCGCTATATTGCCCCCCTAAACATAAAATTTATGAAAATATGTTCACACGATACTTCCACCAGCTAGGAAATCGTTTCATTGCAGGTGGTGACTGGAACGCTAAACATATTAGCTGGGTCTCTAGACTCACTACAACGCGAGGAAGACAACTTAAAACAAGCATAGACAAAAGCCACCTATTGGTATCCTCCACCTGTGAACCCACGTACTGGCCAACAGACTTTAACAAAATCCCGGACCTCCTTGACTTTTTTGTTCTGAAAGGACTACCGAGGCACTACCTTAAGAGGGCCCTTCCCGGTCTGTCTATCGGCAACGCGAGCATGGTCGAAAAGCTTGCTGTTTCATCGTCGTCAAACCTGGAACGTTAACGGACTAGCCCCCAACAAACAAGAGGTTGAGCTTCTAATCTCTGAAAAAAATATTGATTTCTTCTTATAGCCGAAGCTCATGGTACCTGAAACACAAATGTCAAATTCAAAGAACATCAATGCTATATAACAAACCACCCAGATGGCACTGGGCATGGCGGAACAGCGGTCATCGTCAACAAGTAGGTAAAACATCATTTAATGCCAGAATACAGAACTGAACACCTTCAGGCAACAACAATTGCCGTGGAGGATAGCACAGGCTACATTAACGTGTCGGCGCTATATTGCCCCCCTAAACATAAAATTTATGAAAATATGTTCACACGATACTTCCACCAGCTAGGAAATCGTTTCATTGCAGGTGGTGACTGGAACGCTAAACATATTAGCTGGGTCTCTAGACTCACTACAACGCGAGGAAGACAACTTAAAACAAGCATAGACAAAAGCCACCTATTGGTATCCTCCACCTGTGAACCCACGTACTGGCCAACAGACTTTAACAAAATCCCGGACCTCCTTGACTTTTTTGTTCTGAAAGGACTACCGAGGCACTACCTTAAGAGGGCCCTTCCCGGTCTGTCTATCGGCAACGCGAGCATGGTCGAAAAGCTTGCTGTTTCATCGAGCGCAAGTGAGAACTGCTAACGAGCAAGTGAGAACGCGATAACATTGTACGAAAAATACTGTGTACAAATTTGTTTCAGGAGATACGTGTTTAAGAGCAATCCTTACAAGTTTGTGTTATAAATGTTTGTCATTTAGAATCTCCATTACATGTGCGAGGTTTCTATCGAGATGTTTTCTTTACTTTTACATTATGACCGGCCAAAGTTTAGGTAAAATTTGAGCAGAAAAGCAGATTTTTGGAGGCTTATACCGTATTTGTTTCTGATTTTTTTTTTTTTTTGCTTTCCTAGAAACCTAGGTATTATGTACAACAAACATATTAGTTTAAAAATTTCAAAGAAAGATGTGTTACAACGCCATAATCACGTACGAGCGTTTGTATGAAAAGTATGGCGGGTTGGCCGCCCTTAAGCCTGAATCCTGCTACGACAGCTCCTCGGACCACACCCCAGTTATACGTATTGACAATAAGCACTATGTTAATAGAATCGGAAACCGTAAAAATAATTACGTCCAAACACACCGACTGGGAATCCCTCAAAGAATATTTATTGACAAAAACATAAAAATGAATATACCACTGAAAACTCCGGATGACATATAAGAGGCAACAAAATACATCACAACACTCATTCAGGAAGCTTGTTGGATCAATACTGCAGAAAAATTATACAAGATCGGCAAAGTAACTATTTACTAGATATTAAAAATGCTCTTCTCGAGAAACGCCGACTTCGAAGAATTTGGCATCAAAGTAGACTACCAGCGGATAAAACTATATTTAATAAAGCTTTCAGAAACCTAAAAGAAATCCTACACAATTGGAACGATAAGACACTGGAAGACCAACTGGAGTCTTTAACATCCACTGCATCAACGAACTATTCATTGTGGAAATTCACTAAGAACTATAACAGGCCTCATAATGCTAGGCCTCCTCTTAAAACCGTATCAGGATGGGCGCGAACATCCCAGGAAAAGGTAGACGCTTTTGCAGGGCACCTCGAAAAAGTCTTTTCACCAAACCCAGCCATTGACTTGGAAAATGAGGAGCTAGTTGATAGCGTTCTACAACAAGATTTTCAAATGTCGCCACCCCCGCGGCCTATTACAGTACGTGAAGTCTGGCGGGTTATCACAAAGCTTCAAGATAAGAAAGCTCCCGGTTACGATCTCCTCACCAAAGAAATACTGAAACAGTTACCCAGGAAAGCCATTGTGTTTCTTACATCACTTTTTAATGCAATTCTAAGAATCCAGTACTTCCCGCTGGCATGGAAGGTATCCCAAATCATAATGATACACAAGATGGGTAAACCTCCTAACGACGTATCTTCATATAGACCCATAAGCCTTCTGCCAATCCTCTCCAAAGTCTTCGAGAAGCTACTGATGTACAGAATATTACCAATTTTAAATAAGGAGAAAATTATCCCCGACCACCAATTTGGCTTCAGACAGGAGCATTCTACTACTGAACAAGTTCATCGAGTCTATGACAAAATAAGGAAAGCCTAGAAGAAAAGTTGTACTGCTCCTCAGTGTTTCTGGACATCCAACAGGTCTTCGATAAGGTTTGGCACAAGGGCCTGTTATACAAGCTGAAAATCAACCTTTCCCACCAGTACTACTCACTAATGAAATCCTATTTATCGGAAAGAATATTTCAAGTAATAGAAGCAGATGTGACGTCGCTATTCTGTAATATAACTGCTGGAGTACCGCAAGGGTCGGTACTGGGACCGGTGTTGTACACAGTATACACTGCAGATCTCCCGCAGGGTGATGAGGTCACTACAGCAACATTTGCTGATGACACCGCAATACTGGCAAGCCACACAGATCCTGCTATGGCCTCAGACATGCTGCAAGGGGATCTCGACAAAATAACCACCTGGCTACAAAGGTGGCGGATAAAGACGAGCGCAAACAAGTCGGTCCACGTTACATTCACGCTGCGAAAAGGTGACTGTCCACCTGTACACCTCGAGAATGTCACACTATCTCACCACGAGAGCGTAAGATACCTAGAGTTACATCTCGACCGACGTCTAACGTGGAAGAAACATCTTAAAACCAAGAGACACGAACTTAATATCCGTTACAAAAACCTACACTGGATCATGGGACGAAACAGTAAACTGAGTACCGACAACAAACTTTTAATATATAAAGTGATCTTGAAGCCCGTGTGGCTTTATGGAATACAACTTTGGGGTAGCGCCTGTAACTCAAGCATTAGCATTATACAAAGAATGCAGAATGCTATTCTAAGGTCAATTAGTGGCGTTCCTTGGCTTGTCACGAACGCTGAAATACACAAGGAGCTATCAATGAATACCGTCATGGACGAGATCAAAAACATCACAAAAAGATACCAGGAAAGATTGGAAAGACACCCCAACAATCTGGCTGCCGCACTGAAAACAAGAAGTTACAGGAAAAGACTAAAAAGGAAAGACATCGTGTAGTCCACCCACACCTGTGTGGACCTAAGCACGAATACGGAGTAGATGGCTCGCTGGAGTCCCGCTCTTCCCGCCAATATTTACCTCCAACTCATCCGCTAAAAGTAACAACTGATCGCGGATTGCCACAGAGAAAAAAAATAAAAAAATTACAATAATAATAATTGTCAAAAGAATAACATCTTTAAGATGATTTAAAATTAGAATGTCGGGTTAACTATTTAAATAATCAAATGAAAGCACGAGTAAATAAGCGCTACAAATTGGCATCCACAGGCACATTTTCTCATCCAAGTGTTTACATTTTCATCAGATACTTTTTGACAACAGACCAAAAAAGAAGAAAATCTACAGTGTGCCGCTTTAATGGCGACATTAATTTAACACACGTATACGGTTTCGCGTTTTCGTTTAATGAAGATATTTTAATTTAATTAAACATCGCATAAATTAAAAGGAATAACTTTCAAAGAGTAGGTGAATTATTGAACGAAAGGGAGAGCACTCTGCGGGCGAGCGTTTTAAATTTAAAAAAAATCTATTTACGTTTTATTTTATTTTATATTTTTTTATTAGCCCTACCCGTGTGTTAAATTAATGTCGCCATTAGGCTGCCTGTCCACCGGAGCGGAGAGGAGAAAAGAGGAGCGGAGATGTGTCAATATTAACCAATAGAATCTTGACTCCGCCCCTGAGTTTAGATCAGTGATCCTGAGTCAAGATTCTATTGGTTAATATTGGCACATCTCCGCTCCTGTTTTCTCCTCTCCGCTCCAGTGGACAGGCAGCCTTAAAGCGGCACGTTGTATAGTGTTTACCTACCTGCCAATTTTAATAATCTTATTGAACTCCTTGGACTTGGCTTCCAAGGTATCCCTAAGCTCCACAAGACCAGGCATGAGTCTGTCCCTCAGTGTCATGGCTACAGCAATGTGCATAGCTGTAGGGTACGTGTCGTTGGAGCTCTGGGATTTATTCACGTGGTCATTGGGGTGTACTGGTGTTTTACTGCCCAATTTGCCGCCCAACGCCTTAATAGCGTAGTTTGCTATCACCTGGGAGCAATAATAATTATATTATATTATTTAGTTTTATCTAGTGTTAGTAGGTTCTGTTCTGACATAAATTAAAATTCAATAAAAATAAAAATAAACAAGTTAATTGACTCAGGCGTGACCTTGCGGAAATCCATCATAAAACACAATAGACGATGCTCTCAGCTATATGATAAATAATGTTAAGTTCTCTGTTATAATTATCTTGAGAAAGTGGTACTGACATTAATCTATGAGTGAAACTACGATAAGCTGCTAATTTATGTTGAATCGGATGACAAGATGACGCAGGAATCGTAACATCTGTATATGTTGGTTTTCTATAAATCTGAAAATCGTTCGTATCTGGAAATCGGGGAGAGTTTAGAAATTGCAAAAAATAATACAGGAAACGTTACACTGTTGAACGAATTAAATACGAGCATTCCGAGGTCACCATTGTTGCGATTGTTCGCTTATCGCACTGATAACGATCCCGGCCGAGGTGGGCCGATAAGCGATCCTATATAAGTGGGGGTGACGGGCGGTTGAAGCTCTCCCCCCCTTTCCAGACTCGAAGTCTCCATCTGCCGCTTAGGCATGACAGGCCATCAGCCGATCACCTTAATTTCGGTTTATATCCCCCCCCGTAAAGCAGCAGAGAATTTCCAACACATCTCTGACGATATTCAAATCCTTATGGGCTTGAGTGACTCCGTTATCATAGCGGGCGATCTCAATGCCAAACACCCCGCGTGGAATAGTTTAGTTACAAATACTAGAGGTCGACACTTGTTTGACCTCTCCTCCTCTTTAAATTTTGACATCATCGGTCCGATGTCACCCACTCACTTCCCTCACGATCATTCCTGGACGCCCGATGTCCTTGACGTGGCGCTCCTTAAGAACGTCCAACTCAGATTAGTCTCTATCGAAACGGCGTCAGAGCTTACCTCTGACCACCGTCCAGTAGTTATAAAAATGGCATCCCGCACAGGTCAACCGGACGACCCCAATCAACCCCTACCCACTAGAAGGGTCACGCACGGACTGGAGGAAAGTAGGCGAACAGCTGAAACCCATGTCCCCCCTATTAGAATCAATCCCAGACCAGTTTGACTCAGTCGCAGACACGACGACCGCGATCGACTCACTCACAGAGCACGTACAAACCGTCTTGAACAACTGTTCAAGGGAGGTTCCAGCGACGGATACCCTTCGCTTTAAACTCCCTGACGATGTACGCGCCCTGATGACTGAGAAGAACGCGGCCACTCGTGCCTACGATAACTTTCCCTGCGCCTCTAACAAAGCCCACATGCGCTATTTACAGAGATCTGTAAAGAAACGCGTGGAGGAGCTGCGTAATGCGAACTGGGACAAGACTCTGAGTGAACTCACTCCCAATCACTTAGCCTTCTGGGAACTCCAGAGGAAACTTAGGTCCAAACAAGAGGCTACCATGCCCCCGTTAGTTCGTTCCGATAAATCGATCGCTTTCGACGACATCGACAAAGCTGAATGCCTAGCCGATAGTCTCGAAGCGCAATGCTCCCCTAGCCTCCTTCCCGTAGACCAAACTCAACTCAATAAGGTCGACGCGGAAGTAGAACGTAGAACCTCTCTACCCCCCGTAGAAGACCCTGATAATCCTCTGGCTCCCGTCACACCTGACGAAGTCCAAGATATCATAAAGGGTCTTAAAACTCGTAAAGCCCCCGGTTTAGATGGCATCACCAATAGGGTGGTCCAGCTCTTCCCCACTCATCTCATACTTCTAATGTGCACCATCTTCAATGCTGCTCTTAGTAAAAATATCTTTCCACAATCGTGGAAAGAAGCCGTAGTTATAGGTATCCCTAAACCCGGTAAACCAAAGTCAGATCCGTCCAGTTATCGCCCCATTAGTTTGCTCAAGGTAATGGCAAAAATCTATGAGAGACTTATTTATAAGCGACTCAGAGACTATGCTGAGACCAAGGGCCTCATCCCCAACGAGCAGTTCGGCTTTCGAACTCAGCACTCTAGCGTGCATCAGGTCCACCGAATCATTGAACACGTTAGCGCTGGTTTCTATCGTGGTTACATGACCGGTGCTATCTTCTTCGACATAGCAAAGGCGTTTGACAAAGTCTGGCACAATGGCTTAATATACAAGCTATACCAGCTCGGTGTGCCAGATCGTCTCGTACTCATCTTACGGGACTATTTGACAAATCGTACCTTTCGCTATCGTATCGAAGGAGCGTTATCCTCCCCCCGTCTCATTCGCGCAGGTGTCCCTCAGGGCTCTGTTCTTGCCCCCCTCATTTTCACACTATTCACCAGTGACATCCCAAAGAGTATAAAGTGTCAGTTGGCTCTGTTCGCAGACGATACGGCCATATACTGCAGCGGGTATAATTCCAACCAGTTGATCCTAAACTTACAAAAGGCCGTCGACAAGCTCGGCGCCTGGTTTAAGTTATGGAGAATCGAGGTTAATCCCGACAAAAGTCAGGCGGTCTTTTTCTCTAAGCCGCGTCGTATCCCCATCCTTCCCCGTCCAGTCACCATGTTTGACAAGCCGATCCCTTGGGAGAAGCGAGCCAAATATTTAGGTGTAATCCTGGACGAACATCTCACTTTTTCCGAACACGTAAAGGCAGTACGCGCGCGAGCTGCCTTCGCGCTCAGTAGACTCTTTTATGTTATGAATGCACGCAGCAAATTGTCACTCAAGTGCAAGTTGCGCATTTATACGTCGTGCATTCGTCCAATCATGACCTATGCGGGAGCCGTCTTTGCTCACGCGAGTCCCAGTACGATCCATAGGATGCAAGTATTACAGAACCGTGTCCTTCGTAGGGCCACGGGAGCCCCGTGGTTTGTTAGGAACGAGATCCTCCATCTCGACCTCAAAATCCCCACAATCCGACAGTTCCTTAAACGTATGTCCAAGCGGTACTTTGACTCCGCAGTCAAACATAGGAATCCCCTAATAGTCAAAGCAGCTTGCTATGTCCCGTCAAATAACCAAGTTAGTAAGGCCCGTCGCCCTAAGCATGTCCTCTCAGATCCAGATGACCCCATAACTCTCCTCCAGGAGAGCAGTAGGGCCACAAGTACAGTTTACAAAAAGACACACCGACACAACTTCAGACCTCGCCGTAGAGGTCCGCGACCGCGACCCACCCGAGTAAATGATACTCCCCCCCGACCCTTGCTCGATAACGATGCGCCAGCCCGCGTTATTGCTGAGCCAGTAGCTTTAATTTCCCCTGATAATAATAATGTATTAAATATGATCCAGCCTGTCCCTCTTGCTGTCCTCCCATCAGCGAACGCCCTAAGCCGAGGTTCGTACCCCACAGGGGGTGCCCTTAGCGAGCGTTCGCCTAGTTTTAATTAGCTTAGTTTATATGCCCCTGGCTGGAGGCTTTGAGTTTCTTTTAGGAGCTTAAGGCAGCCACAGGAAAGTCCGGTTAAGCAGACGAATACCTCAGTGGTAACCTGCGAGATGCCCTAGTCAAAAAAAAAAAAAAAAAGCGGTTGAAGCTCACTTTGCGTTCGGCTCGCGTTGATAACACTTCGTGTCCGAGTTCGCAACAGGTCAATCGTCGTCCTGAGGATGCCTCGTTGAGAGGCGAAACACGTGTCGATTTCTTACAGGGTTCTCTAACTCTTTAAGAACGGTTAAGCGGATTAAGTTACTAGATATACATCGTCTATTGTGTTTTAAAAATAAACAATTTTCAAAACCTTCAAGGATATTTTTGACGATACCATCTGCCCATCTCAAAAATCCACCCTGTATACACTTAGATAGAGGGAAGGTACATAATGCGGACATCTTAGGGTAGACAGGTTTGTGTTTCGTTAGGTATTCATTTTTCAAATCCTCAAAATATTAGACGTTCTGTTTCCTGCTTGCGCTGAAGGCGCCATCAATGCAAGCAAAAAAAAAAAAAAAAAGACGTGTGGCACTCGGGGACTGCCCCGGCGAAGCTATTGCATAGCATTTTTTATCAACTTACGCAATTGTAAAATATTAACCCGAATACAAGAAATAGCAATGATGACATTGACAGGAACTGTTATTCACATTTATAGTTTTTTAAACTTGACACAACGTAATGGCCGGGAACATCAAACTAATAAAAAGGTTTTAATTTAACTATTAATAGTCAAGGATCATTCGTCTAAGTAAATTTGAACTTTATTGTCAAACAGTTAAACATAATTTTCAATACAACACTCTCGTATCATTCGTCTAAGTAAATTTGAACTTTGTTGTCAAACAGTTAAACATAATTTTCAATACAACACTCTCGTATCATTCGTTTAAGTAAATTTGAACTTTGTTGTCAAGCAGTTAAACATAATTTTCAATACAAAACACTCTTTTCTTAGGTAGTATTTTCGTTACGAAATTTCTGGATTAGGTCTCCACGCTCAAGGCCCGCGATAGAAGCTATGCAATAGCTTAAAAAACAACCAACTTCCAAAAAAAAAACACTACAAAGTGAAAAATAACTTTAATTTCGGAAGTCGGTGTCTTTGGTTATGAATTTCAGTATTTTGCCACCACCTTCTGAAATTAAAGTTATTTTTAACTTTGTGTTTTTTTTTTTGGAAGTTGGTTGTTTTTTTTTTTTGTAATTATTTAGGTAAATGATTTTGCAGAGTGAACCATTTGTACTTATCTGTGTTTATACTGTTAGTATAAACACAGATAAGTACAAATGGTTCTGTTTACTTTTATTGAATTTGCATTTTTTACTACCTCATTCGTGTTCATGTTGGTCTGTGTGCCAGATCCAGTCTGCCAAATGACCAGGGGGAAGTGGCCCTCCTTGTACAGCTTTCCGTTGATGACATCATCGCATGCTTTCATAATAGCATCCGCTGTAACACATCGCCATGAAAATTAGTTTCAAGACGTCATTTCATAATTGTTTAATTATACTCTAGTACTTTATTAAGCAGGTAATAGTGGTTTTCAGTGGTTCAGTGGTTTGAGTTCAGCGAATAGAGCACCCCCTCCTGCAGGAGGGAGTACTCTATTGCACAGTGCACACCTAGTCACTGTGTGTGCGTGTGTGTTTTATGCTCACGCAATCATATAGGGAACTGCCAATAAATCGTTTTAAGACAGTGTTATTCAAATGGCTAATAGAAAAATCATTCTATTCTGTGAATGAGTACCTAAATTTGAGAGATTCACACTGACATTTTACTTACTATTATAATTTGACAAATGATTGACATTCTAATTCTATATTAAGTATACTAAATGACTATGATGTATGTGTATTAATTTGAATAGATTATTTCAATTATTAATGTAAGTTTGCATGCTAGTTTTAGCGAATTGTTTTAGAAACTTTTAAAAAACCCAGACCATCTGTAATGTACTACAATTCTTGCAAATAAAATGTCGTTTTCGTTTTCTTTAGGTAAGTATCAATAAGTTCTCACCAACTTTCTTGTCTAAGCCAAACTCGATGTTCACTTTAGCAGCAGCTTTCTTCAAAATACCCATGCCGACGATGACTTCGTACTACAAAAAAATTCATTGTTTAGTAGAACAGTTGCACTTTACTTACGTTTCTCGATCACATTATTATGGATGAAATAACATAAGAAATGTTAATGAGACAACTAAATTCAAACCCACGAAAATCTGTGTATGCAAAACGTGTTAAATACACTTCTCATCTAAAAAATCGAGACACAATTCTCAAGATTTGCTTTTAGAAGTCGATAACAACTAAAACTTTAGTGTCTCGTTAGTGACAGTTATGCTCATAGAGCCCTGTGGGATGCACAAAAAAGGGGAGTCGAGATCGAGCAAGAGATCCCGCTCCAGAGCAGAGACTATTGACCAGTTGAAAAACGCAATTCAAGAAGAATGGAATAACATTCCACAATATTATTTTGCAATATGTCAACCAGTATGTTAATGTTCTGCTGGTTTTGGTACGTTGTGCGTCGAGTTTGAGCCTTTTAGTTCCTCCGTTACTGCTGCTAACCCATTAAAAATAAACATACTTCCAAAGCCGCTGCACCGTGTGTTGTATATTACTAAAGACAGAACTTTTTGTGTTGTGATATTGACTATGGCGAGTGCGACTGTGGAGCGGTGTCTCAACTGCTCTTTAAAATTAACGCCCCTTATATAATCATTCTTTCATTAATTGTTCCTAGTGTAGCTGTTTTCCATCCCTTCCTACTTAAGTACTACATATACCATCATGATACAATCTATGATTTCAGTAGGATCTAAATATAACACTGAGCGATTGACTATCAACCTATGATTGCTTCCATGTTTTGTATTTTAATGAAACGCGGGAATAAGATTTTGAACGAAGATGCTCAAAATCGAAATCAAGTAAGATTTGGTGAGGCCGTCATAGCTAGCGTCTCTCTTCAGTCTTTGAAGTGCCGAAGCGTTAACCCATTCAGACCCTTTCGAATTGCTTTTTTCAATTAATTTTGTGGTCGAACATAACCTATAAATAGTAAAATCATTTTTGTAAATATCTGCCGTAAATACTTATCTGAAATGCCGTTATAGTTTGTGTTGAATTTTTTGAGGAAGAATTTAGACATGACATCGAGAATTTTAAAGATGATTTGATGAAGACACAACAATGTTGAATTCAGTACAATTGTTTAGTCCCGTGGGCAATCTCCTTTCATTCTAAAATATTTTTATAAAAAAACATGGAAATGAGCCAAACAAAACCATCCCGTTTCACCGAACGGTGTTACGGTCGCAAACGCATTTTCACCCCCCAAATAAAATGATGGATGAGAAGCGAGTTAATTTTACGTGTTCCTGTTGCCGACTGTTACAGCCAATGAATTAAGCAACCAATATGGAAGAAACCACTCACCGGCATACGTTCCTCGAGACCTCCAATGGGGAAGTTTTTGATAGACCTGAGCGTCTGGCATCCATAGTATCTGTCATCTGGCACTTCCAACTCACCCATTGTGTCACGCTCTTTCCGCTGTAACATGATAACGGAATAATGAGTTTTTTTTTTTTATAAGCTAATATGTCAGCAAACTACGGGTCAGTAACAGCTCGGCCCGAGTCAACTAAACCCGAATAATAATACTCCCGATTACGATGATTTGTACGGTCAGGCAGAAATATGGTCCATGATATTCAGTTTCATATTCCTAACTTGTTTAGTTTTTGCTATAGAGCTCGTAAAAAAATGATAACTTTTACGGCCCCTATATCTTCCTTTTTGAAAATAAAAAAATTTAAAAAATATATTTGTACTCTACACTATGAGCTCTAGACATTGACACCTCACATGCCAGGGTAACAATTATTTTTTTCAAAATCGGAAGTACACAGGACATGCGTTTCATTAATTAATACCCTAGAGTTATGGGATATAAAAAAAACACCTAGTAAATTTAAAATCCTCTGCTGTCCCGTCTGCCAGTTTGCGCAGGCCCTTAGTAATACGGTTCCATATTGCACCCTTCGGGTAAGGAACCCTAAAAATAACTTTGTAATTAAAAGTATCATTATGAAATACAAATTAATTTAATTACGATTTTTAAAATTTTTTATGATATATATGAGTATTTTCAAATTCAAACTCAAAGTAATTATTTCAAATAAACCAATTACAGGTACTTTTGAGTTGTCAAGGGGTCGGTCAGTCAGAAACATGAAGCTAGTTTAACTAGTTGCCCATTCGAAAGCATGTTCCGTTCCGAAGAACGGGCAAACTCTTTTAAATCAAAATATTGGTAACATAATTTCTGCTGAAATTATACATGTAGAAAGATAAGAATAAGAATACATGCACGTTAAAAGCGTCCATAATAAAAATATAAAAACCAAAACAAAATAAAATTAAGCCGTGGCAGCTAAGATAAGTCATCTCTTATAATAATATATTTATTTCAGATCTAATTAGGTACAGGATCCATAAGTTGTTAGTAAAGGTCTTAACCTAATGTTAGTAAAAAGCCACACCCTATGTACAAAATTAAAACGACTGACACCTACGTGTGCAGCCGTATCCAGTGAGCCAGCATGGGGCTGTCCCACTTATCACACAATACACTCAGGATGCTGTGGGAGCTAGCACGTATTCTACCAAGAATAGAGGCGCACCGTTTCCGTATAATGGCATGAAAACCATCAACCCTGGCCTCGGTGAACATCCCGGAAGCGCTACAAAAGCGTGGTAGACCCAACAGCATCCTGAATACATTGTTATACTGGACACGCAGGGCGTTGAATGCCCTCAGCGTATACCTGACCCACAGACTGCACGTGTAAAAAGACTGGCAGTATGCTCTGAAAAGGAAACCTTAGCTGCCACGGCTTAATTTAATTTCAGACAAACTCTTTTAGGCGGGTATTACACTATCAAATATCTTGGATCATATATAGGATGCTATCTCGTATCCTACATATATGACCTCTTGGATCATATCTGTGTATTACACTATACTATATCTAGGATCCAATTTTTTGTCATAATATGTGGTTGCAATCGTTTCTTAAAACAAAATACTGAAGCCTTTCATCACACAATATTACAAATAGATCAGCAATGAAGCCAAAACAATGAACTCCCGGCCGCCTGGCTGTAGTTTCAGTAGTTTGCTTTTTTTTAGTACAGCTGTGCTGCCAACAATAATTTTAAAATTCCACTAAGCATATTGTGAACTTCGCCAAAATTTCGTTGTACTTAATTTTTATCCGTCAATAAAACCGTCAGTTAAGAATATCGCAGTAGCAAAACTGAATAGGCAAAACCACATAATTTTATGGACGGATTTTGTACCAGGAAATTATGAAAATAAATGTGAAAATTTTATACATAATATTCAATATGGCAAGACCTGTTTCTTTGATCCAATCTAACAACAAATGTCAAAAATCTCTGATCAAAGACGATTTGATTCATATGTTTGTATTACATTATCATATAACTAGTACTCACAGATATGGGATCCTAGATATATGATAGTGTAATACCCCCCTTAAATCAAAATATTGGTAACATAATTTCTGCTGAAATTATACATGTAGAAAGATAAGAATAAGAATACATGCACATTAAAAGCGTCCATAATAAAAAAATAAAAAAAAACAAAATAAAATTAAGCCGTGGCAGCTAAGAGATGACTTATCTTAGCTGCCACGGCTTAATTTTATTTCATTAAACTGAACTAAAAAACCACAGCTTTCAGAACAATCCCAGAGCCCGGAAGATGGTCCAAGATCCCTATGAGCACTTAGGTGAAAACTTCCTTCCTCCAAGCACATTTGCTCTTGCAAATCTCCACTCAAGCCGACCAATTAAGGCAAGAATGAGGTGGGAGCTCCTGTTCCTCGTCAGTGTTCACTCTAGCCGGCCAATAAAGGCAAGCCAGAGATGAGGAACAATTTCTCCCATGAGATATATTATTACAAAATTAGGAAAAATTAAGATTTTGTGTGTGATGTGTTGGGCATGTGTACTTGCGTATGCATTTTGTGTATTGAAAATAGACAAAATCTGCACTTTTCCATTATCAAAATTACATAAGACAGCAGTGTTACCAGATGTAAAAAAATAACTAGAGTTAATGGATTAAAAATATGGTGTTGCAGACTGAAAATATGGTAGACAGATTTGAAAAATACATTGTATTCATAATAATTATTATAATGTCAAAGACCCTAAATTATAATTAATTAATCACTTTCATAATCATCTAAAACAAGAACTTCTAGATTTTATATTTATTCTGCTGTAATTTTTTGACAACATATTCTAGGTACAAAATCAAAACAGCTGTTTTCACGTCGGTGAATAACTGTTACACGAGAATATTTCCCTACATTATGGTTTTTGTTATTAATTTATATCTTTTCTTTGTTTTAATGTTGTTCTCTTGGCTAAATAACCTTTCACATGCAGCATCTGAGTGGGATAAGGATAAAATATTTAACATAAAAGTGGCCAGGAGCCGAAACTTTTACTACAGTTTAACACAGTAGTTAATATTCAAATTTATCATAGAAAATTACACGGTATGCCGTGTAATTTTCTATGCGTACCGTGCTTCTATGGTAATTACCGTGTGCCTAACACTGTAAGACAGTCCCCCAAAACACCAACCGTTCGACACTCGCCACTTCCTAGTGCTTTAGCTGGGAAGAAGTGGCGCAACAAACTCCCCAGCAGCACAGCTGTCTATTAATGTCGTGTCTTCTTGGTACTTAGGTAAATGTCTGTTTTCCATTTGACTGTAGGTGCATCAAATGAATAAATAACACGATAAGACTTGCCGATCACACTGTGTTATTTCTTCGTGTTCTTTATGAGACGACGGTACAAGTTCTATATTATATTGCTTGAGTAACGTTATTGTTTTTTACAGCAGTGTGCTACTGCCGGTATAGCACGATTAACACCAGCGCCAATGGCACGATTCTTTTAGAAACAGCCATTCAAACAACAATCGGATTACGCAACTTACCGCTAGTGCACTTGAAGTCGAGAAACTCGATCTCTCTATAGTTCTTACGATGCATCTTAGGTTTGTTGGAGATTTGATTAACGCAGCAGGTATAAATTTAAAACAGAAAGCCATAATTTTGAGCAAGTAACTCCTAAAAGGTTTAAAATTACTGAAAATGTGTCAATGTGTCACGGCTGGCAGAGAATAGTTCTTTGGGTGTCAGGTGTCAGGTTTAGAAATGTCAAACATTTTCAAACCAGATTCTTCAGTTCTTCTAGTAGTCTATGGTCGCACACAAACAAAATTATTACGAAACGTAAAATCCGCAGTCGTAGGCCGCGAAATTCAAATTTCCGTAACTTTTTGCAATTTGCAGGACAGTGTCAAATTGGATCTTGATCAAAATACACAAATCAACACTGGATATTTCAGGTTTAGTGCGTATTTCATCAATGAAGTTGAACGCTGCACATCTAGTTCAAGAGCTGTCAGTGTACAATATTCATAACAAATTTGACACTGTAATCTCTGGGTGAAAAGTAGAGTGCGTTTCAACCTCGTTTCAACAAATAATTCCTATGCCGTAATGTTGGCACGACTGTTTTAGGACCTACTCTGAGGACCTATTCTAGCTCCTCTTACAAAAAAACAAAGAAAGGGGGTTTCCACTAACAAAGAAATACACAATACATGCTATTTTTTATATTATTTATAGAAAAGGCACAAAAGTTTCCAGTTCTTAAACCGGACCAAACATATAACATCTCTGTCTCGAATCCCACAGAGTAAACGTTTTCGGAATTGAATCGGTTTATCAGTTTAGCAGTCAGCTCAAAAAAAGCTATTTCCACACTCGCATTGGCAAAGGGAAACTCAACATGAACGTGGTTAATTTGAGTAAGTGAGGTGAATTCCTAAAAGATAACATTTCCCTTTTTTTCCTAAAATCACGAAAAAAACCTCCAATCCGGCAGCGCTGATTTGCGTTCACGCGTCGAGGGCGCGCTTAGGTAGTGTTGCTACCATACTGTTAAAAACAGTATTATACTGTTTTTCACTCTAAAATACAGGTACTGTTCAACAAAAATAAAATACGAATAAACTTACTGTTTTCACTGATATCAAAAGCTGTACCATTGATCTCAATGGCTATACCCAAATAAAAAATGTATCGTTGGCAAAAAACGAAAATATAAAACCAAAGACATCGACTTCCAAAATTAAAGTTCCCTTTTTAAATGTTGTAGTGCTTTTTTTGGAACTCGGTTCTTTTTTTTTAAAGATTTTTTTTTTCCGGGATACTGTGCTTTTTACCGAAATAGTGGGAAAATAAATAGTACTTTCCTACTTTGACCATAAATACTTTTTTTCTTTTACAAAAAGTTGGCAACTCTACGCTTATGGAAAAGCGCGCGCCGTACGCGCGCACGACGAGCGCACGGCGCGCGCCCTTTGACAACAACGCTTGTTATAATCCGTTACATAGAAATCCATACAATTTGACACGCAGCGCCAGAGGCGCGCGCCTTGTGCGCTGCGTTTTGTGCGCTGAGTCAAATTGTATGAATTTCTATGTAACGGATCATAACTAGCGTTGCTGTCAAAAGGCTGTCACCGGGTGCGCGCCCAAAACGCAGCGTTCTGTACGCGCGCCTCGTGCGCTTGTTTTAACTAGTTCCTCAGTTCCTCACTATGAATACGCTACGCCGCCGCTACGGCCGCGGCGCTACCTAATAGGCCCGTTTTTTTAATTTAACAATAGAGCCAACATTATGGCATAGAAACTATTTCTTGAAACCCACTCTACTGGCCTTTTCAAAAGAGACAATCTTTTTCCTGCAGCTTCGCTCGCGTGGATTTCGGAAATTATCCAATGGAAACGTACTACCGGGATAAAAAGTATCATGAATTCAGTGAATTCATGGGTGCGTACCGAGTTACGTTGTAATCGATTTGAGCGTGCTAACACCCGTACCGAATTACCATTAGCGCGATAACAATGTGCCATGAATCGTCATAATTATGACGTCATGACATGCGCCATCTTGCGATAACGCCGACCATGTCTTTTACTAATATCACCGTAAGCGCTGTCAAAATTGACAGTTGTGTGGTTTTTGTTTTGAGTCGCATCTTAAGAGGGTGCATCCTTAAAGTTGGCAACGTCGTAAATAGCTGTCAAATATTTACCTGTTTCGATTAATTTGGAAATAATACTGTATGGAAATAAGAAATGTGGCTAACCAATTGACTAGATAATTAATAATGAATTGCAATTATAACATTGAATTTTATGTTGTACCTGTTTTAGCTGAAAAAATTCACTTGGAAAGTTTCCAAATACTTTTTTTACATCTAAAACTAACTATTCGGTGTTACGATATTAATTATTGCATTTCATAATCAATATTCTAGTTCGCTAGTTAGCCACATTTTTTATTTCCATACAGAAATATTATCAAAACCGGTCCGTCTAGAACGTTGCTGCAACGCAACGAAAACGCCCAATACCCTAAATCTAGAACGCGGCCTCAAGGCCGCAGTACGTTCAAGCTGATTCAAACTGTATTTGTACTATGCATAGTGGCTTATATGGTCTATAGTTAATTTTATTCTATGGATTTGGTAATATACTTGTCAAATAAATCGACCAAAACGTCAAAATATGCAGAAACAATTCTAGAAAAAAGTAAAAGTTGAACATTTTGGCACGGCAAAATGGCGTTCGCGCATGCGTTCAGCGCGCTGCACTCCGCGTTCTATTTATTTGTTTTCTATTGTTTTTTAAGTGTAAATCGACGGGAAATGGTGTTATTTCAATAATTAAGTAGTGTCGTCATCGTATATAGATAAAATTTGCACAAAATAACATCGTAATTACCTATTACGGACCCATCAAAAAATGTAAACAAACTCGGTAGTGAAAAAATGTGTTGATGTGAAATTTTGAGTTTTGTGTGTGTTTTGTGCATGTAATCGCTGGTAAGTCATTTATTTTATATTATTTAATAGTTAGTCCATAATAAAAATGCCATTTTTCAGAAAAAAATAAGAGTTCAATATTTTTTATCAACTAAGTAATGTTACGTAATGATACGGATACCTATTATTGAACTTTTTTAATTATTGGTGTTTTTATTTATTGTGTTTGTTCGTAAATAATGGTTTTGACCGATAGTATATGTATTCATAATGTATCCTGCGAAATTTCATGTGAATCGAACCAGTAGTTTTATTATAAATAATCAAAACAATGAACAAAGGAATTTCTTATAAGAATCTGATAAGAATGTTTATTTATTCCAACTAGCGTTCGCTTACAAAGATTCTAAGTATTATAAAAAATCCTTTGTCTAATCAGGAACCAAAAACCATTAACGATAAGACTATTTACGTAACAAAACGCTCTCAGTTTTTGTTTATATTAGCGAGCTCTTATCTCTGACGCGCCGCGGGCGTGCCGCGCGGCTTGAGCGGTTGTTCCGAAATCGCGCCGCGCGGCCTGAGAGCAAAACAGCGAAATATTTGACATCTATTTGCGACGTTGCCAACTTTCAGAATAAACACTCTTAACTTTAGATACCATGGCGTTTTCGAAATTGTGCTTCTGGCTATCGTTCGTCACCTAATCCAAGAATTAGAAGAAATTTGTGGTATATGCACAAAGAAATATGACACTTTTGACATTTGAGAGATCACTGTGAGCGCGTTCACGAGCGTTGAATTGTTGACAGCCTTTAGCTATCATAGTCGTGTTATCTTAATCGGAACGCCAAATATTGATGTCAGCGCTGTGAGCTATTATTATCTCATTCCGAAAGCGGCCCATGACAGTAGTAGTTGTTCCTGGCACATTTCTTTTGTATTCTAAAATAAAAAAAGAATGACTGAGGCGGTAAAATTAAATTATCTTTATCACGATAAGTTTTCGTCTGTAAAATTATAAAGATGTCTATAAAAAAAAAACATTTATTTCAGACAAAAAAGTCCATAGGCACGGCAAGGTTGTTACTAACAAGAATTTTGCTTATAACTAATGTTAGTAACAAAAAAGGAAAAGAAGACACTATTCTCTCTCTATAGTACTTTACTCTTTGGACACTATACACACCGACTTCCCCTGCCGTTCCTGTTCAGGCGTAGTAAACGTCTGGTTAGTTCGCTATCCAATGATGGCATAGCTTCCTTGGACTGCCTGCAGCTCGGTGTCGAGGTCCACCAATACTCCGCTTGTGTGTGGGTGAACTCATGAACTCTTGTAGCCACCTGCGTATTTGGTTGAAGGGGATGGGTACAATAGGCTCAGGTCCGCAGACTACCGTGCTGGATCCTCGTCTAGCGAGTTCGTCTGCTGCGTCGTTGCCTAGCGATCCGCTGTGTCCTTTTATCCATTGTAGTGTCACCGTGTTGCGGCCAGACAACGCTATTTGCTCTAGGGCATTGTGACGTTCTAGTGTTAGCTTTGAGGTTATAATTTTTTTCTGTAAGGATTGGAGAACTGAGGCGCTGTCGGAGAGTATACGTATGTGTGTGTCCGTAACTCTCCTGGCTTTTAGGGCATGGACCGCTTGTATGATGCCTACACACTCCGCCTGATAGACGGTGTTGAACATCCCCAGCGGGCTGGATATATTTATGTTGAAGTCGTGTGAGAAGACTCCGACTCCAGTGCCGGAGTCGGTTTTCGATCCATCAGTGTATACTCTCATCTCTTTCGGGCCTGAGTAGTCACACCGTTCTTCTGTAAGTACAATGTTGTAGTGCCTTTGAAAGTGGTGTGTTTTCGGGGCTTTATCACATCAAGGTGATGCCATCATTGGTCGTCGTTTGATCACATCTTCTTTTATGCGTGTGCTTACCTACGTATTTAATATTAATTTCATCTTGACACCTCCACGCGTTCCTGCGAAAAAGGGTCTTGACAGACTGACAGATGGACGGACAACGAAGAGGGTTTCCGTTTTTTCCCAAAACTCTAAAAATATGGACGTCATTTAAAAGTTTTTGCGGAATACCTACCCAATTAATCGATTTTTTACCCAACTCGCCGACTTTACCAACATCGTTCCTCTGTCAACGTTATGCGAGAGCCAAAAGTTCCTTGCTTGCTTGAAGCCAGAAATCAATAAAGATGTTCCTGTATCCTGATAAGCAACACAATGACATCTTCGTAAACGATTCCGACTAATTTGTTTCATTTTGACAGTTCAACAATATTCATTGCGATACTTACGTTGATGAGCAGATTTTTTTACGAACTTATGAGGCACTGAATTAGCAATCTGTTTCAAAACGATTCAAATTTCGATTGATCGTCTAATACGTAATAAGGGTACTGGTTGGTTTTAGTTTCTAAACCCAGATCATTCAGACCCAAATCAATATTTCAAATAAATCAATTACAGGTACTTTTGAATTCCAAAGCGTAGTAGGACTTATGGAGAAGAACGGGCAAGAAACTCCACGACCACTGAAATTATACATGTGAAAACAATGTAGAAAGACGTGCACGTTAATAGCGTTCGTATTATCTATATAATTTATTGTCAATTTAGCTTTTACTAATTTATTTTTTACTTTTATCTAAACTATGTATTACTAGTTTTAATTATTTCACTGTGTTATTATTCTGCGCATAATGTAGTGCATGCTGTGCTTTTCTATAAGTAATGAGGCGCTTACACTTAAGTTTGCAACGTACAAATTGTAAAGTAATAGTGTACTCATTGTTGAAGAGCCTTTTTTAAATAAATAAATTATAAAGATAATTACGAATCCACTGCTTCATAAAAACAAAGAACAATAATTCTTATTCAAATATAATATCTCATAAAGATGACCCCAGTCCCACCCAACCCTCAACCCAACCACAGACCATGGATAATACACCTAAATAACTACAATTATTTAAAAAGTCGTCCCGGCGCCCATTCACATTTTGAAGGGAGCTACAATAGGCTACAGTTATTACTCTGAGGGCTACAATATTCAGAAAGATTTCCGAACGTTTTAAACGCCTAGCCACAGATCTCAATTTTGTTAGACAGTACTTACTAATTCCATGCACATAGAATTACATAACTGGTTGTTATATAACAATTCTTTGTTTGCACTTTTGTTATATTTTTGCATTGTATTTATTAGTACGATCTAATACGATCTAATGCGATATTTTACATGACGTGGTTTTACAATTTTTCTGGCTTGAATAGTCAACTAAAAATACTGTTGTGTTGGAAACGTAAATTATTTCGTAATATTTTGAACGCATCTAAAGTCGTAAGCGCCTCTAGCGGCAATTATTGTTACTAATGTTTCCGAATCGGCTATGTTCGGCTTTTCTCGGGTTAGTCACGCCTAGACTCGTTCGAAAAGCGAAACCAAATCATTCCACGGCGATGTACGAAGACTGATGCTCTTGTCGTGGACTCCCCGAGCAAACGTGCTATTTTACTCATTGTAACGGGCTTTGATATCCGCCAGAGGTATTTTTATAAGTATAATGTTGTGATTTAAACCGTCGCTTGTGGTGTTAAGTGTTCCTTACGTTTAAGTGAAAAAAAAAAGTATACAAAGAATATTGTGTGTGGTGCAATAGTGCTCACGGCAGTTCCCTTATCCTGGATTCTAAAGGATTGTTGTTTATCCAGCAAAGAGATAATTTGTAAAAAGGTAAGTTTTATTCTTTTACTGTAGTGTAGCGGACCATTTGTGAAGTAAGAACGCGTGGCGTTTATTGGAATGGCTTCCGTTTATCGACTCGCGTGCGCGGTAATGGCTGACTTTCTTTTCTCTCACAGAAGGGATTTCGTTGATAGATATTGATGGAAACACAAGTAGGTTTCGTAAAATCAGATTTTAATCATTGGATTGTTTTTGTGGCATCTGTGTGCGTTGGTGGTATTACACAGAGTGGGTGGAGGCAGGGAATGTAATCAAAATGTTGCGGCACGGCAGGCCTGAGACCGGTCGCGCGGTCCTCGGTCGTGCACCGTGCTCATAGTGTTGTCTATTCGATAAGGCGAGTTCCGTTTTTGAGCCCGACGAACGTTCAAGTTGTGGATGACGTGATCAGTTTTCATATTCGCATTCTTCTGAGCCGTGCGGCCTCCCTGTATACGTTCTAGGAGATAATTTTAGCTGTGCGTCTACAATTATTTACATTCCATAATATACATAAACATTGCATATCTAAGATAGTATTAATAAGTTCGAACTTTGAACCCAATTTATGAATGAAGTTTTCTGACTCATTCATCACTTTTGATTTAAAAAATACCGTGTTTAGGTCACTTGTCTATGCTAGACTAAGGTAGGCTTTTGAGCACCTTTTGCAATGATTTTTATAACGTTGACCCTCGGACCAAATAAACGTCGTCCATCAATTTCTTCTGCTTTTAAAATGTTTAATTAAGCAACTTCCAATTTATGGTAGTCTTGTTTTTAATCTGTGATATTCACTAAATTATTTACAAAATAATTTGAGGAAACTTGATAGTTTATGCAATTTGGTTGTCCGTAAATTCAAACCACAGTTACTTTACTGTCCTTTTTTTTAAACAACTTATTATTATAATAATATTTTCAAGTGTTAATTATATTTTTACAAAGTTTACGACAGCATAACTTAGATATTATGTAGGTACTATTTAATTAAAATACTACTAGTATTACTTTAGTAGGTATTATTTTGTATGTTAAGTACACCTATTTATTTATTTTTAACCTGTGTTGTCCCACTGCAGGGCAAAGGCCTCCCTTTCTTCTTTCCACTCCTCTCTGTTTTGAGCCAGTGTGGACCTAAGTACACCTAAGAGATAAATAATAAAAGCATCATTATAATCCCCGTGTTCCTATCCCAATTTAGTGTAGGTGCAATAATAATGTCTATGTTTTTAATATTACTAACAGAACTTAGCTATCTAGAACAGAAATACCTAATTTCGCCTATAGGCTATTTTCAGAGTCAGTAATTTCATTCAGTTAAGCTTCAGATTTATCGTATAATACAAATTAACGTATGCTTACAAAATAATCGAGATAAACTGAGACATTGATTCCAATTTTCAAAATACCCGTAAATTCCTACTTTGCGTCCCTACCTTACCAGAATAGACAAAATTAAATTCAAAATTCAAAAGTAATTTATTCAAACTAGGCTGAGAATCAGCACTTTTCGAACGTCAAAATTACAAGACAGTCCCCCAAAAACGCCCGCCGTTCACCACTCCCTAGTGCTTTAGCTGGGAAGAAGAAGTGACGCAACAAACTCCCCAGCAGCACAGCATCACAGCATCATCATCATCACCACGGCATCATCATTGTCAGCCACAGCCTGACTTCACAAACTGCTGAGCATATGAGCATAGCCCTCTCTTTTCTTTTGCAACTCCCCACGTTCCAGTGCCAGCCTCATCCAGGTTCTACCTGCGATGGTAACAATGTCGGCCGGCCATGTCGCCGCCAGACGTCCGACACTTCGTCTTTCAGTCCTTGGGCGCCATCGCCACTCGGTCTCTACCTTACTCCATCTGTCGTCACTGTGCTTTGCCAGTTGTCCTGCCCAACTCCATTTGGGTTCCATAACTCGTTTTTCGATTTCGAAATACCTTTAAAAATCTTCATTAAGATGGTAAGTGGGTACACCAGATACTCATATTGAGATAATTACCATTTCTTTCACAATTGCCGTTTGCCTGGCTCCTTACCGGAAACCACCCCATAGCATTAGTCATACCTTTGGTAATATTTTTTCTTTGGTAGAATGCTAGCTTCAATTAAATTAAACGGGAGTTTTACATAAAGGTAGGTATTACACCTGCTACAAAACCACATTAGACTAAAGACAAAATGAAAAAGATACGAACCAACCGTTTTTGAGTAGGTAGGTAGGTAGTTTTATTCGGTAGAGTACCTAGCTAAATGATAGTTTCATTTAGCTAGGTACTCTACCGAATAAAACTGTTTTCAGACCAGCGCGATTTGTCTCGCGACGCGACACCGATTATTGTTATACCGTGAAGTTTTGTATTGTTCGTGTCGCGTCGCGCGACAAATCGCGCTGGTCTGAAAACAGCTTAACGGTTGGTCATCTACCTATAATTTTACCACTGCTGGTACACAGGCCTCGTCTTAGTGAAATTGGCCGACGTCATAATTCACCATGCGGGCTCAGTGCGGGTTGGTGGACGTCACATGTCTTCGAATTTTTTGGTATTGGGACATGACGGTTTCCTCACGGTGTTTTCCTTCGCCGTTTCTAGAGCAGTGAGAATGATAAAATTACATATTTTGGTTCCAGTACAGGTTCCCTCAAAATCGAATTACCTACGTGAGATCGAATAACAAATACTCGAAAAAGTTAGCTTGATAGTATTTACTGGAAATCGATAAATTATGAGCGCGACATTTTCCTGCTTGGATGCAGGATGCTTCAAAATCTCGACACATCATTTCTCGAACGATCATCAAATGGAATTTTCAGAATAGAAACATAATAATTAATTATGTCATAGACAATGTGTATTCTATCTAATAATGTCTGTAATTCTAACTTTTTTACTGAAAATATATTAATGGGCAGTTTTAACCATAACCAGAACATGCTCAGATTATTTGCAAGTATAGTATAGCGAATACCTATATTTACTTGTAATAAAATCCTTGAAAACTATTCTGAAAAATCGATTTGATGGTCGTTCAAGAAATGATTTTTCGAGATGTAGGTACCTTTTAGTTTTTTTATCTTAATTTTTAATGCATCGAAGTAGGTACTAAAGTAAACAGTCACGCTCGTAATTTATCGATTTCAATTAGGTAGTTTGATACTATCGAGCCAACGTTTTCGAGCTTTTGTTACACGGACGGAACCCTCCATGACCTACCAATTTCCTATTGCTTTTTGTTTTTACTATGCACAGTACATTTAAAATATCTAACATTATTCATGTTAATATAAGACTTACGACAGCCATAATTTTTTACAAACGTTTACGGTATTTATTCGCGTCTTTATTTAGGGTTCAGCGACTCGCGACCTTACCTTGTAAAAGCTAATGACTTCGAAAATAGTCGGGCGACCCCGAAATCACTATAAAAAAGTAAAAAAGAAAAAAGAGGTCTGTTGAAGTAAAAGCAAAATAATTGATTAATTTTCCGACATAACTCCAATGTCTACAGCATTGTGTTTTGTTGTATTCGTTCAATAGATAAAGATTAGATTAATTACGCTTTATGATTAGGAAGGAAATTTGTATTTCTTAAAAAGTCGTCTAGATTTAGGTACTGCGCAAAAAGGGCCAAATAGAATCTGAAATCGGTTTAGATTGATATAGGTAAGTAAGAAATATTCCTACAAAATCACTAGAGACAAACAAATATCTACAAGTGTCTACTCGGATCACAAGCAACAACAAAAGCGTTGTGATGAAATAGGTTACCAGTTAATGCCGTACAAATCCCTGTATGGTGGCCAAGATTTGTAAGTGGAGTAGGTCATTCGAGATGGGTCGACGACACCGAAACCCATTTGGTAGCAAGGATGACTGAATGTGAAAACAGTACGATGTATTCGGCAATTTTTTGAAGAACACTTTGCAATCTTGCTTCAGGAACATAATTTTGCTGCGAGATTAACATTGCCGCGTATTTATAGGTCACAAACCCAATGCTCACAATGCCAAAAAATTCTACGTTTGCGATATTGCTCCTCAATTTGTTTGTCCTCTTTTTGTCAGTTACTCCATCGAGCGAAAAAAATCTAAGTCACAGGTCAGCCGATTCGGCGCCGGCGGTCTAGGTTTCAATCATTTTTATCACGTTTACTTGAAGTGACGGTTTATTACAAAATCTGTAATATTTATTAGGGAGTTTTGTCCTGTATCTATTGTGAAAGATCATAAAAGAGCACACAGTCATGGTTAAAATATCATTAGATGATGCCGAAGTGTTTTGTAAATAATCCAGAAAAACATTACAGTTACTCATTTGCAGTAGATACAAGCTACAAGATAACGTATTAACGGTCTCATCCATCACGTTATGTAATTTTATTTGACACATAATTAAAGTATCATGCCCATCTAATTGGTTCTAAAAAGTTAAATAAGCCAATATTCTTTGAATTAAACTTGTGAAATACGGCTTTAACGTTTTAGGGTTCAAATAATGGAACGTAAATCGTCGCTCAAACTGAGCCCCTAAGGGGCTTTAACATGACGTTTGTTGTTTCAGGTCTCGCCCACGAGCTCGCAGCGCTGTTACCGCACTATGAGAGTGCGCCTCACATGCTTATGATCTCAATATAGAACTAAATACACGTTTGAAGCCCGCATCGTACACCACAATGGCCTTTCTGTGAGTATACATTACTCGGTTTTTCGAATTCTCGATGTTTTTCGTTTCTCCGATTTTTTCTTTTTCATTATTTTATCGTTACGCTACCACGTTCACTCCCTCGTTGCGAACAGCATGCCAAATTATTATTTTAGTTATTCCTCTTTATGATGATGCTGAGGCTTTCGTCGGCGTGTGACTTATATCAGTGCACTGACCGCGTCGGGGTCGCCCGCGCTATCCTGGTACTAACCTATTTTTAACCGGTTCATTGATTAGTCACCGGCTTATGACTTAGTTAAGCTCGAGTGATTTAACTCAACAGAGGGCTTAGTTATCAGTAGCTCATGCTCGCTGAATATTTTTTGCATGTTAACTAGGAATATTCTGAAAACCAAATGTTTATCTTCACAATATGCACGTGTGCAAATAAAATAAATCCAAACTCATTAGTGCCAAGACATTTCGTGACCCGTAACCAAAAACAATATGTATTTTGTGCAGTAAAAATAGGTTGGTACCGATATCGTTTATCTGGGATGAGGGTGACCGCGTCACCCCGCAACAGCTCGCGAATTCGCTCCGACCGCACTGGACCTCTCCGAGCCAACCCGTGCACTCGTGCGCACCGCGGTTAAATAAAATTGTAAAAAAAATACGCGATAGGTCCTCATCGTTGAATCGTTAACAGGCTTCACTGGACCATTGTATAGTAGTGCATAGGCGAGTAGCAGGCGGCGGAGCGGTGCGGTGCGATGGGAACGAAGCGGCGACAGCGGCTGGTCCAGCGCACGGGCGCGGACAGTGCGCCTGAGTGGGTGTCTCGCGTTGCAGATGTATGGGGCGGGCGGGCGGCAGCAGTGCGACGAGTGGGCGGCGGCGCGCGCGGTAGAGTGCCGGCCACATGCGCCCGCGCCATGTGGCGCGTGCTGCTGGCCCTGGGGGCCGCGTGCGCTGCCGCGCGCGCCTCTCAAGACGTGGTCCTCACCTTCAGCGACCCCGTGACGGCGCCCTATTCGTTCTTCAATCATCTGGCCGTCGACCGCAATACCGGCCGGGTGTACGTCGGCGCCGTCAACAGAATCTACCAACTCTCCCCCGACCTGGAAGTCGCACAGTCGATCATCACGGGCCCCGTTAACGACTCCGCCCTCTGCACCTTCGACTGCCCTTCTAATTATGTGAAAAAACCCACGGACAATGTGAATAAAGCTCTAGTGATTGACTACGCGACCAGCCGCCTGATAACATGTGGTTCGGTTCTGCAAGGGTTGTGTTCTGTACGAAACTTGAATAATATTTCTCACGATGTGCGCGAAGTGCGTGAGCCAGTGGTGGCGAACAATGCGACAGCTTCCACAGTGGCGTTCATCGCGCCAGGACCGCCGAATCCTCCGATGACGCAAGTTATGTATGTAGGCGTCACTTTCACAGGCAACTCGCCCTACCGCTCAGAAGTTCCTACAGTAAGCAGTCGCTCCCTCGAAGATGACCGTCTATTTATGATTGCTAGAACGGCGGTTACGACTGGTACGAGGATGTTTGTCAATTCGCTATCTCGCGAACGCTATCCTATTAATTATGTCTACGGTTTCAATTCGGAAGGATTCAGTTACTTTTTAACGACTCAGCTGAGAGGTGTAGGCTCTGACACATACTACAGCAAATTAGTCAGAGTTTGTCATGATGATGAGAATTATTATTCTTACACTGAAATACCAATGTCATGTACCGGAGAAGGCGGTGGTAACTATGGATACAATCTGGTGCAAGCAGCGTTTGTCGGAAAAGCCGGATCCGTTCTAGCGGGGGAACTAGGAATAACTGCTCAACATGACGTGCTGTTCGCTGCATTCAGCCAGAGTGAATCAATCAATACTAACACTCCTTCTGATCTATCTGCGCTATGTGTTTACTCGCTTAAAGCTATCCGACGTAAATTCATGCAAAACATAAAGACTTGCTTCAGTGGCAACGGTTCCAGAGGTCTAGATTTTATATCGCCGTCCCATGCATGTATTGGAACAAAACTACAATCAATTAGCGAAGATTTCTGCGGGCTGGATGTGAATACGCCTCTGGGAGGCGAACAACCTGTAGAAGCGGTGCCAGTGGCAATATTTTCGAAGAGGCTAACAGCGGTTGCAGCGACGGCCACTGGCGACTACACTGTTGTGTTTGCCGGTACTGCTCAGGGGCACCTCAAGAAGATCGTAGTCGAGAGCGCCACCTCTGCGTTTGAGTACGGAGACATCGTCGTCGACGAGGGCTCCGCTGTCAACAAAGACTTGCATTTCGATACTCAATTTATGCATTTATATGTGATGACTGAACGTAAAGTGTCTAAAGTGAAAGTTCAAGAGTGTAGCGTCTATAAATCATGCTTAACATGTCTCGGAGCCAAAGACCCGTATTGTGGATGGTGTTCTTTAGAAAATAAGTGCAGCTTACGATCGGACTGTCAAGAGGCAGCTAAAGATCCACTGTATTGGATCTCGTACCGCAGCGGCCGTTGTACAACTATTACTCAAGTAACACCAAATCAATTACAACGAACGACTGCTAGGACGCTAGATTTACTTATCGAAAACTTGCCAACTCTCAATGGACAATTCTTATGTGCATTTACAGCCTTAGATCGTACTCTCATAACCAATGCTACTAGGAAGCCTTATGGCGTTAATTGTACCACTCCGCGTACCGACACGCTGCCCTCAATTCCCACCGGCCAACATCATTTCACGGCGAAACTGTCGGTGCGCACCACCCAAGGGCCTGATTTCGTTGCTACCAACTTCACATTTTTCGACTGCAATACGTACAGCTCGTGCACGCAATGCGTCAGCTCCTCCTTCCCATGCGACTGGTGTGTCGACGGACACCGATGTACGCATGATACTGCTGAAAACTGCCGAAACGATATACTAGTCACCGGTGTCAGTAGAATTGGTCCCAGTTATCGCTCAGGGCCCGGCTTCTGTCCCACTATAAATTCAACGTCTGACGGCACAAACGAGATCTTAGTTCCATCCGGTGTAAAGAAAGCTATAAAAGTTAAAGTTCATATAATAGGTCAATTTATCGTTCAGACAAGGTTCGTTTGTCAATTCAATATAGAGGGGCGTGTGACTCATGTCAACGCTCAACTTCTTGCTGACACGATTTACTGTGAAGCCGTTGAATTTACTTACACATCGCGTGCTCCAAATATTACTGCTTCCTTCGCTGTTATATGGGGAGGATCGAAACCTTTAGATAATCCGGATAATACTCATATTCTTATTTACCGTTGTAATGATATGGCAGATAACTGTGGTATGTGCCTCGCACTCCCTGAGAAATTTGGATGTGGTTGGTGCCAAGGATCGGATCGATGCGAAGTTCAAGAACAGTGTGGTGTTCCCAGTGTATGGTTGAATCGTACCCAGACTTGCCCTAACCCAGAGATTCACTCGTTTCGGCCTCAATTAGGTCCCTGGGATGGAGGTACTAATATCACTATTGAAGGAATTAATTTAGGTCGCAATATATCTGATATTTATAACGGCGTTACTATTGCGGGTATCAAATGTCAGCCAATAATTGAACTTTATGTAAAAACGAAGCAAATCGTCTGTACCGTAGACGGACCGGGTGAAGAAGTGCCTCGAGACGGCCCTGTGGTCGTTCGCGTCGCGGATTATCGCGGAGAATCTAAACACCACTATGCTTTTGTGAATCCAAAAATCAATTCTATTCAACCGAAATATGGTCCACAATCCGGAGGTACTAAATTACGTATTACGGGTGAATATCTCAACGCAGGGAGTAACATACAAGCATTTATCGACGACTTGCCGTGCGCTATACTGTCTGTATCGCATGAGGAGGCCGTTTGTAGAACTAGCCATTCGTATCAAATTAAAATGGGTACGTTGCGAATGCGTTTCGATAACGGTATGCGTACTTTAGAGCGAGAAAAGTTTGAATATATGGAGGATCCTATTGTTGCGTCCGTAGAGTCCGGCCCACCACTAACGACGCAAAGAAAACAACCCAAGGGTATTCCATCCGGTGGAATAAACATCAAAGTGACCGGACAGAATTTCCATACAATACAATTTCCTCAGATATACGTGTATCATGATAACCGACCTTACATCGCACCATGTAACAGAGTTGATTTTCAATCGCATCTCATTTGTGAATCTCCAGGAATAGAAAGTGCTGGTCTCAATCTAGATCCGGATAGACCCTTAGAATTAGAATACGGTTTCAATATGGACGACGTTCAAAGCGTGCAAAATCTAACTAGCAAAAGGGGCGAAGCATTCCTACTCTATCCAGATCCCATTTATGAGAAATTCGACGAAGACGTAAAGTATTATAAGTCTGAATATTTAACTATTAATGGTCAAAATCTGGACAGAGCTTGTACAGAACCCGATGTGGAGGTTCATATAGGTGAAAGTTTGTGTAACGTGACATCATTGTCGCGGCATCAATTGACGTGCCGTCCGCCTTCGCGAGATGAACTTCCAGACGGAATTGATACACCCGAAGTTGTAGTTAGAGTCGGACGTGCCCTCACGTACAAGATTGGTAAATTATCTTATTCATCGCAGGCTGGCCTCCAAGCCGCCATAGGCAAGCCAGCTTTAATAGGCATCGGCGTCAGCGCCGGTATACTCCTTTTGATATTTTTCGGATTTTTAGTTATGTATAGGAGAAAATCAACTGAGAATATTAGGGTATTAAAAAATATGCAAGAGCAAATGGATATTCTAGAATTAAGAGTAGCTGCTGAATGTAAAGAAGCGTTTGCAGAGTTGCAAACAGAAATGACCGATTTGACTGGAGATGTGACTGGCGGTATACCTTTCTTAGATTACCGTACGTATGCTATGAAAATATTGTTCCCTAACATCGACGACCATGCCGTCCTGCAATGGGAGCGCCCAGAGCTTATTAGAAAAGACAAAGGTCTCAGAATGTTTGGGCAGCTAATTATGAACAAAACATTCCTTCTATTATTTATTCGTACTTTAGAAAGCAATAGATATTTTTCAATGCGCGATCGTGTTAATGTAGCTTCTCTTATTATGGTTACTCTTCAGAGTAAGATGGAGTATTGTACTGATGTATTAAAGACATTATTAGCGGAGTTAATAGAAAAGTGTATGGAAGGAAAGAACCACCCCAAGTTGTTATTGAGACGTACCGAGAGCGTCGCTGAAAAAATGTTGAGTGCTTGGTTCACTTTCCTGTTGTATAAATTCCTTCGTGAATGCGCTGGCGAACCACTGTACCTGTTGTTTAGGTCGATGAAAGGTCAAGTCGACAAAGGGCCTGTAGACGCGATAACTTCTGAAGCACGATATTCCCTAAGCGAGGAGAAGCTCATTAGGCAGTCTATAGATTTCAAACCTATATCCGTTAGCGTGTCGATCTCGCAACAGACATTATTCGTTAGTGGTTTAGAGGCTACTACTGAAAACGTTCACGTTAAAGTTCTCGACTGTGATACGATAAGTCAAGTGAAAGAGAAGTGTTTAGATGCAATTTACCGTGCAACTCCGTACTCCCAGAGACCAAGTCGTGACGACCTCGACTTGGAATGGCGCACGGGCGCCTGCGGACGGCTGATCCTCTACGACGAGGATAGCACTACTAAATGCGAAGGCGAATGGCGCAAGCTCAATACTCTTAATCATTACCGCGTACCGGACGGTGCCTGTCTTAGTCTCGTTGCTAAACAAAGTTCCGTATACAATCTGTCGAACATGGAGAAGAACGACAAGTCCCACACGTATGAAACACTCAACCGCGGTAAATACGGTTCGGCTAGTCCACCAGCCAGCCCCCTAAAATACGAACATGGTGGTGGTTTCAAATACTGGCATTTAGTGCGCCACCACGACGATGACGCACGCAAAGAGGGAGAGCGTGGTAATAAAATGGTCTCGGAAATATATCTCACCCGTCTTCTCGCCACCAAGGGCACTCTGCAAAAGTTTGTCGATGATTTATTTGAGACTATTTTTAGCACAGCGCACCGCGGCTCAGCGCTTCCTCTCGCTATAAAGTACATGTTCGACTTCCTCGACGATCAGGCATTGCAGCACACAATCTCCGATCCGGAGGTGGTGCACACCTGGAAGAGTAATTCCCTTCCGCTACGTTTCTGGGTCAATCTAATTAAGAATCCTAACTTCGTTTTTGACGTTCACAAGTCCAACACGGTAGATTCTTGCTTATCAGTTATCGCGCAAACGTTTATGGACTCGTGCTCCACATCCGACCACATCCTCGGTAAAGACTCGCCGTCGTCCAAGCTTCTTTACGCGAAAGACATACCGGTGTACAAGGAGTGGGTGGAGCGTTACTATGCGGATATTAAGTTAATGCCAGCAATATCCGATCAGGATATGAATGCTATGCTCGCGGAGGAGTCGCGTCTCCACACTAAAGAGTTCAACACGAACTGTGCGCTGAACGAGCTGTACGCGTATGCAGAGAGGTACAACGAACAGCTGACGGTGACCCTCGAGGAGGACGAGTTCTCGCAGAAGCAGCGGCTCGCGTACCGCCTCGAGCAGGTGCACGGGTTCATGTCGCACGACTATAACGTGTGAGCGCCCTTGTGGGAGGCCCGTGACACCAAGCCCACCGCCCTGTATATAAAGCCCCCGCACATATCTATGCTGGCAAATATTGTATATATTAGATAGTGTACAGTCATTAATATTGTAATTTTTGTATCATTTCTGCGGTCCGATGTCGTTTTTTAATTTTATATAATGAAATTTGTATTAATTTTACACGACGAGCTCGGCCGGCCGCGGTCGTGCCACAGTAAGCATCGTAATAAAAATTGTGTATGTCTGTCTATGTGTGCTCGCGTCGTACGAGTTATTGTTACGTCGATCGGTGTAAAATGTGTGTCGCAAACGAAATCGCATGTGAGCTCGCCGGCGAGCGAGGCCGTCGCTCGCCGACGGGCGATTTTAAAATTTGTACTCACTACTTAACGAAATATCCGACAGTGATGCCCTGAACGATTCCAATAAATAAATATCGTCGAATATAAACATTTTGTTTGATTTTTCGGCGGTAGTGAGCAGCGCCATTGTCGCGCACGACGAAAGCCCCCGCGTCTCGGCAGCTGTCGGCAGGGTGAGCGCGGTAGGTACGGCCATGCCGCCTCGTCTCGCTAGCTCGCGGAACCCTTGTCGGTCGCGTCACTCAACTGTGGTGTCCAGCACGTCACATCTCATATCACCAATCATGTGTATGTCGTTGCGTTGAGGCACGTCGCCGGCCCACGAGGGTTGTTCGCGCGCCGCGCGGCGAGACGGTCATGGATGAACCTACGCGGCCCTGCTGTTTCAGCCGGTACGTGCGGATCGTGGCAAGAACGACATTCGCGGTCGTCAACAACCTTTACTGCATCCCCGCTTACGTGGTGTGGATGATGGTGCTGCGCCTCGTCAGACCCTTGTTCGCCCCCCTCTATTGGAAGATCGAAGGACTCATGTATCACTGGCTGCTGGCGATGGTCTCCATGTGGTCCTGGACGGCTGGATATGAAAGTAAGTCAGTTTTGTTGTTCGAAGAAGGCGCGCCAAGTATCACACAATAACCGACCGCCTAATATTCTGTTCCATACGCCTCTTAGTGGAAGTAACTGCGTTTAGTTTTGAATAGTGCAATTAGCATTTGTGTGGTAATGTTCAGATTGCGTTTAAGATAAGTAAAAAGCGTATAGAAGCTTAAAAACTTTTACCATTGTTCTTTATGGTCCTCATTGTTGGAAAGAGGTATGCACAAGAGTTTTGTCACATGGCGCGCCTCTCATAATACATAATGAGCTCTGCAAATTACCGAACCTACATATATGAAGATTATTACCCGAATGTTGCTACAATGGGTAATATAACACGGAATTAAATTTTGCTACGCATTAGTAAATTCCGCTTGCATTATGACTGTACTTTCAAGGAACTTATTAAATCGGCGGTAACTCGGCGGCGGACGGAAATGCATTGTTGTATTAGATACCTATGTAAAGCAACCGGATATCAACATTATCAACACAGAACCCTAACCGACGCTCAATGTAAACTTGTGTAAGGTACAATCATTTCAAGAAAGATTCCTGCGACAAAGGTAAGTACAAAACTTGTTACACTTTTTATTTGATGCTGGTTAAAAATTTGTCGTTGACAATTTGAAAAAATCGACATCTAAATGGCTGCCATGAAGTCATCACTGGTCTGAATCAACCAGACCTTACTTAGCTGTTTATTTATATCTCGCATACTTACTGGATTAATTTATATTATAACGTCTGGTCTGCCATCGTATTCTTGATCAATAAATTAAATCCTTATAAAACCAAACTTTATGGTACAATAGTTTTACTTTACTATTCTATCTTATCTTAAGATTTATGATATCATTTATGAAATATTCAAGATTGCTTCTATGACCACTTAAAATTTGTTGAGCAAACGCTGTTATCTTAGAGTAACTCGTAATAGTTCTAGCACATGCTTTAAGACTCTGACAAGAGCTCAACCGCGGTTACTGTGTATAAAAAAGAAAGAGAAGAGCGATGACAACGCTTTTAATTTAAGCAATTTTCTATTTACTCAAAACGTAATTATAAAACAAGCAAGTTCTGCATTTAAAGAAGACGTTCTTGTAATTATTTAATTACGAACGTACGTTGAAATTGAATACATATATTTTAGATTGAAACTTAATTAAGGTAAAAGTTTAGTTTATCGTTAATTTGAATCGTTTTTTTTTTTCAAAACGTTTTGATTACAAACTTACAGCCAAGTTCTGAGAAATATGTTCAAGATCAACATAATTTTTTTCCGCTACTAGAAACTATATAGATTTGGCAATTTCTTTGTCTATGACAAGCCTACTTTTAACATTTTCCTCTTGTCAGCGCTTTAAGAGCACCATGACTGATGTCTGTAGTGTACAAGACTTTTGTATGATTCATTGGATCAGGTGACGCGTCAGGGGCACATGTTGTTTGCAAGGTGACGCAACACACAGCATCTACAGAAAAACTACGTAATCCGTTAAATTGCCAATGGATGTGAAATAGCTTCATTCACACGATTGCAAGCTTAATCGCGTTGTAAAAGTGGGCTACCGCCGGACACGTCTGGCGACAACTAAACGGATTACCGACCAATCATTTCTAGATAATACGCCTATGTAATATGTTACTCAATAGTATAAATTAAGATTCGCATGTGGTGACTACGTCAGTGTAGTAATTGATTTCGAATGAACAATAGTGTTTCGAAACGTTCTGGTTGCGAGTGGTCGGAGACCGGTCGTGGATGGCGCGCGCTGTATTGACCTTATGCGGCGTAGTTTATGCGCGGCCGCCTGAGGACGGTCGATGACCGTCGCCGCCCGCGCGCAGCCCCCGCGCTAGGAATGCCACCCCCCCCTACGTCATGTCACGTTGCATTTCGAGTGGCGAATTTGCATGTTGTTGTCGAGTCAGCGCGCTCACGATCGACATTTCAAGTATCCGAGATTTTACACGTGGTGAAAGCACGTGAAAGTACGATGCTGGATCGTTTTTCACGAAGCGGTAAACCGAATTAGATCGCCGCTTGATACACTTTTTAGATTGATGGTTTAGTAGCAAATAAGTAGATCTGTTTAGAGCACTTTCGCTTCTGGGTTATTCAAAGAGAAAGAAAACGATAAATAGTTGACTATCCATCTGACAGTACCTATTACCTTCAGAACGATTCTGATCCTTATTAATTCAAGCCTCCAATCCAAACTTGTCCTGACACATCGTTGGCCCATTCAAATTCTGTTCACACCAGACCTCCGGAGACAAAATTAACATTGAAAGACTTAACACAAACAAATGATATTCAGACCGTGTCCACCTACAATCATTATTGGTGGATTGCGTAGTATAATTCTCGGAGTTATAAATTCCTTTTGGTACATCCTTCGATTGTGGCGGTTCGCGTTTCAAATTGAGACCTTCCTGTTTTAATCAGGCGGTTGGTGCGTGCGACATAGATCTGGGAAATAGTTTCTAACATGGCGAAAATGGCAACCGTTCGAGATTGAGGCCACAACGCCAGATGTATGCACAAGAACTCGTGTTACTATTTACACGCATCTGCAAACCTGTACTTATGTATTTATGATTGGAGCGCAATGGTTTACATACTGCTTCAGTAATTAAGAACTATGTTATACTAGATGTTAATGCAACGCTGATTCAATCGTGTAAAAAACATTGGTTATTTGTTTTCAATTGCTATTTCTTTCCATATAGTTTATTGGTGCGTAGGTACATAAGTAAGTCAACAAATCGAATGTGTATCTGTTCAAAATATAATAGTAATCCTATTCTAAATTCTAATTCATTTCGTGGTTTACTGAACACAGTTTTTATATTTTAACGCGATTTTGAAATACCTACAATTGATAATAACAACAAAATTGTTTGAAATAGCTCTGACTGACCATCATCAAAATATAACCGGTATGACATTGGTTCAGTCACACGCCAAAATAACAATGGTCTTACGAAGAGTGACGTCATTTCCTTGTTAAATCTGATTGGTTCTAAAATTCACAGCGTAAAAATATTTCAGTAGGAAATATTACATAAGTAAAATAAGTAACTCAATCTCTCTAGCGTTTACCCTACTATCCAGTCTAACCGGATGCAGCTGAATACCAGTATTTTTTGCGGAGCAACTGACTATCTGACCACCACAATCCGATTACTGGGCAACACGATATCCCGTGGTAAGACTGATTGTCAGACTTTTGGGCTTCTGACTACCCATAACGACTACCAAAGATCTACGAATAACAACAATGCTTTCCGAGGCACAGTTACAAATGTTAGATGACTTGGTGATTTGACATGACATAATCGAAACGCAACCAAGTTTTTAGCATATTTCGCTATTCCGTTCTACGATACGAATCATTGGGTTCAATAAAATAGTGATTGTTAGAATAAAATAAAAAGGTGTTCTATGTTAGAGGGTTTGGTTTCCGCACTTAGTCCTTCAAGTGGACCATTTGGTGTTGGTTGGTGGAAGGTGTTTATTCTCTTGAATTACTATTACACTCGGTGAAAACTTTTCGGCGTATTTATGAAAAAATATTGCTTGGTTAACTAGTTTTAATGAGGAAAATGAAGAAAATGAAAATGTCGTAAGGCAAGTTTTGAGTATGAATGTCGATGGCTATAAGAGTAGGGGAAGACCAAAGAAACGATGGATGGACTGTGTGAAAGATGATTTGGCTAGAAAGGGGGTGACTACCGAGACGACGACTAATAGAGAAGTATGGAAGAAAGGGACATGTTGCGCCGATCCCAAATAAATTGGGATATGGGCAGGAGAATGACCTAGTTTTAATGAATGAAAGCGCATCTAGGTAGCATTGGAATTATGGAAACAAAATATAGTACCTAGCTAACTTGTAATAGTACATTGGAATTATGGAAACAAAATATAGTACCTAGCTAACTTGTAATAGTACCTAGCTAACTATTTGAACCTGTCTACTTACTTGTACGACAGTACAATCGTTAATTTTTCTAATCTAATACCGTAGTACCTAACTGTTTAGGAATATTACCAGATAATTTATTAGTTATGTAAGTACTAGCCAAACGTCTTTAGCTATAAAAATTATTAAAATATTTATAATACTATCAATAACACTTATCTATACAAATAAATATGAATAATAAATAAAGCATCTGTTTGTAATTTTAAAATAACAGATTTTTGCTAAATGCTTATGAAAATACAGGGTGGCAGGGACATCGACGCGAAGCCGATTACCATGAATTCAGTACATGATTCTGAACCCCCCTGCGTTGAAATTTTTCGTCGGTTATTAAAAAAAAAATCAGCTGCTCCATACATTTTGACCGCGTAGGTATTGCACTTTTCTATGAAACAGCTGTTTTTTTTTTAAATAACCGACGTAAAATTTTAACGCAGGGGGGTTCAGAATCATGTACTGAATCCATGGTAACCGGCTTCGCGTCGATGTCCCTGCCACCCCGTATAATAGGGTACTTATACCAAAAAAAAACAATTATTAAAATTTTTGTCTGTTTGTTCCGGCTAATCTCCGAATCGGTTGAACCGATTTTGACGAATCTTTCACTGGCAGATAGCTGATGTTATAAGGAGTAACTTAGGCTACTTTTATTTTAGAAAAAGTATTAGGGAGCAAGCGGACCAAACCGCGGGCAGTAGCTAGTAAAAAATAAAAATAAAAAATTGTTTTATATTCATAAAACCTCCTTTTTGTCAGCAGCGTAAGCAAGCTCTAGCTCAAGACATTTTTAGTACCCTCAACTGATATTGAATACTCATTGTATTTGCCTACCTACATGATTGTGAAGTACCTAGTAGGTACCTAAACATCCTTATTCCTTACACAACTTGACACTGCTTAGCACTCCTTAGCACTCCTTTGCACCTACAGTTACTCGCGTAAACGTGTAGAAATTCTTACTGAAACCATCTATAATCAAGCCAGCTGATATCAACAACAGAGCCGGACTAACAAGACGTCGAGTCTAATTTTAGATGTATTATTTTTCCATCATGCATGATTCATGCATCCTGCTTATGAACGGACAGTACAGTACGATAGTATATGTATGTTTTATATCTGAATCATCTTCCGGTCACTACATGGCGCCAGTTTTTAACCGACTTCCAAAAAGGAGGAGGTTCTATGTTCGACTTTATGTATGTTTTTTTTTTTTTTTTATGTATGTTCACCGATATCTCCGCCAATTGTGGACCGATTTTGAAAATTATTTTTTTGTTTGAAAGGGTAAGCTCCCGAGGTGGTCCCATATAAATTTTATTGACTTTGCTTAGATAGTTTTTGAGTTAGCTTCAATAATACATATTTTTCCCACTTAGTTTATATGGACGATATGATGATAACTTCCTGTAACTGTTATTTATTGCAGTTAGTGGTATTGGATATTGTGTGGGGTAGGTACCACAACTAAAAAGTGAAAAATAAAAACTTTTTACAAAAAAAATTAAAACCGACTTCCAAAAAAAACCACTACAAAGTGAAAAATAACTTTAATTTCGGAAGTCGGTGGCAAAAAACGAAAATTAAAAAAGAAAGACACCGACTTCCGAAATTAAAGTTATTTTTCACTTTGTAGTGGTTTTTTTTGGAAGTCGGTTTTAATTTTTTTTGTAAAAAGTTTTTTTATACATACTGGCTTTATTTACCCACAAGGTAGGTAATAATTTAAAACTGGTTCGGTTTCCGGCGGATTATGCAGAAAGTCTATCTAGACCGTTAGCTCATTACGTTCCACTAAGGTGTATCCCAGCATTCCCAGCCCAGCCTAGTCTTATGCAACATGAATGTCATTCATTCGGAACAATTTTTACCTATGATTATAAAAATACTAAATAAATATGCCCTGGCCTACTATAAGGGACCTGTATATGAATATACAGTAGGTCCCTTCCTTAACAATAAGTATATCTAAGTATACTATCAAACACATACAGACACATATAATATCACGTAGTAGAGCGAACGAAGCGAGGTCGAAAATTATTGCACCCCGCATAGTTTAAATTTTCTTTTTGTGAACATGTATAAGTACCGAAATAGGAATTAATTTGTCAACCTATACTGAAAAGTTTGAAATTGTAGGATGCGAAAATTTTAACACCTGACCACCACTCCGGATAGGTAAGGCTAAGGTTTTCTTTTCACTATTAGTAGGTACATAGATAAGACTTATTTTGTCAACTTACTCATAGAATTCTGAGAAAAAGAGAATGTAGGTTGCAAGAGCGAGCGGAGCGAGCTCAAAATTTTTAGCACCCTACGTTTATAATTAGCATGCGTAGTGGGTTTCCCTAACTACAAACTACCTTTTACTTAAGTATTGAACATAATTATTTTGGTCTTGTTTGGGATTTGATAAAAAAGTAATTCATAAGTTTTGGGAGCCCCCCAGGACCGTGGGCCTGGGGCGGATTGCATCTGCCGTTCCCCTCCTTAGCCCGCCAGTGATTATAATAAATGTTGGAACGCCGACGTGTCCCCTCTCGGAGGTGCTAATGGCTGCAACACAATTGTTTAAACTAATGTAGAGCTGGTAACGAACACTACACTGCACTTTCTAGCCTGAAGCACAGGTTCAACCTAGTTCAGGCAAATAAGTAACTGTGCTCTATTTTAAATTGTTAAAGTATTTATTGTAAACGTGCCCCTTTATAAATAAACGATTTTATTATTATTTATTATTACTAATATTTTGTGAACCTGTTTTTGTTCCAATAAAATATTTGACGACTTAAATGTCAATTTTGTTGAAAATACTCCCGGAGAGTCCGACAGATTTCATTTTACCCTCTTCGTCGCCGTCTGTCTTCAGCCTTCTTATCACGTCCTGATAACGTCATAATAGTCGACAGTACATTGCCTTTCGGGCAATCGTGCATTGCAAGTGTACTGGTCATGTTTTATACTGTTATAATTTCTGCTTATCGTACAAGGAAAAAAAGGATAATAGGTAAATGAATGATGTGTGGGTGGGACGGTGAGTGGTCGTTATTTTCTAATTTAAAATTAATTTATTAAGACCAAAGTGATTGGAGCACTAACTTATAAAACATTGTTTTGACCGCTTCTACTGCATCCTACAGCTGGACAAAGTCTTTCCCCTAGTTCTTTCAGATAACCTACAGGTACCTGCTATTTTCCTGTAGTCTCGAATCAGCCCTCGCAGTATACGTCCAGCAGGTTATCTCGACACCTCTTTGTCTTCCAAGTAGGTGCACTTCTTCAAATCCAATCCAAAATAGTATACCTAGTTTTAGATTTCCAATCACCTCTCTTGTCGCCCCAAACAACCTATAATATGTATAACCTTAATTTTTCATTATACTAAACCTCTTAAGGGGTCATTGTACTCATCATTATGAACTTTCACTATGGGAGCAACGCTGAAATAGCGAAAAAAAGCTGCTCCTTGCATTTGTGTTCGCATATCTCGTCAATTTATTTTATAAACTGGAAATGTATAGCTTGATGTGTAGCCGTGTGTACCATAAGACCATAACATCATCAACATAGACTAAGTGGGAAAAATACGCATGGAAGCTAACTCAAAAACTACCCAAGCAAAGTTAATACAATTTATAATTATGAGACCACCGCGCAAGCTCCCTCTATGAAAATATCTACCTCTTTTCATTTGATGAAAAAATAATTTCGAAAATCGGTTTACGATTGATGAAAATATCGAAGGATCAACAAAAAAAAACAGACGAACATAGAACCTCCTCCTTTTTGGAAATTGGAAAAATTTATTAATTGTATCGGAAACATGTCTGCCGCATGTAGGACAAACTGTGGGCCCAAATAACACAGAACTGGTGCCCTGAGACAGTGAGGCGGAGTCGCGGCAGACCACGTAGGAGATGGCGGGACGAGCTGGATAGGTTCCGTCAAAATTGGGAGGAGGACGCGCGGGCTCGCGAACGATGGACGGAGTGGAGAGAGGCCTTTGCCCAGGAGTGGGACAGCACAGTAAGTAAAAAAAAAAAAACGGAAATATCGCAATACAGAATAATTACTAACGGTTTTACTTATTAACTTAAATTCACTAGAGGGCTTGGAACAAAGCTGATTAACTTAAAGTCCCACTTAAAAACAATTTTATTCAGTAAAATAAAATTCCGTGAAACATGTTTCATAAGTCATAACATTCACTTTTCCGCATGCATCTAGGCTAGGCTAAACACACCGTATTTTCATTTCAGAACGGAACACAATTCATGAATTTATTATCAACTACCGTTGCATCTAGATAATTTGTAGTTTCCCTCAGAGCATCAACAGAGATGAGAAACTGTATTATTTCCTGCAATTACATTTACAACGGAGATGCAATCCAGATCTGTTTCCGTTCAGTAACGTAGATAAAACTCACATAAGTACAGCCGAGCATGTTATATACGCGTCCTCGTTCTAAAACAGTCGTTTCTGTGCGTCAAGGACGTTCACGTTGTGTCGGTAGTGTCGGTACTCGTACTGAGAGATCGTGACAATTCGTGATAGCGACTTTTCTCAATTGAAACAAGTGTATCGTTCCGTATATTGCCGCACAAACGATCTTCCTTCGTAGCGGAGTAAACATGTACTGTAAACTCGTTTTAGATACGATCTCTTGGTACGCGGGTACGTACTAACTACGGAGGTAACAAAGAACTGGTTTGCGCCACGGTTTTATGAACCATCTTTCAGTGAGGCTGGGGAGCAACTAATTTTAGAGTCGCTCGATCGCCGCTCGGTTAATGAGCACTTAACTTCGTCTTTGACTTTGAATGCCGAAGTTCCTGTTGCTTTAAGTATTGTTTTAGGTCAGGAACTGCAAGGATTAGGATGCCTTATTGTATACTATACCTATAGAAATTTGTTTACGGTATTTTATTGCAAATTTCTGTCTCAGGTATACATACGTATTCGAAGTCATGTTTGTTATCATGTAATGAATTGTGAGTTACAAACAGCGATAAGAAAAACACACCTGTAATTTAGGTTCGCTTATTTATCATCTCGTACAATCTTAATTAAACAGCTGCCAACTTGATACTTCAGCGCATAACAGTAAAATACCCATCACAAACCATTTCTATACTAATATTATAAAGAGGAAAGATTTTTTTGTTTGTTTGTTTGTTTGTACCGAATAGGCTCCGAAACTACTGGTCCGATTTGAAGAATTCTTTCAGTATTAGATAGCCCATTTATTGAGTAAGGCTATAGGCTATATATCATCACGCTAAGACCAATAGGAGCGGAGTACCAATGAAGAATGTTTCAAAATCGGGGGTTTTTTTAGCGTTAGCCCAAAGTAACTATTCCACGCGGACGAAGTCGCGGGCAGAAGCTCTAGTCTATCTAATATAAAAACGTAGCTGCTATACTATCTGCTGTTTATCAAACAAAGGTCAAAATGAACTACAAATCACTGACAAAGAGTGTGTTTATACCAACCGTCTTTTTATTTCTAGCTCGACTCGAAAAACGTAACGTACAGCATCAGTTTCAATATAAAACTCGAAGTAAACTTGAGACATATGCGTACATTAGTACACCACAAAAGCACTAGAGCAGAGCGAGTTCTTGCAATATAAAACCACATTGGCCGTGTGTTGTTGTCTGTCCGACTTTCTAACCAATAGGAGAGCGCATATTGTGGTGTGTGCGCTCGTATACGTATTAGGACCATTGTTTGGCCCCGTAGAGTATCCGTATGGTATGTCTGATCATGTTTTTTGAAAGTACGAAGATGGGCTGCGACATTTTTGAATTTGAAAAGAGAAAGTGCGAAGGGCTGTGGGCCCAGATTTAACTGCGTTACCAAATAAGGACAGTTCCAGTCAGGCGGGGTGTGGAGTTCCGAAACCGGTTGGTATGCATTTTGGTACGAATATAAAAATTTATTAATTCGGGCCTTTTGTCTCGGGCATATGGGTGGCTAATTGAGTCCTGTAATACTCGAGATTTAGGAAAGGTAGAATATCAGCTGATAAAGGTCCCATTTCACTCATATATAGTACTTTTGGAGTCGAACAGTTGCAGTTGCAATACTTTAGATAGGTATCTACCCATTTTCGATAACTAGGTACTGGATTTTTGCATTAGAATTCGCCTTAAATTAAAACAAGTGGGTTGGAAAGCATTTGCAATCAAAGCTTACGCTTGATTCTAAATAGTGTAACCTCGAACGCATCCGAACTCTGGTCCGAAATCCCGCCATGCAATATGGCGGTAATTATTTCCCGAGCTCCCGCTTCAAGCGCTTTAACAGGAATTCCAAGCATTAAACATTCAAACTAAAATCCGCTTCATAAATACGGGTCTTATCCTAATACCCTTTCATTATAATTGTTTGCGTTCGTATTACTCAGAAGTGACGAAAAGGGCATGAAATTAATTGGTGAAGGCTGACTCATTTCACAACAGATTTCTTTAGACGAAGTCAGGGCTGCTACTGCCGAATTGAAAAGATACTAAGTAAAGGCAGAAAGATAGGATGAATGACTGCTAACACTGATGTTTGTGTAATATTTGTCTGATCAAGTTCTAAGAACCTTAACGACCGAACTCGTTCTATATCTGGTAGGTAGCAACCCTAGCAATTCACTTAGTCAACCAACAAGTGAGTCTTCAGCACGTGTTTAAATAACCTATATTTGCTTTACTTTGAAATAAGGAAATGGCGATTGAATTTGCTTCCTTTGATGATGAATAAGCATGTAGTTTGTATATTTAGTTAGTAGGTATAAATATTAAATCAATCATATTTAAGTAATTATAAGTATTTACTTTAGAAATAATTATAATTCGAATAGATGTACAAACTATAACTAAGTATTACTAAGTAAGTACTAAAGATGAAGTAAAGGAATTGCAATTTTCAGAAAAATAAAAATAAATTTATTTCAAATGTACGTGTCTTATTTTCTTAACATGTTTAAAATGCGGTCTGTGAAACATTGTAGATATGAAATAACTTCCTCGAAGCAACTTGATTGTGCTAAGAGTTCACTATAGTTCAAGTATAGGAATTTGAACTTTCAACCTCACGACTGCTATTAACTTTAGTTGTTAGGCTTATGGTAGAGTAGCTTATGGTTATAACAATAAATCTTTATTCATTGTACTTATTATAAAAGCTGGGTGTGAAAAATAGAGTGAGTGAGTGAGAAGAGAACTGTCATTCCACCTGATGCTAGATTGACGCTATTCATGGGTGCCGGGAGGGGGGTGCAAGGGGGTGCACTTGCACCTCCCAGGCTTCAAAATAAAATATTGATGTAAAAACATTGAGAATTAAAGAGATAGGTATCTGAAAACGCCCAACACAATAAGAGAGAACTTAACCTATTCGAGGCGAGATCCTAAAATTTTCGAGCTCGCTTCGCTCTCTCTTGCACCGCGCAATCTCTGTATTCTAAAGCTTCTGTGCATTAATCGACAAAGTACCGAACTCCTATTTCCGAAAATGGAATCGGCCCTAGGCGGGAGCTAACATTATCGAGGTTGCTTCGCTCGCTCTTGCATCCTATACTATCTTAATTTTTAAGCTTTTTTGTTTAGGTCGCCACAGTTAGTAATCATTCTGAAAAAAAGGACAAATTATAACCTATCCCATTCCACGTTACCACGGTAATATTTTTTAAAGAATTTATCGATACATAGCTAACTGTTGCACTCTATTTTTCACACCCAGCTTTTATAATAAGTACAATGAATAAAGATTTATTGTTATAACCATAAGCTACTCTACCATAAGCCTAACAACTAAAGTTAATAGCAGTCGTGAGGTTGAAAGTTCAAATTCCTATACTTGAACTATAGTGAACTCTTAGCACTTCATTGCTGCATACGTACGAAAATTTTGTCTTCGCAACAACGTTAATAACGCAATGAATGTTGTTGAACTGTCGAAATGAAAGCCATTGCTGTTGTAAGTGTAACGCAATTAGCCCGCAGTTGGTGTCATCCTAAGCGGCTATAGATAGGTAATCCCAACGGCTAGATTTTTTGATTTGCTTGGCAAAGTAGGTAACTTTGGTAAAGTAGGAATCATCTCTACAGCATCTAAGGAGTGGTTTTGCCTGAACCACTTGTCAAACTGGAGGTAAAGGAGTTGGTAATAAAGCAATACCATATAGGAATACCTACTCATTTAAGTAAAGCAGAATCCCATATGGAGTCTGTTTATTGAAACATTTATTTGTGCCTTGGTATCTGGTCATAACTATCTCATGTCTATTACTGTTCATTGAAGCTGCTAATTTAAGTAGGTACCTATCACTTATGAATCAACATTGCAATCATCAAGCTTCGACTTCAATGCATCCTGGCAACACACAGGGAGCAGAAAGAAACCTCGAAGGTATGTGAAACAATTCTTATATTTGCCTAATTTTATATGTAAATAAAACACAAAAGAAACTTTTGTAGCCTCACTATAAGTAACGTCATCAAACGGCTATCTAATTACGCAACACAACGATTCCGACTAATCTGTTTAATTTTGACAGTTCATTAATATTCATTGCGTTATTTACGTTGTTGAGCAGATTATTTTTCGAACTTATGAAGCAATGAATTAGCAATCTGTTTCAATACGATTCAAATTGATCGTGTATTACGTACGTAATTAATGCTGAGAGTTAAAGTCGTATTATGAACTGTAGACACTGTTGTGCCGAATTAGCCCTCTACCTACCTCTAGCATGACCACAATAGAAACGGCTATCTAATTACGCAACACATTTTCGTAAACGATTCCGACTAATCTGTTTAATTTTGACAGTTCAACAATATTCATTGCGTTAATTACGTTGTTGAGCAGATTTTATTTTCCAATTTAGGAAGCAATGGATTAGCAATCTGTTTCAATACGATTCAAATTCTGATTGATAGTGTAATACGTAATTAGGGTACAGGTTTTGTCGACGGGAGAATAGAAAAAAATGACAGATTGTGATTGTTTTTGTTTATCTGTCATTTTGTCTATTCTTCCGTCGACAAAACACCGTTTCTATGGTTGTCATGCTACGCGTGCTGGTAGATGAGCTCACTAACCCAGCTTAAAAATGAGGATGGCCGTCATAAAGTCAGTTTCTTCTAACTACGTCATGTAAGGTGGCATGTAAACAGATGACAAGGTGCACGCATATTGTGCAGTACAAAACACGTGTCGGGTACAATAGCTTGTTTAGATTCGATGGTTCTTTGTACTTACCTACTGGCACGTTTTCAATATAAAGTCTATAACAAGTGCATCACGGATAGTGACAGATCTTTGAGAAAAACTGGAAGGTGTGAAAGTCTTGTCAAGCCAGTAACCATCCTATATTACAAAACTAATTTTAACTTTGGTCCGGGCTTTAAACCTCTCATTTCAGCCAGTTTTTGTATTTCAAACCCTATCTCGATTCTCGACAGAGCTAAAGTTCTAAAACTAAATACAAAATTGGCAACTGACTCGGGTTTAAATTTATTTTTAACTGACTTCCAAAAGGGAGGAGGTTCTACTATGTTCGTCTGTATGTATGTTTTTTTATTTGCGTATGTTTATCGATATTTTCGTGAAATGTGGACCGATTCAAGCCATTAGTAGTAATAACCTAATAACCTGCTGATAGAAGATATGAAAAGTGAAAAGGAATCATGTAAAATGATGAAGAAAAGAAAGCATAATACCAATAGCTTAATTAGCTATGTGTAGCTTCTCAATGTATCTGTCACCAAAACATTGAAATGGCGATAAGTTTACCTAACCCTTACTATGCAGAAACTCAAGTAAGTAGCGTAAAATAAAACAGATGCATTTCGTTACTTATCTTATTTTTAAAAGTCAGTGACAGACTGGAACTTATAAGTATTTGCCAGTACTTACACTACATACTTGTGAAAGAGTCTGTCTGTATGAATCATTTCTTTAAATATTTACTTTGAACTTCGTTGTAACTGCTATAGTATTCTACATATAACGAGATGTTTACTTGACGGGCAAACGCATTCTTATGTTTGTTGGAAAAGTTGCTAATGCAGTTATCGATATTGTTGAATGAATCCAAGAAATAGTACCTAGTTTGTTTATGATTGTTGTGCTTGTTTGCACTACTCATTTACTGGTAGATATGCATTATGCATGCAAAGGTTGTCTGTAAAAGATCGCTTTTAGCGATAAGACCGCCCATTGTTTCACCCAATGTAAAAATTCTAAATCTATGTCAGTAAGTTTTATGGTGAACTTAATAAAGGGTATTCTATCTATCTATCTATCAATGCACTTGAATGAAAAAAGAAAGTCATTTATTCAAACTAGGCTGAGAATCAGCCCCTTTTGAACGTTAAAATTACATAACACAGTCCCCCAAAACCCTTCACCACTTCCATGTGCTTTAGCTGGGAAGAAGTGGCGCGGGCGCAACAAACAAACAGCTGTCTGTTAACTTAGAAGTAAGTAAGTACTTGATTCTATACAATATTGATTCTATGCCAACATTGGTATGTGATTGATTAGACCTTAGCTGTATCAATTTACCTTATGTCCTCTTGAATTTAAAATACCTATCTACCCACTTTTTTGAAATAACGGTTTCTGTTACCGACTGAATTATTTACAATTCATTGTTTTAAGTATAACTTATTTTAACACTTTCCATCATCAATCAGTTCTACCGTATTGAGCCCCGAAGCGTGACCATGGTTGCTTTAAAGGGCTTTAAAGCGCTGCAAAAAATAAAACAATAAGTGCGAAATGATCCGTGACAACTAGACGCGTTTTAATTGGAATTCCTTTACTTCTGTTTACTTTCACAATCCTTTGTCGAGGATTTTATGTTTTTTTATGATGTTTAATAATGTTTTGTTTAGACGAAAGGTATGATTCCGAACTGCCGCGTTACACCACAGGTCACACGCTCAACATGAACACAATACGGGTTTTGTCGATGGAAGAATAGACAAAATGTTTGATAAACAATCAAAATCTGTCAGTTGTCTATTCTTTCGTCGACAAAACCCGTAGAAGACCCGTTTCTATGGTTGTTATGCATCGCGAGCTGATCCCATAATATATATTTTCTATAGCCGTGCAGCATTCCGCTCGGAATATAATCTCAAAAAAAAAAGACGTGTGGCACTCGGGGACTGCCGCGGTAAAACTATTGCATAGCATTTTTTATCAACTTATGCAATTATAATTATTTATTATATGCAATTATAATTATTTATTTATTTGTGCAGTATTTTTTTTCCTTTGTTTTTTTTTTCTTTGATATTAATTCAAGTACACTTTTTGAGCGTGGTGACCGATAAGAAAACATTTTTTTTTCTTTTATTAAATAAATGAGAAGTTAATATTGTTCAAAATATTTTTATTATCTTACAATAGATGTAGGTTATTCAGGAATATTTATCATTGAAACTATAGGTTTATGGTAACTGAAATAAGAAACTTGATATCTTCTAAAAATATCTGGAAAATACCGCGTCAATGGTGGTCCCATATTTTGTTGTGGATTCTTGTGGATCATTATTCATTTTCAAATTCAATATTTTCGAAAGAAAAGTTGTCAACCGCTCTGATTTTTTATCAGCGAAGTTGGTGTTGAAATCGCCAGCCAAGATAAGTGGAAATTTATTACCATTTGTACCAAGTATTTTCGACCCTTCTTTAGTGTACTCCAGTAAAGTGCGATGAATAAAATGCTCTACCTCGTCTAATTTTGGATTCGGTGAAATGTAAATTGCTACCATGACTATGTGTAGGCCATTTCTAAGTTTGCATAAGCACGCACAAATATCTCCAACAAATGAGCTCCTAACATTAACATCGCTAACGTGTGCAATATTTATTTGATTGAAGTACCTTGTCCAACATGCTTAAACGCAACGTTGACACATTTACTAACTCGCAACCTCATAATTTTAGCAGCGATGTATAAAAGTTGTTTTCAGTAGCACGTCTATCAGTACGCCGAAGTTCGCTGGTAGCTTGCATAAATGGAGTAACAATAACACCATCTCTGTATATTCGAAAATGACCGCCGTAGATTGTCGGAAAAGATAGTTCTTCCGCATGTTCATCCATTAAAATACTGACTGGCCTGTTATATTCACCGGGTGCTAGACTCAAAAATTAATCATCATTCCACAAAAGAGTTTGCTGCTGCGCAACTAAATTGTCTTCAATTGGCACATGTTCACTTATTTCATCCATATTCAATTGCGAAGTACGTTCATTGCCGGTAAAAAAAGATTCATCGATTTTAATATGATTTTAATTTCTCGGCATTGTAAAATATTAACCCGAATACAAATATCAATGGTGACATTGACAGGAACTGTTATTCACATTTATAGTTTTTAAAACTTGACACAACGTAATGACCGGGAACATCAAAGATCAAACTAATAAAAAGGTTTTAATTTAACTATTAATAGTCAAGGATCATTCGTCTAAGTAAATTTGAACTTTATTATCAAACAGTTAAACATAATTTTCAATACAACACTCTCGTATCATTCGTCTAAGTAAATTTGAACTTTGTTGTCAAACAGTAAAACATAATTTTCAATACAACACTCTCGTTGATCATTCGTCTTAGTAAATTTGAACTTTGTTGTCAAACAGTAAAACATAATTTTCAATACAAAACACAAACAGTGTTTTGTTTCTTATGTATTTTCGTTACGAAATTTCTGGATTAGGTCTCCACGCTCAAGGCCCGCGATAGAAGCTATGCAATAGCTTAAAAATACTATAGAAAATTTAAAAATCTTACCGTGGAATCTTCTGTGAAGTGAGTTGTCATTTCACCTGATGCACCGCATTTGGATGAAATTGGTAGACCATGACTTGGAATAGGACATAGGATATTTAAACAAAATTTTATAAGTAAGTATAGGTAGGTACATATTTCATAATTGAAATAAAAAAATTGAATTACGTTGTGTCAAGTTTTAAAAACTATAAATGTGAATAACAGTTCCTGTCAATGTCATCATTGATATTTCTTGTATTCGGGTTAATATTTTACAATTGCGTAAATTGATAAAAAATGCTATGCAATAGCTTCGCCGCGCCGGGGCAGTCCCCGAGTGCCACACATCTTTTTTTTTTTAAGTATAGGTATTATTATTTACAATATATTTACCTGTTACCTAATTACGCAACACATTTTCGTAAACGATTCCGACCTAATCTGTTTCAATTTGACAGTTCAACAATATTCATTGCGTTATTTACGTTGTTGAGCAGATTTTTTCTTCGAACTACTTATGAAGTAATGGATTAGCAATCTGTTTGAAAACGATTCAAATTCCGATTGATCGTGTATTACGTAATTAAGGTGCTGTTAAACTACGTGCATTTTAAATGTTTTTTGAACTCCATTTGTATTTATCACCAGGATTAGTCACTGAGTTTCATCGAAAACTAAGTTAACTCACGTTACCGATGACGAACGCAAGTTTCTGACTATGTCTGAATATTTTTATTTTACTCACATTAAAACGTATTCTCAAAACTTGTTGGTTATTTGACTTTTATTTTCTCGTTAAACTTGTTGATTACCGTGTAAAATATGTTAATGGATTTAAGGGCTATGGTATCTTCTAATTATGAAATCTTGACCTTTGATTGGTGAACTTAATTGAGGTAGAAATCAAAATCAAAGCATTTATATCAATTAAACCATTTACAGGCACTTTTGTATTGTCAAAGAATCCGTCAGTTAGTCAGAAAGTTGAAGCTAGTTGCCCATTCCAAAACGTAGATCGATATGGAGAAGAACAGGCATGAAACTCCCAGGACACTCTTAAAATCAAGATATTACAAAATCCTGGGTACATTATTCATTAAAATCTTTCTCAAAGCTTACTTTGAGAAAGATTTTAATGAATAATGTACCCAGGATTGTGCCTACTAGGTGGGGTGCCTTATGGTGTACAAATGAACTCGAACCTATTGTTGCAGAATCTAAAAAAAAAAATAACTTACTGTGGAAACTTAGGTGAACTGAGCTGTCAATAGTGTCAGGTGAAAGACAGCTCACTTCACCTAAGTTTTGACAATGACATTTTGAAAATGCACCGGCAGAAATAAAGTTTATTTTAATTGCATTCAAAATATCGAAGCTAAAATTTAAACCAACGTCTATCATACATCTAAAAGCCATCACAAATCTTAAATCCCCTTTGAAATAATGCAAACATTCGGCTACCCAAACATTACATCTCTCAACATTAGGCCTGCAGTCCATATCACCCATACCACGTTATTTACAATTACTGTCAGCTTGTTTATTGTTACCACGCCAGGGTTCTGTAGATCTGTGCCATGTCATTTCACGAGCATTATGGAGGTTGGTAACTGTTCTATAAATAGCAAGTCCTTCATCCTTGGTCCTTCGTAGTCTGAAACTGTTTTAGTTTTGAGGGTATGACGTTGAAAGACGTTGATTGTTTTGGTGAAGTGTCATTTACAGAAGAAGTAGCTAGGTAGTGGTTTATTTAGTGTATGTATTCGATAGCGAAACTCTGAAGAAGTCTGCAGAGTTTCACTAGCTAATTTAATTTGACCCTGTACATCTGTATAACGCACTCCAAGTTTTCAGTACTAAGCCAAGCACAGATTACAGCCGCAACAGGCCACAGCGCAACGCATTTTCGTACAAAAAATTGCGATTTGGCCCCCCCGTAGAGTGCGTTGGTTTTATAGAAAATGTACCTACTAAAGTCATGAGGAAGGATTTTTTTTCTATACGTTGCGTTGCGACGCGGCCCGCCACAATCTGCTTTACACTGTTTATCCACCGCACAGAGCAAAGGGACGCCAACGAGAAACGGGATTATTCGAACCAAACGTGACGTCCGTGGTGATGTGCGTTGGACACGCGGCAATAGTAAATGTAGGTATCGCTACTTCGGTGTCGTCATTTCGCCCATTTTGACGTGGCGGTGGACAATCGACCTTAGCCTTAAAAAGTAGGTAGGTGATGTTAAGAGCTTTTAGGTTACCTAGTGTAAATGGGTGTAGGATAAGACTCTAAATCAATTATCAATAGTTACCGGCAAAGACACTGATAGCGTTGCATTTGTATGTCAATGGCTTCTGTAATCATGCCAAGTTGTATCATCGGTCTGTTAATTTCAAACCAAGCTATGGTAACTTGTGCTATAAATAGACCCGTTTCAGTTTTGTTGCAGTTTGTTTCACAAATGCAAGCTTCGGCTCGTGCACTTCAAGTTGTCAATATTTTTTGCTTTTATCAACGTCCGTTTGGGACCAGTTGGGTCTAAAAGGCGTTGATTGTATCATCTTGAACGGGTCGACCGTTCAATGTCGAGTGATTCTTTTTCGGATAACAATTTGCAGGATATTTATACTTAATCAGTACCTATATTACATGGATTTTTGACTCAAAAGTTCATAAATCATAAGTTTTCAAACATTAAATCTTAATAATACTCATAATCGTAAATATCTTTCAATCCAAACTTAATTAACTTCAGTTTTCTTTTGTTATCTCCATCTTGATGTTTTTTTCTTCAATGGAAATATTTAACGCTTTCACTTGATTCTCGAATTTCGATACGATTACCGGATTAACTTTAACCTATTATTTATTCTGTGCTTAAACTACGTTTAATTCATATATATTTTTGGTATAGGCAGCGAGAATCTTAGACGAAGACATTGGAAATAGCAAAGAGCAAGCACGAAAAGATGCCCATCCATAGATAAATATCACCCGTCTTTCCATTATTCCATTTCCTACTGAAGGATGCATATCCGGTACGGCTCGCAAATCCTTCCTTATCCTAAGGGCACGTCTTCCCTACCATTACCGCACTCTCTGGTCTACTCCTTGATATGCTATGACCTCTGTAGCACCAAGAAGCATGAGGCTCCAGCCGCTCCAGGGGCTAGTGCAAATCTTGGGGTTCATTCGATTTATCGAGTCTGGTGAAACCACACTGGGGTTGGTGCATTTCATTCATTCTTTCATTCATAATACCTACCTACTTAATCACGGTAAATATTCTTGCTCTTCGTGTTAAGACCGAGCATTAGTTTTTCCTTTTATACTTTAATCTCGTTCATCTGTATTTTTAATGAAGTCTGAATCATTGGTAGTTCTTCGAATCTTTAAAACTGACGCACCATAGCTATGTTGTCCATACGGGCAAGTTGGGCAAGCGAGATCATAGGAAACTATTGCTATGAAAAAAGTTCGTTAATATTCTTACCACAGCGCGGGCTTAAAGTTACGACAACTTTTTATTATTTTACCTTTACCCTTGACGATGGACTGTGTAGACTGCAGGTATCAGATGTTGGTGGGATAAAACTTCTTATTTACTTCGTATTTAACCAGTTGAAAACATAGTCCTTCTTTTGAATGCTATAGTCACATATACGTGACAAGCAAGCGCGTGCCCTGTACGCCGACGACACAAATATGTGAGCATTTTTGTCACATATTTGTGTCGTTGGCGTACAGGGCACGCACTTGCGTTTATGCTCTGGCGTCCATCATCAGCGATAATTCGATAACACCTTTATAGAGATGGTAAAACTAATAAAGGAATAAGGTATGTTGGATGTTAAGACCGTACGAATCAAAATGTGTCAAAAACAACAAAATGGCGCAGAACACAATGCTGCCAGCATTAAAAAATATTGTCAAATTAGCCGGGAATTTGAGAGTTTGTTGGAGTATGCCCAATTATACGTAACGTTTTATGGTATTTAAATCATGTTTATTAGCAACTAATGTCTTTGCCGACTAACGAAAAACAAGCACTAATAAAACATTCACTAGCACAAGCCACTCTTAAGGTCGACCAAAAAGTCCAAAACTGAGCAATCAATCATTACCGTCTGCAACACAAGGCTGAACGCTCATCGTCACATGGTAGAAAAAAAGGCAAAAAAAAAAAGATAAAAGTTCTCGAGGATCGGATTCCCGAAGCAACCGGTTTAGAGTCTCACGAGCCTTGAATGAACGTACGAAAGTATTCGATGGTAGCGTCAAAAGGTTATGATTTTCGAACGTTTTTTTCAAACTTATGGCGCGTTTTCTGGAATTTGGAATTCAACAAGCAGATGCTAAGTTCGTATAGGTAGGTATAGGTTATCTAAGTACTTGCAAGTCTTTAGCGTAATTACTGCTGCGTTAAGTTTGAATGGATTAAACCACAATTGGCTCTAGGTATTTTAGTTTTATGAAAAGTGAAAACATAACATGAAAACCGTTATTATTCTAAGATGAAAACACAACAAACTATGTAACTTAGTCAGTAAAATGACATACTTACGGGGAATCAAATGGAAGGGATACAATAAATCCAAATTCTTTCCCAAAAATTAATTTGATCTCTTCAATATTGTTACACCCACTCGCTTTTCTTGTTACATTTACTACAGCAGATACCTACCCCAACTCCAGATAAAGAGACTGTGACCTTTCATAGACCAACTTAATTGCCTGACTTATCTCCCTTCAGTCTTATCTTTGAAGGTTAATTGCCTACGATAAAGTGTTTCGTAATTTGTAACAGAAGGCAGTTACTAGCTGTGCGTGCTTTTAAACGAAACAATGTTTTGAAGTATTTAGGCCCTTTAGGGTTTGGCGTATGAGACTTGAATAAAATGGTAGATAGGTACCAAGTTTTGGTCTTGTCTGGAATGCTGTCGGCTGGAGTAACACAAGTGATAATCGACCTACTGATTTATAGTTGGGGATCAAATGTTGTGGGATACACTTACGCAAGATTCAAAATCGATTTTCTCCAAAAGTATTCAATTCATAGATATTTTATGGCGTTATGAACATAGATTTTCGTTAAAACCATACTATTATGAAATGGGTCATTTCTCAAAGTTGCAATAGGGATAATAATTGACTGGAGAAAAAAAAACTATTTAGTCCGTGAGTCAGATAATAAAAAATATAAGACACGTTTTTTTTGTTTTAACATATTAATAAAAAAATGGTTTAGATAAAACGCATTATATGTAGTTGGGGAGTGGGGGATCGCTACGTCACACACAAGCCAGTATATTAAAATCAACCGGGGAGTGACGTCATGCCACATTTTAACTCAATGTGTTGCCGTAATCTTTTGATTAGGTAAAAAAAGAAAAAATACGTGTCCAACATTTTTTAATGATTTTTGTTTTTGTTATGATTTTGAGATTTGATTTTTTTTTAAACTGACGGACTAAACAATTTTTTTTGGTAAATTCTCTATTGTTATTTCACGAAAAAAACACTTGAATTTCGTATAACTGTAAAGTATTTATGCTCGTGACTGTACTGTGATCTGGTTATAGTCATTTAAATTATTTTTTTACGTTTCTGTAGTTTTGTAGACCAAAGTGTGAGTGAACGCGGCGGACATTAGATTACAAGTTTCTTATCATTCCAATAAGTTGTTTGTATGACTAAACCGATTAGGTTCCTGATATCTCGCAATTTTATAGATAAAATTGCTAATTCTTATCTTTTTGCGACAGGTATGCCAATAAAGAGGTCACCAAGTATCTTTTCTTCAGGATCTTCGAATATGTTTAATTCGTGTCATTGTGGTTTCGTCCCGTTTCGTCCTGCGTGGCACTATATAGTGCCACTTTCTTCACAATATTAATACTTTAACTACCTGAAGGTATTATCTTCATCCTGATAAAATTCATCAGTCCATGTAGGTACTAACAATTTCTCGATACTTATCTTTAAACTCAGCATGTGATGGCTTCACGTGTTCTTTACTGTAATATTATATCGCGTGGAGTTAAATGGTCAATTTGAAAAGAATAATAACATGAATATTAAGCCTCGTTTACTGATGTTATTGGTTTCAAAACGTAATATTTTCTAGATTATTATGATGCAGATCATATGAAAAATTTCATAGAACTTTTCAGCTCGAATAACAAGGTATTAGAAGATTAGGATCATATTTAAAATAAAAAAAAATATTTCAAGGTCAATGATTTGAACTAGACACGATTTTTTGTTGTTTGATGGGCGGTTTTTTCCATTAAAGATTGACCAAATTACCATAACATGCAATATCTAACCCAATTTCTACATTCAGCTCTTTTCGAATCAAATCTTACACCCTCTAAAAGTCATCTCACAGCGGAATCCCGACCAAGACTCACAGAAGTGATGATAAATTGTAGAACACGGAGATAAGCAAGTAAAATTACCCTGATTTCCTCGACATATGGCGTCTCCGTGTCACATTCTACAGGAACCACTAGACCTATTAGTCTGGCTAACTCGCCCATTCATAAAGATAAGAACATCCTGACAGGATACCTCAGTATACGTAGTTGCTTTGGACTGATTAGTGATAACTGCAACAGCTTTATTGGTCGTTGCATGCTTTGGCTTATGTGGTACTGCTCTTACTAAATGCACTTGGTTTGTTTTTGATGTCAGCTGCATTTTCCCTGTATTGTTCTATCTTAGTAATAGGTAGGTTCCTAGTTACTGCACTAGCGGGATTGTAAGTTTTTTTCCTAAAATGTTACAGGGTTTTATTATGAACTAATTTGTAAATAGAACTGTAGGTGCATTTGTGGAGTACCTAAGTAGGATATCTAATTTGGAGAAGAAATAATTACATGGCAAAATGTCTGAAGAAAATTGGTATTAACTAAATCCTAAAGGCTTCTTCAGCATCATTATTGTCTTGCTATTATTCTTGTTCAAGCATCATAATCTTGTTCCCACTTCCGAGTATCCCACCTCTTCGCTTTTGTGCCATGTTTTCCTGCAGCCTAATTACGTAATGCACGATCAATTTTAAAATGAAATGAATTGAAAAAGATTGCTAGTCCATTGCTTCATATGTTCGACAAAAAAAATTGAACAGATTTTTTTTTCGAACTTATGAAGCAATGGCTTAGCAATCTTTTTCAATTCATTTCATTTTAAAATTGATCGTGCATTACGTAATTAGGTTACTGGTCTATGCGAGTCTCATTCAGGCTTACTTTTGCTAAATGTCACATAGTAGGTAATAGACTATAGACTATTTGTTACGGACAATTTGCGATGCTGCGACCGCATCTGTGTCAAAGCAATGCGTGCTGAAGCTTCGTATGTTTTGCTCGCTAAAAATTATCGTGCTAATGCGGTGAACAAATTAGCGGCTGCGCCACGTTTATTATGTACCGCCACCCGGGCGATAAGTACTACGCAGTCCGAACTATCGCGACGATAACTGATAATGGTTTTTCACTGTGTGTATCGTATCACTGTGCGAAGCTTCGTCACGATAGGCGCAGATGCGAAGTATGCGAACGCAACATTAAAGAAACAATACATTTTAATACGAGAGTTGTGCACTTGACTAACCTTTCGGTAAGATCAACCGTCACCGGAGCCAAGTCATCATTATAAAAACTTAGCCAGAGGCGACATCCGTACAATCAAAAGTGATTTCTTTTTCAATCATAGCTGCAGTCGATCACGTGAACATAATCGATTTGTAGTTGAACATGATTTGTGTTATGTATAGTACTTATAGTTGGATTGATTGAGTTTATTGATGAATCATTAACATTTGCAGATTATACAAATGTGTTGTTTTCGATCGTTTTTGTCTTGTGCTAGTCTTGGTAATTACTAATTTTCTCTTCCTGATTAGCTTTTCCTTCCACACATTGGGCAGTCAATCAATCATTACCTAAGTCTCTCAAAATCCTTTGCTGGATATATACAAAGCCTCTCCTAAATTGCGCTGTCTCACTTCGCTCTTTAGATTTTATCTCAAGCTCTTCAATTTTTTTCTTAATTCCTAGAAGAGTTAATATAGTAACATTACGTATCTTTAATGACCAAATACAAACGTTTAAATTCAGATTACAAAACTCAAAAAATACAACTGTTGCCAACCAAACTTAAAACAAATAAAAGATATCAGAATATAAACGAAGTAAAAAATAGTAAAACATATCGCAAATCAAGTGTTTGTACAACATTTTGGTCGTATCGCATCCGACAGACAACGATTAGATAGTATTCGCCAAACTGCACTAGGCTTGCTTCACTGTATCGTTTGACATATTTATTTTATTCTTGATATCAACGCGCGTCCACAAAACTGACTTTTTAAATATGTTGTTTGTTGAAATTAGGAAATTGAGCCATTTACGTTGGAATCCCAGTCATCATCATTCTCCTGCCCTTATCCCAATTTATTTGGGGTCGGCGCAACATGTTCCTTTTTTCCATACTTCTCTATTAGTCATCATCTCGATAGTCACCCCCTTTCTAGCCATATCATCTTTCACACAGTCCATCCATCATTTCTTCGGTCTTCTCCTACTCTTATAACCATCGATATTCATACTCAAAACTTTCCGCTTTTCTTTTAACATTAGAATCTGTGTATTGTAAATAATATCCAAGGTTTTCTATCAGTTTAGCCCACACTTTTCTCCCGCCTCCTCATAAGCCTATAAAGCACTCTTGGACATAGGGTTTTTGAGCATATTCCATCTTTACTTGATTCTGAGCATTGCCTCTTTGTTCAATACGAATACCTTTTATTCTATTGATAGATTCTTTATCAACCTTTATCTCTTGAACATGTCTGATAACATTTTTCTCCATCCTTTTGTATTGTAACCTACATACAAACGTCCCTTTCAACACTATCAATGATAAACAGGTTACCTACTTATTTCTTTATACCCTGATAACGATATAGTGCACATTTGACATCATAATATTAAAATATTATTATGATTTCATCATTTACTCACGTATTGGCAAGTATTTGTAGGTTTATTTTACGTGTGAAGATAAATATTAAAACAGTGATTCATCCATTATTATGGCCATAATTCAATAACACCACGGCCTCACACTGTGATGGGACTTGCCGCCCAGTACCGTTAAAGCAGATCTTACAGTCAATTAAACTTTAACGATGCAGCTTACGCAACATGTACCAAAAACGGCGAAACGACGAAACAAGTTACACCCTGTCACTATAAAATGTTTACAGAAGACTCGCTGACACCAATTTGTGAAGGATACTCGACGGTAGATGCTGTTGCTAGGGAGAACAGTACAGCAGAACAGTCTCGGCTGGTGTTCTAAAATCGAAATGGTACAGCTATTCCACAGCTGCTGGAACAGAAGATAGATTTAACGATATGAAGGCACATTTCCCCATTCATTAATTGGATTGAGAAGTGTGTAGGATGAAATTGAACATCACGAACCATTCATGTGTAAATTGCGTTTACTTTGGCAGTTTCTTTTCGTTCTCTTCTGAAGGTGTATGATCTGATACTTTGACGTCATCGATCTGATGATTTGAACTTCTCTATCCATCTCCTATGTGGCCTCAACCCCTCCCTCCCTCGAATGTGGATCGTCAGTTGTCAAGCTGCGTCTGCGCAGGAATTTGTTTGCCCTTTGCTTGCCTGACGGCGCATTCCTTTGAGGATAGGGCTGGCACGTGGGCGTCTTTCATCTTGTCGATAATTTTATGATGGTGTTTGAAATGCTGTTAAAGGCCTTCTAATAGCCGAAGACATATCTGCATATTTAAAATGTATGGGTCGTAAACGCTGGTATGCAGTAATGATTTATAAGAAGTTTTCTTTGCTTACAAATTGATTTCCTCTTCATAACCAGTACCTAAAGATCGATGGGACTTTCTTATTGCTTGCCATTGTTGCTTGCTGTGTTAATTGTAAGATGTGTTAATGTTTAAACATGACTGTGAATCAATTTAGAGCTTTTGCCATTCTACTTTTGTATAAAGCACCTTCCATTCCCCTTCTTTTTCACTGTTGGTGCAGCTATCTTATAAATAAGTAAGAGCTTGCGGCGCCCCTGTCTCTAGACATGTTCGGATATGGGAGAGGGAGGATGTGGTATGAATGTGTAAATATTATGAGAAAAAAACCTCCCATCATTAAGAATATTGTTGTAGTAGGTCGCTCTGGGAATTTTTAGGGGTGCTGTGTTTGCGTTCCACAGAAAGTTCATGTTTTTTCGGCATGTTGGCATTTTCGTTACGTGGTGTATGTAAATGAGTTGAATTCGAGTTATTGAAGCTTGTTTTACTCATTTTTGTTGGGTGGGTTTTGAAGTACGAGTATTGTTAGTGGGTCCTAGTTGAGTGTGAATGAATATCTATTGAACTTATGTTGAAGTGTGGAGGTACCTATATCGCGTGCCTTTACTTGATTTTCTAAACCAACTACATATATATCATAGATGTGCAGCATATGTTTGATACACGTAACGCATGCGCACAATCATAAAATGTTGTAGTTGTCATGTGCAATTATGCACGTACTCAAGTAGGTACACACGGCTACACATCAAGCTATACATTCCCAGTTTAAGCTGACCTCGCATTGTACGGAAATCGTTTACAATGCAAGATCACCATAAACTGGAAATGTATAGCTTGATGTGTAGCCGTGCGTACATCCGTAGTGTTTTATTCCGATATTACGTATGTCGGAACACATGTCTTCATTCTATGAGGATAGGCAGAAACTAGAACGCCACATGCTAAGATCCTTACATTATCTGGTGATTACTGCTTTCGCCTCAACCATGATCAAACAATCTGCCTAGCCTTTTCCCAACTAGGTATGGTCGGGTCGGCTTCCAGTCTTACCGTATGCAGCTGAATACCGTATATTATGTGGAGCGACTATGTGACCTCCACAACCCAGTAACTGGGTAATACGATACCCCTTGGTGCTTCTGATGGCCCGTAACGACTGTCAAAGATCCACGAATGACAGCCGGGACCAGCACGGCACGGAGGAGTCTCGGTATGTTAAGATGGTCAGCCATTCACAGACCAACGCCAGCAAGCGTAGCTTAACCTGATGGATCGAACCGTGCGGCTTTTATTACTTAGCTACGAGCTCCTCAACCAACCACCACCATGCGCCCCGGCACGCGCCATGTGCCATGCGCCTCGACCATGATATTTTTCTAATTTTGATCTTGGGGGGTCAAAAGGAGTATGAAAGGATCGTAGCAGGTGGTGTTCTGTAGTTTTCGCCTACCCCCATGAGAAGCAGGCGTGAGTTTATGTATTTGTGTATGTATAGTTCAAACTTACATGTATACAACCATACGTATACTTAGAGTACCTATATGCTTATGTAAATTCTATCTCCCAACATTAATAATGCCTACATTGTTATAAACAAGGCCATGATAAGCCTACAATAAGCCTACTAGAGCTATCAGCAAAATGGATATTCAGCAAAAAGCCGCCAACATGACAGGATAAGAACCAATACAATGTTACCAACTGACAATTAATTTGGTTATAACCTTATCTCTTTATTCATAATAACTTTGGAGCTACCGAAACGAGTTTGTGACTAAAAAGGACTTTACAACGGGCGAATAGCAAATTAGAAACAAGACTAGATAATTGTGTTATAAATTGGTCAATGTTTGGGCATTGGTTTAATAACTATTTTGTTGTGGACTAGCAGCTCTAGTAGTGAACGCTAATGTAACTGTTGACTATGAGGGAAAGTTATACAATCTAGTGTTTTACTCCCTAATAATGGGAGTTTTTAACATAACATAACGTCACCCCCACAGATATCAATCTAACTAGATAACGCAAGTCCCTCCATCTGTATGAAAACCAAGCGTGCCACTTTTTCGCACACACATTAAAAACAAAACTTACCAATGAAAGAAAACATTTCCAATGCCTCGGCCAACTTTTTCTATACAGTCTTTACAGCTCAATATGGCATAAAAAGGCATTTTTCTATATTTCGGTGGATTTCCGGTGCCGATAATGCTAAATGAAAAACTCAGCTTACGATCATTGATCGTAAGTTTACTCCGTTTTTTGACACGCGAAGTACGTCGTGTCATCTAGTTAGATTTATATCTGTGGTCACCCCCGTGATCGCCCTTCTGTTAACCCTTCTGTTAGGCAGTGGTGTACCTACCTTTAGTACACCCACATTTCGCCAGGTATGTTTAAGTCCCATGTAATAGGGGGCGAGCCTATTGCCATCAACCGGGCACAGATCCTAATTCTAGGCTGCTACTTAGAAATTCCTGATAAAAAACCCAATAACAGCGCTTGCAACCTCTAGATTATTTGGTAGTTTTTTTTGGACTTTTTAATGATTAAAAATAGTCTCGATCGATGTCAAAAAGTCTCGTTCTTACCTACCAAGAAGTTGTGGGTAGGCAAACAGCACCCTAATTGCGTCACACATGAATCACGAATCATTTTGAAGGATACTGCTAATTCTTTGCTTCAAATGTATGTACGAAAAAAAATCTGCTCAACAACGTAAATAACTCAATCAATGTTGTTGAACTATCAAAATGAAATATGTAGATTTTGATTGATTGTGTGTTACGCAATTAGAGTGCAGGTGATGCTCGTGCGGTAGTCAGCTCTAAAGGAGCTCTACGTGAAATTAAATTAAGGGGCTCAAGAACCAATGAAACTCAAACGCCTTAAGTTCCCAACAAAGAACGAATAGATATCACTACATACCAAATTGGCCAATACCAAACTCATTGGTTTCAATTAAACTTGAGGTCGATTGACCAAAATGCTAGTAATTGTATTGTCGATATATTTTGGTCGTTACATTTGAATAATGCGATCTAGCCCGCGGCAGACATGTTTAATCGACTGTCAATCATAGTGGTTAGGACATGACAGTTTAGGCATTGTGTGTGTGACAAGCAGCTAACTAATGCAGTATCATTTTGAGGATAATAATTCATCTATAGGATCCATTATTTGGGGCAGTGGTGGCCAGTGGTAACAGCCGCGACTTAGCAGGCAGCACTTTACTTTGTCTAAATTATTTTATCACCACCTCTCTCAAAACTGTGAAGGAAAATATTATGAGGAAACCGGCATGTCCTAGAACCAAAAATTCGAAGACATGTGACATCTACCAACCCGCACTGGGCCCCCGTGGTGGATTACGACCCACTCCCTTTCACCGAGAGGAGGCCTGTGTCCCAGCAGTGGGAACATTATAAGCTGATTATGTTATATTTGAGGCTTTACCGTTTTCAATTCAAATATTAAATGCTATTAATTCAGTACAAAGAGAGCAACAAAAACAAAAAACAACAACTGCAACAAAAACTGTTGACCTAATTTCGTTGTGTAGCTTTGTTGGTAGTTTAACATTTATGATCACTTTTTAGTAAGGTTCTAAAATAAAGCGCATCGTGCAATCAGAATCTGTTGGTTGATAACAGAACATAAAATAGAGGATCGCAAACAAAATTGACATTCTACTACTCTACTTTCGCCGTGGAGTTGCCACGGCGAAAGTTTTTGATGTGTAACATCTTTCCTCTTGGTTTCCTGCAATTTGTGGGAGTGATTTCGTCAAAAGGGACGGAAGTGTGTAACAGGAAGCCGGGGAAGCGCGCGCTATGTGATTTGACCAATGAGCGCGCGCGGTGCTAGAGTGGGCCGTCATATGGTACCACCCTATTTTCCGAGAGGTTGGTACTGTCAGCCAAGATGTCAGATGTTACACATGCGACTACTGTAAGACGGTTTAGTAGACATTGGACTTATTCTGAAAATGCCCTATTCATGGAATAACCTATTCTACTTTGGACTCATTCGCAGAAAGACTTATAATTAATTAAAAAGACCTATTCTCGACTCGCTCGTTTTTCTTATATCGTTGGCAAACAGACAGACATCACCTCATGGGAAGTAGTTCCCGCCGGTAATAGCTTTTGCGACAGCTAGGAGATTACAATTCCGTAGCCCACCTCTGAGATGACGTAGATGTTTCATGAGATTGTACTTGCACTAAACATCCAGCCATTTCATCCTTTAAGGTAGTGAACACACTTATGGAAACGGAATTGGCTTGAGCCGGTCTTTACGTCAAAAAATGAAAATGAATGAAGCGAAATGTAAGCGTAAAGACTTCATTCGCCTCGTGTCGGTTAGGACGACGCGTTTCGACACCGCGTAGAATAGCATCCCTATTTTACGCGTGTCGACAAAAAAAAACTTTTAGTCCGTCAGTCAGATAATAAAAAAAAATATTAGACCGTATTTTTTGCATGAGATAAAACGCGTTAAGTGGGGGCTCGCTACGTCATAAATCGGTATAAAATCGACCGGGGAGTGACGTCATGCTACATTTTAACTCAATGTATTACCGTAATCTCTTGATTACGTAAAAAAAAAAATTACGTGTCCAATATTTTTTAATGATCTACCTGGAGGACAAAATTTTTGTCGACATCCCTAATAAATGCGACAAGTGTATTGATATGTGATTGGCTCAAGCCGATTCCGCGACGATAAGTGTGTTCACTCACTAATGCAAAGCGCAGCTATGCTGTTCTGCAGCAAGAACAATAGAACCTAGTGCTTCTCTTTCACAAGGAGCCCAACAGCTATAAACTAGGAATGTTCTGTGATTCTGTCATCGCGAACGGATAGCGGTTACAGCCCAGTAAGTGATATATTCTCCTCTCTCAATGCGAATCTGGATTTATTATCAAACGTGCGGTTTTCTCACGCCCGTGCGCCGGTCGTGTTGTGCTCGTATGCAATTGATTTGAATTCTGTACGTGCGATTGAACAACATGGATAGATTTTCTGGATCAAACGATGTAAGTGGGCTGTGGTTTTTGTTCCAAAACCGATAAATGGTGACCTCTGACCGATAGATAGCAACGAAATATGAAAACAAAAAAGTACAGAAGATTAGAAGATCGACATAAATAATGTTTTTTTCCATAATTTAGCCTACCTTATCTGAATTTGGTTTAGAATAATAATTAGTCATTAGGTTTTAGGTCACAGGAATAAAAGCCTTGTTTGAATAATCGCACTTACAAGTGATTAAGAACATTTTAGAGAGATGAGATACGTTACTAAATCTACGTGGTAATTACTAACTACCAGTACATAACATAACGTAACACAGCACTACATAGCACAACACAACATAACACAAAAAACACTCGCAACACACTCTATACAAATGGGTTTTCTCAAAAATTTTTTTTTTTAATTTTTAATAAAAAAAAAAACTGTCGATAGTAAGTACTTACACAGAAAAAATTCTAACTTTTTATTTTCTAACTGGTGTTTACTTGAGAGCCCTGACACCCATAACACAAGTTTAATCTTAGCTTGGGTGTCAGAGGTCTTTACTCTTTATACCAAGTGACTTGAAGTGACACATGTAAAATTGTAAAACTGGAAATACATACCTAATCAGCCTATTAATGTTCCCACTGCTGGGACACAGGTCTCCTCTCTGTGAGAGGGAGTGGGCCGTAATCTACCACGCGGGCCCAGTGCGGGTAGGTAGATGTCACATGTCTTCGAATTTTTGGTTCTAAGCGGCGTTTTCTCACGATGTTTTCCTTCACCGTTTTGAGAGCAGTGGTGATGAAATTATTTACACAAAGTAAAGTGCCTGCTTAGGTTCGAACCCACGACCTACAACTCGTAAGTCGAAGCCGATTCCACTGGGCCACCCCTCGTCTCGTGTTGTAACAGACTGTAAAACGCTTTTTTGATTAGTTAGGTTAGTACCTATTTACTTAAAAAAAGAGTACATAATAAGAGAGAATCTGCAAATAGGTAGTAAAGCCAATTGACCTCTTTACCTCTTTAAATGCTTTATGGGCTTTTGTTACTTACCCCTCCTTTCTCTCTCCAAATTTTACTGTGCCCGACAGGGTCCATATTATGATCTCAATGGGTCCATATTGGTCTTTTACTTTGTTATACCATCTATGTCCGGGGTTGTGAGAAGTCCTAAAGGGTTACCATGGCCCCTGGCAACGGTCGTACAGGCAACTGAAGGAACACGGGTGGGTTTTAGTCAGTAAGAGTCTGACACGCCCTTCCGCTCGGCTCAGAGCGGGAGAAGTTATTTGACGATAAGCCACAAAAAAAAAATACCATCTATGTAATATGTATAGTATCTGGAATGCAATAAAGAATTGAGTAAATGAACCTTGAACCAAAAATTTATCATAAGTAGTTATTAGAATATTTATTTTAAACACACAAAAAGATCTTAATTAGTTAAAACTGTGTGCTATCAGACCACTTTTCAGTAACCCAGGATATCGTATTTAATGACCACAAAATGCTATTTATCTGCCAAGTTGGCAAACAAAATTATTACTTAAACAACCAATTTATATTGACCTCCCATACTTTTGTTTTTCCAATAATGACCAGTCCTATTTACTAGGCTGTGTATTGGTGATGGCTTGGCTTCGACTGTGAGCGGGGTTAGTGTAAAAGTGTTTGGGCTTGAGAGCGATTTATTTGCAATAGAATTTGAAGTTTATGAGTTTAATGATCTGAGATTATCTCCGGATCCACTTAGTCCGTGGTGAAATCTTGTTTTTTGTCTTCCACAAATGTTTTTTATTAGAAGTAATTGTGATAACTTTTGTTTTAAACTGCTGTCATGAAGCATGATGCAGGCCACACACGTTACAATAAACTTGCGCAAAATTGGACTTGCAGAAGTATAGATTAATGTGTGTGGGATGAATTAGCACAACACAAGTATCCGAGTCATTCGGTGTCACGCAGACTTGTGCAAGTCTTGTCTAAACCTGCGCAACTATATGTAACGTGTATGGTTACTACACGGCTGTATGTCCACCGCACCGTGAACGGGACTTCAAAAAGAACGAGATGACGACGCCGAAGTAGCGAGTAGCGACAGTACATTTACTATGGCCGCGTAATTTCGTTTCTCGTTGAGGTCCCGTTCACGGTGCGGTGGACATACAGCCGTGTCTCGGATATCGAACTTTCATGCTTCATTCTTGTAGCATTGACTGTGAAAGCTTTTTCTCAACTTGGCTCATAATTTTCAACCAGAGACTGTCCTTTGACACAGCCCAGCTTTTACTTCAGAACACAGAGCCGAAGCAGAATACAGAATTTTAGTCCCACCGCTTACAGCGACACCACAGCCTCCCTCGAGATAAAGACCAGTACAGACGGTCGCTAGGTTATCGCCGGACAGATATCACCCGTCCGGTGTCCGGCGAGCACGAACGATGACCTCAACTTATCATTTGTTTTACTTTGATTTACTTGTTATTATTACGTTAAATTTTATTCGCCATTTTGCGCTTCTGGTGGGAATATTGTAATGAAATGTAGGTACTGAGATAACGCGGTGTCTTGGGGTCGTAAGTACATTGTAGTGTTGGCGAAATCAGTAGGATGTGAAATAGATTTATTGTGAACCTGTTTTTTTCAGCTATTTCAGATCGTTTCATCATTTCATTTCAGCCGAAAGACGTCCAGTGCTGGACATAGGCCTCTCCCAAGCACCGCCACTTCGACCGGTTCTGTGCTTCCCGCATCCAACGGATTCCTGCGGCCTTCACAAGGTCATCGGTCTACGAGGCCTTCCAACGTCTAAAGGTCGATTTAGACTAAATAAGTGAATGAACATTCCACCCCCACTCTATCAAATTCTTTTTGTGTAAACAGGGACTGAACATTCTTTCGTTGGTACTAAAATATCAAGAATATCAACAAAAGAAAGCTCTACCTCTCGTTCTGGTTCCATGTACCTTTGGTCTTAACTTAACCCACCTTAGGCTCGGCGCAAACGGGCCACCGACCACAGCCACTGGTGGCCAGCGACAGCGCTTTTTCATATATTTTGAGTGGCCGCCACCGGCTATACGTGTGCGGCGCGTCTTTACAAAATATATGAAAAAGTGTGTTAAGTCGCTGTCGCTGGCCACCAGTGGCTCTCGGTGGCCCGTTTGCGCCGAGCCTTAATAATACGCCGTCGCCACTCCAAAACCTTTCGGCCCCATCGGCCATCTGATGATCCTTTCAGTTCGAAACTAACTAACAACCTGTTTGAATATCTACATTGCTTACCCAGTAAGAGTTCAAATCTATCTTTCACTTCCGTTATCAATGGTTATTCCAATATTCATTTATTTATTATTAGCTTCTGCCCGTGACTTCGTCTTCGAGCCGAATAACTTCCTCAAGAATTGGCCTATCCAATGCAAAAATAATTTTTCGAATCCGACTGGTAGTTCACATACAAACTTACAAACATCCAAAATGATATGGATCCGGTTTATGATATTATCATAGTATAGTATAGAATTAGATTGTTTAAATTACTTTTTTTATATTATTTGACGTACCTAGTCTAGCAAGGTTTTGCTGTCAATAACCCCAATATAGCCGCGATTCCATTAGGCAAGTTACTTGTATGCAAGTTGCAACTTGCATGCAAATTGCATACAACTTGAACAAACCTACATACAAGCTACAACTTGTACGAGGTAGTTTGAACTTGTACGTTTTTGAATAGAACCAAAAATTCGAACCAAAACCAACTCAATTGTTTAACATCTCCACTTATGTGCAAGTAAAGCCTGTATGCAATTTGCACACTCTCGAAGACATGTTTCCAATGCAAGCAACTTGTACGCAAATGTGACGTCATACTTGTATGCAAGACTTGCCCAATGGAATCGCGGCTTTAAATTAAAAAAAAAATAAACTAAAATATTTTTTGCATAATAAAACGCACTTATTAAACACAGGTAGGTAGTTCCAAATCCTGTCTGCGATCAGTCTGCATAATTAATACATTTCCATACTAAAATACTTGATCTAGACTTGTCTCTAACTTAGATTAAATACGCATACTTCACAGGTGTCTTTTAGATTTATTACTATTTAATTAATTAAAATATTTTACTGCTCTATTATTTTTTTCTAAATTTGTTGACATCTACTGCCATTTGAAGTTCCGGTTCATTCATCCTGGAATGAGATAAAGATATTTTGTTAAATTCATTTCTTATTTAAATCAATTTCAAAATATTTCTGTGACAGACTGTTTGTCTGACTCAGGCCCGTCGTCGTCAAAGTTACCCAAAATTAACAAGTTACTAACTTAAATCACCAGAATGTTAACCAATCACAAACTATTTAATAACGCGGTAAGGCTTGTGCAGGCTGAGCGACAACGCGATGCGATTCTGCTATATATACAGGGTGGCAGGGACATCGACGCGAAGCCGGTTACCATGAATTCAGTACATGGTTTTGAAACCCCCTGCGTTGAAATTTTTCGTCGGTAATTAAATAAAAACCAGCTGTTTCACAGAAAAGTGCAATACCTACGCGGTCAAAATGTATGGAACACAGAATATACTCCCTTGTGTCGAGTTGTCTGCGAGTGTGCGACTCGTTATCGCGGCGATATCGACGCGATGACATACAAAATGCGATAATATCGCAGAACCGCAAGTCGCGAGTGTTTGCATGAGCCTTTAGTTACTACTTTAATACTAGTGCTTTGAGTGGCTGTGACATTCTGGCTACTCATTGGTGGTTTGAGTTGGGAACACGTAACATTAAAGCTACCTAATAATGGATATTTTAATTTATACAACGTTTAAGACCTTATTTTTTTGCAAAATAACATGGTAACACTCGACACTCTTAGCAACAAGATACCTACTCGTGTTTAGTTTTTAATGACCACAGACAAGGTCGGATAAGGATAATGCAAGAAACCTATATAGATGCCTACAACTTAGGTCTACATAATATCATACCTACTAAGATATCGTCACCTGCACAAATAAAAAAAATTAAAAAATGTATAAATGAAAAAAATTATAAATGTATTTTCTTTCTTTTTTTTCTTTTCTTTTGCACATGTTATTATAAATAGGCGCCTAAAATGGTACATATAAATAAACGATAATATACTTTTACTTTTCACTTTTTTTTTTGGGGTCTTACCCCATAATGTCGTGTCTCTGTTGTTTTCATAGCAAGTAATAAACTACTACTTGAACTAACATCATCCCCAAGTGGATTAAATAATATGTATTATTGAAGCTCACTCAAAAACTACCGAAGCTAAGTAAATTAAATTTATATGGGTCGACCGCGCGAGCTACTACTTAAAGAAAAAAAAAAACGTGTGTGGTTAGGGGCCCCCGGGCCCCGTCAGGAACTAAGTTCCTTCTCACGCATTATTTAAAACAAAAACAAAATTTTCGCTGCCGCACTTTTGGATTTACATTTTGATTTCACGATCGACTTTAGCACCCTCGAAAACCATGAAAAAGATACCCATGATAAAATAATTGAAAAAAAGAATGGAAACGTTCTTATGGAACAAATCTAAGTTAGAGACATGTATTAATGATTCTAATAATTAATTATAATTTTGTAAATACATACACACATCAAAAGTGTCTAGGGATCAACATATATTTTTGCAATAACTTTTCTCCTGATTGATATTAATTAAAATTTTCTATAAGGATTCATCAAATAAAGTGTTTTCGTTTGTCACAGTAACGATAAACCAAGTCACCTTTGCATTAATAAAGAAATTTGCCATTTTCCTAATAAAGGGATTTTTGACATTTGAACCACTAACATTAAAGTTCGAAAAAAAGACTGAAATAACAGTTTTCTTTAAAATTTTATTGGGTAACTTAAACAATTAATAATCCGTGTTTCTACCGCGAACACTAACAACACAAGAACATCGGTTTGGCATACTCAAAATGAGTTCATCCAAATCACGCTGTGGAATGGCCGCCCATGTTCGTTGCAACAACAAAAAAAGGTCTTCTTGCGACTGGATACCCTCCATATTCGGCAGAGCTCTTCTCTGTAGCATATCCCATGCATGCTCAATCGGGTTCAAGTCTGGCGACTGAGCAGGCCAGGGCAGGACATTGATGTTAGCTGCGGCGAGAGTCTGTCTTACAACTCTTGCGGTGTGCGGTCGTGCATTATCATGCATTAACCGAAATAAGGGACCGATTTGCACTTGTAGAGGAACGATGACGTCTGATACAATCGTCTCAGCATAAATTTGAGCGTTGAGGTTGCCTCTGATCCAAATCAACTCAGTTCTTCCGCCGATCCAAATACCCGCCCATACCATGATGGTTCCACCACTATAAGGATGGACTTCCTGGCAGGATTTTAATCGCTGTTGGCGTCCAGGGGTTCTCCAGTGTCGTATACGTCTTGTATCCGGTCTCATACCAAAACGAGACTCATCAGAAAAGCACACGAAACGCCATTGTTCTTCTGCCCAATTTCTGTGTTCAAGAGCCCATTGATATCGAATCCTACGATTGTGCATTGCTATAGGTGGTACCCGTAGCGGTCTTCGGGAATGAAGGTTCACTTCATGCAAGCGGTTTCTGACTGTTTGGTCGCTAATTAAGTTCCCTGAAGAGTGATGAAGCCTCACGGCTAACATCATGGCGGTTATTGTTGGAGCTCTTCGAGCTAAGATTTGAATGTATCGGTCTTGTCTCCGTGTGGTGCAGCGATACCGTCCTCCATGGCGCTCAGCCACGGTACCAGTGCTTCGGTAACGTGTCCAAAGTCGACTGATAACACTCTGACTTGTATTCAGAGCTAAAGCCACAGTACGTTGCCGGGAACCAGCTTCTATCATTCCCACGGCTCTGAGCATTTCTTCCCTGCTTAAATGACGTCGCTGCTCCATAATAACGTTGGTTTTAATCAGTAGTAGGGAAACAGTAGCACTAATAATGTCTTCAATGCGTTGTATGTTTTTATAGGGAAAATATTGACAGCTGATTTTCATCTTTTACTCGAATTTGATTCACAGTTCCTGATTCAAATTATGAAATGCACCAAAAAGGATCCATATAAATTTATAAAATCATAAATTTATTACAAAGCCACATCTCAATCTCAAGAAATCCGCATAAAAATGCTTGATCCCTAGACACTTTTGATGTGTGTATTTGTTATGGTCGTTGATCAAATTTTGATCGAGATACAACCTGACACTGACCTGCAAATTGTAAAAAAACGTAATAAAATTTGTATTTCGCTACCACTGCGGATCTTACTTAAATGATATTTTAATTTCCCAGTAGCAGCCCGGAGTTGGGATTTGTGCTCGGTTGGTGGCCTCCTATTATGGCTGCTACACACAGTGCCGGCGGCATGGCCGCCGGCACTGTCCGCTGGCCTTGCCGCACAAAGCCACAGAAAGAAACGCAAAGAAAATGAAGGCGCAAAAGCCAGAGGCACGTGCCGCGCGGCAAAAGCCGGCGGCCATACCGCCGGCACTGTGTGTAGCAGCCATTACATAGGACTTAAATATAACTGGCGAAGTGTGGGTGTACTATATGTACACGTCTGCCTAACCCTTTGGAGAAGCAGGCCTGACGTGGTATTTTGTTATGTAAATGAATACTTGAATGATAACTAATTTTCAAAACACAGTATTTATTTTAGCACAACAATGAATACCGATAGACAATTCTCTGGAATCCCCAAAATTAAATTCTACAATAATCGCCCACGTGCCTTCGTAAAATTTTGATGTTACTTTATTACAAAGGTCGTTGCTATGACATCATAAATATAGAAATTGAATATTTAATATAACAGTGACGTCATGCCGGCCTTAACATGTCCATTATAAATAAAAATGTCCTAAAAACAAATGAAGGTAGATTATTAATGGCTGATTATGATGTTGGTCTTCAGTAATTTAGTTATATCTTTGTTGTAATTTGAAATTTTAAAACACATGTGTGGGGATAGTAATGTAATGAACAATAATAAATATAGTTTGGAAAATCCAAAAGTGCACGCCTCATACATAACACTCATTCATAAACGAAAAAGAATTTCAAAACATAGTTTCTAACAAAAATGAACAATTTATAACTTTTCATGAAGTCGTAATGTCAAAGACTGACAAAGATATTTACTTGGCGGTTGCTAGGCAACATGAAGTCAAAGGTAGGAAATATTTAGATAAAGATATTATATTTTAGTTAGTATTTTATTAATTATAATTAAACTACTTTGAATAAAAGAGCCATTTTCAATAGGGTTCCTTATACGGCTGAAAGAAATGTATAAAAAAAAAAACGACTCAATTAATTGATTTTATCGCAAGCTACAATGTTTTCAGGGTTCATAAATTGACGGACAGGAATTTTTTTTCAACTATTTTGATGCTTTTTCCATTTCTGCTGCATTAAATCAATAGTTAAAAAGTACAGTATTAATCTCCATTTAATCATCTATACAATGGTATATAAATTAAGTAGGTTCTGTGTACTAGCAGGAGTGTAACAATAAAAACAGTTACAGAAATGGGGCAAAAAAAATTTTTCGATCGTAGAGCACACTCTAATGCTTTGCATTAAGAGTCGTGCAATAAAAGTAGTTACAACTATTTGAGAAACGGCAGTAGTTTGCTGTAGTACAGTAAAGTATTAGGTATGTAAATAGGGACGGCTAAGAACCGAGCATTTACAACATGATCACGATTTCAGCCGAAAGACGTCCACTGCAGGACATAGGCCTCCCCTAAGCATCGCCACTTCGACCAGTACTGTGCTTCTCGCATCCAGCGGATTCCTGCGGTCTTCACAAGGTCATCTACAACTTACTCCATTAATATAAACACCATGAATAAAATATTTACCTATCACCCAGTGAACAAATTCAAATCAAACAGCATTTGAATGACATGACAAGCCATATGTTATTGTATATAGGTAAACCATTGTTGAAAAGGTTTCAAATGTTTTGATACACGAACTACAAACATACCACAGTCTGTCGCGAGATGATGACGTCACGACTCTCGTAACACTGAGTCATCACGCTTGACCGGTCACACTGACGATTAAAAAAGATAAAAATATCGTTTGAAACAGCCACGTGTGGACACGGCTGTTAAGATTCTGTTAGAAGCGTAGGCGTTTGTGTACTTCTGCGTATTATTTATTGGTGGGTCGTATTAAAATAGTACTAGTCTTTATGTCTATTAAAAGACCATAATGAATTGTTTGTTTAATCTTCTTTGTAGTACACAAAGGCAGATTTTATCGGATTAGTTTAGAAAAGTTTGGTCTTCATTTCTCCGTACGAACTTATACGGATAATTCAACCGCACGGTTGGCGCGGTGGTTGAATGAAGCGTTGGCTGCTGTGCTTCGTGTCGCGTGTTTGATACTCTTTTGGAATAAAATATTAATAATTGAAAGACTGACAGTTGACAGATAGTTTAGACACAGATTAGTAGTTTAGATTAGAACCACGATACAGGCCAAAAGATGTGTAATGTCATAAATGCCTGTTAGTCTTTACTATATTTGTGTGCTTAAGTACTAAGCGAATAAATACACTTACGTAGGAATCTGAATCGAAAACAACTATTATCCAATATGCATACAAATAAAAAATGAGGCAATACGAGGAAATAATCCTCATAATCGCAACAACTGCACGAATGAAGCGGTAAACTGTATCACACAATTGAACTGAAATGAGGAAGTGCTCCATAACTTGTGCGAGGTGTAGAGATTGTGGCTCGTTCTGAAACTGGGAAATAAAGGATATTATGTATTAAGAGTAAAGATTCAAATAAACAGCATAATCACCCTATAATCTTCCCACTGCTGGGACGCAGGCCTCCTCTCTTCGAGAGGGAGTGGGCCGCTACCACGCGGGTTGTAGAACATGGTTTCCTCACGATGTTTTTCCTTCACCGTTTTAAAAGCAGTGGCGAAGAAATTATTGACCCAAAGTAAAGCGCCTAACTGGGTACGTACCCACGACCAACAACTCGTAAGTCAGGGTCGTTCCCATTGGGTCACCACACTGCTTCAGATAAACACAGCATTTTTATTCAATTCTGAACTTATCTTCTTCGGGAGAGATCTACATAGATGCCAATGTTATTATTACGACCCTGTTGTGTCCCAATGCAGGGCAAAGACCCATTCCGTCTTTTTAATAGATACATTAGATACTAGACCATTTATGTACCTACCATTTACTACTGGGGAGTTTGTTGCGCCAGTTCTTCCCAGCTAAAGCACTAGGAAGTGGTGAAGGGCGGGTGTTTTTGGGGGACTGTCTTATGTAATTTTGACATTCGAAAAGTGCTGATTGTCAGCCTAATTTTATTCAACCATGACTTTTGAATTTTGTTTAAATTTCGTCAGGGCAAAATACCCTTTATTTATTACTTTCGCTTCATCATAAGCCGCTTACATCTCGTAGACTGTTACGCCTCTATGCAACGATGAAATATTCTGTAGAAACACTGCCCTAATTCCAAACTTCTGGGCAGTTTATCTCAAAATAATGACACATTTAAATAGATGCCTCAACCCCACCTCAAGTGCCACTTATTACACCCAAGTTATATATTCTCCAATTATTTTACCAACAATGATACTATATTTCGGCGCGATACATCAGTGAACCTTAATGCAGTCCTTAGTCCGAAGAACCAAGAAGATAAAACCAGAAGGACCACTTCAATTAACAGAAAACTCTCCCAAAGTATACTCCATTTAAAATAAGATAAGACATTTAACTAAATCTTTTTTACAGTTCGTTCAACCGTTTTTGACTTCAATTGCGTTGGTGGCATGACAAATGGCAGCTGCAGTAAACAGTTGGTATTGTAACTACATATTTGCTTTGCATGCCATCCTTCTGCCTACGGCATAGAAGTCAAAATCGGTTGAACGGACTATAGATATACAAAAACTACCAACCAGACACACTAACTAACTTACATAGATACTTTTATAAATTTCTACATTTATATCTGTAATTCGTGTAGTATACATAATAAAGAGTATTCTATTCTATGTATATCCAGATTACCTTTCAAGGAAATCATTTACTTATTGCTGTTTCGCTTAGAATGGTATTGGTATTAACAGGCACATGAAACACAGTATGGTAGCACATACGATGTCTCTGCACGGGTAGCATTACCACAATAGAAACGTGTTGTGTCTACAGAAGAATAGACAAAATACAGATTCACAATCACAATCTATCATTTTGTCTATTCTTCCGTCGACTAAACCTGCTGTTATCTCAATGTCCTTAGGCTTCGGAAAACGCTTACCATGAGATGGGCCGCCTGCGTAATTACTATCGAATCACAGAAAAAAAAAAATAGTCTTCGTAATATAAACATAATATTCGATTGCTGTTCATAAATTTTCGACTTTTTTGGCCACGCCTTCATTAAGCTTGCTGTCCTTACTGGTCTATTGAACTCTACCGGGAATCCAAGTTGTCCTTCTGTTCCATCCAGTACTATGGTTATATACTTGTTTAGTTTCGACCTCGTTACATTAAACATACGCTCTCCGCTCCTCTGGCTAAATATCGTGGGTTCAGATCTAGCGAGTATTGATAGAGTGTTGTTATTGCGAAGCGTTCAGCTTTACATATGTATTAGGCTAAACTACTTGTGATGGTTGCAGGAAATGTGAGAATAAGGGAGAGAAAGGATTTCGGTTTCATGAAGATTATAAGATCAGAAAATAGGAGCAAATAATTTCGAAACTGTGGTGATTTGCTGTGAAATATGCAAACGCCAAGTTCTGTTTCAAATGGTGTAGGTCTGTTCTGATGAGACCTTATAACTGGAATTGAGGTCATCAAAATCCTCTAATATTTTATCATTTTCGATGACTATTTAGTTTACATCGCTTCGCGTATTATCATCAAGATCATGATTACCTTGAGATTCTTATCAGTTCCAGGTCAGTTACAGCATTTTTAGGGTTTCGTACCCGAAGAGTGCCAAACGGAACCCAATTACTTACTAAGCCTCTGCGGTCGGTCCGTATATTTGGCAGTGGGCTGTATCTCATAAACAATATAGGTAGACAGTTGTTTTCGAAGATTTTGTATTTCTATTGCCGCTACCTATAACAACAAATAATAAAAATAATTATAAAAATTTAAGAGGGGTTACTAAAGTATTAAAAGAAAAAGTAATGTTAAACATTGTAGGGCGGTATGGTACAGTCGCCAGCACATCAATCTACTCCAATCTGTCAAATTTTCCCAATCAACATTGAACCTTATACTAATTAAGCGATAAAGTTGAAAATCTATTGCATAAATTTGACAGATTGTAGTAACTTGATGTGCTGGCGTTTGTACCCTTCGTGTACGAGTTCGACTAGCAGTTGGCCGGTTTTTTAATCGGCTTGCGTACCTTTTCGCCTAAACGTGAACAACCATAAAGACTAATGAACCTGACTTGATTTCCGTACGTCTTTTTCGGGTGACCACTGAAAATCAGCGCTGTGCTGTGGGCCCCCCATAGCACAGCATTATGCTGAGTGGAAGCCTTCTTATCACAGTCATGACGTGCACTATTTCTGTTCTCTATTTTGTTTACTCATGTCTTTTTGTATGCACGTGTTTCTGTGATGAATAAACCTATTTTTCTTTCTTTCTTTCTAATGCATCTTTTTTATAACATCATGGAAAACTAATTGTATTGAAAGCCTTCGTTTCCCAAACTGCCCAGCATTATTGCTTTCTGGCTTATTCAACAAGTTAGCTGCAACATCGGCACATGGTAGTATTAGTAGAACATTGCATTGGAGGCACGGCTCCAGGTTATCGAGTGCAAAGGTTAGCGAAGTAATGAGGGGTCGCTCTCTGCGAATAGAATAGTGATTCTTAGTGAACTATTATAGTACTATGTTTATTGTAACTACACTGGAGTGTCTGGAGTTTAATTATCAGCAGAAAGTTCATGGTAAACAAATAAAATACAATAAATGGGAAAGTTGTATATTGTTTAATGATCGAAATTAACTAAGTATTATGAGAACTAACTAACCGATATGGAAATTACCCGTACGGTTGAAATTATATCTTCTTTTCGTGTGGTTTGTGACTAAGCTGATGTCAGAGTTTTAAACCCACCCATGCCTCTGGCTTCACATGCCGTCGAGAAGTAACTCTCAGGCATGCCGGTTTCCTCACGATGTTTTCCTTCACCGTTTTTGAAGCAAGTGATAACTATACAATACGCACATGAATCCGAAAAGCCAGAGGTGTGTGCCTTGGGTTCGAACTCGAGACCTATGTATGACATGTCTGACGGCCACACCACTATGCTATCACTGCTCTTGAAATTATATGAAATCGTATGTCAGTGTGACTCCAATTTGCGTTCCTTTCCTCCAAGTCGCACGCACCACTTGCGAATACTAAGCACCCACCTTCTTTGAAGGAGGCCCATCTAAGCACGCGTAGCACGACAACCATAGAAACCGGTTTTCTACGGAAGAATAGACAAATAGTAGGTAATAGTAATAGAAACATTTATTTTCACTTCAAAGACACAAAAAACTGTGTAGCCCTGGCTCTTGTTCTAGGAGTACCTGTATCACAAGAACGAAAAAAAAAAGACAAAAAAAAGGAAGCTGGTAAATTGACAGATAAACTATCACAATCTGTCATTTTGTCTATTCTTCCGTAGAAAACCCGACAAAACCCGTTCCTAATTTTGGCCATGCTAAGCGTGCGAATATCGTAATTATTAAACACCACCGAACACACTATCCTTTTAGTTTCCACACCAAACGTTGCCGACCCATATATCCCAGCACATAATTCACAAAACCGAAATAAAAACGTAAATTGAATTCACCAATACATCACGAGAACGTTCAGTTCGTTCGGAAGCATGTAACACATGCAAATGGATAGATTACACCACGCTCCACCGTTGCAGAATGTTATTTGCAACGGCAACAGCAGTTATATGCAATCAATTGTTACAAAAATATTTTATGGGTTTTGTTTGTTCGTTGGTCGAAACGAATGGGAATAGACTAATTGGTTGTAGTTGTAGCTGAAAACTGGTATGAAAGGAAACAGTCGACAATACTTAAATGATCATTAGTGTACCTTTTGGCTTGCGACTTGTCATGTTTTGTAAATTTTTTTTAGGCTGACACCTATCGTAATGTTGTCTTTTAAATCCAGTAGAGAATGCATTTTGTATTTGTATTGTATTTTGTATGTAAGTACCACTCCGGTACCTACATGAAGTTTAAATAAAAGTCATTGCATACATTTGAGTCCATAAATCGCAAGTATTTCAGACTACTCAGATATTTTTAAGGAATTGTGTTGTTCCGGCTCGCATCCACGCGTCTTGAATTTGTGTTAATTTATTGGTATGACCTTTTAGAATAGATATTATGAATAGGATGTTCAACTCTTAGCTTAGATAAGATCAGGATTTGTTTATTTAATTAGTAATTTCTTATGCAGAAAAGATGTATTGCCCAGTAGCATACCAGTCTTGATTTGTGCCCAATTAGTGGCAACAGGCTCGCCCCCACATAGGTGGGACAGGAAAACTAACTGGCGTACCTAATGTGGGTGTACTAATATACATCTCTGCTTACCATTACGGGGAATACAGGACTGATATTATGTCAGTTCGTGTGAATAAGCCCAAGTTTCCACCGAAACATGCCTCACCCCAGCAACAAAATATCTATGTTTGTTTTGTCACACTTTCAAGGTAACCAGACAATACGCTCAATTTGTTTTTCATCATAATGACATCCAAATAGACAGGTTGCTTGTTTGTAAACGAACGAAATTTTCGATTGAAATGAAGACAATGTATAGTAGGAGTCAAAGTCAAACTCAAAGCATTTATTTCAATTAAACCCAGGCACTTTTGAATTGTTAAGGTCCGAAAAAGCTGTCAGAAATATGAAGCTAGTATAATATTTCTCACTAATCATTGTCTGTGAATATTTTCATTTAGAGTCCGCGCCAATACTGAAGTCCGGCGGTAAATTGTGGAACTAAATCTTTTATAATGCAATGACATAGACACTAGCGCCAGGTCTATCTAACGAACTGGAGTAGTGGCGCGTACTCTATTGCCCCAGCCCGATTGTAGACAATCTATTGACTTATGCATGCTAATGTAGTCAGTAGCAATCAAGAGTTAATCGAATTAGGTCTTCATCTTCCCCAATTTAAATTAAATTATCTAATTATTCTATTGCCCCGTGTCATCTCTATCAAACTGCTACAGCCTGTTTTCAAACTCAAACTCAAAGCATTTATTTCAAATAAACCAATTACAGGCACTTTTGAATTGTCAAGGGGTCGGTCAGTCAGAAAAAATGAAGCTAGATGCCCATTCCAAAGCGTAGTAGGTACCTATGGAGAAGAACGGGCAAGAAACTCCACGGACACTCTTTTAAATAAAAATTTGGTTTATCTTTTTCCGTTTCCAATCTAAATCAGCTGCCATTAGAACGTTGCCATCTGTCTGCTTGCCTATTTTTTTGGCTCTCTTCGGTTTTTGGCTTATAAAGCCAGTGTCGGGTGCATGACATGAAGTGGCATTGAACTTGTTTTTTTAAAACATCCTTCGCACTCGCAGAAATGTAGACCAAACTGGCTTGGCACCTGCCTCGCTATATTTAAACGTAAACGGTCCCATCCGCTAATATGGACTTGTTCAGACATGACATGTGAAACAAGTTGCTATACGGGGCTGACAAGACGGTGTCCATACTTTGTCTTGAACTCACAAAGTCACAACGGAATGTCAGTTTGCAGTCTAGAGACGCCAAAGTGATGTGCCTTGATTGAGTCAAAAAGAGTGACTCATGCTTGGGATTCGTTATAAAGTATGTGCAGATCTTCAAACCTATCCATCTGTTAATGTAGTTATTTGCTCAGAACTAGACGTGAACTGCCTCTAAACTGTACTCAATGTTACAGCTAACATAGCAAAGTTTAAACATAACATAATCAGCCTATAACATTCCCACTGCTGGGACGCTGGCCTACTGTCTGTGAGCGGGAGTGGGCCGTAGCCCACCACGCGGGCCAAGCGCAGTTTGGAGAATCTAAACATAAAGCATATTTAAATTTTGCATCATTCAACATGCAAATAGGGCATCGTAACTCGTAACCATAATATATATGATGGTAAAGCAATACATCTGGGCAAGACTGGATATGAAAGGTTTAAGAGCGGATGTTTGTCGTACTGTACCTTTGGAAATGTCCAGTAGTTGATTGAGCGTTGACAGCATCCATCAAACACAATATGCAGAGCAGAGAGATAATTATTGCTACTTTGTTGCATGACATAACAGTTAACTATAATATGCAACTGGCCTAATTAATTTTGTTTAATGTAACTCCGTCAGACATAGTTTGGACTCATAAATGTATGATATCATTTTAGTGGTAACTAATGACCGGAATTGCTAGTTGAATATGTAACATTTGTATGCTAAAGCCGTTTTTGGAAGTTCTTTTATTGGGGTCAAGATTAAAGTTTCAATTTTAATTCAACAGCATATACATTCAACAATTGATTTAAACATAATAATTAGGAAAGGTATTACTGCTAAATTGCTAATGTATACACCAATTTATAGGTATACATAATATTTAAGGAATAAAAACATTGCAGAGAAATAAAATCATTGGAGGGAAATAAAAACATTGGATAGAAATAAAAACATTGGAGAGACATTAAAACATTGCAATTATTATTCAAGAGAGAATTAAAGTTCAAGAGAGAATTAGACATGGAATGGTAGTCAGTGGTGTAAAAAACACTCTCGTATAGTGATAAGTTTCCTGTACAGGAACGAACTATAATATTATTATATGAGGTAGACAGAAATGATGATGCGTCGGAGTTCGGACATACATTTAAATATCGATACTCGTGGAGGCTAGTTAATGACCTCATTTGTTAGGTCAGCTTCACAAAATAGAGTATTAATATTAATTGTTTTGTAGGTGTAGCACAGCACGTGCTACTGTGGCACGTGTATAGTCCCGAAACTTGTGTGGCTTCTAATAGTTACTAGATTTGTCAATGTAGAGCGTGTCTGGGGTTTACCTAAATATGGTTGGTTAAATAAGACACTAAAACTATTTCGAAAGAGTACGTCGTACACATCGAACGATGTTCCATATACAATTCAGTGATCAACCCGCTTTAAAAGGTGAAAAGTATGACTAGTAAATATTTGTTCCAAAACGTCAGACCAAATAAAAAATCAAGACATAGCGCTGGGAATAATACAGTGAAGCGTGCCAAAAGTACACCTCTGATCTGTGCATACACGCACACATTTACAATCAAACTACACCTCACTAAGGGCACACGTGTTTACGAAACTACCTTACCTACCTCATTAAGTAATCCCAACTCACATCCTTTTAAAAACCAATCACACCCATTGAGCAACCACGGAATCTAAACGAGTTATTAAGGCACGTTGACATTCAATTAATTCGTAAAAGTAATTAAGACAGGACGCGATTGCGTTGCATAAAACCGCGCACTTCTTTAGCAATTCGCAAAACGTCCTCTTCACGGTCCGTTTATTGTAAAGCGAATGAAACCTTTTATTTGTAATGGCCGTGCTGTTATAAATATTAACCATTTACTGTATATACGGATACACTAATAGCGTTAAATTGGTTAGAAAGTTGACTTTAATTTTGATTTATGATAGTTCGATATTAATGTCGCTTACGTCATTATCCAGATCATTGTTTACGTCACAGTGCCTTGTCGTTTCATCAATGAAACTTTTTTATTTCTGACCATGACTGTTATGATGTTTACAACAAGAAGCACCTAGTTGCAGAACATTTTACGTCATCACTGCGCGGACCGCGGTGAACTAGAATTCCAGAAATGATGGCCCAGTGACAGCTCGGTCCGCGTCAACTCAACCCGAATAATAATACCAGATACTACCTCGTCAAAACGCCTCAAAAAGTGGTGTGTACCGTACGGACGTTAATTTGAGGCTATCGTTCCATGTATAATAGAAATAGAACCCAATCGCATCGTATCGAATTTTGGGGTGTGAAATTAGATCCTTTGTACGGACCTAAATCCTTCAACCTAATTTCGAAGCCCGTTGATTGCAATCGTAGTCCCACGCAATACACTGATGGTATATATCTTCTATATAGTCTATGTTGCCTATACGTATAGACCATATAGACTATATAGCTTGTTTGTCTTCAACAAGATGCAATTACCATAATTTTGGAGACTATAAATTCCCCATAATAGTTCCCTGAGTTTCTATAACTCCAGTTACCACGATTTATTACCGCTGAATCGCTTTGGGCATTCAACAGTATCGAGGTGGTTCTAACAGCCCTTATTTACGTTGACACGTTATTACTAAAATAGGTTTCAATTAGTACTAAATGCTCGAGGACTTTGGTCACCTCGTTAGGGACAAAGGCATTTATGAAAGATACTTTCGTTATAATGGCTGGCTTTAAATTGGAATGTTTATACATTAAACATGGTTATTAGCACTGACGAAGATAGAAAAACAATTCTTGGTAGTCCACATCTTAAAAGTACGGTTAGTTTCAATTTGAGTAACGTAATTGCATGATGTAGTGTCAACGTGTCGTCAAACTGTGACCTCAATCGAGTTTCATCATTAGCACAGAATTTTTCTTTTACACCCAAATGACCGTGAAAGAAACGTGTGTAAAAGTTACCGCAAGAGACTTTCGTAAACCAAAAACATTTCTGGAATGCATAACTTTTCGGCAATTAATTCCGTGGTTACTGCATCAAATGCATTTGCTGAGGGTACCATCACAAATCGTGCTGCGTCTAAGTCGTCTTCAGTCGCCGTGAGTGAAGACGCCAATTATGGAGCAATGCTAACGATCTCACTAATTGGTCCCTACGAACCTTTATCTTTATGATCGGTACCATGAACTGATGGTCGTGACAAATCGTGGAACTGTTATAACTGTTCCTCTTTGGGAGTCGGTTCAATACAAGGATTGAGCTATTATGGTACATCAAATTAATTGATACCACTAATTTCTTCAGTTTCGTTTGAAACTTTAAACGTTGCTATATCAAACACCTCTAAAATATGTATAGGATTCCGTCCTACTTTCCAATTTAAGCTATCTCTGACCCAAATAGTGCTTTGTACTCCCAAGTGACCTACTACTCGGATTTCTGACCTTAGATAATTGGTATCTAGCAGCTTTGCAGATTCAGCCATGAGTGTGAACTGGGCCGTCTGGAAACGCTGGCAATATGTTTAATCTTTGTAGTACAATACAGGCGTGATTGTGTTTCTAAGAAGGATATTAAACGAACGAAAGGCGAATAGAGAATCTTTGGGATATTCTTTGTATTGTTGTTCATTTTTTGTGAAAAATAAGGTCAGACAGGTGTAGCATTAATGTCGGACATTCGACATAATTCGAGCGGCGTTGAGAGGACTTTGATTGCATTTACATAGTCTTAACAAAATTCTGTAACTAAATAACTACATATTTTTATGCACCAAGAGCAACCACGTCTTTTTCACTAACCACTAGGCCCAAGTCAAGCCTATTTTATAACAAGAAAAATTGAGAGATTCCATAGAGATTCCCATGGTCGTAGTCTAACGGTCCTAATCATTTCCACTTTTCACCACAACAACGGTATTTCGGCGGTTGTAGACGAAGACTCAATGACAGATTACACGACCATAAACAAGATACACCTTTTGTTCGCAACAAAGATGGCTGACGCCAAAATGGCGGAACGTTACCGATACGAAATTGGCGGTAATTGGCGCCTTTGTCGGCGGTGTATAGGGCTGCTCTCCCGGAGCTTCTTAAAGTGTCATGTCATTTAATGATTCTTTAATTTTCTGGAATATAGTTGGAACGTGTAATATATTCAATAAAAATCTATTATGTGTCATGGTGTGCGTTTATATTTCCTTTATATTTCCTTTCCTTCTTTGCGCTGTTTTTTACTTCGTCATACTTTACTTTTATTTGTACATTTTTTGCATCGACTAAGGCTTTTGAATAGGCAGAAATATTGAATTGGCTATGTATTATTGCCTTGCCACGCGGTTTAATTCGTTTAGCTGAAGAAAATGAGAACTTATTTGATGCAAACAGTACCTATTGGTTGTCAATAATTGCTTCATGGTCAAGTTTAGACACTATATGCGCGTTTTGTAGTGAAACGTTACCTACTCAATAGAAAACATACGAAATTGCTTTTGGTATTAAAATTCAATGTGGTTTCGTCTTACATACGTTTCTTACCTTTACAAACAGATCCAAAATATATAACGTATGTTTTAATATTGGACAACTTTGACTCACGGTATCTTTATATGGCAAGCTATTTATTGTTTTCAAGGTTTTATTTCCGCGAAATAAATTCTTAGTACTTATAGATTTTTTTGTGATGTGGTCACCGGCTAATGGCAAATATAAATAAACATGGCGGCCAACCTATTGTGTATACAAGGATATCACAAATCATTTTTAAGCTTAAAAATAGTAATACATATTTTAATAAATAACGCTTATAATTAAAGTCGTAAAAACTGTCTTTTTATCGGAAATTCTATTAAAAAGAAGCAATTTCAAGGCCCATATGTGGACGGTCCTTCTGTTGTAAACTGCCGACAATTATTATAATAGCCGTTTAGTAATCATTTAATTTGTTTAAATTAACTCAATATGTCCGCCAAATGATAGGGTTTTTTGCTCCATAGAGAGTGTTACGTTTTTTGTGTCTAAATGATGGCCAAGATCTTGGGTGGTCGTGGTCGTTGGCTATGGTCAATTAGTTTTTTTTAAATACAATTATTATTTATTTGTATAGTTAGTTAGTCTTAGTAGGGGAGACAGGGGCCACAATTAACAAAAAAAATACTTTTAGTTGTATCTTCGAAAAGATTCAACATTTAGACTTGATTTTTTTATTAAATGATGCTTTAATTATTCAGGTATCATGTTATTAACATAAACGCGACATAAAAGGAATGATGTCTTTAATAGAACACTTTTTCACCAAAAAGTCAGTTGTTAATTCTTACCTCATCTTCGGGGCTAGAATTAACAGCTCTGAGGTAAGTATTAACAAAAGGGGCAACAATTAACATTATGTTATGCCAACTGATATAGAAGAAAACAAATATATGTATGAGAATATTTTTTGGTATTAATAAAAGTGAAATTAATACAGAATTGTATGGAACACATTTTCTTATTAATTTATAATACAATATCAAATACAATTCAGGCAAATGTATGTTGTGATGTCGCCTTTGATACACCTAGCTTAGGCTCAGTCAGTGCAAGAGATAGGTATATTAAATCTAGTCAGCACTATGTATCTTTATTAAAGGAGACGCCCTAAAAAATACAAAAATATTTATTGATGTATTTTATTATTTATGTAAACACAGTAAAATATATAAAGATACTAAATTTTTTGTGAGTTTATATGTTTTTACTGAGCTCGTGCTAGAACTTTTAGCAGAGGTCTTATGGTTTTGGACCAAGAAATCACTAGCATCTTTCTGCATTTCTGATGATTCAGCTACCGGTTCATAAGATATTTGCGCTATCACCACATCTGGGGTAGGTATTAACACGTTAATACTGACCCCGCCGATTTGTTAATTATAACCCCAAAGGTACATTTTTAGTATTAAATAACATAACAAAATATTGGTAAATAATTACACCAATACAGCAATGTAGCATTATTAAGTATGAAATATGCTTCTAGGAAAACAAAAACAAAATCATTACACCGTATAATTCGAGACTAAATCAAAAAATTTAAAAGTTAAAAAAGTTCGTTACGTGCGTGAAAATGTCGGCCGGTATATAACGCATTCGGATGATGCGCAGACCGCAGCTGACCAACCCCGAGCCATGCGGCGTGATCTGGTCGGCATATTGAAGCACGCGCTGTAGGTGTAGTGTTTATAGTTTTGGAGAAAATCACTTGTTAATACTTACCTCTGTTAATTGTAGCCCCGGTCTCCCCTACGTAGTGTAAATTGTTAATTATGTTAAATATAATGTAAATAACAAAAATAAAATGTATAAAAAACATTATTATTAAATTACTTAACTTTTGAGTAACTTATGTTATGATTATGTTGTAATCAACGTTTTTTTAACTCAAATGTAGTTCACGACCTTGCGTAGCTCGTCATATTTCAAGGTATAAATAGTTACATCTTCTTAATTGGAATATTTATGAATTATTTGTAGAACTTAATAACCTCTAACTAATCAGTAAAATAGAAAAGTCAAACTGATTGATTCAAGATCATTCAACCAACAAAATATGATTCAACTTCACGCAAGATTATTACGAAACAGGATTTTTACGGTTTTTAAGATAAGGAAGCAAAAACTTCACTCTTACATCACCAAGAGTGCTCAGTCAAAATACCAAAGTTAACAAGAACTGAGTAACAGATAAAAAACTTGGTAGGTTTGTATATTGAGCAGAGGTTTTACTACAGACTTCGTTCTATATTCAGAAACTAGACTTCTGAATATACTAGCTGTTGCCAGCGACTTCGTCTACGATCTAGGATGAAAAGTAGCCTATGTCCTTCTTTAGGTCATGGTCTACCCATGTGCCAAATTTCATTCAAATCCGTTCAGCCGTTTTAGCGCGATAGCGTAACAAAGAAACAAACCAACTCAGTTTCGCATTTATAATATTGTTGATGATGGATTAGGACAATGCAGATCTAACCATAAATCAATGCTTTTAATCAGCTCTAGATTTTTGTATAGAGTTTTGACTCTAAGAACGTAAAGAACCTGAAGTCCATAGTCTGTGGTAACTAACGTGACCATTTATTTTTTTACTCAAAACGGGACATAGGTTTATTTATCTCAATTATAATAGGGCAGATTCATAAAGGAAACTTATTTTTGAAAATACCAGCATACTCGTATGTTCTCATTTTCTCAATGAAAAAAAAACTTTTTTAATAAAAAAAATCTTATCAATATGATGTACTTAATTAAAAATTAAGCAGGATAAATTTTCGGTCATTTTTACATTTGTCAGCAGAACAACTTTCTTTTAATACAGCTGATGATTTTAAATAAGAATAAAGTTCTTGGCACGTTTTTTTAATATTCAACTTAGTAATCAACATCGCCAAGCCTGTAACTGGGTTTTTTCAGACGTCCACAATTTATTATTAAAGAAAGACTCTGAGAACGGGACAATTTTGCGTCCCCAGGTGTTTTTCGGGGACACTGGGACGTAGAACCGAAAAAAGGGACGGTCCCGTTAAAAACGGGACGTATGGTCACGTTAGTGGTAACCAACTAACTTTGGTGGCCGCATGCGTAATTATCACTGAAAACCCAAAGATTTAAATCGTAAGGTGTTCATCGTACTTAGGTCGTGAGAAAAAGATGTTCAGTGTGAGTGAGCGTGACAATACTATTCAAATATCATTCATCATTCATCAATGAAACAGACATGTGCGATAATTTTTTGACACGGTATGGCGAATCTAACGATTGAAATCTTTGTGAAAAACATTTAAAAAAAAACATGCGGGGCAGTCTTTGGGGACTGCCGATAGACGTGAAAACTAAGTAATTTGTGAATTGTATCGTATACACAGTATACATATAGCTCATGGAAAGCGTTTGTGTGCTCAACGTGCCTAAAGAAGTTTTAACTTCAAAAACAAGTAAAAAAATAGCGACACTGGCGGTTCAATTCCAATTAATAGGTACTCCTAGTTCATCGCAGTTTGTTGGACATAGGCCCCAATATTCGCACAAACACAGATGCACAACTAACAGCAATCTTCTATCCTTCCGCATGATGGCCCTATTCAATTAACTGGTCTATATCGGTCCGTTTTGTAATTATTTTCAATTAATAGTGTTCATTGACGTAAGTGTGGCTGCTATAAACTGAACCGAGCATTTGAACTGAGCCGCGGGCACTTTAGATGATCAAAATACGGAATTCAGAACGCAGCATGCCTCGAATGCAGGAGGTAGTGCGTTTACATCCGAGCAAGTATCAATGTGATTTATTTAATATGCTGGAAATATGACTCCACCATAATTAATTTTCTAGAATGGAAAGTCCTACAGACATCATCCATTGCCTATAGTCATGATAATCTGTACAAAAAAAAACCTGCAGGGCAGTCTTTGGGGACTGCCGATACAAGTGAAAACTAGGTAACGCCATCTAACGAAAATGTCAGGAATTTATGTGGCTTGCTGTCAGTACAAGAACGACAGCTGTAGCTCCATTAAAAAAAAAAACAAAAAAAAAAAACAGAGTGCGCTGTCAACACGAATCATGGGACGTGTTAGGTGACGATGACGCGAGTTCCATGATTTTTGTTCACCCAAAAAGTGCTCAATGCGCCTAAAGAAGTTTTCACTTAAAAAAACAAAGAGACTGTTATGACATAATTTTGCAGTAGTTCTACTTTCCACGAAGTCCAAACAAATAAAACAGAATGCACTAATTGTTCCAATTCTAAATACTAGTTTAAATAGCAATTGAGGGACACTACTGTCGCATATACGTACGTACGTGCGTGCAACATGGCGCTACTCATGGCACTTATGCACAGCTGTCATCGTTGAATTCTATACTGGCGTGTTCTGTAATTACATACCTAGTACTTGTGTCACGCTATTAGGCCGTAACAGTTCTTCATTGTGATATACTCTGTTCATTGTATGATCTACCTTGTACTATGGAATAAGAATGCAACGTTAAAGTGAAATGGACATTAAAGTTTCGAATAACCATGTTTCGATGTATGTTTATTTATTTATTTAGGTCTACCAACAACTGCTTACACTACTAATATGTTCAAAACATGCATTTAAAACTTTATACAGTACAACAATTATATAAAGGTTTTGGAGTTTACGAGCGAAATCACTACTTAGGGAAATAAAATATTGTATAGTATGCTAATTATTAAAGCATCTTATAGGCTTCACAAGTTCACAACACAACACAACAAATCAAACAAAAACACAACTATTTCATTTATGTTTTACCACAACTCTGAATAAGCATTGCCCATATGTCACTAAATCACTTTACCGTCATAAATTGAACTGAGTATAGTATACTCATATACGTACAGTGAGTAAGTAATTGTCAGAATATACTACTGGAAATAACATGTGGAGTTATGTTATCAACATATCACTCGGAAGCATCCGTCGCTCTACATGGGCTTAATGACTGATACGATTATCGGCACCGGGAGTATGATGGTTAGTGGACTGGTGGTTGGCGGTATATTTTGTGCTGTTGTTGTTTGGTCCAGTAGGATAAAAGGAATTGAAGAAAATACATTTATTTAGCACAGACTAAAAAGCACACAATATAATTAGAAAGCAAACAAAAAAAAAAAGTGTAAAGTGCGATGTAAGAAGAAATTAGCAGGGGAGTATGCGTCACGGCTGCGTCAAAAAGGCCCAGTTCAGCAAAAATGCCTGACACTGGTTTTCAACTGAACCTGAGAGTGTGATGTGACGGATGTGAATCAGTTTTATAATGTAACGTGTGTATGCATACTTAAATTAAATCAATGTGTGTCAGATAAAAAATAATAACGAATTTGTAGAAACATAAATAGCGTAATTGTGCATAAAATTGCAAAACATAACTAAAAAAAAAATTTGATAAATAAATTAGTAAATGAGATGGACGCGTGATAGACCATTGTTAAATAAGTAAGTAAATACATATATCCTTCGAAACGAGACAGAACAAAAAAACATAGTTTAAACGATGCCAGACTTCCATGTTCTAACACAATGTCACAATTTATTAATCCGTGCACTTAGAAATCGAATTGAAATAAGTATATAAGAGGAAGTCTAAAAGTGGCACCGGTGACTGAAAAGTTGGATGGAAATCGGTGGTTATGTTATGTGATGCGGAGAAATGAGGAAAATGTCGTGAAGAAAGTTTTGAGTACGAATGTAGATGGCTGATAATAGGGGAAGACTATCGAAACGAAGGATGGACTGTCTGAAAGATGATATGGATAGAAAAGGGGTGATAATCACGGAGGTGACGGCTTATAGAGAAGTATGGAAGAAAAATTCATGTTGCGCGGACCCCAAATAAATTGAGGCATAAGAATTATGGTATTGGTCCAGTTCGCCATAGTAATAAAACCAGTACAAGCTTCTTAGCATAATCACCCTATAATTTTCCCACTGCTGGGACACACGCCTCCTCTTTTCGAGAGGGAATGGGCTGTAATATACCACGCGGGTTCAGTGCGGGTTGGTGGGCATCAAATGTTTACGAATTTTTGGTTCTAGGACATGCGGTTTGTTCACGATGTTTTGAGAGCAGAGGTGATAAATTTGGTGAAGACAAACTTCGTGAGGAAGGAGATTGGCCTGTTATTGTATTGAAACTCTGTACTACGTTAGGCTATATAGCTCAATGTTAACCACTAACGGGCCGTCGACTGGTTGATGGGCGGTCACAGTTGGTTGTTTAGCCCAAATGATAACGCTTCCCTTGCCATTGAAAAAGTAATTGTCGAAGTGAAAGTATAAGACTACTTGTATCCTGTTTCAAGAATACTCCTAATCGTTAGATAAACATCGTAGCCTAAATAAAACTCGAATGAACTCACTACAAGTTTCTCAACAAAACAGACTTTTTAACCAGTCGAGTAAACGCTACAATGGAAAAAGTCTGGCTCGTTGCCAACTTTCTGTCAACTAGTACTCCAATAAACAGTTGATAAAGCCCAGGGCTCCCACCATTTACCATTAATAAAACTATTGTAATGAATTAATAATATTCACAGTGCAATGTCCTACGGTAATGTGCTGTTTATTCTGTGGTTTTAATAAAATTAGCCGCAGACGTCCGTTCGTGTCGATAATGGCCGCCATAGAATGCTTTCACATAGAGTGACTAATTACAGTATGAGTGTCTGCATAGCTATTTAATTTATTTTTTGTAGTGTTATGTGCCGCTCTAGTATACATTTATAGTCATTGGCATTGGTGTAGGTATTCTGTTATAAATCTTATACTATGAAAAAAAAATTTTTTTTTCCGTATTGTATATGTATTATTGTAATCATGTTCTCGAAAACGGCTCTAACGATTTCGATGAAAGTTGCAATATAGGGGTTTACGGGGGCGAAAAATCAATCTAGCTAGGTCTCATATCTGGGAAATTTCGTTTTCTCTATCTTCACAGCCTCGGGTATGTGATACAACGTTGGTATACCTGGACGATATGTTAATCTATTTTCACCCGATCAGAATTCGGTCGACCACGTACTGTTATAACTATGTGCCTTACGGATTAGTTAGTTGAATGAACAACGAGTAGTTTACAATCCTTTACAGGACAGGATTAAACATTAATATGATGATGATGAGACTGACTGAGATGATGACCGATGTAGTACTTGCATCGTGTAAAATAGTGAACTTATATGTAAACTACTGATGTTTTCAAACTACCTACTTATACATGCTCAAAAGAATCTGAAAGCAGATATCCAAAAATACTTCAACTCATTAGAAAGATATGAGAACAAATTTATTAAGAAGATGTAATGAAAAGGAAACTCAACTAATATTACTTCCATAAACAGTAAAATTCCAACAGGCTTCATTCCATGAAGCCGTAATTTCTTAGTTAAGTAACAAGTTTATCGCGATAACACAAGTTTCAGACTTATTATTCATCAAACTTGGGCGTTGTTTATCATGATAATGCAGGTGCGAAGTTGCTCCGAACTTGGAACAGGTGGTGCAAATCGCAGTAATGCAATAGCGAACTAAGAAGTAATCCATTTTACTTTGTTGATTCTTGGCATGCGCCCGGAAACGCTCGATAAAGGTGTTTTTAGCTGCTTTTATTGAAATCGAAGGTGCCGTTTGGAGACTGAAAATCATGTTAATAAACTGTTCCACCGAACCGCACTTAGTTTTGTTTCAGTGCGGTTAGTGGAAGTGCTGGTGCGGTTCGGGCAAGTGCTGTTGAAATCAGTGCTCGGAGTGGAATACCTTACTTTTTTGTGATTTTTGTCACGTTTGTCGTGGAGAATAGAGCTGCTAGTTGCCGTAACAAAAATATTTGTGGTATTAGAAAGTATTGATAAGTAAAACTGTTTATAAGGATACTAGCTTCTGCCCGCGACTATGTCCGTGTGAAATTTTTGTTCCCTCGACCCGCCGCCACTGCGTCGCATCGCATCGCCCGCCCGCGCTATTACTTCGTTTTCGCTTAGCGTTAATTCTGTTTTTTTTTCTTTTTGCTCAGCTCCTAAGGGTCTCAGTGTGATGTAAAATACCTTGTGAGTGTGATGTAAATCAAAATGGTAGTTGCAGAGATTAGCGCGTTAAAACAAAACAAACAAACAAATTCATTAGCTTTATTATATGTATTATAGATAACGTAATGATAAAATACAGAAAAGAGACTACAGTTCTGATGATGATGGGTCGTAGGCAAGGTTTCCAGCTATCTAGAACGATTACGACTAATCTGTTTCATTTTGACAGTTCAACAATATTCATTGCGTTATTTACGTTGTTGAGCAGATTTTTTTTTCCATTCTAATGAAGCAATGGGTTAGCAATCAAAACGATTAAGATTCTTATTGATCGTCTATTACGCAATTAGGGTACTGGTTACAACCCAAAAAATTGGTACTGAAGTGAAAACATGATCAGGTGAATTTGGGGGTAGGTACATTGTAGAGTTTCATGAATAAACAAGACCAGAATATTTTCATTATCTTTCTCTTTAATCACTTGAATTCAAAGCAATCATCTATTAACCATATGACAATACAGGTTATATCACCATCAACCCGACGACAGCCACCAATAAATCCATTGATTTCAATCAAAATAGGCTTCAAACCCCATCGCATCATACTTCGACACCTGTCATTAAAAACCCTGACTACCCACATAGGATAATTTCAATGAATAAATCAATAGTGTCGTGTCGAAAGCAGGTTTTCCCTAGGGGCAATAAACTTGTTTTACGTGTGCGGTACACACAATCTGTGTTATTGCTCTGTAAATGTTGTATTGTTTGGAAAATAGGATTGTTTTCATCTGGATGTGAGCTGGTGTTTATGTGGGAAGGTTGAATGTTTTTTAAGAAAACGTGGTCCTGTAGTCTTACCTCGCATTCTAACCAAAATAATTGTTCGCGCAAATACGCGATCGTCGGCTTTAATGCCACCATGACCATTTCAGACACTAGTCTACATGGTCCTCATATGGCCTGACCAAGATTATGTCTGAACTTTAAAAGAGACTGTGACCTCTGAGTTTGTTTCGGCCTTTCTTCTCAAAGTAGTCAGATAGGAAACGCCGAACTCATCTAGCTAATTTTTAATATGACGTGTAAAAGTGATTCCAATATCCTATTTACAGAATAAACAATATTCGGAATGCCAGTACTTCTGAGATGCGGTAGAGCTTACTAAGATTAATTCACAGAAACCTATTCCGCAATTCAGAGTTGCGAATGATCTGGATTTGGGTATTGTTTCTGGAGTAGTTCAAGACTTCATAATTAAAACGCTTTCTCTACTCAGATTGTTAGTGAAGTTATCCTATGTTAGTAATTAAGAATAGGGACAGGATACTGTTGTTGCCGCCCCGCACCCCAGGGATGCACAGCGCTTATGCATTGTGCAAAGGCACAATCTACATGTGCGTCCGGGAACATCCCTGATGTGCTGCAGTAGCGGGGCAGCCTCAACAGCACCCTGAAAGCGTAATTTTTTGAGTACGTCTAGCCCACAGACTGCTCATGTAAAACGAAGTGCAGCACCTACGCTCTGAAAAGAGGTTTTTAACGCTTACTGAACAACGAGCAAATCTGCATGCCTCTACCCGACAAGGCCCTCCGCGCCCATTCAATATCGAAGACTAAAGGCTATTATTATAGATGACGGAGAATTTCTAGATCAATGACACATTTGAGTGCTAAAACTTTTTTAATAAACCCGCTGGGGAATGGATTTGGATTCGTGACGCATCTTGCGGCCTGGCGTGGTGCATGTGTGATACCCACTGGATTGATGTTCTAGAATATTTTTAACTAGCATCTGCTCGCAACTTCGTTCGCGTGGAAGTCGTAAGATCCACAATATAGGTACTTAAATAATAGACACATTCTTATAAATCTTCCCCGACCCCCGACCCACCGCGTTGCATCGCAACTAGCCCGACCGCGCTATCAATTCGTTTTCGTTAGCGTTGTTTCTGACTTTTGCTCGGCGCCTTAAGGGTCGTAGCTTGATGTTGATGAGCCAAAAACGAATGGAAGTTCCAGAGATTAACGAGTTAAAAAAAAACAAACAAACTCTTCAGCTTTATTATAACAGTATAGATAAAATATTTGTAGTCATCCCTAATTCTGTATAACCATTACTTAAAAAACTTCTTCGAGTGAATATGGTTCTCTGAGTTTTTGTATTATACATATCTGTTAATTGGAGATGAAGTTGAAATTAGTTTACCTGAACTAGGCATTTTAAACTTTGTCTCCAACGTCGGTCTTCCGATCCGTAATCTTCTCGGTGTTAAGGTTAACGGTATGCATAAAATTAAAAATAAATAAAAACACAAGCCTACATGGGCACTTATGAAACGTCAGAAGCTAGGTACACGGTTCCAATTGGTCGTTTCCTATGGAGAATAGCTGGCGAAAAACTCCACGGTTACTCTTTTAAAAATATTTGGGTTTTACAATATTTTCAAATATCAGTGTTGTTAGATATGGAAGGACAGTGTAGGTCTTTCAACAAGTACCATAGCCATGCCTCTATATCTAAAATGGAACCGCCTTCGTCTTTATAGTGGCTCAACTATCATAATATCACATCAGTATGTAAGTATAATTCGGTACATAGTTACTAAACACCGGGTCCCCCTCGAAAGACTCCCTCTTTACAAAGACAATGTAAGGTCATAGGGGGCTAATTGCTGTAATCACACTTGGTGGACACATTGGCAAATGCAGTATGATTGTACTAGTGTAGCGGTTAGACCGCCAGATACGAACTACGCAGCAAAAGACATGACGTCACACAAAGCCTGCATCGCGCAGTTAGAGTTTACCACGCGAATAACATAGATAAGACTATCCGAAATCAACTTTCGGGCAGTTGCCCGCCAGACATAACACCCGTCTGGCCGGAGGATCCTCCCTTTTCAATAGAGAATGAGTGAACTTTACTACTGTTCCTCATACCACTAAACTAGTACCTTAACTTTAATAATACCAATCGTTGACAGTATCACACAAATAATCTTTTCAATCAACTCAGCCTATCGCAGTCCACTGCTGGACAAGGCCTCTCAAAAGCTGTGCCACAACACCCTGTCCTCCGCCTTCCGCATCCAGTCTGTCTTAGCCACTCGGTCCATCTAGCTGGGGGGCGTCCCACGCTACGCTTGCCGATACGCGAACTCCACTCTAGGACTCGTCTACTTTTCTAAATAATCTTGTACTAAATTTTTTGCTTGGTCCTTGTACTCGAGATGAAATCTTAAAAGGCTACATAGAATACATTTCATATTAAAAGTGATACTAAAACCTACCTAATCATAAATAATGGTAAGAAAAAGACTAAAGGAGACTTGAGCAAAGTAATCTTATGATCTAATGTGAATATTCATGCTCGACAAAATCGTACCTTACTCGGGTTCAGCGAAGCCGTCTCATTTGACTCGTGAAATTAACATACGCTGTATGAAATCAATGTTTTTCATAAGATACGTCAAAAGGAAAGGTTTGTTAATATCTTCAAGACAGGTTCATATTGGTCCTGTTGGCTTTGTATTTTTGGTCCTACAAGTCGAACTACCCTACGATAGTATATAGGTCCACGATCGATTCACTAAGCCAATTTTGTAGTTTTTGGTAAACACAGAGGAAACAACCGAGCCATACAAGAGATGTATTTTCCTTGACGTATATGAATGTATCTATTTTATTCCACAAGATGGTCGGTGAATTCGGGACTCGTCCCATAAACACCACATTTAGCTAGGGCTCCGTAATTGCAGTATGATGTTACTATTTGTTCACAGGTGGCCCTTTGCCCTTCCCCTAGAACCTATTACTCCTTAGTTGCCTTTTACGATACCCTTGGGGAGACACGGGCCGACCATTGCTGGATTGATGGGCTTATTGCAGGCAACGGTCAACATTAAATATACATTAATTTATTAGGAAAACCGTAATTTCATCTTTGTTTTTGTGGTTCTCACGTTTCAATTTAAAAGCATGCTATGCAAGATATTGCAGATAAATCTTGTGGCGTTATATCATGTTATGAGCAAGTTCATTGTCAAAAGTCTGGGAATTCTTATTCGAATAATAATCATAACTTATGATATTGTAGCGGTTAGACCGCCACATACAAAAAACTACGAAACAAAAAGACATGACGTCACACAATTCCTACATCTCGCAGTTAGAGTTTACTGAGCGAATAACATAGATAAGACTATCCGAAATCAACATATGGGCAGTTGCCCGCCAGACATAACAACCCGTCTGGTTGGAGGATCCTCCCTTTTCTATGGTGGATGAGTGAACTTTACACCCTGTTCCTCATACCCCTAAAATATCAAGATAAAATGTTTTAATTTCAATAGTTACATAACTGACATCATCAAGGACATTGATGTTATGTGTGCTGTCATTAACACTCAATAGGCCTCTCATTGCACCGGTTTCAATTAACAATTATTTCGTTAAATGACATTAAATATTTACATGGCTAACAATCTAAAGATATTTGTTGAGGGGCCGAATGTGTGTTAATGTTATTTGTCCATGTAATACTACCGCCGACACAGTAGAGTCCAAGGTTATTATTACAAACACCTTTAAACAATATTCCTTCTGTCGTGATTTCTTTAATTTAATTTGAAAAAACTATGTATGATTTTAATATCGATTTATAATATCCACTGTGGCAACACTCTCAAAGCACAAATGATTAATATTGTAAGAAACTTTTAAATGTATTTCCATTATGGCAACTGAATGTATTATTTTACTTTGACAACACTTAGAAATAACGGTTATGATATTATCGTTATTTCTGGGTGGGGTCGAAAGTCGTTTTAAATGGTTAAATGTAATGGATAGTCAGTCTTCGTTTGATTTTGAAGTAGTACAGTTGTGTGCATTAAAAGTATTAGCAAGAAAAGAGCGTTTTCTTAACAAGTCAGAAGTGACAAGAACCACGAGCTAGCTGTTGGTGAAATCGTAAGTAGTTTTATGAATTCTATATACATTTATTCGTTCTTTTTATCCCAGTTATGTTCAGTGAGCATTAAGTATGGTTATTATGTAGTCTCATGATTTGGTAGCAATCATTGTGGCGTATTTCCCAGATGGTTAATATTTAAATCATAGTTAAAAGTAATTGGGCCGATGCACGTGCTACCTTTGGTCGAGGCAACTCCTCGATAAGGTTATCGTTGCGTTGGACTAATTTAAAATAATATAATGAGTAAATGGTTGGGCCGATGCACGTGCTACCTTTGGTCGAGGCAACTCCTCGATAGGGTTATCGTTGCGTTGGACTAATTATAAACAATAAGTAAAATAGTTGGACCAGTGCACGTGGTACTCTTGGTCGAGGCAACTCCTCGATAGATCTATCATTGCATTGGACAGCTTGGAAAATAAATAAATTAAAAATTGTACTAGTGAATGTTGGGAATTTCGCCACAGGATTTCACTTTGAATAGTACTTTAAGTCTGCTCCGTTCACTGAATTTTCTGAGCAGCTTTATAGTTTGTTGATGGTACGGTGGTATGGTAGTTTGGTTATGTTTTGTTTGCTGGTTTGTTTAAGCAGCAGCTTAGATTTTGTTGATTGCGGTTATGACTAATGACTGCATGAGATATTGTATTATAAAATGTAATATACTGTAGTCTCCTATGCGGCGTGCACTCGGGTTCAGCCATGTAGGTGAGCTGTTCAGAGATGTACGAGTATAGTGTAGATAGACTCCTATGCGGCGTGCACTCGGGTTCAGCCATGTAGGTGAGCTGTTCAGAGATGTACGAGTATAGTGTAGTCCCATGCGGCGTGCACTCGGGTTCAGCCATGTAGGTGAGCTGTTCAGAGATGTACGAGTATGGTGTAGATTCCTATGCGGCGTGCACTCGGGTTCAGCCATGTAGGTGAGCTGTTCAGAGATGTACGAGTATAGTAGACCCATGCGGCGTGCACTCGGGTTCAGCCATGTAGGTGAGCTGTTCAGAGATGTACGAGTATGGTGTATATATAGACTCCTATGCGGCGTGCACTCGGGTTCAGACATGTAGGTGATCTGTTCAGAGATGTACGAGTATAGTGTAGATTCCTATGCGGCGTGCACTCGGGTTCAGCCATGTAGGTGAGCTGTTCAGAGATGTACGAGTATAGTAGACCCATGCGGCGTGCACTCGGGTTCAGCCATGTAGGTGAGCTGTTCAGAGATGTACGAGTATGGTGTAGATTCCTATGCGGCGTGCACTCGGGTTCAGACATATAGGTGATCTGTTCAGAGATGTACGAGTATAGTGTAGATTCCTATGCGGCGTGCACTCGGGTTCAGCCATGTAGGTGAGCTGTTCAGAGATGTACGAGTATAGTAGACCCATGCGGCGTGCACTCGGGTTCAGCCATGTAGGTGAGCTGTTCAGAGATGTACGAGTATGGTGTAGACTCCTATGCGGCGTGCACTCGGGTTCAGACATGTAGGTGATCTGTTCAGAGATGTACGAGTATAGTGTAGACTGCTATGCGGCGTGCACTCGGGTTCAGCCATGTAGGTGAGCTGTTCAGAGATGTACGAGTATAGCGTAGACCCATGCGGCGTGCACTCGGGTTCAGCCATGTAGGTGAGCTGTTCAGAGATGTACGAGTATGGTGTAGACTCCTTGCGGGGTGCACTCGGGTTCAGCCATGTAGGTGAGCTGTTCAAAAATGTTCGAGTATAGTGTAGATCCCTATACGGCGTGCACTGTGGTTTAGCCATGTGGGCGACCTATGATGTACGAGTATAGTGTAGATAGACCCTGTAAAGTTTAAGAGTTCTTTACGGCTTACACTCTAGTTTAGCCATGTAGGTGAGCTTTATGGAGATGTATGCGTACAGATTATTACAGCCATGTAGGCGAGCTGTACTTCAGTTTAAAAATAAAGATGTAAGAGTATAACTTCTAGTTCCTTACGGCTTACACTCTAGTTCAGCCATGTAGGTGAGCTTTAGAGATGTATGCGTATAGTTTATTACAGTCATGTAGGCGAGCTGTAGTTCAGAGTTTAAAAATAAGATGTACGAGTATAACTTATAGTTCTTTACGGCTTACACTCTAGTTTAGCCATGTAGGTGAGCTTTATGGAGATGTATGCGTACAGATTATTACAGCCATGTAGGCGAGCTGTACTTCAGTTTAAAAATAAAGATGTACGAGTATAACTTCTAGTTCCTTACGGCTTGCACTCTAGTTCAGCCATATAGGTGAGCTTTAGAGATGTATGCGTATAGTTTATTACAGTCATGTAGGCGAGCTGTAGTTCAGAGTTTAAAAATAAGATGTACGAGTATAACTTATAGTTCTTTACGGCTTACACTCTAGTTTAGCCATGTAGGTGAGCTTTATGGAGATGTATGCGTACAGATTATTACAGCCATGTAGGCGAGCTGTACTTCAGTTTAAAAATAAAGATGTACGAGTATAACTTCTAGTTCCTTACGGCTTGCACTCTAGTTCAGCCATATAGGTGAGCTTTAGAGATGTATGCGTATAGTTTATTACAGTCATGTAGGCGAGCTGTAGTTCAGAGTTTAAAAATAAAGATGTACGAGTATAACTTATAATTCTTTACCGCTTGCACTCATTATTACAGCCATGTAGGCGAGCTGTACTTCAGTTTAAAAATAAAGATGTACGAGTATAACTTCTAGTTCCTTACGGCTTACACTCTAGTTCAGCCATGTAGGTGAGCTTTAGAGATGTATGCGTATAGTTTATTACAGTCATGTAGGCGAGCTGTAGTTCAGAGTTTAAAAATAAGATGTACGAGTATAACTTATAGTTCTTTACGGCTTACACTCTAGTTTAGCCATGTAGGTGAGCTTTATGGAGATGTATGCGTACAGATTATTACAGCAATGTAGGCGAGCTGTACTTCAGTTTAAAAATAAAGATGTACGAGTATAACTTCTAGTTCCTTACGGCTTACACTCTAGTTCAGTCATATAGGTGAGCTTTAGAGATGTATGCGTATAGTTTATTACAGTCATGTATGCGAGCTGTAGTTCAGAGTTTAACGTAGGCGCTTGTGTAATTTTGTGCAACCATATAGGTGAGCTATAGTTCAGAGTTTAACGTACCTACGTTAAACTCAGTTACAATAAGCACCTGCTTATTTAATCTTATGCAGCCATGTAGGTGAGCTGTAGTTCAAAGTTTAACGAAGGCACTTATGTTATTCTATGCAGCCATGTGTGCTGTTAGTAAGTCATGTAGGTGTGAAAATGATGGCCGAAAGGCAGTAGATTGTATAAATTATGGAATGCTAGAAAGCAAAAGAACTGTCTTGAAGAAAGAACAATGGCAGCTTGTTACACACATTGTATTATTTGAAATTAGATCACTGCGTCTTTAAATGAAAAATATCCTATTTAGCTCTGCGTCATTTTCTGAACTAGTTTGTGCAATATTTTTATTAGAGAAAGCAGAGATTAATATTTAGTAACGCAAGCATCTGGTGAAGAGTTGTAAACTGTCAATGGTTGACAATGTCCAACCAAGCTACATATTTTTTTAGGACTCTAATCCTATTTCAAAATTATTATTACATTTTTGACATTTTTCCTAGTTTTTGCAATATTCTTAAGTAAGGAAGAACACACAGAGACCTAGATAGTCAATTCTTTCGAATAAGTGTCACTTTTCAGATGTTTCAAATAAGATTTCGCCATTGTTTTGTATTAAGATCTGCCAAACATAAACGGTTCTGGAAGTTTTATTACCAAACCGAAATTTCAGAGTTGATATTGAAACTGAATCAGTGATTAATGGGACAGAATTTTATTGAACTACTGTTATGAAGGATAATGAATTTTCTATACCCTTCAAATAAAGTGACCGATATATATTTAATATCAATTGGAACTTTACGTCTATAATTATGTTGAGGTAGTCTACCATAGGAGCATTACTCGGGCAATATTATCTCGACTTGAAGTACACGAATTAATCCAAATCAAGAATATCGTTTACATCAAGGCTTTTATAAAATAATTAATACTCAATACTTTAATTGCATTCCACAATGTGTACTTAGGTGGTAAGTTAAAATTATATGTGATCATTATGGACCCTGTCGGGCACAGCAAAATAGTCTTATCATCAATCTTCCAAACTAAATCTAATATTATTATATTAGGTTATTTTTTATTCCTTTTATTTTACACAAATCATAGAAATATAAAAGAAATATAAACTTATATCTATGACAAACCTTTAAACGAATTCAAAATCAATATTGGTTTCCTAAAGGACGTTATGTAAAAATATGAATATATCTAATATATTATATAAATATATCTAATAATTATGTGACATCTTGTAGAGATGGTGCATATTTCAAAGATAATGCGCCAACAACGCGTAATGGGCTATTTATTGCATCATGTGTCCATGCCATATACTTAGACCATTTACTTTTCCAATTATAATAATTTATCCATAGTCAAATCAAATCGAGTCAAAAAGATTTATTTGCTAGAATATGGTACAATAGATGTTACAGTAATTTTATCCTGCCATGATATGGCGTGCAAATACATTAATACTGTCGGAATTTGGTAAATGGATAGATATTATAACAGACATGCAGTATACATTTCTCTTAAATAATTTTATTGGTGGGAACTGGAGTGTCTTTATGGCATATCCGGCTATTTACCTTGTCACCAATAAATACTATCTAATAAATTTTACGTAAAACTGATTTATTGATGCATTTACAAAATATCTCATTGGTAGACTTTGTGCTAGGGAAGTTAAAAATTTACTAAACGCTTAATCGCTTACTTGTTCTGGAGGAAATTGCCAAGCCTATAGGTTCAACCAGACGATTCTGACGACCTTGTCTACTCAAAAGTTTGAGTTTGCGTTCGTTCGCATCTTGAACCAGCAACTGGTTAAAGTGCGATGGGTTATCATCATCAACGCCATTATCGCGACAATAAATAAATAATAAAGTGCATCAGAATTGTTTATTCGACATTAGGTTTAAAGGGTCGTCTGAAAACAATTTCCAGAATAATGAGCCTAATCTGTAGGTAGATTTAGTCCCATCCATTCCTTCAAATATTGACGAAATATAAGAATTAAAGCCTGTAATAAAATCTTGTTTAATGCTAATTATATTTGAATCATTTTGCAATTCGGTTAAATATACAAAATCCAAAGACGTATAAAAGATTATTTATTTCAACAAAGATGGAATAAAGTAATATGCCAGAGTTAAATTAAATAAATAGGTGTTTCATTCATTTCATTTCTTGACACCATGGATCAACATCAAATCGTTAGGAATTGAAAAATCCTCTGGTTCATTATTGATTTGTCAGACTTTTAATAAATCGTTAATTTATTTATAATATAAAATGGTTGTTAAAATTAGTTTCAACCCCGTCGGTTTCGTGTCGCGAGTGCGGTTGCTGAGCGTGGGGTCCTGGGTTCGATTCCCAGGTTGGGCAGGGTGTTCTTTGATTTTTCCACTAGGAATTACATAGTAGCAGCCTGGCGATTGGACGTTGGACACCCCGTGCCTCGCAAAGCACGTGAAGCTGGTGGTCCTGCGCCTGATCTCTACCCGGTCGTGTCTGGTTGCTGTCCCGTTGGACTGTAGGAGAGCAGAAGAGCAGAGTGCATCTGTTTACGCACACACACTTATGCACTATGCCTCCTGCTTGCTTGGCTGGTCACTGTTGAGACTGGCAGCCCCGTGGCTGGTCTCTGTCGAGATTGGTCGCCCCGTGACTGGTCTGTTGAGATTGGCCGCCCTGTGGCTGGTCTCTGGTGAGATTGGCCGCCTCGTGGCCGGGAGGATTCGTTCAAGAGGATTTATACAAGTGAAGTGAAGTGATGTGATGTGATGTGAAGTGCATACTCGTTTCTCTTTTATCAGGTATAGATAGGTTAGGCATAGGTACTGCCTGTCACAAATGTATAATGTATAGTATATTATATTATATTGTATTTATTTATTTCTGAGTACATGGTACATTAAGGTCTTACATTAAAATACTGTTTCACATATACTACCATTGCTGGTGTAGAATTGGAAGGAACAAAGAATAAATCATAATGTCAAAATAATGTCAAAATAAAAATTACAATGTCCAAGAATTCATAATGTCAAAGTACTAATGTCATTATTAAGGTTTTAATTACATTATCAAAAGCTATGTTTTGAAAATTTATTGACGGAATATTAATTGGTAACATTCTCAGGGCAGGTATTCTGTACATAATTATCTTGATTATATATTTTTTGTATAGTTACTTATATTTGTTATTTGATGTATTGCCTCAGTGTCGTGATTATTGCGTGCTTCGGAGTTAGCACGCCGTCGGATGGCCGAGTGTCGTGATTTCTTTAATTTAATTTGAAAAAACTATGTATGATTTTAATATCGATTTATAATATCCACTGTGGCAACACTCTCAAAGCACAAATGATTAATATTGTAAGAAACTTTTAAATGTATTTCCATTATGGCAACTGAATGTATTATTTTACTTTGACAACACTTAGAAATAACGGTTATGATATTATCGTTATTTCTGGGTGGGGTCGAAAGTCGTTTTAAATGGTTAAATGTAATGGATAGTCAGTCTTCGTTTGATTTTGAAGTAGTACAGTTGTGTGCATTAAAAGTATTAGCAAGAAAAGAGCGTTTTCTTAACACTTCCTAACTTATATTTACATTTCCCACATCTCAGAATCATTTGTTCTGTGCATTCGATTATGTCATACGTCGGACATAACATGAGAACGCACGTCAATGGCAGCCGAACAATGGCGATGACCTTCGTGATGGGACAATTAAAACTGTCCAACTGAGCCATTGGGTGAACGTGATAGATTGACAGCACCATGACTCATGGAATCATGGGCTTTTGTGAAATTATGAGCATTGCTTTCATGTTTTATTTCCTTTTCCGGTTTGGAAATAAAATATGTGTTTTCGATACGTAAATTAAATCTCATGCGACCTCTTTTGTCAATTTGAGACTGGTACGATTTTCATGGTAGGGTTTATTGAAATTTTGATATTGGAACATCCCCAGTAGTGGTTCTAAGTTTGAAATTAGGCTTGTTAGCTAGCTTGCTTCCTTAATACATAAGTTAACACCTTAATACAGTCATAAGTGACTTGAAAGTATATGACTGTCGTCCTAGTGTATAGTGTCCTATATATATTACAATACTCTCTTCATCTACTGCTTTGGGAAATACCGGAATGACGTGTACTACAATTTCGTCTAGGTCCTACTAAATATTTTACCAATACCCAGAGTATGTATTATATTTTACATATATGCATCTATTTTTGGCAATATTGTAATGTAATCTGGACAGGAAGTGAACGTTTTTCGCTTGACATTGATTTTTAGAGATCGCAAGGTCTGTGGTAAGGAATGAGGATATTTTACTGTACATAGTTCAAAAGGGGATCCTACGTGCTAATATTGTTGATTTATAATGTTTGTTAAAGTTAAATATATTATGTTTTGTTGTTGAAGCCCAAAAAGATATTGGATCCTTTTGACTTATAGTCTAGCCTAGAATTCTGAGAATAATAATTTATTTGAAATACTAATAATTCAATTTTGAATAATAACAGCTAGCTCGAGATCTGCGTTTGACAATTTCAATGTCAAAACTTAAATAAATCCCAAGAACGGAGGGCGTTTGGACAGAGTTTCTCTATTTATTACTTCTAGTATTAAACCTTGCTCATTTTATTACCAACATCTGCCAAATAAATGCTGCAAAATGTCTCAAGTATGTTTAAGTGGTTTTAAAGTTATATTCACTGTAGCGTGCAAAGTATTACAAAGCGTTGCGTTAGTAATTCAATGGTCGGGTGACTAATTGCTAAATTGACTATTTCTTTATATCATACACCACATTGAGTTTTAATTACTAAATTATTACCAGGTTTGCTATTTTTTTGGTACGTTCCTATTTGTAGGTCTAATGAGAAGGGCCAATGATAATACCCTGTGGGACGCCTAAGTTCCAATAAATTTTCTTAGATGTAACACTAATTTACTTATTTATTACTTTGTTCTTTATTTATTTTATTTTGGAAGAACCAAGAAAACAAAGGACCAAATTAAAGATATAGGTCAATGTATGAAAATTGTGAACTGAAATGTTTAGGATTAAAAGTGACTTTTTGCCTTGTATTTGCTTCATCATCAGCCTATTAATGTTCCCACTGCTGGGACACAGGCCTCTTCTCTGTGAGAGGGAGTGGGCCGTAATCTACCACGCGGGCCCAGTGCGGGTTGGTAGATGTCACATGTCTTCGAATTTTTTGGTTCTAAGACATGCCGGTTTCCTCACGATGTTTTCCTTCACCGCTTTGAGAGCAGTGGTGATGAAATTATTTACAGAAAGTAAAGCGCCTGCTTGGGTTCGAACCAACGACCTACAACTCAAGTCGGGGCCCTTACCACTGGGCCACCTCTGCTCCTGTGTATTGTATTTGCTTAGTTTTGTTCAATTGTAGTGCAGTTACTTTAGTGTAACACGCTTATTTGACATAGACCCAGATTTATAAGTCCCGTTTATTAACTCACTCACATGGTAACACTAATAGCAACTTTTTATAAACCAATTTTACCTTTCCATTGACCAAAAGTTAACGGTAAAAAATAAAGTGACAAAAAAAACATATCGATTGCTGATTGTACTTATTGAATTATTCAGCTATTGACAGGTAAGTAAGGCTTTGTTCGGCGATGTTTTTGACGTCCATTTTGTTCGTATGTTTCTGCTCTACTTATTAAAGTAGAAAAGTGGTTAATATGCCAGCGGGAGGTTGAAGCCTGTCATAACTTATGCATTGTTGCAATCTGTGGAGTGTAACATGTTATGGTTACATTTGACTCAAGCCTTTGTTTGTGGGGTTACGTGCAGACCAGGTGAAATTTTTGTTACGTCAAATGTAAAATTGGTGTTTTGAAATTATGATATTAAAAATTCTTTAGAAGTATGTATGAGGGGTTTGTAGCTAAGTAATAACAGCCGCACGGGTCGATCGTTCAGGTTAAACTATGCTGGCCGCGGTTGGTCCGAGGATGGGTGACCATCTTTACATACCAAGAACCGTCCGTGCCTCGGAAGGCACGTTAGACCGTTGGTGCCGGCTGTCATTCGTGGATCTTTGACAGTCGTTACGAGTATCCAGAAACCCGAAAGTCTGACAACCAGTCTTAGCAAGGGGTATCGTATGACCCAGTAACAGGGTTGTGGATGTCAGATAGGCAGTCGTTCCATGTAAAATGCTGGTATGCAGCTGCATCCGGTTAGACCCGGTGACCCCAACATAGTTGCGAAAAGGCTAGGCAGATTGATTGAAGTATGTACAAAACTTTAGATAATGTGTCACATGTTTTAATTTTAGGATCCACACATTACTCCCACTGTAACACACATAATTAATATATAAACTACAAAGCACGACAAATGCCATGTTATTATACCAGACTATTATTACGTCACTGAAGAGCAAAGAACCTCTTCTCATACAGAGAAGGCCATACTGCGTACTTTTTCAGTTCATCTACCACGTTTTTTCAACAGTCTCGTGCAATTCCAGTACCAAACAACTCCGTTTTCGCTCCAAAACACATTCTCATAAAAACACAGACATTATCCGCTTCCACCCCGCTTCCGTACAAAGACCTTAAGATCAGTAGGTCCTTTCAAAAAACGTATAAACAAGGATTGAAGGAGCACCTTCATTGTCCGAACTCGTAATATCGTTGGTCTTTTGAGGCGGGAAGGGAAGCGCTTTGTCCTCTCACTAATTAAACCCTCTCGGCTTGTCGCGGCGACGAACTTACCAGGACGGGCTAAAGGGTTGGGCAGACGGACCACAGAAATTATTGCGGGCAACTAAGAACTCTGAAAAGGAGACACCTACAGTTTAGTTATGAAAAAAAAAACAACGGGTTGCACTCCGGGAGTGCCGGCAGAAGTGAAAACTTGAACATTTACGTTGTGCATTTTTGAATATTTTGGAATGGTTAGGGAATAATTTCGCACGAATTGCTTTATTTATCAATATAAAAGTACTTTAATGTATGTGGTTAGTAATACGAGTAGTAGTATATTTATTTTCAAAATATAGTCTAATAAAAATAAACAATTTATTTAAACAGTTTTCATGAAGTATGTTTTGACTGCTTTTTTTTACCCATCAATATGGGTAAAACTTCTTACCTCGGAATCTTTACGTAATATCAAAGACTATTTATGTTGATATTTATTATTTACTTGGTCGCTTGCTAGGCAACGGATCTTACGGCACGTTCTGACGCGAGTTTAAAATTTTTTACCCATCCCAAAAATAGTGCACAACGCCGCTAAAGAAGATTTCACTTTAAAAAAAATCTAGATAAGTATTGCTGGACTTGGGTTTTGGTGGTATCAAATTAAATGAGTATTAAGCTGTTTTCAGACCAGCGCGATTTGTCGCGCGATGCGACACGAACAATACAAAACTTCAACAATAACCGGTGTCGCGTCGCGCGACAAATCGCGCTGGTCTGAAAACAGCTTTACACAATAAGTAACTCTTTATCTTAGAAAGAAAGAAAAAAGGTTGTTTAGTCAAATAAAAAGATAAGAAAGTATCTTCTAATTACTTAGGTTGGCGTAGGTTTGATAGCGTTCTTCATTGAGAAGCATTAAAACTATTAAAAGTTATTGGGCGTGCTTGGGAAGCAGGAAATAATAATGTCAAGAGAACTTGTTTGCTTATTGTATGAGTTCAAAAGAACGAATGTTTGTTTTGGTAACATTTATGTCACGAGTGTCAATTGTTAATCTGCGATATGTCAATTGGCAATACAAACGAGTGATTAACGATTATACATTTCGTGATTAATTTCGAACTTTATTTGTTAGTCTGGCAACGTTTAAATTCCAGTACATAATAATTAGAAAATACAGTTAAGACCCTAAGTGGATAACACACAACACTTAGGGACTACTCACACTTATTCAGCTCCATTCGCGTTTCGCTGAACGATTTTGGCCACACTTGTACAGTTCTGCTTCTATCGACCGCGTACAGCACAGTACAGTAACAGCGCTGAACGCGGCACAACAGCGCTGAACTCTATCTATAGCTCTCGCATGATAATAACACATTTGTCCTCATTTTTTATACTTTTTTTCCGCGGAAGCTGAATAGACGCGGAAAGCTGAACGGATGCGTACGCGTCTCCATACAAAATCGATGTTTTCTATGGGCATATGTTGAATAGAGCTGAATAAGTGTCAGTAGTCCCTTATTCGCGTTTCAGTTATAAGGTAACTAGAAGTAATTTACATTAAAACAAAACTAGTTAACGGATTATTTCGCGGTCTCTGACTTAATTAATGTAGTTTCAAGGTAAACAGCAAAAACTTATTTATTTAACTCTTCTTGAGTGACTGAAACAATGTCAATGAAATTGACTCATGACATGACCCTTTTGTGTTTCCTTGAAATCTCTAAACAACAACATTAGTAACTGAAAACTGACTAAATAGAAGCATTTATGATGTGGTTAACCGCAGTTTTATGTGCCGCAATTGAAAATTTATGCTAATGCAGGTTTTCGCAGTAAATTTGTATTTATTTGAAAACATATTACTTTGATATACTGAATTGAATTTATTAATCAACCGGAATGAATAATAAAAACTGGATTTAATTAGAGCAGCATTGAATCATCCGTATAGTTACATATTTAGTGGCGATACAAACGAGTGTTATGCTTCAGAGGCTTTAGTTGTATTTTAATGTAATTAAATCATGTTCTCCTATTTATATTAAGATCAGGAAAGCGCCCCACTTTAAGTTGCTCTCCTGTAGTTTCATAGTTGCCGGTCTGCACTACACTAACTCTTCCTTCTGGCTATGTTCCAAAACAACTGACGCTTGTTTCAACGCTATCTACAAGGTTTTAGATGTGTTATTTACTTTGGTTATTACATTGAAGACGAAGAATTTATTACTGATAGTTTGTTTAAAATGTGGAGTTTTTTTATGAGAGTTCAATAGCCTTGGCTGGGATTTTAGTGGAATGACAAATGACTTCTTTTCTCGTCTCATTTGCTTCCGGGATTTTCTGCCATGTTTTCATTCATCGGCTTTGAGAGTGAGAGCATTTTTTAATCTTTATGTACCCAAGGTCGGTAATTTAGGCTGATAATTCATTGATGAAAAAGAAAATGAAGTACAGCGGCCTTAGTTTTTAAGAAACACAGATATGGATTGTGATATCTAACTCAAAAGACTCCTAAGACACGGGCACATTCACTTAGTTTAGGACTCAGAGTATTGAAATTATTGTGACTAGTTATAAGCCTTTTACGCTCTTAATCTTAGTCATTGAATATTGTAATGTGATAGCTTTTGGTGAAATAAAGAATAATTTTATAAGGAAATAAAATAGCGTTTCATAAATAGAATCGGCAGAAACCTTATTTAGCAATACCGGATTTAAATATTACAATACCATAATCTGATACTCAAATTATAATAAAGTTAAATGGAACACAGATCTCTAATCATGTCGATATATATATCTGTAATTCTATAGAATATTCAACAATTCTATAAGAGCCAACGTTATAAGGACAAAGTTTAATATGATGAGAGACCTTTTGTCCGAAGTCATATTATAAGCTATAAAGCCTTCTCGGGAAAGTAATCCTTTTAGCTATGAAGATTATGTTAATATCCCAACTAAAAACTACAGAACCGCTCCATCACAATATGTAAAATTGTTTTTTAATGAGACACATACTGATTTGCCTTTTAAATTTATATTTGACATCATTGAAATATTACCCATATTAGATTTTGTCGATAACGATATATGATCACTTAAAATCTTACTCATTTAAATAAGTTTTTGTTCTTAGACTAGAAATATTCGATTCTAATTTCGAACACAGGTCAAGTACAAATCAGAGGCACTCAATAACAGAATTTATGAATTATTTTTGTTTGAACGTAAAAAATCGTGCAATGCTCTGCGTAGACGCACAAAAGTGGCGCTAGTCACACACATAGAACCATGGAACACCATTGGTGGAAATATGTAAACACGTACTGTTTGTAAGGTCGCTTATACACAAGCGTTCAGCCTGAGTCATTACTTTATAGTATGAAATTGCGGATTAAGTAAACGAAGTATAAATGGCAATTTTATACGGCTACAAAGCGTATACAATGAAATATCTAACGCTTATGGCATAGTAAATCAGAATAATGTTAAAAAACCTTCGCAAGCAAAACTAAAGGTTGAGATTACAAACGAAATCTTGAACCCGGAACCACAACAAAATAAAATCACGTGACCGAACCGCTAGTGTGAACGTTCTCTTAAAAAGTAGGTATTAAAGATTCGACCTTGTGAGGCAAACGTGAGTAACGCCGGTCGTCAAACCGCCGACCGAATATTTTCTAAACGTTTTTAGCTGCGTGTAATCGTGTCATTGATACTTCGCTATAAATAACTGACATAGCTACTAAATCTGTTTAACTGAAATATCGTTTATTTGAGGAAGACCACGAAGCCAAACTGTCTAGTCTACTTCTTCTCTCTTATCAGCACGAAGTTTATGACAATTGCTCGTCATCTTTGTCTAGACTTTTTCCAACTATGCTGGGGTCGGCTTCCAGTCTAACCGGATGCAACGGAGTACCAGTAGATTACATAAACCGACTGCCTATCTGACCTGACAGAGCCCTGATACCCTTGGTAAGACCCGTAACGACGGTCAAAAATCTACGAATGACTGCCGGGACCAACGGTATAACTTGCTTTCCGAAGCATGGAAGGGTCTCGATATAAAATTGATGGTCACCCATCCACGAATCGACCGCGGCAAGCGTAGCTTAGCCTGCGATCGACCTGCGGCTGTTAGCATTTAGCCTCGCAGCCCGAGCACGAGGTTTATAAGACACGCTCTACTGAAAACCAAACAATACTTCAAATTATACACAAAGTTGGTAAAAGTCCGTTGGTTTATTTATCAATGGACGTTGAATAGAGTTGGCCATGTAAAAGTAGGGTAATATTTGTAATTATACGTTTCATTCAGTTGAACATTTGTTTTGAACGGATTAAATGGAGCCAAGTTTCCTTATTGATGTAAAGTGATATGAAATGTGTTTTGTTCGCTTCGTACAGATTGTTCAAACACAATTAAGGAAAATAGGTTAGTATTGAAGTTTGAAATGAAATGAAATTAAACTTTGATATTAGGCTTGGGATAATAGGCATGATGAATACAATGCTTTTGATAAAAATAATGATTTCTGATAAAGACCAATCATTTTAGGCAGTAATCATGCAGAGGACAATAATTTCGACCGAATAGAAACTATAGAAGTCCTGCAAGCGGTTCTTACAGTAAAACTTGAATGGTATGATGTGGTTAATAAACATGACATTATAAGGGAATGCATATACATGACTTCTATAAGTGATAAAATACTTTCTGAACCAGTCATATCAGGATCTAGACGAAGAATTTAAATTAGGGTCAACACGTAATCTTCTTTTATACTGATATGTTCTTCCTTCCATGCAAGCACCAATCAAAACCTAGTTATAAAATTAGCTAATAATTCAAAGATAAAATTTGTGATACCAGAAGAATTAGAAATGAGTCCATAAATTCGAATCGGGGCTCTTCCTCAGAGTTTATCTGGCATATTTACGACCAAGATAACGAAAATGTCGGATATTTAACGATGCCTGTATCAAAACTATTCGTGTACATATCTGTTAGATTAATAAGCCCATTCGATTTCCACTTATCTTATATTTTTATCGAAAATATTGCGTTGTCGCTATGGTAGTTATTTTGTGTATTTTAATTGCTGCTAACGTTTAATTATGTAAATAAATGTATTTGATTGCTTCTGTAGAAGCTCGCGTGGTAACATAGATTTACCTTTATTTATAATTTCTTGACCTCGCATAAATCTGCATAATGCATGTCAAAATTGTAAAAACTTATTAAGCGGTACGAATGCATTTCTAGCACATTTGTTAAGAACATTACTTATCTACGTTATAATACCGCTTTACCCCTTTCTTTTAGTACTTACTTATATTTTTATTGTTCCGTACCTCTAAAGAAAAAACGGTACACGTGGAGGTATCAAATTGAAATTAATATCAAATACGTAGGTCTACGGTCCCTTGGAGCTCTAAAAAAATAAAGTTTTTAAGTCAACGCAATAAAAAAATACGGCCATTAATGCGACATATTTTGATAGTCGCAAATAAATCAATTTGAAAATCGTTAATGTGTAGTTTTAACACATACATTTTTTTTTTGTTTGCTATTACTAACTTACATTTGCAGTTAGAGAATTGACCGCGACGTATATCGATGTATGAGAGGACATGTTTTACAAGTACAATGTTAAGTTTGTTTTTGGGTCTAAATTTATCCTAACTACGGAACCCTTCATTGTGCGTGGTCCGACAGCCACTTGTCTGGTTTTTTCCTTTAAGCACACCGTTTGTCACTTACATATCTATAAGTTCTTGAACAGATTTTTGCTCTTAAATCATCATTATTAATACCTTTATCGTTGACTCTCATATAATTTCATATAAACCTCTGGTTATAAGTCAGTCCTGATAGGTTTATCATTCCGAACACAATTTCATATTCTATGCACGAAATCTTCATTTAAATGATGCCCTTAAGTAAATCTCTCTAAAATTGAGATGAGCGTGACTATTCTCCGCATTATGGTCTATCTTCATTGGATATCTAAGTAGGTTAAACGATTATAACGCTTTCTTCTCAACGCTTTTCATTGCAACACTCATTATTATCGCCATTAATAAGTGTAACATGATCTTCTGTATATATTTCTATATTGGCAGGTCTATATTGTTTGTTATCTTTATTCATATATTCAAAATTAATTATGTTATTCGTTAAAATTCTTTATTCACGCCTTTAACACTTATGTTGTTAATTTTGGCCTGCTTGATCGTAATCTTTAAGTTGAAACACAGATTATGTCACCTTTTTAAACTGTTTTAGAAAACCTGTTTTGTGACAAAAGTTTGAATTTGAAATGTTATCGTCAACGTATTATATTATTATTTCAATAACAGTCACCGAAGTTAAAATTTCCTCTTAGGTCGTGATTTCTAATTCTATCCGATAGAATTTATATGAGGTACCCATCCAATTTAATTATACGTCCTCCTTAATTGGAAGATTTAAGTATTGGAATTGGAACGTATATTTTAAACTGAACTATCTGACTTCCTGCAAGAACACTAGTAGGTACTTAGCCTAATCATCATCCATTTTCGTAAAGGAAATGCTCCTTCGTTGGTATTTTAATTAATAAACGCATAATTCCTTACTAAACTGTCTCTTAACGGGATAAGATGTATCTGCGTCATAAATATTCTATCATGGGAAAGGGAAAATAATCAGAGTTCGGAGATTTAAAATGTTTAAATTGAAAGAAGGGTTTCGGTTTTAAATTCTATTAATAATTCATACTGAAAGGATAAGCTTGTGATTATGAATATTTTAGAGGAGGCTCGAGTATAATTTTATTTTTAGTGGCGTTCTCTTTGTGAACTTATTAATGCCAATTTTCTAAGACTTACAATTTCCATTTTCCAATGGGTATTCATTACACTATCAAACAGCACTGATCAATATCATTACACTATCAAACAACACTGATCAATATCATAAATGCGTCCGTTCCAGAACATTTGATCTCACTTTGATCACCTGCAATCTATACTTGATTAAGTTTGCAGACTCGATATACATCAAAGGATTATTCAAAGCCTTCCTTCGCATAACCGTTCATCTTTCCCACTAAAAGATTCTTTAATGTTCGCTATCTATATTGGTCCTATGGTCCGCAGTAAATCTCCATTAATATGCGTTTGACATGCGGTAATGTGGCCGTGCCCTATATCATTATCAGCTATGTTAGAAGCTCTCATATCTATATATCAACCTTATAGCGCGGACGTGGGCGAAGAATGTTTCGCTTTATTTGTTTTGAGGTAAAAGGTTGGAATTCATTATGAATATTATAATATGAAGTCACTATTGACTTTGAGGGAAGTTGGCGTTGAATTGTTCAGGCTTTTGTTCCGTATTTTACCATCATCCATTTTGCCTGCTTTGACATATTTTGGTACAAGAATTTTCGATATCAATATTTTCATTTTATTTTTTTGCGTACTGGCCCCAATTAGAGCGACCTGATTTTCAGCTGTCCTTTTTTGCAGACAAAACAATGTACCTAAATCAAAAAGTCTTAGGTAAACACGAAATAATTTGGACATCGGTAGCCACTTAAGGCCAGATATATGTGGGAAGGGCTGAATATTTAACAAGGGACGTCGGTCCGGTCGTCGTGTCCAGCACACGGTTCCGTAAAAGCCCTGCAGGAATCTTAGTTGCTTATTTATTAATGTTACGTGGACGTTTCTCGTTTTCGTTTCCTTTTTATTTTATTGTTTTATTCAAGAGGTACCGAAATACTGCAGCTATTTTTGGACATAGAAATTAGGTTGGAGTATTTTTCTTGGTCTCCAAATCTTGTATAACCAATGTAGGTCAATGGTTTTGGGTTGACATAAAATTCAGACAGACGATGTAGCACTTACGTTTCTGGCTCTAGACGCAATTTTATCGACATCCCTATAATACATTTCGTAAATTATTCTTCTTGGACTTGGTGTTTGTTTTGATTGCGATGAATATCTTATTGACAAAAAAACCCACCAATAATGTAGAAATAACTCTTTGAACTCACTTTCCTAAAACCAATAACAGAGCTCTCAAAGCTACGAAATACAAATATCATTTCTGACCACACATTCGAATTCAGCATTGCAATATCCAACCGACAGGTTACTATCCCATCTCCTGCATACAATTCACCTGACTTGCGAACAATAACATATATCACACTGATCCTACGATGTAATATCAGAAGTGAGAATAGTGAGATAAATTCAAGCGCTCCGAGAATATTTGCTGCTATTAATATTTGTTGAGCACCGGTCAGCTGCGGTGACATTATGGATTGGATATCGAAAGGTGAATCTTGGTATATATTGAATGAACAGAAGCGTCTAGCTGAGTAGTAGTGGTATCATACTGCGATTACAGATGTTTATTTCGAACTCGATAATTAAAAATGCATATTTATTATAGATTTAGACATAGGTGAACTGGATGCGGGAGGTAGAGAACAGGGTGTTGTGGAGCAACTTGGGCGAGGGCTATATCCAACAGTGGGTTCAGAATAATAAAGGTTTATACGACTAAACAAAGCCTTTTCCTAAAAGAGAGGCAAACAGGATTTGACCTATATTTCTTAAGAATACATTTAACATTTTTGAAATTCTTCCCTCAAGGTAATCTGTCGGTTGTTACGTGGCTATTAATATCAGCTGTATAGGCCTTTGAAGGCATTACTCATAAACGATCGAGACTGAGTCGCCTTGGCCAATGATTACGATTTATTATTGGAAAGGATGCTGCGTTCAGATTAGTACCTATTAGGATTTGTTATGCTGGGAAGTTCGTTTTTAATGGTATTTTAGTATAAGAGCAGTTTGTTACTTTCTTGATTTTGATTGATTGCCTAGTCTTACAGGTAACACAAGTCTTTTTGTCTGTGCTAAATAAATGTATTTTCTTTTTTTCTTTTTTTACACCGATTAATTGTAAACCTTTATCACTTGGCACCTTAAGTTATTCAATACGAATAGTCCCTTGTTTTATGTCTTCGAATCTTCCTAGTATCATGACATCAGTTATGTGCTATTATACTCAAATTAAAATTAGGCATAAGTATATGAATAAATACCTAATAAAATTATGCAAGCTGATTATACCATCACCCTTATATGATCCACTACTATTAACATTAAGTTTACCTTACCAGTCTACAGCTATACTTACTGTGTCATAACTATACAACCCAAACCTTAGTACGCTATACAAGATCCCAATACTATAGGTATTGTTTAATTAAATCCACGATTGTTTACAGCTAGTAATTACGCGTCCTAGATCAGCATAGCAACAGCTGTTACCAACTTAATGATCACAATTATCGTTTCGAGCATTGCTTGTATTTTCCCACGCGATGCTAACTGTGCCAATTGACCCTTGTACTTGACTGTCAGTGTAATATTACTTGATTGTGAATTTGTTAATGTCAATATATTCTTTGATTGTTTTCGAATTCAATTAATTGTTATTTTGTTGCATTGTTAAGTAATTTGGTAGATGACCATTTGGGCGATTTGAGTCACGTGGTTAAAAGGACCAATTTATCAGTTTTTCTCTATCATCTGTGGGAACGAAGCACCAAAGCATACTTTAAAAAGTGTTATGTGAACTGATCTGCTGAACTCTCCAATCATGGTAATGTTATGATATCTTAACCATCATTATGGGCGTCGAAAGGTCACGTGCAACATAACTTGCTAATGTACCAAAAGCTTTGTTAATAATGGCAAAGATTTTTCTCAATATTCCCCAAGTTACATCATTTTATGACACAGAAACTTTTGCACTCACTGTGAGAAACATTTGGCTTTTTCTTACAAACCTGCAAATCATTGATTATCACGCGATTACACTCATCAATTGGACGGCTCAACATCGCCAACCTGTACTTAATGATACTCAAATAGTACCTTAAGTACTCAGAAGCAATAAACAGAAATATTCAATCATGTTATTAGCAGTCGTAAAGCCTAGCAAAGCGTCTAGGTCGTATGACTTATGATAAACTGAGTCAATGACATTATATGCGTTCACGATCTGCTGCAATCATTTGCGTCCACCAAACATAATTATGAACTTTATCAGATGCACCTCAAAGCTTAAAATGGAATATTCGAATCTTCCATTAGTTGTAATCACGCCTTTGTATTCATGTGCATTGAGTGCTCACATTACTGCACGAAGTCTATCTTTCATTGTTGACATGAGACGTCCTCCATCCCTTTCTAATGCACCATTACCTTGCATCAACCTATCTTCTTCAGTCGTTGCATTCTTCCCAAGTTCTTTAGTTGTCCGTACGACTGTTCGTCTTGTTTTCATCACCATTGAAAAGTTATTCAATTGTGGACAATGAAATCTCCTTTCTAGAGAGCAATGCTTTTTGTTTTGAGATTTTAACCTTTTTCTCTTTTTTTGTGGGCGTGAGTACCGGTTGTAATTTGAGCAAGTTGTTTGATTGTTAGATATAGGTGGAATTCCGTGGGTGTTGGTACAAGTAATAGAGAAGCTAGGTATCCGCCGAAGTCATGTCAAAACCGGTGTTCATGTACATTTTGTTACCTTGTTTGTTACAGACATTAAGACAGGAGTATCTATGTACCTTAGTTGTGTTATAGACAGACAATGATATGTGTAATGTCTGTGACGCCATGTTACGCAAAGAAGTTGTTTCTAATACCGTATACAGGTTGTTTAACCTAGAAGCGGAGCATGTGGGCTGTAAGTGCTAATTTGTTCGTAACATTACGCTTATCATCTGTAAGTGTCGGTAGTGTAGCTGTGATATGGAATAGAAGCATTTCTACGAATTCTAACCTTCGAAATCGTACTTCATAACAATCACTTACCGCAGTATAATATTTATTTATTATTACCACATACATTTGTTTTTACAGGTGGGAACCCAATACAACAATGTCGTCACAATTTACCACAGTGGACAATGTACACAGAGTGTTATACAGAGGACAATATGTTCAGTGTCACCCTCTGGAATTCTGCCAATGAGCATGTAAAAATATCTACTTGCAGTGAGACGCTGTTGAGTATCCTTATTGCCCGCCCTACAGGTGCAAACTTCAGCAAGTTTGTACGGGCCATCGGGACTTTAAAACAGCCTCTCTCTGGACCCTTGTCGCAGCCTACTGTTTGGAACGAGCAATCCCAAAGATATAATCATCATCAAATGCAATGAATATATATCTGCATCATCATTTAGTACGACAGCATGGTCTAATTCATCAATTTTTTTTAACAATCTTTATTCCTTTTACGTCAAACTCCGCGTTTATGCGCTATAGAATGTTATCAATTTAGCAATCTGGCTTCACAACCCTTAAAAGTAGAAGAGCCTCATCTTGTACAATACAGTACCAAGCAACACGATTAACCTCACTTATCTGCGATATCGTCCCCTCTGAATGACTCGTACGAAACACAAGGGTTACAACAAGATAACTTGGAACTAAGAAGAAAGGGATGTGACAAGAGATTTAACATTTTAGGGCTTTTGGTGAATCTAGAAAAGATAAACCACAAACTGTGTAACGAATAAAGAAACATAAAAACTAGACATTTATACGTTTATAAATAAACTGTGGTGGCCCAGTGGTAATGGCCCCGACTTACGAGTTGTAGGTCGTGGGTTCGAACCCAGGCAGGCGGTTTACTTTGTGTAAATAATTTCATCACCACTGCTCTCAAAACGGTGAAGGAAAACATCGTGAGGAAACCGGCATGTCTTAGAACCAAAAAGTTCGAAGACATGTGACATCTACCAACCCGCACTGGGCCCGCGTGGTAGATTACGGCCCACTCCCTCTCACAGAGAGGAGGCCGGTGTCCCAGCAGTGGGAACATTAATAGGCTGATTATGTATGTAAATGTAAATAAACTGTCTGTTACTGTCCTTGTCAATTTTGAGGACAATGATAGAGACGGATTTATAAAATAAGGGGCAAAATTTAATGTTAGAAGATTGAATGTATGAATGGACTGCCTCGTTTGTTTTGTGGTTGCAAGCTCTACTGCTGAGCATGTGGGTCTTGGGTTCGGTTCCCAGGTCGGGCAAAATGTTATTGGGTTTTTCCATTAGGAATTTCTCTGTAGCAGCCCGGATTCTGGATTTGTACACAGTTGATAGCAATAGGCTCGCCCCCTATTACATGGGACTTAAACATAACTGGCGAAATGTGAGTGTACTATAGGTACAGGCACTGTCTAATCGTTCGCGGATTACGGGTGTGATGTTATAATATGTTATGTTATGATTGAATCTGTAACATTACAAACTAGACTATGCACAATACATATTATACCGGAGATTTCGAAACAACATCGATTCTACATCGCGTTTTTACGTTCGAGAAACACATTTGGTTGTAGACTAGTAGCATTTCGTAAGTAGAAATCGTGAGACCGCGCTTTTTAATGTTCGGGGTTGAGCATTCGATCGTTACAACTAGCTAGGTAGGTAGTTATAGACTTTATCGTTCAACAATGCTGAAACTACATAATAAAGTTTTATTTGATCTTACACGATAACAGCAAACTTACTTAGAAGTTAGACTTGCGCAAAACCTTCTACCATAGCGTTTCTAAGCTCATTACAATTTTCCATTGGTTAAAACATGGTTTTTGTGTCAATCTTAACAATACATAGCCGCCTAGAATTCGTGATTTTATCTCTCTATATCGAGTAAAAAAGCATTACGTTTCCTGTCAACTGTGAGTATTTATAATATATATTTATATATTTAAACTTTATACGTGTAGGTATATTTAATATTTTAGTTTTAAGACTTCACTTATTCATATTGTCTCTTCTTGTTCTCACACACTATTTGTCTACATTTCTTTCTCATTTCTCCTTTCGCAGGTCTGCTGGCAGAAATTTCTTAAGAAATAAGCAGTACCTTTGTACTCAAATTATAACTATGTTGTATCTATATGTATTTTACTGTGTGTACATAAATAATAAAATAAATACATAATTTTAATTAAATACTATCTAAATGTAAAAACTTAAACCCATTTTCTTGATCTGTAATCTAACATCTCCGTAAAACCTCTCTGAATCTGAAAGATTCATATACGTCCACTCTAATCCATCTAAACCAGGTTCGCAAATGCTCTCTTTCTTTTGAAGACACATAGTTTCATTCATCCTACGTCATACAAAGGATACCCACGTAACATTTTCAGTTCCGCTAACATATCCCTTTTTTCTCTGCTCCTAGTCTTTCAACGAGGTATTAGCGACAATGGAGGGGGTGGAGCTATTGTCACCACACCTAGATCGTTCTAGACGACTTGTTTTCTAAATATCGCTTTAAGGACCCATAGTACATGGGGGGCTTAGTTGGGGGTACAAAGTTGAAGAGTAGGGTGAGTATAGTCTATGTGATTACAAGTATTTGTAACGTTTGTAATATTTGCGATGGCTCTTTGTAGCGTTGGATTTCGAAGAGAGAGACAAGTTTTAAACAGGGTACGTTCCTAGGCCCTTTATTTTTTTACCTTGACGAGGTGATGCATAGGCAATAGATTTGATGTCTGACATGCCAACAGGCATTCTTTGCAATAAATTAATATAATGACTGGTCGCCTTACAATATCTCCAAATTAGATATGGTCGACTCTACCCTTAAGTTCAATTTTATGTTCATAAATATGTAATTTAGAAACCAATCTGCATCAATCAGAGTATAAAATCACGCATCCCTTCATTTCATAACTGAATTTATTTCATATTTCAAATTTCATCACGGCTCAAGCCCATGCAATATAAAATATTCGAAGGGCAAATCAGCGCACGAATTTCGCGTCTCAAAAATGCATTAAAATATAACAAATGAACGTTCAGAATCTCCTGATGATTGCTGCAACCCTTACAACGGTCCCCACCGAATGCAATATTACCTTGTCTTTGTAAATTTATTATTATTACACAACATTGCATTTCGAGGGTTGAGATCGCATAGTGCATTTGATGGCAGCTGCTTCTGCGTCCAGTGTGGGGTAGAAATTATTTACAATCCAACCTAATTCAAACCCTCAATCTTTTAGAATAAAGTTCTATTTCGTGTGAATGCAATCAAAATCCCATAGGCACATATGGGATGCCCACCCTCAAAATTAGATTTAGGCAGAAAAAATTACTTAATGGGGTGTTTTCTGTATGAACGGCGAGAGAAGACGGTGTCGTATTTTTTCCAAATCTGTCGGTTTCCGCGTATCCACGTTGATATATGAGGATCTAGGGGATTCCAAGGCTGATTAGTTTTGCCCGAATTTGCTGTAGATTGAAATACATAACCATTGTGTAAGTGATATTAAATTAATATTTTAGTAGTGCGCGCTGTTCTAAAAACGGAGTTTTTTAATTAGCAAACGTAGGTTAATGTTATATAGGGAAAATCTATATGCATGTAGACTGACGAAGTGCTGTTTAGGTAATTATAATAGCAAGTACAGTACGACACAACTTAGATGTAGCATCGGCAAAATTCGTAAAACCGATCACCATCCGAACTGAGTGCGGTTTCAAAATCACCAATCTTTATTACTGCTTCAGGTGAAAATGATCTTTCGAAAACGCAATAACTTGTTAAGTCTTATAGCCAAATACATTGGTAAAATTGAAAATGAATGAATGAAAAATTTCAAATCTATGCTACATCTAAGTTGTGTCGTACTGTAACTAACTTTGACGTCTATGAGGAAAAAACTTAATGACTGAATTCATGCCCGAGACAAGAAACACAGAAAAAACAAAGTCTGTTGACAATTGTGCATACTTAGGTACTTACTAGGTATGGTAAATTACCTTAATGCACATTTGGCTTAATCAACCAAAGATAGGTAGCCTAACGTAGGAAAAAGACAGAGAGCATGATATTAAAAGATGAGAAGATATAAACTATACAACACTTATTTAGTCATAGCTTCTCTAAAACATTCTCAAATCTTTACACAAACAATGCAAATAACATAGTTGTAATCTAAACAGCTTGAATAATGACAGTGTTGAGTTCGAAAGCTGTTTGTTTGCAACGATCCAATTGAACTTGTGGGAATATCTAGTATTGGCAATCATGACTCATAATAGCTATCTTTTAATACGAAATAGTCTTGAAATCATAGAGGTTTTTGTATTGATTTTAGTGAGAATATAACCATTATGGTTGATAGTAATGGAAACGTCAGTGATGCAAGCTTCTTGGTATTGCACTTTACATTAGGGTAGCTACCAGCTGGCTGCTCAACCTGGCATAATAATAGTTTTAATTAAAAAAAGAAGTGTTTTTCTAAGCGTGTCGAACGCAATCTAAATTGAGTCGGCCCTGAATTTGGGTACAGACAGTTCAATTTTAAAACGTCTATCGGATCCCAAAAACTAGTCTCGTAACCTACCATATGCGATGATAGGATAGGTATTAGCTGAGTTCAATCCATCCCTTTTCGCTTGTCTATCAAGACGTTTAGTGGCTGATAAGTAATATGAAAGAATAATAAGTATTACATCGCTAAATCGAGAACTGTAGAAAGTAGACATTCGTATCTGCTCCCAAAGCTCCCCAATGTCAGAATTAATTCCCATTGTATGATCCGTGGCCTGTGGTGAAAGGGGCCGACGATTATAGCCATTTACCGTGAACAGTTTTAATCCCCAGTTTTAGAGGAGTAACTGTAGGAGATACGTAGTATTAGAGTCTTGTGAAATTGTGGAAATATTTTCAGTCTACTTATTTCGGGCCGATTTGCTTATTAAACTTTTTAATTTTGTCGTAAAATGCATCAATGCTTCAGCAATTTCATGCTACAGCCGATATGTGTTATTCACATTATGTGGCTGTATAGTGCAGGTGCAGAGAGCAGTGGTGGGTGACCGCGGAGCAATGGTGGTAACGGTCCGCAATTACGAGTTGCAAGTCGTGGGTTCGAATCCGGAGCAGGCGCTTTACTTTGTGTAAATAATTTTCATCACCACTGCTCTCAAAACTGTGAAGGAAAATATCATGAGGAAACCGACATGCTCTAGAAAAAACAATTCGAAGACATATTGTGACATCTACCAACGCGCGTGGTAGATTATAGCCCACTCCCTCTCGCGGAGAGGAGGCCTGTGTCCCAGCAGTGGGAACATTAATAGGCTTATTATGTATGTTATGTTATGTATCGTGCAGGTATACAACCACGAAAAACCATAAACGATCATCATGTCTATCGTTTGACAAAATATGCGGGAAATACCTATTTAATAAGAACTTCTAATGCGCTGGCGTCTGACGTACTTTAGTGTGACTCTTAGAACTTGCATATAGGTCAATTTCCCAAGCCTTTAATAACCAACTCACTAACATTTAATACTAAATGACACGCATTCACGGATTTACTTTGAATTAACACGAAGTATTCCTCTAGACACCGTCCGTAGTGTCACCGCAGGCGTCAGCATGAACCGCAACAATGCGCGGTAATCTATTTGCACAGAGCGTCAACCGTACAATACCATGAGCTCTCACAAAAGGGTGTTTACTTAAACCCCTTTCACACCTCCATTGTTCATTGACCACTCAGCTAAGACCCCAGAGTTTGCTTAAAACTTTACCTCTAAACTCTTCAGCTAACAGAGAATCGGAGCGGCGGGGTAGACCAACACAAAATGGCCACGCGGCACTGAATGGCCGTAATGCTGAATCGAGTGGTCCTTGCGTAGTGTGCAGGAATTTTAAACATACGACGTTGATAATATATTCCAATGCGACGAGATTTGGATGTTTGAGGACGCCTATCAAGAGTGTGTATGAGTGGGGTTTAAAAGCCTTGAGATTTTTGGGTGTTCTTACCAGGGTATTTGAATATGATTGTCGTAAGTGACACTGTATGCATACATAGTGTCGAAGGATTCAGGAAGTTTGGCCCTCGTGCGATAAACTGGGTTGCTTTTTGAAACGCTGCAAGACAACTAGAGCATGGTAGGGCAAAAAACTAAGTGTCAATCAAACTTGTTATGCCGAGACCGAGACTTTCAATAGTTTTTCTTCTTCCTAATATTAAAAGTGGTTTTGTAATAAGAAATAATGAAAGTACTTTTTCTCCAGCACCGCTACTTGCGTCTAAAACAAGTATCACAAGAAATTCTAACAATAATCTTCTCCCGAAACGAAACCCTGCTTCGTTTGATGTTAGCCCCCAGCTCATCCAATACCCCTTACTAAACTCATCACATAAATAAACAATAGCTTGAGACGTTTTAAAACTTTGATATGAACAGTACACAAACACATTCAAACACTGTCAAACACATCTATTGGCAGACAACGAGAGTACTTTCAAAGACTTACGCACTCCTAACAGCTGTTACGAGCATCAATTTTAACATGACCTCTCACACTTATAGAAAGTCCCTTCAAACGCCAAATATTGTAAGAAGAAAGAGGGGAAAGGAGGATCAAGATATTCTGGTCCTTCGGTACAAGGGTCGTTGAAGGGGCGCCATAGTCCCACGTGTGGGACCCCACGCATCGCGACAAGTGATTTAGTAGTTGTTACAAAAAACTTTGGTTTGAAGATAGTTGCATTCGTGTATGTGAGAGATAAGTACTATCGATTTTCGGGGGTAGTTTTGCTACTTGTGAGCAAAAACGTACGTGGCTTTATAGTTTTTCGGTGTATTTGGTAACATTATCTACTGATAAGGAAAAATAGTAGCAGCGTTTTGACCTTAAAACTTCAGTAATAATCTTTCGTATTGTGTAGATTAATTATATTAATTTAATGAATACAAAGTTCGTCGACATACAGCACTTGAATATTGATCGCACTTGTTAATGTAATGTATTATGCACATGACCTTTTTGAAGGACATCAGCAATAATAATCGATCGGAGGGAAGAAGAAGTTGAGTTTATATGTATATATCACTAACAATATATGTACTTTAATTTCTTACACTATCACATTCATAACCTAAAACTAAGCCCTTGAGTTCAAATCAGCATAGTCATACACTAATCAGTATGCAGCAACATCTGCAAATTTGTCAGGACGTTTCATTGCACCATATTTTGACGGCTCAGCTCAATCACTCGTCAATATTAACCAGCTGACTGGTGCAGCGCCTGAGGGTTGGTCAGACACTCAGACGTGAATATTAACGATATGATTAACACACTGTCTGAGGTCGGTTGCAGGTTAAATCTTCACATGGCAAATTGTCTTCACTTATAGCTCATAAAATCTACTGGCGTATATTTCTAGGCTGGCCGTTTGTTGTATGTACGATTACAAGTTACGTGGATTTACATAATTATAAATTGCAAACTAATCAGTAGAATTATGCCATGGACAATCAAGGTTAATTAATATAGTTTTCTATAAATACCTAGCAGTTAAACTTATCTGTCAAATGTAATATACAAAATAACAGCAAAACTTTGACTCCCTTACGTTTCGATGTTTCATGTCTATTTGTCATTCACGCACCATACAGAATTTCAATGTTCAACGTTTAAAATAATACCAACTGCTAGTAATAATGAGCTTCTGTAATGAACCTTCGGTTCTCAGTATAAAAGTAACTGTCTCTACCACTAACAAAATCAATAATATTATACTACCCGCGCCGAATGTTAATCAATATGTCAACAGTGGCTGACAGCGTGTCATCGCCGCGACGACGGAATGTCAAGTGTTCTCAGAACGCGTTGTGCCATCAGCCTTGAATGTGTTTAGTGTTTACTCGATTTTAGGACTAATATTAGTGAGGCTTCGGTACGAAATTAGTGGGTTTTAGGAATTATTCTTCGATGATTCCCTAATAATGAGGATAGATATTCTATGTCTGTGATTTTCAAGTGGTTTTTCTTCCGTCTTCGTGTTGGCTAGCTATAGGCTCCTGCCGTTATAATAGACTACAGTCACTGGATTACAGTATTTATATTATATCTTTGCTCACTTGCATATTATTATTTATTATTAAAAAAATTAAGCCGTTGGTCCCGACTGTCATTCATCGTGGATCTTTGACAGTCGTTACGAGTCATCAGAAGCCCGAAAGTCTGACAACCAGTCTTTACAAGGGGTATCGTATTACCTAGTTACTGGGTTGTGGAGTTCAGATAGGCAGTCGCTCCATGTAAAATACTGGTATTCAGCTGCATCCGGTTAGACTGGTAGCCGACCCCAACATAGTTGGGAAAAGGCAGATTGATTTAAACCTTTTATTTCCCAAAAAAATTATTTCGATCATTCATTAAGTACATAAGATCTTAAAATATTAATTTGTTTCTAATTATTAAAACAGTTCATTTATTCATACTAATTTAAACATGAATTTCAACACTTGCATATACAGTGTTACAGAGTTCAATTAAACCAGTTTAAACAATGCCAATGTTACAAAAAATTCGTCAAAATATTCATAAGTTTGCTAAAGCAATACCAGTTTTCAGTTCATCTTATTTTAAGGAACTTCAAAGTACGTTCACTAGTTACTTAGGACGCCTACCTATGTAAACGATGAATACATAACACATTCATCTAACCAACTCCTGCTAATGCTGTTGTATGCAAATGATAACACAACCAATTTGGGTAGGTAATTAAGTCAGTTCAAATTTTACGTCCGTGTAGCCGAATTTAATTACTTGGGTGTTAGGCGCTAGTCGTCAACGGTGGCGCCGCCGCAGTGCCTGTAGCTAGGACTAAAGGATGCTCTTACATAGTACTGTAATGTTTTCAAATGGTATCTTACTTATAACATATTTAAGTGGTGCCCAGTACCCTAATTGAGTAATGCACGATCAATCAGAATCTGAATCGTTTTGAAATAGATTGCTAATTCATTGCTTCATAGGTTCGAAAAAAAATCTGCTCGACAACGTAATTAACGCAATGAATGTTGTTGAACTGTCAAAATGAAACACATTAGTCGTAATTGTTTACGAAAGTATGTTACGTAATTAGATAGCTGTTGTCCAGCCATACATGGGCTGTTGACGTTGATAGACTTTCGTTGATATTTATGTTTCCCTAGTCCTAGCTCGCTGTTTGCTCCTTGGAGTCGCTTGGTTTTTGTGTGCAGTTTATTTTATAAACTGCACACAAAAACCAAGCGACTCCTTTACTTTATGAATAATAACTCCAGCACATTAAATAATAAAGCCTTAAATATAGCATGAGTTAATAAATGAAAAGAATTAAGTCAGGAAACCCTATACTTAAAATTCTTATTATTAACCCTAATTGTCTTCAAGTTCGTAAAGCAATATTTTCTTTAAATGAAATTCATAACTTAAGAAAGAAAGAAAGAAAGAAATAAAGAAAGAAAGAAAGAAAGAAAGAAAGAAAGAAAGAATATTTAATATTTATTTGAACACAGTTCGTGAAACACAAAATACAAAATAACAAAATTAAAAAGTGATAATAATATTTAAATTATTATTATTTATATTTTATTTTATTTTTAATTGGGTACCTAGTGCGCATTATCATTATCCAGATCTTAATGGCATTCTTTCTCTCATATCAAATACACCAAAGTCACGATTATTGCTTTATACTTAAAACCGCTAGACCTATAGGTCTGTTTTTAGGTAGGTATGTTTTTAGCAAATAAATGATATTTCTATTTCTATTTCTATTTCTATAAATTAGGTATTGTAATACCTAATTTATAATAATCCTGCACTATTTGTTTGCTAACACAGTAAAATGCTACCCTATTAGATATGGCCGTTAGTGTTTTACGTATTTTTATAAAGTAGGTATCTACTTTATTTAAGTAAGTACCTCCTCCGCTAGCAGACAATTCAACGAACTGAATATCATTATTAATTAAGACGTCATGTTACAGTACGGTGTAAGTGTCGGCAGGCAACGGCCCTAAACGATCGTCTTCCAGTCTGCAGTTAAGTCCATGTGCTAACTTAAACCTCGTTTGACAAGGGATTAGCTGACGTGCAGTTTGTATCATTACTACCTCTATAGCCACGATATGTTTGTATGATGCAAGTTTATGATGCAACTATGTGAAATCACTTTCTTTAATCACAATCAATTTATTTTTGTAAAAACGTAGTGATTTTAAGAAGATTCTATTGTCTCATAAAATAAATTGAATATGGAGCTGTACTTTGAGTGTACGTAATACACAATCTTCGGTGTTATTGGATTGATCACAGATATCATAGACGTTTTCTTTATTATAGGACAAAATAAATCAATTTAATTAGTACCAAGAATACAAGACAGCTAACACAACGCTATGTGAGACCTTAACCGACTGTTTTGGCCGTAAAGTTAAATCCGTGTGCTAACTTCTGCCCGGTTTAGTCGCTCGTTCGACAACCAGCTTAGCTGGCCGAGACTTAGTATAATTAAGCAAGTTAGCGCCCACGGCGTCGCTCGTGGTCCTGTTTACTTTTATACTTTGAGGGGTTAGTACAGCGGGTGGTAGGTGAAAGCCAATCACGAAATAAGATTAAGCAACTTTACGTATTTTTGCTCTCGCGTTTCTGCCATCGTTATGAATGAAACTGACAGTCCGAAAAAAAATACACATTCATGTTTTTCGGGTAGAAATGTATCGGAAAATTGTTTATCGTTTTCTTTCTGTGCTTGAAAAGTGGAGTTATGATATGACTTATAAAGTTGGGCGTCTTTAGAAGGCTGAAAGACCCAAAGGGCAATGGAGAGGGCTATGCTTGGAATTTCCCTACGTAATCGAATCAGAAATGAGGAAATCCGCAGGAGAACCAAGGTAACAGACATAGCTCGAAGAATTGACAAACTGAAATGGCAGTAGGCAGAGCATATTGCTCGCAGAACAGATGGCCGATGGGGCCTAAAGGCAGAACCTTTAGGCCTTTAAGAGTGGCGACCGCATAACGGAGGACGTAGCGTTTGAAGTCCCCCACTAGGTGGACCAATGACCTGGTGAAGCCCGCAGGAATCAGCTGGATGCAAGAAGCACAGAACCGGTCGAAGTGGCGGTGCTTGGTGGAGGCCTATGTTCAGCAGTGAACGTCTTTCGGCTGAAATGATGACCTATAAAGTTCAAAATTGACACGCAGGAAAAACCACGTCATGTAGGTACTGAAACGCGCCTTTGGAGAGCCTTATCCAGCTATTGACAGTAGTTTCAACAAAGAAGTACCTAAACTATATGGTTCCTTTAAAAATACCAGTAGATATACCAGTCCAATTTCCCTCCACAACCCGCAACGCAATTGGAGCACCCGCAAAACTACACTTTTTTAATTTCAAAGACTGTCTCTTAGGGCTGTGCAGAATTAAATCCGTACGCGCGTACGCCAAGTTCGTACACTCGGCTTAGGCTTACAGTGTGTATAATTAAATGTGATGACACCCCTAGGCGCCTAGCGAGCTAGTAGGCAGGATTTGTATTAACACCTTCGTGTTTTGGCAGAATAGAGGATTAGAGGCCATGTCGGAATGTATTCTGGTACGTTAATTGAGGTTTGAGATAGGTACTGAGATTTTGAGATTTCGTACTGTTTTTTTGTGAGGTTTCTGCTTGTACACGTAAAAGGATATTTCCAAAGCCTAGTGACAAAACCTCAGTTACATTCAACATTTTTAGGATATATCCTCAAACTATTGAATGTAGCGTAGATAATATTTTTTAGACTATTAATAACTTCCTTATCGCTTTTAACTTGTCCGTTAGAGTATTTAAAACAGGATGTCCGCTAGTCAAATCATTACTTTATTCCATTAATTAATTCATTATCGTGTGATGTATCGTATAAAAACAATATAGGCTTACAAAACGCGTATTTAATTCCTCACACTTCCATAAAATTGAAACAGGCACAGACTCGTCTGCCGCGCCGGTACTTTCCGAGAACCGCATGACTCAATGTTTACGTGACGTCACCTCTCATTCTAGCCTGATAACGTGAGTAACGATAACACTGACTCAGCTTTCGACGTTTCATCAGTAATTGTCGATATGTTCATTGTGTTTGGATAAAGATATTAGTTGCGTTTGCGTCAACTATTCTTATACGTATTAGGTATTTGTTCAAGGCATTCGTATCAAAAGACCAAAGTGCAATAAACAGATGGACAAAGTAGGTGACCATTTTGTACCGTGACTCTACTAATATTCCATTTGAAATAATATTAGAATGAATGAATGAAATACACCGATCTCAGCGTGGTTTAACCAGACTCGATAAATCGAATGAACCCCAAGATTTGCACTAGCCCATGAAGTCTCATGTTTCATAGGACTACAAAGGCCATTGCATATCAGGGAGTAGACCAGGTGGCGCGGTATTGGTAGGGAAGACGTGCCCTGAGGATAAGGAAGGATTTGCAAGCCGTACCGGATATGCATCCTAGAGTAGGCATTGTGAAATAAAATTAGACATGTAAATAAACCTTTACAGTCCGTTCAACCGATTTTGACTTGTATACCGTAGACAAAAGGATGTCATTAAAAGCAGAAAAGTCGTTACAATACCAACTGTTTACTGCAGCTGCCATTTGTCATGCCACCAACGCTACAGAAGTCAAAATTGGTTGAACGGACTGTAAAAAAAGGTTTATTTAAATGTTTCTAATCTTATTTCAAATGGAGTGGTGCCGGTTAATATACGAAAACCTTATGAATTACTTAGGGATTGTCAGAAGCCAGACAATTTGACAGCCATTGTAACGTTAGATAGAACATCGCGCTTAGGTTCTAGTATTCTAGTTATTAGGTTGCAGACGGCAGATGGCAGTCGTTCCGTGTTAATTATTTATATCCAAACGCATTTGGTTTGACCGGAAGGACCAGAATGTAGCTGTTACATCGTCAAGTCTGAGCTATATTCTGGTCCTTCCGCCATTCAGAATAGTCATAGGATTACAGATTTTGTTTTATTATAGCTGTGTAGAGCTTCATATACAGCTAATTCTGATACTTACTAATATAATAAATAATAATGTTTAGTCAATTATAGTTATTAAGATATATTTTTTTATCCTATTAACTGAGTTTTAAACGTGGCTTCTGATTGGTCGTTAAACTCCCTTATTAGTCTTGAGTTTCCTAATCACAATATTTTTATGGCCACAGAATTAGATAAGATAGAATCAGAATCAGAATCAGAACTTTATTTGCTATGAATGTAGGTACAGGTATAAGATGTTGTACATAAATTAATGAGATCGGCTACAGTCTACCTTACGGCGTGCAAATTATTACATAAATTAAAATATATTAATACAAAAAAAATAAAAATACAATGTCAACAAAACAAAACAGAAATTAAAGTGAAGTCAATTAATTATATTATAGTCAGGTTAATAAGTCTTACATGGTCAAATTTGCAATTAATTATAACAATCATAATCAGGATAAATTTTTATCGTTTAAAAAGTCTTTCACCGAGTAATAACATTTTGTCTAAAAGTAGTGCAGTTATCTTAGATTTAAAAATGTTTACAGAACAATCCTTAAAACTATTAGGTATCCATACTAATATTATAAATTCGAAAGTAACTCTGTCTGTCTGTCTGTCTGTCTGTCTGTCTGTCTGTCTGTCTGTCTGTATGTTACCTTTTCACGGCTAAACCACTGAACGGATTTCGATGAAATTTGGCAAGGAGATAGATGGCATCCTAGAGAAGGACATAGGGTACTTTTTGTCTCAAAAATAACCCCCAAGGGGGTGATATAAGGGATGAAAGTTTGTATGGGAAACTCAATATTTCTAAGTTGGGGATATGGAAATGCAAATTTATGCTTTTGGTAAGAAATAAAGAATTACGCTTTTCAGCGTTTTTGTAAAATCATCCCCCAAAGGGGTAAAATAGGGGTTGATTTTAAAATTCACATGTATTATTGATTATTTTTGTTGTCTCTTATTTTTAAGAGATTTAAGGTGTGGTTCCAGTGAGTCGGAACCGGATGCGGCACAGTTCACGGTGAGTCGGAACTGTCTGCGGTGATTGTGGCGATTGTGGTGATTGTGGTTCCAGTGAGTCGGAACCGAGTGCCGCACAGTTCACAGTGAGTTGGAACTGTCTGCAGTGATTGCGGCGATTGTGGTGATTGTGGTGATTGTGGTGATTGCGGTGATTGAGCTGATTGAGGTGATTTCGGTGATTGAGCTGATTGTGGTGATTGAGGTGATTGTGGTGATTTCGGTGTTTTCGGTGATTGCGGTGATTTCGGTGATATCGGTGATTATTTTTGTTGTCTCTTATTTTTAAGAGATTTAAGGTGTGGTTCCAGTGAGTCGGAACCGGGTGCGGCACAGTTCACGGTGACTCGGAACTGTCTGCGGTGATTGTGGCGATTGTGGTGATTGTAGTTCCAGTAAGTCGGAACCGGGTGCCGCACAGTTCACAGTGAGTTGGAACTGTCTGCGGTGATTGCGGCGATTTTGGTGATTGTGGTGATTGCGGTGATTGAGCTGATTGAGGTGATTGCGGTGATTGAGGTGATTTCGGTGATTGCGGTGATTTCGGTGTTTTCGGTGATTGAGGTGATTGCGATGATTTCGGTGATTATTTTTGTTGTCTCTTATTTTTAAGAGATTTAAGGTGTGGTTCCAGTGAGTCGGAACCGGGTGCGGCACAGTTCACGGTGAGTCGGAACTGTCTGCGGTGATTGTGGCGATTGTGGTGATTGTGCTACCAGTGAGTCGGAACCGGGTGCCGCACAGTTCACAGTGAGTTGGAACTGTCTGCGGTGATTGAGGTGATTGCGGTGATTGCGGTGATTGAGGTGATTGCGGTGATTGCGGTGATTGAGGTGATTTCGGTGATTCCCCAGTGAGTCGGGGTGATGAGTCTAAGGGTGTTGACCAGGAATGCGCGTTCGCTGCATGCTGGTGGTCAGGATACCCTCTGAGCCGTGGGTGCTGGCTGGCTGTGTAACTCGCCTCACGAAAGCTTGCGGGATTGATGATGATGACGTCACGCTGAAGTAGTTGCACGAAGGCTGCGTTGACGTTCAGTCTCAGGGTCACCAATTTAGTGGTATGAGGAACAGGGTGTAAAGTTCACTCATCCACCATAGAAAAGGGAGGATCCTCCGACAAGACGGGTGTTATGTCGGGCGGGCAACTGCCCATAAGTTGATTTCGTATAGTCTTATCTATGTCGTTCGCGTGGTAAATTCTAACTGCGCGATGCAGGATTTGTGTGACATCATGTCTTTCATGCGTAGTTCGTATGTGGCGGTGTAACCGCTACAAACATTACCTCCTTACTAATAAACGTTGTATAGCGTCTGTATAGTTAAACATATAGTATAGTTACAAAGCTTTGTCTTCTTCTTTCGAATGTCAAATTACTGACGACTGAAAGAGATCATTTTTTCATTTTGAGGTACGCAACCCTAAAATGTGCCTGTTACTTTTTCATGCCGTAAGGGCTGAACGGATTTAGTTGAAAGGCGTATGGTCTTTTAACTAAATCCGTATAGGCCATGATCTGGGTTAGGTTATAGGATAATCTGAATCCCGGTAGTACGGTCCTGTGGGATATTTTCCGACCTTTACGCGGGCGAAGCCGCGGGTAAAAGCTAGTTTTATTATAAATGACCGGTCCCATTGTCATAATACTTTTCCTTAACAGTGCTGTTTTGTAATTACCCGAATGTAGCAAGTTCTTGTGGTAGCTATCATCAGGCGGACTTAGAAGAAGCTCTACCACCAACCAAACCGAGCAGAAATTTTGCCACCACTGGGAATCGAATCCAACCTCTGGGTCTGAGACAGGTGCTCTAACTACTAGACCACAGAAAAGGTTTTAAGATAATATTATTAACAGCACGCGGCGTGTATGACTAGATCAGACGAGATGTATGAACGTAAACGAAGCAAAAAGAGTATGTGAAGCTCCTTGATCGGGTTCTATATTTCCAGCTTATCCCCATGGAAAGAAGAAGGCGTGAGTATATGTATGAACTAGCTTTTACCCGCGGCTTCGCCCGCGTAAAGGTCGGAAAATATCCCACAGGACCGTACTACCGGGATTCAGATTATCCTATAACCTAACCCAGATCATGGCCTATACGGATTTAGTTAAAAGACCATACGCCTTTCAACTAAATCCGTTCAGCCCTTACGGCATGAAAAAGTAACAGGCACATTTTAGGGTTGCGTACCTCAAAATGAAAAAATGATCTCTTTCAGTCGTCAGTAATTTGACATTCGAAAGAAGAAGACAAAGCTTTGTAACTATACTATATGTTTAACTATACAGACGCTATACAACGTTTATTAGTAAGGAGGTAATGTTTGTAGCGGTTACACCGCCACATACGAACTACGCATGAAAGACATGATGTCACACAAATCCTGCATCGCGCAGTTAGAATTTACCACGCGAACGACATAGATAAGACTATACGAAATCAACTTATGGGCAGTTGCCCGCCCGACATAACACCCGTCTTGTCGGAGGATCCTCCCTTTTCTATGGTGGATGAGTGAACTTTACACCCTGTTCCTCATACCACTAAATTGGTGACCCTGAGACTGAACGTCAACGCAGCCTTCGTGCAACTACTTCAGCGTGACGTCATCATCATCAATCCCGCAAGCTTTCGTGAGGCGAGTTACACAGCCAGCCAGCACCCACGGCTCAGAGGGTATCCTGACCACCAGCATGCAGCGAACGCGCATTCCTGGTCAACACCCTTAGACTCATCACCCCGACTCACTGGGGAATCACCGAAATCACCTCAATCACCGCAATCACCGCAATCACCTCAATCACCGCAATCACCGCAATCACCTCAATCACCGCAGACAGTTCCAACTCACTGTGAACTGTGCGGCACCCGGTTCCGACTCACTGGTAGCACAATCACCACAATCGCCACAATCACCGCAGACAGTTCCGACTCACCGTGAACTGTGCCGCACCCGGTTCCGACTCACTGGAACCACACCTTAAATCTCTTAAAAATAAGAGACAACAAAAATAATCACCGAAATCATCGCAATCACCTCAATCACCGAAAACACCGAAATCACCGCAATCACCGAAATCACCTCAATCACCGCAATCACCTCAATCAGCTCAATCACCGCAATCACCACAATCACCAAAATCGCCGCAATCACCGCAGACAGTTCCAACTCACTGTGAACTGTGCGGCACCCGGTTCCGACTTACTGGAACTACAATCACCACAATCGCCACAATCACCGCAGACAGTTCCGAGTCACCGTGAACTGTGCCGCACCCGGTTCCGACTCACTGGAACCACACCTTAAATCTCTTAAAAATAAGAGACAACAAAAATAATCACCGATATCACCGAAATCACCGCAATCACCGAAAACACCGAAATCACCACAATCACCTCAATCACCACAATCAGCTCAATCACCGAAATCACCTCAATCAGCTCAATCACCGCAATCACCACAATCACCACAATCACCACAATCGCCGCAATCACTGCAGACAGTTCCAACTCACTGTGAACTGTGCGGCACTCGGTTCCGACTCACTGGAACCACAATCACCACAATCGCCACAATCACCGCAGACAGTTCCGACTCACCGTGAACTGTGCCGCATCCGGTTCCGACTCACTGGAACCACACCTTAAATCTCTTAAAAATAAGAGACAACAAAAATAATCAATAATACATGTGAATTTTAAAATCAACCCCTATTTTACCCCTTTGGGGGATGATTTTACAAAAACGCTGAAAAGCGTAATTCTTTATTTCTTACCAAAAGCATAAATTTGCATTTCCATATCCCCAACTTAGAAATATTGAGTTTCCCATACAAACTTTCATCCCTTATATCACCCCCTTGGGGGTTATTTTTGAGACAAAAAGTACCCTATGTCCTTCTCTAGGATGCCATCTATCTCCTTGCCAAATTTCATCGAAATCCGTTCAGTGGTTTAGCCGTGAAAAGGTAACATACAGACAGACAGACAGACAGACAGACAGACAGACAGACAGACAGAGTTACTTTCGAATTTATAATATTAGTATGGATGTATATGCAAGTGCGCTTGTTTTGATGAATATTTTGTGAGTGTTTCTTGCAGACCTTTATAAGAGTTTGATATAAGTGTGCTTTTAGCTCAAAATATCTAATATCATGCATTTATAAGACATTAGCTTCTACTCGTGACTTCGTCCGCCAGCCTATAACCTTCCTCAGGAATCGGGTAATCCAATGCAAAAAATATTTTTCAAATCCGACTGGAAGTTTCGGAGATTACCCCCTTCAATCAAACTTACAAACAAACACGCAAACAAACAATAATATAAGTTTAGATTTTTGTAATAAAAATTTTTGCTAGGTCAGTTTATACTTTAGTAAACTCTTCTGATTCTTAGTCCAACAGTACAATAACAAATGTTATTAAATCTCACTTCACACTGAACGTTCCCAAACCACACCATGGTGTGAATTGTCACATCCTGCCATTCTCAGAGCGTATAATAAATTATTAAGTACGCGTTAGTGAACTCGATATAATCAATACTGTATTAAGTTTTAAACTCCACTCAAACCTGCACACGTGCGGGGTCTAAAAATGGGGTGCTTTAGTAATCACCAGAATCACAAGCAATCGGTGATCGAATATCATGCTTTAGTACATGGATGGATTATTTCTGTCCACTTGATTAACCATAATCTCTTGTTTAGAAAGTAGGGGCAAGTTCATCCCTAAAGACTTTACGACGATTGCTTATTAGACACGGATATTTGTAATAGTTGCAGGAATAAAGAAAAACAATGATTCATTTGTAGGTAGTTAACTCGCACTACCACAAAGAAGAACAATAACATTAAATATAACATTAAAAAAATTAAAACCGACTTCCAAAAAAAACCACTACAAAGTGAAAAATAACTTTAATTTCGGAAGTCGGTGTCTTTGTTTTTTAATTTTCGTTTTTTGCCACCGACTTCCGAAATTAAAGTTATTTTTCACTTTGTAGTGGTTTTTTTTGGAAGTCGGTTTTATTTTTTTTTGTAAAAAGTTTATTATTTTTCACTTTTTAGTTGTGGTACCTACCCCACACAATATCCAATACCACTAACTGCAATAAATAACAGTGACACGAAGTTATCATAATATCGTCCATATAAACTAAGTGGGAAAAATATGTATTATTCAAGCTAACTCAAAAACTATCTAAGCAAAGTCAATAAAATTTATATGGGACCACCTCGGGAGCTTACCCTTTCAAACAAAAAAATAATTTTCTAAATCGGTCCACAATTGGCGGAGATATCGGCGAACATACATAAAAAAAAAAGAAAAAAAAAAACATACATAAAGTCGAACATAGAACCTCCTCCTTTTTGGAAGTCGGTTAAAAACAAAAGGAAAAGATAAAAAAAAACGTAAGGTTCGTGCAAACTGGACTTGTTTAGCACACTCAACATGCACACGCTTGAATACTTCCCATCCTTTTCTTACGGCTGAAGATCACGACCATCGCACAATTTGTCTTTGCTATGCGGTCTTCCGTGCCGAAGGTCGTTAGATGCATACTTCTCCATACCGTCGTAATTGCATCTTCCTGCATCTCCCTTATACCATCGTGCCGGAACGCCTTATACGTAGACACAAATGTCTATATCACGTTATACAAGGTGGAAATGACAATAAGAAAGTAAACTTAAAACTACATATTGACGGCCGTCGTCTGCATAAAAACATTCAACCTAATATAGTATAAGAAGCCAGCACCCTAATTACGTAATGCACGATCAATCACAATCTGAATCATTTTGAAAGAGATTGTTAATCCATTGCTTCATAAGTTAGAAAAAAAAATTTGCTCAACAACGTAAATAACGCAATGAATGTTATTGAACTGTCAACATGAAACAGATTAGGTAGTCTTAATCGTTTACCGAAAATGTTTACGTAAAAAACGGAACCCTTATAGAATATTTATAAAATTTTTTTGGGTGGGAAGTCTTCAAATAATCGACAGTCCGACACGCACTTTTTAATTTCGATGATATCGTATGCCGTATATTAGAAAGTTCTAAAATACTACTATGTATTTAATGCATTAGTATTGCCAGTGTTTCGATAGGTACGTAATACCGATCATACCTGAAGCCTGAAGAACCCCCATTCACTCACCAGAACAACGAGTATTCCAGAGATAATCAATAGAATAAAGCTGTAAACTGCTCTAAATTCAAGAGCACATGTGGTTCAAAGGGGTGCAGTTCAAATAGGAGCTGCGATTAAGCACCCCGGCGGCGCCTTTGATTCTACTACGACGATGTAATCGGGGTAACGTTCTCACGGTAACACGCGATGTGACGCCGAGGTCTCTGTGGCAGCGATTTGGTATGAGAGATTGAAAGATTGGCAGAGGGTGTGTAGATTTTTGAGATCTTCAAAGGTAGCTGTTAGAACTTCGAAGACAAGAATAAATATTTGAAATAAATAATTAGTTTCCTCAATAAATGAAAATGTAGAGGAATAACCATTTTCGTGAACTCGTGATAGCGATTTGATATGAAAGATGGAAGATTGATAGAGGGTGTGATCTCCAAAGATTGATGTTACAGCTTCAAATGGAATAATAAAGGTCTATAAAAAAAATTTCGGCACTTTAACATTTAGAATACTATACAGTTTGGTTTATTTCCGTAATTTTTACAATGAACGTACAGCCAAGCGTACATCAGTGGTAATACCTGCACTACGGAAATCCCTTTCTGCTACGACATAAAGACGAATGTCAAAATGTTACCACTGGTGTGCGGTTAACTGTACTAAATCAGTCAATAAACTCAACTTATCACACTGCTAATTATAGACGTCTCCCAAGTTGCGCCGACGCGCGACGCCGCCGCAAGGACAGCACTCAATCTGTCATTCACTGTGGCAGTTTTGTGTAACTTAATTATAATCTAATCTTATTAATTATTATATTATATTCTTATTTATTATTGAACATAACTGGCGAAATGTGCAGAGATGTACCTGCTACAGGTACACCTCTGCCCAACCCTTCGGGGAAACAAGGCGTGATGTAATTTTTATGTTTATGTTAATTATTGATTACAAACAGACAGAACTTGAATTCCAATAACTACAGCAATATTATTAAACTTTGGTTTTTAAAATTGGTTGCAAATACGTTTTACCCCTCCACTCGCTCTCAGTGGAACCAAAGCTCACTGCGGCTCTGAAGATTTAAAAGAAGGGTAGGTTTTTTTATAATATTTAATTTTATAGTAAAAGGCCATTTTGGTTCGACGTGTTGTTTGTTATTAAACATGACTATGAGAAATAGGGTTATTGAGATAACATTCCTGCCTATTTTATGTGCGGTTTAATAAATACATTATATTTTGTGGTTGACCTTTGTTTATATACATAAAGTGAAGGTATATATTAGGTAGTTATAAGAGTTCATTGACTGCTAAGTCTTTGTTAAGTGTGTTTATTCTTAGGTAGTAGAAAGCTTTATAAAAATATAATCGCAAATATTAAAGATATAGAGGCTAGGTGTTATCCTTGACGTAGGTTGTAGGTTCGAACCCACACAGGTGCTTTATTTGCTGCACTGCTCTCAAAACGGTGAAGGAAAACATCTTGAGGAGACCGGCCGGCATTTCCCAGAACCAAAAATTCGAAGACGTGCAAGACGTGACATGTACCAACCCGCACTGGACCCACGTGGTGGATTACGGGCTACGGCCCACTCTCTCTCATCGAGAGGAGGCCTGTATCCCAGCAGTGGGAACATTATAGTTCCAGTTGAAAACCAGCGTCAGGCATTCGTTGTCTGGTATTTTTGGTGAACTGTTCCTATTTGGCGCAGCTGGGAGGCACACATTCCTGCGAAATCTTACAACGCACTTTACACTTTTTATTTGTTTTTTTTTTATATCTTTTACTTGTACTTAGAACAATATGTTTTGTTGTGTGCCTTTGTCTGTGTCTGTGCTAAATATATTTAATTTCTTTCTTTCTTTCTTTCTTTCTTTCTTTATAGGCGGATTATGTATGTGTATGATGATCGCACGTACGATAAAATAGAATACTCTTTATTGTGTACACATTTGGATTACAGATATAAATGTAGAAATTTTACATACATACACACACACACACATCATACATTACATTTACATTTACTCGTATCATACATTTTTTAGACACGATAGGTGCTATTTTTTTTTCTAATATGATATATTTATGTTATGAATGATATTCCGGAAATATTTATATGTAGGTAACTAAGTGTATAAGGACAACAATTATTACAAAATTAGCCAAAACCACAATGAAATAATTGTAATTTAATTTCGTTGCCCACAGTATTTCATCCACATTTTTCCCCATATCTTTATGGCCCGACAAGAATTTTTACCCATCGTTTTGCTCATAAATTGTCCTTGTATATGGCGAGTAATTCTTTGTTCCTGTCCGTCCCCTCGCTAATACTTTCATTGTTTGTAGGAAACTGAATTATTTTTATATTGTGTTCATGTTTTTTTTTTTTGTTATATTCATTCGTTCTTTCAACAGATTTTTATTTAATTGTCTTTGTTGTGTTTTTTATGGGTCTTTTTGGGTGATAGTTTATCTTGTGTGGTATACCGAGTATTTTTTTTTTCTATTTCTGTGGGATTTTTATTTTTGATGTCACCTAACTGTTTGATGATTGAACCAGTCTCGTGCGTGCTGAGTTTTTAATACATTTCGATTGGTTTGACATTTAGTTCCATAATGTTGGTTCTCACGGAGTTCTTAGTATTCCTAGCACAATCATGATTAACTTGTAAGTTAAATTACTTCTGTTGCTCAGTTATACACGTTATCTCCCATCTCCTCAAAAACATCATTTATGCATTGTACTTGATCATTATAAGAGTCGAAGAAATTAATTTTAAAATTGCTTATTAGTTATCTAATGAGAGATCCATGTTTCATACCAGACGCTAACAAATCGATGTACCGAGAACAATTTAGATAAGAAATAGCGATTGTCAGACTATCTCATACAGAGTTTACACATTAATATTCCTGGCAACATCAAAGGCTAACGCTTCGAATGTTATACAAAAAAGTGAGTGATTACCAACTATTAAGTATCATTGTACTGTCACGCCGCGAATTAATCTCATCAATACGTTATTCACAAATCAAAAGATTTGTAAGAATACCTTTTATTGGAACAAGGAAGGAAGTTTCGCCATCTCGCTCTAACATCACGGGGGCCGCCTTTGCGTGAAGTCCATTCATTTAAAAACATAGCGTGAAATGAAACGCGCACAGCAACTAGCGACATCTATTAGCCCTTGCTTGAAGTACGTACGGTCAACCGCTTGTCATATTCAATAGGTACTTGAACTAGGAAAACCACCCTTATGGTTAAGGTATAAAGTCGCTATCAATGTCAAATTGCTACCATAGAGATGCGGTTGACTGTACGTTCCTTTCGTTCCCTCAATAAGGAGTCGGCGGCGCATAACTTTACTCACGCGCATCTGGCAGATCTTTGATACGTTGCTCTTCAAATATCAACTTTATCACCTAGGCATTAGAAGTGAGTGTTAATTAAATGAATCTGAAAAAGATTCCGGCTTTATTTATGTCCGTCGTGACTGCACTGCTTATAACTTCAGCAGTATCTTCAACTACATAAAATTTCTTTCCGTTTGCATATTTGATTGTATCAAGCAAATTATTGATCTGATGTTTCTGCGCATTACTTTAATACTCGTTTGCGTTAGTATTTACTATCTGTAGAAATCTTTAGAGGATTATTTTGCTGTACTTCGTAAAAACGGGCGAAATGTGGGTGTACTAAAGGTTAAAATATTTTCTACAAACGTCATCGAGATTATTTTGATACACCTGAATAAATAGCTTTCCATTTATCTCAACACTCTTATCATCAGTATTATTTCTTGTTTCTAAGGACCAAAATTAAACATGCAGGCGACGTCGGGTAATCCTCTAATATTAGTACACTATGATATCTCCGTTTTGGATTTGTTGTGTTGAAATGAGATACACGATCACCACATTCATTCCAACGCCAACTTAAATTCATCCAACGTAAGGTTGTTTTTTGAACGACAGCCTCAAAAGTCGTGGGTATACCCTCGGGGTGAAGGTATTGCTGGACGAGCATTGTGCAACGCCACAGGAGAGCAAATACGCCGTTATTCTGACCGATTTCGTTGGAATACTGTTTCTAAATCGTGCGACTGTTATTGGTCTGTGCTCTGTCGAAAGTTCGTCTTCGTAAGAATACCAAGTTTTTGTTCCTTGCAGTTAAAATCGTGTGCTACTGGTACACTTTGCTGGCCATTTCTTTTGTCGTCTTCTTCGTAGTAAATGACAATAGTGATAATTTTTGTATTGTGTTTTTAAATAACGAGATGATATGCTTTATGGATACCTTACTAAGAAGTGAAATAGTTTCTTGCCGTCTCCATATTCCACCTGCCTGCATTCTTTATCAAGGATCAATTTTACACGAATATTGACTTCAGTAACAGACAATGGATAATTACAGATTCATTCTGGTCAGCCCTATCATTACGAAGTATCCGCTTGCTCCAAAGGCTTCTTTTTCAACCATTTTAAACAGACACATGAACCCTCATATGGCGCACATAATATAGGCATAGAAGAAGTAGAATAATGGAACATAAGAGGTCAAGTTATCCTGGACGGTCCAAATGTTATAGTTAACGGTTTTGGAATTCTCTTGGCGATCGCGAAGCCTACGGGTCAGGATTGCATAAGCCCTACGTTGACCTTTCGTAAGATAAACATGAAAAGGTCAGTATAATGTCTGTTATAGCAAAACCCCATTCTGTTGTTGCAATTTGTTTGTAAGTTATGTCTTCTGATATCACTTGTGTAACGTGGCTAAAGTTTGGATCTGGTTTAGGGTGGGTAGGGTATTCAAATATCTCAATCAAATCACATTTAGTACTACCCAGTTTATTCCAGTTTTATTTAATCAAAGAAAAAGGTTAAAGAAGACCGAATTAAACTTACTGGGTGATAAAAATCAAATCAATTACAACTTTCATCAGGCATCCTTTCTGCAAAAATTAAAGTGGTCGAATGAATAAAGTTTTGACAAAGAGATCTGGGAAAAAAGTTGAAGAAGTCAAATGAAATAAGTTTGGGGACCATTGGTCTGTTAGCTAACAGTTTCGTGATTGAAATTTCAGATTTGATGCTGAGAAATTAAATTAATTGAAATTATTCGAGCTTCTAGGTTTCTAAGGACTGGCTCAGTAAGATTGGCATCTACAACTGTTTTGCATGTCTACATTGCAAATGGAAACGTGTAAACTAGGATAGTGGTCTTTATTGAAGTACCTTACTAACTATTAGTATCATGTAGGAGCAATGAACTTAAAGATGTCGTCAGGGGTCCTACTAGTTTTAATTCCATTCCGCTTTCCGTAGCCATCTTGATTTGCGAGTGCCTTGCCACATGAAACATTCAGGGATTGCATAGGAATGTCTGCACTCACGTCATATTCCGTCTAGACTCTCATGCATATAATATTCAATTTCTTTTTTAATTGGCAGACATTGTAAGCAAATCCTATGACAAATATGTTCCACAAATTACCGTATGTATCGCGAAATTCAATGTATGAAGCGTAGGAAATGATGAACGCTTATGAATAATTGAACGAACATTGTCTGCGACACAGAGACTTGTAAATATTTGTGGTTTTCCTCCTGTCCCGGTTTCAGGAGTACATTCAACTTTGTACTGCAGATAAATTCAGACTGTATAAATAGGTATGTCATAAATACGAGACTTTACTTTATCAATAAGTATATATGTTCCACTATCTCCCAATGTCTGACCAAGTTGTTGTTTCTGAGTTGTTGAGATATGCTAATGCACCCTGTAGCGGTGGATGTTCTATATCTACTTCTAAAACTGTTACTGCTAGCCTGCCTCATCTTACTGGTGGACGGAGGCCTCTCTCCATGACTTCCACCTCTTTCGATCCAGAGCTTATGTGGTCTACCAGTCGTTTGTTTTGTCAATAATTAGGAATATATCACGTAGCACATAGCCATAGAAGAACATTTATAATGTTCAATTTGAAACCATGTGTACTTATTACCAAAATATTTTGTTTGCATTGACTTCGGTTCAAGGAATAGGGTCCAGGTAGTTAAAGCTATGAAGGAAGGAAAGGGACGAAGTCGTAAAAAGGTTGTTAAAAAAATGTTTAACGTTTATTTTGTCTATGTTTAGGAAGTTGTCCATAACAAAATGATTTTCGAAGGTGCGTAGGAGCTCAAATGTCCGAAAGACTGATGCAGCTCGATAACAATTAAAATTTTATTGTGTCTCATTAGTGACAGTCAAGCGGAATAACGTACTTGTAATAAGAAATTGATACTTCAAACCTTCAAAAGGACTAGTAATTTCAGATGCAAATGAAATCCTACGTATTGCTGAAGTTGTCGATTCGTCCACACGATCAAAATTCGTACGAATCGCCTCAAGAAAAATTCATATTTATTAAAATGGTCGATTCGTCCAAATCGTACGAGTTTATTCGGGCGAGTCACCAATAAGCCATTCGGATTGGCAAAAGAATAATTGGATGGCTTGATTTCAAATCCTTCGTTACTCGTGATTGGACCTATAAAAGTTTGTTCATTTGAAACCAAACTATGGAATGCCTAGTTTTTAGGCAAACTGTGATTGGGTATCTGGAAATTTTACTGTATAGGTTCGTATTGCGCGTTACCCACTGTTGTTTGCATCAGTCTGATTCGTGTTCATTATAACTTCTTAATCCAAGTTAACTCCCTCAATGTTTCTGGACCACCTCCAAACTGTAACAAACCAATAATCCACTTAAATCAAAAACACCTTCTTTTCTTTTTCGTGTGGCTGTCAGTTTTTATGCCGCCCATGGACCTCTGACTTAGCCTTACATGCCGTCGAGAAATATCTCTCTGGTATGGTCGGTCTTCCTCACGATGTTTTCCTTCACTATTTTTGAAGCAAGTGAGAAGATTGCGATCAGTTTGAAAAATCGAAATCTTTTTTGTTACGGTAGGTTACAGTTCGCGTCAAATAACTTTGCCGCTCTGAAGTAGGCTACACATGACTGTGCAGTAGTCAATCTGCCTTATAAAACAGTAGTGCGCATGCCAGCGCGCATGCGCAACCTAACTTCAGAGCGGCAAAGTTATTTGACGCGAACTGTATATTATTATTTCTTCTTTTTTTTAGATTCTTTCAGGCAGTGTATTTCTATTTAAAAAAAAAAAACGTGAACACTTTTTCTTGATAAAAAAAAATAAAAAAAAAAATATTTTTTTGCTAGTGATCACAAACTTTTTTTGATGAGTGTACAATATGCACATGAATCATGAAAAGCCAGAGGTGTAGGTATGGCTTGGGTTCGAACTCGAGAATAGTAACTTGGCAGTCTGACGGTCACACCAGTCGGCTATCACTGCTGTATCACACCACTAGGCTATCAATAACACCAAACTTGTTACATTAACAACCAAAAATATACTCTGGCGTCAATACATCAATGTGGGTGTATTAGTTCTTACTCCTTTTTACTAATGACCCTTGTCACGTCAAGGCCCTTTTTACGAGTAAGGGTAGAAGTAAGGGCTACAACACAATAGATATTTGGTCGAACGGGAGTTCTGTTGACGATTAAAAGTAATAAGGAAATGATGTTAATAAGGATATGATCGATTGGACCCTTTAATAAAATGATAAGCGATGGGAGAGCGAAGACCTAGATGGGTATCGGATATTCAATTATTGGCCATTACGGCTGTTATAATGAGGCGTTACATTAGTTAGAGCCTATTATCTGATTATGCTCATTTGTATACCTCCTGGTCTACGATACCTTATATAACCTATACCATTTTCAGGTTGTCTTAATGCAGTGGGCCAGTGGTAAAACAACCTGAAAATGGTGTAGGTAAAATGGTGAGGTCTTCTTAAAATATTTTTCATGATTCTAACGTTCAGAATTTAAACAGTTCTTTCACCTTCTTCATAGCAACGTGAGATTATAGACCTAAATGGTACTGTCTTCAATGAATCGTGGTGTAAGAATCATTGATGTATTAAAAATAGTTTATACATCAATGGTAAGAATAGTGAGATTGTAACTGGCTCGACATGTTTTGCAGTACAAAATCCCCTGATTAAAATCAATTGTACCTTCACGCCCGAACATTTCACATTTGCACTACACACTCGGAATCATGATAAACTGTCAATTCGACCAAAAAATCGTCTAGCTAAACCCTTAGGGTAATATTTGTAGAATCCACGACAGAATAACTTATGGCCGACTTAGCTCCGGAATGAATTCCTTTTCAAATATTACTCTGGAAATGTGGTGTTGGACAAATAAAACCTTTCGGTGTCCCGGATTGAAGATTAATGGTGTTGGACGAGATTAATTTGGGTGTTATCTACGTTGGGGTCAGGTCGAGAAGTGATGCTAGTGTTCGATTTGATTGATCGCCGTGTACAATAATTAGGTTCAGCTAATTCATTACGTTTGGCTAGCTTACGGAGTATGAAAAATATGATGATGGTTATTTCGTTTGTTTGATTGATTTCTTTCACCTGATACGGTATCATCATTAGCCTAGTATTTCTAACTATTATTATAGAAGCGTTGGACATTGGACCAACCAGAGGACAAGTGTGGATCGCTTTCAAAGCGTTTCGTATATCAACAACGACTTTCAACAGCACGCTTAGAATGACCACAATAGAAATGGGTATTGTCGAAAATATTATAGAAATGTTTGTCGTGCTTTAGTTTGTCGAGTAAAAATTGTGTCGCGCTATCGTTCGTCAATCAAAAGTTTCGTCGTCCCATCGATGGTCGTGAAAACAATCGGTCGCAATAACGTTCGTCGATCAAAAATTTCGTCGTGCCATCGTTCGTCGTGAAAACATTCTGTCGCGCTAGCGTTCGTCGAGCTGATGTGCTGTCGCACCGCTGATGGTCGACCTATCGTACTGTCGCTCCAGCATTTGTCGCGTATTTGTTTGTCGCAACTTTGATACGGAGTCGAAAAGCTTATGTCAATCTTGTTGAAATAGACTATACATTTTTGACTTTTCCATCATCGTTATCGAATGTCACTTTGTAGAAGACAGGTGCGTCTAGGCTAGAATTCTAAATATTTCATCCAGATTGATAGCCTAGCTAGACGATATGCAACTTAGGGAAAAATGGAAAGTAAGATAAATCATCGGAATTCTCCTTAATTTTTGAAGTGAAAACTTCTTTATGCGCGATGAGCGATTTTTGGTAGGGGATAAACTCATGGATTCGCGTAGTGCTGGGCTATTGAAGATAGATGGCGCTAACACCAGTTTTATTTTAAGTACTTTTGCTTATTAAAAAAAAAAATTACGCCAGTGGGAATTTCACAAATCATCTGCCAAACTGCAGGACAGTTTATCGGCAGCTATTTAGACTTATATTTGTAAGATGTATGACCAGCTATCTAATTACGCAACACATTTTCGTAAACGATTCCGGCTAATCTGTTTCATTTTGACAGTTCAACATCATTCATTGCGTTATTTACGTTGTTGAGCAGATTTTTTTTCGAACTTATGTAGCAATGGATTAGCAATCGGTTTCAAAACGATTCAAATTCTGATTGATCTTGTATTACGTAATTAGGGTACATATGTGTGAACGTAAACGAGGCAAAATTAGTATGTAAGGTAAGGATAGTAGGCCGTAGCAGCACGCGTAGCATGACCACCATAGAAACGGGTTTTGTCTACGGAAGAATAGACAAAATGACAGATTGTGATTGTTTATCTGTTATTTTGTCTATTCTTCCGTCGACAAAACTTGTTTCTACGTTGGTCATGCTACGCGTGCTGGTGGCGTTCTGTATTTCTGCCTACCAATAAGGGGAGAAGCGGCGTGTCTTTATGCATTTATGTATATTTGTAAAATAACTAGACTAAATAAACAGTTCTTCCGAATGACTTAAGTTATCTATTGTCTTATCTAATTTAACAATGGGTTAGCGCATCGTTTGGAACATTGTTATTGTAAGTAAATAAATGATTTGATTTGTGGTTTTATCACTGTCAATGGTTTCTTATTGTTTAAAGAATGAGATTAAAAGTGGGACTATAGGTACCGATTGTCTTTGTTAAAATTTTCTAGAAACGTTTTATTTATTAATGCGTCATGCGTCATGGTTCAGTCAGGCATGTCATCTGCATTGTTAGATTTTGTGGACCTAGTGGGTCCTTCTTTTGTTTTATTTTTTTATCTTGTATAATCTCTGAAAGCCAACTCCCACGGTGCGCCATATCGCGGACGCGCACCAGCCCGAACGAGGACGCACCGCCACGCACGCGTACAACGCGCGTCTGCGCTACCACGCACGCTAGGTTTCCCACGGTGCGTCGTGCGCGTGCGTCCGCGATATGGCGCACCGTCGGAGGGCGGCTTGAGAGGAGCTCGTGGCTAAGTAATAACTCTCAACTCGATCCATCAGGTTAAGCTAAGCTTGCCGGGGTTGGACTGTCGATGGGTGACCATCTTAACATACCGAGACTCCTCCATGCCTCGGAAAGCACGCAACAGCTGTCATTCATGGAGCTTTGACAGTCGTTTTGGTTCGTCAGAAGCCAGAAAGTCTGATAACTAGCATTACCAAGGGGTATCGTATTAATACCCAGTTACTAGGTTGTGGAGGTTAGATAGGCAGTCGCTCCATGTAAAATACGGTATTCATCTGCAACCGGTTAGACTGGAAGCCGACCCTAACATAGTTGCCAAAAGGCTAGACAGATTGATTGATCTTGTAATGTAGGCCGTTTGTCCTCCGCACCGTGTACAGGACGTCAACGAGAACAAGATGACGACGCCGAACCGCCGAAGTACCGACAGTTCATTCACTATGGCCGTGTAATTTCGTTTCACGTTGACGTCCCGTTCACGGTGCGGTGGACCAACAGTGTCACTCACAGAATCAACGTAGGAAACCCTGGAAATTGAGCACTTGTCAAACTTGACTTTAGCTTTACATAGCTCCTTCAATATAAGTAGCCCGCGAAATTCAAAATTTCTTAGCGAAACGTAAGAAAAATGATGAGCTCGTCAAGTAATGGTTGTATGTTGATCTAAATATGATTCGCGGTCGTATCAAATGTTTATTTATAGAATTATAATCATAAAAGTCATCAATACAACTCTCTAAGTTCATGTAACTGTATTGAATGACTAATTCATGAAATCATGACATTTGACTCCTTTGCTAACTTAAGAAGTTGTATTGCTAATTCTAATTATTATAATGCCATATTTGTTACTTTCGCGAATCATATTATAGTCAACATACAACCTGACAATTGCAAAAAACGTACCTAGGAAAATTTGAATTTCGCTGGCTACCTTGGCGCATCCCCCTTAAATACATTCGCTGAAATTGGCACTTTTTCTTTACGGTTTTGCGCTGGTTTTTTTCGATTGTTGTATCGTGTTGCTATTGAAGCAATAGTGAAAACGCTTTCACTGTTACTCTGTTAGCTTAGCTGTCGTTCCTGGTCCCAATCGATGTATAGTTTTTGCACGTTTTCACTTTTTCTCGGCTTGAGAATTAGATTCATTTACCGTTAATCCACTTGTTAAAGCAGCATTGTCTTTCTGTTAGGAGTGGCGTTTTTCCGGCTTTGTTTTGTTATAAAATAGATTTGTAGATTCACAACACAGTCGGTAGTCACTATCGTTATCGGGAACATTTTTTTAAACAATATCAAGTTTCCTTCTGAAAACTGAAAACTTTCGCCAGTTTGTACATGTACACACATTTTTGTGAAAAATTGTGCGTATGTATCTGTAGTGGTTGAAGGTATGTGTGATAGATAGGTAGCGAAGTAATAAGTCACAAGTACACAAGAAGAAGAATGAAAGTTTATTAGATACTGAAACCTGTGTCTATACACAGGTTTCAGTTCACACACAAGAGTTCCACTTAGATAAGAAGGAGTGGTAGAATGGTAGATAGCAGAGAACAGCACGAGTAAACAGTTTAACATAAATAGTTTTACTTTATATGTTGATTGTTAATAAGTGAATATAAATTATAATTAATTATATATCTACCATAAATTCAGTAGAATAACAGAACTTTTTATTATTCTACCGAATTTTAATAACAGAGCTACATTTTGACCAGTCTTACCAAGGTGTATCGTGTTACCCGGTATCTGGGCTGTGGAGCTCTATAAAAGGCTAGGCAGATTGAACAGAACTACGTTTTGGGTCACCTAAGCGAGCCAACCTAATATATTTGACCTATTTTCTTTGTTACCTAATTTCCAAGACTAAAAGCACAACAGTTACGCTTGGCACTAGAAATATACCTCAGCCCTTGGTTATGGTAAGTACCGTACGACGTAATAGTCCGTGACAGATGTCTGCTGTCATGACCTATGAGTTTACTTGAACACGTCTGCAATGAGCAGACAATATGGAGACACGTGATGTGTATTTATCACGGTAAAAGACATTTTGAACAAACATGTGGTAGATATTGGTTACCTAGTTGTTTTTTCATTATTTTGAAGGTTGTAGGTTAGGAAGTAGAATGGAAGTAGAAGAACTGTTCATAGTTATCCTGCTTTGCTTACATCGCATAAATAGTCAGTGCATGTCGGGTTGTTTCATTATAAGACGACCATATTATGTGCAGTTTAATATTTGTCCGTAAATATAGAAAAAGGAAGTCATTAGGCATATAAATCTAGAAATGATATAAAAGAATCTGCTTTGTTTCTTTTCTGTCTTTTTTTATGAAGTGCCTAGATTTCTGTGCTGTTAGATGTCCTGAGGATCAATCAATCTGCCTAGCCTTTTCCCAGCTATGTTGGGTTCGACTTGCAGTCTAATCGGATGCAGCTGAATATCAGTATTTTACATGGAGCGACTGCCTATCAAACCTCCACAACCCAGTAACTGGGTAATACGATACCCCTTGGTAAGACTGGTTGTCAGACTTTCGGCTACTGACGACCCGTAACCACTGTCTAAGAACGACAGCCGGAACCAACGGCTTAACGTGCTTTCCGAGGCACTGTCGGACGTCCTGAGGATGTCTTATTGAAATCTCCATTCCACTTACGTATAAAGCATAATTTCATCATAATCATCTCAAGATCGTCTGAAGTTTTCACTGTAGCGTTCATTCCGAATTTCCGATACACAGACACATATTACTGTCAAGAATACAAAGAGCACGAGCAGAAGTATGCTAAGTACTGAACTATTACAAAAAAATAAATATTCTGAGAGAAAAAATACTTGTGTTTATGTACGTCAGTATCTTCAATGTCATGGGTATCTGAGATGATTATCGTGGAACTAAAATGTGAAATAATGGAAAATCAAAACGAATTGAATGACTTTTGTGAGATGAGACGAAACTGACGGCTGATAAATCATATTTTATTGATGCAAAGGGTTTGACTAATGCATCCATAATTTGTACGACTACCATGTTTCCAAGAACTGCATCTGCACATAAGTTCTTGATGCACTTACGATACGATGTAGAAATAATTCCTAAGTTACAAATTCTGACAAAGAGAACACGTACCTATCTAGATCTACTAAGACGCAGTAAATAATTAATAAATGATAAATTATAAATGATTTTATTTCTGTAAGTAGGTCTGTACAAACACTTTTACACGTCAATCATATTTTTATAAGTGCGTCACTTACTTTGTCATCCTGATAAAGGCGAAGCAATGACTAAATCTTAATTACTAGTGTGTACATAATCTATGTCAGTACTGACGCATGATTTCGTGATAGTGATCTCAACGGAACTAAGTTACCGGTGCGTAATTATTTTATTAACATTATGACAATTTATGACTAATCTAAACTCTAAACGGTTAGTTGACTTCCCGAGACCTGGCTGGCTTTCACCTTGGCCAGAGGCTAAGAATTGTCATACAACGTGGCAATGCGGCAGACTCTTGGGCACATTACCTGTCGAGTTGACAGAGATGCGGAGGACTTTTTGGACGCCACTTAGGGCTGATTTCACCAATGAAACTGAACGCGATCAGCATTTCCAAAACGCGTTCAAGAGCTGTCAGTGTCAAAATTGTTATGGAATATGCTGAACGCGTTCAATTTTATTGGTAAAATCCGTACTAAGATGGCGACGTTCTTGTGACGTTTTACTTCCGTAAACCTGCCATATTCTCTTTATGCGGTTTTTTAAATAAACTATCTACTGACTACAAGCGCAAGGACATTTATTATGCGTTTTAAAACATTTCTAACCCAACAAATATTCCAAATGCAACAATTATTTTATGGCGTGTGCCTTTTATAATGACTTCTAATGAAATCGCAATTATTCCCGTTAGGGCGAGCACACGCGAGCTTATTGCGCTTTTTATCATTATGCCTTCCAGGAAATAACATTCTTTGTGCTGGATACTCGTGTGTCGGTGGCTTGCGAATGACGTTTCGTTTGTACAACCTTTTGTGCAAGGATTGTTTGTGGAAAGTTTAATTTATGTAGCTTTACGTAGTGCAGCCTGAGGAGTATTGCCTACATATTACCGTGGGGTAAAAGGATAGCTTATACGTATAATTTTAACGTTGGTAATTTTTCTCTCTTTGTTTACTTGCTTACTGTTTTATGCTGTGTTTGCACAGGAAATTTTTAACGCGTTTATTATGGTTGTGTCAGCATTGTTGTGTGCATAGTTTTAAATGAGCGTTTTCGTACAAAATGAAATAATTCATTTGGTAAGAGGCTCAATCTAGCAATATCTTGTAACGTGGCAGTTGGTAGACGCTCAACTCTTGAGATCAGACATAATTAGTCTTGTTGACGTTTTTGAAGCGTGTCTTAAAAGGCTACCAAGGAAATCCCCCCCCCCCCCCCCCTCGACCTGTTTTGATTGGGTAGCCTTTTTCCTCTTCTTCTTCTTACATGCGGTTAGTGACTAACCCGGTGTCAGAGTTTTAAAGTCGCTCGCTGAGTTGGCTTCACATGCCGTCGAGAAATATATCTCAGGCATACCGGTTTCCTCACGATGTATTCCTTCACCGTTTTTGAAGCAAGTGATGTTATACAATATGCATATGAACGAATTTTTACCTGGAACATGTGGAAAGAATCATTATTATATTAATCATACCATACATGAATCTACATAATTACAGACGAATCTAAATAAGCAACACAGGCCACACACCGACATAACACAGCACAGAAATCGATATCACACTCTAAAACAAACAGTCTTCATCCCATATCGCTTGTCAACACTAGAGCAGCCGTTACTTCCTCTATTTACAAACAAATTCCTAACAGTGTAACTGTTCCGTCAGTGATAGGTGATAGCGTATCGCGGGTCAGAGCACCAGGAAATCCTCTGATAAGGAGAGATGTGTGACAGACTTGATGACGCGTGCTAGTCATTGTGGAGCTATTAAGAATTCATTAGTATTAGTTCAACTATTTGCTATCATTGATCTAGTGGTTGCAACTTTGCAAGCGCGATTAATGAACGTCGGTTGGTTGCTGCAAAAAAAGATAAACTTTTTAGAAAGGAAGAAAAAGTAATTATTGGGAATGGCACAGGAAGATCACAAACTAAACTAAACATAATCATAAAAAATAATAAAGAACATAAAAAAAACAGAGAGATAAAAGAACACGAGGCCAAAAGGATTCTATCTCAGCATGATGCTGTGACATTTAAAAATAAGTGTCACAGCGCTGGTTTTCTGACAGGACCTGGTGCCCGTTTTTAGTACTCTCTGCGCCATAAAATAGTCTCGCAAACGCACTCTAAGATAATCTTATTACAATGCAACCTAACCTAAATAAAGTTACAACTGCAGAAATCTGTGACAACCTATAAACCAGCTCCTTATTCCGATATAAACCCAGAACTCTTCACGGCAGCAAGCGTAATGTCGGCGCCAGTCTTGTCGGCGCCTCTCAAATAGATGCAAACGACTTAATGCATGCTGCTATAAAACTTGACAATACCTACGTCACTAAACTGTTTTTATTTGCTAACAGATTGTCCTAGTTTGGTTATGTTTTGTGGGGTTGAAACGAATTGAGAATTATGTGATCTTCTTTCTGGTCTATGAAATGAAATCTTTAATCTTTTTTCTTTATCTTTTGGTTTTTATAAAACCCTGGTAGCTTCTTATGAAGTCACATTACCTTGCGCTTCAGTGCACTCGCAATTGAAGTTCTTATTCTCTTCAACTTCAATATTGTAAACGCATGATTTTATAATATTGTCTCACCTAAAAATGACATTACTTTATTTATTTTTATTGGTTCACCAACAATTTATTATTTACACAGGTTTTATGGATAATGCTAAAGTCATGCGAAAGTGTGCATGCAACAGTGCAACAATCACTCACAGGCAAACCTCGCATGTATAAAGAAGTTGTACAAAAAATAGATTACTTTTCAATAGTGTAAATAAGCAGTGGTGGCAAGGTGGTAACGGGCTCGACTTACGAGCTGTGTAGGTCGTGGATTCGAACCCAAGCACGCGCTTTACTTTGTGTAAATAATTTTATCACCACTGTAGCTCTACCATGAGTTGCCATCGAAAATTTACTCGCTAGCGTTAAACTCGCTAGCGTATTAACGTTAATCAAATACATTTCGATAATGTCAAAACTTGCTAGCGTCCCCGTAAATGATTTATATGAAAAGATATTGTACAGCGCCCCTAGCGGTCACAGAAAGAATTAAAATTTGTTCCAAGAGCACTATAGTTTTCGATAGGTAAGAAACCTAACGTAAACTATTCGATAATCGCTAACGGTTTCAGCTGTCACTATACAAAACGGCACCATGAGTCACTAATTCGACAGACGCTATCGAAAAATACGCTTGCGATAGTAGTTATGTCACTCACTAGCATTTTGACGTGTGAAACATATATTTACATAAAATAATAAATACGTTTTATTTAAAACAATGTCTGGAAGAGCATATTTAGCATGGAATATGTTAGTGGCCGCTGAATTTGAGGACCAACGACGTGAGCAACGTGAATTTCAAGAAAAAATGAGACTTCATGTTGGATCCCAGTTAAAAAATATAAGCGAGAGAAAGTTTATTAAACTTTACAGACTCTCTAAGGAAGCTTTTGAAGATTTGTGCATATTGCTGAATAATGTTACGGATTTGAAGTCAACACAAAGAGTTTCATTAGAACTAAAGGTAAGTTGGTATGGTTGGCGCGGGACATACACAAGAGGCTAGGGCCGCGGGCGAGGCGATGACGGTGTGGACGTTGTGCCGCTCCTTTAATTATATTGCATACAAAATGTATAGGATCGACGATACGCACTCCGGCCGCGCTTTGCCCGCGCTCCGACAACTGCATTTGTCTCGCGCCTCGTCGCTCCTATACATTTTGCATGAAATATGAAAGGAGCGGTGTAACGACTGCGCCGCACCTTCATATCGCCCGCACCCCTCGCCTTTTGTGTATGTCCTGCGCCGTAGGTAGCTATCTCAAAATAAAACACAATAATTTTCATATCTATAAACACTTTTGTTGTGAATTTTCTCACTTACAGGTTTTATGTGCTTTGTTATTTTTTGGAAATGGTGACTATCAAAGAGTTGTTGGAGAAGGGAATCATCTATCCCAAGAAGCCATTAGTGTATATATAGAAGAAGTCACCAAAGCTCTGAATCATCCTATAGTTTTGAAAGAATATATAAAGTTTCCAACATCAAGACAAGAAAGGAATATTATAAAGCAAAGGTATTATTTAAAGATATTACTGGTAATAATTAATTAATTATTGGAAGTTTCTATAACTTAACTATTTTTTTTCAGATTTTACAGTAAATACAAAATCCCTGGTATTATAGGATGTATAGATGGTAGCCATTTTAAAATATTTACACCAAACAAAGAGGAAGAACACTTGTATTTCTGCAGAAAACAATATCACTCATTGAATGTTCAAGTGGTAAATATATTATAACTAGCTGCGCCCCGCCTATCCCGTAGGAATATTGAGATAAAAAGTATTCTATATCCAGGTCATGGTCTACAAATGTGCCAAATTTCATCTAAATCTGTTCAGCCGTTTTAGCGAGTAAGCGTAACAAAGAATCAAACTTACTTTCGCATTTATAATATTAGTTTGGATTATTGTTAGGGTGACTACCTATTTGTTTTGATAACAATTATAAGTAAGTATTCCTACTTATACAATATTTTTTATTGCAGATATGCGACTCTGACTGTGGAATTTTGTCCTTAAATCCAAAATTTGGAGGTGCAGCCCATGATGCATTTATTTGGCAAAACAGTCATGTTAATAACTACATGCAGTATTTACATATAAATAATGAGATTGTGTGGCTTTTGGGTAAGTTGACATAATACCTACCTAGTTATGTAATAGAACATTTATATGGTAATGGGTAATAATTTGATTTTCCTATTTTAGGTGATTCCGGCTACCCTCAGAGGCCCTGGTTGATGACACCATACCCAGATCCAATGCCCAATTCTGTAGAGGATAAATACAATAAGGCTCATATGTCCGCCCGGGTTGTTATTGAGAATACTTTTGGCAGGCTAAAAAATCGTTGGCGTTGTTTAAATAAAGACAGGACATTGCATTACAAGCCAGAGAAATGTGCACAAATAATTACAGCATGTTGTGTTTTGCATAACATTGCTTTAAAATATAATGTTCCTGACTTAAATCCCCTACAAACAGGAGGTAATTTCTAAAATATATCTAAATTTCTCCAAGTTTTCATATAATGAACTCATTGTACATAATAATTATATTGTTTATATATTGTATAACCTTCCTTTTTGCTGCCGCTTTTTTTTGCTTACTGCTCCCGTAACTGATTTAGAATTATTTTCTTTACAGGTTATGAGCAAATGGAGGAAATTGAAACTTTACAGGAAAATGAAACTTCGAACTATTTACTAACGGGCAGGGCATTACGGGATCAGCTTGCTAGGAGGCTTTCTGTGATTAATATTAACTCAGATTCTAATTAAAGATGTTTTTTTTTGTAAAAGTTTTTATTTTTCACCTTTTAGTTGTGGTACCTAACCCACACAAATTCAAATACCACTACAAATTGTAGTAAACTATGAAAATAACAGTCACAGGAACTCATGATCATATCATGCACACAGACTTAGTAGGAAAAATACGTATTATTGAAGCTAACTCAAAAACTATCCAAGCAAAACTAATAAAATTCATATGGTACTACCTTGAAAGAAACAAAAACAGAATCAAACAAAAACAGAATTTTCTAAATCGGTTCGCAATTGACGGAGAAATCGATGACAATACATTTAAAAATAAAACTACATTAAAAATATAATAAAATAAGAAACATTAAAACTATACAGAACTGACTTAAAAACTAACTAACTAAACTAACTTGCCAATCGTGTCAACTAATTATTTTTGTAAGTCTCTAATACTTTATTTAATAAAAGTATAAATTGACCAAAGAGATCCAACCACCGGTCTTGTTGGTTCAATTCTCTCTCCCTTAAACGTAACCGTTCCTCCTCACATTTCTGTTGTAAAACCCGCCACTCATTGTCAGAATTAAGGAACGCCTGTCTTGCCAATTCTGACTGAGTCTGAGTGCGAGTTCTCCTACGGCTTGGAGAGGGCGTGGTTTGAAGTAAACGGCGACTTCGCCGTGGAGTTGCAGGCAGAGGCGTCGGAATTAGACGTGCTTCTGGGATGGGCGACGTATTTTCCACAGTGGGCACAGGCACTTGATAGGACTGCGCACTGTTAGTTGGTGGCGGCTCTATATCATCCTGAGACAGCTGGGCCGGTTGAGCACGAGTACTAGTCCCTGGTTGACTCCACATACTCGTAGCAATAGCTGAAATGAAACAGAATTCCATTGCAACTATGTTTCCAATAAAAAAACTGCCTGCATCGTTGGTTACGGCCTTGGTGGTCACGAATTCGACTTTTAATCATGAGATCTCGGGTTTAATTCCCAATTCTCATTTGCATCCAGATTTTGAAACTTTCCCTGTGACTTTCCTAGTATAATAATATGAGGGCCCTATGGCACCTAATAACATGTCGATATGTGGGTGGAACACACATTTGCCTAGTCCTTCATGGAAATATAAACGTTATGCATACCTACCTTTATACCTACATATTAAGTAAATATTTTTCAAGTGTTACGTGAGAGTAAATCTTGAAACTTACTATTTTCTGTAGCTTCTAGAACTTCAGAGTACACTGATGCTGAAAATGGTTGAATGTCCTCCTGTAATTTTTTTATTAAATTAAGTTAGCGGTTCAAGAATGAACAAGAATAAAAAATATATATTTTTTAATTTAAGCAAATAGATAACCTGAGAGAAGCCAACTTCAATAATGTCAGGTATTCCAGTCGCTGCTTGGGGGCCCAAAATATTTAGCACTCTCTCCTCATACTCGGTTAATTTCGTGTTACTTGCGGGACCACCACCAGTTCCAGTAGCATGTCTATGTATGCGAGCGGCTTTCTTTTTAGTATTGTTCTTCATATCACTCCACACCTTCATATCAAGCATAGTCCATCACCAAAGTTGCATACGCCAATTGAATTTCATGAAAAATAAAACAAAATACATATAATCTAAACACTACAAAACTCAAATAAAATTAAATATGGTGAAAAAGAATATCAAGACTCATTATTATAATGATTGATAATGATACACACTTTTCTCCATTTCTCAACTGATTTCGTAGCGCCAGTTGAATCAGCATTTAAAATTTTTGTGAGTTGAGCCCAATAATGAATATTCCTCATCCTTCCTTGTGGACCTTCGGTGGGTTTGCTAAGATCACCGTTCCTGTAAAATATGCATTTTGTTATTTAGACATTTTACCTAGACCATAACATATCCAATATGTCAATTATTTTAACTATTAGCTAAAGTAGAAACATACCTTTCCATGAACTCCACCAACAATTGAAACTGTGACACGCTGGTCCTCATTGTATTAAATAATTAATCTATAAAAATTCAAAAACGCCGCAAACCACACAATGTCAAGGTCAAGTATCCAGGGTCATCAATCTTCTAACTAAAAGTCTGGCAGAAGTTGGATCAATATACTGAAAAATTGTGGAGTATCAAATGTGACTTAAAAATCTTCATATTGGAGTATTTTTTCATTTAGTAGTATTATATCGCGACAGTTTCGATCTTATGCATACAGAGGTCGCTACTATAACATTAAACAGACATATTAAAATGGATATTGGGTTGTACGATTTGTTCAGTATTTGACGGACAATATAATTTAGACGGGTTATTTGCCTAATACCATTACCTTATTATTCTTTACTACCATAATGGTAGTTTAGTGTGTGTGTGTGGGTACTTATTTAAGTTTAAAGATTAAATCAATTAATACTTTTATTTGTCATTAATTTTATTACGTTTCTAGTTTAATGATGTTATATCCTTTATGAAACAGTTGCATGCCATATTTCGATATTAATACAATTTTTTCCAAACGGAGCTGGTAGAATTCTAGAATCACGGCTACTGGTAACATTAATTTTCACATTTTTTGTCGTTATGTCAGTGTTCTGTCATGTCCAAAGAAAATTTGGAAATAAAAAATATTGGCAATACATAAAAACTTTAGTTTATATCACAGCAGATTTTAATTGTTTAAAATGCGATAAACACAAAGAAAAATTACAAGAGTACATGACAAATTTGTCAATAAGATTTTTTATATTTAATTATTGCAAAACAATCAATAAAATTCTTACTGGAAAGCAAGATTCTATCAGCGACACCGATAAATACCAAGTAATGGCAAAAAATTACTGTAAAAAACATTGTAAAAGGCCTCATAAATAAATGTAATTATTAATTGAGTTTATGATGTTTTATTTTTTTAATAATGTATGGATTACGATAGTAATGGTTTTAATAAACAATTAAAACATTTTATTTAATCCATACATTAATTTAAAACACAAAAAAAGAATGAGCAAGCTATTAATAACCCGAGCAATACCTATAGTAGGCACTATAGATTCAAGGTTATAATTATATATCTAGATAAAGTTTTCATCGGAGAAAACTAGATGTCGCTGGTTTCCATTGCTCGAAAAACCCGTGAAGTTAGGTCTCTATGCCCATATAGTAAAAGTACTCTGTGCAAGTATCCACAAAATTACAAATTGACAGTGACATATTATAATGAATAAAAATTCAACAACCACTAAATACCCTAAGTAGTCAACTAACCGCCAACTTTTCTATTTAACCGGATTATTTCGTGATTTTGACTGAGCATTATGATCCGTTCTCTCTTCTTATTACTGAGAAAGATAGAAACAACACGATCTATCGAGCTTACGTTAGCGCCTGCGCGAGACTCCGTAAAACTCATGGTGCGAGCATTATCGAAATCTGTTTGATCTACGTCAACCTCACGTCAACACTTCCAACTCCATCCGCTTTTCATAGAGCTCATACGTCATGCCGCCATACATATTGGAAGTAAACCCTCCGGGAGGGTCACCGGCATTTCGTTTGCGCTAAAGTTAACCATCGCTGATGGTCTACAGCATTAGGTTTAAAACCGTATTATAAACCACTGTAAAACGAAGATAATTTGTGTGAATATTTGTAACAGTGAACAATTTTTTTATTGATACGAGTAATTAAATTATAAATTATAATATCAGATTTTATTATCACGGTTTATAATGCCAGCTGTATTCGCTAAGAAAAAACAACATTTAAAATGAGCCCACCGCGAGGGCTCCCGGTATTCCATATGCGACTAGGTGAACCCTCCAGGAGGGCTCCCGGCACTGAACGGGTTAATACGCCGGCGTTAGCGAGTAAATTTTCGATGGCAACTCATGGTAGAGGCTCTGCTCTCAAAACGGTGAAGGAAAACATCGTGAGGAAAGCGGCATGTCTTAGAACCAAAAACTCGAAATTATGACATCTACCAACCCGCACTGGGCCCGCGTGGTAGATTACGGCCCACTCCCTCTCACAGAGAGGAGGCCTGTGTCCCAGCAGTGGAAACATTAATTGGTTAATTATGTATGTATGTGTAAATAATAAATGAATAAACGATATAATGACATTTGACATCATCATGTTACACTGTGGAACCGTCTTTCATGGCCTGGATAGCTAGTAACTACCACTTATTTAGTTTTCACAATTTTCTTGGTCACTCAATTATTCTTTGGCCTACATAATATATATGTTCAAAAGATAAGAAAAAATATTGTTTATTCTGCACTAATAAGAACAAGTAATAAAAATACTAAACCCAAAATAAAAAGTTATAAAAAGGTCACAAGCAATCAAGCTTCCAGAGAAGCATGAATGGACACTATGTTTAAGATTTTTGGCATAGCAACGAACTCTAAGATGATACGTACTACCATTCTGTTAACAACGTAAGTTTACTTACAATTTTCTTTCTCGGTCAAACCAAAGGCAAGGAGCTAGTGCCAAAATAATTTTAAAACATAATACATATCTCCTTTCGAAACAAAGTTGAAAACAAATGTTACAGCGCAAAGAACGAGGAACAAATAAATCCGAGTGTACGAAGTGTATCCAAGTGTCGACACGTGTGTCAGACACCGGTGCCGGCTGCTCTACGTGTTGCGAAGATATTTCTTAATTTATATGTTACGCTGTTCAGATAATAGTTCGGTGTTGTTATTTTTTGTTTTGTTATTGGACTATTGGTAAAAGAAAATCTTTTTAGTTGTACAAACTAGCAATGTATTGATTGAATAAACTTTTTATTGAAACTGTATTGCAGTAAAGCAGACGCAATGTGTGGTTTTCATATTACTGCAAATGTGAGCTTTCTTTCTTGCATGAAGCATCGCATGATACATTATATAGTTTTATAAGAGGTAATTCGATAGATTTCTGCAAAAGTACAAATGCACATAATTATGATTTTGACCTGGCAATAGTCAGGTCTCTTAACATTAATACCAAACTATGAATAGAGCAGCGGATACGTTCTAAAACAGGATTCACCAAAAACACTACACAGTTCAAATTAGACAAAATTGCAACAAATAGAGTATCCAAACCTGTCCATTCTAAGACCTAAACATCAAATAAAATCTACCTGTTGTGCTACAAAGTATCAGATATCAAGATTGTGGCGTGGAAAGGTGTTCACAAGGCAATAACGTGAAGACAACCCGACAAGACGCCACCGCGTGCAACAACGTTGACACAGCGAGATGGTTCTCGGACTCGGTCCCGATTTTGATCGAACGATTTATAATAGGTGGATTTATATTGAAGGAAATGGAATATTTTCTAGGAAGCTTAACAAGGATTTAAAAGGTTATCACAGAAATATATACTTTTATTCTATGATTTTTCATGATCAATTGACGACAAGTTGCCGAGTGCACCTGACAACGTTGACATAGCGATATGGTTTGTCTTGGACCCGATTTTGATCGAACGATTTTTAATAGGTGGATTTTCTATTTCCTTAGGTTGTATTAAGAGAAATATAACTTGTTTCTTGGTAGGATTAAAAATCAGAGTATTTTCTAGGACGGTTTTAAAGTTATTACTTTAATGCAATGATTTTTCATGATAATGTGAGGACAAGTCGTGACTGCGCTCGACAACGTTGCCATAGATGCCGAGATGGTTTGTCTTGGACCCGATTTTGATCGAACGACTTATGACAGGTAGATTTGTTTTGAAACAAACGATACTTGTAGAATTTTCAATCTTCTATCTATCTATACATTTATTGCCTTGCATTAGTGTCACAAAAACTCGAAAATTGCTCGAGCTATATGTTTTTTTTTTGTTTTGTTGTCTTGTATCCAGGATACAAGGTGGTTTAGGAAAGACTGCCCTCTTTGGGGATTGCCGATAGAAGTGAAAACTAAGTACCGCCATCTAACGAAAATGTCAGGAATTTATGTGGCTTGCTGTCAGTACAAGAACGAAAGCTGTAGCTCCATTAAAAAAAAAACAAAGTGCGCTGTCAACAAAAAAGTGCTCAACGCGCTTTCGGTGACGATGACGCGAGTTCCACGATTTTTGTTCACACAAATGGTGCTCACGCGCCTAAAAAAGTTTTCACTTCAAAAACAAAGGAACAGCCGAAAAATCTAAATTAAAATTTTGACAGGACAACATCTGACGGGTCTGCTAGTTAGGGATATTTTAGGAGAGCTTAAACAAGGAATTAAACTTAGGCAGTGTATAGAGTGCCACCAGTGGCAGTCTATCCCTATCGGATAAAGTGCCACTACAGGCTAGTAACACCGCCTCGGCCCGGCCAAAGTGCCGCAAGCATTGGATTGTCATTGTCACTGTCACTAAGTCACGTCACTTGGTATTTTGTTTGATTGTCGAGGTTAAATCGCTGTAAAACACCACATTCCCAAAACATTACATTCTCTTGTGCCTAAACGGACCCTGGCACTTCGCCGGCCGCTACCGCGGCACCGCTCGCTACGCTCGCTCGGCTCGTGCGTTGTCTGGTTACAGTTCTAACCTAACCTAACCTAAATAACAAGTGACAGTGACAATGCAACGCTTACGGCACCCTAGCCGGGCCGAGGCAGTGACACTAGAGTGCCACAAGAAACTCGCGGCACTCTATACACTTCGTTAAACTTATAAGATACGAATTACTTTTCATCAATGATTTTTATGATCAAATGACCACAAGACGCCGAGTACTCTCGAGAACTGTGACACAAGTCTTGGACCCGATTTTGATCGAACGATTTATAATAGGTGCATTTCCTATTTCCTGACAAGGAAGAAAGTAGTAGTGATTTCCTTTTACATCAGGGGTTTCTGCTTATTATTTGGGGTTAGGTTGGAAGATTAGTTATTGGATTACCAAAGGAAGTTTAATTTAATGCTTTGGATTCTTCAACGGCTTTCCATAAGGAAATTATTAGTGAAGTTAGAATATTTATAGTAACTGGGCGATTGAGTTGTGCTCTGGTGAAAATAGAGAATGCTTATAGGATATTATAGGATAGTTCATACTAATTCCATGCTCCAATGTCATTATTCTAAAGTAGCCATCTTGTTCTAAACTTTGGGCGACCGAGCTCTCTACGGTTGAAAATACGGAGAAAATAAATTTTCCCAGATATGAGACCTAGCTAGATCGATTTTTCGTCCCCGTAAACCCCTATATTGCAACGTTCATCGAATAAGTTACAGCAGTTTTCGAGAACGTGAGTACAATACAAATATACAAATACACACATCAAAAGTGTCTAGGGATCAACATATATTTTTGCAATAACTTTTCTCCTGATTGATATTAATTAAAATTTTCTTTAAGGATTCATCAAATAAAGTGTTTTCGTTTGTCACAGTAACGATAAACCAAGTCACCTTTGCATTAATAAAGAAATTTGCCATTTTCCTAATAAAGGGATTTTTGACATTTGAACCACTAACATTAAAGTTCGAAAAAAAGACTGAAATAACAGTTTTCTTTAAAATTTTATTGGGTAACTTAAACAATTAATAATCCGTGTTTCTACCGCGAACACTAACAACACAAGAACATCGGTTTGGCATACTCAAAATGAGTTCATCCAAATCACGCTGTGGAATGGCCGCCCATGTTCGTTGCAACAACAAAAAAAGGTCTTCTTGCGACTGGATACCCTCCATATTCGGCAGAGCTCTTCTCTGTAGCATATCCCATGCATGCTCAATCGGGTTCAAGTCTGGCGACTGAGCAGGCCAGGGCAGGACATTGATGTTAGCTGCGGCGAGAGTCTGTCTTACAACTCTTGCGGTGTGCGGTCGTGCATTATCATGCATTAACTGAAATAAGGGACCGATTTGCACTTGTAGAGTAACGATGACGTCTGATACAATCGTCTCAGCATTAATTTGAGCGTTGAGGTTGCCTCTAATCCAAATCAACTCAGTTCTTCCGCCGATCCAAATACCCGCCCATACCATGATAGTTCCACCACTATAAGGATGGACTTCCTGGCAGGATTTTAATCGCTGTTGGCGTCCAGGGGTTCTCCAGTGTCGTATACGTCTTGTATCCGGTCTCATACCAAAACGAGACTCATCAGAAAAGCACACGAAACGCCATTGTTCTTCTGCCCAATTTCTGTGTTCAAGAGCCCATTGATATCGAATCCTACGATTGTGCATTGCTATAGGTGGTACCCGTAGCGGTCTTCGGGAATGAAGGTTCACTTCATGCAAGCGGTTTCTGACTGTTTGGTCGCTAATTAAGTTCCCTGAAGAGTGATGAAGCCTCACGGCTAACATCATGGCGGTTATTGTTGGAGCTCTTCGAGCTAAGATTTGAATGTATCGGTCTTGTCTCCGTGTGGTGCAGCGATACCGTCCTCCATGGCGCTCAGCCACGGTACCAGTGCTTCGGTAACGTGTCCAAAGTCGACTGATAACACTCTGACTTGTATTCAGAGCTAAAGCCACAGTACGTTGCCGGGAACCAGCTTCTATCATTCCCACGGCTCTGAGCATTTCTTCCCTGCTTAAATGACGTCGCTGCTCCATAATAACGTTGGTTTTAATCAGTAGTAGGGAAACAGTAGCACTAATAATGTCTTCAATGCGTTGTATGTTTTTATAGGGAAAATATTGACAGCTGATTTTCATCTTTTACTCGAATTTGATTCACAGTTCCTGATTCAAATTATGAAATGCACCAAAAAGGATCCATATAAATTTATAAAATCATAAATTTATTACAAAGCCACATCTCAATCTCAAGAAATCCGCATAAAAATGCTTGATCCCTAGACACTTTTGATGTGTGTATTTCTAATAGTACAGGATTTATGATTTTAATGAAACTTATAAATTAGGTATTTAAACTTAACGTATCTAATCTACCTACCTTATTATAATTTATGTTTCTAACAATACCTGAACAGTTAAGTAGTTTTTGTTCGACCAGATACATAATAAACTTTAACATGAATATATTGAAGTCTTCACTTGAACAACATTAATTTGTGCCGGCATGGCTACCATAATACAACGCTGCCATAACAGCATGTAGTAACTGCAACAATAAAATAAATAACGACAAACATCTCCATAATTTTCCGTCTCATTTACAAATCAAAGGAAAATGTCTAATAAAAGTCCCATTACGAAGCTAATTACATTTGAAATCCATAAAGTTACATGTAATGATTACAGTGAAAATACATGTATTATTGTAATGTTAACTGACAGGCGCCTTGCGCGGGCGCAGTCACTACACTATTTTACGATTGTAATAAAGTTTAATTCTATAAACGACCACACGTGACGTTCATACCTACTGATTTAATTTAAGCTATTTTGAACCTTATTCTCCATTCTACAAAGTTAATTTCCATTTAGGACTACATAACTTTTTTACTGGTTACTTAAAACCAACTTTCAACCTTGTCTAAAGACAGCCAAAGTTGATTATCATTCGTATTACTGTAAACAGAAAAATGTTTTTTTTGCCCTTATTCTCTCTTTAACTGTGCTAACAGACAAACAGACAAAGAGTTTTTGATTGTTGATGACTGATGAGTCTTAATCATAGACGTAATCTGCCCCACTCCTCTCTGGTGAACCGCGTTGGTAAAACCTGATGATGAATCAGTTATGATTAAGCTTCCATAGTGTTCTTCCAAACAAAAACTTTGCTTCCAATGAATAGGAAAACTATCTCTCATTGAGGAGTCCAGATTCCAAAACTGTCATAACTTCAAAGCTGCTAGAGAAACTGCATGTTATGTTCAGACATAGCGCTGCGAACAATATAGTGAAGCATGCCAAAACTACTCTCTGTGTATACACGCTCACACGCACACATTTACAATCAAACTACACCTCACTAAGGCCACACATGTTTACGAAACCAGCTTCACGTCACTGAGGACAGCGCTATGTCTTGGTTTTTTTTTGTCGGAGGTTTTATGTAAGACATTCATGGTATTTTGGTCCCCTTTACTTCTACAACTTTTACATTTTATCTTTGCCTGTAAAGGCGACTGGTTGAGCCGACTTTGGCTAAAAACTAAATTCAAAATCACTTCAATATTTCAGTGCCTCCAGTCAAAAACGGCATAAGTCGAGTTATGCCCTTTTGTTTTTATAGCACCATTGTAATCTACGTGTTCTGTTACATAACATATCAAAAGGACATAGCTCTAGCTGCATCCTAACATACTTTTTGCTAATATGTCAAAGGCATAACTCGACTGCGTCTAAAGGCACATCTATAGATATCAAGTAAATTTCACTGCTTAATAGACATAACTGCAAGAAACCCCAAAACACAATCGAACTAAAAGGCATAAATACAGTTAACTTAATTACAAAAAGACACAACTCATGTAGTTCCAAAGTTTTTTAAATATAGTAAGAAATAAATGTAGATAATCCCTTTGGTAAGCATGTTTGAAAGGGAACAAGTGCATTTGTTGCGTTTGCTTTAGGAAGTCTCAAGCGGTATATCCCCACTAAACACTTTATCGCTATTGGTGGATTAGCGTGTGGTGTACTGTTTTTAGAAATAAGTCGTTTTATTCCTTAATTTGTAATTTGATAATTTCTTTTGTAATAATTAAATTAGTGTTACGCGTATTAATTTTCAAGCTTTTAAAAGTGATATAACATCATTAAGCTAGTATTCAAATATATAATGAGACTTCTACCATCTATATACACAGAATATCTTTATTTCTATAAGAATTTGCTGACTTCAGAACAGCAAAGAGCAGAAGACGATCCTGACTTAAGTTTTGTACCGGGCAATGAAGAGGACAGCGAGGACAATTGAAATGTTTTATTTAAACATTATGTATATATGTACATATATAAACTCACTTAGCTTTACATACTCCTTTTGTTTCGTTTACGTTCATGCATCTGATCATACACGCACGAGTTACGAGTACCTGAGCATTCTGAAGAACATCACCAATTAGGTCACTATGTGTCCTTCTAGGGCGTCCCCTTCCGGTATTTCCAGTCACATCTGCTTTGTAAATACCTTTTGTTACTCGCCTTTCATTCATCCTCTCAACATGACCAAACCATCTAAGCATACTCTTTTCAATTTTTGTCACTACATCGTCTTTTAAACCGCACCGTTGCCTTATCACACCATTTTACAGCCTATCATTCATAGTCACGCCACACATGCTTTGCAAGGTACGCATTTCCACAGCATTTATTCTACTTTTATGCTTCTTCTGCCACACCCAACATTCACTTCATACATAGGCACCAGCACTCCAGTACCCCATTGTGAACAGCTAGTCGAGACCTTTTGGGCATCGACTGGTTGATCACAATCGCATGTATAGGTATACTACTACTACCACTACTACTATTCACTTTATTTCCCGCATTTACTTTCCTTTCCACATCTTCTTCAATCTTTCCATCCCTTGTAAACTGACTCTCCAAATACATTATTACACTTACTTTCTCCATACTCTTATCATTTATGTTTATATCACACACCGATACATCTTCTTCTGTTTCAAATACCATAAGCTTCGTCTTATTCACATTTATATTCATCCCTTTCAAATTATATGCTTCATCCATCACAGTCACCATGTCTTGCAACTGTTCAGCTCACGATGTAAGTAGAACTTGATCATCTGCGTAGAGAAGGTATTTGACAGGCAAATCATTAATGCTCAATCCGCACTCACCCCCTTTCAAATTTAGCAAAAAACTATCCGTGTGCATGTTGGACATCCACGGTGACGTGACAGCCCTGCGTAACACCTCTTGAGATGCAAAACCAGTCTAAGCATACCCCATTTAACACAAGCATTGGTATCCTTGTGGAAATATTGAAAGTGCACGGGCACTTTCAATATTTCCACAAGGATACCAATGCTTGTGTTAACACTATCCGTGTACGTTGTGGTACGGACCAAGCGCCAGTCCACAACGTACATGTACGTGCATAGGCCTTCTCCAAGCCAAAGAAATACACTAGACTTTCTTGTTCTTTGTCAGATGTTTTTCGCCTATGCACCTTAAAGAGATCTGATCCATACAGCCGATTTTCTATCTAAATCCCGCCTGCACATCCAATATTTTCTCATCTATCGCTCTAATCACTCTATTTATTAAAACCTTCGCATAGAGTCTGCTGACAACACTCAAAAGACTAATGCCGTGACAGTTTTTGGACTGCTGCTGAGAGTCTTTTCCCTTATAAAGTGGTACGATTACAGCCTTGCACCAAAAAAACCACCTTGTATCCGGCGCACGGCCATTTCTCCAACACATATTAAAGATCCGTCACAACAGGCTTGCTCCCACCCCGTCCCATGCCTTCAGTATTTCAGCAGACACTCTGCCATTCCCTGAGCTTCCCAATTTTCATTCCTTTCAACACTCTTACAATCTCATCTATTTCTATTTCATTTCCATCACGTGCATCTGAGCTAGAGTCTTCAAAACTTGCTTCTGTCCAGTTACCCACTCTTTGCACACTATCTTGACAACTGAATAAACTTCCAAAGTATCCCTTCTAGTGTTCCAAGACCTTTCATTCTTCGTTTAGTAAACATCCATCTTCTGCTCTTATAATAATCCTTCTCGATGGTCCTGTCACTCCATGAGCCAATCTTATCTATTTCCAGAACAGCTTAACACATTGGCCCTGTAGTTATCCTTTTACCTGTAGAGAACTTCCTGTTATAGGCACTTTTCTTACTTTCATCCTTTTTCATTTTTACAATCTCTTTTACTGTTAGGTGTTTTATTTAAAGTGTAGATTTAATAAACATTTAAATAAAAGATTTTCTAGACTATTGTTTTAATTATAGATTTTTTGTTCGATCGATAGCAGAAGGAAATAAGTCGTTACTATATTTGTCTTAGCGCCTGTTTCACCACCTACGATTAAGTTCCTATTAACTTACTGGGTAGATAATTTCATACAAATTCTGTTCCATTTTTGAATTTATTCGGTAAGTAGTGGGTATTCGGACATCGTGATATAGGCCCTTAGGCATTTATAAAATAAGGGAATAACTCGCAATATTACTTTAGATACGACCAACCTGACTAGTATAATTAACGTTATTCCCTTAACACTTCGTTAACAAGGGAACAACTCGAGAAAAACTAAAAAAAAATATAGTAGGAGTGACTGAATGTGGAAGTGATTACTATTAAATGAAAGAGCAATTTTTTATCTACAATACTAATTCAAAAGCAGTTATGATTTAAATTGCGAAATACTAAAAAACATTATAAGTGTTGTTTTTTGCCTCTCCTGAAAAGTGACGAATTTGAGTTGTGCCCTTTTTTACTGGAGACACTGATTTTACTCCCTTTCCCTCTGCCTAACCCTTCGGTGTAAACAGGCGTAATATTATGATAAGTTGTTTAATCACATACTTGTTTCGCTGGTTCCTAAAATAGTTTTCTTCATAAGTACCAAACACCGTCAAGTCCATAAACCCTTCCATTTGTATCTGCAAAGCTAGTCATCATTTGCCTCCAGTCCAAACGGGATGCCGCTGAATTTGACATGGAGCGACTGCCTATCTGACCTCCCCATCCAGTTACCGGGTAATACGATACCCCATGGCAAGACTAGACATCAGACTTTTGAGCATCAACATGGTATTGTTGATTGAAGCTTTTGGGCTTCTGACTATGTAACGACTGTCAAAGATCTACAAATGGCAGCCCGGACCAACGGCTTAACGTGGTTTCCGGGGTACGGAGGGGTCTCAATACGTAATGGGTGGTCACCAATCCGCGGTCCGACCGCGGCAAGCGAAGCGATCGATCGACCCGTGTGGCTCTCTTATTTAGCCACAAGCCCCGATATATCTGCAAAGCTAGTAAGGCAGTAAAAACATAAAACAGCGTGTTATCAGCTCGTTGTATGAGTCGGCTCAGGACTTGTAACCTGTCGGTCCTTTTGCTTTACAACCGCGGCAGGACATAACAGTTGTTATGTGTGGATTGCTGTAGAAAAGTCTGCTGGAGAAACATGGATACTCGATTAACAAAGCTTTCTTGTACTAGCAATAGATTTAGGTAAAGTATGTGGTGTTGTTGTATGTATCACAGCGGTATCCTTTATTCGACAATAAAATTGACATGGGTCATGTTAGCTGGCTAATTTTATCTTGTTTACGTTGGTCGTTCTTGCCTAACCTTTAATTATCTGCTGAATACAAGCCTCATGTACTATCGCAGACACACATATCTGAACACCGTAAGTACTATTCCTGCTTGCAGCGGTTGGCCGCTATAGTAACGCTTACCTACAAAAAAAGGGGCGGTAAACAGTGGTCATCGTGTGTACGGGATTTTGTTTTTCAAAGTGGTTAGATATGCGTGTCCGCGATGGTACCTAAATCAGTCAGGCGACAGATTGACAGTTTTCTCTACCTTGTGCTCTAAAACTTTGACATATAGGGTGACTGGTAATTAGTGACCGATAATTAAACACGTGACTTTACTCATCATTATGAACAACTTTTACTGTGGGACCAAAACTGAAATCGCGAAAAAATAATTTGCTGTTCCCTACATTTGACAAATTATGCGAACATAAATGTAGGGAACAACTGATTGCTTTTTCGCGATTTCAGGTAAAGAGGAAAGATTTTTTTGTTTGTTTGTTTGTTTGTACCGAATAGGCTCCGAAACTACTGGTCCGATTTGAAGAATTCTTTCAGTGTTAGATAGCCCATTTATCGAGTAAGGCTATAGGCTATATATCATCACGCTAAGACCAATAGGAGCGGAGTACCAATCAAGAATGTTTCAAAATCGGGGGTTTTTTTAGCGTTAGCCCAAAGTAACTATTCCACGCGGACGAAGTCCCGGGCAGAAGCTCTAGTCCTATATAAAATGATCTTGATAAAATATCAACATACTACTTCCTTCCTACTTGTACGAAGACAAGAATTTTCGCAGAAACAGATTCAGTCTCTAAGTTCTTTTATAGCAAAAGCTCTAACCATCAACTAACCCTGCCCAAAACATGTTCAAAGTCTTTCATTCCAACCACGAAAGCTTACAACAGTCCTGGGGTTTCTCAGATTCTCCACTTACAATCAAAGTGAACCACTACAAACTGTTGCTTTTAAGTGTAGAATCTCGAGGAAATGCATTAGTATTGCCAACATTACCGAATGGTTCCGTTTAGAGCTGCATCTCATGAACGTACACTCATTCGCTACGGCTACGGAACCAGTAAAAATGTTTGCGTTTCTGCATGTGTGGAGCCAATCAGGTTGAGTATCTGATTGGGGCTGGGAGAGGAGCGGGTGAGGCATAAGAGCCAATAGCAGGCCGAGAAAGAAAATAATTGGAAAAGTTCTATATTCAAAATTGTTTGGTAGTGCAATAATATAAACTTTCGTAATGCAAGCAGGAATTTATGTAAATGTGATGGAGGATTCATTCTACATGATAACTATACATCTAAACCGCGTTCAAGAGCTGTCAGTTTCATCATTGTTGTGGAATTTTGACACTGACAGCCCTTGAACGCAATTTATATGTGATATTCAAAAATCTGCCCTTAATAAAATAGCTATATTAATTTCGCTTTTTTTTTGTTTTAGGTAAGTGAACCATTATTTTCAATTATGCTGAGTGTGGTGTGCGGCGATGGGTAAGTACATCATTACGTTTCTTACAATGTTAAATTAATGTAAAGTATGTATTGTATACTCTTAACACTTAAATAACACGAACTTAGCTTTAGTTACTAGCTTAACATCATTATTCCAACTTTTAGTTAACAACAAAGGTATTCTAATGATTTTTTTACTAAAATACTTTAAAACATTATGTACTGTCTTAGAAAAATTATTATGTAGCTTCATTACTATTTCACAAAAATGGACTCGCTCCGCACTTCAACCTGCTGACTTCAAGACCTCACTCTTTTAGTATCAGCAGAACATCATTTGAGCGATCTACAAGCGATCCTGTACTACTTTATTCTCCTACATACCTAGTTTATCAGCACTATTTAGGTAAACTTCTCAGTTTTATTCACAAAATACTACTTAGTGGTTAATTCGCACGAATTTACTCGGCCGAAACGGGCGATTCAACGCTTAAAAATATGTATTTCTTGTGTCGATTCGCACGAAGTTAATTTATTTGTGGGTAACGCCAACTCCAGAAATACGTATTAGGCAATTGGCACCTTTTTTTATGCAGTTAAGTTAGTGCTAACTTTACTGCATATAATTCAAAATATCCACAAATAAATCAATTATGTGCGAATCGCGTCAAGAAAAAATTATATTATGTATTTAAAAGTGTCGATTCGCCCGTTTCTGCTAGTAAATCGTGCGAATCAACCAATAAGCCCAAAATGCCTGTTACATGAATTATCCTTCAGGCTATCGTCTTGTAAGCTCACTGGCTGGTAACGAGGGATTCATAGGATAGAACAAATGTAATTTTGATTACAATGCTACATGAATTCGTGATTACCAGCTTATTCCTAGAGGATTACCTCGAAGGGTAAAAAGGTTGTATTATTTTTAGATCGTTCAGAAGATTGCTATTTATGTACATAAAAGGTTTTGTTTCTCGCGTCTTAGAATAGATTTTCCGATATTTTTAAATCGGTAGTAAGAGGAGGGTTTTATATAAACAGGGTGTGGGTTTAATATTATAGGTACCTATCTTGAAGGGTGTGGCGCATTTTAACCCTTGATCGGGAGGATAGTTTGTATAACCACCTGTCATGTAAATATTTTTTTTACTACGATGTTTATTTAGGTTTCCTTGTTCGACTCCGGAACACTCACAGTTTTTACCTCTGCATGTAACAGCCTTTTTATATCAGTACATAGTAAGCTGATTGGCATCGTTCTAGATAATTATGGTACATACGAACAAAAACGTACCTAATTACTTCTACATTAGGTTCTATAATAGGCTGCGTTAGGGGTAAACGTACCAGTATAAGCTGGCCTCGCATTCTATGTATTGAAACTTTGTATGTACTACGCTAGGCCAGCACAAGCTCAAAGAGATACGCTTACGACTGACTTGCTGCGTGCGTACATGAGAAGTGGAGTTTTTATTTTCAATTTGCGTATCTCCGTGTAAATAAGTCGCTAAATAGATCTAGTCTCCTTTTTGCTGGTGGCGCAACACTACGAGTAGCACCTTTTTCATTTTTGAAGTGAAACAGCAAACAAACTTCTTTAGGCGCTTTAAGCACTTTTTGGGTGAACAAAAATCAGGCAACTCGCGTCATCGTCACCGAAGGCGCGTTGAGCACTTTTTTGTCAAACTCTGTTTTTTTTTTTTTTTAATGGAGTTACAGATTTCGTTCTTGTACTGACAACAAGCCACATAAATTCCTGACATTTTCACTTCTTAGTTTTAGTTAGTTTTCACTTCTATCGGCAGTCCCCAAAGACTACCCCGCATGTTTTTTTGTGTATTGAGTCTCGCAGGTCAACATAGGAGGTTGTCGGCCGCTTAACTGAGCTATCCTGCCTTAATAAATCAAGGCCTCCAGCCAGGGCATAAAACTTATAAACTAAGCGACTACACGCTAAGGGAGGGCACCCCCTGTGGGGTACGGACCTCGGGTAGGGCGTCGCTGGGGGGGGGGGGGGCAGCACGGGACAGGCTGGATCTAGTGCGAAGGGTGCAGACACATCCGAACGATACTAGGAGTGTAGCTGTGAACGAAGTCTGCCTTCTTCATAAATTTTAGCGATCTATTTATTTGACAAGACCAACTAGAGCGGTTCGCTGCCACTCGTGAAGGGGTGCGCCAAAGTTCACCTAAATTTTCAACTCCGATAATTGGAAATCCGAAAATGTTCTTCCTAACATTTTTCATCCTAACGATCACAATTCCTAACTACTCTGTCTCTAATGTTCATAATTCCGAAGCATTCCACTTCATAATATCAGTAGCAATAAACATCTATTATACTTTTATTTGTTTTCCTATATTTTCTCAACATAACCATCTTTTACACTATTATTCAAAGTCATATATTTTTTGTTTAGATTAGGATTAGGTTAGGTTAGGTTAGAACTGTGACCAACTACGCATGAGCCGAGCGAGCGAAGCGAGCGGTGCCGCGGCAGCGGCCGGCGAGCGCTACCTCGAAATTGGTCGCGAAATTTTTCTAATTATTTTTTTCATAGTTCCCCCAAGACGACATTTTGACCTGAATTTCATTCATTTAAGACAAAAATCAGTGAAACGACCTTTAATCATTCTAAACAGTTGGTTTTTAGACACAATTATCTCCACATTATACAATAACCAAAAATAAAATGGCTAAATGTAAAAACGTGAACAGTTGTTTTGTAATCACAAGAAATAGTTTAAAAACAAACTTTTTCCTTCAAAGCATCTGGTTCATGATTATGTTCTCTCAGTAGGATAAAAGCGTTTTATGACAAAAAACAGTAGGAGTTTAAATATATTTACATTAATGATATTATTAATTACAATTTTCGGAAACATGAGTGTTATGAACATCGCCGGTAGCACTACAAATAGTATGAATGAAAATTTTAGGATGAAAAATTTTAGGGAGAGTGATCATTCGGATTACAAATCGTTAGGAAGAACAATTTCGGGTAAAGAACTTTAGGTGAGCCAATATGGACCCCTCGTGAAGATAGACAGAACGCTGTTACTTCTAACTAAGTTGACACTATTTGTGCAGTAATAGTAAACGGGACAGTAGATCTTTGAGAAAGTTCGGTAACCTATAGATTGAAATCAATTTATCAATTGCTTGTTGTTCTCCATCGATGAAACTAAGGCGAAGTGAAGCACGATTTAGCGAAAATTCTGGGAAACATAGATCTTGTGAAGTTTTTTTTAAATCTAGGATTTATAAAACAATTATGAATTTTGTTTTAATTTATTTATTTATTTATTTATTTATTTATTAACTATGGAAGACTTACAGCTAAAACAAACAGAATAGAAAATAGTATGTGAGACTGGCAGCCAATTAAAAGTCTTCACTTCTAAGAACAGATTGGAAAAAAAGAGTGTGAACAGCACAACACAACTATCAAAAATAAACAGTAAGTATAACATTCAAGCTTAAAAAAATCACATTTCAAAAACAAAACAATATAAAAAATCTGAACATACAGAATTTTAATTAAAAAAATCAAGGCTCATGCACTTTCTGGCCGAGGACACACCCGTTAAGAACGGATCAAAATCATGCTGTTTACACATGCTATTAAAGTTACGGCTTGCACGCACTATAAATGAATTTTGCCTGTAATTCGTAGAGGTAAATGGAACACGCAACGGTGTGTTCCATCGCTTCGACCTTCCGGGAACGTTAAAATAGAATTTAGATAGAATATCGGAGTTATTAATTGTATTATTGAAAATTTTAAATAATGAAACACAGTCAGAGATTGCTCGCCGATTAATTAGGGGTAATATATGATACTTCTTACAGAGGTTGAGGTAATCTTCAGACCGGTAGGGCACCTTCTGATGATAACACAAATACTTGATGAATCTTTTCTGGATGCTCTCTATACGATCAATGTACCTGTGATAACATGGATTCCATATTTCAGACGCGTACTCCAAGTGGCTTCTAACAAACGTACAGTAGAGAATTTTTAAGGTCTTGGCTTGAGTGAAGCACCTGGACAGCCGCATTATGAAACCTAGTGCTTTAGATGCTTTAGCGACTATGGCATCGACGTGAAATTCAAACGTAAGCTTGGAATCGTGATATACCCCCAGATCTCGGATGCAATTCGTTCTAGGTAGTACTTGATCACCCAAGATATACGATGAAGGTATAATTGCGCGCTTTCGAGAATATGTTAGAACCGAACATTTAGCAGGGTTAAGATCAAGCTTACTCCCACGACAATAAGCCTCCAGACGACGTAAATCATCCTGAAGTGCAATCACGTCCACATGTGATGATATTGTGGCATAAATCTTCATATCGTCAGCAAAACAAAGCAGTTTGGACGAAATCAAGCAAGAGTTGATGTCGTTTATATAAATAATGAAAAGTAAAGGGCCGAGCAATGAACCCTGGGGGACTCCACTGGGGACAGGCACCCAACCAGACATATAATTGCTTAATACTACTGCCTGGGACCTGTTCTCCAGATAAGATGAAAACCATCTGAGTAAATCACCTCGTATTCCCAAACCATATAACTTAGATAGCAAGATCTCATGGTCAATCCGATCAAAAGCTTTACTGTAATCAGTATAAACGACATCAACCTGCTTGCCGTTATCCATGGCGTCAGTAATAAAATCATTGAGCAGAATTAAGTTGGTGACTGTAGACCTTCCCTTCAGAAAACCATGTTGAAAGGAACTAAACGAATTTTTAAGAGCACTGTACACCTGGTTATAGATGATCCTTTCAAAGATTTTTGCCACAATACAGAGCTTGGAAATCGGCCTGTAGTTAACAATATCGGTTTTGACTCCTTTTTTGTGGATAGGCGTTATGAAAGCCGATTTCCAAAGCTCAGGTACAACACAAGTATCCAAAGATTTCCTGAAGAGAATCGAGATAGGTTGTGCAATCGAAGTCGAACATCGTACCAGAAATTTGGATGAAATATTATCTGGGCCAGCCGCTTTAGAAGTATCCAACTTGCGAAGCAAGTCAGAAATTTCCTCGACGTTCACCACAATGCTACATATATCAGATAGGCTGGAAGATTCAGTAAAAAGAGGGGGTGAAGAAATTCCATGACTAGGGCTAGTATCCAAAAATGTAGAGTGAAAGTACTCAGAAAACGCTTCGCATATTGTTTCACCGGTACGCAACGCTTCGTTTTTAAAGTTTAAAGTGCTAGGAACTGCATTTGAATTATGTCGTTTTTTAACAAAGGTCCAAAAATATTTTGGGTTTTCTTTAATAGATTTTTCGGTTAAATTCAAGTAGTCTTCATAACATTGCGACTCTAACACCTTTACCCTTTCACGAAGAAGCTTGAATGATGACTCATCCGCTATATTGCCGTACGTCTTAAATTTCTTTAAATACTTGTATTTTTCTTTAATTGATTTAATTAATGCCGAATTGTACCAAGTTGGATATGTTTTGCTACGATGTAATTTTTGTTTTTAAATCTCTTGTTATTCTGTTTAGGGTGCCATCAGCGTTATAACTACGAAATTTTTGCGACACAACTCTTCTACGTGTGTCGTATGTGCTCACCACACACGATGACACACCGAGTGTCCAAATTAGTCCATATTGTAAGTAGTATTTATTAGTTATTTGCAAGGTTCAAATCACACCATAACCGGAGCAAATAAGCACTTGATTAAAGTCTGGAGAAATATTCACGAACTTTTATTGTAGCATTTCATCCAGTACAAGTCAGGCCAATAAAAGGGTTACTATTCTACAAATAGATAAGCGTGAGACCCGTAACTTGTTACTAAGATACGGGTATATCAACTTTTACACCGCGTTGCCGTAAAATGTGGTCATTTTATGACACACGTGGTTGTTACAAGTGCTTTGGCAGTTTGCACTGAGTGTAAATCTGTTCAACCTATCTTGGTTTGAATGTGATGTTATTTGTAATATGGTATAGCTAAAAGATGGATAGCAGCTTCTTATTGGGTCAGTGACAGCTCGGCCCGAGTCAACTCAACCCGAATAATAATACCAAATACTACGTCGTCAAAACGCATAAAAAAGTGGTGTTTACCGTGCGCATGAAAAGTATTGACCTCTTAAAATATTGAGTTTTTTTGTTATTTATTGATAAAATTAATTTATTTATTTTTATGAATAAATGTAATAAATATTACTTTTCTAAATTAAATTGGCTAAACATTTTGCTACGATTAGGTACCCAATCGTGGTGATTGCGGCAAATTGGCAAAAGGTATTCTCTCACTATTCATCTCAAGGATGTCAGGTCTTAGGCTTAGTCTAACATATCAACAGGCAAGGTTTTTATGCTAGAACTGCTATATTATATTTTTGTGCTTCATGGTGATACTAAATGGGAAATTGACATGAAACTTTGTTCAGTAGATTTCAAGTTAATACCCTATTTTGCTGTGTACACTGTTACTGCTGGCCTCTGCCAGACTGCACCATAACACCCTGTCCTCCGCCTTCCGCATCCAGTCTGTCCCAGCGAACCTTTTAAGGTCGTTGGTCCATCTAGCTGCGGGGTGTCCCACACTACCCTTGCCGAAACGCGGTCTCCACTCTAAGACTCGTTTGCTCCACCGACGATCGGTCCTTCGACAAACATAACCAGCCCACTGCCACTTCAGCTTACTTACTGTGCAGGCTATGTCGGTAACTCCGTTTCTTTTCCGGATAACTTCACACATACTTCCTACACATTCAGGTACAAAGCAGCACTTTACCTGAATTACATCAAACATGTTCATCACAGAAAAAGTTGTTCATGAATGTCCTACTAAAAAAGCCTACCAATAACAGTTTGAACAAACAAAAAGAACCTATTTTCAGTGTAAACAGTTTCAATATTAAACGAATAATCTAGCGGACAGCCGGACGGGGATCACAAAAGGCTTGTGTCCGAAATGGCACAAGAATTCCACACCCCGTGGGAAATAACGGCGTTTCTTTTTGTAGCCGTCGTATCGAAGATCGTATCGGCTGTCCGAAGCTTTTCGTGGGGTTGAGTTACGAGCGATAGCGGGGACATAAAATGTTCACTGCAAGGTCTTATAAGCCTAAGTACTCACGAATTGTTTTGGCTGCAAATAATATCCAGTAAGTAACAATTACAATTTTTTTTGTCCTTTGTTTATATTAACCATGTTCTTAATAATTAATTACAATCTAGCCTTTAAGACTAATGAGCAATTTTAATCTAACTTAAATGTTTACGTGATAATTATTCTATAACTTAGAATAGTGATTACTACACTTTACATAAGTCCGTTCCACTTTCTTAGACTCAGATATAATAATAAAAACACTTTGTTCATGTGTTTTATGAGTGTCATTGTCACTATTATTTCTACTCTTTTTACATTATACAAAATCAAAGCGTTTTGGTCGTTTTAGTCTTCGCAATATGTTTGTTTTGTACGTATTAAATGTTGACGTCAAACTGTTCTGTCAAAATATTTGTAGGCTAATTTGTTATGCGGAATATTCAATCATTATTATCCTTATGATCATAAATTACCATCTGTTGCATATATATTCACTATTAAAAATAATTTTCAAAGTTTTGTAACTTTTTAATATAAAATATCCGGTTTATAAAATAATCTGATATAATTTTAAAGTAAACTGCATTTTTTTAAGTTCAAAGATCGTGGGAACCACTTGGTGATCGGAATTTTCGTAATAATATTAAATAGTTTAACTATACATAGTGATAACATTCAGATTTTAAAAATTCTGATTTATTTAAGTATCTAATATAGGTACATAAATTGTAACATTAACAGTTATCGAATAGGTACATACTCTCTTAATTATATAATAATTTAAGATATAAAGCCCATTAACATAATTATTATCTAGCTTAATCTGATAAATTAAAAAAACGAATCAAGTTTCGGTAGGTATTCAAAATATATCATGAGATTAAGAATCTAGCCGTTAGATAACATTCCATCATTAACTAGTCTAACTACTTATGACTAAGTTATTTTCGCATTCTCGTTCAGTTCGTTGAACCAGTGGCTAGCGCCACTGCTAGGGTGCTCGGTGTTAACCCCAGGTCGAATAAGTGTTTTAAAATGTTTTTCCCATTAGAAATTTCGCGGTAACAACCTGGCAGCCTCAGTAGCAAATAGTCTCCATGCCTTATGTGACGTTTTTCTGAAAGTGAAAAGCAGATAGGTACGAGTATCTATATGCTGAATCCAGTATTCCAAAAGTAGGCTGGTGACTTTTTCACAGACCGTTTTGTTTTTTTCGACCACAATTACTTTAGCCCCTATGAAAACGCGTTTTTATCACTTATACCGGCCAAAAGTTTGAAATCTATCTATATATAGAAAAATCAATTGAATTAGTCTCGCAAAAGCTCGAAAATGGCTCGACCAATATAATTTTATTTGAATAATTATTATTATGTTTCGTTCGCCTCAATACAGGGGTGGTTTAAACCCAATGGAACAGCCGAAAAATCGAAATTGAAATTTTGACAGGACCGGCGTCTGACGTGTCAGCTAGTCGGCAATACTTTTTTTAAACTTTTTTTTTTAAATTATTTTTTTCACAAAGTTACACAAGTGGGTATTTCACAATTATTCTGCCAAACTGCAGGACAGTTTATCGGCAGGGTTGTCGTGGATACAGTACACTCTTAGTTTACTTAATATTGCATTATTACAAAGGTAAGGGAACACACAGTTTTATTATGTTAAGAGAGCCTTGTATTTTAGTACGCCGTATGCTCACACAGACGTACGCACCACACCACGCCCAACTGCACACTATTCTTATTTCTTATTTCCCATAACTTGTACCACACCTCATATTATTGTGTCGTGTTGTTATTATGACGGGCGGAGTCGGCGGGCGAAATTATGCAATTTGCGGTCGATACTCCACCGCGGTGATTTAAGAAAGTGCCGTGTCAAATCGACGGAGTTTTCAATGTAACAGTATTATAATTTGTTCTACCGTTTTTGGGAACAGTTTTGTGGCGCTAAGTGAGCCTAAATTGTTTTTTTTTTTGGTTATAAGCAGAAGTGGTAGTGTTAATGAGCTGAGGACATTTTGTTAATGTAGTTGGTTCATGTATTTAACTGTGGGAATCAAAACTGAAGTGAAATTACTAAGGCTTATTGGTGATTTGTCCGAATTTACTCGCCCTAAGCGGGCGAATCGACACTTTTAAATAATATAATTTTTGCTTTAGGCGATTCGCTGTTAATTTATTTGCAGGCGAATCGTCAACTCCGGATTCACCTACAAATAAATAAACTTTATGCGAAAGTAAATTCGGCCGAATCACCAATAAGTTCTAACAGTCCTACAATAAAAACTTTATTTCACGACAGATTTTATTTACGTTCAATGTCAATGAAGACTCAGCCATCATTTGGCAATGTTCTGAAAATATATATTATCAGAATGAGGAGCATATCCTTTTCTAAAATCTCTAACATGTAGTGAGCAAGCGTGGGTGATGTAAGTTCACCTCTTCTGGGTATTAGAAGAGCTGTGAAATAGTGCTGGCTGGTATTATTCTTGCTTAGGATTGCTAGTAAACGGGCAATAATTATGACCCTCATGATATTTCTGTCATACACTTCAAGGAGTTAAATTATTATCGTTTTATTGCACTCTAAACCAAACGCTACATTGGCACTACAATTACCAGAACACATAATGTCGGTAATACACATACGTTTATCGTTAAAACATTGTATGGAACACGTAATTTCATTTCCATATGTTTTATGGCACATAAAGTCAGCTTTATACCTAATTTCTGGGAGAATTGTATAATATATCGATGTATGAATCGTTTGCGATAATATCCTGTGGGAATGAATGAATTCCGAGAATTGAGGATTTTTATTGTATTGTTACGCGGTTGGAAGAAATATTTAAGAATCGGTTACAATGAAAGCTTGTGGTCGTGAGAGTTAAGAGAGCAAAATACAATGGCGCCCATGCGCATGTGCGCCCGTACTTTTCTGAATATTCATGAAAAATTATCGAAAATTAACTTTAAAAGGGGAGTCTATCTTTAATATTTTTCATGTAATTTTTTTTATTTTTTTTTTGTAGCGTTTGTGATATCTCCGAAATTATTGGTTCTATTTGGATTCTGTTCATTATAATAAACAGAATCCAAATAGAACCAATAATTTCGGAAAAATAACTCATAAGCTTTTATAAATAATTATTTATAAAAGCTTATGAGTTATTTTATCGGATTAACTTGTTTACTATGAAAAAAAAAACTGCTGTGAAGACATTTATTCCTAAAAAAAAAATAAGTGTAGGTAAGTCGATAAAATACACTAATGAGTAAAAAAAAATTATTTTGAAAAATACGGGCGACATTGTATATCTAAACTATTTTATCTATTTATGCTGAGATTGTAGGATAGGAATAATCTTTTATTTAACATGTGGGATAAATGAGGTTTTAAAACACCTATATAAACATATTCACGCCTTCTTCCTATGGGGGTAGGCAGAAACTACAGAACGCCACCTGCTACGATCCTAACATACTCCTTTTGCCTCGTTTACATTCATACATCTGGTCATACACGCACGCCGGTTTTATAACACCTACCGTCTTTTTACCGAATTTGGACAATCGTATTTCGAAATACTCGATACCTAAAAATCCAATCACCGGCACACAACAGCGCCTCCAAATGACAAAGACGAAATCACAGCCCTAAAAAAATAAACTCAATTTTGAAATTGGAACTGTTATCTTTGGCCGTTACGAAATCATGTCGGGACCTGTCGGATTCGTTCGACAAGTTCAGACAAGTGAGAAAAAAAAGCCTATAAATACTCGTTGACAATAGACAGACATTGTAAAAAGGTCGGACCGGCCCTGGTCACAAAGGGTCCTATTGTGAGATTTGTGAGGCGAAGAAAGCAAAAAATAAAAGGGACTATTAAGGGATTTGAAATGGTGCCCGAGAAATTAGTAAACGGTTAAGTGGTCAACGATTTATTGGAAACAGTACGAGGCCAAGATTTGGCGTTGATTTATATTTGGTCCAAGATTTTGGTGCTTCAATAAGTGTTAACGTTTGTAATTCGCAAAGATATTGGAAAAACATGTCGGTAGCATACAACGACGATCAAGTCCAAAATACAGATTTTTCTTATGCAGCATTGTACTTTTTTGTTACATCTTCACGAGCTTTACGAGAACGCTCTATCGTGTTTAAGAGATTATAAGGAGCCCATTTAGGTACAATATAGTTATAACTGTGCCTAAATTAGATCCCCTGAAGACAAAGAAAAGTCGTATAAATTGACAACACCAACATTTAACCCTCGTTTCTTTAATCGGGATCCTAATAAATCTATAAATAAATCGTACCTGATTAGCATCCCAACTGTTATTCACGTTCACAGTCTTGAGTTTATTTCCAACTAAAGAAAACGCCCTAGGACATCACTTTGTGCTGTCTGGAACACTGAAGGTGTCTAGGAAATTTATGAGAAACTGGAAGGTTGTTCTATTAAACTAGGAGAGCTTTGGACCATGTTTGTTTTCTTTGAAAGCTTAGGAAGTGCAAGAACTTTGTTAATTAAGAATTTAATAGCGCTGGTTCCCTGTGCGGTGTTTGAATCTTCGGTGAAAGGTGAATGAACTATCTTAGTCTTTATTAAATATTTTCTATCGACATCGTAATTACATTAAAGTCTATTTTTTTCTTCAGAGAGCTTAATTGTAGCTCTGACGGGTGCTAATTATAATGTTGACTGTATTCATAGTTTTTTTTTCCCCGACAAAACTTCGAAAGCTCATAACGACCAGCATCTCATAAATAAACGTAGTTTGCAATGCCTTTTTTTACCACAATGTTGAAGCTCGTGTCCTTCATCTCACCTGATGGTAAGTGATGATCAAGCCGAAGGTGGAAGCGAGCTTCACTTGGAATTCTCAACCACAGAGGAACTGGCTATCTTACCTCTAACTGGCGAAACACAACAATGCTATTAACATTGTTGTTATGGCGACAGACTTAAATAAGATGGTGGTAGTTAGCCAGGCGGACTTTGAACAAGCAGATACAACCTGACACTGACCTGCAAATTGCAAAAAACGTAAGAAAATTTGAATTTCGCGGGCTACTTTGGCGCATCCCCCTTAATAATAGCCATTTGTCGTAATTTCGTAAAACAATAATTTATACGCCACTTATACACTCATGCATCTGTAAACTACTCCTCATTCAAGATTAATGCTGCATATATTCCTAAAATCCACCAGGAGCTTCACCTATCCCATATACCTAAGCTTACCTAGGTAAATACAATTCTGCACCGTCCAAGGTAAAGTTTATGTTTGTGTTCTTTCTATTCTACTTTGTTATCTGTCTACCAAGTTGGACCTGTGTGTCTTCGCGATGCATATTCAAACACTGCGGTCGCGAGTCGTAGCAGTAGATGTAATATTTATGTTTGCAGGTCCTTGCAGGTTTCAGCACTATCATTAATTGAAATTCTCTATTTACGTTTTACTTGAAATGAGCAGTCCAACTTCTGAGACTCGTATTGACAATATGAGAATTGCTCATGATATAGGTCGTAATATTGGGTTCGCTAGACGTTCATTTTAGCCCTCCTGGAGGCAAATTTTAATGCACCAACATGTAATGTATTTCTTTATGTAACGATCTAAACTTCTGCGTTATGTGATTTCGAAATATTTGTTAAGTGATTAGTCTTTTTGTAACTGAACCAGCTCGACATTCTATAAATCGCAATATATATATGTATTGCACAATTTTTTTTGCCCCATTTCTGTAACTGTTTTTATTGTTACACTCCTGCTAGTACACAGAACCTACTTAATTTATATACCATTGTATAGATGATTAAATGTAGATTTTAACAATTGATTTAATGAAGCAGAAATGGAAACGGCATCAAAATAGTTGAAAAAAATTTCCTGTCCGTCAATTTATGAACCCTGAAAACATTGTAGCTTGCGATAAAATCAATTAATTGAGTCAATTTTTTTTTTTATACATTCTTTTCAGCCGTAGAAGGAACCCTATTGAAAATGGCACTTTTATTCAAAGTAGTTTAATTATAATTAATAAAATACTAACTAAAATATAATATCTTTATCTAAATATTTCTAACCTTTGAATTGTTCATTTTTGTTAAAAACTATGTTTTGAATTTCCTTTTCGTTTATGAATGTGTAATATGTATGAGGCGTGCACTTTTGGATTTTCCAAACTATTTCATTTTATAGAATGTCAATATTATTTTATGTGATTTAATAAGGATTTGCACTATATTCTTATCCAATAGGTCTTCTTCTTATTATCCAACCTATTCCAATCCAAATATCCAATAGGAAATATGGATAGTATAAAGGCTCATACAGACAGGCACGATGCGACAGCGTGACGTAAATAATAGCAAATAGGTATTAAACAGTGCACATGGTCTCATGTACATATCTGTTTGGTCCAGCCATCCTGACGGTCACCGAGACGCGACTCTAGTAGAATAATTTCTGTGAAAACGTCGCGTCGCGTCGCACCTGTCTGCGGGACCCTTAACATATTATTTATCCATTGCCATGATTCTCCATACCATCCCGTCTCCCGCTCAACTTCCATAGAGTATTCTCTGTGTTTTACGATGGCCACTGGGAATTATAGTTACGAAATACAATTTGTACCAACTTCCGTTGCTCCAAACTTTATCATGCATGCATTTGAAATGTGAATGCATTATGATATCCTTCCTCGTACTAGGATTTTGCCGGAATATTACTCATCTTTCTTTAAGAGAATGGGCATTGTTATAAAGGACAAGGCTAGTTAGTTCCTTGACCCATTATGAATATCTTCAAAATGGCTCTTTCTTAATTTTATGTTACAATACTTTATGACTATACTAGTTGTACCTCCTGGCTCCCCAAGCGATTTACTTTGCAGTTTCTAGGGCCAAACTTCCTGAAAGTACTTCTTACTAACTAGTAGTTCTTGAAAATGCAAATTTATCATCACAAATGGTTTAGCAGACGATTAGTTGTACAGCGAGACTCATTCCTAAGAGACTTTATAATTATGCTGTGGATACCTTTACAATCGCTCATTTTCAAAATGTTGACTAGGTTATGAACGAGGACAAATATGTTCAGCTATAGACGTTTTATAGGAATGACAGTGCCAATTCTTCGCTTTAAAATATCCCACGGTATTGCTACCAATGCCATTCTTTTTACATACATAACTGTTACATCTTAAACGACAGATGTATTCGATGCTATCACCGACCAACACACCCACTTCCAGTCAATTAACTTTGCTGACAATAGTCACTTGCACGCAGATGAGAATATGATTGCTACCAGTGACGGAACTTTTTGACATTCACTGTTATTAAGTGCCGTTGTGAATATAACTTTAACAGCATTTTAACAGACACTTTTTTCTTCTTGTTTTTGCGAATGACGTCACTTCTGATAGAAAGATGTTTGATTTGTTAATTGTTTGCTAGCTTATAAGAACATGCTAAGAAGAAACAAAATCTGAGTGTTTCCGAAGCTTTTGTGCGTGTATTCTGCTACTCTTTGTTTTCGTCTGTTTAGTCAGTATTTCAGGTGTCATTTTTGTAAGATCCGTTAAGCTTATGATTTTCACTTCGCATTTCTACTGGGCTATATAAGGAGGATTACAATATTGCCAGGTATTTTTTCGAACTCACCCATTCATATATATCCATAGCTATCTTACGTGGCTGGTGTCTTATGAGGTTGCAAATCTAAGCATATATGCGTTAGATGTGACATCAGTAGATCACACGGAGTCACCGCCAGGCGCCATGTGACCTCCGACGCCTCCTTTGGTTGGGCCAAAGGAAAGATACCGATATTCCATTGTTGGCTTTTGTCCCTTTTAAGGGTCAAAAGGAAACGAAAACAATTACTCGAGGGAAGTGATTGAATAATCCACACACGTTGACTTTCGGCTGCTCTCGAGTTTACGGGTTTGTTGAACCAATGCTTTTATGGTTTCCTGGTACCTTTAATGAATGGGACCGTTATTGGAATTAGTCATAGGTCCTTGGGTTTTTGGCTTGATTAAATGAGCTGTTGGAAAAAATGCCGACAGTCTTTGATGTTATTGTTAAATCAACCGTGTCAAATCATTGTTTAAGTCCCTATACGGCCCCGACTTACGAGTTGTAGGTCGTGGGTTCGAACCCAAGCAGCTTTGTGTAAATAATTTCATCACCACTGCTCTCAAAACGGTGAAGGAAAACATCGTGAGGAAACTGGCATGTCTTAGAACCAAAAATTCGAAGACATGTGACATCTATCAACCAGCACTGGGCCTGCGTGGTGGATTACGGCCCACTCCCTCTCACAGAGAGGAAGCCTGTGTCCCAGCAGTGGGAACATTAATAGGTTGATGATGATGAAACGAATTAAAAACATCGAACTGTTTCCGTTAATCGTTTGAACATGACAGAGACAGAATGATTTTTTAAATATGTTTAATGCTAAATGCATTTAGTTATATGTGGTGCAAGCGGGCCTAAGAGTGATTAAAAATCGTTTATATTTAGGCCGCGATAGATCATAAGATATTTTTTCGATAGACAGTTTCATCAAACGATTGCTAAACACGGAATTCCAAAGATTTTATTATATCATTAGCTTCAGCAGCCGAAATAGTCTGTCAATTAACTGAGGTGACACTAGATTGCGTTCGATTGTCGTGGACCGGTCTATATTGATCGGCGCGGACCAGTCGATATTGATCGCCGCGGACCAGTCAATATTGATCGCCCCAAAATATCGCAAATGGTCTAGTTGCACCCTAACAGAGCTGTGTTGGTACTTTATTGAAAATACAAACTAGAAGGGTGTGATGGTATTTCTCAGATAGGCTACCAACTAACATACATAATACCTGCTAAAGTTTTACATAATAATATATTGTAGGTAGGCGGATAGTCGCGTCACAATATTCGTCCTGCTTGAAGGATGCCCGCCGTACGTGTCGCTTCGTTGTGTACCCCGTCTGAATAATAATGATTTGGTGTGCGATATGATGGCGGGAACACTGATGTATGGGAGAGGAATTTAATTTTGTAACATTGACAAAAAAATCGTTTATTTGTGTTCTGTTTCTAATGATTTGTATACCTACTACTAATTCTGTTACAATTTGCCGCAGTAAATGTACGGTCAACACGTAACACTTAACTGTGCAAAATGTTACGATATAAAGGCACTGTCAATGTCAAATTGTTTTCAAGGACTCGCGGTTCACTGTACTTTGATATATTAAGTGGCACTTATAATTCGATATTCGTTATAATGCATGAAAAATTTAAGGTTTAATCAAAATATTAACTAAACTGTTATTCACGTAACAATTTTGGAATATTGGCTTTTATATGAGACTTTACTGCAGGGCTAATAACACTAAGCTAAAATTGTGCATGAAATGTTCCAAAAGACAGATAATGCCAGCCAATCCTACTGAATTTATATGTGGGTGCATGTCTTTATTATGTTACAATATTGCTTACGTTATTCGCCTGTGTCCTTATAAACTCAAAATTTAACATTGAAATTATTTTTTATTTAACAATAATATTATTGAAGATATAATATACAGGGTGGCAGGGACATCGACGCGAAGCCGGTTACCATGGATTCAGTACATGATTCTGAACCCCCCTACGTTGAGATTTTTCGTCGGTATTTTTTTTTTTAATCTGCTATTTCATAGAAAAGTGCAATACCTATTTTTACCGACGAAAAATTTCAACCTAGGGGGGTTCAGAATCATGTACTGAATCCATGTTAACCGGCTTCGCGTCGATGTTCCTGCTACCCTGTATACATATTGTTGTTGTTGTTGATGTCTTTAACTAAAGAATATTTTAATTATCGGTTCGAAAAATATGGATTTTTATATTCACACATTTTATTTTATAACAATAATTACATCACAGCTCATCATTCCTAAAATACTGTCTTCTCATCTCACAATCATCCCGTCACCGCCACACTAACGCACACTCCTCACAAACTCACCCGTACTCGATATTTCACACACGAGAACCCACTTATTTAAGGGATCAGAGGTGCCCTAGCTGATTTATTCACGGGACTACTCTAGATTGTTGCTTGACGTCGGGAAATGGCGGACGCTGGGCGATAACGTTAGATTTAATGTCAGTTAAGTGTAATGGCGCGTGAGTGACGTTTGAGTTGATGGCCTCGTGTATTCGTGTTTCGATGTTTCCTTGTGAAATTAAGGGCGGGTCAAATTGGTTTTGTTTTGGGATTATTTTTGTGTTGTGTAGTTTCAGATACGCGAAATACATACCCGTATTTTTTTACCATCAGGTAGAGGTTCAACAGAGGTGATATCCACATTTCGCCAGTTATGTTACAAGTCCCATGTCATAGGGGCGAGCCTACTACTACTTCAATATTTTCCTCATTTTTCTCTCTGCCTAACCCTTCGGGGAAAACAGTCGTAATGTTATGATAAGTTTTTCAATCATTTACTTTTTCACTATTATCCAAACTTAACTTTCTTAATAAGTAACAAACACCACACAAGTTCATAAGTCCAAAAACCCATCCATTTGTATCTGCAAAGTTATAGTCATCATCTACCTAGCCTTTTCCCAACTATGTTGGGGTCGACTTTCAGTCTAACCGGATGCAGCTGAATATCAGTATTTTACGTGGAACGACTGCCTATCTGACCTCCACAACCCAGAGCCTAGAGCCTTCAACCAGGCACAAATCCAGACTCCAGGCTGCTACTGAGAAATTCTTAATGAAAAACTCGATAACACTTTGCTCGACCTGGGGATCTAAGCCAGGACCAAGGTTCAGCAGTAGCGCTTGCAACCACTAGACCAACGAGGCAGTAGTTCACACTGCTCGTCTGCTCATATCAGCACATCCATATACAATGTCGCCCATGCGCATGTGACCGCCCGTAATTTTCTGAATATTCATGAAAAAATATCGAAAATAAACTTCAAAAGGGGGGGTCTATCTATAACATAAAAATTAAAAATTGAATAACATGAAAAATGTTATAGATAGACCCCCCCGGTCTATCTATAACATTTTTCATGTTATTCAATTTTTAATTTTTTAAAGATTTGCTTTCTGTTTTTTGACACATCTCCGAAGTTTATGGGTCGATTTGGATTCTGTTTATTATTTCCAAAAGCTTATGAGTTATTTTAACAGGTTAATTAAAAAATTTACAAAAAATTATCGACTACGAAAAAAAAACGGAATCGAAGTAATTTTTTCGGTAAAAAATTGTGTATTTATTTTAAAAAATCTAGTGAAAAATGTTATAGATAGACCCCCCTTTTTGAAGTTTATTTTCGATATTTTTTCATGAATATTCAGAAAATTACGGGCGGTCACATGCGCATGGGCGACATTGTATAATATAAAACAAGTCACTTTACGCGTTTGTCTGTATGTATGCGTTGTTCTTCTAAACTACGCAACAGATTTTGACGAGGTTTCCACCATCGTTTAGAGAATATTCCGGAAGGGTTATGTGTGGCCCAGGGTTGGGTGAGAGCAGTGGTGTCCCAGTGGTAACGTCCCCGACTTACGAGTTGTAGGTCGTGGTTTCGAACCCAAGCAGGCGCTTTACTTTGTGTAAATAATTTCATCACCACTGCTCTCAAAACGATGAAGCAAAACATTGTGAGGAAACTGGCATGTCTTAGAACCAAAAATTCGAAGACATGTGACATCTACCAATCAGCACTGTGCCCGCGTGGTAGATTACAGCCCACTCCCTCTCACAGAGAGGAGGCCTGTGTCCCAGCAGTGGGAACATTAATAGGCTGATTGATTGATGTGTATAATAAACGTTAATATTAAAGTAACGTTTACCTAAGAAATCTCAATGTTTTGTCAAGTCGTATCAACCGTTCTAGGCAGTAGCGGGCCGCTAGTACACTAATAAATCCAGTTACATCCCACGCCTGGACGAAATCCTCATCTTTTGACTTCAAAACACGACCGTTTTCACATCATACAAACTCCAGTAACTGACACTATTAAGTAAAGATATTCCCCCATAAGAGTTCCATAACAACATCGTGCTATAACTACAACATAAGATTATACGTCCGTTAAGTTTAATGTAGTAAGAATGGCGTCGATACCCTGCTACTGAGTGCTACCCTGCTTTTGATGGGGTTGAGTCGTGTCCGTTTCTTCGTCTGTTGATATGTTTGTGTACTAACATGAGATTAGTGGTAACATGTAGGGTAGTATATTTTTTGTTTAGCTTTGGGTTCCTTTGAGCTATGTAGTCTTAAAAAGCACATAATACACTTGCCTGTAATTTGCACGAAAGCATGCAAGTGGCTTGTACGCGATTGTGACGTTCACCAATCAGATGTTGGTATGTCATTATAGCTTGAATATTTGTGGTAACATGTAGGGTAGTATATTTTTATTTAGCTTTGGGTTCCTTTGAGCTATGTGGTCTTAAAAAGCACGTAATACACTTGCCTGTAATTTACACGAAAGCATGCAAGTGGCTTGCACGCGATTGTGATGTTCACCAATCAGATGTTGATATAGCATTATAGCTTGAATATTTGTATGCAAGATGCACATATAGGCATGTGTGTGTGTGATGGGTTTACGTCGCAAAATGGCGGCCATCTTATAAAGAGTGTTTTTTTTTAAACAGTAATAGCAAACACCGCTATTTTGCGGCCTCTATGTTGGCACCGCTTTCTTAAGAAACCCAAACTTTTGTAGAGTTTGCTACTAACCCTTTGTCTTCCCATTTGTTTTACTGTTACGCACGCACATGCCTGTAACTTGCACATAAGTATGCAAGTAGCTTGCACGCCATTATGGCATTCACTTATCAGTAGTTGTTGTGGCACAATAGCATTCAAGTTACTTGCATAGTTTTGCGCAAGTACAAGCATGTGTATTTGCGGCTTTAGAGAAATCTAGTGTAGCTGGAAAGTATCGTACTTTATATTTTAGTTCAGTTGGTGTTTGTTTGTTCGTCACGATACTTTCTTTTTTAATAGTTATAAATATAGCTGATAGTTTCAAGATCTTGTTTTTTTACATAAATAGAAAACTTTAAAGTATGGGTTAAAAGACATAGCTAGAAGTTTTAACCTCACCTCATACAGTAAGTATTTTCCTAAAAGCCTAACAGACTTTACCAAAATAATATTTATTTTAATTTAACTAAATTCATAAAGTTTTTGTCATAAAATGGTCCTCCATTTAAATGTAATATCTATAGTTGGGCCATACCGAATACTAACAAAACTAGTTCGTTGCTAACACGCTGTAAAAACAGTTTACTTCGTATGAATATTACAATACTTTTATTTTTACTTAAAAATGTTTTTAAAACGGTCGTTATTGGAGCAAAACTTTAAAGGTATTATTATGAGAAATAATGACTGCTTCCTACTTGTTATAGTGGTTGCAAGCGCTACTGCAGAGCAAAAGGTCTCCAGTTCGATTGCCGGGTCGGGCAAAGGATTATTGGGTGGAAAAACGCAATAACACTTTGCCTAACCCAGGATTCACTCAAACCACAGGAACTTCTCATCCCGGAGTATGAATTTATGCCCGGTTGATGGCAATAGATCCGCCCCTTAATACATGGGACTTGAACATTACTGGCGAAATGTGGGTGTGCTATATGTATGAGGAGTACATTATAGTATACTGCCCAACCGTTCAGGGAAATACAGGCGTGATTTTATAATGTTTTTTATAATGTGACAAATCGAGGTTGAAAGTCTTGAAATTGTCAGACAGGTTTAAATATCAGGGACATTATTCCACAAAGCTGAAAATTCTCGACAACTGGTGCCATGTTACAACCGGGCACTATACGAAATTTTTCAGTGCAATTGAGCAAATATTCACACAAATCGTAGTGGTTGTCTGCACCGGAACAGCAATTAACCGGTGACCTACATCTGGGGCATTCAGCCCACAGCTGGTGCAGTCCATGGCAACAATTTAACTTTGGCAGTGGCTTTATTTCGTAGCAGTAAGAGAGGTTTTCGTTCGACCGTACGCTGTACACGATTACTGCAACATTGTGCATCCTGGATGTAATTGTTTAACGAAGGTAGATAACTGCTTTATTTTAGTAGTGCTGTAAGGTGGACCCCTGGTGAGGTGGAGCGGAAGAAAATAAACCAATAGGGTCCTAAATGATGCAACCAGGCCGCGGTCGATCGACGCCGAATTGCAACATTGTGACATATTTTCAGATTAAGAATTAACTAGCTGCCCGTCCCGGCTTCGCACGGGTAGCACTAAGTACTTATCTACGGCTACCTACCCTACCCTGAAGAACATTACCATTAGGCTACCCTATAAACCTTCCCTGGACTAGAACAAACATTTCAAGACCTAAATCAGCCAAATCAGCCCAGCCGTTCTCGAGTTATAAAATTACAACGAAAAGTGGCATTGATTTTTATATATTTAGATGTGATGACATATTTTGAGGTAGCGCGGCACCGTCGATTGAACGCGGTCTGGTTGCTCCCTTATGATTGATGAGCGCATAGGAACCGTATAAATGGTAGATATTGGTTAATTGTATCTGCTACACCTATATATATTACTGCGTATACTATTTATATCAATGGCTACACCTCAATCGTCATCTGCTTGCACCTGGGCGTGAGCCTGCGTGGGAACTGCCTAAGTGTGAACTCAGTCGGTTCCACACACATTTGCCACAATCTCCGTCCTACTACGACGTTTCAAAATTCAAAAGTCATTTATTTATTCTAGAACCAGCACCTTTCCCCAGAAAGACAGTCCCCCAAAAACGCCCACCCTTCACCACTTCCTAGTGCTTTAGCTGGGAAGAAGACGTGGCACAACAAACTCCCCAGGCACCAGATTTGCAAGTGTAAACAACACTTTTTCTAATAATTGCGTCCATAGGTTTTGCTTTTGCGAATTGGTGGTGGCTTTACTTCATCCGCTTCATGCTCTTGTGTTACTATCCCATCCTTGTCCTCGCACTCTTCGGTACAAAGGTGCCCATCGTAAAAATAATTAGTTTCAGCATCACATAAGAACTGAATCTTAAATTCCATATGCACTAGGTTTCTGTTTCAAGTGCTTGCTCAGAGATTGTTTTCATCACTAAAGAACTGTTCATCAATTGTCACGATTGACCCAACAGTATCATAATTTTTTTTAATTTCTACGAATTTGTTACTGTTTCGACTTCTCGTCATTCCGGGTGTGGGGAATTAAAACATATCAACCTCAGTAATAGACTGAAACGTTTTATTGTCATCACTAACCTATACAATTTCGCGTGCAGGAAATTCTAGTATAGAGTAACTTAAGCCTTAGTAGGTAGGCAACAATATTATAATATAATAAAATTCAAAGTGGGTAGTTTAGAAGTCCCCTTTTTGGATGATTTCCAAACTCGACACTGATTACGTCACGATGAAGGCTCGGTTTCAGCACAAAACAGAAATATACATACCTACAGAAGACCCACTTTGAATTTGAACGATTCGTACGGCAGTAATGAACTAGAAAAACAGCTCTTAACTACTACGATATAAAGTCGCTAACAAAGTCCTATTCCTATGGACGATTAAATACAATAAATACAATATTCACAACAAAACATAAAGAACAAAAATATCGTGTAAACGTAGGTTGCATGGTTTGTAAACAATTATTGCCCAACCTGGGGATTGTACCCACGATCTTACGCTCAGCAGTTGCGCTTGCGTCTACTAAACCAACAAGGCAAATCGGGCGGCACGGTAGTGCCCCCGCCAAGTCAAGCAAAACAAATAAACAATGGCACAGCCGCACCATATTTTCTCGAAGCCATTCAGGAAAATTTTCGAACTTTGTTGTAGATAAAGCTAGAAGCCTAAATTTTCAATGACAAAGAGGGCGTAGTATAACTGGGTGTATTCCCGTTTCATACTTACTTATTTTCCTTTTTAAGCTATTGCATAGCTTCTATCGCGGGCCTTGACAGTGGAGACCGAATCCAGAAATTCCGTAACGAAAATACCTAACGCCTAACGAGAGTGTCGTATTGAAAATTATGGTTAACTGTTTGGCAACAAAGTTCAAATTTACTTAGACGAATGATCTAACGAGAGTGTTGTATTGAAAATTATGTTTAACTGTTTGACAACAAAGTTCAAATTTACTGAGACGAATGATCCTTGACTATTAATAGTTAAATTAAAACCTTTTTATTAGTTTGATGTTCCCATTACGTTGTGTCAAGTTTTAAAAACTATAAATGTGAATAACAGTTCCTGTCAATGTCACCATTGCTATTTCTTGTATTCGGGTTAATATTTTACAATTGCATAAGTTGATAAAAAATGCTATGCAATAGCTTTACCGCGTCAGTCCCCGAGTGCCACACGTCTTTTTTTTTTCTTAACTACTTTTATTTTATTACTTTTAGTAGAATTAGAGACTGGTAAAAAAAGCCGATGATGAATTTCAGTAAAAATATATTTTACTAGTTATTTTTTCGTGTGGTGTCTAACGAAGACCTTGTGTAGGTACCTAAGCTACTATGTGGCCTCAGGTTTTAGTAAATTATTCATAACATTGGTCTTTAATTATCATGCACTGAATGCCTTCCGACCAAATAAAGTTCTCGGTTGATTTGTTTTTTGCTTCTCTTTCAAAATGGCTGTAAATGGTACCGCATTGGCCTTGATAGTTTTACCGTGGCAGCTGAAATGTTTCCCCTGTTTGCGGTGATAAGTGGAAACTACGTATTATTTGTGATTTAATGTTTTGTTGGAATAGTTTATCATGAAAGTTGTAAATGTCTGATTATGTTGATTTGCAGATAAATATTGTTGAATTTAATTTTGATTATAATCTAAACTAATATTTTAAAGAGAAAAGATTAGATTTTTTGTATGTTTGTTTGTAATGGATAAATAAAATAAATCCTTACACGTTTTTTAAAAAGCTCACGCCTATAGAAAGCTTCACTATCAGCGAGTAACATGGGCGTATTTTATCGACTTACAAGCGAACGAAGTCGCAGGCCGAAGGTAGTAAGTATTAAAATCATCAGTCAGTTGTCTTGTAGTGTTCTCATTGTAGAATCTCGTAGTATTTTTCAAGAAGGATATTTTTCTTGTAGTTATTGCAAATCAGCCGGTATACAACTATCAATATTTAATTATTATTTTGCATACTAATTGTTTATATTCAAGTTTTTTTTTACTGAAAAGAAAGCTGTGTTGCTGGAGAGTTTTTTGCGCCAAATGACTTTTGAATAAATGACTTCTGATTTCGATTTTATAATACTTATAATTTAATATGTATCATAGTAAACACTTATTACATCAAACCATAGTCCCGTAGACCACAACAACGCATCAACTCTAACAATGATCCGAATTTATGTAATTAGATCCACGATAACAATGTTCTGCTGCTATTTAGGCATCCCCTAAATGTTTAGGCTAGTTAATGATGGCCACGGAATCCCAGCTATTCATCATGTATTCCGTTTGATGTAATTAGTACATTGTATCGGTTTAGTGGTCATTGTCGAGATGGTAATTAATTGGAATTACAATGTATGGAAAGTAGTGAGTGGGAGTTAATGATTATCATTGGGACGTAAAATCACGTGGTTTTTTTGGAAACCAGATAGGCATATTTTGTTAATGTTGTACGAAATTAGCATCTATGTAGATGAACATAATTTTCATTAGTAGAGGGTTTTAAAGGCTGATTGCAGGTTTGAGAATTTCAATAGCGAAAATTGGACTGCATTTCAATATGAACCTTATGCTTGATTTGCGTGTGTAGAAATCATCCTAGAATTTAGAAATAAATAATTGATGATTATAAGAATAGAGGGTAATCAAATATAACCCTAGAACGTAATCCTCTAGTAACCACCACCACCACAGATGACTTCGCAAAATCATTTAAATAAAAAGCGACTCTTGCTACGACACAATAAAGTGCAATTGAGGTCGCACAGCGCTAAATACCTACAGCTATATTCACATAGAAGTTGTTTCTCTTTCTATCACGTAACTTTTATATCTTTTGACTACGTTACGCCCACTGAATGCGACTAGTCGAGCCCGCCGCGTCACTTCTTTCTAATGAATCTGTTTTCAAGCTTAGCTCAAGCCAACAACACGAACCAATCTCGTTTATACCACATAATACCTTCCACATAATATCAAAGTAATTACAGAAAATCTAAAAGCTAATAATATGGTAATGACCTTTACTTTCGTGGAGGGTCAGAGGTCGAATTTAGAGTCATTTGGAGACTCTAAAGGTCCACTTGTACCATCCTGTAATTATAAATTACCATTTCAAAGAACTACAAACACACCGAAGGGTGTAAAGCTGAGTCTACACCAAAGGTTTAAGGTCACACGTGGTAAGAGCCGTCAGGAATTTGAATCGGTATTATTATGTAAGGTATTGACGAATTTATTTAGTTTTTTACAGGTTTCTGGCAATGTGAGTTATCCTTTAGTTTTATTACTGTTAACTACTCCCATTAAACAAAGCTTAATTAACATTGCTGTAAAACGTTTAATTAAAATACTTAGATAAATAAGACAAACTGGAAATATTACAACTAGTGAAGATGCGAGAGGTCTAAAGGTGAATTTCACCAATGAATCTGAACGCGATCAGTAAATCTAAACCACGTTCATGAGCTGTCAGTGTCAATATTCCAAAACAGTGATAACACTGACAGCTTAAGAACATGGTGACGCGCGCGTGTGACTTTAATGTGACTTGCTTATCCTGCTTTGTTTTATTGGTGAAATTCGCCTTTAGACCTCTCGCATTGGCATCTTAACCATTGGGCTTTAAAAAATAAAATAAAACATTTGTCTGTAAAAATCTGTCATCATCAGGATCTATTAACCCTTGCTTAAAGTGACTACAATAATATTATTATTGTAGGTAGGTATTCAAAGACGAGTTTAGTGTTTGATAAACGAATTCAATAATACTAAATCCTAACAAAGTCATAATTATTACGTATTTATAATCTCTGCTTTTTAAATTCCCACTGCTCGTTAAATTATAATTAACTCGTTGTTTAGTTTTGAATCTGAATTAATGTGCGATTTAATCTTCGCGTTAACCAACTTTGATTAGACAAACTAATTACGTACAGAAATAATCAGCTGTCTAAAATCTAAACAAATGCAGGCAATTATTCGCCAACCCTAAAATGTTTTGAATGTGACATAAGAGGTCACAAAGGTCGTAGAGGTTAATAGTCCAAGATTGAAAAAGAAACTTCAATTTGTGCATGCTATTACAACTTGTGAATAAATTGCTTGACTTCATCGATAGGTGAATCATTCTTAAGGATAATATAAAAATTGAAGCTCCAGAGTAATTGGATAACATCTGAGGTTTTCTGGAGGTTTATTTTTTGAGACAGATATTTACATTTGTAATGGTAAACTTATTTTATGTAATTTTGTTGACAAATTATATTACTTTACTACTAATAAAATAATGTCTACATCATTAGTCTAGAGGTTAAAATGTTTATTTTAAATTCAATAGTTGCCTACTTAAAGAAAATAACCTAATTCGTCAACCCTGAATATGAGACACATGAGGTCAAAAAGGTCAACGCGGTCGTCTAGTGTTTGAAAATAAGAAAATTGAAAAATAAGTAAACCTAATGCTATTTCGTTGTAAATATGTAATGAATTCAAAAATTTCCAATGTGTTTGAATTAATAAAGTGATCCATGAATATCGTAAGTACAATTTATTTATAAAGAGGCTTTAACGAATTCGACGAATTTTTTGGTTCTACTCGTATTGAAATCATGAATAATTACCAAAGGACGAGTTTAGCTTTACAATATTTCATTTTCTGTTGGCTAAGTGTATTTACTGACCAAGCGAGCGAAGCGTCTCTGTTTCAAGTCTGCTGTAGGTACTTTTTCCTGTGTGTTTTAGTTTCTATACCTTTATATCTATCTCTATCTATACCATTGTATCTCCATTTTGATTTATGCCAGATTTGACTTATAAAATCTCTCAAAAACTCACGATTGTGAGACCACTGCAATGTTTGTTAATTAATTGACATAGGCCTCAGCTCATTTCTTTATAGCAACCACATAGTGGCAACAACAAAACAACACAGTTCCTCGAATCAATACGGAACCACTATAAAACCATAAACACATCAGCTTCCCACAAAATATAAACGCTAAAGCCAACATTTGCCGACGCAACGGTAAACAACGACAACAAAAGTGCATTTGCGAGAGAGCACGTCTGCTTGAACCAATACAAGTGAATACCGCATCGGGTCGCCGCGCAATCGAATTTTCACGTCCGTTCGAAAACTATTCGGATCAATTCGAATAGTCGCGCGTGTGGAACTAGCTTTACAGCTACGATTATGTTTATATGTTTTAGTTTTATTGTATAAAGGATTGTAAGCTTTTATTATATTTTAGTTTGTTGTTTTGATTATTGTTGGTGGTTTGGATTTTAGTTATAAATTATCTTTATTGTGTTGAATAAGGATGAATGTCAAGCTTTTTTACTTTACAATCCAAGATTTTCGAAAACATCGAGTTCTATGAACGAGTCTATCGTTATTAACTGGAAAGTAGTCTTATTTTACTTTCTTTCTTTATATTTTAATTACCATAGTGCAACAATTAGCACCGACTACGCGTTCACAACATACGCACCCGGAAATGAACAAATTACTTTATTAAATACTTTGGCGGTTCCCATACCAGTAACCCAAACAAACTGTTACAAAAATGTCATCGAGTTTTGTGTGAGAATTGAAACAGCGCCACGTGAGCATATTTCGAACTAAACAAGTATCGATATCAAGGTTCAGTAAACTTGGTAATCGAATAGATATTGGTAGCACTGGCTATCGAAATGTTTGAAATGTGTTGAAAAAGATTTCTTTCGTTCTTCTCTCCTGTTTTTCGAAATGAACTCACTACTAGTATGAGGACAGCATGGCATGTATTTTATCGAACCTCTAGTATTTCCCATTTTGCGCTCATAAAAATATACTGCAACCAACTTGGATGTAGCGCTTGCCAGTCGCTGCGGCAGCGCCGGTCGCTTCGCTCGCTCGGCTCGCGCGCGTTTAGTCACAGTTCTAACCTAAACTAACCCGTTTGATCTTCGTAACCTAGCTCAGTTACTGCGACCAACTGTGAGAAAACGCCAGTAAGTTAAAAAGAGGCTCAATTATTTAAAAGAGTGGTCATCTTTAGATGCGCAAAAAGTTTCTAGAAGATCTGTTATATATTTCTCAAAATTTACTAGAAATGTGATTAAAAACATTCATCTACCTAAAAATTAAGATTGTATAAGCATAATCAGCCTATAAAGTTCCCACTGCTGGGACACAGGCCTCCTCTCTGTGAGAGGGAGTTGGCCGTTATCCACCACGCGGGCTCAATGCGGGCAAGCGCAAGAGTGCTCACAAAGAGTGTACAGCTCAAGCAAAGACTACTCAGAAATCGAATAAAATTGATTTCTGTGAACCAGACAGAAGTGGTGCAATAATAATATTTTATTATTGACCTTTAAGTAATCGCAATAATTACGTGGTCATTACAGATCTAAGTGTTGATAGTTCAATTTTATTCAGTTTTGTAGTTTATTATTATTGTAACTCGTGTCGATACGAACACAGATAGTAAGTGTTGAACTATAGCCATGTTTATCGAAATTCATAAATCAATTATAATAAATGTGACCACGGAATCTTGAAGTTAGGATCTGAAAGGGAATTAATCGTCTCAGACTATTCACGATGTGACATGGTTTTCTTTTAATTTTCGTATAAATTTATTAAGAACTCGAATAAATCAAACCGACAGATTTGAATTATTGAGTAGTTACGGAAGTCGGGAAAATTAATTGTTAAGCAAATTAACCAAATTAAATTGTCGGTATACTCAAATCACAATCACAAATGTCATTCTTTTGACAGTTGTATAAAATGGCTATACCACGACAAATTGACGGAGGGTGTCAGTTTCCTTTACAATTAATTTCCTTGACTGTACTTATAGGTCTATAAGCCTTCAATAGACAAAATAATTATGGTACTAAGTTTTCTGAGATATGCCACCATCTTTTGCATCTTTAGCAAGCTATCATAGGCTACACAGGGTGACGAAAAAAATGCGTTGATTATAGTAAGTCTCTACAGCTAACGTTGCGCGTAGAATAACGTAAATAGGGCGGGCGACAGACGTACACTGTACAGCTACGTAAAATTACGTAGCACGAAGAACTTCACAAAGTAATACAGCCAAATACCCGCTCTAAGACAGCTGGGAAGTTCCGCCTTCCCTCAGTAGTTCGGTAACCGATACTCGCGTTATTACATCAACTTGTCACAACATAACGCCACGATGACATTTCAGCGACACCATTACGAAGCCCTTTTGTATGCGTAATTAATTCCTACAATGTGCCTCCTTTGACCACTAATATAGAATAGGCACAAAGGATTTTGTGCCTTATGTCTGTGAAAATTAAGTCTGGAATATATTCTGGTGTATTGTCACAGAATCGCGAAGGCCCTATTATTTACGAAACTCAAGTTACACATGAGTTACGGTCTTTAGTGAGCCTTTCGGGTTGTCGTTTTGACAAATTTATATGTGACAGTTCAGATGAAGCCTTTAAATAAACGCAAGCCGGAGTTAAAATATTGTAGGGATTTCCTAGAGCTAAGAAGTTATTTGCATGAGAAAGTATTTTTTATTTTCGTAGGCGAATCTCTTAGATAGGCCACCCAAGTTTTTCTGGATTGTGGGGGCGTGGAATTAGCAGTATGTAGAGATGATAAGAGAGAGAAATAGAGCAGAAAACTTACGTGGATGTTATACAGACAGTTTTAAATGAGAATCAAGATAATATTGAGGTTTATTATTAAAAATTGCTTAAATTTAAGTAATGATTAACGTCTGCCTAAAGGCTCGTGAAGACCAGTGCGACGCGACACGAACAATACGATTTCTAACATAACTTCACGGTATATATAACAATAACCGATGTCGCGTTGCGCTAGTCTGCACGAAGCTTAACTATGCATTTTTTGACGTTTATATACTCTTAAGTTTAAGCAACGTTAATAAGGAACCTAATTGTGCCGGCTTTTACACTCAATTTGCCAGTAGGAACCATAAAATAACAATATCGAAACGGGCAAACATGACATACTTCAGAACCTTTCTATTCCAATTGTACAAATATTGGCGTAGCGAATTAAAGTAGCCAGGTTACCGTCCAATATTTGTAACCAACATTTTACTAGAGTACACGAGCTTGACCCTTTTTTGTGATCCCGGGGTCTTTCGAACCAATCCCGGGATTTATATAACATTGATTGGAAATAATATTTGATAATATGACGCGCGTGTATGACTAGATACGAACGTGGATGAAGCAAAAGTAAAAGAGTTATATGTTGTAGTGAGTGGCGTAGTTGCTGCCTACCCCATGAGAAAAAGGCAGGGTTTCTGTTGTTTACTTTGATAGTTATATTGTAAATTGGCTTACTAACTTTGCCAAAGCTAGTACCTATATATAGTAAGCAATAAATAAGATGTTACGGGTGATGATTTTTGTTCTTCTAGTAATCCCAAATGGTCTCGGTCAGAACAGATCTGCATCCCCGGACTTCGGGATTCTGAATCCCGGGTTCGTATGCTCTTATCCTAACCTATATATTATTTTTAACCGACTTCAAAAAAAGGAGGAGGTTCTCAATTCGTCGGAATGTTTTTTTTTTTTTTATGTATGTTCCCCGATTACTCGAAAACGGCTGGACCGATATCGAAAATTCTTTTTTTATTTGAAAGGGTATACTTTCTAGTTGGTCCCATTGTCATCAAGTCAGGATTGGATGATGGAATCGTGGAGAAGTCGAGGGAACTCTTGAAATGTTATAGGCACACCTATAGCGATTTAGGTATTTTTTATAGTAACTCTTGAATTTGCTCTCGGAAATCACCATTTAGTGAAATGGAACTGATGATGAAGACCACAGATGGCCACCTGAACTACTCAATAATACGTATTTCACGGGTTGCGAACTTGCGATTCGATTACTTTAATACTTTATAATGCCAAGCGTATAACGAATATTCGTGTCGTTGGTTTAGTATTTTCGGTTTTGCCACCGACTTCCGAAATTTTAGTTATTTTTCACTTTATGTGGAAGTCGGTAGTTTTTTTTGTGAAAAAGTTTTGTTAGTAAGAAGAGAATAGCACCCGTACGTGGGCAGAAAAAAACACATCTCTTGCTGTCTATGTCTAGTAATCTGATAAAAAATATTAGAGAAATAGGTTAGTAAATAACCTTTTACTTTCACTAAAGAGCTCCTTTATCTTTAGCTAAGAATAGGTCATCCCACTTAATACCGTGGGAAGACACCTTAATAAATTGTGATTATGTCTAATGTTTCGGGCGGATCAGATGACTGAGGAAAATAAAAGTGGTGGTTGGAATTTTAAGTAATTTTAACATTATTTAAGTACTTATATGTTTTTATATTTTACTTTCGTCTAAATTACATGAAACTGATTTTCGTCCCTGCTGCGTACAAAGGCGGTATCTCAGAGATACGCCCTTTTATTTTTTTTTATACCATTCAATAGCTATAATAATTTCGCATCTAATGGTATAACTCAAATACCGCTACCTAACTTAAAACATTTAAAAAAAAACCACTCAGAAGTTCTCTATTTCCTCATGTTTCCTTAAATTACAATTTACAAAAAGTCAATTTTCTCAAAACTTAGTCCGATTGAGATACCGCCTTTCGGCTTAGCAGGGCAGTTTTATTGTCTTAACCCAGAGCATGATCTAACTGTGTGCCGAATTTCATCGAAATCTGTTCAGCAGTTAAGGCGTAAAAAAGGTAACAGACAGACAGACAGTTAATTTCGCATTTAGTATAGATTAGTATGGATTTATAGCTTTACCGTAGGCTGCAACAGTTATTTTTAGTACCGCAAACAATTTCTAAAAATATTACGAAATAAGTACTAAAAATTCCGCCTACATGAGAACTCGCTATCGTCAGAAACACAAACAGTCGCTCAGCGGAACGTGCCGCCCGCCCACTCGTTATGCTATCAATCTGAAGACTTAATTCATCAAAATGTACGGCGCAGGGCATTTGTCAACACGATCCGTTTGTATAAGGAATTGTATTGAGTGTACATTGCTGGCTATGTTCGTGAAATATGTGGATGGAAGTTGATTTCAGTGAACTGGGGAGGTAGTGTATGGTAAATGTTGAATTGAAAGGTTACGATTAATTCAAGTACGGCATATTTATATGAGGAATTTAATGTAGTTTATTATCAAAATACATATGTTCATATCTTAGTATGAACTGGCCTTGCCTGGAACCGTACCTTCACAGGGATGAGTCAGCATATTCATTGAAACAAATGAAGTTAGTTGGATGGGGTGGGGATGAAAAGTATTCTTTTAGCGTATCGATAGCAATTTAAATAGAATCAGTCTAGAATGTGGCTACTAGTTTGGCACCTTCAGTATAACGTTCATCAGCTCCTGCATCGTGATGAGAGGTTAATCCCATTCAGCGAATTAAATCTCTTTCGCTTAAGGTATATTCGCCACCCCGAAGTCCGTTCTGGTTTAGTTCTGGAAGATAACTTTGTGACGGCATCTACATCGCCTTGCGAACTACGCATCAACGACGTCACACAAAAATCCTGACGTCACACAAATCCTGCATCGCGCAATTAGGGTTTACCGCGCGGACGACATATACATATAAGACTATCCGACATCAATCGTTGGGCAATTGCCCGCGAGACACGACACCCGTCTGGTCGGAGGATCCTCCCGTTTTTAAAGAGGATGAGTGAACTTTACATGCACCCTCATACCTCTAATACTTCATAATATTATCTGTAACTTCATTTTGGAATTGATCTGGTAGATAGTGCCTGTCCAGATATTGTGAAACAGGTCTTTAGCTTTGATTTATTATAACCTATAATGAAATTAACAGTCACGTAACTTTTATGTTTTAGCTTGCACAAGAGTGTACGTAATTCTTACTAGAATTCTCATGTTCATGCAGTAACAGAATTATTATTTCCCCCAGTGCTTCTGAAAACGGTACACCAACACCATAGCATATACCACAGCCTTAAACCCGACATTTTACGCCTCCAACACCTCGTTGGCAGCTTATTCTAAGCCCGGACTACACAGCAAGTGCGGGTCGTAAGTCGAGTTAATTCATCAAATGCACGACACACGCTATTTGTCAACAATTCCTTTGGCCCGGCGTTATTTGTAGGCGCCATGACAGGGGAGTACGGTAGTAAGGGGTGCAGTACATTGGTCGGTCAGAACAATCGATTTCAGATTGAGTTTTGATTCTTTATTCATCGTTTATTATTCTATTCTCCTTGAGTCGGCACTATCCTATGAGATTAGATAATGCTGTGTTAAAAATATGATCCAGTTGACTACCAGGTTGGTAGTGGAAACCTATAGAATAATTAAAGAGAAGTTGAAACTCACTGCTACTATCAATTCGTTTGACTAACTGAACTAATTTGACGAATGAATTTAAAAAATTGGTTGTCCTCTAACATAACAATATAAATATTTGCATGTAAATAAAACATTTATACCTTATGCATAAACAGCGATCACATACTAAGTTTATTAAAATATTTCTGCTCATCCTCACAACTAATAATTTCCTTTGAAACTAAACCAGCAATGTACCTCACCCCAAACAATAGCCCCACATCTGGCCCTCAGTACAAGTTCTATGCATTTTCGAAATGCGATGTCGACGCTATCCGCCATTTTGATGCATGGTTGGTGTGTTATGGTCACCGGTCGGCAGTGAAACTTGAGCCCAGTCAATAGCCCCCCATTCGTAGGTGAATAGATGCTGATATCCCTCTATGCAAGTGGCTATATCGCTGTGTACACGATCCAAGGATGACTCTAAACTTATACGGTTCAAACTTTTGAGAGCAAAACCAGCAGTGTATGCCGTTTCGAGGAATGGTGTAGGTTTCTTTAGTTAGTGTGAGTAGAGGTTTTACGGGGTCCGTCGTTGAAATGTTGGTCCGTGGGCGTCCTGATATATGTCTCGTGGTGTTGGTGGTATATCCAAAGGCGCCAGAGTAGAAGTAAATAGAGAGATTTGTGATATAGATGTGTTTGTGGAATCTAAGGTACCTAGGATGTGAATGGACGATTTGGATAGCCATCTCTTAGAACAATAATAATTGTATTGCAAGACGAATCGGCTAGAGTAACTGTTCTTGCGATCGAAATTAAATTAGGGTTGACATCGGTTTATTGTGAATTTTAAATCAAAATATTGCGGTTTAATAGTAGATACCTATACTGGAATTATTTTTCACTGTAGTTGGTTATAGAGGATTACTATGAAAGATCGAAGAGAGAAAATAAACTTATGGAAGATTAATGGCATTTACACCACTCCGCCGCGAAACCGTAACAGCGAAACCGCAGTAGTTCAATTCAACTGGCTCACGTCATGTTGATGAACTCGAGTAGCGGAACATGACGCGAGCCAGTTGAATTGAACTACTGCAACTGGGGTTAAGGATCTTGTAAAAGTTAACAAGACCACGAAGGAAAATCCTAAACGTTAAGATTATGTGCGATAGATACAGAATATACAGATGCAAGAAAGACAAAGATATAGATCACCAAGACAACATAAGTTATAAAGTTTTACATACACAAACCATAAGACACATAATGGAAAAGAAACAAACAGCTTTTGTCTTAACAGCTATACCATTCGCTTTATCCTAAACTGTTCAATTCCCCACACAGTTCCCTATAGCACACACTCCTTTGTACGTTACGTTACCAATTAAACTGTCTGGACAAGTACATGGCGATGCCATAGTAATTCCGCCATCAATGTCCATGGGCCGTCTCTGTGTATTTTGGCTAGCCAAAGGCAACGGCTTGTTGACGTACCTATGTACGTAGACGTTGATAGCACGGGTTAATTCGGGCGTTCTTAGGCATATAGGTGGTTTGGATTAGGAGAATTTAGACTGGGTGTTGGATGTAATATGATGTGTCGAGATAATATCTACGTGTGTCTGGTTTCTGGTTTGTGTATTCAGTATTTTGTCAAAGAAAACTATTGTTATGGGTCAATTCAAGTTCGACCATTTTGGACAATTTGTTTTCTTATTACTTCATTAAATGTTCTTGTAGCACCGAGACTTGTTTTTATTTCTAGAATGAGAAGTTTCCTTAGTCTTTTTTCAGATACTTTGGCATCTAAAAAATCACCTAAATCTGTTTCTTAGTTTTCAAAATGTATAAAAGTACACGTCCTTTTGGTTTTAAAATATCACAGTGAACATTTTATAGCTTACAAATATGTACAATATACAACAGTCAGACATCTCACTAAAACCTTTAACTACAAACATTTTGGAACTAAGACAGCTTTCTGGATTAGACGTTCACATCCCTTTATATACCACCGTTTCGGAGAAACGTTCAGGTGTTTCTATATATAGCTATGTACATAACCTTACTGTGGCATCGTTCACACACTGGTGTGTGTCTTCTGTCTTTGCTATGTTGACATTTGGTGCTCAAACGATCTTCGGTACATGCTTAAGTGCTTTAGTTTCATGGTGATGGACGAACGTCTGTCTTCGTTAAAGCGTCAGTTTGGCTGGATTGTGAGGGTTAATTTTGTGCTGCTGTCTGCCCAGTGAGTAACATTCTCAGGGTATCATTTATTTAAGATTATTTCTTGTCATCCTTCAATCAATCAATCTGCCTAGCCTTTTTCCAACTATGTTGGGGTCGGCTTCCAGTCTAACCGGATGCAGCTGAATACAAGTATTTTACATGGAGCACCTCCACAACCCAGTAACTGAGTAATACGATACTCCTTGTTAAGACTGGGTGTTAGACTTTCGGGCTTCTGACGGCTCGTAACGACTGTCAAAGATCCATGAATGACAGCCGGGACCAACGGCTTAATGTGCTTTACGAGGCACGGAGCAGTCTCGGTTTGTAAAGATGATCACCCATCCACGGACCAACCTTGGAAAGCGTAGCTTAATCGGATAGGTCGTCCTGTAGGGCTGTTATTACTTAGCCACTTGCTCTTCATATTTGATGACAGTGTCATAATTGTAGCTGATTATAAAATAAGAAATAAACAATAAAGTTTTAGTCGATACTCGTATAACTTTGATGAAGACGTTCCCCTACTTCCACTTTCAAATATTGAAATAAACAACAACTTGCTCGAAAGACAATCACATATGTCTTCAATGTTGGCGTCAACTTGTCTCATTATTTCTCTGTCCGTCGATTCATAGAACTTGCCAGATATTAATTCTATACCCGCCTTATAAACACCGTAACTCAATACCCGTAATTCTGAGTCTCCATTGAACAAATCAAGCACAATTTCTCGATACAAAATCTGGAGTATTGTTGCAACTATACCTACATGTAAGTAAGTATAAGGTCGTGACCGCTGCCCGTATACTCTAATCTGATTAACGGAGGGCACTTCCCTCCCCAGACTATTGAACTATATTGTTATGATGTGAGGTTTCATTAGGATACTATTGAAGATATTGTGAGGCCTGTGCTTCATTCATGAGTTTTGAATAGAAAGTACTTCGTGGTAGATTGTTCGGGGTTTTAGTTTTCTCTTAAGCCTCGTATTCATGGTAAACAACATTGTTGTAGCAGCATGTGTTTGTGATTCTGGAAACATGTTACTAATACATATAAATTATAGCACCTGCATAGGGGTCATTATACTCATCATTATGAACAGCTTTCGCGATGGGATCAACACTGAAATCGCGAATAAAATCAGCTGTTCCCTACATTTGTTTATGAGGAACAAGATACTGGCTCTTAAGATGTACAGGTATATTTTTACTTAGTTCAGGAGCCAGCTCTTTAACCTTATTTTAACCACTGCTCGTACAATTATGTTTAGTGTAATATATACTAATTATGGATTATAATAGTGTGTAACTTATCTGTTTTTCTTTGTAAAATTTACTGATTATTATTTTTTTTTTTATTTACTAGCTGCTGCTCGTGACTTCGTTCACGTGAAATTTCTTGTTCCCCCGAACCACCCCGTCGCATCGCATCGCCTGCCCGCGCTATTACTTCGTTTTCGCTTAGCGTTCTTTCTGACTATTTTTATTTTTGCTCGGCTCCTGCCTTCCTCAAGAATTGGGCTTCAAATCGGACTGGTAGTTCCAGAGATATTCGCGTTCAAATAAAAACAAAAAAAACTGCTTCAATACTAGCATAGATTTTATTTTGTCGAGTTATGCGAACATAAATGTATGAAGCAGCTAATAGATTTTTCTTAATTTCAGGATTGATCTCGTAGTAGAAGTTGTTCATAAAGCTTTGTGCAGACCAGAGCGACTTGTCGCGCGACCCGACACCGGTTATTGCTATACCGTGAAGTTTTCTTATGATTGTATTGTTCGTGTCGTGTCGCGCGACAAGTCGCGCTGGTCTGCAAAAGCCTTAATGATATGTGCAATGACCCATTAAGGAGTTATGTCAATTATATCTTTGTAGTGTTTGTGGTTTTGTCAGTGTTTGTGGTTTTGTCGACGACAGACAAAATGACAGAATGTGATTGTCTATCTGTAATTTTTTTTGTCTATTCCGTCTACAAACCCGTTTCTATTGTGGTCATCTAAGCGTATTGATATGTACATTATGTCGTCGCTCCATTTGCATCCCAGATTTGCATGATTCTCCCGATCGCTAATAACACACAGTGCTCATTAATTTGACTGCCAATTGAGATAATTATTGTCTTAGGTATCCCGCAGGACATACTATTGTGGTAATTGGTAATTATATAGCTATTGTTGCGTTGATTTGAAGGGAAATTAGTAGGTAGTGTTTATGCACTTACCTGTGTTTTGGTCATTGTGTGTTTTGGCAAAGAATAAGTCTTTGAATCTAATTATGTTAGATACTGACTGCTCTTAAAAGTCACTAACTCTCTGTATACATATATTATGTTCTTTTTAATAGTATTTGTCACTCAGAAATCAATTTTGTGTTATGTATGTTTAAAGTTGAGATTTATAAGTTGCAATCGTTATAAACCAGCGTTTGCTTTATGTAGTTTTATTTCGAATGTTATGTCTAGATATCTAGAAGATAGGTGCGTTATATCACCATTACAAGAGCAATCATCTTCTATTGCAAAACAAAACGTGAAATAGACCAGTTTCCCAGAGTCGTCACAATTAACCAATTGCTTAACAGGATACGTTCATTACAACCGGGACCACCTACAGAACACGCTTATAAGGATGTGAACAGATATCTGCTTATTTTGATATCTACCAAATAACTGGAGGTGGGCGGCCATTCTTTGTGACCCAGATGTAATGGGCCGTGTCAGACATTGTCTTGGGAACTCATTTTTGGTTAATCAAGAGATATGGGCTGTTTAGATGTGGCTATAAATGTCAGGATAGATTTAAAGACATCTGTTTGTGTTTGCAAATGATCTACTGAAAATGTACCTAGATGTCTCAATGTAATGGGCTATAAAACATCGAGATAAGCTTTCAAGTGTCAGGACAGGGCTAGTTTAGTAGTGATGACTCATCAACTAATAGCCTTGACTTTGGGTTTGTGAATTAACGTAAATATCATTTTCTTTCTGCAGTCAAAGACGCTAGACTTCGCCCTTGCTGGTTAAAACACTGCATTAAACTTAACTTTTATCATAAAACTGGGCCAACAAATTATGTAGGTAACTTCAACACATAACATTATGCCTTGTTTCTCTGAAGGGTTGGGCAGAGGTGTATCTGTAGTACAGCCACATTTCGCTGCGAGCCCATTGCGATCAACCAGGCACTAATCCAGACTCCGGGCGGCTACCGAAAAATTTCTTATAGAAAAACCCATTAAATCTGCCCGACTCGGGAATCGAACCCAGGACCTCATGCTCAGCAGTAGCGCTTGCGACCACTAGTCCAACGAGGCAGTATATATTTCAAAATAGTCATGCACTTTAGTCTTTAAATTCAACCAAATCACTACTTGTGATGCTAACACAATTTCAAGTAGGTACATAGGTAGTACCTTAGTTCCCTCCACATCGAACATATCACAGCTTCCTCTTCATAAAGCCATTTCTCTACTCATCACCCAAGCTGCACGCGTAGCATGAACACCGTAGAAACTGGTTTTGTCGACGGAAGAATAGACGAAATGACTGATTGTCATTGTTTATCTGTCATTTTGTCTATTCTTCTGTCGACAAAACCTGTTTCTACGGTGTTCATGCTACGCGTGCTGAAGTAGTGACGATATAAAACCCCGTAGCTCTCTCATTGGCCAATCGATAACGTCGCGGCTTCAACAAACTAAATCAGTCCCCCGCGTCACCCTCTGACCGTCCATGGCGATATTTTCGGGTAGCCCACTTAAATGCTGTTCACTTTGGACTTGTATGGATGTAAGGACTTGTATGTGAGATGTTGTAGGAAGTTCTATGTGAGGGTGCCGTAACTTTTAGTTATACTGATGCCTCTATCCCTCTCACACAGAGAAATAAGTTGGTCGTGCAATACTAAAAAGTGATGTTATTTTTAGTCGTGTAACCGTGATCCGATTAACTGTGGGAAAATACATTTTTCCCATATTTCATCGCTTATGTTGAGATAAAATCAATATTTACCTTTGTATAGCCCATTCCCAGCTAAAAGCACTAGGAAGTGGTGAAGGGCGGGCGTTTTTGGGGGACTGTCTTATGTAATTTTGACGTTCGAAAAGTGCTGATTCTCAGCCTAGTTTGAATAAATGACTTTTGAATTTGAATTATTCAAAAAGAAGACAAAAAGTTCATTCCATTTTTATATATCACGACATTATATATATGGATTTTTATACAAACATTGCCGGCCGGGCGCTCGCATGTATTAATTCACAACTACCATACATATAACCGTTTGTAAATTAGTAGACTTGGCCCAGTCTGCGAATTTACAAACGTCACAATGGTCTCCCGTACTCTAATTACGTAATTCACAATCAATTCGTTTTGAAACAGGTTACTAATCCATTGCATCATAAGTTCGAAATTAAATTCTGCTCTGCAACGTAATTATCGCATTGAATGTTGTTGAACTGTCAAAATGAAACAAATGATCGCTATCGCATTGCTTCTGCAAGATACGTAATAACCCTACGGATTGTTAGTTTTTGACAGATTTGCCATACAAAATCTGCCAAACACTCACCATCGTGAGACCATTGTGACGTTCGTAAATTAGTAGACTTGGCCCCCAGTAGGTACTCCATTGTCGATTTATCTCGAAGCATGTTGTCAAACTAATGCTCGAATTTCCATGCATGTCTGAGAAAATAAACTTCTCCATACATTTGTATTCGTACGACTCGAGTAAATGTAAGTAAAAGCTTCTTTTTTTTAAATTAGTAGACTTGGCCCCCAGTAGGTACTCCATTGTCGATTTATCTCGAAGCATGTTGTCAAACTAATGCTCGAATTTCCATGCATGTCTGAGAAAATAAACTTCTCCATACATTTCGCACATCCGGAGCAACATTGACACAACTGCAAAAAAATGTCAAACTGACTTAAATATACCAAATTATTCTTTAATTCATTTTACGTTTGGAGTGAAAACGCCGCATTTGTAACTCCAAAAATCATCCGCTAGAGGGCGAAAAGTCGTTGTAGAAATCTCGCATTTTGGCGCGCCATTACCGGGCAACAACGGCAGAAAAGCCAGTTGCGCGGGTTGCCCCGTAGAGTGTACATGTGTTTGGGAGCTACATTGACGCAAAGGTAATTATGACAAATTTATTTCAAACATTTCTGTGCAACAACGTCTCAAATGTATTGTTTATGACATTATTGACTTAAAATGAAACATTTTAAAGGGAACAATGACCTAATATACACGTACGTCGATGTTGCTTCGATTTGTTATTATTATTTCGTTATTTTTTGTGTCATGAGTGTAATTTTATGTCATTATTACTCTGAAATGTTCAACAAATATTTTAGTTTGTGTTGCATAATAATAGTTATTGTATTTTGGTTTTGGTTTTTTATTAGGTATAAGCCTGGTTTAGTCATTGTTGGTGGTCATTTTCATGTTATATTTTCTTTGTATTTTAGCTGCTAAAATGGGAAGCCGAGCACGAATGATGGTCAAACTTTGTGAGCAAAAGAGTACAGAGCTTGTTAATACAATGGAAGGACCGCTTGTCGCAGAAACTCCTACTACTAGTATATATGGTATATATACTATCATTATAAAACAATAATGATAGTACAATAGTTTTGTTATTGTCAAAGTTCCTTGAACTTCCTAGGTACTTAAATTTAAATTAATACTTGATCATACTAAAATACTCTTATCCATACTCCTACGGAGTAGTTGTCAATGAAGTCAGGATTACCAGAAAAAATTTAGTATGTGCAAATACCAGAATCTAAACTATAACTAGTGTAGGTAGGTTCTTAATGAGGCTTTAACTGAAATTTTACAGTTAAAATCTAGGACATTGAAAGTTGCTTACCGTCGAATAAAAGAAGGAGCTGCCAGAAATAGGAACCAAAACTGCGTTTTTCATCTTTTTTTTTTTTCAATACTTTGGCGATATCAGGGAGAACATTGCGAACGGTTATTCAAGCCAACAATTGTGGTATTGGGATGGTTTAAGAGGACAAGCGTGGCAAACATGCTAACCATAATCAAATAAGTTCCGAAATTTTACAGTCCGTTCGCGACCACATACACTCCGTCCCAACAGTCCCAAGGAATTAAGGCCAAAAGTAATTTAAGAGACTCAAATGATCTCAATTAATTGTTCTGACATTCATTTTATACTTTAACAAAAATACTGTGATTGATAAATTGTCTGTTCTCCAGTTTACGTACTCCTGGGACGTAACTCTTATGACTATTGGAAAAATAATTATAATCTGTGGCTTTTCTGTGCCTTATTAGGATTAGATTAGAGAGATAACTAAGACTGACACGCCTATTAAAAATAGTTTAGTTTAGTTTTGGTATTATAATAATAGTTCCTCTAATGTGTAATTACAGCTAAAGTCGGCTTTTCAGACAAACTTTTGCTCAGCCAAAGGAAAATTTCATTTAGTATTATTACTTTCTGTTGTAATGATTCTTTTCGTTCTGTTTAATGATTATAATAAAATAAATTGACTGAATTACTGGAAATTGGTTTCATTTATCTAAGGTATCAAATGTCATAACTACCACTTTTATTTTTTTGTAAGTCTACAATGACGCAATTGAGGGTCCTAAAACTAAAATAGTATTTTTTTATATAGATACAGATACTTAAAAAATAAAATGTTGGTTGTACTTAAAATACAACATTTCAAACTACATTTCAAAAATATAAAACCAATCACAAGTCCTATGTAAAGTTACAAATCTAAAGAAATGTTACAATTTTTTCTTCAAACATGCCTAGTGAAAAATTTATAAATTTGCAGTTGTGTCAGTGTTACTCCGGATGTGCGATTTGTATTCGTACGACTCGAGTAAATGTAAGTAAAAGCTTCTTTTTTTTAAATTAGTAGACTTGGCCCCCAGTAGGTACTCCATTGTCGATTTATCTCGAAGCATGTTGTCAAAATAATGCTCGAATTTCCATGCATGTCTGAGAAAATAAACTTCTCCATACATTTGTATTCGCACGACTCGAGTAAATGTAAGTAAAAGCTTCTGTTTTCGCGATTTCAGTTTTTTTCCCATAAATATACTCGTAGATGTTCATAATGATGAGTAAAATTACCCCTTTTCAGGTTTTCAGTTATTTCAATTTTATCTTGTATATTCAATTAAAAACTTTATCAGTTACTCTGCAATAAGTCTTATATAAAACAAATAATTGTTAATTGAACAGCAATCAGTTGACTCTAAATACTAAAGTTCAAAAAACCTGAATCAACAGTTTTCTTACGCAAATAAACCCTATAAAAAATACAAGTCCCGTTGGGTCTTATTACCCGCTGTAAATATTCAATTATTTTAAAATAAACCTCTTTATATTTTAAAAGAAACCTCTTTGTATAAAAAAATTAACCCATTTGTAGCGTAAATAAACAGTTGATTTTTATATCTCAAATTACGTGAGAGCTCTTTATTGAACATCCTCATGGGATAAAGAATAATAAGTCGGACCATGTTTACTCTGTTATTAAACGCAATATTTTCTCTTTATTTTAGTAAACAAAATAAGAGAAAATGGAGCATTGTAAATAGTTTCAATTCGAACCAGTCAGTAATCATTTACCAGGTTAGTATTGCCCGTAGGTATTTATTTTCAACATGAACTATACTTTTAAAATCTTTTCAATGCACAGTAGAACTACTAGTTTTCTCTGTGACAGTTGTAAAATTATTTTCTGACGACAAACCTCTATACAAATAGAGGTCGTAACTATTTCGATCAACCATCAGAATCAGAATTTATTTATTTGTAAGAGTTATACATAGTATATCTACCTAGTCTTTTCCCCACTATGTTGGGGACAGCTTCCAGTCTAACCGGATGCAGCTGAATACCAGTATTTAACATGGAGCGACTGCCTATCTGACCACCACAACCGAATAACTGGGTAATACGATACCCCTTGATAAGACTGGTTGTCAGACTTTCGGGCTTCTGACGAACCGTAACGACTGTCGAAGATCCACGAATGACAACCAGGACCAATAGCTTAACGTGCTTTCCGAGGCACGCAGGATTATTGTAAAGTAGTAGGAGTATATCTGTAAAGATGGTCACCTATCCACAGACTAACCTCGGCAAGCGTAGCTTCACCTGATAGATCGACCCGTGAGACTGTTATCACTTAGCCACGACCTCCTCATCATAAATCATACGAGTTATACATAGTATGATGTGAATATTTTATCAGTTTTGTGTGATCGTATGTAGGTACAGTTGCTTGAATTATATACACTACAAAAATACATACATGAACCAAAACTACACATTAGTAAAACATCTAACACAATATTTACTGCCACCATAAAAACCACGAGCTGTCCAGCGAAAACAAACAAATATCTAATCGATTTATAATAACGGACTAAGGGGTGGTGGAGCTTTGATAATAGATAGCCACGGAACTGATACGAAGCACAGAGTAGATAGGGACAGAAGGTCAGCTAAACAATGAGCTACACATGCACACATACAAGTATAAACGCGCTTCACGTACAGTATTGCACTCGGCAAGCGCACTCGCGACTGGCATTCGTTTGAGATCGCCGCCCGTATACATCTATGTAGGGGAGACCGGGGCTACAATTAACAGAGGTAAGTATTAACAAGTGATTTTCTCTAAAACTGTAAACACTACACCTACAGCGCATGCTTTAATATGCCGACTAGATCACGCCGCATGGCTCGGGGTTGGTCAGCTGCGGTCTGCGCGTCATGCGAATGTGTTATAGACCGGACGACATTTTCACGCACGTAACGAACTTTTTAAACTTTTACATTTTTTGATTTATTCGCGAAATATAAGGTGTAATGATTATGTTTTTTTTTTCCTAGAAGCATATTTCATACTTAATAATGCTACATTGCTGTATTGGTGTAATTATTAACCAATATTTTGTTATGTTATTTAATACTAAAAATGTACCTTTGGGGTTATAATTAACAAATCGGCGGGGTCAGTATTAACGTGTTAATTCCTACCCCAGATGTGGTGATAGCGCAAATATCTTATGAACCGATAGATGGATCATCAGGCATGTAGAAAGATGCTAGTGATTTCTTGATCCAAAACCATAAAACCTCTGCGAAAAGCTCTACCACGAGCTCAGTAAATACGTATAAACACGCTAAAAATGTAGTATCTATATGTATTTTACTATGTACAGTACTTAAATAATAAAATACATCAATAAATATTTTTGTATTTTTTAGGGCGTCTCCTGTAATAAAGATATATCGTGCTGACTGGATTCAATATACTTATCTTTTGCAATGACTGAGCCTAAGATAGGTGTATCAAAGGCAACATCACATCATTTACTTGCCTGAATTGTATTTGCTATGTATTGTAAATTAAGAAGAAAATGTGTTCCATACAATTGTGTATTAATTTCACTTTTATTAATACCAAAAAATATTGTCATACATGTATTTGTTTTCTTCTATATTAGTTGGCATAACATAATGTTCCCCTTCTGTTAATACTTACCTCAGAGCTGTTAATTCTAGCCCCGAAGATGAGGTAAGAATTAACAACTGACTTTTTGGAGAAAAAGTGTTCTATTTAAGACATAATTTCTTTTATGTTTGATTTATGTTATTAACATGATACCTGAATAAGTAAAGCATCATTTAACAAAAAAATCAAGTCTAAATGTTGAATCATTTCGAAGATACAACTAAAAGTATTTTTTTTGTTAATTGTGGCCCCGGTCTCCCCTATGCGTGCGCCTGTTTTCGCTAGTTGCATTATATAAAATGTGTAACTGAATTAATGCACATTATGAAAATAGTTTGTTCATAATAGTATTCTGATTCAATTTCTGTCATTTTTAATATTGGTAATCTTTTTCCGAAAAAAAATAAAATTACGTAAACTACAGCCACACATCTGCTGTCACAGATAGAACAAACCAAAATGGACGAAATACCTACTTTACTTGACCTGTATACGTGTTTATACGTTTGTGACTGTGTCCGTACACAGTCACAAACGTATAAACACGTATAAAGCTTTCTGCAGACCAGCGCGACTTGTCGCGCGACGCGACATCGGTCATTGTTATACCGTAAAGTTTTCTTAGAAATTGTATTGTTCGTGTCGCGTCGCGCGACAAGTCGCGCTGGTCTGCAAAAGCCTTAAAGGTCTAGTAAAGTAGGTATTTCGTCCATTTTGGTTTGTTCTATCTGTGACAGCGGATTGTGGGAGAAAATTGTGACGACATTACAAATCTACGGAGATTTGTAATGTCGTCACAATTTTCTCCCACAATCACTGAAGCTAATTTAATAAATAAACAATGTAATTGTGTGATACATATTAGTAAAAAATCAGTGTATGTATTAAGATAGTAATATAATATTCTAATTGGGGTGTTTAGTGGTGTGCATTAATTCTCCCGGAATTAATGCACTCCACCAAACAACCCATATTGTAGAGATGACCTTCTGTACCTATCTACTCTGTGTTCAAAGGAACAATTACTACATGTTTATTTTGATGGGTTTTCCTTGTTGATATGGAAAAACTATGGGTAACAGGAAATACATTATTTAAGTGCAATGTCATTTGTGTTTTCGATGTTCCTAATAAGACACTCTGTTCAAATCAGGGGTGATTGACGGTCTTTCCAATAAGTTTGGTTTGTTAATGTGTTTTCTTGTTTTTCTTATACGAATTTACAGCAAGTGGAATGGAAGTACGTACTAAATTGATAAACACGAAACAAAACAAAAGTTTTGTTTGCCTATTTCTATTCTTCGTTTGTGGACTAGGGTAATTCAATTCGGTTTATTTATTTATTGGTATTCCTTTACGTACAATGTGTAACATACATGGAAAGTTTTCTGAAGCAATCACTGCTTCAGCAAACTTTCCGGGAAAAGGAATGAGGACTTTATAAAAAAAAAAATGTATGAATAGCCAAGCAAAATCGATTAATCTTTATATTTGCATTGTAGGAATCTTTGGGGATAGATTTGGCTATTTTTTGTTTGAAAATGTTCATAATAGTCCGATTTAGATTTTAATGGAAAGCAAAGTTCCCAAAAAAAAAAGATGTGTGGCACTCGGGGACTGCCCCGGCGAAGCTATTGCATAGCATTTTTTATCAACTTACGCAATTGTAAAATATTAACCCGAATACAAGAAATAGCAATGATGACATTGACAGGAACTGTTATTCACATTTATAGTTTTTAAAACTTGACACAACGTAATGGCCGGGAACATCAAGCTAATAAAAAGGTTTTAATTTAACTATTAATAGTCAAGGATCATTCGTCTAAGTAAATTTGAACTTTATTGTCAATCAGTTAAACATAATTTTCAATACAACACTCTCGTATCATTCGTCTAAGTAAATTTGAACTTTGTTGTCAAACAGTTAAACATAATTTTCAATACAACACTCTCGTATCATTCGTTTAAGTAAATTTGTAAGTAAATTTGAACTTTGTTGTCAAGCAGTTAAACATAATTTTCAATACAAAACACTCTTTTCTTAGGTAGTATTTTCGTTACGAAATTTCTGGATTAGGTCTCCACGCTCAAGGCCCGCGATAGAAGCTATGCAATAGCTTAAAAATTTTCGGGAAAAACTGAACGCCTTTTTTTCTAAGCGATTTTTGTATGAACTATTGATATTTGGATAAGTCAAAGTTTGTCAGGCCAGCTAGTTTCTAATAAAAACCACACAAAAACCTTTTAATAAACCTCGAATTCACCTAAAACCTTAGAAAACAAAAGCCATAGTTCGCGGTCAACCCAAGAGAACTCTAAATTGTCCACACAAGGGACTTTGCAACCTCAAGAATTTTATACACTCTCATATTACAGTGTAGGACCAAGATTACTGTAATAAACTTTAAGAACCACGAAAGGGTATAGTTGTATAAGTAAAATCATCACGCTTTGTCCCTGGGGTTCGGACAGAGAAGTTAATTTCACAACTTTGTGATACACGCACGGTCGTTTTAGTTTTGTCAAAGATGAACGAGAGCTTGGAAAATGCGATGGTTATGAAAGAAAAGAAGTTTATCATTTGTCTTGAGTCAAGGCTCATAATATATATAGGTACTAGGTTTTTGCCTTCGACATCTGTAAAACATTAAACAGGGTTTAAATCTTTGCATTTCATAGAAATCTGTGGCCTTGAATTGACAATACCCGCATTAAAATATAACTGTCAAACTTACTTAAATATTAAATATAACCCCCGACACAAAAATTTCCTCATTTCTCTATCCTAGTCCATCACCAGACCCTGTTCACCATCTAATTATAACTTATTCATTGAGACCATTCCAATGAGCCCAAACATGATACCTGTGCTGTAAGTTGGTAAAGGAGTTGGGCATCCTGCAAATTCCAGGTAATGCTGCAGCATCAGTTCAAGGTTAATATGTTCTTCTAATAGGTATCAATGAAGTAACAGAATTACCAAATTTAAAATACCAAATTTCAAATCGATTTGGCCTGTGGATGACGCTCACATCCATTTATCAACTAGAAAAGAGCTGATAATCTTCAAACGGCTGAACCGATTTTGATAAAACATATCTGAGAACCATCGCTAGAAAACCTGCATTCAAATAAATAAAAAAACCGCATTCAAATCGGTGATCTCGAGCTACGGTGCCACAGACACACCTCTCTTTTTGCGTCGGGGGTTAAAAAACTGTGTTTTTAATTGCCTCTATAAACAATCAATCTGCCTAGCCTTTTTCAACTATATTGGAATCGACTTCCAGTCTAATCGGATGCAGCTAAATACCAGTATTTTACATGGAGCGGCTGCCTATCTGATCCCCACAACCCAGTAACTGCGTAACACAAGACTCCTTGGTAAGACTGGTTGTCAGACTTTCAGGCTTCTGACTCCCCATAACGACTGTCAAAGATCTAAGAATGACAGCCGGGATCAACGGCTTTATAAGCATCAGTAATTAATGTGGTATCAGATCATTTATTATGCTAATAAGTATGTAAACATTTCTAAATTCCCAAACACAATGGTATTTATGTTAATCCATTTCTGAGAGAATTACCCGGTAGCACTCTATGCAGTAGTCAAAACTGGGTTAATTATAAACTTCAGTTAAAAATATTAACCTGTTTAGCATGCGAGGTCAATGTACTGGCATAGTAACCTAACTGTATGTATTAACCTTCGTATAATCATTATTGATTAGAGTTCAATTAACAGTGATTTTGTGTCAATTATAATTATGTATTGAGTATACGAAATATATGTACATGTAATACCTAAATCTAAGTAAATAAGTGGTACTTATGTATGTAAGCAAGTAGGCTGCCTAGAAGGTAATTAGGTTAACCTAATTTGATCTAATGAGTTATGCTCATTAGATCAAATTAGGTTAACCTATATAAACGTAATATTATAATTGATTAATAAGATAATAATTGTAGTGTAGTTTTTTGGGGTTACTCGACTAGTTCAAGACTTGCGTATGGTCAGGGAAATTGACATACTACGCCAATGTAACGTGATATAGCCATTTAATATATCTGTCATTTTTTTGGCAGTCGTGATTTGAATATATTATAAGGACAAATAATTTGCCTCACTTTATTTCATGAGTTTTATGAGATATAGTTTAATTTGCCTCACTTTATTTCATGAGTTTTATGAGATATAGTTGTAAGTTTGTCTTCCTAAATCTTTGCCAAACATTATATCGATTTCTACAAGGATGTCGTAGGATGATTCGATCATTCGGATTTTCGTGAAAACCCTAAGGGTACTCTAGGGGCCTAGGGATAACACAATATCCTCGCGCGCGGTTGGTTACAGTTCTAACCAACCTAACCTATTTCACCCAGTTCAATATGACCCGAGCGAGCAAACCGAGTGGTGCCGCGGCAGCGGCCGGCGAGCGCTACTTCTAAGCTGCTCGCAGAATTGTTTTCACTATTGTCTAATTATCCGTGTTTTCGCAATATCCCTAGGGTTTTCACGAAAATTCGAATTATCAAATCATTCTGCGACAAATAAAAGAAATAACATATATTATTATCAGAGAGTTATACCAGATAATCATCCTTACGAGCACCAATATAAAGGTCAAGTGCGAAAGGTCACAGCAAATCATTCTGGAAGGTTCCCAAACGTGTATTTGTGCCGATTTCAGCTCCTTTCATATCAGGCAATAGTGGTGAAATTGTATGTTTCCTTCCATTTTACGACCACTGTAAATTGGTCCTTGAGAACCTTAACGATTCTAAAGAAAAATTGTTTGGGTTTGGGATCAATATAAATTGGTTGAAGGGCTATCTCTGTCCAAGTTTGTTTCACGAAATAAGGGTATGTAAGGGACTGAAAATTATAGGATGACATGTCGTGTTTTTGTTTCCTCGAGATAAAATAAATAGATTTTTTTTCTTTCTTGTCCTGTTTTCGGCGTATTGTTTTAAGAATTTCCTTTTGTGAACAGATTTTCGTTGAGATGTTTTATTTTTTTCGCTGCAAGTTTGGCATGTGGATACGTTCGTACCTATGTATATGTTCGTATTGTTTATCTTTTCTTTCATCACAGTAATGATCGCTCTTCTTGCTGTTCCATACAAACAGGCAGACTTATTCACATTTTTGTAATAGGTATTTGTAAAGATATTCTGAGGAGCTCGTGGCTAAGTAATAACAAGCCGCACGGGTCGATCCATCAGGTTAAGCTACGCTTGCCGGGGTTGGTCAGTGGATGGGTGACCATCTTTACATACCGAGACTCCTCCGTGCCTCGGCAAGCACGTTAAGCCGTTGGTCCCGGCTGTTATTTGTGGATCTTTGACAGTCGTTACGAGTCGTCAGAAGCCCGAAAGTCTGACAGTCTTACCAAGGGGTATCGTATTAGCGAGTTACTGGGTTGTGGAGGTCAGATAGGCAGTCGCTCCATGTAAAATACTGGTATTCAGCTGCATCCGGTTAGACTGGAAGCCGACCCCAAGATAGTTGCGAAAAAGGCTAGGAAGATTGATTGATTTTTGTATTTGTAAAGATATTCTGCATCACAGACACAGTAAAAATTACACTTAGCATACCGACACCATTCAATGCAAAAATCGGTATCACCTCACCACAAGACAATCAAATTAATCAATTCTATAAACTGTATCACACATAAATTACGTGACAAAATGATGCGTCTTACGTCACAAAACGTCTGTCGGTGCGTGGGCGCAACCTTATGAATATTAATCATTTTAATATTGCGTGAGGATGATTGCTGATGCTGAGTTCACTTTCGTTCATTATTTACTCTTTGATTTATCTTTATCGCTTGAAATTATCATTGGTTTAATGACCGCCATTTACTGAATAGGTAGCTGTATTTTTTCAAACACCCGTGCTGAGGAAATGCTATCCGAGCAAAATATTTTTTTTTGGCGAATGTTTGAGACTTCGCCTATCCTTTTTCTCTCTATCATCTTGACATTTCCCTAACTAAAACATACGTTTATTATCTATTCTCTGCTTTATTTTTTTTGCGTCATATTTTACCGCAAATAAACGTATTTACTTTCTTTTTCTTACAAGAAAAACGTCATAGACCTACACGAAGAAATAAAAAGACTATCGGCCAGTCTTTGAGGACTGCCGATAGAAGTGAAAACTAAGTAGGTAACTTTTTGATTCTCGCGTTCATGTCTTTCGTTCGAGCGTTAGGTGACGATGACGTGAGTTCCATGATTTTTGTTCACCCAAAAAGTGCTCAAAGCGCCTAAAGAGTTTTCACTTCAAAAGTTCTATTTTGTAAAACCTGTTTACAATACATCCATTAATTATCAATAAATCAATTGAAGAGCAGTGGTGGCCCAGTGGTTACGGCCCCGACTTACGAGTTGTAGGTCGTGGGTTCGAACCCAAGCAGGCGCTTTACTTTGTGTAAATAATTTCATCACCACTGCTCTCAAAACGGTGAAGGAAAACATCGTGAGGAAACCGGCATGTCTTAGAACCAAAAATTCGAAGATATGTGACATCTACCAACCCGCACTGGGCCCGCGTGGTAGATTACAGCCCACTCCCTCTCACAGAGAGGAGGCCTGTGTCCCAGCAGTGGGAACATTAATAGGCTGATGATGATGAAATCAATTGAATGCTAAAATCTATATCGAATCATAATGATTTGTATTACGTCACGCACCGCTTGTCTGCGTGGGCGCATCGAACGTATGAATTATTGAAATGCACAGCGTTAGTCTGAATCGCTAATGCTTAGTTCACTTTCGTTCAGTCAGTGGTGTTTGTAGAAGCGGAAGCGATATTGTATTAATGATGAATTGATGATATAGAGTAGGTATTAACAAAAAAAAAAACATAACCTGTATTATTTAAGCATTTTTTTTTTAAATTCTACTGCTACTTTCATATTCTTCTTCTTCTCGTGTGGATAGTTACTAATCTGGTGTCAGAGTTTTTATGCCGCGCATGGGCCTCAGACTTGGCTTCACTAGCCAAGAAATATCTCTCAGGCATGCCGGTTTCCTAACGATATTTTCCTTCACCGTTTTTGAAGCAAGTGATAATTATACAATACGCACATTACATGAATCCGAAATTCAGAGGTAAGTGCATTGGGTTCGAACTCGAGACCTATGACTTGGGAGTCTGAGGGTCTGTGAAAATATAGCAGTGATAGGCATCACTGCTATATTTTCTTGTTAACGCCAGGCAAACAGCCTGACTGATGATGCAAAATGGCTAACGTCACATAATAATATGGCCAAGCGCCCAAGTTCTCACTGGTCCTTAGGTGGCGTTTGCTTGCTCGCCGTCCGATAAGGACCAGGCCCGGGTCGACGGCGCGTCGTGTTCCACGCGCGCCTCAAAGAGATGTCAGCAAAACTGACGGGGTCCGTTAGGGCCGATGCCTGCCGGGGTTGCGGGTAGTCCCAAGGGGAAACCGTGGCCCCTGGCATGGCAAGGGAAGGAACACGGGTGGGTTTTAGTCAGTAAAAGTCTGACACGCCCTTCCGCTCCGCCCAGAGCGGGAGAAGTCATTGGATGATATCCCACCCAAAAAAAAAAAAAAGGTGGCGTTTGCTTTTGACCTTACACATTTTATAATACTCTCAAGTGCTTATAATTCTACCGACACTCATATTGTTTTTACTGTTTGTGCCCTATAGAACTTTATCGGTTTATTAATTAGCACAAAAGCCACGAAGTCACTAAATTCTTAGATTATGTTATCACTGTCGACAAAGATCACGGTATTAATGCTTCGCTTTCGCCCATTCCTTAGACCATCACCTGAATCATTGTTACCATCACAAGATCTATCGCTATAGATAACGACTTCTGCTTACATCGATACAATTGTACCACGTACAATCAACATAATAGTTTGGTATGTAGGACAACTCAATTGGAATCGACGGAGCTTACCTACCTCATTTTCTTTTTCCATAAATCCCTCTAAGCCTGATCTCGGTGTCCACTTTCTTTATGCTAAACGAACTTCCACAAAATTTTATCTATTTTTGGTCTGCTTTTCTTATTATCGTCATCTATAAAAAAATATAATAGACGTAGATATATTTAGTACCTTATTCCGCTTAACTATTCCTAAAGAGTCATAAAAAATCCGAACACGCCGTGTTGCCACGCCGAGCGCCGGACGCAGAGTACGGGCGCTTGGCGTAACAACACGCTGTGTTCGGGTTCGCAACAAGTCAATCGTCACCCTGAGGATGCCTCGTTGAGACGTGAAACACGTATCGATTTCTTACAGGGTTTTTTGTGACTCTTTAGAAATAGTTAAGCGGAATAGATTACTAAATAAATCTACGTCTATTATATTTTATAATAGATCTCCGCAAGGTCACGCCATATTTGAAAATATTGTTGTAATATACTTCTCGTTCCTGTGTATCGACTGTCCGTACCATGAAAACCCCAAATAACACGTATTAAAAAGGAAGCTGCAGCCTGCAAACTTACCTATTTTGCCAACAGTACAGACAGCAATGTAAAATTATTCAAACGACACCATTGTTCGTTAATGTATTCAAATTCGTTTTTAATTGTCGCTTCTCATTGAGTCATACATGTATGTAATTGGTGTAAGGAAGTAAGGTTTATGTATGGCTGTTTTGCTCGTTAAACTAATTGTTTAATGCTAATTTAGAGATTTTATGGATGTAGGTTAGTGAGGTTAATATTGTTTAAATTGTTAGTGGGTAAACCTGGTTATCTTTGTAGGTAAAGAAAAGCTCTGTTTCCGCTTTCGTATTTGTGTTATGCTCCCGAATTTGCTTGCAAAGCTGCAACTCAACATGACGAACTTATAAATGCACTTTTGCATTTTTAACACGTCTTCTTTTCCCATACCGTCAGGTAGATGAATAAGTTATGCCGTGTGAAGGCACCCGTAGACAGACGCGAAGCGACGGCGTGACGCGACGCGACTCTGGGGGAACAATTTCTATGAAAAATTGACGGAAATTGTTCTAGAGGTGTCGTGTCGCGCCTGACAGCAGGAGCCTTTAAAAATATTAACCAGCCGGCAATGAGGGTACGCCAGAGCGCCAGAAGAACAAACGTATTGGCAATCATAGAAGCTGCTCGAATGTACCATCACTAAAATATCTGAGGATGAAGCTTTATGAAAGCTGAAGCTCATTTCATGGCCATAGTTCTGCTGTGAGATGGTTGCGCTTAACTGAACATACGGCTATAATAAGAGTAAATAAATATCTTGAAATTATACCTACTCGCAAATCACTATTTCTAATTAATCAAACCACAATCTATGTCCTTATTTAATTAGGTCACTGCTTCATAGTAAATAGTTATTATGTAATATTAATATCCGATTCATTGACTAAGTATGGCATCACAATGCCATCAGTGTCATGCAAGGTATTCGTACAATGCCTGGCGTATCCATGCAATACTATGATACAATTCGCCGCGCTATTGCAAGTACAAAATACTTCAGAAGGTTTATTGCACGACTCATAATGCGAAGCATTAGAGTGTGCTCTACGATCGAAAAATATTTTTTGCCCCATTTCTGCAACTGTTTTTATTGTTACACTCCTGCTAGTACACAGAACCTACTTAATTTATATACCATTGTATAGATGATTAAATGGAGATTAATACTGTTCTTTTTAATAATTGATTTAATGCAGCAGAAATGGAAAAAGCATCAAAATAGTTGAAAAATAGTTTGGAAAATCCAAAAGTGCACGCCTCATACTTAACACTCATTCATAAACGAAAAAGAAATTCAAAACATAGTTTAAAAATGAACAATTTATCACTTTTCATGAAGTCGTAATGTCAACGACTGACAAAGATATTTACGTTGGCAGTTGCTAGGCAACGGCACCGGATCAAGGTTGAAAATATTTAGATATTGATATTATATTTTAGTTAGTATTTTATTAATTATAATTAAACTACTATGAATAAAAGAGCCATTTTCAATAGGGTTCCTTCTACGGCTGAAATGAATGTATAAAAAAAAATTTGACTCAATTAATTGATTTTATCGCAAGCTACAATGTTTTCAGGGATCATAAATTGACGGACAGGAAATTTTTTTCAACTATTTTGATGCTTTTTCCATTTCTGCTGCATTAAATCAATTGTTAAAAAATACAATATTAATCTCCATTTAATCATCTATACAATGGTATATAAATTAAGTAGGTTCTGTGTACTAGCAGGAGTGAAACAATAAAAACAGTTGCAGAAATGGGGCAAAAAATATTTTTCGATCGTAGAGCACACTCTAATGCGAAGCATTACGAGTCGTGCAAAAATTCCTGTCCGTCAATTTATGAACCCTGAAAACATTGTAGCTTGCGATAAAATCAATTAATTGAGTCAATGTTTTTTTTATACATTCGTTTCATCCATAGAAGGAACCCTATTGAAAATGGCTCTTTTATTCAGAGTAGTTTTATTATAATTAATAAAATACTAACTAAAATATACTATCAAAGAAGACACCGCGAACAAAAAATTTGTCCCTTGGATGCTTTGACGTTTGACTACTGCGGTGCATGCGCGTTGCGAGGAGATTCTCATAGAGTAATGCACCCGCAGATGCGACACAGTCTGCTTCTTCTGCCTACTTGATACCTACCTAACACAGTTTTAACTGCAGAACATTATTCTAATTTCCATTGTATTAATGATGAACATTATGTGAGATGGTTCACTTGGCAACCACGTTTGCTCATTACGATTTTTTTGCACAAATGTTATCCATTTTTCCCTTGTTTCCTGGAGCTCGGACGTGGAAATCTTACAGGGAAAAATGCCACAAATTGTAATAATTATTTGATGACAAATAACCATAAACCATAATATAATATAATAATACAAACATTAATATCAGCGTTCAAAATATTAGATACTTAATATATAAAAAATCCGCCATAAAAACAAACGGCAGCTATTTGTACCTACACTTCACTTCTGAATGTTTTAGTCTATGGCGAATGGCGCCGTAAAATATTTTGTTCATATTTCAGTTTAAAACTTTAGAGGTATGAGGAACAGGGTGTAAAGTTCACTCATCCTCATTTGAAAAGGGAGGATCCTCCGGCCAGACGGGTGTTTGTGTCTGGCGGGCAACTGCCCGTAAGTTGATTTCGGATAGTTATATCTATGTCGGTCGCGTGGTAAACACTAACTGCGAGATGCAGGATCTGTGTAACGTCATGTTTTTGCTGCGTAACTCGTATGTGGTGGTGTAACCGCTACATTATTCCACTCCGGAGACCGGAGGTCGATATGAGAGAGATTGATATCGATGCGAGTTTAGAAATTTTACCCATATTGATGGGTAAAAAAGCAGTCAAAACATACTTCATGAAAAGTGATAAATTGTTAATTTTTGTTAGAAACTATGTTTGGAATTGATTTTTCGTTTATGAATCAAACTCAAACTCAAACTCAAAGCATTTATTTCAATTAAACCATATACAGGCACTTTTGAATTGTCAAGGAGTCGGTCAGTCAGAAATATGAAGCTAGTTGCCCATTCCAAAGCGTAGGTACCTATGGAGAAGAACGGGCAAGAAACTCCACGGACACTCTTTTAAATAAATAATTGTTACAAAATAGTGGTTACATCATTCATGTTTAAATTATACATGTGAGAACAATGTAAAAAGATGCGCACGTTAAAAGCGTCCGTAATAAAAAGATAAAACAAAAACAATTCAAAGATTAAAATAAATTAAAATAAGCCACGGCAGCTAAGAGATGACCAGTCCCAACTGACGGCGCCCGTTCACGAACATGACGCATGTATTAGCACCATTCAGCTCAACCATTTTGAAGGGAGCTAAATGATCCAACACACACGCCACCATCAGCGAGACATCTGAGTGAGCATGACATACTCTCAGCCGCCAGGGCACATTCAAGTCAATGAAAGACATATTACCCGGTAAATGGTAGCTCTGTAGTACATAGTACTCACACATGTGCTATGCAATTATATAATACAAAGGAGATTGAGTTTACACAATGCAAAGATGGTCTTACAATCTTCAGCAGCTCCCAACAGTATTTTCAAATGTTAATCAATTAGTTGTGGTTGTGGAGCAGGACCAGCATTGACCCAAGCATTTTTATCAGCGATGTAATCAGCCAACTTATAATATGCCTGCCTGCATAGTGTGCGTTTTATACAAGATTTAAATTTCGTCTCATTCAGTTGAAGTATGTGGAGAGGAATTTTATTGTAACATTTTAAACAGTACCCCATGAAAGATGAGTCTACTTTAGCCAGTCTGAAACCCGGTTGAACTAATAGGTCCCTGTTTCTTGTACTATAATTATGTCTATCACCTCTTTTGCTAAAAAGATGTAAATTTTTTCTTACGTACATGATGTTTTCATAGATATATTGACAAGGTACCGTCATGATGTTAATATCCTTAAACCGTTCCCTTAGAGAATCGCGCCTGCGCAGATGATATATGGCTCTGATCGCTCTTTTCTGCAGAATAAAAATAGACTCGATGTCTGCAGCCCGTCCCCACAGTAAAATACCGTAAGACATGATACTATGAAAATAGCTAAAATAGACTAGCCTCGCGGTATCTACATCAGTAAACTGACGGATTTTTCTGACAGCGTATGCTGCTGAACTTAGCCGTCCTGCAAGAGATGTTAAATGAGGACCCCATTGTAGCCTTGAGTCGAGCGTGATCCCCAGGAAAACAGTTTTATCGACGAATTCTAGCTTCTCTTGATTCAATTCTATCTCACAATCTCTGCTTTTGACATTTGGTAAAGAAAATTTTATGCACTTATAACGCGAACTCTTTCACTTCGCTCTCACCACAAACCGCCCGTCCAAGGAGGATGGGCTAATATGTCAGATTATTCTAGAGTTGTATGACATCCGTCAGCTTAGCTACGCACGTAGGTACATTTTATAAGAAGATGTGTGTTTAATAATGTGTGTTTACTAATTATATTAATATCTACATATTAAACTGGCGCCCCAACGAGTGGGAAACGCGCGCGCGCGCGCGTTTTAAAGAACTTAAATTCATAAATCCTACCTGTTGTGATAAATACGCGTACTAAAATGCCGCGTATGGCAACGCGCAGCAAACAAAAAAGCGACTTTTACGACGTGGACTCCGAACAAGACCTAATGGAGACGCCAAAGTCTGCAGGGCGCAGCCCGCCCGCGGCCGAGGCGCCGGCACCCATCACGGCGAGTGACCTGTCCGCCATGATGTTGTCCCTTCAGCAGGCGCAAGCTGATAACTTCGAACGGCTCCTCAAGTTAGTCCTCGAAGGTCGGCCGCCAACTTGTTCGCCCGCGGCGGATAACACCACCGCGCCGGCCACACCCACGCCGTCGTCGTCATCCGCTCAACCTGCATCAGGTAACTTCGCTTCGTGCAAGGCTCGTTATAGCGGAACGACAACCGAGTCTCTCGACGGATTCATAGATGCTGTAGAGGCATACAAGGACTGCGCCAATGTAAACGAAGCTAATTGTTTACGTGGTCTGTCAATGCTGCTTACACATGACGCAGCTACGTGGTGGCAAGGTGTAAAGGCCACTGTCCATTCTTGGGATGAGGCTCTACAATACTTACGTTCTGCCTTTGGTGACACACGCCCACCACACCGCGTGTACATAGAGCTGTTCTCCAGACCACAAGAGGCTCAAGAGCGCACGGACCTGTTCGTCGCCTCAGCGCGCGCGCAATTAGCGCGGCTCCCGACCGGCGACATCAGCGAAAAGGTCCAGTTAGACATGATTTACGGCCTTCTCAAACAGAAAATTAGAAAACGTTTACGAAGAGAGGAATTTTCGGACTTCAATACTCTCCTCCGTAAAACCCGGAGTATCGAAGATTCCTTAAAGGAAACTCCAAACGTCGTCGACTCTTCGAAAGGCACCGCCGGTGCTGCACGCGCACTTGCTGTGAAGTCGCCTCAACAGGCCGCGCAGGCTACGGCGCAGACGTCAACTCTACGTCAAGGCACGCCAAACGTCGACGTCAAAACTCCAGTCGCCGAAAAACAAAGACGTTTTTGTATTTACTGCAAAAATTACGGCCATAACCGCGATGAGTGTCGCAAATTAAATGCAAAAGACGATAGTAATAATAACATAAACTCAAATAAGACTGCATCGTGTTTCGGATGTGGTGAGAGCGGAGTGACACGCTCAAATTGCACGAAATGCAATAATTCAAAGTTTAGCGCGGTCGACTTTATACCGTGTGCACCAGACGGTAAGCCGGCTGCACAGGTAAGTAAGCTTAACGTGCCTTCTCCGATCCCTATTGCGATTATACCTGTGTCTCCTCCTACTTCTGATGCATATTCTAAGACAACGCTCAGCATTACAGAACCGGGTACTATTTCGCGTAATAATGCATCTTCACCCCACGTAAATAATATTTCTCGTGTAGATTCAGCCCATCCAAACGTTAAGTCTTTGTTTATTTCTATAACTCGCCATATGCAGGGGAGTCTTTCTGTACTATTCATGTACCTACTGTACCTAGTGAATTTAATTCACTACTTCCTAGGGAAGTTATTAATGAGTAGTACAGCAAATAATAATAATGCTTGTGATTCGTTTAATTCAAAACTGAATCGTAAACATCGCAATAATTATTGCAAAAGTATTTTTGATAGCTCTTGTCAGTGTCAAACACAAAGTAGGGTGACCATGAATTTTCCGGGACAAAATACAGAAATTGGTATACCGCGTAGGGCGACCATGATTTTCTCAGGACAAAATCCGGAAAGTAGTTTACCGGGTAGAGGGATTACAAATTTCGAGTATGAGCGGTGTTTTAGTTGTTCCTCGGTTACTTCTCCATGTGATAGTACACCGCGACGACCCGTTTTATATATTGAGATTTTAGGAATTCAAGGAAGGGGTTTAATCGATACCGCTGCTAAGGGAACTATCGCCGGGTCCGCACTCTACGCGTTGCTCCAACAACGTAATCAACCATTCACGCCTAGTTCTATGAGTATTAAACTCGCGGATGGTATTATCAGAGTTGTTAGGGTATTATTAACCAATGTAAACATTACACTTGGGGACTTACGTATACCAATCGAGTTGATTATCTTTCCGGACGCGACTAATAACGAAACGTTGTTAGGCATTGATTTTATTACTAAGGCTAAGTTGGTTCTTGACTTTTATCATATGAATTGGTATACAGCCGACCGGCCACAGGTCATTCACCCTCTTTCGTGTGAACCTTCGCGCTGTGCGACAGATTGTGCTGCTATGGGTCTTCTGCGTGACGATGAGGCTACGTTGCTGTCAGAGTCGCAGAAGATGCAAGTAGCCAATATAATTAATGAGTTCTCTGACGTTTTTGACTTAGTCGGTGAGCCGACCCCCTACGCTGAACATATTATAGATACAGGTAACCACTCTCCTATCGCCGTACCCCCGTACCGTCTTACGCCAGCCAAGAAAGAAATTTTGCGCGCCGAGCTCGATCAGATGTTAGCCGAGGGCATAGTTGAGGACTGTGAGTCCGCCTGGGCAGCACCATGCGTTTTAGTACCGAAGAGTAACGGTAAGTTCCGGTTTTGTGTAGACTACCGGAAACTGAACGCCATCACAAAATCTGATGCCTACCCCATGCCACGTATCGACGAGCTTGTGCAGTCGACCAAAAGAAACTGTGTGATGAGTACTTTAGACCTCCGCAGTGGCTACTGGCAGGTGCGGCTGAAAGATTGTGACAAAAGTGCGTTCGTAACGCCTTTTGGTACCTATCGGTTTAAACGGATGCCGTTTGGGCTTAAGAATGCCCCAGCAACGTTCCAACGCCTAATTGACCGATTTAGGTCGGGTGCCTCGCTCAAGGACGTTACTATTCTTACGTATCTTGATGATATTCTGATAATTTCAGACAGTTTTGAGAAACATGTCACTGATCTACGTGCCGTATTCGACCGTCTACGTGTTTTCAAGCTACGCGCGAACAGGGACAAGTGTGTCTTCGCCAGGGAACAGGTCAAATACCTTGGACACGTGATCACCCCGCAGGGTATATCACCGGATCAAGATAAGGTACGTAGTGTTTTACAAATGAAGGAGCCCAAGAGTCTCCAGCAACTTCGTACTTTTATTCAAACATGTTCGTGGTTCCGGAAGTTCATTCCTGACTTCGCTAAAATAGCAGAACCACTCAGCCGTCTTACGAAGAAGAATCAGCCTTGGACTTGGAGTCAAGAGCAAACAGAGGCGTTTGTTGAGCTGAAAAGACTGCTCACCACTCCACCCATTCTAGTACAAGCTGATTACTCTAAACCCTTTATTTTGCGAACAGATGCCAGCGCTTATGCTTTGGGTGCGGTTTTACTCCAGGGGGAGTCACCGCACGATGAACGTCCAATCGAGTATGCCAGCCGTCTTCTGATACCGGCTGAACGCAACTATTCGACTACGGAACGGGAGGCTTTGGCCGTGGTATGGGCTGTCGAGCGGTTCCGTGGTTATATAGATGGACATCAGGTATGCGTAAGGAGTGACCACCAACCCTTGAAGTGGTTATTTTCTATAAAGTCGCCAAGTGGCAGGCTCGTTCGCTGGGCTTTGAAATTACAAGCATTTGACTTGCAATTCGACTACACTCCAGGTAAGTGTAATGTCATAGCCGATACTCTCAGTCGCCCGGTCATTGTTGAAGAGACAGCACCTGTTTGTGACCTCTCTCCTGTGGTTGTGGAGGTTCCACGCTGGGAAGCTTCTACCACTCGTGAGTCACAATTAGCGGATCCCGAAGTCGCCAAAATCATCCAGGACTTGGAGGGTAACGATGAGGTAGCTACTACGCGGTGGGCCGAGAGAGGCTATTACTTAAGTCGAGGTGTACTCTACCGTTATGTTGCGGAAGTTGACTCTGAGGAGTCGCCGTATCTGCGTAAACTGGCCACCACCATCACCACAGCTAAAGAGCGGTTAGAGCACCATCAAGATGTGAGAAAGTCTCAAGCCGACAAGAATCGTACTAAGGCGGAGACTTTTGTAGAAGGAGACTTGGTGTTGATGACGACCCATGTTCTCAGTAACGCCGCTAAAGGGGTTACCTCGAAGTTCATCCCTAAGCGGGACGGTCCATATGAAATTTTTAAGAAAGTAAGCCCGACGACTTACCTTTTGGCTTATAATAAGGATGGGACCAAGGAGGTCATCGGAAAGTATCACATATCAGACTTGCGCCGATATCATTCTAGGGAGGGTGAATGTCCTGAGCCTGTAGTTCTTAAGCGACGCAGAGGTCGCCCTCGTAAAGCCCGCTAGTCAATTAGGTTGTTTTTTTTTTTTAATTTTATTTGTTTGTTTTGTTTGACCGGCCATGAGGACATAACCCGGTCAAAAGGGGGAGGATGCATGCTTTACTTTGTTTGACCAGGCATGGGGTCATAACCTGCTCAAAAGGGGGAGGATATAACGCGAACTCTTTCACTTCGCTCTCACCACAAACCGCCCGTCCAAGGAGGATGGGCTAATATGTCAGATTATTCTAGAGTTGTATGACATCCGTCAGCTTAGCTACGCACGTAGGTACATTTTATAAGAAGATGTGTGTTTAATAATGTGTGTTTACTAATTATATTAATATCTACATATTAAACACTTAGTTTTTTTTCCGTTCAAAACTAAATTATTAGCAGTGAACCAATTTTGGACCTGCAGTAGGGCGTTATTTACGTCGTCAAAATTTTTAGCACGTCTATCTACCTTAAAAATTAAGGAAGTATCGTCAGCAAATAACACCATTTGTGGTTGATTTTTTAATAAAAGGAGTAGATCATTAATATACACTAAAAAGAGGAATGGACCTAATATCGAGCCTTGTGGCACACCCATTTTTACTGTTGAACCTAGTGAATTGATACCGTTTATTTGGACTTGCTGTTGTCTATCATTTAAATAAGATTTTACTAAATTGAGCGCAAGTTTTCCAAGTCCGTAATGCTCAAGTTTCAAGAGTAAGGTTTCGTGATCAACGCAATCAAATGCCTTAGAGAGGTCACAAAAGATCCCTATAGCGTCTTGGGCCTCTTCCCACGCGTTAAAAATGTGTCTTAATAAGGTTACACCGGCGTCGGCCGTCCTTTGGTGAAACCATACTGTTGATCGTGAAGGATTTTATTTGTATTAAAATGAATGAGCATTTGATTAAGCATTACCTTTTCAAACACCTTGCTGAAAACCGGCAACACGGATACGGGTCTATAATTATTACTGTCTTTACTGTCCCCGGATTTGAAAAGTGGTATTACCTTACTGTATTTCATTAAATCCGGGAAGACTCCTTGATCCACACAAAAGTTAAATATTAAGGCTAAGTAAGGCGCTATGGTCTCAATTATGGAAGTACAAACTTTAATGGACATTCCCCAAAGATCTTCGGTCAATTTGATCTTGATTTGTTTAAAAGCTTTTATTACTATTATGGGGTTAATATGCTTAAAGTTAAATTCAATCGGGCAAGCTGGAACGTTCGCCCTTACTAAATCAAAAGATAGAGAGGGCGAGGAATTTAAAGTTTCAGTAGTTTTAAGTGGGATACTAGTAAAGAAATCTACAAATTCTTGAGCAACTATTTTTCTATCGCAAATAAGATCACCACATGAGGTCTTCAGTGTGTAATCAGAATTATGCTTTTTGTTCCTGTTCGTTTCATTATTGATAATTTTCCAAACCGTCTTTATTTTATTGTCTGCTGACTTAACTTTGTTGCTAATATATAAGGCTTTAGCTGCCTTACAAGTGTTTTTAAAAGTTCTAGAGTAAGTAGCAACATACTTATTAAAAGTTTCCGTGTTAATATAAGGCTTAAGGCCATACAGCTCGAAAAGTCTTTCTCTACTTTTCCTGAGTCCTTTAGTTGCCCAGTCACTAAATAAAAACTTAGGGCTGATAATTTTAGTACTCTTCTTAAAATGATTATTGAACTCGGTTTGAACTACCGAAAAGAATTCATTATACAAAATATTAACATTATTTAATGTAAGGTGCTGATTACTTAATTTACAAAGTAAAGTGCTATTAAATTTATTTAAATTAACAGCTGTTACTGGTCTGAATTGTATCTGCACTTTTTGTATTGGTATGTTGGACTCAAAAGTTACGGTTTGACCACTGTGATCAGAAGGGAGATAATTAACGATGGCTTTATCTAAATAATCGCAGCAACAAAACACATTATCAATACATGTACCAGTAGTCGAAGTTATTCGGGTCGGTTCTATAAACACATTTGACAAATTGAATGATTTGAACAAATTTAAAAATCTACTGGTATTTGAATTATTTTCTAAAATATTAATGTTAAAGTCACCACAGATAATTACTGATTTATTACCAGTTGCAAGTTTTGCCAAAACATCTTCCATTACTGACTCAAATATAGAGTAGTTTTGATAATTTGGGGGTCTGTAAACGCACACTATAACATGCTTATCTAGCTCAACACAAGACAGTTCAATGCTATGTTCAACCGATAGTTCAACTATGTCATTACGGGTTTTTGATTTAATACAACTTTTAATTAAGATTAATGAACCACCACGCAGCATTGATTTTCGGTTAAAACAACTGGCCACACTATAATTCTCAAAGTTAATTAACATTTCGTAATCTTTTAACCAATGCTCAGTTAAACAAATAATGTCAAACTTTGTTTTTTCTAAAAACAATTCAATCTCCAATTGTTTGGAAGAAAAACCTTGAATATTTTGATGAAATAATTTCAAGGATTTCTGCTTAGCCCCTTTTGTACAGTTAACTATGTTAGTGCTAGAAAATACCTTTTTGTTATTAAGTGTAACTATACTGTTAGTGGTACCTTCTGTTGTCTTACAAACTAGTTTAAACTATTAATATTATTAGTACTATTACTAATTGTTGTGCTAATTATAGATGACTTTGACATACTAATTATGTCTGGGTTAATATTAAAAGCTAATAGCCTAGCTATTTGACGTCTAAAACTAATGGGCAGATACACTGTATCCCTAGTCGACCTTAGCTTATCAACAAAAATGTTGGTGTCAAAAAATATAAACTTGTCACTATGGTGACTAACTAAGAAATGCATGTAATTATTTAACATGTGAATGTAGTTGTTTTGCCTGTTTGACAAGTGCTCAAAGTAGGGAAAAGCACACAAAATTATTTTGTTACAATTTAACTTCAATAGCTCGGTGACACTATCATTTATATCATCTTTTTTTACATTAAGACTATTACCTATAAGAACAGTAATAATGGCATTAGGATCATATTCCTTGTTAATAATTGAAGACATTATTTGTTTGTAGGAATTCTGAGGCATACAATAATTTTGAGAAGAATGACTCAGGTTGTTGCTAAGTAATTTACCTAAGCCTTTTCCAAAACTGTCAGAAAACATGATGGAACAGTAAGAAACTTCACTACTACAAGGGGGAGGACTAGCTTCTGTATGAACTACTTGCAATAGTCCTTGTGCATCTGGTGTATCTTTATTGGGAATAGAGACCTGAGCACTTCCTGACTGGTACGGGACCTCCGTTGCCTCAGGTTGGAGAGTGCCAAGATTGGATTCCCTTTGCAATGAAGATTGAGGGCTTCTGAGAGTCAGCAAGTCCACTTTGTCTGGATTTGAGTTGCACATTTCCACTAATTCATTTGCAGCAAGGATGTGCTCTTGGATTTGTTTTTCAGACCTCACATACTTAGTATAGAGTGACTGTAGTGACGCTTCTAGTACCTGTATTTCAGACTGTAATTGTTGAGTGTCAAACTCATAAATGTTCTTACTGTCTTCTAATTTAATTTGAAAATTATTTAATTTATTTATAAGAAAACCACGTTCTTTCCTTAGTTTAATATTATTGGAACTGTGTTTTTGTTGTTTCCTATATTTATTGCATTTATTTATTATTTTATTTAGCTTTGCATATTTTTTAATTTTATTTTGACTTACTTTATAATTACTATTATTATGTTTCAATATGGTATCTTCAGTAAGATCTATTGTTATTAAAGAATGCGGGTTGCAAGCAGTGTTTAATAATTCATTATACAAGCTATTATTTTCCTTAACCTGAGTACATTCATTTTGTTTCTGTAAATGAGTAATTCTTTCATTTGCATGCATTAATTCTTCTTCTAGGTCCCTAACCTTACATAAAGCCTCCTCATATATGATACTGCAGTTGTTGAAACCATTTGTGACCACCCGCAGTTTGTCCCGTTCATCAACAACATCCAGGTATTGCTGATGAAGGTCCACAAGCTCCCGTTTTAAGCCAGTGTTTTTGAAAACGACCTTCTCGACTTCCTTCTCACTTTCATCTATCTCCTGTAACAGCTGTTGACATTTACTGTTTAAAGCCTCAAGATCTTGGACGGCCGTTCTCAATTTAAGCTCCAACTCCTGAGCTGCAGCCTTACGGGTCATCACAGGCATGGTTTCAGGAATTAGTACTGAAAGTAAAATTAAAGGAACGGTGAGAACTACTTAGAAAGGCAAACAAAACAAAAAATAGGAGGAAAGCTAGAAATGAAAGGAAAAATGGGAGAAGTTAGTGTTGCTTTATAGAGAAATGAGGTAGGCTGCTAAATCTAATTGAAATGCAACTTGATTCGATCAGATACTAATTAAGTTACATTGATTCTAATTTCATAATTATGATTTTACTTTTCCTTATGTGGGTAGGATGCCTAGATTAAAATAAAAATTTAGTTTTATATAAAGTTAACAATGCAAAACCGGTATAGGTACGTTCTTGTTGTTTTGTATTCTAGTATTATACTATAGATTAAAAGTATTTAGAAAATTCACTACATAAGTTTCGTTATCATATAGGTAAACAAAGCGACTTAGAAGTTAGACCCACTGCTGTGTGCCAAATTAACCAACAAAAATGATTCTAGGGATCAATGACGGTGTGTTACAGAGTCTAAGAGACGGCTGTGTGGTAAATAAAGAATAAAAGTAACAATACTCCCCGTTTAAATCCGCAGGTCACACATCAGCTGTTCGTGATAGGTTACCGGTAACGGTGGGCAACCAAACACTGTGTTTTATCAGGAATATTTGCAGGAAAACAATAATCCTGAATATTTAGGCAGTTATTTTACATTTGGTGATATTATTTCACTATAAATACACTTAAAATTAATTAAAACTAATTTTAAAACACGGAACAAAATTTTGACATTTCACTCGGGCAGTGTTGCCAGTCCCTGAATGTGTTATGAGGCGTGCACTTTTGGAATTTCCAAACTATTTGAAATATCTAACTTGATGGTTGTCATCAATACACTGCTGTACATTGGTCTCTTCAGACACATTATAAATATGGATAGTACGTCAACTAGGTCTATTTGTTTGAATAATAACCTACTCTCTATTATTAAAAAGCTCACGGCGACTACTCGTCTCGACACAGCACCCGCAACTGACTGCACCGCGACAATCGCTTAGGGTCTCGTCAATGAGCGCGTCTGTTTGAGTGTGCCGTTTCAAATGTAAATGTTACTACGTAGTTTCTGTACTGTCGAAGTCGGTCTTCGGCTACTCTTATACATTCTTACTAGCTTACCTATCTGCGAAATTAGTCGCTGATAACTGACCGCAAATCAACAAACGAAATAAATCATTATAAAGCAGCAAGAGCAGTGGTGGCCCAGTGGTTACGGCCCCGACTTACGAGTTGTAGGTCGTGGGTTCGAACCCAAGCAGGCGCTTTACTTTGTGTAAATAATTTCATCACCACTGCTCTCAAAACGGTGAAGGAAAACATCGTGAGGAAACCGGCATGTCTTAGAACCAAAAATTCGAAGATATGTGACATCTACCAACCCGCACTGGGCCCGCGTGGTAGATTACAGCCCACTCCCTCTCACAGAGAGGAGGCCTGTGTCCCAGCAGTGGGAACATTAATAGGCTGATGATGATGATGATGATGAAAGCTAGTTATAATGATTTATTTCGTTTGTTGATTTGCGATCTTTCCTCAAAATCACGTTACACATTCTGTCCTTTCTCTACATTTATCTAGAAGACATAGTGTCTTTCTGATTTTGATTTCTGCTGCCCAATGAATTGAAAATCTAAAATTTTTTAATCATAACTGAATCATAATGGTTGAGCGACATCTTTGACACTAATACTTATTTATCGCCAGGTATGCTATAAATTCTTTTGCTACAGCTTTTAATCGTGATGGTTAAATTGCCTAACAGCAATGACGTTGGAGGAAATCGAAAGTTCAAAGCTTGTCATTTCTACAATTTCAGTAGTTCATCGTAACTTTGGGTTACTTTTAGTGAATTTTGTGAAGTAAACCTTCTGCTCTTCACATTTGTTGGTGCAAGGTCGTCGCATGCATCGGATAGCACTGCAGGTATGCGTGCCACGTCGCTACAGTGACGTAGCCTTGAAGATAGGTGGGTTAGCCAGGTAGTAGGTATCCGTGTAGGTATTATAAAGAGTTTGTTTGTTTTGAATATTGTACAGAGTTCAACCGATAAGATATCAAAGTAGAGGCTCGGATTGAGGTTTGTCGTTTACAATTTGAACCGTTTCGATTGATACTCATGTTGTTGAACGTGCGCCGTCAGTTGGGACTGGTCATCACATCACATAGCTGCCATGGCTTATTTTAATTTAATTTAATTTTTGATTTGTTTTTGTGTAGGATGTGTCAGAGCCACCAATAATACCACCACAAGTTCCGTTAAATATCTTATACCGATTGCGTCCTTATCTGCCGATGACGTCAAAAACGCTCAAGCCCCGAAGCGCATTCCGAGCGCGCCGGATGTTAATGACCTTGATAACAAAAAACGCTCTCCCGCTGTTTGAAGTGGCTCTCGGCACAATATGAATACTTTGTTGTGTTCTTGAATACACAGAGCATCATGTTATGTATAAACAATGCTCGTAAGACGAGAATCGTATTTATAAACAAAATGTAATTATCAGATACGGGGGAAAAAACGTGTTTATTCCGGTTTCATGTCTATTTCTGATAAAACTACTGTATCAATTTACAAGAAATTTTGCAAATTACATTATGAATAGTTATGTAATCTAACAAAAGCATTTGTTTGATAGTCCTACGTAATATTTTCATATTATTGAAACTGAAACTTCATAGCGCGCGGTGCCGACTTTGTCTTTTGTTTTACGGGGAACATTTCTTTGTTCAAAAATAAAATTTTATGATGGTATTTCGTGATAATATTATCTACAACGATGCATTATGTACTTCTAAATGAATATTCATCTATTTGCTGTCAATTACACACAAAAAAGTCGAAATTCATCATAGAATGATAACGCGTCACAACGGTTTTGGCGCGTAAAATTACTTTGCTCAAAAATGTGATTTTATGATGCTATTTCGTGAAACTATTATCTACAACGGTGTAATAACTACTAATAAATGATAATATAGCCACTTACCTTTTAATTATCACACTTTATTGCACAAAACAACACAAAACAGACACCGTCACCCGCACTGCGCCGATCGTTTTCTGAAGTATGAGTAATGTCAGTTTGACTTTTTTTTTTAAATGTTGCGTTCCGTATATTTTTATTTTTGAATGATATAATCGAGTAGAATATTTATCCGACCATAGAGTAAAACCATCCTTATTGGAGACTAGCCTTTATTTGGCAGTAAAAATAGAAAAAAGTGCCGCGCGAGAGGGTGTTACACCAGGTGCGTCACCGGGGCTTGACGGGTATGGACGACTTGTTACACGGCGAGTAGCGATTTGGCGCCATCGGTTAATAATAAGTAGGTACAATACAATCACGGTACAATCTCTTTTACGGACGCTTTTAAGGTTTTGCACCGTTCTGACATGTATAACTTCAACATGAATGATGTAACCAATATTTTGTAACCATATTTTGATTTAAAAGAGTGTCCGTGGAGTTTCTTGCCCGTTCTTCTCCATAGGTACGCGCGTTGGAATGGGCTTCATCTTTCTGACTAGCCGACTCCTTGACAATTAAAAAGTGCCTGTAATTGATTTATTTGAAATTAATACTTTGAGTTGGAGTTTTGAGTTTGAGTTTGGTTACTTTCAGACTCTTTATAAAAAGCTAGCTTTAACCCGCGAAACACGGTTTTAATTTTTTTTAATTTTTTGTTCGTGTTATTGATGGCACCTCTTTAGGTCATGGACTATCCGACTATCAAAAAATATTAGGTCTTAAGGCGGAGACGTGAAAATCGATTCGCAAATTTGCCCATAAAGAGAATTTGCCGTTTTGAGAATTTGCCCTTTAGCGGACAAAGGATCTTGATATTTGACAGGGATTTGCCCTCAATATACTAGCCATTTAGTAACCTGATGCTAATTACCTACTACGGTTGCAACCATTTTGTATTTCTATTTAGCTAATCGCTGTTAACTGGTGCCCATGTACCTCTCGTTCAATTATGTTTTAAAATTAAAATCGACGATCCCAGTCATCAATTCCAATACCATTTGCCGATGTATGGCTCAATATTTTTAACTAGGCTGCAGTTTTAAACCCCCGTATAATCCGACTCTCCTGCGCACTCCAATTATCCAGAACTCATTCGATTGAGGGCTCCATTCAATCTTTGAGAGACGCGATCAGCCTTTATTCATGTTCTGCCGTATTTTTTATGTTTTCTACGCTATTGAATTTTTAAAACTTAGGTACCTATCTATTGATTCAGTACCTTTACTAACTATTCTAACTGATATAATAAATGCGAAAGTGAGTTTGTTTAACTCTAAAATGGCTGAACGGTGGTGGCACATAGGTATACTATGGCCTGGAAAAGGACATTAGGATACTTTTTATCCCGATATTGCCACGGGATCTACACTTATGTGGTTGAAACCGCGGGGTGCAGCTAGTAATGTTATAAATGTAAAAGTGTGTTTGATAAGCTTTCACGCTAAAACAGCTGAACGGATTTGGATGAAATTTGGCAAATAGATAGACCATGATCTGGAGAAGGACATTGGCTACTTTCATTTTGGATTGCAGACGAAGTCGCGTCAACAGCTAGTTAAATATAAAGCAGAGAGCAATAAACACTTTTAGACCTATTTGCCTCAACCGATGAGCAGTGGTGGCCCAGTGGTAACGGCCCCGACTTACGAGTGGTAGGTCGTGGTTTCGAACCCAAGCAGGCGCTTTACTTTGTTGTGTAAATAATTTCATCACCACTGCTCTCAAAACGGTGAAGGAAAACGTCGTGAGGAAACCGGCATGTCTTAGAACCAAAACATTCGAAGACATGTGACTGGGCCCGCGTGCTAGATTACAGCCCACTCCCTCTCACAGAGAGAAGGGCTGTGTCCCAGCAGTGGGAACATTAATAGGCTGATGATGATGATGAGGATGATGATGCCTCAACCAATAAAATCGAGTGTTGACCAAGTCCAAACGAGAGATATCTTTTTGGTGCCCATTTCACTAATGTCAGATATATTTTATCCTAAGAATAAAAGTGACAGTTTTTCTATAGAAAAAATGTCAAAATAAAATCTTATTCCCTGGGATAAAAGATATGTTACGGGGTACAAATCAATCCCAAATCGCTTGATAAGAAACCATAAAATGTTGAAGCCAAAACCATTACTTCCGTTTACAAACCGACGAAATACGCACAGCTCCTTTTACTGCAGTGGTTCAAAAAATCCAAGTCATGCGGCTCAAAATCCGGAAATGGCACCAACCTTGACATGACGTTTAGTATCGTATAAACATGAGCCTTTGTGTCCCGAGTACGGCCCCTGGGCTGCTACATAAAGTATTTCTCGAGATATGCCTGTTTTACTTTTGACCTACCTTTTATATTTTTGGGTTTAAGTCTTCTTGAAAAATGTTTAAGTGGCTGAAGAGCTTTGCTACTTGCTATATACAAGGTGGAGACGACAATACAACAAACAAATTAACGGCGTGTTCCTAATGACGTTCCCATTCTGTATACAAAAATTCAATTGAATATTATTCAATACTTTAGTAATTATTATAACTTGGCAAAATCCATAGTCGGCTCGGATTATTCCATTTATCCACCCCAAAAAACCACTCTAAGGTGGATATTCGAAAACGTATGCCCGAGAATCCACCCTAGGCCTAGTTGGATAAACGGAATTTATAGGCTTAGGGTGGATCCGGCATAAACTAGATTTAATTTGTTTTTTAACAATTTTTTTTTATTTCGATGCTAGGTTTTATTTGACAGTTCCAAAATACTCTTATGCATTAGTAGTGCCAGTATTTAAATTTTTTGTTGTATACATGCTACGTACTTTCATGATCTGACTGATTTATCCTTCCCAGTGCTTATGATTAGTACCTGGTTGAACGAGCTCTGTTCGGGTGAAAATAGAGAATGCTCATTAAATTGTATAGGATAGTTCATACTAATGCCATGTATAGTATATACTAATTCCATACTGACATGTCATTATTCTAAGGTAGCTATCTTGTTCTTTGGGCGAAGGATCTGTGAAAATATGGAGAAAACGAATTTCATTCGTCAACTCATTAAGAATTTAAGATTAGGAATATAAAATTAATTACAAATATATTATTATTATACAAAGTATATTGCTCATTTAATAGAATAGGATTTCGAACCGTTTTTTTTTTCTAAAACTCTGTCCCTCTGCCGTTGGGTACGCCGCTTTTTCGACAACAGCAGACTGAATTACGACTCACTTGATTTGAATATTATACATAGATTTTGGTCATGAATATTATTATGACCTCTTCATTATTTCCTTGCTTTTTAAGCTATTGCATAGCTTCTATCGCGGGCCTTGAGCGTGGAGACCTAATCCAGAAATTCCGTAACGAAAATACGAGTATCGAAGAAAGAGTGTTTTGTATTGAAAATTATGTTTAACTGCTTGACAACAAAGTTCAAATTTACTTAAACGAATGATACGAGAGTGTTGTATTGAAAATTATGTTTAACTGTTTGACAATAAAGTTCAAATTTACTTAGACGAATGATCCTTGACTATTAATAGTTAAATTAAAACCTTTTTATTAGTTTGATGTTCCCATTACGTTGTGTCAAGTTTTAAAAACTATAAATGTTAATAACAGTTCCTGTCAATGTCATCATTGCTATTTCTTGTATTCGGGTTAATATTTTACAATTGCGTAAGTTGATAAAAAATGCTATGCAATAGCTTCGCCGCGGCAGTCCCCGAGTGCCACACGTCTTTTTATTTTTTCTTTCCTTAATTTCATTATTACAGCTTCGTTGGTCGCAAGCGCTACTGCTGAGAATGAGGTCCTGGGTTCGATTCCTACGTCGGGAAAAGTCTTAATGGGTTTTTTCATTATGAATCTCTTAACAGCCCGGAGTCTGGATTTGCGTCTGCTATTAAATAGGTCTATGCTCTATCTACGTTATAGGGTTTGGTTTACGCACTTAGACCCTCAGGTGAACCATTGTGCGTGATGGGTGGGATGGGTGAATGGGTTTAATAACTGGTGAAATTTAGGGAACTATGACCCCTGCCCAACCCCTCGGAGATTACAGGCGTGATGTTAAGGTATATAATTTCATTATTTTTTCCTCATCCTACTTATTTTAAACCACCCTTGACATACCAATCTGACCTACAGGCTGCCCCCTACAAGCCACACACTGACACACTACCTTGACCTCTTTTACCCAATCCTCTTTGTTTTCTCTTCCATTGTCATGCGAATTCCTTTAAGACCCGTTTGCCTAACGAGTTTTGGGATAGAGAGAGATGAAAGATATAGGGTATTGTAAAAATTGGGAAAGAAAACCATTTGATACGAGATCGGCATCTTTTTGTCGAAGGTTTGCGTTTTGTAAATGTTTTTGGGTAGTTTTTACTTGTGTTGGTATTGGTTTTCTGTCCTTTGGGAGGCTGATATCTAGGTTTAACATTTCAGACTTGTTTGCATAAGCTGTATTATAATCTAATTTTCACGCTCTTGCCAGCCTCATCCAGGTTCGACCTGCGATGGGAACAATGTCATTCGCCGAAAAAGGCTTAGTAAATACCAAAAAGGTTCTTGTTCCTTTATTAAACAAAGCCTCAGTAACAGCAATTTGATACCAAAATTGAAACAAAACAGTCGCTATCAGTAACAAACAACAAAGCTGACAGACTAACGATTTTATTAAATTCCCGTGTACATTACAATAGGTAATGGAAGCCATCTTACCCGCGGCTCTTGCCTCAAATCCGGGTATTGCAACCTCCAATTACTTAAGCAAACGCCTCGAGATGCTTAATTACGGCTATCCTTTCGTATTTAAATTCAACTCTGCATTAACGTTGTAGAATATGAAAGCGGAGAGACGGTTGGCGTTCTCTGCTGGTTTGCTTTAATTTTAGTTTCTAAAATTGTTGTTTTTGATTGGCGAGGAAATATTTCAGTTTGGTTATGATAAAATTACTTCATTGAAATAAATATTGTTGTGAATTGCAATTGATTTAAATAACTTCATTGATTGTCATCTAATTTTGTTCCTTATGTAAATATTCTATTTTAGCCTACTCCATTGAAACAGCACCCTATTGTCAAAAAAAAACATACGTGGCAGTCTTTGGAGACTGCCGATGGAAGTGAAAACTAAGTAACGCCATCTAACGAAAATCTCAGGAATTTATGTGGCTTGCTGTCAGTACAAGAACGAAAGCTGTAGCTCCATTAAAACAATTCCAAAAAAATAAAACAGAATGCGTTGTCAGCAAATTGTACTCTCCCTCCGTCTTACGAATTTTCGATCAGGTCACGTGTCCTGACGCGAGTTAAAATTTTTTTACCTATCCCAAAAAGTGCTTAACGCGCCTAAAGAACTTTTTACTTCAAAAAAACTGTTATGATCAAACTGTATTTAAATCATTAAGAAGAACATAAACCTTCCCAGTACTTCGAAAATTTGTCTAATATTAGAGTATAGCTTATCCAATATCGTTGATTCTTGTTTGTTTAACGTTTTTAAATGGATTTATTCATTGAGAATAATAGAAATTCCCTCATCACTGTGTAGATTTAAGTTGTTTGTTTAAAATCTGAGTGTATCGAATGTCGACGATTCATTAAATACTTATTTACTTATCTAGTTAGCACAGACTTTTGTTCACACGGGCGGATTGATATTCATAAAATACGTAAGTAAATATGAGATAGGAGTTAGTAAATATGAAAAGCTGAGTAAAAATTGAGATCTCGTGGTATTGATTTACTTTATTATATCTAACTAGCTGCTGGCCGCGGCCTCACCCGCGTGAGCTCTAATTCTTTTTCTAGAATAAAAGTACTCTTGTAACATCAGCTATCTGCCAATGAAAGTCCTGTCAAAATTAGTCAAGCCATTTCAGAGATTTGCCGGCCCAAACAGGTAGACAGACAAAAATTTTAGAAATACTTTTTAAGCTATTGCATAGCTTCTATCGCGGGCCTTGAGCGTGGAGACCTAATCCAGAAATTCCGTAACGAAAATACCTGAACCTAAGGAGAGTGTTTTGTATTGAAAATTATGTTTAACTGCTTGACAACAAAGTTCAAATTTACTTAGACGAATGATACGAGAGTGTTGTATTGAAAATTATGTTTAACTGTTTGACAACAAAGTTCAAATTTACTTAGAGGAATGATACGAGAGTGTTGTATTGAAAATTATGTTTAACTGATTGACAATAAAGTTCAAATTTACTTAGACGAATGATCCTTGACTATTAATAGTTAAATTAAAACCTTTTTATTAGTTTGATGTTCCCATTACGTTGTGTCAAGTTTTAAAAACTATAAATGTGAATAACAGTTCCTGTCAATGTCATCATTGCTATTTCTTGTATTCGGGTTAATATTTTACAATTGCATAAGTTGATAAAAAATGCTATGCAATAGCTTTGCCGCGGCAGTCCCCGAGTGCCACACGTCTTTTTTTGTTATAAGTACCGTATATACTTTCATATTATGTATTTAGTAAAAAGACATACAAACAGACACTTCAATCTAAAATATTTCAAATATTTATTTGTATGTTCCTATGTGTGATGTATAGATTAATAACTAAATAAAAATAAAAAGCCATTATAATATCTACTAATATCTATTTCCAGTAACCCGGACTATGGCCTCATGCTAAATTGTTGCAGTCGTACCTATTCCATAATATGACTCTTAAGAGCGTTTACGCTGAAAGTTGGCAACGTCGCAAATAGCTGTAAAATATTTACCTGTTTTGATTAATTTGGCAATATTACTGTATGGAAATAAGAAATGTGGCTAACTAAGTACCTACCTAGAATATTGATTATCAAATGCAATAATTAATATCTTAATACGGAATATTCAGTTTTAGATGTAAGAAATGTGTTTGGAAACTTTCCAAATGCCTTTTTTACACCTAAAACGGTTACAGCATCAAATTCAGTGTTTTAATTGCAATTCATTATTTCTATTCTAGATACTTAGTTAGCCACATTTCTTATTTCCATTCAGCAATACTTATTGCCAAATTATCAAAACAGTGAAATATTTGACATCTACTTGCGATGTTGCCAACTTTCAGAATAAACACTCTTAAACATAATAGCGAAATATGGGAGTATATTATACATCTCTGCCGCCCCCACTGGGAGAATGCAGGCATGACGTTATGTTATTGTTCCTTTACTAAAGAAACTACTATATATTTAGTACCACTATAAGTACCTACCGTAATAGGTAGATAGGTTTCTTTACCAAATAATTCTGCTAAAGAAAGTACTAAGCTCACTTAAATCAAAAGGAGCACCTACATAGATCTAGGTATACGTAGCACTAAGACTAAGATATTTCTTTGTGGGCACGCCACGTCAGCAATACGACTGTATCTTCTTTGGTAATTACTCGGCAACCCGCCCCAGGGATGTCTGTGTACCAGGAGGTTGTGAGAGTTGGATGTGGTATCTGAAAAAATAAAAAAGATTCCTTCGTTAAAAATTACTTACATCTAAAATATTGAGGAATTTAATACCGGTATCGCAAAATGGAAGCTTATGAATGGGTGATAATGATTTGTAAAAATAGATACTGAAGGCCGACTGCTCTGTGACGATTCCTGAGGTAGCAGCGCGGTGCGGGAGGGGTTTGGTGTCATGATACGAGAACTCAGTGAATCGTCAACTTTTGACAACTTTCACCCCTCCCGCACTGCGCAGCTGCCTCAGGAACCGTCTTAGTTAAGCGTTCGGCCTATAATTTAGTTATAGCACTAAACCGTCTCTCTGCCAAACGTCAACATAAAGTAAAGTAGTGGACTAAGGATTTGGTCAATCTTTGGCCAAGAACTTTTCCTACACTAACTCCTCTGCCATTATCTCTCTTATCTTTTTTTACTATTTAGAAATAGCCAGTTGTAAATGACAGTCGTTTACACTTTACAGGCCCATTATGACACATTGTCAATTATTGTATATTGTAATAGAATATTATTTGATTATTTCAAGCGTTGATTGTTCCTAGGTACAGTAACGACCCGTTTTCACCAGAGTTAATCTATTGGAAGTGCTATTGGTTTTGGAAGAACTTTGCTTGAATAGATTACTTTATCAAATCATATCTATTGACAATTTATCTGAGTAATTTTCCCAGAAACCGGGCACAAGCGGCCTGTAACCATCCAGTTTTAACCATCGAGTGATTTTGGAATTCCGAACATCTTTTTTGACAATGTTAAAGTTCTAAATACAAAATCTGATTTTAAGCCCGAGTCTAAGATTTCAAAATTGTGTGAATACTGTTCGATAAACAAAAACTGCCTGAATAGTTGATGGTTGGTTGACTTGGTTAATGGTTTCTAATGAGACGAAAAACTTTAGAGCTAACTATCGTATCCACATCCCAATTATTTCTTCGTAGAATATCACGAGTTAATAAAGGCAACTAATGAAGGGTTTTCTTTTACCCACCGTCTTTACTTTGCCTTCGGATGCAACGCCCAAGGGACTAATGTTGCCAGCAGTTGACTTTGAAGAATTAATATAGCGCTTTTTGTAACGTATTGCCAATTTATAGGTTGAAAGAAGAATGGAGTTTTAATGTGATGTATTTCAAGGAGGTGGCTAGTAATGGAGATGAATAATGATGAATTGTGATGGGGTTGTCGTATAAGAGTAAAATTATATGAAGGTATATCAGGAGTAGCTCCGATAACATAAAGAAAATAATTTCATTCCTGTCCCACAGAGCAAGATGTATTTATGAAAAATAAATTAAAACAGCCCAAAGAACATACATTTTTGTCACGACGTATGTAGCAAAAATGTACGGCAAAAACGTACCTAAAAGAACTTCCAATAAAGGGAAACGGAATTGTAGTACTGTGTAGGAATTTCTCATTTGAGTCTTGCGTATGTAGGTGGTATGTAGGTACTTCTAAAATAGTATAATGCTACATCATGCTACAGCCAAAAAAAAAACAACACGAACTCAAAATTAAAATTCTCTCGAAAAAGGGCAATACTAATACATTTTTAATTCTGGTAACCTCAAGAAATCGTGGCTCGTAGATCACTGCGTCTCAAGCAAACAGAATTACAAATTCATGAAAATGTTAATAATTTTTACTGAGGTAGCATTTTTTCCTTCATTCTGATAGAAGGGTGGGTTTTATAAGGGAGGTTCCAGGAGGGTGTTTAAGTAGATATTCTGTAATTTGAATCTTAATACGAAAGCCATTATTTATTTTAAGTAGGGAAGGAAATTCGTGATTCTTTTTGCGAAGATTTTAAGATACTGAAGGCAATTGAGCGTTTGATGTTAAGTGTGTTAGAAGTTTGGAGGGCACTTGTATTGTGGAAGTTAGTGGACAGGACAAAGGTTGTTGAGACCTTTGTTTGTACCTTGAGAGTATTTTCTTATTCTTTGTGCAAACATTGGACTTTGGATTGACCTATCGTCACTTATCTGCTTTTATATTTGTTGTGTTCTTGCCTTTAAATTATGTTTCAACTACCTAAGTAAAAAAGTTTTTTTTTCACTTAGATGACGATACTTCTTATGAAATGTATCTTCCTTGTCGCTTACATTCATGTCTTTGCGAACCCCAAGTGATAAATAAGTCCCATCATAACATCCGCCTACTTTATAGTTCCAAGCACGACACTCAAACACGTATCCAGAAAAATGCTTCCCCATTTTCTTATCCATATAACCGAACCACCAAATTCTTAGACAAACCATACGTATACCAGAATCAATATCCATCTTCTTATATGTCACGTTCGGCAAACACGAGGCAGCATCTAAACGGTCTCGGGGCAAATAAATATTTCAGTGTAGTTTGTATTTACGCGACGCTCGAACAAACAGTCCTTGGAGTCTTCAGACTATGCTGTTATAGTTTTAGAGTGGGATTCTGAATGGAAGGATGCTGAATTTTTTATTAAGTGTTGGAGATTCTGCGTCCTTTTCCCCTCTTTAAGTACCTACAGTAATATTGATTGTTTGAAAGGATACGACGAAAGGTAGCTGGGATAGACTGGATGCAGAAGGCGGAGGAGAAGGTGTTGTGGCACAGCCTGGGAAAAACATATGTTCCGCAGTAGACTACGATCGGCTGAGCTAATAACGATAAAAGCTCCAACAGTGTGTTTGATTGTTGAAAAAATGAGCTCAAATAAGTCCCTAAAAATGTTGAGATCTGCGCGAAGGTGGATCCTGTCTTCAATTGAAATCATTCCTGTCTTTGTTCATACAGAAAACTGAACAGGGTGTTGTAGTCTCATCAGACACACAATAAATTAATTGACTTATTTAGGCATCAGCGGGTCTCGAAATCTTAGAACACTTTAATATAGAAACTTACTATCCATCATTTCAATCAATATGCCTAGCCTTTTCCCAACTATGTTGGGGTCGGCTTCCAGTCTAAGCTGAATACTAGTATTTTACATGGTGCGACTGCCTATCTGACCTCCACACCCCAGTAACTGGGTAATACGATACCCCTTGGTAAGACTGGTTATCAGACTTTCGGACTTCTGACGACCCGTAACGACCATCAAAGATCCAAGAATGACAGCCGGGACCAACGGCTTAACGTGCTTTCCGAGGCACGGAGGAGTCTCGGTAGGTAAAGATGGTCACCCTTCCACGGACCAACCCCCCGGCAAGCGTAGCTTAACCTGATGGATCGACCCGTGCGGCTGTTATTACCAAGCCGCGAGCTCCTCCTCGAATAACTATCCATCATTTAATCTAATAATAATACCAGCCTATTATTATCCCACCGCTGGGCAAAGGCCTCTTCTCATACAGAGAAGGCACGAGCATTGATCACCACGCTTGCTCAAAACGGGTTGCCGATTTCAGAATTAGGTATATTTACTATAAGTTCTGGTGTCCTCACGATGTTTTCCTTCACCGATGTCAGCAATGTCCAAGATAAATTCAGAACGTTCTGATTAAATCTAACTCTTCATAAAATCTTTTAGCCATTCTCACATTCAACCCTTCTTCCACAGTAATAGAAACCGGGGACGAGCCAGCAGCATGCAACGGGAGAAGGACCCTAGTCCTGGCCAACCACCAGAGCACAGCAGACGTGCCCATGCTGATGGCGGCGTGGAACCCCAGGGCTGGAGTCCTGCCTCATCTCATGTGGATCATGGACAGGGTGTTCAAGTTCACCAACTTTGGCATCGTCAGCATCTTGCATGAAGACTTCTTTATACAAGCGGTAAGTGGTTTTATGTTCTTTAAGATTAAGTTTTTATTGCGTTATGATTTTTTTTGTCAGGTCCATTCAGGTTTTCATTTTCAGGTTACGTTAGGGAAGCAATGCTGTCTTTATTTTACATTGCTACTATAATTTGGATGATTCCATCTTTTATATGAAACCATAAAAAAGTGTTTAGTTAGTTTATTTTATACGGAAAACAAAAATACCATACTTTCTTACGTCTATATGAATCAAATGCCGTATTTGAATACATAACAATTTCATGTTGCCTGCAAAATGTGTATTGTGTAGTTAACCACTCCTAAATACCAGACTGTTTCACTTAAGAAACAACAAAACAATGATTACACCATAAAACTGAAACAAGAAACAATCTTTATTACACACTTACGTCTAACTGATCCATCACAATAACTAATTTATGAGCTTTCTCTTTATCGACGTATACAACAAAATCACCAGAGCAGGTGTCCCCGTAAAACTAAACTTTACAATCAATCGTAAACTCTAATCGTCTGACCTACTTGCCTAACCAGGTCGAGCTGTCAAAGTCCAATATAACCTTAATTATCCTGCACTATAAATTAGTATGGGTCTTCAATCTTGATCGTCGTAGCAGGGTACCATTTTGTTTTTCATGTGTCATTGATCGTGAATTTTAAATAAGGATAGGTATTCACTTCTGCTGTCAGTTTATTGCCAGGGTCTTCCGAGCAGTCCAGCTTAGTCTACCTTTCGCCATTATCGTCTTCAGTGATTTCATTGACTAGTCCGTTACTGGTCACCATCACCATATCGTGCCAAATCTCTGTTGTTAAAGTCTTAATATCTGATTAGGATTTTTAGAGGTATGAAGAGCAGGGTGTACAGTTCACTCATCCTCCATAGAAATGGGAGGATCCTCCAACTAGACGGGTGTTTTGTTTGGTGGGCAACTGCCCAACGATTGATGTCGGTATATAAATGTTGTATACAGGAAATTTAATTCGTTGGCAATCTCTTAAGGGTCATTGTATTTGCACGACTCATAATGCGAAGCATTAGAGTGTGCTCTACGATCGAAAAATTTTTTTTGCCCCATTTCTGTAACTGTTTTTATTGTTACACTCCTGCTAGTACACAGAACCTACTTAATTTATATACCATTGTATAGATGATTAAATGGATATTAATACTGTACTTTTTAACAATTGATTGAATGCAGTAGAAATGGAAAAAGCATCAAAATAGTTGAAAAAAAATTCCTGTCCGTCAATTTATGAACCCTGAAAACATTGTGGCTTGCGATAAAATCAATTAATTGAGCCGATTTTTTTTTATACATACATTCGGTTCAGCCATAGAAGGAAACCTATTGAAAATGGCTCTTTTATTCAAAGTAGTTTAATTATAATTAATAAAATACTTACTAAAATATAATATCTATAACTAAATATTTCCAACCTTGGACTTGACGTCCGTAAGTTGCCTAGCAACCGCCAAGTAAATATCTTTGTAAATAGTCTTTGACATTACGATTTCATGAAAAGTGATAAATTGTTCATTTTTGTTAGAAACTATGTTTTGAATTTCTTTTTCGTTTATGAATGAGTGTTATGTATGAGGTGTGCACTTTTGGATTTTCCAAACTATTATGAACAACTTTCACTATGGGACCAACCTGAAATCACGAAAAAAAAAATCAAGAGAGAAATAAGAGATTGCCAACGAATTAAATTTCACCTGTATATATCGGTCGCGTGGTAAACCCTGCTTGCGCGATGCAAGATTTGAGTGACGTCAGGTTTTTGATGCGTAGTTCACATGTGGCGTTGTAGATGCCGCCACAGATTCAATGCCCTTTGATCAGGAGTTCTGGTTTTATTCACTCCAGAACCATATATATTGAATTATATAATTGCCTCTCATCAACGCTTTCAACCGACCAATCTATTTAAACAGCTCCGAAAGTGTTTGTTAGAGTATCCTCTCAAATTCCTCTCGCCATCAATTAGGGGGCGCTAATAACCCGTCGATAATTAGCTCATCCGGGATTGGGTTCCCACGATACACAAATATCTCGAGATAGAGGTGCCATGTGTTCCGGGCTGGAACGCTTTAAGGCGTTTAGTGATGCGCCCCTTTGACTTGGACGTCACAAGTCGGTTTTACGCATGATTTGCATTGGTTTTTGAGCCCTGTTAAAACGTATAGTATGTTAGTTGTAACTAGGTAGACCACGTTCACACGTTGGCTATTGATGTTGATCGTCGTGTAAACAGAGAAGGAGCTACCTTCTCTATTAAGAACGAGTATAGCATAAGCATAATTAACCTATAATGTCCCTCTGCTGAGACACAAACCTTCTCTCTTCGACAAGGAGTGGGCTGTAATCTACCACGCGGGCCCACTGTGGGTTGGTAGATGTCACATGTCTTCGAATTTTTGGTTCTAGGACATGCCGGATTCCTCAAGAATACCTAATTAATGAAACGCAGGTTTTGTTGTAGTTTCTTTGCTAATCCTGGGCGCCTACTCCTTAAGCGAAATCCTTAGTTTTGGACGTCGTTACGGGCGCTTCGCTCTCCGTCTCACTAACGGTATGTCCTTAGGTGAGACGGAGAGTGAGGCGCCCGTAACGATGCGACGGCCAAAACTACCGGTTTCGCTCCCTTGAAATGAGATCCATTGAATTTCTGTGTATATACGCGTGATCTGAGATCTGAATGGAACTGATTGAAGTTGACCTTGACATAATTTGGTTAAGTGCATATTTTTTTTGTTTATCAATATTTCATCAAGGTTTGTATTCAATTTAACGCACTCAACACAGAACAAATTACTATTCACCTACCAAGCTACTTACATACATCAACATGCAATAGCCAACAATTACTTAAAGACTCGTTGAGTGATCGTTATCACATTAAAAGCATACATTCCGTTTCGTCTCGTGCTTCCATTAAACTATATTGAAGACGAAGAGTTTAATGTAGCTCTTTCTTGATAGTATAGGGCTATGTTATCAAATGGATCCATGATGGTCTTGTTTGATTGTGCTAAAGTAACTGTTTAAGAGAGGTGAGATATATCCACATCAAAATATTTGTTAGAGTAGTCTAAATATTCGAATATGTAATATTTTGACTGCATGTTTGAAGGTGAATTCCTTTTTAGACAGGGATATATCAAAATCATGCCTTGTTAGGTTTTGAAAGCGTATTATAATAGATCCTGATTTGGTGTCTTGAGTAACCTCGACGTTCACTTATACTTATATTATCAGTCTATTAAAAGTAAGTTTGTTTTTTTTTTATTTGATGAAAATGCTTTATCGACGCTAGCAGCATGTGTTAAATTGGGTCAGTATTACTGAACCAATCTACATATCTAGCCTTTTCCCAACTATGTTGAGGTGAATACCAGTATTTCACATGGAGCGACTGCCTATCTGTCCTCCACAAAATCCAGTATCAAGGTAACAACGATACCCCATGATAAGACTGGTTTGCAAACTTTTGGGCTTCTGACTACCCGCAACGACTGTCTAATATCTACGAATGACAGCCGGGACCAACGGCTTAACGTGCTTTCCGAGGCATGGAGTGGTCTCTATATGTAATGGATGGGCACCCATCCACGAAATGACTGCTGCAAGCGTAGCTTAACCTACTATCGACCCATGCGGCTGTTATTATTTGGCCACAAACCCCTCGTCTGTATTACTCTCTATACTAATATTTTATTCTGTTTACTAGTACACACGGCTACACATCAAGCTATACATTTCCAGTTTATGCTGATCTCGCATCGTATAGAATTTTCGTACAATGCGAGCTCAGCTTATACTGGAAATGTATAAAATACAATAGACGATGAATGTTTCGAAAATGAATGTTTTCGTTAAGAACAGTTAAGCGGATTAAGTTACTAAACATACATCGTCTATTGTATTTTATAACGGACTTCCGCAAAGTCACGCCTGAGTCAATTAACTATTTTGTAGCCGTGCGTACCTACGTAGTTCTAAGGGTCGAAGAATATTGCAATGTAGACCTACTTAAAAATATGAGTAGAACAAAACTCAACGTAATCCATGTAATCAATGTTGATTCAATATAATCCAGTATACAGATAGACTTATACAGATCATTATCATACAGATCATCTCTGATGGTAACTGCATTCATAATTATGAATTTTGATAGGTTTAGATGGTATGAAGATTATATGGGATTATTATAGTTACGGTGATGGGAGCGTAGGTCACGTTCTGTTAAATTGAAATGTAATTACGGATTAGTTTTTCTCATGTAGTTTGATTAGTAATTTTATATAGAGCGAAGTACACCGAAGTGCTAAGGGCTCATTACCTAGAATATAATATAGTGATAAATATGATGTGGTTTCCTGTAAGCAGGTTTATACAAACACTTTTACCCTTCAATAAAAGATTCCGCATCAAAGTTGCGACAAACAAATGCGCGACAAATGCTGGTGCGACAGTACGATAGGTCGACCATCAGCGGTGCGACAGCACATCAGCTCGACGAACGTTAGCGCGACAGATTGTTTTCACGACAAACGATGGCACGACGAAACTTTTGATCGACGAACGTTATTGCGACCGATTGTTTTCACGACCATCGATGGGACGACGAAACTTTTGATCGACGAACGATAGCGCGACACAATTTTTACTCGACAAACTAAGGCACGACAAACATTTCTTTAATATTTTGTTGCTAATAGCAGATAAGATTTTTTTATTTAAGTTTTAGGTTCTTTAATACTGTCCGTGGCTTACGCCCCCAGTGGTCGAGGCACCTGTGGCCGACTCCCCCGATTCAATTTATTTCATTCAAAGCAATTTTTGATCAAATGTACTGTCAGACACAAAATGTTTTAATGTTTGAAATTTTTTAAGAATAAAAATAATTAACCGCTTAGCGAGGCTTATATGGTTTTCGCTTACCTTGCTCGTAACTGCACTCGCGCACTGCAGTCATTTAACATTGACAATATTGCCAATAAAAACATTAAAAACGACGAAAAGTACTTAGTACTTCACATTTTTTTGTTATCTGCTATTAGCAACAAAATATTATAGAAATGTTTGTCGTGCTTTAGTTTGTCGAGCGAAAATTGTGTCGCGCTATCGTTCGTCGATCGAAAGTTTCATCGTCCCATCGATGGTCGTGAAAACAATCAGTCGCACTAACGTTCGTCGATCAATAGTTTCGTCGTGCCATCGTTTATCGTGAAAACAATCTGTCGCACTAACGTTCGTCGATGTGATGTGCTGTCGCACCGCTGATGGTCGACCTATCGTACTGTCGCTCCAGCATTTGTCGCGCATTTGTTTGTCGCAACTTTGATACGGAGTCCAATAAAATGGCTTATTGGTGATTCGCCCGAATTTACTCGCCCGGAACGGGCGAAACGATACCTTTTTTTTTCACAAATCGAATCGTAAGAAGTTTATTTATTTGGACGTGAATCGACTACTCCAGAAATCTATTCGCCTATAAATAAATTAACTTCGTGCGAAGTGCCTTAAGAGACAATAATATTATTTTAAAGTGTCGATTCGCCCGGCGAAACACGATATGACAAAACAAAAGCCGGATGAGGTCGGTGTTTCATATCCGACTAATCTGAAAAGAAACATCGAAACAAACTCAGAGGTCACAGTCTCTTTTAAAGTCGCGATATTTTCTTGTTCAAATACAACTTATTATAATGCTTTTATTGCGGATTTCACCAATGAAATTGAACGCGTTCAGCCAGCTAAACGCGTTCAAGAGCTGTCAGTGTACAATATTCCTTAACAATTTTGACACTGACAGCTCTTGAATGCGTTTTAGGAATGCTGATTGCGTTCAGTTTCATTGGTGAAACTAGCCCTTACTTACGTTAACGGACTCTTAAAAATGTTGCATTATAATGTATTTTCTGTTCATAAATAGCAAGCATGTTGAGCTTAGAGCTCAATCGCGCTCAACTCGGTGCGTTTTGCCAAAAGCTCAAGTCACATTGTTCTTCTTAGTATGTGCGAATCTTGGCCGCGCTCACTATTGAATACTTAACGTTTTGACTAAGCATGTGTAAAGAAAAGTACACACTGATTGCTTGCAATCTTTAATTAAAATAAGTATAAAATAGTTTGGGAAATCCAAAAGTGCACGTCTCATAACACTGAAAAATGAGACAAGGACAATTTTATTTATGAATGACAATTATATTTTATTTATGAAGTATGTTTTGACTGCTTTTTTACTCATCAATATGGGTAAAATTTCTCACCTCGCAATGTTTACGTAATGTCAAATACTTGTTCATTTAGATATTTACGTAATCGGTTGCTAGGCAAAGGAAAAGGGTCGAAGTTGGAAATATATAGAAATAGATATTATATTAGTAAGTTTTTTCTTAATTATAATTAAACTACATCGAATAAAATAATCATTTTCAATAGGGTTCCTCCTAGGCAAAAACGAATCTATAAAAAAAAAAAATTACTCTATAATTGATTTTATCGCAAGCTACAATGTTTTCAGGTTTCATATCGTTTTGTCGTTTTGTTGCATTAAAATCAATTGTTGAAAAGTCTGCGAAGTTGTTGAAAGGCGGGAAAGTATTAATCTCCATTTAATCATATAAGCAAATGGTATATAAATTAAGTAGGTTCTGTGTACTAGCAGGAGTGTAACAATAAAACAATCGCAGAAATGGGGCAAAACAAATTTTTCGATCGCAGAGCACTCTAATGCTTCGCATTATGAGTCGTGCAATAATGGTCGAGGCATCATTTATTTATACATTACCTTTAAAATTAATGAGAGCTGGGTGCAAGAGTTCACATATTTGTATCCAACTACGCGACAGCTAAGATGGGGTCATGTTTTTCACACATTTCAATGATGTATCTTTGCATGTGAGATTCTCTAAATCTTCAAAGCATCCTAACGGCTGGATGGATTTTGTAATACATGAGGTGTTCATTGACTCGTCTAGTTCGTGCGATTTTGCTTTTACTTTCATTGTAGTAGACCTTTCAGAGATTATGAAATTAGAAAATTCTCCTTTTTCTCAACCACATGGTGTATAAAAATAATGACACTACATATTAATGAATGCAAATATCACAGCACACGTCACAAACATATGATTAACGGCGGGTAAACAGCGGCTATTTACAGCGGAATACAGCGCTGGTTATTAGCGGGACAGTTTAGTCAGCGCTTTATTTATGAGTCGGACACAATTTGCCCACAATTGGCCGTTACAGTGACGTGATTCACTAACTAACACCAAGTGCGGGGATGTAATGCGGTTTTGGTTGCTGGGACGGATGCGATACGATTTTCATTAATATATGATAGGTAGTCATACTGCAGCCCTGTTGTTTGCGCATGATAGACGACCCAATCAACAACTCCCATTACGGTTTCCAGGTATTGTTAAAAGACTTTCGAGTTATTACAAGAATAGAGGCCCTTACCGTACGTAATGTTAATTCGAATGATTTAGTAATCGAAAATAGAACTATCTTATAGAATTTTGTTTTTTTTTAAACGTCATGTGAATTCGAACGATTTTTGAATCGAAAATAGAACTATCTTATAGATTTTTGTTTTTTTTTTAAACGTAATGTAAATTCGAACGATTTTTGAATCGAAAATAGAAGTACCCGATAGACTTTTGTATTTTTTTTTGTACAAGGTAATTGGCATCCTATTCCTAACTAATATTATAAATGCGAAAGTGAGTTTCTTTGTTTATTTGTTACGCTTAAACGGCTGAACGAATTTGCATGACATTTGGCACATAGGTTGACCATAACCTGAGCTAGGACATGGATACTTTTTATCCTGCAGGTAGAACGTTCCCGGCAAAAGTCACCCATGATTATGGCATTGCCAGTTATGACCGTTCATACAGTTTTGTGGTCTAAATCGTCTTTCAGGAATCTTGGATGATCGCAATTAGATCCGGTTAATTTATACCAATATATAGTAGATTGATAGCAGTGGATTTCCTTTTGCACACTGAAATACTTATCAAGCAATATACCCTAGAAATACTCGTGTCATCTGTAACTAAGTTTGTAAATTTTTGAAATACTAACAGCTATGGCCAGACGATAGATATCCGTGGACCAGACTGTTTGATAATTCAAACAGACCACTCTGTGAACACTCGGACATCATCAATTCATAAGCCATAACAAGCTTTCTCACACACTCGAATCAATAATCCCACATTTCCATACATTCACTACACATAATCCTTCCGGCACGACTCCGACACGACAAAAAATCGTCACATTAAAACGCAAGCCGCAATCATTCATTGTCTTGAAGCTGTCTTTGTTGTCTCGTTGCTACATTTGTCTCTAAATGTTTTAATGCTTTTAACTAACATGTACTACCTACATCATAATGTATTGTAGTATGTACTGTGTGGTGTATTAACATATTTCGTTCTGCTTTTGTTTTTGGTGATATATTTCCCGAATTTGTTGTGATATTTTCGCGAGAGCTACGATTTCCCTGAGTAGTTGTTACAAAGAGAATTGTATATCTTTTTTGGATGTTAATGATGTTTTAGGTGGGTCTATAGTTGCTACTTATGTGGCATCCATTTACTTTGACCTTATTAAAACGAAGTTCTTTAACGCGGCTTGCGATAGGAGTTGACTGGTAGAAATCGTCACGTAAGGAAAAAGCGTTATGTCAATCCATACGACTTTCTCTCTCTCTGTCTCTTTCTATTATATACGAGTGTGTGTGTGTGCGAGCGAGTAACGCGTAAGGAGCTTTGTTCCTGCCGGGGGTCCCCCGACCGCAATACGTTTTTGAACTGAAAACGTCTTTAGGCGCGTTGAGCACTTTTTGGGTGAACAAAAATCATCTCTCTCGGAACTCGCGTCATCGTCACCGAACGCTTTTCTTGAGCTATATGTATCGAACGAAAGACATCAACGCGAGAATCAAAAATAATAATCTAATAGCTCGACGATAAAATTCACAAGTTACTAAGTTTTCACTTCTATCGGTAGTACCCAAAGACTGTTACGCATGTTTTTTTTTAAATATGCTGATAGGACTAAAATTACTCTGTTTTTTGGCAATTCCAGTAATTAAGTTTAGATTCAATCATGAACAATATGTTCAAATACGTAGATCCAGTCTCACTTATTTTAACAGCAAAGAAAAAATATTTCGAACTGGTCTCCTGTGACATGGTATAAGTAAGGATCTTCACAGATTAAATCTGTTTCACCTTACACCGTTCAAAGAACACATATTTTAACACAGAACCTTTCACCCCAACAGAACAAAAATCCCGTCATCTGGCGAATTTCACGAAATTCTCTCAAAAACGTACAGAAACCTCAAACATTAAGATTTACATTTTCGCAGTTAATTATTCAAGGAGGGTTTAAAACGCGGCTGCACTCACCCCCTGTTAATCCGGCGGAGATTACAGAAGACCTTAGTGACAAACATTCAGCTGGGACGTACGTGCATGATTTTAGTAAAGAGCTTGTGTGGAATTGCTTTATTTTAAAGGAGCTTCTATTTTATGGTTTTGTAAAAGATTTTTTTGTAAGAGGAATCCGGTGGAGATTACACAAGACTTTGGTGACAAACATTCATCTGGTCCCAGATACGTACGTGAATTATTTCAGTAAAGAACTTGTGTGGAATTGTATTATTTATAAAATAAATATTTAAAAAAATCTAACCTGACTGCACAATCTCAAGCTGAAAAGAGAAAAACAAGCATTACGAGTATAATCTATAGAATAAAAATACCCTAAAAATCCAAAATATACTCCTTTTAATTTCGTCGAAATCCATCCAGCCGTTTGGAAGATACGAGGTCATAAAGTTTACAAACATACAGATACGCGCGAAAAACATCGAAAAACATAACCTTTCCTTGGCAATGTCGGATAAAAAGGAGCCTTGTATAATATTGATTATTTAATTTTGTAAAGTCATGGATCTTTTGGCAAGTGACCAATATCGGAACTAATGCCGCAATGTTGAATTTTCAATACAATTTGTGTGACAACTTCACAACATGTTTAACCAACAACGCCCCAATGTCGTTCAGCCGCCTAAAGATCCTTGTATCACTCTATGTATACTTACTGTCTTCAAGTAGCAGTTCTGCATTTTAGACCATGCAGGATTGTATGTCGAAATTATAAAAACATGTGAGAATGTCTACCTATTTTTCCAAGGTCGGTAAACACATTGGCACGTCGCCGTCACAATTGTGTTGCAGGGCAGGTGTCCATGGCGTCCGTAACCACTTCGCCTTTTTTCTTTCTTACAATATAAGTGTAGCAGTGTTTGATAATATCTATCCCTTCATCGAATTTTTATGTCTTTTACGAATTAAACTCCCTCTTAATCCGCTGAGATACCAGCAGACTTCACTGAACAACATTAAAAGTGCCTTCGTTGTTTCTTTCCTTTTGTAAAAGAAGTGTTTTTTGTAAGTTTTTATCCCGAATTTACCTATAAGTACTTACTGTTTACAATTAGCAGTTTTGCATCCTAGATTATTAATCTGTACCTAGATCAAATCTTATCTAATTAACCTGTATTGTCCGACTGTAGGGTAAAGGCCTCCCTCTCTCATTTCCACACAATTCTGTTGAGTGCCAGCCAGTCCTTTCGGTACGAGTCAAGCAGGCCGCGGTGTTGTCGTGCTTTTACTTGGACCCAATCGGTGATTCCTTTAGCTCATTTATCATTTGACATGCGAGAGATATTATGTCCGGCCCAGTTTCACTGTGTTGTGATCCTAAATCATTCAAAGTAAGATTTTTTGGCCAAATTAAAGAAACATGTGAGACTGGTATGTTTCCAAGTTCAGCAAAGTATTGGCGCCTCGCCATCGCCATTATGTTGCAGATGTCCATAGGTTCGTAACCATTTCCCCTTCCTTCTTTATTATAAATGGCAAAAAGTGAGTGTATCCTATTAGTTATTGATAATGGCTTACTCTTGCATTGTTGAAAATTGTTTTAAATGTCTTGAGTAGACTGAATTTTGACACCAGAGGAGCAATTCCCGTAATTTTTAAGAACTTTCGCATTCGCATCTCATTCGCAATCTGTCAAAAACACCATCAATTTACCAACGTTTTTGACAAGTTTGACAGATTGCGACTAGAATGTAAACGTTTTTTATGTACGAGAATTGGCCTTCTGTTTAATCCACTCCTTAATTGACAGTAAAACATCTCGTTTAACTCAAATATTATAATCGTGAACCTTATCGATATAGAATTTTCCATTTTCTTCCTAATTATAATACATAACATTAACTCAAATATTATAATCGTGAACCTTATCGATATAGAATTTTCCATTTTCTTCCTAATTATAATATACATTGTTATACCGTGAAGTTTTGTATTGTTCGTGTCGCGTCGCGCGATAAATCGCGCTGGTCTGAAAAGAGCTTTATGGCCTTCTGCTTAATCCACTCCTTAATTGACAGTAAAATTCTGACATCTCGTTTAACGAAAATACACACATCAAAAGTGTCTAGGGATCAAGCATTTTTATGCGGATTTCTTGAGATTGAGATGTGGCTTTGTAATAAATTTATGATTTTATAAATTTATATGGATCCTTTTTGGTGCATTTCATAATTTGAATCAGGAACTGTGAATCAAATTCGAGTAAAAGATGAAAATCAGCTGTCAATATTTTCCCTATAAAAACATACAACGCATTGAAGACATTATTAGTGCTACTGTTTCCCTACTACTGATTAAAACCAACGTTATTATGGAGCAGCGACGTCATTTAAGCAGGGAAGAAATGCTCAGAGCCGTGGGAATGATAGAAGCTGGTTCCCGGCAACGTACTGTGGCTTTAGCTCTGAATACAAGTCAGAGTGTTATCAGTCGACTTTGGACACGTTACCGAAGCACTGGTACCGTGGCTGAGCGCCATGGAGGACGGTATCGCTGCACCACACGGAGACAAGACCGATACATTCAAATCTTAGCTCGAAGAGCTCCAACAATAACCGCCATGATGTTAGCCGTGAGGCTTCATCACTCTTCAGGGAACTTAATTAGCGACCAAACAGTCAGAAACCGCTTGCATGAAGTGAACCTTCATTCCCGAAGACCGCTACGGGTACCACCTATAGCAATGCACAATCGTAGGATTCGATATCAATGGGCTCTTGAACACAGAAATTGGGCAGAAGAACAATGGCGTTTCGTGTGCTTTTCTGATGAGTCTCGTTTTGGTATGAGACCGGATACAAGACGTATACGACACTGGAGAACCCCTGGACGCCAACAGCGATTAAAATCCTGCCAGGAAGTCCATCCTTATAGTGGTGGAACCATCATGGTATGGGCGGGTATTTGGATCGGCGGAAGAACTGAGTTGATTTGGATTAGAGGCAACCTCAACGCTCAAATTTATGCTGAGACGATTGTATCAGACGTCATCGTTCCTCTACAAGTGCAAATCGGTCCCTTATTTCAGTTAATGCATGATAATGCACGACCGCACACCGCAAGAGTTGTAAGACAGACTCTCGCCGCAGCTAACATCAATGTCCTGCCCTGGCCTGCTCAGTCGCCAGACTTGAACCCGATTGAGCATGCATGGGATATGCTACAGAGAAGAGCTCTGCCGAATATGGAGGGTATCCAGTCGCAAGAAGACCTTTTTTTGTTGTTGCAACGAACATGGGCGGCCATTCCACAGCGTGATTTGGATGAACTCATTTTGAGTATGCCAAACCGATGTTCTTGTGTTGTTAGTGTTCGCGGTAGAAACACGGATTATTAATTGTTTAAGTTACCCAATAAAATTTTAAAGAAAACTGTTATTTCAGTCTTTTTTTCGAACTTTAATGTTAGTGGTTCAAATGTCAAAAATCCCTTTATTAGGAAAATGGCAAATTTCTTTATTAATGCAAAGGTGACTTGGTTTATCGTTACTGTGACAAACGAAAACACTTTATTTGATGAATCCTTAAAGAAAATTTTAATTAATATCAATCAGGAGAAAAGTTATTGCAAAAATATATGTTGATCCCTAGACACTTTTGATGTGTGTATTATAAACGTGTACCTTGACCTTATCGATATAGAATTTTCCATTTTCTTCCTATTTATAGTAAATAACATCACACCTGTGTTCCCCGAGAGATAAGACAGAGGTGCACCTATATAATAGTACACCCATATTTCGACAGCTAAGTGTTATGTTGTTTGTGTTCGGCTGTTAATTATAATAGAACCTAAAATTTTATTAAAAAACACTCATTAGTTTGACAGATTATATCAAACACAAGCGAGTTGCTACATATCCTATCAGAACAGCTCAGTTAACAATAAGTTCGTATAGAAAATCAATGTCTTATTAAAAAAACATACAATGAACGAACCAACGGATGTGACACGTTAATGCCGTACAAAGTTGTTGTTGCAGTTGTTATAGCTTTTATTGCGATGCAACAAAGTCTAAAATTAATTGCAAAGTGCACGCCAGATGTTGTAATAAGTGTTGGGATATGTGTGGTGCAAGTGATAAGATTGTGGCGACGACAAAGTTTGGAATTACTTCCTGTGTTGCAAAAAGCTATTAAGTGATTGCATCTAGCAGTTTACGCCATTAAGTACAGTGAAAACAGAACGGGAGAGAGTGGAGATATTTTTCTGTAGTATTGCAAAGGACTGTTACGCTCGTATTTATTTGTTTGTAGAAGTTTACTGCAATCTTATACTTAGTAAATTATGCCCCACAAAACCGTTTTCAATTTTTGCCTGTGGTGTCACACCAAACAATAGTACTGTAGATAGATATCTATATTATATTGTTATTTAATTTTATTGGTATTATGAAAGTGACATTGTTAAGTGAAGGATTTTTGCGTTTGCCAAAGGTATGCGATCAAATTCATAAGACACTTATTTGATCGTTTTAATGGATATAAGGTTAAAAAACTTACCTGCAAATAAATTTGAATCTTATGTTCTTCTCTACTTCTCCAAAAGGTTAAAAATGTAAAATAAATCACATATCTCTCCAAAGATTTACAGTACTGACCCCATAATCATTTCTGGGTGCTACCAATTTGCAGGGCAGATAATGTGCAGTGCAGTTCAAGATGACTGTTAAAACGTCATACACATACATAAACTGACGCCTTTTTCCCATGGGGTTTGGCACTAGGCGGAAACTACAGAACGCCTCCTGTCCTACTACGATCTTCAAAACGATTTTACTGTTCATTCACATTTGTCATCCACTAGTAGCGCCCCGTGGTTTCTCCCGTATATGTCTCGATCCCGTGGGAATATCGTGATAAATAGGATCTTACATGTTAATCCAGGTTATAAACTATCTGTGTGCCAAATTTCATCCAAATCCGTTAAATCGTTTTTGCGTGAAAGAGTAACAACCATCCATCCATCTATCCTCACAAACTTTCGCGTTTATAGTATTAGTAGGATTCATATCCGCTGCGGCTCAAACCTTAATCCCTATCGGAAAGTATTAAAAACAATGTTGCATACCCCTCCCGAAGCGAGTTTACGACCCCTGCCCCTTTTATAGACACAACTAATAAACTTGAATCGCCTTGCTACCGGTGTGGCGACTTGCCATTTTAAAACGACTTAAGTGCATTCAATACCCGTATACTTACAATCTTATGAAGTTCAGCTATGGGATATGTTCCATAATGAGTGTCCGATATGGGATTTTAATGATTTTATGCTTGTACGGCGGTTTCCTGTGATGTATGTGGTGTGGTGTCGGATTCCAATAATTATGGATATAAATGGGCGTGCGTTGTTCTAATTTTGTATTGTTGTTAGGTAATTAGAGCGTTAGGTTATGTATTTCCGGTATCATTGGTGTTAATGGAGTAGGTAAGGATTATGGATATACATATAATTGTATAAATAATATACCTATATAAAATATTGTAAAACATTATATAAGAGTAACGGTGGAGTTTCTTGCCCATTCTTTCTCTTCGAAAACTACCTTTTGAAAGGGGCGACTAGAATCAATTCTATTGTATTGTTAATATTGAGGTTAAAAAGTGCCTTGTAAGGGGCTATTTGAAATAAATGATTTGATTTTGACTTTGATAGAATAAGTTGGTTTTTACCCGACTATGGGAACGCCAAAAGAAAGGATTAACCCACATGGTATACAGGCATGCGACGGCGGCTTTACCTTGACCATTTTTGTACCTGTCTTGATTTCTGTCTGACTGATTTCTGTCTGTTCTATGGAAAATCAATCTGTTTAGCCTTTTCCCAACTATGTATATTGGGGTCGGCTTTCAGTCTAACCGGATGCGGCTGAATATCAGTATTTTACATGGCTACCTGCGACTGCCTGTCTGACCACCACAACACAGTAACTGGGTAATACAATACCCCTTGGTAAGACTGGTTATCAGACTTTCGGGCTTCTGACGACCCGTAACGACTGTCAAAGATTCTCGAATGATAGGCGGGACCAACGGCTTAACGTGCTTTCCGAGGCAAGGAGAAGTCTCGGTATGTAAAGATGGTCACCCATCCACGGACCAACCTCGGCAGGCGTAGCTTAACCTGATCAATCGACCCGTGCGGCTGTTATTACTTACCCACGAGCTCCTCGAAGTGTACTATGGAATTAAACCAATTTCAACTTCCCTTCCGTTGATAATTCAGAAACTACGAGTAAGCAAACTCAAATAACAATGAATAACATCCACAAATGAAAAATAATTGAAAATGTTTCTAATTAAACTAAAATCAATGAAATCAAAATGGCCACACACAGAATTTGCTTGATTAATAAATTTTCAAATAAACCGCGAAATATTTTACTAATTTCATCTCTATTTATATCGAGAAAAAATCAGGTCGCAGAGGCAGCTTATTTATCAAAGTGTCAAACTTTTGCTATTAATTGGTTTGCGACACCACGGTATTGGACATTCATCATCCAAGATGGCCGCACAAATCTGAGCGGAACGATCGTTGGAGATGTTACCAGATTAGAAAATAGAGATTGCTGGATAATTTATTTATGTTTTTATTATTTCATCTTAAATTAATGATATTATTGCTTTGTTACCACATAAAATATTGTGTCAACCGCCTTTGTTTTGTTTCTATGCCAGAATTCCATAGCTAACATTGTTTATTCTAACGTCTTAATAATGAAGCTATTAAAAAAGAGGGGTTTTGTTTAATTTTGTATACTTGAGTGAGATTTTGATTACATACATGCCCTTTTACTCCTCTTCTTAATGGTCTTCGTCATTGGTCATCCTTATCCTAAATTATATGTGTCAAATTAGTGTTGAAATACTTTGATCCCGATTTCCGATAATTACTTTGATTTACATTATAAATAAAGAAATGGCTTAACCAGAGTGAAAAAATAAGATCCTTTGACTTCTATCAAACTTATAAACAACTTGCACTTGAATTAAGCTGTATAAAGACATCACCACAAACTTGATTTACTCCTCAACTACTGTTAAAGTAAATCTAATATCAGAAACTACTAGAAACCTCTCTCTGAATTTACGCTGGCAACCCAGACGCTTCCCAATTACAACAGACACCTTTATCACTGACTTCCAGAGTTATTACTGTCAACAAGCTGCAGTAGACTCAGATACTATGCTATTAAAGTTGGAAGATTATTCTGAAGGAAGAGGTGGTCAATATGTATTGGCAGGCACAGAAAGACGTAAGTAAGTTGAGAGGGTAGCCATTGAGAATGAGTAATTATAAGTTGGGGGATTACATCTCTGATAAAAGTGCTTGGCTCAATGCTGGTCCTGCTCCACAACCACAACTAATTGATTAACATTTGAAAATACTGTTGGAGCTGCTGAAGATTGTAACACCATCTTTGCATTGTATAAACTCAATTTCCTTTGTATTATATAATTGCATAGCACTGGTGTGAGTACTATGTACTAAAGAGCTACCATTCACCGGGTAATATGTCTTTCATTGACTTGAATGTGCCCTGGCGGCTGGGAGTATGTCATGCTCACTCAGATGTCTCGCTGATGGTGGCGCGTGTGTTGGATCATTTAGCTCCCTTCAAAATGGTTGAGCTGAATGGTGCTAATCCATGTGTCATGTTCGTGAACGGGCGCCGTCAGTTGTGACTGGTCATCTCTTAGCTGCCATGGCTTATTTTAATTAATTGAAATTTTTGAATTGTTCTTTATTTTTATCTTTTTATTACGGACGCTTTTAACGTGCACGTCTTTTTACATTGTTCTCACATGTATAATTTCAACTTGAATAATGTAACCAATTTTATGTAACAATTTTTTGTTTAAAAGAGTGTCCGTGGAGTTTCTTGCCCGTTCTTCTCCATAGGTACCTACTACGTTTTGGAATGGGCAACTAGCTTCATATTTCTGACTGACTGACTCCTTGACAATTCAAAAGTGCCTGTACATGGTTTAATTGAAATAAATGCTTTGAGTTTGAGTTTTGAGTTTAATACCTACGTTTAAAAAATGACGTTATTTTTGAGGATACAAAATAGGTGAAACCTTTGAATAAAGAATTTCTAGAATTAGATAATACAAAGATCACAACACATATAACATAATATCACGTCTGTTAATCCCAAAGGGTTAGGCAGAGGTGTACCTTTATAGTGCCGGTAGTAAACTAGCCGGTACTTTCAACGTGTGTTGCCGTCGCGAAGTGAAAGTTCCGGCTAGTTTAGACAAAACGCACATGAGATTGCAATAGCGAGATGATTTGTGATGAGATGAGCGGCCAAGTAGTTCCACGCGAATTATAGTACACCCACATTTCTATTCAAATCCTCGGTTAATATTCCAAGCCCGTTTTGTCCCCCTGAATTTCTTGTTCGGGCCCTCATACTTTTCTACTTCCTCATTTTGAACTACTTAGTTTTTCACCGATCGCGATATCAGAATTACCTAATCAGGACTTTCATTTCTAGTTAAGAGGGTTTACGTCGTACGGCATTTCATACAAACTTTCAAGCCCTTGTTTTTCGAAATGACAGAACCGATTTTAATGAAACTTCATACGCATAATTATGTAGGATACAAAGGTCTAAAAACTTAGATAAGAACATATTCGAAAAATTGTGTTACATCCAAATTAGACCGATTTTAAATTTTTCATAGAAATACATATTTCCAGTTATCTGCTTTTAAATAAGACATTTCGAAAATGTTCTTAAATAAGTTGTTAGACTTTTGTAACCTGCAGCGTATGAAGTTTAATTAAAATCGGTTTAGTCATTTCGAAAAATAAGGGCTTGAAAGTTTGTATGAAATGCCGTACGACGTAAACCCTCTTTAGACTATTCAGATAGGTGAATACTTCTGCGCCTTGCCTGATTTAATAAAATTTAAGACCTTACCTAAATCTGACATTAAAAGCCATATCCGAAAAATATAATAATAAAATGCCTCTAAATAATCATTTTCCAGCAGAATTCTAATCGGATTTAAGCTCAAGCTCATAATTACAAAGACCACCTTTATCGTGGAAGCCAACGAGTTATTATAGGAAACAATCTCGGGAGCCCGGGATTCTATTAGAGATGGATTTATGAAGCTCCTGTGTCAGTAGGTCATCTTCGGAAGGAAAATTCTGTGGTATGTTCCAGTTTTGATATTAGGGAAGTACGGAAAGTTTTCGTGTGAATCTTTCGAGTTCGAGAACATATTTTGTATTGTCTTGTAGCCTCTAGCTAGGATGTCGAGTTTCACGTTGATAAGTTCCCCGCAGACAAGAACTTTCATAATCTTCGCTTTATTTGAAATCTATGACGATAAATATTGGTAATGTGAATATTTGAACCCTTCCTCACAAAAAAAAAAAACACTATAATTTGTTATCAATTCCATTGCAATTGCGATAAGAGCATCAGCACGCTTAGTATGACCACAATAGAAACAGGTTTTGTCGAAAGAAGAATAGACAAAATGACAGATCATCATCAGCCTGTTAATGTTCCCACTGCTGGGACACAGGCCTCCTTTGTGTGAGAGGGAGTGGGCCGTAATCTACGACGCGGGCCCAGTGCGGGTTGGTGGATGTCACACATGACTTCGAATTTTTGGTTTTAAGACATGCCTGTTTCCTCACGATGTTTTCCTTCACCGTTTTGAGAGCAGTCGTGATGAAATAATTTACACAAAGTAAAATGACAGATAAACAATCACAATCCGTCATTTTGTCTATTCTTGCGGCGACAAAACCCGTAGAAAACCCCTTTCTATGGTTGTCATGCTACGCGTGCAGGTAAAATATTGTAAATTGTAAGACGATGAATATTTATGTTAGCATAAGTGTCGTAACAGATAGTAATTACACAATGTAAATTGTCTTTAGTTCGTGGCCCTGACATCAAGCAATAGATAAAATTGACAAATTTCTACTGCTTGAATATGAGGCTTTTGGCTACCTTGTATGAGTATATTTTATGTAATTATTTTTTAATGTGTCTTTTGTGCAGAATAAACAAATTATCTTTCTTTCTTTCTTTCTTATATGTAAGTAATAGCAGTGGCGTGCCTAGGATTTAGCATTCACTACTTGTTTTGTTCTGTTTTATGTTTTATTCGGGTAAGCCGGGGCTTTCGGCTTGTATAAAGGTACTGACTACCGACACAAGGTAATATACTACACGTCCCTTTAAAGACAGGTCAATCAGGATAATCAGGGGTAACGCGACTTAAGTACGTCTGGTGTACACTGGGCAGTCACACTGGCTGCCAATCTTGCTGCATAGCTACTTAATCTGTTTACCATGGACAAATTTCGAGTATTTTTTTTCATACTTACCTTTTAAAATAGGTATAAAATTTCAAATTTCTCGAAAATGGTTGACATTGGCATAGGGGTCAAAGGTTGCAAATTACCTCTCCTGCTTAGGGCGCTAACAGACCAACGACACTGGATCGACGACGAGTGCTGCGGCGTAGTCGCCTTGCTGACGACCGTGGACGACGACGTCGTCGCCTAGCGGCGCGCGGCGGCGACGTAGTCGCTTAGTTGTGGCGTGTGTAGTAGTTGTCATTCGTTGTATTAATTTTATTACTATGTTCTTTGGATTTGTAGTTCCAAATACATTCGTGTTTTTTAATTGAAGAAATTAATAAATCGACACAAATTTCGTCGTCACTCATTTTACTCGTAATTTACGTGCGTATTCTGGACTATTTGTTGGTATTATATTGTTTTCCATAATATTATTTGTCCTATTATTGTTTTCCATAATCGTCCCCACTCATAATATTTACTTGCACTATTATCATTTATACTAATAACGCTTGCCATATCAACTTATTTGTCATAACTTTTATTTGCCATAATATTAGTTTCCATAATAACATGTGTCATAATCATTAGTTTCTATAAGTAACACATTACATAATCGACACTTGACAAACATAATTTAGAAACGTTACAGACAGATGTCCTCAGTATAGTATGTATTATTGATATGTATTATTCCGAATGTTCATTTAAATACATACATACGTACATTTGCAAAATAGGATAGTATAGGTTAGGTTTTCTTGTTCAGACAATAAACAGTTTGTCAAATTCGAAACGGGTAGGTTAGGTTAGGTTAGAACTGTGACCAAACAACGCGCGAAGGCGAGCGAGCGTAGCGAGCGTGCCGCGGCAGCGGCCGCCTAGTGCTAGATTTCCTCTTTTGCAAAGCAAGCATGGTACATACTGAACTAGCATTGTTGTGCTAGTATGGGCAAATGAATATTAATAAATGTTATGGAAAACGACATTATTGAAAATAAAAAATATAGCTAATGAATTTATGGATTAAAATTATTATGACACTTGATCGATTATGACCAATGAAATTAGTGAAAATGATTTTATGTCATTTCACGATTATGGCAACTGAAGCGTTATTTCTAATGAAATTATGGCCAATAAAAGTATGGCATATAAAATTATGGCATTTTAAATTATGGCAAACATTAGTAAACCCTATTTGTTGCCGACTGCACGGACTTACTGCAACGACACAACTGGGCGATGTCGCCGCCGCTAGGCGACGACGTCGTCGTCCACGTTCGTCAGCGCTCGTCGTCGATCGAGTGTCGTTGGTCTGTAAGCGCCCTTACCCTTAACGGATTGCCGACATATATAACCAATAACCCTGTATATTCAAATGTAAAGGTCCGAACATTCGTCTTTATTACATTCAAGGACTCCGAAGATTTACTTTTATTCACAAAGTACTTGATATTTTTTATATCCGGCCTACGTAGGGTGCAATTCAGTTCGTTCGCTCATAATTTTATTGTCGAATAATAAAAATACGACTGGCCTATAAAGATGCAGCAATCACCATAAAATTGTTATTGTTGATAACGAAAATTATGATTTTGGGTTTCTTTATTTAGGTAAAATATTTACTTTCGTAGAATAAGGGCCAAAAATAAAAGTTATAAAACTAAAACCCAACTCTCTGTGTCTGATATTTTGTTATATTATTTTATTTGGCTTTTTCGTCGTAGTTGGGTTTTAGTTTTTATTATTATAACTTTAATTTTATTATTTTGGGGTTATAATATAATATTTGAAATACTGCTAATTAAGCCCTTATATTTAATACTCAACATTGCACACTAATAATTATTTTTTTTGTTTATTACTTTATGTGTTCTAGACCTAGAGGGCGCTATATTTAATGTGAAGTCACATAGCGGACGATCAAGACGCTCTCAACGATACCCTATTTGCCAAATTATGATGAGTAGTTTGAAAGTTATCATGGAACAGATGAACATACAGACAGACATACTGGTCAAAATCATAACCCTCCGCTGTAGTCGGGTAAAAAGAGAAAAGAGTTTGAGTGGGTTACGTTTGCATTTGTAATATGTATTGAGTAGATGAGAGTCCGTCCATCTACACCAGAGTTAATCCCGTCATTTCCAAGAATTTGGGTGAAAATGGAAAGCCATTTTGTTACCGAATGAAACTTTGAATAGGTACTAACTAAAAAGCTTTCTTCTTTACAAAAGCGCCTTATAAAATGGCGCTGGTATGATTATAAATACCTGGATCGGTGTTTATTTTCGTAGGCTCAGCGGTAATTGAGTTTCTTCGAGGAGGCGCTTCCGACTGAATTTAAAATTAACAATTCTTACCAATTGGGTAACCGCTGAGTAAATAGATGTTGAAATGCTGGAAGAGATAAGGAAGTGTACTTTATATTTAGATTTTTAGTTGGAATAAATCAGGTAATAGAACGGAATTGGGGTGCATTAATCCCCTCCGTAGAAATAAAACCGTTATTTATTTCATTCGTCATTATGTTTTAGAACCTATCTAGCTTCTTAATGGAATAGGGCGAGTAGACTCACGTTTTTTTCCAAAATTTTATTACTAAGAAAAAAAAGTGTGGCACTCGGGGACTGCCGCGGTAAAGCTATTGCATAGCATTTTTTATCAACTTATGCAATTGTAAAATATTAACCCGAATACAAGAAATAGCAATGGTGACATTGACAGGAACTGTTATTCACATTTATAGTTTTTAAAACTTGACACAACGTAATGGGAACATCAAACTAATAAAAAGGTTTTAATTTAACTAAACTAGTCAAGGATCATTCGTCTAAGTAAATTTGAACTTTGTTGTCAAGCAATTAAACATAATTTTCAATACAAAACACTCTCCTTAGGTGTTTTCGTTACGGAATTTCTGGATTAGGTCTCCACGCTCAAGGCCCGCGATAGAAGCTATGCAATAGCTTAAAAAGGAAATACATTTATTTGTATTAGACATGACGCAAAGAAAGAAAAAACACGAAAATAACAATTTGGGGTAAAATATGCGTCCCATCCACGCAAAACGGCCATAGCTCAGCATAATGCTGCGACCCTTTGCGAGACAAAACCACCACTTCTACTACTACTTACTATCGATTTTTAGGGTTCTGTAGCCGAAGAGTGTCAAACGGAACCATTATTACTAAGCCTCCGCCGCCCATCCGTCCGTTTGTCGGTCAACGGGCTGTATCTCATGAACCGTAATGGAAAGACAGGTGAAATGTTCAGAGATTGTTTATAGCCGCTATAACAACAAATAATATTTTTAAGCTATTGCATAGCTTCTATCGCGGGCCTTGAGCGTGGAGACCTAATCCAGAAATTTCGTAACGAAAATACTACCTAAGAAAAGAGTGTTTTGTAAAACACCCTTTTCTTAGGTAGTAAATTTGAACTTTGTTGTCAAGACAACAAAGTTCAAATTTACTTAAACGAATGATACGAGAGTGTTGTATTGAAAATTATGTTTAACTGCTTGACAACAAAGTTCAAATTTACTTAAACGAATGATACGAGAGTGTTGTATTGAAAATTATGTTTAACTGTTTGACAACCAAGTTCAAATTTACTTAGACGAATGATACGAGAGTGTTGTATTGAAAATTATGTTTAACTGTTTGACAATAAAGTTCAAATTTACTTAGACGAATGATCCTTGACTATTAATAGGTAAATTAAAACCTTTTTATTAGTTTGATGTTCCCATTACGTTGTGTCAAGTTTTAAAAACTATAAATGTGAATAACAGTTCCTATCAATGTCATCATTGCTATTTCTTGTATTCGGGTTAATATTTTACAATTGCGTAAGTTGATAAAAAATGCTATGCAATAGCTTCGTCGGGGCAGTCCCCGAGTGCCACACGTCTTTTTTTAATAAAATTATTAATTAATTTAAAAAACACAAGTAAAGTGTTTATTACGGCGTTTTTTTTTCGATCTTAAAACGGTATGGAACCCTTCATATGCGAGTCTAAGTCGCACTTGGCCGGTTCCTATAAACGAATTAGTGATTACCATTCTTTAATAAGATGAACTTATGAGCTATTTGACGTTGGCTACTAAGCAGTGTTATTTATACGATAATTATTCCGACATTATTTAAAGATGGCTGACCTTCATGACTCATGACACACATCACACCATAATCCTATTAGCTAAGGAATACTTAATTAAACACCTAATCACCTTCCATACCGACTAAACACAACTAAATTGGTTGAAATATGACTGGGAAAATGGTTAGGCGTTTGTCGTTTTACGTTCTCAGTATACACGAACATAATGAGTGCTTGTCATTTTATTGACTAACCGTTTAGGTTTCACTACTATTAGGCACTCACGAGCACTAAATTTAGTATGATTACACGCAAGGAATAGGGATGTGGACTGGAAAAAAAACTTGTCCGTCAGTCAGATAATAAAAAAAATTAAGAAACGTATTTTATGCTTTGTCATATTAATAAAAAATGGTTTAGATAAAACGCATTAAAGTTGGGGAGTTTGGGCTCGCTACGTCACAAGTCAGTATAAAATCTACCGGGGAGAGACGTCAAGTCACATTTTAACCTAATGCCTACTCAATGTATTGCCGTAATCTTTTGATTACGTAAAAAAAGAAACAAATAGATAGTTTGGAAAATCCAAAAGTGCACGCCTCATACATAACACTCATTCATAAACGAACACATAGTTTCTAACAAACATGAACAATTTATCACTTTTCATGAAGTCGTAATGTCAAAGACTATTTACAAACATATTTACTTGGCGGTTGCTAAGCAACTTACGGACGTCAAGTCAAAGTTGGAAATATTTAGTTATAGATATTATATTTTAGTTAGTATTTTATTAATTATAATTAAACTAATTTGAATAAAAGAGCCATTTTCAATAGGGTTCCTTCTATGGCTGAAACGAATGTATAAAAAAAAATTGGGTCAATTAATTGATTTTATCGCAAGCTACAATGTTTTCAGGGTTCATAAATTGACGGACAGGAATATTTTTTCAACTATTTTGATGCTTTTTCCATTTCTGCTGCATTAAATCAATTGTTAAAAAGTACAGTATTAATCTCCATTTAATCATCTATACAATGGTATATAAATTAAGTAGGTTCTGTGTACTAGCAGGAGTGTAACAATAAAAACAGTTACAGAAATGGGGCAAAAAAAAAATTTCGATCGTAGAGCACACTCTAATGCTTCGCATTAAGAGTCGTGCAATATGTGTCCAATAATTTTTCATAATCTACATGACGGCCAAAAAATTTGATTTTTGTCTTCATTTCTATTCATGTAATTGACTTATTAAGCATTAGTTAGATACTTAACTCGTGTAAACTATGCATACAAGTCTTATGCAAATAAAAGTTCCTTCCATTTTCTCTAGAGCAGTAAACGCATAAAATATCGAGGTGTTATCAGCGGGGCCCAGGTGGGGGCGGTTAATTTACCTGCCACCTGATTTCCCTGTAATTAAAGATGGGATTTTGAGAAGCCAACCTATTTGTTTCTGGCCTTTGAAGAACTTTGGATATTGAAACTGCTTATTAAGAGAACTGGCTGATTGAAATGGAACCCAAGGATTAAGGACTTGTTCAGATGTCGTTTTGTTTTGTTCTTGTTGTAATTGATTGGAGAAAAGGATAAGTCTTACTTGACGATAAAAAAAAGATCCTCATCACTTACGTGCGGGTTTCTTAATATAAAGGGCGGTTAAGGGATAAGGTCAAGAGGGAAGGCAGGAAAATCTACTTGTTTGTTAATATGTGATATATATCACATGCTATGCTATTTTCGTAGCAGTATGTTGATAAATAGTAATCATGCGGTCTGAAAATTGTGTTTTTTAGGGTTCCGTAGTCAACACGGAACTCTTATAGTTTTGCCATGTCCGTCCGTCTGTCTGTCTGTCTGTATGTCTACGGCTTAGATCAGAGACCCTTAGCACAGTATAAAAACCTACAGTAGGAAATCGCGTTTGATCTTGTTGTAAATGCCGACAACGTCGCGACAGGCAGCAGTTCGGGAACGCGTCTCGCCCCTCACGCCCCGCAACTGTGCACTTAGTTACTAGAAAACTGTAATTTGGCATGGGTACAAATATTAATCACACCAGCAAAGCGGTAAAATGAAACCTTGAATCTACACGTAGAGTGGGTTTTTTTTTTTTTTTTGTCTATCTCATTTTGTGGGGTGTCGTTGGATAGGCTGTTCAAAAATATTCTGGGAGTGTTAATTTTTCGATTCGGTGATCCATTTGCGAAATATTAAAGTGCAATTCTTTGTTAAAATCAGGCGTCCACCCCCTTTTTTTTTTTTTTTTTTTGGGTGGGAAATCATCCAATGACTTCTCCCGCTCTGGGCGGAGCGGAAGGGCGTGTCAGACTTTTACTGACTAAAACCCACCCGTGTTCCTTCCCTTGCCATGCCAGGGGCCACGGTTTCCCCTTGGGACTACCCGCAACCCCGGCAGGCATCGGCCCTAACGGACCCCGTCAGTTTTGCTGACATCTCTTTGAGGCGCGCGTGGAACACGACGCGCCGTCGACCCGGGCCTGGTCCTTATCGGACGGCGAGCTGCCCTCTGCTCTCCGTCCGCAGGCCCGCGCCTACGGTGGCCGGAAATCGGCTATCAATTCCCGACGCCCGGGAAGTCTCCTACGGCGGCGGCGGCTAGGGCTGGAAGGGCGCGGCCTCTGCCACTCCCTCGCGCGCTCCGCCTCCTCCTTCGCGAGTATTACTGCTTCGCAGAAGGAGGTGACGGCTTGCCATGCCCTCTCGCTCCGCACCATGGCCTGGACCAGGGCCGGACGCGAGAGGTCACTGCCGCCGATCGCCTCCACGAGGACACGGCGGTGGTCCACCCAAGCCGGGCAAACCTCCACCGTATGCTCCACCGTGTCCTCCGGACGATCCACACAATGGTGACACCCGGGCGTTTCCTCCCGCCTTATGCGAAACAGGTACCTCCCGAAACAACCGTGTCCGGTGAGGACCTGCGTCAGGCGGAAGGTGAGGACGCCGTGGCGCCTCTCAAGCCACTCCTCAAAGAGGGGACTTATCGCCGTAATTGTGGCGTGCCCAAATCTGGGTTGCGACAATCGCACACTCCAAGCCGCCATGAGATCCCGCCGGAGCTCTGTCCGCTGTACCGTGATTTCTCGCGGCAGCGGAGTTACACCCCGGCGCTTCATCTCCTCGCGCCACTCCCAAATGTGGGCGAGGACCTTCGCCTCCAGATCCCATGGCGGCGTTCCGGCAAGGAGGCTCGCCGCCTCGCCGGAGACCGTACGGTATCCCCGGACCATCCGGATAGCCATGACCCTTTGGGCTGCATGCAACCGGCGGGCTGGCCGCAACCTTAAGGTTCGGGCGTCCACCCCCTGCCAGATATATTATTGTTTTTTTTTTCCTGTAGAATCCTTTATTATCATAGTTTTTAGGAGCTTTTCATCAGCCGTGTACTTTCACGGGTTGATATCGAGGTTAAAGTCTGTTTATGTTTATCTCTTTCTTTTTACTTTGTCAATCTTTTTCCACTCTTGAGTCAGTATATTACTTTCTTTGTAATATGACTGTTTGCTGTCTAGAACGTGTTCAGTTTACAGTTTGTTGGTAGATATTTCCTGGTGACGGTGACTCACCACCTTTATAACCGATACTTAATTGAAAACTACAAGTTGCTGATAATGTGTATCTTATTATCTGTGTCAATGGTTGTACTGGCCGTACTGGGCACTGTATTAGTTTCTCAATAGGTGGTCATCCCCGTCGCGTTGACCATGGCCTTGTTTCGGTCATAGTCTTCGATAATTCCATGTTAGAACGTGTGTATGTATATGTCTATGGAACACAGAGTCCGATATCTAGTTTATTCTTCAGTATTTTTCTTAGTACCTAGTACATAAGCAATGATTACATTAACAGTCCAAGGGTGTCGAAGTGGGATAAAGAAATTGTGCCATGAGGTTCAGTACCTATATTATTATTCTAGTACAGACGCCAGCGCATCAAGTTACTACAATCTGTCAAACTTTAATGGATTTTCAACTTTATCGCTAAAGAATAAGGTTCAATGTTGATTGGGAAAATTTTACAGATTGGAATAGGTTGATGTGCTGGCATCTGTACCTGCTCGACCGAGCTCCGCTCGGGTGAAAATAGAGAATGTTCATTTAATAAGAATAGTCCATACTAATTCCATGTCTAGTACATATTAATTCCATGCTGCTATGATAGGCAAGCACTTACTAATTCCATGCCGCCATGTCATTATTCTAAGGGAGCCATCTTGTTCTAAACTTTGGGCAACTGAGCTCTGCTCGGGTGAAAATACGGAGAAAACGAATTTTCCCAGATACACACATCAAAAGTGTCTAGGGATCAACATATATTTTTGCAATAACTTTTCTCCTGATTGATATTAATTAAAATTTTCTTTAAGGATTCATCAAATAAAGTGTTTTCGTTTGTCACAGTAACGATAAACCAAGTCACCTTTGCATTAATAAAGAAATTTGCCATTTTCCTAATAAAGGGATTTTTGACATTTGAACCACTAACATTAAAGTTCGAGAAAAAGACTGAAATAACAGTTTTCTTTAAAATTTTATTGGGTAACTTAAACAATTAATAATCCGTGTTTCTACCGCGAACACTAACAACACAAGAACATCGGTTTGGCATACTCAAAATGAGTTCATCCAAATCACGCTGTGGAATGGCCGCCCATGTTCGTTGCAACAACAAAAAAAGGTCTTCTTGCGACTGGATACCCTCCATATTCAGCAGAGCTCTTCTCTGTAGCATATCCCATGCATGCTCAATCGGGTTCAAGTCTGGCGACTGAGCAGGCCAGGGCAGGACATTGATGTTAGCTGCGGCGAGAGTCTGTCTTACAACTCTTGCGGTGTGCGGTCGTGCATTATCATGCATTAACTGAAATAAGGGACCGATTTGCACTTGTAGAGGAACGATGACGTCTGATACAATCGTCTCAGCATAAATTTGAGCGTTGAGGTTGCCTCTAATCCAAATCAACTCAGTTCTTCCGCCGATCCAAATACCCGCCCATACCATGATGGTTCCACCACTATAAGGATGGACTTCCTGGCAGGATTTTAATCGCTGTTGGCGTCCAGGGGTTCTCCAGTGTCGTATACGTCTTGTATCCGGTCTCATACCAAAACGAGACTCATCAGAAAAGCACACGAAACGCCATTGTTCTTCTGCCCAATTTCTGTGTTCAAGAGCCCATTGATATCGAATCCTACGATTGTGCATTGCTATAGGTGGTACCCGTAGCGGTCTTCGGGAATGAAGGTTCACTTCATGCAAGCGGTTTCTGACTGTTTGGTCGCTAATTAAGTTCCCTGAAGAGTGATGAAGCCTCACGGCTAACATCATGGCGGTTATTGTTGGAGCTCTTCGAGCTAAGATTTGAATGTATCGGTCTTGTCTCCGTGTGGTGCAGCGATACCGTCCTCCATGGCGCTCAGCCACGGTACCAGTGCTTCGGTAACGTGTCCAAAGTCGACTGATAACACTCTGACTTGTATTCAGAGCTAAAGCCACAGTACGTTGCCGGGAACCAGCTTCTATCATTCCCACGGCTCTGAGCATTTCTTCCCTGCTTAAATGACGTCGCTGCTCCATAATAACGTTGGTTTTAATCAGTAGTAGGGAAACAGTAGCACTAATAATGTCTTCAATGCGTTGTATGTTTTTATAGGGAAAATATTGACAGCTGATTTTCATCTTTTACTCGAATTTGATTCACAGTTCCTGATTCAAATTATGAAATGCACCAAAAAGGATCCATATAAATTTATAAAATCATAAATTTATTACAAAGCCACATCTCAATCTCAAGAAATCCGCATAAAAATGCTTGATCCCTAGACACTTTTGATGTGTGTATGAGACCTAGCTAGATCGATTTTGTGCCCCCGTAAACCCCTATAGGATATTTGTACGGCTCTAACCATTTCGATGAAAGTTGCAACTTTCATCGAAATCGTTCGAGCCGTTTTTGAGAACGTGATTATAAATATATGTATATTTATATATACATATACAAATATTGCTCGTTTAATATAGTATAAATTGTAGATATTCAAATGGATTCTTGTCGATGTAGATCTACATCTTTTTGAGGCTGACTGTACGTACATATGAGTACTTAAGGGATCTCGCGCAGTAGACGGCCACGACCACGACCAGTGGTCGTACGGACCAGGTAAACTATAGAAACCGATACGAATGCACTTGGTCGGCTGGTTGGCCGTTGCGACCACCGACCAAGTGCATGATTGTCTACAATTTATACTATAGGTACTATTAAACGAGCAATATTTCTAGTGTGCGAGATCCTGCATACCAAAACTTCAAGTATTACCAATCCAATTAGTAAAATCATTGACGACGCGATAATTGTCCGAGTTGGCAGATAGCCAACCATCGTGCCGGACAAGATTCGATTCCACGACGTCCATTGTGTCCGAGATATACGGGCTAACGTTTGACTTCACAAGGGTAGGACTACTACTATTGTTATTTGATTATGTGTCGCTTGGTTAAGTGATCATTACATTGATTTTAAACCTATAAAATATATTTTAACATTGATACGTTCGACGCAAACCGTCCACTGCTGCAGCTAAACTTTTATGTTCATTGTAGTCTTCAAAACCCACGGTTTAGGATTGCTTGCATTTATGAGCGTCTGTATCCACCATCATGCATAATCACCCTATAATTTTCCCACTGCTGGAACACAGGCCTTTTCTCGGTGAGATCAGGTGGGCTGTAATCCACCACGCTGGCCCAGTTCGGGTTGGTAGATGTCACATGTGTTCGAATTTTTGGAACGAAGTTCCAAGCCCCCTTTCGCAACGCGCGAAAGGGGGCTAGACGGAAAAAATTGGGACCAAAAGTTGTAACGACACTTTTTATTTTTTATTATAACGACATCTGTGAGCGACCACAGGTACTAATTAGTGGCATGCCTTTGTGAAGTTCATTCCATAACTTCGTTCCATCCGGGTCTCCCTTGACACCTCTCAGCTTTTTGGTTCTAGAACATGCCAGTTCCCTCACGACGTTTTCCTTCACCGTTTTGAGAGCAGTGGTGATCAAATAATTTACACAAAGTAAAGCACCTGTCTAGGTTTGAACCTACGACCTACAATTCGTAAGTCGAGGCCGTTACCACTGGGCAGCCACTGCTCTCTAGTTACTGTATGCAGTTACTTAAGACGCAGATACATGCCAGTGACCTTGAGTTGGTTAGCTTGCGTGTTCTGTACTGAGCTCACGTAAAGCGTGGTACGTCCAGCCAGAAATAGGACTCGCCCATCAAGGAGCGCTGTCCCAAAGTAGATGCATAATTAATTTATTATACATAAAACAAAAAGTATTTTAATAAAACACGTATAGGTACTAAAAGATCAATAATTAAATTATCTTTAAAATGGTGAAGGTTTCTGAAAAATACGCTGGAAAATTTTGCGTGATTCTCAGTTTTTTATCCGCTTGGTTATCATCGCCCTAACATAAATACTTTTTGGCAACCGTGGCAATTCATAATCGTGGTCCTTTTGCTTAATTTGTCTGATTACTGAACCATGACTAAGTTCTTTCTTAGCTCTACACAGATATTCACAACTAGCAAGCGCTTTAAGCGCTCATAAGCGCCTCCCAAAACTAAGCTGAAAACCACACCGTTTGCGCCAAAATTTTAACCATTACAAAAGCAGAAAACAAAATAAATACGAAACAAAATTCACAAGTTATACCTCGGCAAGTGAACTTGGACTTCTTTAAAGCTCCTGTAATGTTGGCAGATTTCCAGAAATGCATACTCGTGCAAGCGAGTTCGTTCTTCAGACCAGTTGCAACAGTTCTGGGTTTATCGTCTTTGAGAAAAAGTGGCTATTTAAAATAGTATTGGAAATGTCAAGAACTGAAAACTGTGGGTGACTTTCGTTTTGTAGAACGTTCTGGATACTATTGAACTGTTTGTGTGCGAGTTAATGTTCCTTTGTGAGGTTTTTAATAGGGTCTTTGTAACTAAATGCATGTTGTCCAAGTTTTTATTGGCAATGAAAACTGTTTAGTGTTTCTGTATTTGTGACGTATTAAATTCATTTTATAGTTTGCTGATGATAAAAAGTGATTAAAACAATATTACGAACAGCCAGAATACTCCATTATTTACAAATCATCATAATACTTTCCACTTTTACCACAACGGGGATGCTCTTGGCCTGCATCTAAGCTGATGGTAAGTGATGATCAAGCCAAAGGTGAAAGTGAGCTTCACCCGGAATCCTCAACTACAGAGGAACTGGCTATCTTACCTCAAACTGCCGAAACACAACAATGCTTTTAACATTGTTGTTATGGCGACAGACTTAGATAAGATGGTGGTAGCTAGCCAGGCGGCCTTAGAATATGACCCTACCACCAACCAAACCGAGTGGAAAATTTTGCCCCCACTGGGAATCGAACCCGGGACCTCTGGGTCTGAAACAGACGGACTAACCACTACACCACAGAGGCGGTTATACTTCTAGTTATGGCCCAAAAATATACTGAGGAAACACTTGGGGAGTGGATCGGTACGCAGGAAGATAACATCAATACTCGTTTCGCTCATATTTATTTAGTTTGAAGACTTTATTTATATTATGGGTGATGATACTAATTAGAGCAGAACAGAGGTGGCCCAGTGAGTAGAGGTGGTGAGGAACCCGCATTGGGCCCGCGCGCTGGTTCTAAGACATGCCGGTTTCCTCACGATGGTTTCCTTCACCGTTTTGAGAGCAGTGGTGATGAAATTATTTACACAAAGTAAAGTGCCTGCTGGGGTTCAAACCCACACCCTACAACTCGTAAGTCGGGGCCGATACCACTGGGCCACCACTGCTCCAATGCATTCAGTAAAAGCTGTTATTTAGACATTACAAACAGACACTTCAATTTTATTTATTTTGTATGTATATTGTTTAGATTATCTGATATCTGAATAATTCTCCACTACCTTTCTTCATACCCTTTTTTTCTCTTTAAAAAAAGGTAAAAAAACACGTTTTACTTAACACAAGATAATAAACCCACTGCACATAAAACTGAACACACCTTCCTCCAAATAATTTATTCATTCCAGCCTTACAAAATAAGACAAGCTGAAACTTGTTCTAGGTCACTATAAAAGTTTAAGGTTACCTTCGGCTGTGCGCTGAAATTTTCAGGAGTTTTAGTTGGCTACGAGCCAGGTGGAGCGGGTTCACACATATTTATTATGTGCCGTATATCGTTTTTTTTGTTCGACATTCTGAAGACATGTTTTTCAGGCCGTTCTTTCAAGTGGACTGACCGAGGGCAGATTGTATCTATGAGTTCTATGATGGGTGGGGAAAGGCCGGTAGTGAATAAGGGAGATCAATGAACTTTGTTTTTTTGTAACGTCCATAGGTAAATATGAGTTCACGTGGTAGGAGTCACAGGCAATGTGATATCTTCGTAGTATTTGGTGATACTATAACAAACTATTTTTATTGCTCAAACCTATGTAAACTGATATAATGGACTGACAAGGAAACCAATTATGTTAAAATTTAAAAAAAACAACGCGTTGCACTCTGGGAGTGCCGGCAGAAGTGATAACTTGAACATAAACGTTGTGCATTTTTGAATATTTTGGAATGATTAGAGAATAATTTCGCACGAATTGCTTTATTTATCAGTATAAAAGTACTATAATTTATGTGGTTAAATACAATATTCATTAGTAGTAGTAGTATATTTATTTATTTTCAAATATAGTCTAACAAAAATAAACAATTTATTTAAAAACTTTTCATGAAGTATGTTTTAACTGCTTTTTTTTACCCATCAATATGGGTAAAATTTCTTACCTCGCAATCTTTACGTAATGTCAAAGACTATTTATTTTGATATTTACTTTGTCGGTTGCTAGGCAACGGATCTCACGGTCAGGTCCCGAGTTTAAAATTTTTTACCCACCCCAAAAAAAAATGCACAACGCCGCTAAAGAAGTTTTCACTTCAAAAAACCCCGACACAAATATTTCATCATTTCTCTTTCCTCACTAGACCCTGTTCATCATCTTTAACCTATTCATAGAGCCCAAACACGATACCTGTGCTGTAAGTGGGTAAGGAACACGGGCGAGGAGAAACCTGCTTTCATATAAAAAAAAACCCATTCAAATCGGTTCACCCGTTATGAGCTACGGTGCCACAGACACACACACATAGCAATCAAACTTATAACATCCTCTTTTTGCACCAGGCGTAAAAAAATCAATATCAAGTTTAAACGTTTTCATAATGAAATCCGAATCAAAATAGTCAAAAATCGCCCCACTGTGGCAACTTATTCAAATACCAATATAACCCACCAAATTAAATTATAAAACCGTTTCCGGAACCATTTCAATTAAAAACTTGAACGTCTCGTCAAAGTTTGACGGTTCAAAACAGTTCAAAACGCGTACCGTACAAATGTCCTGCCTGAATTATTAATGACGATAAAACGTATCATACAAATAGCAACGAAGTTTCTGTCGCCCCTCTGCATATGTTAGTGGTGCTGTGTGATGGTGGCACTCGATAGAATGTCGGCCTTATGTACCGAGTCATTAGGTACTATGCGATTAAAATAATGACAAAACCTGACCTGTCAAAATATGACGTTCAAACTAGTTACTTCAATTGCAATTAATTCTTATTTTCCATTGCATAGGTCTGGAGTTCGAACCCAAGGCACGCACCTCTGACTTTTCGGATTCATGTGCAAATTGTTTAATTATCGCTGCAAAAACCGTAAGGAAAACATCGTGAGGAAACCATGCTTGAGAGATATTTGGGTACATAATTTTTCTCTCGCACTTCTCGAGAAAAGTTATGGAACCAAAGTAAAAAAACTCTAAAACATAACAAAAGACAATTTCCTTTTTTTTTTCTTTGTTTGGCAACTGAGCCGATGTCGACTATTCTGCCAGCGTCGACAATTTCCTTATATACTTAAACACATTTTGACATTCCAGACTGCACCCTCCACTTAAATGTTACAGCCATTTCGTATGACATTATGTCGAGTATTCACAAAATAACGATCGGCAAACGAAACCTTTACGCGGCAGGTGTATTGAAACCAAACTCGAATGACATTATCCTGTGATTCCCCCTCTCAGCATACGAGATGCTTGTGGTTATTTCTTAATGGGTTTCTAACGTACTATTTTGCGTTTTGGGTAACCGGTTTAGTGAGCTTTGCTGTTCAGTGCTTTATTTTAGAGAATTCGAGGATTTTGTTGGCGAGGTGAATTTGTGTCGTTTTTATTTATAAATTCAAGTTGCGATAATTTCTTAATATAAAAACTGGTAATCATTATTTGTTTTCTAAACAAGAAATCACCTTGTCCCGCCAATGTTCTCTTTCTGCAATTATTTATAGTCGATTTTTTTATGTTATTTCACAAAGCTATAAGAAAACTCATAAATATCCATAAATACAATTAAGCATCTCATCTTGACAAATATCCGACTTTAAAAAAGGGAAGTTTAATCACCACTGAATGGCATTCACCTAATTCTCACTCAGAACGAATAATTTATCCTCAGCGTCGCATCCCTAATGGAATATTTAAGTTGCAGGGTTGCTATCACCAAAATTACGAAGACAATGGATAAAAGAATGTCCCTTTTTCTCCCGTAAAATGTTTGTGACAACTTTTTGATTAATCTCCTGAACGAACACACAAATGAATATATTGTTATATCTGTGGTGACGGGAATGAATACCATTCAGGAAAAACAAGGTGTTATGTGTTTTGTGAAAGACAAAATTATGGTTCCTTTGGTACGGACTTTTTTGTATCTTTAATGTTTAAATCGTGTACTTATCCTAACTAATATTATAAATCTGAAAGTGAGTCTGTTTCTTTGTTTTTTGCGCTTTCACGCTAAAAAGGCTGAACGGATTTGTATGAAATTTGGCACATGGATAGCCCATGACCTGGGGTACGATACAGGTTACTTTTACTCCCGATATTCCCAAGGGATCGAGACTTATGCGGGTGAAACCGCACGGCACTGCTAGTTTCATAATTATAATAGGTACTTGTTTAGAATATCAGTTCTTGAAAATCTTTCACGCCGTGTTTGGAGTCAAAGGCGTTTTATTGTCTTTTAGCCATTGTCGAATCTTTCAACTGTTTATTAATAAGTGTAAGTGTACAATTTAACGAAGACTTCATGAAATTATATTTCATGGCATTACTAGATACTAACCTTTGATAAAAAATTTATAAGGAGCACATTCCTTAGTGTACAATATTTATAATTTAAAACACAAACACTCCATCTCAATATTAATTAATATTATTATATTTATTTTAATCTTTGACATTATTATTATTTAATTTTCCTTATGAATTTGAATGTATTAAACATTATAACGGTATAATTTGTAATGCTGTAATCATTAAAATGTGATGTTATATAATTATTTAAATTATTTGTTCAAATGATAATTGGACACTCTAATCCTAGTTTTTTTAAATTATGACATTCGTACAATTAATATCTATTTTTACTTAATAATTCAAAAGCATGCTACTTTTCCTATTGTAATAAATTGTTGTGCCCGACAGGGTCCATGTGAACTTTGTAACTATTATTTTAAGATCTTGTACACACATGAGATATGCAATAAAGAATAGAATTGAATTGAATTGAATACAAGAAGACCAAACACAAGCCAGTGACATCGCAGGCATCCAAGCATCAACGAGTATATTGAAAATTCTTCAATGGCTTCCACAGTCCATTGTGATCAGAGCACGGAAAAATATTATAGATAATATTATCTATACTACACCATGCACATACTGTGAAACTACTCATAGTTTTATATGGATTTATGGCGTGATAATTTTGCAGTGCACTGGGGATGTGTACTTAGGTTTCATGGTTATTGAAAGTATGTATAATAGTGAGCTACAGTGGGGTACTAAAATATGTGTTATAGGAACCGTTGAGTTTCTAGTAGGCTTGGTGTTGATTGATATCTTTTGCGGAGTTTCTTGCCGGCTCTCGGAGGAACTCGTGGCTAAGTAATAACAAGCCACACGCGTCAATTCATCAGGTTAAGCTACGCTTGCCGGGGTTGGTCAGTGGATGGGTGACCATCTTTACATACCGAGACTCCTCCGTGCCTCGGAAAGCACGTTAAGCCGTTGGTCCCGGCTGTCATTTGTGGATCTTTGACAGTCGTTACGAGTCGTCAGAAGCCCGAAAGTCTGACACCAGTCTTACCAAGGGGTATCGTATTACCCAGTTACTGGGTTGTGGAGGTCAGATAGGCAGTCGCTCCATGTAAAATACTGGTATTCAGCTGCATCCGGTTAGACTGGAAGCCGACCCCAAGATAGTTGGGAAAAGGCTAGGAAGATTGATTGATTTGAAAACATTAATATTTAACTTAGATATAGCACAAAAATCCGATGTTTTGACATATCGCCACATCAGTGTATTTCAACCGTGTGAAACAAGGGGTCGCTAGTAATTTATGATCGGTAGATAATATAATACTTTTAGAATACAGATGGACTTATCCATTTCAATTTTCAATTTATTCATTTCTTTTATATTCAAAACCGCATCGTCACCAAAATATTCTTCAAGCGTGGTGACCCTACTCCACCTGACGTCAGACCTTAATACTTTAATAAGAAAGTTGGTGGCCACCTTTCCTATACCAAGTGAGACATAAAAAAGTTTAAATAGCATTCTTGTGTTCCGGGGGAGCAGTCATCAGGGCTCTGATTTACATTATATCTTTATGATTTTGGCGGGAACGTTGATTGTGATGAGTTAATTACGATTAAATAGAGAGGGGGGAGTATACTACCTTACATAATAGGCTTTACTTTAATATTATCTAGAAGGAAACATTACAGTTGAATAACAGCCGCATGGATCGATCCATCAGGTTAAGCTACGCTTGCCGGGGTTGGTCCGTGGATGGGTGACCATCTTTACATACTGAGACTCCTCCGTGCCTCGGAAAGCACGTTAAGCCGGTCCCGGCTGCCATTCGTAGATCTTAGTCGTCAGAAGCCCGAAAGTCTGACACCGGTCTTACTAAGGCGTTTCATATTACCCAGTTACTGGGTTATGGAGGTCAGATAGGCAGTGGCTCAATGTAAAATACTGGTATTCAGCTGCATCCTGTTAGACTGGATGCCGACCCAAATATAGTTGGGAACAGACTAGGCAAATTGTTTGTATTTACTACATACTTACATGTAAGGAACGTAGCAGGTGGCTTTCTGTTTCTGCTAACCCCCATGGAAAAAAAGGCATGAGTTTCTGCATGTATGTAATCTAAATTTACTCTTGAAGGTTAGTACAAGTCTTTGAAGGGCTCGCAAGTTTTAGGCAAAACTATCCAAAACTTGGCCGGGTGTTATTCTTGCCGAATATACAATAATACGTACTTAAATCTGTTTGATCGCTATTAGCCCATATGTACCTATTATTTATTAATTATGATGATGCCACCAGTCGCGCGCAGACATATCTGGCGCAAACTCTTCATGGTCTTCAAGATCTGAAATGAATAGAATATATAATAATTGTTTTTTTTTTAACAAAAGAAACTGTACATTAAAAAAACGGGGCAGTCTGGGACTGCCGGTTGAAGTGAAAACTAAGTAACGCCATCTAACGAAAATATCAGGAATTTATATGGCTTGTTGTCAGTACAAGAACGAAAGTTGTAGCTCCATTTAAAAAAAATCCAAAAAAAATTAACAGTGCGCTGTCAACAAAAATTTGAACGTCTTACGAATTTTCTATCAGGTCACGTGTCCTGACGCAAGTTTAACATGTTTACCTATCCCCAAAAAATTGCACTACGCCGCTAAAGAAGTTTTCACTTCAAAAAAATAAAGTGATTTAGAGGTAAATGTTACCATTTAATTTAATTTAATTTGAATGCCTCATCAAGGCTTCAACCTTGATTGTGATTGTGATGTTTTTTCAGCGCATTATTGACGCCAGAATTTTTGTCTATAGGAACAATTAAAGATTATGCAAACTATTCCCCTATTTCCAACAGTCGAATTACCAAATCCATCTTCATTACAAGCTATTGTTCCCAATCCGTTATAACTAATCAAAACTCCAACGTTCAGGCCGAACAGTCAAAGCTCCGTTTTAGCCAATCAGCAATAACCTGCCCCTCCCCTCCCGCCTCACTCCCCGCGTTCGCCACAACTGATTGAAATTCCATTATTATCCATCCCTGCGGTAATAGTAAATCTTTATAACTCGGGATTTTTCGTATCGGCGCGGCCTTTGAGTATACCGCTCTTTGTAGTTGAGGATTTACTTGGATTAACCGAATGAAGGATAGGGAGTGTGGAGAGGAATGTCGTAAAGTCTTGAATTGGTTTTTGGATGACACTTTATTTGTTAGTTTTGTGGTTAAAGGTTTTTGTTTTACTGCTTGGGATTTAGGTAGGTTTTGTATGTGAAATTGTTTTGAAATTGTTCTAGGTCCTTTGAGACTAAATAAGCCTTAATTGTAATGAAGAATGCAGGAAGTAGGTAGCTAAGACCATTATCTAATCAAGTAAAGTATGTGCCTACATTTTCAATACAAAATTCTTTTTAAAGGACTTTTTATGAAACAATCCACACTTTTATAATTCTCGGTAGATTCTGACGTAATTTATAAATAGTGGAATGCGTGAAATTTGCGGCTCACAGTGCTGTGATGAAAATGTTCTCCACAAAGAGAACAACACTATCGATACTTCGGAACAGGTATTTTTACTCTTTATTGGAAATACCTGGTAGAGATGTTTAGGATACTCAGCCTTATATGACAGACAACAGATAGTATCTATGAAGTAATTAGGTTTTGGTTCGCCATAAATGGAGTTTCACATATTGCACGACTCTTAATGCGAAGCATTAGAGTGTGCTCTACGATCGAAAAATTTTTTTTGCCCCATTTCTGTAACTGTTTTTATTGTTACACTCCTGCTAGCACACAGAACCTACTTAATTTATTTACCATTGTATAGATGATTAAATGGATATTAATACTGTACTTTTTAACAATTGATTTAATGCAGCAGAAATGGAAAAAGCATCAAAATAGTTGAAAAAATATTCCTGTCCGTCAATTTATGAACCCTGAAAACATTATAGCTTGCGATAAAATCAATTAATTGAGTCAATTTTATTTTTTTACATTTGTTTCAGCCATAGAAGGAACCCTATTGAAAATGGCTCTTTTATTCAAAGTAGTTTAATTATAATTAATAAAATATTAACTAAAATATAATATCTTTATCTAAATATTTCCAACCTTGACTTATAGTGTTGCCTAGCAACCCACAACGTAAATATCTAAATAAATAGTCTTTCACATTACGTAAGGATTGCGAGGTTAGAAATTTACCCATATTGATGGGTCAGCAAACAGCAGTCAAAACATACTTCATGAAAAGTGATAAATTGTTATTTTTTGTTAGAAACTATGTTTTGAATTTCTTTTTCGTTTATGAATGTGTGTTATGAGACGTGCACTTTTGGAATTTCCAAACTATTTGATATTATTTGGCGCAGTGCGTTGCGGTTCGGAATTGTCGATGTGCTTTTGTTTTTAATTTTAAGTACCTACTGCATGGAAGTACTACACCTTCAATTTGACGTTACATAACATCACGCCTGGTATACCCTAAGGGTTAGGCAGAGGTACTAATAGTACACCCACATTTCATCAGATATGTTTAAGTCCCATGTAATAGGGGGCGAGCCTATTGCCATCAACCGGGCGGCGTAAATACAAAGGTGGATGCAACTCAGACACCCATAGTCTGTGCTGCATTATCTTGCGAATGGCTTAAAGCAATAATAGTCCGTCCGAACCCAGCTGCAACACAGCGGTTTGTAGTGCAGCCGCATTTGTTTGTATTAAACAATGAAAAGGTGTATTCAACGCAGACACCTAATAGTATTATTTCCGTTTGAAACTGTCGAAAAATTGAGAACTGGGTGAGATGGGTTAGGTTAGGTTAGAACTTTCACAAACTGCTCTAGCTCTAATTCCAAGTTTTTCGCTGCTATAGGCAAGCTTTTAGTATTAGCGCAAGGTGCGATACGTCGCAACCATGTTTGACACCTACAGTGTAGACGGAGTGAGTACCTAAAAGCTCTATTGCAGTCGTTTTTGTTAAAACAATGTCTTTCGAAGCCGATCACATTGCAGACAATTTTCAAATGTCTGTGGTGTAATCGTGTTTGTAATACTTTATTCACACGGACGCGATTGCGTTACAGAACAGCTACTGTCTGTGTTGCATCCGCCTTTGTATTTACGCAACCGGGTACTAATCCAGACTCCAGGCCTCCACCCACCATCACCAATCTCCACCTTCAACTTTCTATCTATTTAAAGAAATGCTGCTCAACAAACAAAATCTCCCGTGGTATGATAAGCTCTATGAAATCAAGAAACACTTGTGGAATTTAAAGTATTAGCAGCATTAAAATAGCCAGAAAACGGTTGGTTTTAAAGAAGAATAGTGCATAAGTAGACATGGACAGTTTAGTACTCTATTGCTCGGAAATAATAAAGGACCGAGGCGAGGCCGTGTCCTGTAGTCGAAAAAGGAATAACGCATTCATAATTTTAGGACGATAAAAGATACTTTGTGAAATGCATGTAGAGCTTGGTCTAACGGAAAGCGATGAGCGGTTCTAGAAGCGGATTTGAGGATTAATAGTAATTATTTTACCTTTTTGAAAAAGGTACTTGTTAAGGTTGAAATATAATTGAAGTCAATAATTAATTCCCTAGCAGCTGCCGTAGTAGACTAGAAGAATGTCATCATCACTATTATCTTGATGCGTCATTTATAATTTTTCATCAGGATAAAAGTTTTTAGAATGCTCCTCAATCCAAATTCGACCAGCCCTTTGGTTCTATAGCCAAATAAGCTTTGGTCCTGTTTTTCTTCGTCTCATATCTTGTTGTAGTAGGTATTTCAGATTTTGTTGGCACAACATTTTGCTACATCCACGGCGTCGTCGGTCGCAGCGCTGACTGACACTCTGGCTGCATGTTTTGGAACACAGAGAGCTTATTATTACGAGTCGATTACAAAGCGTACTTTCCCTTGCGTACAGATGTGGACGTTTAAAAGAAAAATACAAAGTTTAATATTATTTTTTGCTGCCTAGCTAACCGCTTACTATCGCACCACAGCCTAACATGCATACATTTTGCGCTGAAAATACACCCAGGGAGACGTTTCAACTATTTACCTCACAGAATCTGTCCGTCGAAAATAAAAATGAGGCGGAGTATTTTAAATTTTAAAAAGACACCGTCGAACTTTTAACTGTAGTCGTTTTGTTGAAATATTTACAGTGATCTGGATTCTAGAGGGAAATAAAGTTGCCGGGTTAATGGGATCTAGAATTTGACATAAAAAAATAATTGTAAGTTTTTTTTTGAGTGGGAAATCATCAAATGACTTCTCCCACTCTGGGCGGAGCCGGAGCGGATTTCATTTCATTTCATTTCAGGCGGCAACGCAGGTGACGAGTCGCCGCGTCACGACTGGTTTCTGTGAATTTCTATGAAATACCTTCCGAAGCTAGCGACACGTCGTGTACAGCTACGGGCGAGCGACAGACGACACGTGTAGCTCGACCGCAGACCAGTAGTGCCGCCAACGCTCGAGCGATAACACGTTCTATCTTCTATCTACCGACTGGAATACGGGATGCTGCCGCCTGCGGTCGGTTTCGGAATCATGACTGCAGCTACATGACGCCTGCAGTTGCCGCCTGCGGTCGGGTATGAAATGGTACCTCTATGTAGTTCTATGAAGGCGACGTGTTGCTAGCTACGGAAGGTATTTCATAGAAATTCACAGAAACCAGTAGTGTTGAAAAAAATCAAAATTCAAAATTCTTTTATTCAAACTAGGCTGAAAATCAGCACTTTTCGAACGCCAAAATTACATAATACAGTCCCCTTAAAACGACCGCTCTTCACCACTTCCTAGTGCTTTAGCTTGGAAGAAGTGGCGCAACCAACTCCCCAACAGCACAACTGTCTGTTCAGTTAGAAAAAAACTTGATTCTATACAATAGTTTGTAAAATAATTTACATTACTCAACACAAAACATTAAATAAAATATATTTTCCATAATGACGCTAGCACACGCCAATATACCAATAAAAACATTGGATTCTATACTGAAGCGAAAATAAAAACTAAAAACGTAAACAGAACTCAATACCAGAACAAAAGCCTCCAGGCTTATAGGGCGTGCCCGCATAAACATAGCTAATAAAGCTGTAACTGGAAGTCACATAATATATGATAAACTAGGACCATCGAAGTAAAGTTAGGCAAGAATAATATATGATCAACTGTCGAGGTCGCTAGCTAAACACATATTGCAATACAAGTACTTAATAAAAAACATTATGAGTAGATTATGTTAATCAATGCAAAATATGCAAATTAAATTAAAATAAAGTGACTTATACATTATAAAACACATATAACCTGTCAGTAGGTAAGCTTGTAGCGGTTAAAAAGAAGAAAGAAAGAAATTGCCCGCCAGAAATAACACCCGTCTGGTCGGAGGATCCTCCCTTTTCTATGGTGGATGCAATGAGTGAACTTTACACCCTGTTCCGCATACCACTAAAAGCTAATCCTGGAGAAAGAACATAAACATTGTCTTGAACAGTTGCCGTTTGCGGTCGGCTATGGACCTTAATGAGTTTGAAGTGACCTTTCATTTCACCTGATACTAGGGATCGACTATCGACGGCTCATTTCACATAAGTTTTCATGCACGGTGAGATTCTTAGATAATATTATATCGACTGTAAATGTATCTTGCACTATGTCATACCCGCGTATGACCCACATTCTTATATACTCAAATTACTTGCACCATGTAAAGCACTTTGTATTGGTTAGAAACTTATGAAGTAACGTTAGAAACACCTATGCCTAACCCTTCGGAAAAAAAACACTGAAAATTATCAGAAAAATCTACAAAACATAATAAAAAGTAAATAAAAAATAGTTTGGAAAATCCAAAAGTGCACGCCTCATACATAACACTCATTCATAAACGAAAAAGAAATTCAAAACATAGTTTTTACCAAAAATTAACAATTTATCACTTTCCATGAAGTCGTAATGTCAAAGACTGACAAAGATATTTACTTGGCGGTTGCTAAGCAACATCAAGACAAAGGTTGAAAATATTTAGATAAAGATAAAGTGTCTAGGGATCAAGCATTTTTATGCGGATTTCTTGAGATTGAGATGTGGCTTTGTAATAAATTTATGATTTTATAAATTTATATGGATCCTTTTTGGTGCATTTCATAATTTGAATCAGGAACTGTGAATCAAATTCGAGTAAAAGATGAAAATCAGCTGTCAATATTTTCCCTATAAAAACATACAACGCATTGAAGACATTATTAGTGCTACTGTTTCCCTACTACTGATTAAAACCAACGTTATTATGGAGCAGCGACGTCATTTAAGCAGGGAAGAAATGCTCAGAGCCGTGGGAATGATAGAAGCTGGTTCCCGGCAACGTACTGTGGCTTTAGCTCTGAATACAAGTCAGAGTGTTATCAGTCGACTTTGGACACGTTACCGAAGCACTGGTACCGTGGCTGAGCGCCATGGAGGACGGTATCGCTGCACCACACGGAGACAAGACCGATACATTCAAATCTTAGCTCGAAGAGCTCCAACAATAACCGCCATGATGTTAGCCGTGAGGCTTCATCACTCTTCAGGGAACTTAATTAGCGACCAAACAGTCAGAAACCGCTTGCATGAAGTGAACCTTCATTCCCGAAGACCGCTACGGGTACCACCTATAGCAATGCACAATCGTAGGATTCGATATCAATGGGCTCTTGAACACAGAAATTGGGCAGAAGAACAATGGCGTTTCGTGTGCTTTTCTGATGAGTCTCGTTTTGGTATGAGACCGGATACAAGACGTATACGACACTGGAGAACCCCTGGACGCCAACAGCGATTAAAATCCTGCCAGGAAGTCCATCCTTATAGTGGTGGAACCATCATGGTATGGGCGGGTATTTGGATCGGCGGAAGAACTGAGTTGATTTGGATTAGAGGCAACCTCAACGCTCAAATTTATGCTGAGACGATTGTATCAGACGTCATCGTTCCTCTACAAGTGCAAATCGGTCCCTTATTTCAGTTAATGCATGATAATGCACGACCGCACACCGCAAGAGTTGTAAGACAGACTCTCGCCGCAGCTAACATCAATGTCCTGCCCTGGCCTGCTCAGTCGCCAGACTTGAACCCGATTGAGCATGCATGGGATATGCTACAGAGAAGAGCTCTGCCGAATATGGAGGGTATCCAGTCGCAAGAAGACCTTTTTTTGTTGTTGCAACGAACATGGGCGGCCATTCCACAGCGTGATTTGGATGAACTCATTTTGAGTATGCCAAACCGATGTTCTTGTGTTGTTAGTGTTCGCGGTAGAAACACGGATTATTAATTGTTTAAGTTACCCAATAAAATTTTAAAGAAAACTGTTATTTCAGTCTTTTTTTCGAACTTTAATGTTAGTGGTTCAAATGTCAAAAATCCCTTTATTAGGAAAATGGCAAATTTCTTTATTAATGCAAAGGTGACTTGGTTTATCGTTACTGTGACAAACGAAAACACTTTATTTGATGAATCCTTAAAGAAAATTTTAATTAATATCAATCAGGAGAAAAGTTATTGCAAAAATATATGTTGATCCCTAGACACTTTTGATGTGTGTATTATATTTTAGTTAGTATTTTATTAATTATAATTAAACTACTTTGAATAAAAGAGCCATTTTCAATAGGAGTAGGATGTTATTGGGCACTCTAAGCCACCTTACGTTCCATCGGTTCACTTCGTTCACCTCGTCACTTCAGGTGGCTTAGATTGCCCAATAACATATATGAAATCCATTCTATTCCACCTGATGAACAGAAGGTGGAGTACGAATTTTTGCATAGTGCAGTAAAACAGGTGGCTTAGATTGCCCAATAACATATATGAAATCCATTCTATTCCACCTGATGAACGGAAGGTGGAGTACGAATTCTTCATATCAACCACTTACCTCGATTAACAAAAGCAGATCTACGGTTTAAACTTTGTTTCACTACACTACTTTACTGTCATTCTTTCATAGTTTCACTACACATTTCACCACTACTGAATTTATTCCTAATTTTAATCTATATGAAACGTGGTAAGCTAAACTTCAGGACAGATTGCCTCATGCCTCTCCGCAAAGTTAGAGATAGCGCATTACCACAAAGGTTCAACGCACACTCAGTTTATGCGACCAGATTGGTACCGAGGGCATCTGAAATTTAGAATATCGTATATATTAAACTAAAACTTGGGACAGATTGTCACTATGCCTGTCCACAGAAGAAAGAAATAGCGCATACCCATAGGTGCACACACATTCTATTTCCTGCGGCTAGACATCCGAAATTTTAATTTAATTTCATTTCATATAGATGAAAATTTACATGTTTATTAAACAAGTAAATGCGTCGGCTGTCTGAACCGATGACCTAAACTTCAGGACAGATTGTCCCTAGTCTCTCCACAAAGTTAGAGATAGCGCCTTACCACAGAGGTTCAACGCGCACTCAGATTATGCGACCAGATTGGTACCGAGGACATCTGAATTTTAGGCTACCGTAAACATTAAACTAAAATTCAGGACAGATTGTCTCATGTCTCTTCACAGAGCAAGAAATAACATGCACAGGCACACGCTTATTCCAAGTCCATGACCCCAGATTGGGCACCAAGATACATCCAAATTTTAATTTAATTCGTTCATACAGCTAACACTACCAAGTTACACGCTAACAATCAACGACTGGCTACTCTGCTGTTACTCCACATTTTAAAATCTCAAAGACTGCAAAATTGCATTATGTAAATTTGCTGAATTCGAACTTTATCGTTATTACGTGAGGTGTATGTGTGAGTAACTTCCATGTATTCAGCGATAACATTGTAAGATGATCGTCGCGCATGTTGCAGTCTTTTTAATTATCAATTTAAAGTTTACTACAACATACCTGTGAACATACTTTATGACACGGGTTCGTTTACATATATTTATATGTTTATAATAAGGTGTTAGTTCTATCAATCTAGGATTGTTTGAAAGATGATTCTTAATTATCAATTTAAAGTTTACTGCAACATATCTGTGAACTTACTTTTTGACACGGATTCGTATACATGTATTGTACAGAAAAAAAAAAAAAAAAAAAAAAAAAAAAAAAAAAAAAAAAATGCTTCTAGGATATTTTACTTTCGACTCATCTTAACTTGCAGATTTTTTTTATTTTTTTTTAATTTCAGATGGATTTATGTTATCATACAGAGTTTTTCTAAGACGGTTTATTAAACAAACATACATTCTTTACTATAATACATATTGTATACATTATAAGTAACAGCCCGGTGTCGGTTTCGCCTGTCGGCGAGCGTTAAAGCTGGTTTTGTATTTCGTTTCTCACGATAAAATTGCAATTTGACAGAAGCTGGTTTTGTATTTCGTTTCTCACGATAAAATTGCAATTTGACAGAAGGGTTTTCAATCAATGCGGTTTAATTTGTCGTAAGTAACATAATTTAGTTATACACCTGTGAGGACATGTAGTTAAGGTTTAATTTTGATATGAGATAAATATTGCTGAAATTGTATTTTTTATGTATATAAACCAAGCAATTTCGATCATATAATACATTCGCTCCAGTATCTTCCAGTGATTCACTTACCTTTTTCGTTACATATTACGTCATCCTACAACTATAAAATGTGAGTAAGTACTACTAAGTTTATTGAATATTTTAATGTTTAATCGGTACTCAGCTACGGACCTGGTTCTTGCCTGCCGGCTGGTGTAACTCTCGTCATTTCTTAATGTGTTTAATTGTTACCCAGCTACGGACCCGGTTTTTGTCTGCCGACTGGTGTAACTACTCGTATTATCATTTAGAGCGAGTTTTGTAACCTTCTTTTAATTCATAGTAGCATAATTATAAAATTAATCTTTCGTGTTCCATTAGGTTTGACTCCGAATCAGAATACCAGCAGTCACAGCGCTCAGCTGCTGTAGTTGAGGTTACAAAGGTGCAGCCGAAGAAAAAGGCGACGAAGCGTAAAGCTTCTGAAAGCACCACCACACCTTCAGAATATAAATCAAGGTAATTTACATTTACTGCTTATATCTTTCTATATACTACTATTTTATGAAATGTAAGTAAGTACTCTATTAGTTTACTGAATTTGCAGTAGAACGTAATTGCTACCCAGTTACGGACCCGGTTTCTGTCTGCCGGGTGGTGTAAATATTATCATATTCGAGCGATTGATATTTCTTTAAATTTCTTCTGCAATTATTAACGTGTTCATTTTATTGCATCAGTCTTCTTTTAAGTCATAGCTGCATAAAATTTTAAATTAATGTTTTGTGTTCCATTTCAGATCTGACTCCGAGTCAGAGTACCAGCAGCCACGGCGCTCAGCTGCTGTAATTGAGGTTGCAAAGGTGCAGCCGAAGAAAAAGCCGACAAAGCTTAAAGCTTCTGAAAGCACCATCAAGCCATCAGAATATAAATCGAGGTAATTTTACTATTACTGTTTATATCTTTAGATACCTTCTTGTCGAATATGATACGTTAATTTCAGTGGTTAGTGGATTTATATATAAAAACAACTTTAGATTGTATTTAGCAAAACATACAATTAGTTCAAGAGGTATTTTTCTTTTATTTTGACAGTAAAAGATGCAGCTCGAACCTCTTTGGTTTGGAGGAATGCGATAGCGTTCCACCACCAACCTCAACCGAAGACTTCGCTTCGTCCCTCGTAAGCCGTGTCGCCAACGGGAAAGTGCGGCGAACGGCGGACTTGACTGGGGACTTTTATGTAGAGGTTAAAGTATATAATAAGAGCGAAGTTGTCTCCACTCCTAAAGAGGATCGGTGGAAGAAGGCATCGGTTGCACTTAAAGTGCAACTTAATAGAGACACTCCACAGTGGGACGGGCTACAAATATTTATGAGACGGACTCATCAGTTATTTGATAATTCTGAGCCAGTTTTTTATAGATACTGATAGATAGATAGGAATAAATAATATAATTTCTTTTTCGATATTGGGGTACCAAGATAATTTATTATTTGATATCTTTTGCGATCTTAGATAATCCATATTGCGACATCTTATAGTAAGTCTAAAATTATTTTAACGTACAGGTTAGTTGACATAAAATAAAACTAAAATGCCTTTCTGTACCGTTTGTAACACATCTCTTGAGCGCAGTCACTGGACAGGTCACTTACGTAGTACTAATCATAAAAACAAAAATATTTCGCATTTTTGTGAAGGTGTAGAAATAATACATTCTGCATTTCGTAATCGTATAGCTTCCTATAGAATTGTCGACCCGTCTGAGAATTGTTCAACAGAATCATTTTTAAATAATATTCGAAACAAAATTAAAACCTTAATCGACATGACTATTAAAGAACACATTTGTCTAAAAGTTAACTTCGAATATTTCGCTTTGTTTTTAATGGTTAAAAATGATTCTCAAGAAATGAAATCATTTGCCACAAAAAACTTTACTTTGCATCAGAATTATGAATTGGATTCATTACTGTCTCAAGTCAAAAACACCTTAACAAAAAAGATAGAAGAATTTCAGGATCGAGATAGTGGATGGACGTTCTTGAACAATTCCCATTTGGAAATTAATGTTAACAAATATCAACCTTTGCGCGGTTCAGGTTTTATCGAATTGCCTGCATCATTAAAATATAAAAAAGCATGTGTTAATATCCACAATAATGATGAGTATTGTTTTTTATGGTCAGTTATTGCTGCTTTATATCCAGCTAAAAGTCATCCTGAAAGAGTATCGTCTTACCCTGATTTTCGAAAAGTCTTAAATGTAAAGGATATATCATTCCCAATTAATTTCTCAGATATTACGCGGTTCGAAGTGAATAACCCTGAAATTTGTATTTACATTTATGGTTTAAAAAATAATACCATCGTAGGACCTCTATACAAACCAAAAACCTTGAACGGAAAGGTGATTCATTTACTTTATTTAGAAAGTGATGATTTATCACATTACTGTCTGATTAAAGACTTGCCGCGACTTGTTAAGAACCAAATGACAAAGCATCACGGTAAACTATACTTTTGTGATGTTTGTTTAATGTTTTTTAATTCTTGCGATATTCTTAGTTCACATAATTGTGGAGGTGTCGCCACGGAACTACCTCCAAAGGGTTCTTTCATACAGTTTGAAAATTATAACAGAAAGCAAATTGTACCATTTGTTGTATACGCAGATTTTGAAACAATGTTAGAACGGTATGAATCTTGTAACCCCGATCCTACTAAGGCGGGTACTGTTACGCGGCAGCGACATGTGCCTATAGCTTACGCATATCATATTACGTGTGTGCTAGACGAAAACTACAATCGTTACGTTTCTTATCGCGGCTCGGATTGTGTATCTAATTTTGTGAAGTCTATTTATAAAGATGCCCGAAAAATTTACGATATTTTAAAAAATAATATTCCTATGATATACTCAGATGACAATGCTCGCGACTTTGAAAACGCGATGACTTGTCATATTTGTGATCACTTCTTGTTCGGCGACAGGGTTCGCGATCATTGTCACTTGACTGGTAAATATCGCGGCGCAGCTCATTGTTATTGTAACATGCAAAATAAGCTACCAAAATTTTTGCCTGTATTTTTTCATAACTTGTCTGGTTATGATTGTCACCTTTTTATAAAAGAATTAGGTGAAGCTCCTGGATCTATTAAAGTGGTACCTAAAACAAAAGAAAACTACATTTCTTTTACAAAGTTTATTCCTATTTCCACCGAGGAAAGCATGCAGGTTCGGTTTGTAGATTCTTTCAAGTTTTTAGGAACAAGCTTAGAAAAACTAGCTAGTACAATGAAAAAACAAGAGTTTAAACAATTAAAATCCTATTTTCCTAATAAAACACAATTTGACTTACTTACCCGTAAAGGTGTTTATCCGTACGACTATATGTCTCAATGGAAACATTACGAAGATACGTGTTTACCTCCTAAATCATTTTTTTTTAACTCTTTAACTAATGAGCCAATTACTGATGAAGACTATGAACACGCTCAGTCCGTTTGGTCAGTATTTAATATTCGTAACATGGGTATGTATACAGATTTATATCTCAAAACAGACGTACTGTTGTTAACAGATGTATTTGAAAATTTTAGAAAAACATGTAAACAACATTACAATCTCGATCCCGCGTTCTATCTTACAGCACCAAGCCTATCTTTTGATGCAATGCTTTTAAAAACAGGAATACAATTAGAGTTGATTAGTGATATTGAAATTTTTAGGATGATCCAAAAAGGTATTCGAGGTGGTGTTTGCATGTGTTCCAAAAGACATGTCAAAGCCAATCATAAATATTTAGATACTTACAACCCATCTCGTTCAAATTCATTTATCATTTATTTAGACTGTAACAATTTATACGGTTATAGCATGTGTCAATCCCTGCCCTATTCCGATTTCAGTTTTATGAATAGACAAGAAATAGATAATTTACAATTGAATTTGGCGGATATTAGCGATACTGCGGAAAACGGTTATATTCTAGAAGTTGATTTAATATATCCAGATAATTTACATATTGACCATAATGACTTTCCATTTTGTCCAGAAAAATGTTTGCCACCCGGTGGTAAGAATAAAAAACTAATACCGAATTTATATGATAAATATCACTATGTTATTCATTACATACATTTAAAAACGTGTTTACAACACGGTTTAATATTGAAAAGGATCCATCGCGCTATTGTATTCAAGCAAAGTTGTTTTTTAAAACAATATATTGATATTAACACTCAGTTACGTCAAAAAGCAGAGTCAACGTTTGAACAAGATTTTTTCAAATTATTAAACAATAGTATTTTTGGAAAGACTCTGGAAAATAATGAACATCGAATAGATGTTAAGTTAGTAAACAAGTGGTGTGACTTGAACAATAAAACAAAAAAGACTACTTGTGCTGAGAAATTGATCGGCAGTCCATATTTTCATAGCGCTTCTGTTTTTTCTGATGATCTAGTGGCAATCCAAATGAAGCCTTCGCGTGTTATTCTTAATAAACCAATATATATAGGATTTACCGTATTGGAATTATCTAAGAGTCACATGTATGACTTCCACTATTCAATAATAAAACCTTTTTATGGTAACCGAATAGAATTGTGTTATACTGATACGGATAGTTTAGTTTATGATGTAAATACCGACGATGTTTACGAAGATATCAATGGTCATTTTCTAAAATATTTTGATACCAGCAACTATGACATAGACAACGAATTTAACTTGCCAATTATTAATAAGAAGGTTCCAGGGCTATTTAAGGATGAAATGAGTGGCAAAATTATCAAAGAATTTGTAGGACTGCGCTCAAAGCTTTATTGTATTAAAACTAACGACAAAACAATTAAGAAAGCAAAAGGTACAAAAAAATGTGTTACGAAAAATTTAAATATGTTAGATTATAAAAACGTTTTGTACAATTGCAATGTCATTCGCAAAAAAAATGTCTTGTTTAAGTCAATAAAACATGAAATATTCACTCAGGACGTAAATAAAATAGCACTATCAAGTAATGATGATAAGCGGTTGCTATCGTTTGATAAGGTATCTACTTTAGCCTGGGGTAATGCAACTATATTTAAGTAATGCATTAACATTATTTTTAAATGTAAATAATTATAGTAGATACATTTTTAATGTATTTTAGAGGACGTCTTAAATGTAAAGATAGGAAATATTATGAACCTACTAATGCTTATTACCTATAGCAGGATCCAGACATAAGTAATGGGTAATGTAATTGTAAAACATTTATTTTCTTGGTGCCCCAAACAAATATTATTTTTAGTATTAAATAATATTAGAACTTATTTAGTACTTAATTAATTTTAAAAGCGTTTATGTGACATAGCATTTCGTAAAAATGACTAAAATATTCTCTACTAACTTTTTATATCGTATCCTGCTTAGACGTCTAAATTTTAATAAATCATATTATTCATTGCCAAAACTTTGGATTTTAAAATTTGTATGAAATGCTGTCCCATAAACGTGATAAGTTTTCTTTTATTTGTAGTACGTAAATGTAATAAATAGTATTTTATAATTATAATTATATCTGTTTCATTTCTATTCCTGATTGATGACAAAGCATACAGCGCTCGCAGCGAGTCGCGCATGAGGATACAGGCTCTAACTTGATAAAACATTGTAATGTTCATTTTTGATGACAAAGCACGAAGACGAAGCTGACATAGCTCGAAGTTCGGACGCGCGCGGTGTAGAATTCGACACCGAACAGGTGCTTATGCACGAGTTTGAACATGTTGAAACATGAAATTGAATCACAGCACAGCGTAAGGCTTTATAGAGCGTAATTAGATATTAGCCACGTTCCACATTATTATATTGGGTAGAACATCCATCATTAGACAGTCAACCACTCAGCCGGAGCGGTCATATCACGTCGAATAAAAACGAAACGAATTGTAAGTATTGTACAAGTACCCATCTACTTATAACATTATTTCATCATGTTGTTTATGTAATTATAATTAATTATTATTTCGTTTGTTTCAGATCATTGATAATGTGTGATTCTCCAGATATTATCGACTTCTCACAATACGCTCAAGGTTTTCCGACTCCGAGTCTAAGCTGGCATATCCCAGATTTCCCAGAACAAGAAAGACCTGTCAACAAGGAGCCTAGACCAAGACAAAACTGCGGACCTGCCATCAAAAAACCTAGAACAAGACGGGAGTGTCTAAAACAGAAGTCATCTCTGCATACATGTCAATCATTCGTTATAAACAATGAGAAGAAAAAAGGTTTACGGCTGATCCAGGTACAAGTGTTGGATATTAGTGAACAAGAGCCTGCAAGTGACAATCAGGACGGGGTAATGTTAAGTGCGCAGTATGTAGTGACTGAATCGGTGGATCATGTTATGGAGGAGACGCAATCGTTAATTAATAAAATATCAAAAAAACTTTGTGGGGACAGTTGTTATTATTAGCTGATAGTTGGTGTCATTATTTTGTAAGTATTTACTTTATAAGATTTTAGTAATAAGCAATAATAAATTATGTAAGTTATATTATAGTTATTAGAACATATTATTTGTTTTCGTATTTTTTACTGTTTAAACATCTTAGGTTTTTATGTTGTATAAGTTTTGAATGTAAGTATATCTAAATTATTAAAATGTTAAATATGTAAGTTTTATAGTAATTAACCTTTTGTATTTTATCCTGTACATAGTCTAAAAATTATAATAATAAAACATAAAATAATTATAATATATAATGTTAAGTTCTTTGTTTAATTTATTTGCGATAATGTTCATACATCACAAGTTTGTAAAATTAAGTATGTGGAGACAATTATTACTATTATTGGGTAGGTAGGTATAATTAGTTTGTAATACTTGTAAATAATATAAAAAATAAATAAAAATACATTATTTTACCATTTAAATTATGTTTTATTTTGTATTACTTATTTATACTCGGACTCTAAATTAGCTCTAGTGTAGTGTATTATAGGTTATTTTCTTTCAGTATATTTTATTAGAATAATTCATTTAAAATCATAGTACATTTGAAATTATATATTAAAATTTTTAAGAAATAATAATTTTGCTGCAGCTAATTTAAAGTTTGATAAGTAGGTTACCCTGATTATATTAAATGAAACACTCTTAAGTAGATAAACATTTTTTATTAACTTTTCAACACAATAATGAATTAAAATAAATTAAAAACAGACATATTATTATCAACATACCATTTTCTAATACACACCGCATTATTTAATGCACAATTCATTTTATGGTTCACACAATTAAAATCAGTTTTATTTTTACAAAACTTTTTTTTTAATATTGCAAAATTAGGACATCCCTTCTCACCTATGTCGATCACTTCACAATTTGTACATAACTCTTTAATCCACTTAATCTTTTCCAAACCCTTGGTAATAATTTTTTTATTTTCTAAATATGGTAAAATAACGCGTTGAAACTCTTTGTAGTCTATGAACCCCTCACTCCAGTAAATTCCTCGATTCCTTTCTAGCCACCTCACCTGCTTTTTTTCTTCTGGTGTTAGGTAATGGAATGAATATGGTGGTTTTACCAAGAACGTCTGTGTATGATCCTGACTCGCAATGCTTAATTCTTTGATAATAAAATTATTTATAGAATCTTTAAATCCTTGGAGTTCCACTATAATGGTATCCGAGTTCATGATATCTTCTTAACAATGTTACTTAATGGTTTGTATTCAACAATGCAATCGTTCAGAATAAGACAATATGCTGAAGTTTGATCTGGTATCTCTGAATCACTTTCAATTTCTACTCTCACATCCACAACCGGACCTGTCTTTAGATTATCCGCTTGTCTAGAGCAATCGACTACAAACAGCGGTGCTAAATCTCTAAATTGTTTCTCACTTAGTATGGGCTCCGAACGACGTCCGTAATACGACTGTTGAAATCTGGTGTATTGCTCGTATAATAAAGCGATTCTGTTATCAGCAAAACTCACATTTAAGCTTTCGTATGGAAAATACGTTGAATTAAGATACACTCTAACGTCTCGAATATGACAGTGATCGAATTGAGACATGTCGGAACTTGCATTGTTTTTTCTATTTGTCTGTAGCCCAATAATAATGTATCTTGGTTTTTCTATTTGAGATGAAGTTTTGATGGACCAGGTATGTTTTGTAGTTTTAGGCAAAGCTGGATATTCGTACAGATCCCAATTTCTGTATATCATTTGAAGTGGGCGATCTTTTTCTAATACTTTTAACAAACCAATTTTTTCTTTGTCTGATACTTTAACATGCGGTACGCGCCATATGATTTTGTTAATCTGAACATCATCCACAACTTCGCCAGTATTAAGTTTTACAGCGTTCAAATTAGTATTACTACGTAACAAAATCAGTTCATGTCTACTATTTATCACGACTTTTTTAAAATCTTCAGCAAAACCGAGGAGGTTACGAAGTGGTATAGAAGCAGAAAATCTTCCTCCATTTATATTTTTTATGCCATCAATATTCCAGCCCCAGGCATTAGACATTTTTGATTCACTTTCGTTCATTGAAATGAGTGATTTCATGGTTGTTGTTATACCTGCATTTTTTATTTTATCAATCTCCACACCATTTAGCTCATACCTAATGTCTTGGAACAAGTAGAGTAGAGCATTGTTCGTGAAATTGATACTAGTAGCTTTGTCCTTCGTATCTTTTTTGCTAACGATAACAGTTCCTTCCAAATATAGGGTGCTAGCTGACGGTAATATGTACAAGTCCTGTTGGTTGATAGGTATGCGGATTTCATCGTTCCTGTTAAAACTCGTTACATAGGGCTTGTAGGAATGAAATTCGATTCCTTCTATAGTATTGTCGTATGTCGGAGCGGATAAAACATCTAAGATATTCATTTTAATAATCCGATCGCTCTAAGGAATGCTTTATTGTCTTTAGTTAATTTTATTTTCTTCTTAAAGAGAGGTCTTATTTGAGAGCTAGCTCGAGCAGAACTGATATTCTTTACTTGTTGAGACACATTTTTATTGTAGTCAATCATTGTTTTCTTCTAAGATGCAGATATACCTGCACTTCTTCACCTCGTAAATTGATTAATCGTTTGTTTATATCTAACAGCCTGATATGTATGCAGCTTATGTTGTTTTGATTGATTGGAAAGTATATTGCGTTTTTCGGGATTTCTATGATCCTGTATCCAGGTGGCACATTAAGTGCAAATTCGTGAATAATATGACTTGGTTCACCGTTTATATATGAACCGCTTACAATATCACATTCAATCCTGACTACGGTCGTAGGTAGAATGTTGACTGGAGACTGTGACACATGCCATTTATTTGCTTTCAAGATTTGTTTGTTAAATCCTAACAGTCTTCTAAAAGAGTCTTCTTTAATAAAATTAATGTCTTTTGTACAGAATATTGTAGTTTTTAAAGTATTATTATTGCACCGTAGTTTGATCGCTGCATCTTTTATTTCAGATTTTAAATAATCGCCGATATCTTGCAATTCATAAGTGCCTTCCGGTATTTCAATAACTTGATTAAAACCATAATAGAACTTATTATTACTTATATCAATGTTTGGAATAGAATTAAATGTTGAAAAGTGCAATAAAGCACACTCATACTCTCCATCTAGTTGCAATGTATTAGGATAGTATGTAGTTAACACTGACGAGTCTCCAGTTATCGACAAAGTGAGCGACATCTTGCAAATGATTGAAATGAAAGAAAAGCATATATTTTATAATACATTTTTATTCCAAAAAGTCCACAAATAATTTAAACATAAATGACCACAATTAACTGCGTTAAATTTTTGATATCTTGTGTAGTTATAAAACACATTACAATTTTTAAAATATTGCATCAATTCCATTGGAGGTTTTAAATTTCCATAGCTATCAAAGTATTCACAGTGATTGTATACTTTAGCATAAGCTACCCAATGCGTTCCTTCGTTCTTAGAATCGTCTAAGTTAACGATACCACATTCAATGCATTTCGGCTTCCGAGGTAGTCGATCCTTCATGTAGACCCCACGAAAATATGGGATGTCACTTGAAAACTTTCGGATGTCTACATTTGTTAGAGGGCGTTTAGGTAGCATATTTTTCAGTTTTTTGAAGATGTTATAAACAATCCTTTACCACTTTTATACGACTTAATGTATAAACCCTTACCCAACACTAATGCCTCCATAGCTTTATTATGACGTTCTGTTTCTTGCAAATTTTGTTTGCTTGCTTTGTAATCATTGACGGTTTTTGCAATGCCAGCTGCACCACCAGCTAAAGTTCCTAAAGCTGATAAACCAGCGAAAATTGGAATTAAAGGTAAAACTCCTCCAGTCTTTGGTATGGGTATTACTCGGGGTACTCGAATTCGATGATGAATGTTTGGAAATAACTTTTTTGCGGTTAAGTAAGCTGCTTTTATTAAAGTCTTATTATCTTTGCGTTTGAGTTTCTTAATTTTTGATTTTATTTTTGAAACTAAGCTTTTAAATGTTTTAATGCCAGATCCCGACTTTAGTTTCGCTTTCATAACTTTGTTCACTACCCAAGAGCTTAGTTTTTCACCTTTCCCTGCATCTTTTGATTTAAGTCTTTGTTTAGCCATGTTAAGTAGTTGTAAATCGGCTTTGTGACGATTTGATAAGTCTGTATAGTTTGTATACGCAATGTCGTGTTGCATGCAAGCTTCGTCTAGCTTATTTACACCTCGGTCACCTCGCGCTAAACGTTTCTGAAGTTTGGTTCCTGGTCCGCAATAATTGTATCCTGGTAAATGAACTTCGAAAGGTAGATTATTAATTATGTTGTTAACTAGTCCACCCCCTTGCATTACTCAAATAATAATGATAGGATTTCAGATGAAAAATGGTTATATAATAATATTATTCCATTATTGCAGCTTTTTCAATCCAACTATTTTCTGCGCTGTTTAGACCTAACCATTTGACATACAATTTATTACCTTTCTTTCTCAAAACCTTTTCTATCAAATAAACATCAGGATAATTCGATTTTTGTAGTTCTTGTTCGTAAAAAGCTCCTAATATGTTTTGCTTTCGTTGATCTTCTATGTGATAAGTAACTGGTAAGGTTTTATTTACTTTTTTTATAATAAATAATTCAGTAGACCAATTAGGAGTGTAACCTTTCTCAAAATTATGTTTGTATTTACTTATACGAACACAATCACCAACTTTGAATTTAGGCTTCCACTGAACTAAATCATGTTTGTTAATTTTTTTTATATTTTCTTTGATTATTTGTTCATTATATTTATTCACATCAACCGGTTTAAATCGAATAGTACGATGTTTTGTGTTGTTATATCTCTTCAATGTATCTTCCAATGGTAGACCTAACCACTTATAGTTTCCATTGAGACTAAAATATTTATATAATTTATTTTTTACAGTTCTAATCAGTCTCTCTACAATTGATGCTTTTTTAGTAGAAAACGATGAGTAATGGTTAATGTTGTGCTTTTTCATAAGCGTTTGAAAAGTGATGTTATAAAATTCAGTTCCCATATCAGTTTGTAAGTTCATAGGCTTATTACGACTACTAAGCAATATATGTTCGAATGCACGAGTAACATCGAATTTATTTTTCGATTTTAACGGTTCAGCCCAGGCATACTTCGAGAAGCAGTCAATCACCACTAAGATGAAATTGTAACCTTTGTTATACTTTTTCAGGTTTTGCATGTCCATCAAGTCTGCTTGCCATAAGTCGTGGATTCCTTTCAGAATAACAGAACGTCGAAGGAAATTTCTTCGTGCCGCTTTGTGTATTTCATTTACAATCTGCTGTTTTACCATTACGGAGTTTTTTGAAGTAATTTATCTACCTCTGCTTTAGTGTAAAACTTATCTTGCAAATGAGTTGAAACCTCTGGTAACCTTGTTTTTAAAGTAGCTTGAACTGTACCCTTTGCATCTTTTATGATTTGAGAACGCAAGATACCAATCAGATTATTAACTTCTTTAAACATATTAGCATTCAATCCATCTACATAATCCTTGTTCACACCCAGATTCTTTAATTCTTTTAACGTGTTAGCATTCAATTGATCTACGTAATCCTTGTTCACAGCATCGTCAGCTTCTACTGGAGATCTAATTCCTCTCAGTCTTGATGTTTTTATATCGTAATCTCCGTTTTCTGATTTTAACAATGCATTCTCATTAAACTCAAATAACTCTGATAAACGCATTCTTTTGTGAATGTAGTGTCCGAATTTGTCTACGTTCATGTTTAAGGTGTATTGTATCGAGAGGCTGATAGTAAAATAAACACATTTTTAAATATTTATTTATTTATAATTTTACTTTCCCGCAATTCTTCAATGATAGATATAATTTCATTATCTAATCCTGTGTTGCCAGCATCTCTAGATGCAATTAATAATTTCAATCTTTCTACTAATTCATTAGGATTATCCCAGTACACTAAATCTACGTTTTTTCTCCACTTTTTTATTAACGGTAGACCCTTTCCTTGAACTGTATTCTTCAGTTTAAAAAGAGGTTTAATAATTTGCATATATTTTTGCCCTTTATTACTTTTTATTGGTTTACTTGGATCATAATCTCTACGATGTGCATTTGTATCAAGTAACATCGACTTATAATTTTGCATATCATTATCTGTAACCAAGCTTAAGTCTACATCTTTCTTAAGCAACAACTGTTTTAAACCAGGTGTATTTCGGTATTTACGTTCAGCTACGGTAATGTATTGATCGTTGATCGTTATGCAAGCAGAACCTAGCATCAGTTTCCCGCGATCTGCTCTAACCCCAAATGGAATATCTACCAACGCTTCTGAAGATACTGACCAGGATGATGTATCATAATCTTGATTCCTTTCAACTACTGATTCATAAGAAGAGTCACTGTTGATATCGGATTCATATTTGTCTTCATCGCTATTATTATCATTACTTTTTGCGCTGCCAGTTCCTTCTTTCGACATAGTTTCGTTAGTAAACGGAACATCAACAAAATCATTACTAGCACCCAGGAGAGCAGTTTGTTTACTAGCATTAGCAATTAGGTTGAGAGGATCTGTAACAGGTTTGAAAACAGTTTCTAGTGCTTGTTTATTATCAATCTCAGTATCTCTCATTTTTCGTACTTTTATCTTTACAGCTTCTGCCGCATCAACAATTTGCCGTTTCAATGATTTTTCCATATTGGTAAAATAGGTTGTAATTGATCTAGCGTCGTAAGGTGAATAATAATGTTTTGTAGGTAATAAACCTTTTATATGTATTCGTGTTCTTAGTCAAAGACTACAAACGTATCAAATTTATTTCTATAACATCCTTTGTTTTTGGAACAATCTTTATTAATTACAACATAATTGAAAGGTATACTCCATATTTTTGAACACATTTCCCGAAATTCAGTCCATGTCATGTCAGTGTTGACGTGTTCTTCATAAACATGTCTCATATTTCTTTCATCTTGTTTAAAAAGTACGATTAGGTTTGCGTTGTCTCTTACTAACTGTTTAGGGATTTTACTATACGTCTGATTTAGATAAAAACAATCGATGGACTTGTGTCTCCCCATAGCAAAATAATCACGTATACTACTTTGATTTTCACAAGCAACATCATCAAATACAATTACAGAATTCGGTTTTGCGGTCTGAACACTCAGTACTTGCTCATTTTCATGATATTTCTGAAATGAAACGCCTGGTACTCGTTGCAAGACTTTTTCTAAAAAAACGTACTTGGGTTGTTGCAAGGTTTTCGAATAAACATAAACATTTTGAAATCTTAATCCATTCTCGTGTATAAGAAGACCAATTAATAAATTAGTTTTTCCACAATTTGACGGCCCGCAAATGATACATCGTACCGATTTAGGTAATAATTCTCCATGGCGAAAACCAGTCTCCTGAGAATTAACACAAAGTTTGTTTATATGTAACGATTGTGGTTGTTTTACAAATTTCATGACAACTGCTTGAAACGGATATATTAATAATGAGTCGATTAATGTATTACATTGACATTTATAACTAGTTCCATCGGGTGGAATAGGCGCTGAACCATTATTTTACTGCACTATGCAAAAATTCGTACTCCACCTTCCGTTCATCAGGTGGAATAGAATGGATTTCATATATGTTATTGGGCAATCTAAGCCACCTGTTTTACTGCACTATGCAAAAATTCGTACTCCACCTTCTGTTCATCAGGTGGAATAGAATGGATTTCATATATGTTATTGGGCAATCTAAGCCACCTGAAGTGACGAGGTGAACGAAGTGAACCGATGGAACGTAAGGTGGCTTAGAGTGCCCAATAACATCCTACTAATAGGGTTCCTTCTACGGCTGAAACGAATGTATAAAAAAAAAATTGACTCAATTAATTGATTTTATCGCAAGCTACAATGTTTTCAGGGTTCATAAATTGACGGACAGGATTTTTTTTTCAACTATTTTGATGCTTTTTCCATTTCTGCTGCATTAAATCAGTTGTTAAAAAGTACAGTATTAATCTCCATTTAATCATCTATACAATGGTATATAAATTAAGTAGGTTCTGTGTACTAGCAGGAGTGTAACAATAAAAACAGTTACAGAAATGGGGCAAAAAAATTTTTTCGATCGTAGAGCACACTCTAATGCTTCGCATTAAGAGTCGTGCAAAAGCCTCTTTATTTCATGCAAACTTTGTATACAGTGCAATGATATTTAAAACTACGATTAGATTACTTATGCTAAATTTGCTTTATGACGTGGAACATAGTTTATTAACCGACTTCCAATAAGGAGGAGGTTCTTATTATATAAAATTGAAAAGTTTCAAACGGTTCATTTGACATAGTGACTTAACAATATTATAATTTATACTTAACAATAACAATAAAAATTATTTAAATTTTTGAAAAATCAAACAAAAATTATACGTAACAATAATAATTTAGAGTAGTTGCCCATTTTTACAAAACATTATTTTTTAATAAATATCCCATTACTGCATTGCTCACAATGTCAATGTACTTTGAACATCATTGTCGTACGAGCCCGAATAAAATTGATAACGTAACTTTTTCCAATAAACTCTTCCGTTATTCAGCATCAATCAATTAGCAGCGCTGGAAAAAACCGTATCTCTCACAACAAATTGAGATATAAAAAATGAAATACGTATTTTTTTTCATGGAAAATGTGTACCTATCAATATTTATTTGTGTACTGCTTTTTCATTGGTGCGTGGTAGTGCGGAGTATTTTTCTTAATTTTAGTATATTTTCAGTTCATTGCTCAGACGGTCCAGGACTTGGTTCGACTAATTACGTCTTAACTTTATTTTCTAGTAGTATGTACTAAAACTTCCTAAAAACATACTTAGTTTTTTATTTTCGCATAGATTAATTTTCAGTTCCTACAGGTAGGTTTTCCGCTTTTACTAATCCATCTATTAAAATCCTGTCAATACGGGAAAAAGTAGGGTGGATTTTTCGATAGCCCGGGGACACATGCGTAATCTGAATATCAGGAACCCCAAAAGACCGAAATAAAATGGGTAACTACCGTCGAAATTCACGCGTAGTATTCGGCTTTCGGCTCAAAGACTACATTTACATAAATACATTAAATCATTCCCACCGCGCTATCGCTTTCTTTCATCAAAGAATTCATTTTCTGAATATAAATTTTAGATTTTCAACCTCATTAACTCTTATCGGCGATTTAAAAAGGTCCTCTTTGTGCACCCTCGGGCAGTGGAATCATCCCTCTATTGTGACTGTGCCCAAACGGGGATGAGAGTAATTTACCATGATTTGAAATAGGAAAATACTTTTAAAAAACCGGACTGATTTAACTGCGTGAATCGGAGTGTATTCTTCCTCTTTGATTGGGCGAAAGGTAATTTTTGACAGGATTGGATGTTTTCCGCTTTTTCGAATGGATGGATGTGTGGGGCCGAGTGGGGCGAGTTTTGTTACGTGATTATTTATTTGTTTTGATTGATTTTTGTGTCGAATTCGGTTTTTGTTTAGGTCTATGGAGTGGTAATCCATCAATATGTTTTATATTATTTTTTATAGTAGCTTGAATTAAAAACTGTCGAAAAACGATTTTTTGCTTAAATAGAAAGAGCGCCACGTTATAAACAATACCAAGCCATATTGCAAAATCTTGCGATTTATAAAATTTCACAAAACTTTGTAATCGTTTTAAATTGCCTACATTAATTTTATAACAAGGAGCTCTAGCCATCAAATATAGCCATAAAACAGGGCAATCTCCTCGCATTTAATTATACACCGGCGAACATTTTAAACTCATTTTAAAATCAAAATCCCCTGTACTTAAGCCACAGAAGGTGCGCAACATCGAATCGATCTTCAATCTTGGTGCCTCCCTAATACATCAACAAATGCAAACTTAACCGAACAATTTGGAAAAGAAAATTCACCTCTTAGTGTTGAAGATAGAGTTGAAAATGTTCCCGGGTTGTGGTAAATCTAAATTTGTATAAATATACCTAAGAAAAGTGGGTCTTTGTTGGCAGGTGTATAAAAAATGGCAGCCAGTAACAGCCTAGTCGAACGTTAGTAAAATGAGATTTCGGAGAGAATGATTTTTCAACATTAAAATGTCCTTTGACAATTGAGGTCTTTTTTTCTTGAATGTTCGAGATATCGATTGAGGTTTTTCTCGAATGCCCGATAGTCATCGAGTTTTTGAAGAGAAAACTTTTTTTGAATGGAATGGGTAAAAAATTTTAAACTCGCGTCAGGCGTCAGAACACGTGACCTGATCGAAAATTCGTAAGACGGAGGGAGAGTAGAATTAGTTGACAGCGCAGTCTGTTTAATTTTTTTGGAATTGTTTTAATGGAGCTACAGTTTTCGTTCTTGTACTGACAGGAAGCCACATAAATTCCTGACATTTTCGTTAGATGGCGTTACTTACTTTTCACTTCCATTGGCAGTCTCCAAAGACTGCCCCGCATGTTTTTCTCGTATGCACGATATTGATTTTATCTTTTTTTCGCACGCCCGATAATGATCGAGTTTTTTTCGAGTGTACGATATTGATTAATTATGTTTTTCTCGAAAGTACGATATTGATTATGTTTTTCTCGAAAGTACGATATTGATTATATTTTTCTCGAAAGTTCGATATTGATTCACAATAAAGCTTTAAAGTGTTTTCAGCGTGTTGGTTAAAATAGGTTGATTAGTTGTTTGTTTTACTAGACAAACAAGTCGCGTACTAATTATAGCCACTAATTGCGAGTAAGCAGTTCTGTTTATTATTTATCTTGTTTAAAAGAGTTTTTTTTAAAGCGGAGCTAGTTTGTCTGCTTTTGCGCACTTACCCGGTTTAATTGGCAGAAATTATAGTAGTTATAATCGTTTAGTAAAAAATATGGCATTTCAGCTCAGTGAAAAACGGCAACTACAAAATAAATATTTATGTACGAATTGAGAACCTCCTCCTTTTTTGAAGTCGGCTAAATATAAATCACAAACCACGGTTCCAGTTTCTAATTTTAGGTACGCAAAGCTACACATCAAGCTATACTTTCTTATTTCCAGTATATGGTGAGCTCGCATTGTACGAAAATCCTATACGATGCGAGATTAGCATAAACTGGAAATGTATAGCTTGATGTGTAGCCGTGTGTACCTGGCTTTACCTAGTAGTTTAATCAGGTACCTACTTACTAAAACTTTCAGGTAGAAAAGTCATCAGACGGTTTTATCCTTGACTATCGCATTATTTATTTATTTTAATTTTTTTCTTGAATATTATGTTCGTCACTCCGAAATTTTTATTTTAAAAAACATCTGATGTTCCATACATTTTTACCGCGTAGGTTTACCACTTTCTATGAACCCGTAGATTTTTTTTTTAATAACCGACGAAAAATATCAACGCTGATTCAGAATCATGTACTGAATCCATGGCATCAGTTTTCACGTCGATGTTCCTGCCACCCTGTTTGAAAACCTACTCTAATATCGCATTTGCCAGCTGCATTTTAGACCTAAAAGACATGAAAAGTAATAGTGTGTCAGTCCTTCATCGCGTGGAAGTAGTATGAATTAAATGAGGAAGTGAGCCGTTCAGTAGGTGCAGTTACAGACAAAGTAGTGAGGAACTGGCTGATGTCACGAATGTCCAAGATTTTTTTTTCTAGACCTTATTACTTGGTTATAAAGTACTTTTTGCGAACGACGAATCTGTAAAAGTCTCACGATGAATGAACTTAATTTACGAATTTTCTCCTAATCAACTAATCTCAAATTTTTGTAAAGTAATCAGTTTTCATTAGTTACAAGTGTAATTATATATATATATATATATTTTTTTTTATATTAATTATATATTTATACAATGCTTCGCACTCCACCAAAAGACGGCGGCACCTGTACGTCACCCCAGGAGCAATCAGAGCCCAAAATACCTACAGTCCTTGCTGGCTCACCGAGCGCATCAAATGTTACCGTAAGATTCAAGCAGCAGCGCACTGACTGCTCGCCAGAAGTGGATTGCAGCCCTGATTTTGATCGGCACTCTACGAATGAACTATTAGATACAATTCGCGAGGAAATACGGTCAGTTCTATCTTCTGAGATTTCAGCGAACATAAAAACCTGTATTACTGATGAATTAAAGGGCATCAAAGATATGTTGCGAGGCTTGGAGAACTCTGTAAATTTTATGAGCTCTGAATTTGACCGTATAAGTTCAGAACTGGATGCATGCAAAAGTGAAAACAAAAGTCTACATAAAGAGAATGAATATCTCAAGACCACAGTTTCTGATTTAGCAACTCGAGTGAATTTCATCGAACAAAATTCGCGCCAGCAAAATCTGGAGGTTAATGGCTTACCAGAAAATAAAGCTGAAAACTTGGTCAAAACAGTGGTTCAGCTTGGCAGCGCTGTGTCTACCACGATCAAGGAAGATGACATTCTGTCCGTCGTGCGCGTGAGGAAATTAGACCCAGAAAGCAAAAATCCAAGAGCAGTCGTTGTCAAACTGCGAAGCACATTAATAAGAGACTCAGTCCTGGCATCTGTTCTTCAATTTAACAGAACCCACTCTAAGGAAAAACTCAGTACTCAACACCTGGGCTACGGTGGTGCTATAAGGCCTATATTCGTATCGGAACACCTGTCCCCGTTGAATAAAAGAATACACGCGGAAACTAGAAAAGCTGCACGTGAAAGGGGATATTTATACGTTTGGGTACGTGACGGCAAAGTCCTCGTCAGAAAAGCCGACGGCCACCAAGCTAAACACATTAAAAGTCTAGAAGCCATTGCACTGCTATAATTTTAATTTGGATTTTATGCAGTAATACCATGCAAATTACTTGAACATTCACCATTTATTACCAGAACTTCAGAGGAATAAAAACCAAACTTAATACTGTTATGTTGGCTGCACAGTTGGGTGTCTATGATGTTATAATTGGAACCGAAACGTGGTTGGACGATGGTATAAAGGATGGCGAAATTTTCGATTCTAGGTATCGTGTCTATCGCAGAGATAGGTCGTCAACGGCCCTGGGAACCAAGAGGGGCGGAGGTGTTCTGATTGCAGTATCTAAGCTCATTGATTCCGCACGCATGCCAAATTGCGAATCTGACATCGAAGATCTGTGGGTCAGGCTTAGAATTACTAAGGGAAAAAGCCATCGTAATTTGAATATCTGCTCTGTCTACCTACCCCCACCAGTCCAGCAAACTACACTTGACACATTCCTGGACAAAGTGTCTACACTGATAGAATCTACAAATGAAGATACAATTATTGCCGGAGATTTCAACCTTAGCTTCATAAGTTGGAACATAGACAATACTCTTAGCCCTCCATGTACGATTCCTACCAATTACAGCAATAGGTTAGGCTACTCCCTTGTTGATTTCATGTCTGAAAACAATATGTTGCAAGCTAATATTGTGAAAAATTGTTTCAATAAAACGTTGGACCTTATTCTATCCAACATAACTGTAAGTGTTAGCGAATGCAATAACCCGATGTCAAAAGTTGATGTACATCACCCTCCCTTGGAAATTATTATCACTCATGGTTCACCAGCAACGTTAAAAACCAAAACAACTTCGAAGTATAATTTCAAACGCGCTAACTATATGTCGATCAAAGCGAAACTTAGAGTAATAGATTGGACTAAGATATTTTCTGAAATGACAGACGTAGACGAAATGGTTAGCGTGTTGTACGAACAAATTAATACTTTAATTAAAGAACATGTGCCTCTGTCCAAACTACCCAATAATAAATTTCCGCGATGGTTTTCTAGGCCGTTAATTAAACTTCTGAACGAAAAGGAAAAAATTAGAACTCGCTTTAAAAAATATAAAAACCCTAGAGATAATTACGAATACAAAATACTAGATGAGCGTGCAAGAATTATGATAAAAAATTGTTACAAAACTTATTTAAGCTATGTTGAAACAAACATAGCGCAAAACCCAAAACTATTCTGGTCATTCGTTAAAGCCAAAAAAACACAGTCTAGTGACATACCCACTAACTATGCGTTTGGGAAACAATACTGCTTCTTCTGGTGAGGAAATAAGCAATCAATTTGCCACACATTTTTCTTCCACCTTCATACCATCTAACAATTCGACTGCTCCTGATACTTGCTCGCATAACTATTTTCAATTCGCTCTTAGCAGAATTGCGTTCACAGAAGTAGAAGTATTAAAAGCAATAAAGAAACTAGACATCTCCAAAGGTTCGGGACCCGATGGCATTCCCCCACTATTTGTTCAGAAATGTGCATCCAATCTGTGTCTCCCACTCAAACTTATTTTCAATCGCTCCATTGAAACATCTAAATTCCCCACATCGTGGAAAATTGCTAACGTGGTACCTATTTTTAAGAAGGGAGAACCCAGCGATACTTCTAATTATCGCCCCATATCTCTTCTTTCTATCTTCGCAAAGCTGTTTGAGGCGATGGTTTGTCCTATACTGTCTTCGCATACTAATGTGCAATTGGCCTCTGAACAGCACGGCTTCCGAGCTCGTAAATCTACTACCACTAATTTGGTTCACTACATCAACGACATTGCTAAATCTCTGGATTCCCGTGTACAGGTTGATTCCATTTACACAGATTTCAGCAGTGCTTTTGATAAGGTGAATCATAGTATACTTTTAAGGAAGCTGGAACATTTTGGTATAACTGGTCAACTGCTCAGGTGGTTCGCTTCCTACCTGACGGGGCGGAAGCAGAGAGTGGTTGTGAGAGGATACGAATCACTATTCTACTCTTCCACATCCGGAGTACCACAAGGATCGCACCTGGGGCCGATCTTATTTCTTATATTTGTAAACGACATTGTTTCCACAGTACGACACAGCAAATGTTCCATGTTTGCTGATGATTTGAAACTGTACAAAGTAATTAAAACGGACTTGGACGTATCACTTCTTCAGAAGGATTTAGATGCGATACATGAATGGTGTCGGTTAAACATGATGACCCTTAACGTAAGTAAGTGCTACCACATAACGTTTACGCGAAACAAAAATATAGTACCTTCGTTATATAGATTAAATGGAGTTTTACTGCAGAAGGTTGACACCATTCGTGACTTAGGAGTCCAGCTCGACAGTAAACTTTCGTTCATTGACCACATCGACCTAATTGTATCCAAAGCGACAAAAATGGCAGGTTTTGTGAAGAGAACTTGCTCCGAGTTTCGGTCTATATCGACCCTGAAACTCCTTTTCAGCACGCTTGTCAGAAGTATTCTGGATTACGCATCTCCAGCATGGAATCCTACATATCGCGTCCATGTCAATAGGATTGAACGTATACAGAAGGCCTTCACCAGGTATCTGCGCTTCAGATGTTCTAGTTGCGATCGAGACACCAGTTATTCTGAAAGACTCAACCATTTCAATATGATATCTCTGGAGCAACGTAGAAGTCTCTCCGATCAGATATTTCTTTTTAAAATTATCCGTAATCGGTCCGATGTTCCAGAGCTATTATCTGAACTTAATATCACTGTCCCTAGGCGCACTATAACTAGATCAGTACGCAGAACAGATATACTATCTATGTCCTCATCAAGAACAAACCTTGGCCGCAGTGCCCCTATGAACCGTTTTATGGTTAATTATAATAAAACTCACAATAGCAGCAACATTGACATCTTTGCCGACACTTTTTACCAATTCCGTAAAAAACTTATTCGCCGTCCCCGGCGAATAAAACGGTAATCGTAAAAACTAAATTTTACAGGAAAAATAAAAAACTGTTTTTCGTCAATATCTAAATAACTAATACACATATCGGGATTGTTCAAATACCAAAAGAAAGGTGATTTTTTACAAAACAATTGTATACTATATTAAATAATATAACGTTATTAGAAATATAGTTATTAACGAAATTAAAATTACCATGAATTAAAGGCACAAACTTAAACGGTAAAGCAACATTACGATATTATTCGCGTAAAATCTCGTGATATACGTTAGCGTAATAATGCGTTGCTATGTTAATGGTTGATAAATTGTGATAGGATCACATATCGTAATGTACTATTACCATTTTATTCGCTGACAAACAGTCAATTACAGATTACTGTAATAGCAACTTACGTGTGTATTCCATGGAAAATGTATTATACTAACTAGAGGTAAGTATCGAATACTGAATCAATATTTTTTACCTGTGCACGGTAATTTTTCAAGAAATAAAAGAAATCTGTCTAATAATTATTTATTTATTCATAATTATTAATAACTTCTTATCAAAATCAACAAATTAGGAACTGTATTAATTGTGTATGTACGTAATTCTTATTTTTTAAGAAGCATTTACTCTGGGTAGCTCTAAACCTCGTCGTCTACATGGTCAGAGAGTTTAGAGTCTGAATGTTCGCTCGAGTTATAAAAAAAAATATTAGTGGTGTGGGAGTACACAAACTTAATAAATCTGCGTGTAGCACTTTACTTATAGATATTTGCTGATCATAAGCTTGTTTTAAATGGGAATTTTATTTTGTTTCCTTGAGTGTCTTTTAGTCAGTGTTTTTCAGAAATAATTAAGGCTCTTTAGGTCGAAAAAGTCAGGCTGCGTCATTTCATGCTTCGTCACTTTTGCATTATCCCTGTAGTGTATGCACTATGCAAGTGCACCCAAGGACAAGGTGCAGGAGAGTTGCAGAACAAAACATATTGGGCTATGAGTTTGGGTGGCTATAGTGGATTGATAACTTTGATCAATGGAACTGGAATTTTGTCCCCTGACTGACCAATGTTATATAATATAAAACGGATAAAATGGCATGGGGTAACTTGCACACTCAATAATGGGCCCCCGGAAACTGTCGCTAGCACATAGTAACGTAGCGACAAGGGGGCAACCTGTCCAGAGGTATTTGAGGAGAGGAGAGGTATTCCACGGCTATCAGGACAATCCCTTAACCCGGAAGATGGTCAAGATCTCTACCAGCATCTTACTGGAATACTTCCTTCCTGCGAGCACGTTTGCTCTTGCGAATCTCCACTCAAGCCGACCAATAAAGGCAAGAAAGAGGTGTGAGCTGTGTTCCTAGGCAGTGGTCACTCCAGCTGGTCAAAAAAGGCAAGCCATATGTGAAGAACAACCCTTCTCGCGGAAGGTAGGTTCCATGGGGTCGCTGCTGACCAACATCTCGCCACATGCAACCCTGCGAGTTTATGTATCTCTTGGTCTGGCTCCTCACCCTAGACCTGTCTCGGTAAAGTAGGTAAACTCTACCGCCACAGGCCTAGAGTTCAGGAGCGCGCAGTTCCACCACGATGTCAATGTGGAGATACGGTGGTAGGGTTCTTTATTATTACTCTTTGAATTCCAGTTCTATGGAATATTCAGACTTCGTTTTAGCACTTCACACTGTTGCTAATAAAATGTTAACTTAAAATATTCTATTTGAGATATTTATTGAAAGCGTGGTGGCACTCTATTCTTTAGTAGGTAATAGGTCTGGGGTTCACCATCAGTTTAAACATTACCAATGACATTGCATCGAATTTTGTTACCTTTTCTGGCTTAGGTAGGCACTGTGAAAAAATAGCTAGGCCTGCAATCGCAATTAACCTGATTGAACACATGAAATCCACACAAAATGAAGCTTCAGGTACATCAGGTAAACTATCACTATTAATGAAAATCGCTAGAGTTATCTTCTCTGATGGCTATGGCTATCCTTTAAAATGTTTCTAAAATAATCCTTCACAGTTTGCTTAGTGTAAATATTCTAGCTAAAATACTTGAAGGTAATCTGTAACAGCCACGTTTAATTAAACCTATTGTTGATGTCTTTGCCCAATATTAACAAAAAAAAAACGTTAGGGAAATGAGAAACGGAAACCCCTTTGATAGACTTTATAAGTTTAATAAATTTTTATTGTCTCTTCAAACTTCCGTCAGAACTGTATCATTACTTTTTATAAAATCAAATTTTAACTTCCCATAGAAAACCCCTGACTAACCGCGTTCCATATTATAATAATTCTACCGTTTCGTGAACTTAAGTATAGTATTCCTCTAAACGGTATCCCCGCAGCATGCATTGAGGTCCAATGCATGCAGAAGATAAAAATAAACAGAGGCGGTAGAGTATTACTAACACACTGGTTAGAGGGTGATGTCGAGGCATTCTTGCATCGGAGGCAGTCGACTAATCAATATTACCTTCTTCGATTTGTAATGAAATGTATCGTAAAAAACCTTAACGATTTTAAAATAAAATTGTCAGTTATCAGAATAAAATTGTAATAAGCTTTACGCAAATTATGTTGAATATTTTCCCGCGAATATAATGGTAATAGCATCTTACTGGAAATGTAACGTATCAAAGTTATTGTAATAGTCTATAACAATTTTATTCGTTGCAAAAAGTCTAATAAGTATACATACAAATAATATTGTAAAGTTCATTGCAATACACATGAAAATCTCGTAACTTCTGAAATAACCGTAGGAAATGTCTGAAAAAAATTGACAAAGTGTAATCGGACCTCTAAATATCGAATATGCAATAAAGTTAAAACTATCGTAATAGCACATTACCGTTTTATTCGATGGGGACGGCGTTATGATCTCCAACCATTCATAACATTTGATCACGTTTATTGCAGTCGTCTTACACATAATACTCATTTATAATATATTATTATTATTTAACTAAGTCTATCTGATGTTGTATTTTCTTTATAAATTGTCTTCCTATAGTAATGTACCTATCTCTTATTATCTTTCATTGTAATATTTGTTAGTTCATTTTAATTCACTTTGATCTTCATAATTGGAATGTATTTTCTATCTATGTCTAAGCTGTGTACTTCTTTAAGTGACAAATTCACCATACTGATAGTTATATATAAGTTCTTTCGTGTTATATGTTATTAGTGAATAAGTCGTTGGAGTACCTATAAAAATAAATAAATAAATAAAAGTAATTATATTAAAATTTAAAAAAACTTCCGACACAAACATTTCCTCATTTCTCTTTCCTACTTTATCACCAGACCCTGTTCATCATCTATCTATAACTTATTCATTGAGACCATTCCAATGAGCCCAAACACGATACCTCTGCTGTAAGTTGGTAAGGGAATCGGGCATCCTGGAAACTCCAGGTAATGCTTCATCATCAGTTCAAGGTTACTATATTCTAATATATCTATATTGAAGTTACAAAATACCAAATTTCAAATCGATCAGACATGTGGAAGACGCTCACTTCCATTCATCAACTAGAAAAGAGCTGATAATCTTCAAACGCCTGAACCGATTTTGATAAAACATGTCTAAGAGAACCATCGTCAGAAAACCTGCATTCAAATAATAAAAAAAGGCTTTTAAATCGGTTCACCCGTTTAAGAGCTACGGTGCCTCAGACAGACACACACACACATAGCGGTCAAACTTGTAACATCCCTTTTTTTGCATCGGGGGTTAAAAATGGTAGGTATACAGTGTACCATAAATTGGGCTTTAAACCCATTTTATTCTTACCCAAAGGAAAAATATGAAACATACTAGACTCCAAAATATACCCTAACATGACTACTAACAGTAAAACACTTACACACGTAAACTTCACACATATCTTCGAAACATTTTATTGTCTAAAAGAACATAATGCCGAGCCCAATGGGAAAACGTACCCATGGTGTTCACCACGGCAAATTAATCCCCAGTTTCCCCTCTTTCCGTATTAACCATTCATACCTTCCCAATTCCCTTATTTCTCCCAAACGACTAAGCTATTTCTATTATTTTTTCGCCCCTTTTTATTGCAGCGCGGAGTTGCGACTATTTTCGTCGACTAAATAGTCGCAATTTGGTTGGTGTCAGAATTTTTCCGTTGGTGTCAAAAGCATTGGGTGAAGTAGTTTTTGTGTTAAATGGTTAAGAAAATTAGTATGTGTATTTGACTTAAATGAATTTTAATTTGTTTCGTAGTGGTTTCATGAAGAGTCTATAAACGTTTGTGGTGGAAGGGATGAAGAAAAATTTTCAGCTTGTTAACTTGTTTAAGTCCTGAAAACTCGTTTAGTTTTTATCAACGCAATATTGTACTGCTACTGTACCTATATTGCTTATTAATTAAGATTCTCGTATCATTACAATTATATTATATATTTTTTTTTTTTTTTGCTTAATATCTTAAAGTAAAAGTCAAATCATTTATTTCAAATAGGCACTTTTGAACGTCAAAATATACAAATAAAATTGAATTGTTTCTAGTCGCCCCTTCCAAAAAGTAGTAATAATAGTACTAGTATTTTAGTATTATATTTACAAACATTTTTTGACACACTGGTGCATCTCTTTCTTTCAACCAAAATTATTCATTATAATTGCTAATATTCGTCCTAACGAATGCCTCATTAGTGTAGTGGTTACAAGCGCTACTGCTGAGCATGAGATCCTAGGTTGGATTTCCGGGTCGGGCTAAGCTTTATATAATTTTCTGTTAGGAATTTGTAAGTAGCAGCCCGGAGTCTAGATTTGTGCCCGGTTGATGGCAATAGGCTCGCTCGCTATTACATGGGACTCAAACATAACTGGCGAAATGTGGGTGTGTTTGTGGCTATATGTACACTTCTGCCTAATCCTTCGGGGAAACAAGGCGTGGTGTTATGTTTATATTATTCATCCTTATGTTTCCAGCCATAAATTACCATCACACCGTGCATAAGCACTTTCATACATAAACATAAAAACACTACTTATACTTAGCTCCCCATCCTCCTCTCAAACGCGCTTATATTTTTATTTTACGCGCAAAACATCCAATACCAATCGGCATTTCTCCCCTATGTCTATCCCCTTATTCCGTGTCATTGTTATTCTTTTATTCCAATACGGAATTGGAATAATTTCCATATGTTTGTTTGTGTAATTGAATGCTGGTCACATTGTTTGGAAAATAATTTTTGATGGCCGCTTGACTGTTCAAGTGGACATCAGGTGGGCATAACAATTAAACTCAATAGTTGGAAGAAGAGCTTTTAGCTATGTAATAACATCCGCATGGGTCGATCCCTCAGGTTAAACTACGCTCGCCGTTGTTGGTCCGTGGATGGGTGACCATCTTTACATACCGAGACTCCTCCGCGTCTCGGAAAGCACATTAAACCGTCGGTCCTGGCTGTCATTCGTGGATCTTTGACAGTCGTTACGGACTTACGGGTCGTCAGCAGGCCGAAAGTCTGACCACCAGTCTTATCCAGTTACTGGGTTGTGGAGATTAGAATAGGCAGTCACTCCATGTCAAATACTGGTATTCAGCTGCATCCGGTTAGACTGGAAGCGTACCCCAACATAGTTGGGAAAAGGCTAGGCAGATGATGATGCCATAAACTCACGCCTTCTCCCCACAGGGGTAAACAGGAACTACAGAACGCCACCTGCTACGATCCTTACGTACTCTTTTTGCTTCCCTGAATTTTAAGTACACTTTATAAAGGTTATCTGAGCTACATCATTCAGCAATAACATTTTTTTTGCTACCTTTAACTGATGTGTGTTTAGTATTTTATTAGACAACCCTAATATTAAATTAGTCTAAAACTTATTAAAGGGAGTAAAAGCTTTTCACAAGCCACCACATTACACCGGATAAGGCTCAAACCAAACACACACCATCCGATTGATTCAAACTTAGTTTAAAATTTCATTAAAACGAACTTGCCCATATTTACGCATCCTTCAACAAACATAGGGGGAATGTAAATAATTCTTAATTAAAATGAAGCATCATATTCTATACGTTTGCCCCTGAGCTATGTGCTGCGGTCTGAGCATCTAGTTCGGAAACTGAGGTACTTGAAACATACTGAACAATTTCAAATGAGAACTCGACTCTGTATTAATGACGATGAACGCACCCACACATGTGTAACACTCGTTAACACGGTATTCGGCAGAAAACTAAGGGGCTATTCTCGTGACTGTGTCTCAACTTTGAACAAAAGAGAGATGTCTACATGTGTGCGAAAGCCGTCAGTATAACAAGTAAAGTCTCAGTATAACATGTAATCTGTGGCCGGAGTTTCCAGTTCGAAAACTGCGGTAACTGCGTCTGCAATTTTGGTATGAAATACTTTTGGTATAATATGTGTACTATGTAGGAATACCGCACGCTTTTGTTCGGGAGGTAGAAGTTGTAAGCTGAGCTATAATTTTGACTTTGTGCACTGGCGTTTTAGTGCTTTGGCTGGATGAAATATTTTGCTTTAAGTGTATCTACAATTTTAAATTGAATTTATGGATTAACCGCTGTATTTCTACAAACCTTGTAGACAGAAAAGTATTCGGTTGCTGAAAGTTTTGCAGCATTCGTCCTTTTGGAGAATTGATTGAGGTGAAATTGTTTGCAGTTGTTTGTAGACATCTCCGTACCCCTGAAAGAAGAAAGAAAATTGTTTTATTGCCACAGAAACACGAGCATATAAAAAGTTCTATCTAATCTAATTGGCCTGTATTGTCCCACTGCAAGGCTTTCCTCTTCATTTTCCACACAATTCTGTCTTTTGCTAGTGTCGGCCAGATAAATAAGATACGTTAGCACAAATACTTACTTAAAGTAGATGTATTCATCATTATTTCAGCCGAAAGACGTTCACTTCTGGACATAGGCCACCCCAAGTACCGCCACTTTGACCTGTTCTGTGCTTCTCGCATCCCGCTGATTCTTGCGGTCTTCACAAGGTCATAAGGTCCACCTTGTGGGAGGCCTTTCAACGCTACGTCTTCCGATGCGCGGTCGCTACTCCTTTCGGTCTCATCGGCCATCTGTTCTGCGAGCAATGTGCCCTGCCCACTGCCTATTAAGTTTGGCAATTCTTATGTCAGTTACTTTGGTTCTCCTGCGGATCTCTTCATTTCTGATTCGATCACGTAGGAAAACTCCAAGCATAGCCCTCACCATTGCCTTTTGGGTGACTTAGCCTTTTAAGGCCCACTGTGAGCGACCACGTTTCAGTGCCATAGGTAATCACTAGCAACACGCACTGGTCAAAGACTTTCGTCTTGAGACATTGCGGATGTATTCATAGACTGTAACAATGTTTTGTCAGCGGATATTGACCAAATTTTTTATGTTCAGTTAATAAGTTATTACAAGTCATGTTAGTTCCCAAGGATTTGTCACAGAAAGCTGTTCTCATTCATCCCAAAAAAGTTAGACCAAGATTTACGTGACATAAATATAAAGTAAAACCAAGTAGGTACTTATTGTTTTGATCTCAACACCGAATCTTTCTTAAAGCTAAGCTTATGTAAATAAATGTTAAACAAAAAAACCGTTAAGTAACTTTTCCTTAGATTGCTTTGTTTAAAGGAGATGTGTTTGTTTTAAGATGCGTACAAAATAAAAGTATTATGTCTTCATAAAAAGAGGAGGAACCATCTCTTATCATGGCTGCGGTTCCGTACCAACATAAATTATGTTTTTAAAGCTAGTGTTGCTAAAAAGACTTAGTGAGTCTTGAGATACAAATCTATACTCATTATTAAATAATTTACTTATTACTAATTATAATATAAAGAACCAAAGGAGAAGGGAACGACTCCATAGATTTCTGGGCCCAGGTGTTAACTCAATCAAACTAGCCTTATTTGTAAGAGGATATAATAACAAGGCCTCACTGAAAATTTGGTGAAATTTGGCTATCCAGGAATCAAGTTATATGAAGTATAGTTATGTGTTAATGCATGTTCAACCAAATCACTACGAGTTTATGAGTGAAACGGTCAAATGGCACATTCAATAGATTCGTATGGCTAATTAATCAACTACTTAGCTATTAAGTAAGTTTTGTTTTAAAATATGCTATCCTACAGAAAGACAACCGACAGACATGACGCCGGAGACTGTAAACAGTAGATACATAGTCTGGTTTTGTTCGCTTGATAGGCTAAAAGCTCGATTTGAATAGGTACTTACAGGTTGAGATGCACGCCACTGACGAATAACTGATAAAATCGCCTCATCGTCCAAGACTCTTCTGCCAATAGAATTACTGCGACCAGTCGCAATAGTACAATTCACACAGCGATCCATGTCGTCAATATCCGATCGATAGGCGTAATCAGTTGTCCAAAATAGAGAGCCAGATAATTAAAAGTAGCAAGATCCGTCGAATAGTCCTTTATAATATTTAAAGCCGAGGTCGTGGGGTTATACAATAAAAAATGGAAAATACGTGAGCACTCAGAACGAAAGAAAACGAACAAGTACCCGTGTACCGAGTTTTTCTGCCTGTCATCTGTCAGCACAGAACATATTATATTAATATGTTATTAACTGTCATAGAAAAATTAAAGAGTTCGATTCACTATGAATCGATTCCACGAAACGATCATACATATTCTGAGAATTAATTTAACTTTTCTCGCTTCCTAGATAGAAACCAGGTACCATATTTTGTGATTTTCCTTAGAAAAATATGACGGTTTTTTTAATACACATTTCAACTAGTTAACTGCTGGACCCAGAAGTCGCCTCCTCCTTTCTTTATTTGTAAGATTGTATGTAGGGTGACATTGGATAGTAGATAGAAGTCGCGGGCAGAAGCTAGTGTTTTCTATAAATCCTGATTCTATTTTAATTACAAACAATTCCTCTTGTGATAATCGTCAGTTTCAATCATACGTTTCCCTTATAAAAGCGCTTTTATTTCGCTCAAATTCGCTTGATTAATATTTTACACAAAATACACTTCAATGATTTTCCCTTACGTTTCCTGATTTAATTTTGTATTCTGCTTCATTAAGAAACTGTCGTTTAATCACCAAGAGGTTCTGATGAAATCTTAGCATGAGCTTATACCAAAATAATTGGTCCCCAAACGCTCTATTTCCACTTGGAGTAAAACTCCAATCGCTATCGCCCTGAACCCCTAAAGCTTTTTAGACAAACAAACAATAAATAAAGATCGTCAACTCACCTTCCAAATAATAAAAGACACGAAATAAATAACCGTTCACAAAATGAAAGTATAATCCAAATTGGCAAAGCTGTTTACACAAGTAATCTCTTTACTGAATGATCCACGGACCCCTAAATCTTGATAAGAATCATCTAAAACAGGCTGGTCCCTTTAATCGACCCTTGGTATTATGTGCTACTGATAATACCTACAAATCAAATTAATGTAAGGTATTAATTAATTGATGAACGGAAACGTTAATGAATTTAGGCTTAATCGGTTTCTAAAACGATTTGGCTGAATAGACATTTTTTGTTTATTTATTGAATGGCTGTTCAATTCGGGTCGTGTATTTCCGATCAGAAAATATTTTAAAGATTTGTTATATTTTGGCTCTCTGCCAGAAACTGTTGGTTCCGAGGTGATGCCCAGATGAAGTTTTTACACTTCTCTTGGCGCCAGATTTTAAATTGTAATCTTTGTAACTGGTAGTTATCTGAGCCAAGAAACTTGTGAGTTAGTTAATTTGACATGTAGTAGCATTTTTCACAATTTTAAGGAAGTTATTATTTTGTTGAGATCTCTGGCATAGAGTATACCATCTGTTGTACTCTATGCTGTTTATAGCTCAGCACTTTTATTTATTACCACATTTTATTCTAAAGGTGCATTTACACAGACTTATGGCCTGCGCAGACTGGCGGACGGGACGGCAGAGGTTTATAAAATCAATTGAATTTAATCGCGTAGTCGCTAGTGGAATAATTAAATTCCGGCGAGAGGTGGCTACTCGGTGGATGCCGCGGCATACCGGCGGATGCTCCGGTAAGCTGGCAGACTCTCTCGGTATCGCAGAGGATTTTTCTTGTCAATGTGCGCTGGCGGTTAGAGGAATCTTCCTCGATACTCTCCCCTGCCGTCCGTCAGTGTGCGCTGGCTTTTACACGGGCAACTCATATACATACATACATACATAAACTCACGCCTTCTTCCCATGGGGGTAGGCAGAAACTACAGAACGCCACTTGCTACGATCCTTACATACTCCTTTTGCCTCGTTTACGTTCATACATCTGGTCATACACGCTCGCCGGTTGCGAGTAACAACTAACGGGCAACTCAATTACGCAATTCTAGGCAATTGTGGGAACTATCACGGTTCAGCAATACCGTGAAATTCACTGAAATGTCAAGATTGTAAAGCAACTGCCAAGAATTGCGTTATTTTACTTGCCTATGCAAATGCAACTTAAAACATTGCCTACCTTTCACAGACGTGACGTAACAATTTTATTTTCCAAGTCTACCTAAAAATGCGGTTCCACAAAAGAGCAAAGAAGCAAGATCAACATTGGTTAATATTCGCTCGGCGGCCAAGTTTGCGCTCCTCATTCATTATTTCCGACAAAGAATGTTTAATGCAATACAAACATCCATTCGAACTGTGGGGTTACCCACTTAAAGGTAGGCGAAAATCTATAGGGTGCGTTTTTAGAAAGCAGAGCATTTTCGTCGATGTATGCTTAAAACATAAAAGCCTTAAGAGGGTGCATCCTAAAAGTTGGCAACGTCGTAAATATCTGTCAAATAGTTACCTGTTTTGATTAATTTCTAAATAATACTGTATGGAAATAAGAAATGTGGCTAACTAACTAGAATATTAATAATGAATTGCAATTATAACATTGAATTTGATGTTGTACCCGTTTTAGGTGTAAAAAAGGCATTTAGAAAGTTTCCATATAGTTTTTTTACATCTAAAACTAACTATTTGGTGTTACGATATGAATTGTTGCATTTCTTAATCAATATTCTAGTTTGCTAGTTAGCCACATTTTTTATTTCCATACAGAAATATTATCTAATTAATCAAAACAGCGAAATATTTGACACCTATTTGCGACGTTGCCAACTTTCAGAATAAACCCTCTTAAAACATACTTTAAATATTTAGATTTTTGGCGACATTACACACTAGGCGTTGGTGATACTTTCGTAATACATGTTTTTTTGAAGTGAATAGCGGCGTTGTGCACTTTTTGGGATGGGTAAAAAATGTTAAACTCGCGTGACGACGTGACCGTAAGATCTGTTGCCTAGCAACCAACAAAGTAAATATCAAAATAAATAGTCTTTGACATTACGTAAAGATTGCGAGGTAAGAAATTTTACCGATATTGATGGGTAAAAAAAGCAGTCAAGTTTTCACTTCTGTTTTTTTTTTGTTAGCCTATATTGAGTCCCATTGCTGGACAAAGGCCTTCTCTCCAACCAAACCTCCCGTTTTGTGCGATCTCTGGTAATACATGTGCCGTAAAAATAATCATATGAATAATAATATACTAAGAGAACAAAGCATTTAAAGATCCTAAGAACATTCCCGTTTAGCTTTGCTAAATTAACAATAACAACAAACTAGTTGAAAGTATTTTTCCACTAAAATCAATTACAAAAGCCGCACCACACCTTGTACATAAATCCATCCAATTTCTTCCAATAATAAAAAAGTAGCATTTCATCCATCGGATGACGAACAAACACTTCTTAATCCCTGGTAGGTGGCAACACGAATGTTTGCGGAGACAAGGTGCGGGGGTGTCACATCCCCTTGTCACGTGACGTTTGATTATGGCATGACAAAACACGTCACACGCCACTTTTAAAGGGGAAGGGGGGATTGTGTTTTCAGGGTTCTGCGAGAGGAGACCCCTTTTCACCTGTGGTTAGTCTGCCTGTCTGTTGCAGATGGTGTTGTTCTGATTATTTTGTGTTTAAATATTAATATTGAAGGAAATAAGGGAGGTAGAACAAAGGGAACTTGCTTTCCAGGAATAATGTTGATTATTTGACGGCTTCGGCATTGAATACCCGTCAAAATGTCGAGTCTGACGATTGAAAATCGGCTTTAAGAGGAAAAATATAAAAATGCTCTCATCTTTTCATCACATTTATGGATGGAAAAGAAATAGAATCAATATTGTTGCTCTGTCTTTCTAAACTCACACCTTATTCCCATGAGGGGTAGGCAGAAACGAACGCCATCTGCTACAGTCCTTACGTACTCCTTTTGCCTCGTTTACGTTCATTCTGGTCATATACGCAGGCTGGTTGCGAGTACTACGCACCTGACCTTTCTGAAGAACAAAATAATTTCAATTTTAATTAACCTATCACAGATAACAGCACGTCTTGTTTTTATGTACTTAAGTACAATAAACTTAAAGCAATAATATAACATTTGAGGAATATTATGCCTCAAGCAATGGGAATTATTTGAAACATTAATTAATACAATTAATAATTACTAGACTTAAATCTAAGTGAAATGGCTTTTGTCTAGCCTAACTTAAGTAATCTTAAGCTGTCAGATTATTATTCTCTGGATAGTTATTTAAATGTTCTGTAAAATTTTGCATAAATTAAAATAAAATTTCAAAACATGAGATATTATTTTAGATATTGCTTAGAGAAAGTATGCGTGAATTAATGAGAACATAGCATAATTAGTCTATAACCTTCCCTCTGCTGGGGCACAGGCCCTCTCTCTGTGAGAGGGAGTAGGCCCTAATCCACCACGCGGGCCCTGTGCGGATTGGTGGATGTCTCAGTCTTCGAATTATGATAAATTTTGGGGAAATCTTGCCTACCCCATGAAAAAAACAATCTATAGTAAAATAAAACATTGTTGTGATCTACCCTTGTTAAATTCATACATTCATTGTTCATCCTCATTTTATTTACCACCATGATAATCCTGATCCCGAAGTCAGACAACCATGAAGACACATTACATCATCAAAAAAGATTAACGACGGAACCCGTGATGTCAAACTTCTACCCTTTATTTCGCATTTTTCGCGCGGTTTCACACACCGTCGGCGTCGACCAGTTTACCTTGAACCGTGGCGAAATATGGAACTTTATTTTAATTAATTTCAGTACAGACGTCGAAAGAATGCGTTCTTGATACCTGTCAGTTCATACTAATTAATATGTGTTTTGCGAATTTGATCCTTCCTTATTAGTAAAAAATACAATAGCCTAATCCGCTTAACTGTTCCTATAGAGTCATAAAGAACCCTGTAAGAAATCGACACGTGTTTCACCTCTCAACGAAGTATCCTCAGGATAACGACTGACTTGTCGCGAACCCGGACACGACGTGTTGCCACGCCAAGCGCCGAATGCAGAGCGTCTCTTACAGGGTTCTTTACTGTAATACTATGACTTAGCTGCCTCGTTGATCTAGAGCAGGGGTTGGCAACACGCGGCGCGCGGGCCGCATGCGGCCCGCGACAGTTTTGTAAATGAAAGTCTTTACCTTAATAAATAATAACACTATGCAGGCGCAATATTTAAGCGAGCGAGCATTGATAAAATGAAAGACGATTTAATACAGGTACAAAATCAGTTAACGACAGATTTGGTGACTTGAAGCAAAATGAAGATTTTGCAAACCCTTTTTCATGTGAAATTGAGAATTTACAAACTAACGTGATTGATCTCCAATCTATTGACAACCTCAAAAACTTTTTCTGTGAAATCAATGATCTTGTTAAGTTTTATGGCAGCTTACCATCTGATTTTGAATTAAAAGGGTTTGCTTAGCAGTTATTTACAATTATTGGCAGTACCTACTTACTTACGCGAACAAACTTTTCAATTCTCAGTTACAGAAAGAAATTATATGCTTCGCGTCTCACAGATGAGGTTTTGAGAACCATTCTAAGAATTTCAACTACAAACAAATAGAAAGCAACTATAGAGATACATAGATAATAAAATAAAAAATATGAACAAAAAATATGAGCCCGCCTCTACCTCATTTTGCCACCATGTGGCCCTTGCCTGCTAAAAGGTTGCCGAACCCTGATCTAGAGGTTAGAAACGCTTGTTGAGCTATCCTAGATTCGAACAATTTGGAAATTTTGTTAGTCACAGTAGGTCCTAATATTGTTTATTAAATCATACAGGGTGTGGCGTAAATAATGGATAACCCTGAAACTGTCGATCGGCCAGATTATTATCTATCATTTACCCCACTTATATCGCCATATGCCCATGGATGACCAAATTATTGATATTTTTGATATTTTAAATAAAAATCGTACTTACATTTACAAAATCAGCTGCCATTTCTACAATTGGTGACTTGTTCTCGTTTTGTTTTTTGTATATCACTCCTGAATATTTGTATTATCCGACCCGTATCAAATTTTTTCATTACAATCTAAGATAACATTGCAAAAATTACTTATTCTTTAATTTTAACATTTTTTCTACGGAATTATGCAAATTTGGGGCCCTGTATCGAAAAAAAAATTTACTACACTGCGGTGGCCCATTATTTTTAAAAATTGCCTATTTAATGCAGATTCTAAAATGGTACAACAATAACCAGTATCTTGGTATAGTACAAAGTTATTGCTGTTTGAATTGATATGGGTCTTCATTTTGAAAATAACAACTAAGTCCTTAATTATTCTCTTACTTCTGTTATTACAAAAAACAGTAATGTCACAGCCTAAAATCATATTATCGACGATAGGGGAGTGCAGAAACTTGATACAGGTAAAGAAACTCACCTAATCCTTTTTTGGACGACTACCTGGAATTAGGATTCCAGGTAGTCGTCCTTTTTGGTAAACAAAAGAGTTGCTAGTAAAGTAGAGACTTATTGTGAGAAAGAAAGAGAAGATGATGATTTTTTGCAAATAGCTTCAGTGCACTAACGTTCTCGTACTTAGTCGCACGCATCCGTATCTCGTAGCTCTCCCTGTTATTATCGTTTATTCGTGACTTACTGCTTTTCTTACCGGACTCCGATTTGTATTGGACTTGTTTTTTGAGTGATCTCGACAACATTGCTATTACCATCTGGACTGTGATTTGCTCAGTGATTTGGACGGTTGACCTGAGATATTGTTTCTAAAGACTCGGCACTTTCGGTTTTCGGAGTTCTCAGTGTTCGGCTCGGCGACAATGCCTCAACGTTACACACCCTTAGAATATGCCAATATGCACTACATTTATGGTGAATGTAGAGGTAATGCTAACCAAGCTGCTGCACTTTATCGGGAGAGATATCCAAACAATCGCCACCCCGATTACCGAATTTTTATTCGAGTACACAATGCATACTCTGAAGGCAGAATACCTGGCAGCGGTGTGGGCGGTGCGAGTGAGGGAAGACCGCGTATCAGCAATGACGAAGAAGTTTTGGACATTGTGAATGAAGATCCTAGCATATCAGTTCGTGTGTTATCTCGTCGTACTGGCATATCAACCAGAACGGTACATCGCATATTAAAACGACACGAATTATACCCGTACCACTTAAAGCGAGTGCACACTTTACTTCCAAGAGATTATTCATTACGAGTAGCATTTTGTAGAACAATGTTAAGAAGAATAAGAGAGGAACCAAATTTTTTCAACAAAATATTGTGGTCTGACGAATCCTCGTGCCAGAGAAATGGATATTTAAATTTACACAACCTGCATAACTGGCAACTGGAAAATCCGATTTTAATAAGACAAGATCGATCACAACACCAGTTCAAAATTAATTTATGGACTGGTATCATAAACGGTCAAATTGTTGGACCATTTGAACTACCACCGACGCTGACTGGAGAAACTTATTTGAATTTTTTACAAAATGATTTGCCTGTGTTGTTGGAGGACGTACCCCCCGAAGTGCGCGAAACCATGTGGCTTCAAAACGACGGATGCCCCGCACATTATGCGGTAAGAGTACGAGAGCATCTTAACGAAACCTATCCAGAGAGGTGGATAGGACGTCTAGGGCCAATACTGTGGCCACCTCGCTCGCCAGATTTAAACCCATTGGACTTTTTTTACTGGGGCTGCTTAAAGGAGATGGTTTATAAAGAAGAAATCACTTCAGTTGAACAGCTGCGACAACGCATACGTTCGGCTGCTGACGAAATATCGTCGTCAGGATTTGCGCGCCGATTGAAACGGTACTTTATAAGAAGGTGTAGAACGTGCATAGCAGCTGAAGGAGCCCACTTCGAACATTTTGTATAATTTTTTTTCAATAAATTTAATTAATTACTAATGTGTTTTATTGTGTCAACAAACCCATAATGATAAAATTTTAAGTAAATTCTCATTCTCTTTAAGTCTAAAATTAGTTAAAGCAGTGATAAAGTAACTTAATTTAAAAAATCAAAATTGTATGAAAATTCTCCTTTAGGATTCGAATAGCAATAACTTTGTACTATATCAAGATACTGGTTATTGTTGTACCATTTTAGAATCTGCATTAAATAGGCAATTTTTGAAAATAATGGGCAACCACAGTGTAGCACACTTTTTTTTCGATACAGGGCCCCAAAGTTGCATAATTCCGTAGAAAAAATGTTAAAATTTAAGAATAAGTAATTTTTGCAATGTTATCTTAGATTGTAATAAAAAAACTTGATACTGGTCTGATAATACAAATATTCAGGAGTAACATACAAAAAACAAAACGAGAACAAGTCACCAATTGTAGAAATGGCAGCTGATTTTGTAAGAGTAAGTACGATTTTTATTTAAAATATCTTAAATATCAATAATTTGGTCATCCATGGGCATATGGCGATATAAGTGGGGTAAATGATAGATAATAATCTGGCCGACCGACAGTTTCAGGGTTATACATTATTTACGCCACACCCTGTATGACTTTTAACGCAAATGTCGAAAATTCAGAGAGGATGAGATGTACCTACTTTTTTGTTGGGGAATACCACAGATATAAATCTAAATCTATCTATTTAGATTTATATCTGTGGGGAAAACGGTCATAATGCAATAATTTTATTATTCATTGTAATTAAGAAATAGCTTGGACCCTGCTCCCGACACCGACAGAGCACAATATTTTTAATTTTTAAATGGTATTTATATATTTTTAAGAAATATTTAAAAATGTTTTTTATATGGTAAAAAGTTTAATAAATGAAATAATTATTATGAGTTTGACGTAATGTTGACATCTGCCTTTGCCATCAGCGCCGTTGTGAACGCTCAAGATATAATGGGCAGTGCGTATGGTATGTTAATTCTACACGTACAACTGTTTAATTATATTGTTCATCTTTATTAAGGGGACTTACAGATTAGTTGGGATTGTTAATTGACGTGTTCTTGTTTAGTTCAGAATAACAGGGCTGAATTTTTATGTTTTTTTTTTCGTGTTTTTTGCTTTGTTACGTTTGTTAACGGTTTAGGTTTTCAAAGCTTAAACTTGGAAATTGAAATAGGCTCGTTGTTTTTATTTATCTATTCATCACTTTCCTTTCCCACATACCGAACGCATGCCACGTTTTTGAACTGTAATTTTCATGAAAATCTTTGGTTGGCATACGTAATCGGAAAAATAATAAGTTGCAAGTAAAACTTACTTTAAAAGGTGCTTAATATTTATTCCTTGACTGTTTATATTTAAGGCAGTAGAGCATTTAACTTTTCAACAAATGTTGAATTTAAAGATTTTTTCTTTCAACTCTGAACCATTTCGATATTGCCGAACTAATATCCCTTTTCATATTGTTCATAGACATCCCATAACATTTTTACGCGTAAATTATCTAAATACAAAGTGATGTGCCGAGGTGCGCGGCGTTCGCATAATAAGCGGAATTCCCGAGACGAGCATAAGGCTCTACACGTGAGCAGAATGGCAACGACAACATTAGCGACCGACCTCTGCAGGCCTAATATAGAAGTCAAACGGCCCGACACATGAACTTTGTGCTATGATGAGCTTGCGCTGTGCAGGGTTATCGTCTTGCGGATATTTTGACTGCCATTTCCGCGTCACGAATTTAAAAGATCTTTACTTGTGATCTGTGAGTTTGGTCAAGTGTTACTAGTATATACTAGAGAAAAACCAAACTAAAAATACTGATAGTTCATTGTCTCAGGCGTATCTTTGCTGCGATTATTTGCTTGTCACACTGATAACGATCCTAGCCGGGGTTGTGGACTATACAGGGTTATTGGTAAAACACCAACAACCTCTTAAGGGGTCATTATACTCATCATTATGAACAACTTTCATTATGGAACCAACAATGAAATCGCGAAAAAAAAATGCCTCTAAAAAACCTCTAAAAATAAAAGACAATCTACTCGCATGGTCATAACAGCCACAAAATGGCAACAGCGAGTAGCTATTACACATAAGCGACCTCTACAGGAATAATATAGAAGTCAAACGGCCCAGCACATGCACTTCACAGTGCAGGGTTATCGTCTTGCGGATATTATGACTGTTATATCCGCGTTTCTAATTTTAAAGATCTCAATAGTTTTGAGTTACTATATCGCAGACAAAGGGCCTGTTTCACCACCTACGATTTTAAGTGCCTATTAACTTACTTGGCAGATAATTTCATAGAAATTCTGTTCCATTTTTTAATTTATTCGGTAAGTAGTGGCTATTCGGACATCGTGGAATTGGCCCAAAGACTAATAAAATACTGCGATAATTATGACCAAACAATCAATTTGCGTAGACATTTGAGTTATTACTGGTGCGCGGATATTCGCGTAGACATTTGAGTTATTACTGGTGCGCGGATATTCGCGTAGACATTTGAGTTATTACTGGTGCGCGGATATTTTTGACAGGTATATCCGATTGACTGAATAACTAGAAGATCTGAGTAGTACCTAAGTAAAATGAAAAGATTAGGTAGCAATGTTACTTTAATAATTAATAATCTAATTAATTAAACTTAGAGACCTTGTACAGGATAAAAGCGGCACGTGTAACCTATTTTAATAATTTTGTCGAGCTGTTGGTACAAAGGGATAATTGCTTACAATCCATTACTGATTATATAATATAATCATAATTAATAATGAAATGTCGTAATGGCTTAGTAGTTTAGGCCTCGCCTCTAATTCACGAGGTCGTGGGTTAAAATCCAGGCAAGTGACCAATGTGACATTTTTTATTCAGATGTACTTTCTGAGTTTATCCTGGACATTACCACAGATAATATAAACATTACTGACATCAATCAATAATCAATCTGCCCAGCCTTTTCCCAACTATGTTGGGGTCGGCTTCCAGGTTAACCGGATGCAGCTGAATACCAGTATTTTATATGGAGCGACTGCCTATCTGACCTCCACAACCCAGTAACTGGGTAATATCGACCCCTTGGTAAAACTGCTTCTCAGAATATCGGGCTTCTGACGACCCGTAACGACTGTTAAAGATCCACGAATGACAGCCGCGACCAACAGCTTAACGTGCTTTCCGAGGCACGGAGGAGTCTCGATATGTAAAGATAATCACCCATCCAGGGACCAACCTCGGTAAGCGTAGCTTAACCTGATGACTCGACCTGTCCGGTTGTTATTACTTAGCCACGAGCTCAGACGTTACTGATATCATGTTGAAGGAAAACATCGTGAGGAAACCTGGACTTATAGTCAATATAATTCTGAAATCGCCAACCTGTCTTGACCAAGCGTGGTGATCAATGCTCGTGCCTTCTCTGTATTTTTTTATTTTTTTTGGTGGGAAATCATCAAATGACTTCTCCCGCTCTGGGCGGAGCGGAAGGGCGTGTCAGACTCTTACTGACTAAAACCCACCCGTGTTCCTTCCCTTGCCTAGACGGGGGCCACGGTTTGCGTTCTCTGTATGAGAGGAGGCCTTTGCCCAGTACATGCAGAGTGGGACAACAATAGACGGATATAATTATCTCGTTTATTTATTTTCATACTTATTAAATACATTTTCAAATATATTCGTAGTATTATTTTTATTAATCCATTGAAATAAACGTCAAAATTCGCTACACTAATAAATAAATTCGTTCAGCAATCACCAATTTGTAACTAAAAGTGGTTAATTATACCAATTACTACCCATGAATCGTTCTTTGAAGCGGTTTATAATGGAAGTCTGTAATTAGCGGTGGACATTCATGTTATATGCTGACTACCATATTGGTTTTTGATAAAAGCGAATACATTTATGATTTCACCACTTCATAATTGGTGAAATTATTGACTTTAATTTCAAATTAAATAATTGGTCAATGTGTGGTTGTCTGAAAATGCGAAATGTCCGAAAAAAATAATGAAATTCGGATATTAGTAACATCTGTTCACTCCTTATTAGTAGAACGATGGATTCTTTTATCAAACAAATTATTGAAAAAGTTTCGTTTAAACACATTTTTCTTTGTAACTGTCTAAGATCGAGACAACCTTTCTTGGGCAGCATGCCTCTATTTTCGATATTCTGCTACGCTTTTCCAGCCTCTGATAAATTATATAAAAAATACCATAATTTTGAAACTCGGATACTTGTGACACCCCTGACTCTTGATCTTTCTACAAACATTAAGTTGAACTATGCGTCGCAGAACAGGTCATTATCAAGTCCGGTTCTGTTATTCCCGGGTATTCTGTTTTTGGGCATCTTGGTAACGTCTGGTAACAACTATCATTGCCTGCTTGTTGTCATAATAATTCTTTGTTTTGTTATCTGATTTTATTATAACACATAGCGTGTTTTATCAATTAAGTTAAACACTGTCGGCAATGAAAGTATCAAGTCTTTATCATACAAAATGTCGGCACGCAAGCCTGGTGACCTGTCATACAAGTTTTGTAAAAAACTTAGTTTAGGCACCAGTCTTCCACAAATTAATTGTAAAATTGTGTCTGTAGACTACGTATTTAATTTCTCTGTAATTTGTGGTAAGAAATAAATAAATATTCTATTCTATTATAATTAATTGGTACACCCCTTTTTCAAAGGTATTTGTAGGTATAATAGCGTGAGGGGGTACCCAATAAATGCTTCCGTCTATATAATAATATAATTATTGCATACTCTGACAGAAGGTAACTGAGTATTTTCTGATAGGCAAATATAAAGCACACAGGTCAAGCAAGGAATTAATAAAGTTTTAAAGATAGTATAAGATAGTTATTGTTGTTCGGTGAAGTTTAAAAGAAAATTAACTTAGGGACAAACATTGAAAAGAGTATGCTTAGATGGTTTGGTCATGTTGAGAGGATGAAAGAAAGGCGACTAACAAAAGCTACCTATTTACAAGGCAGATGTGATTGGAACCGCCGGGAGGGCACGCCCTAGGACGACATAATTATAGTGACCTCATTGGTGATGTTCTTCAGAAAAGTCAGGTGCGTAGTACTCGCAACCGGCGTGCGTGTATGACCAGATGTATGAACGTAAACGAGGCAAAAGGAGTATGTAAGGATCATAGCAGGTGGCGTTCTGTAGTTTCTGCCTACCCCCCATGGGAAGAAGGCGTGAGTTTATATAAGTATGCAGTTGTTTTTAGCATCAATCTCAAATATCAAAAAACTCAGACAGATTTCCAATCTAAGTAATGCCTTGTCTAAGTCTAGACTGTTTTAACTACGCTAATCAATCAAACTTAAAAGAAAATTCTTTCACTATAAAACTACATTAAGTGAGTCCCAAAGCAACAGAAGAACTTTACAAAATTGTTCAGCTCGATATTGTTTAGTAACTACGGTCGGCTTATGAAAAACTTAACTATTCTTAGAACTTTGTCATAACAAATATCGTAGACACATATAGCAAAAAACAAGGCAATAAATAATAATATAGCATTAGCATAATAGTATAATCGGCCTATAATGTTCCCACTGCTGGGACACAGGCCTCCTCTCTTTCATAGGGAGTGGGCTGCAATCTACCAAGCGGGCCCATTGTGGGTTGGTAGACGTCACATGTCAGCGATTTATTTGGTTCTAGGACATGCCGGTTTCCACACGATGTTTTCCTTCACCGTTTTGAGAGCAGTGATGGTGAAATTATTTACAGAAAATAAAGCGTCTGCCTGGGTTCGAACCCACGATCTACAACTCGTAAGTGGGGGTGGTTAATAATAATGTGAAACAAAACGTTTATCACGGTACGATTTCTTTGGAAAGTATTACCCAAAATAGTCGCTGTCGAGACTAGGACAGGAGATAGTTATGTATAATTTTCTATCTACGACGATAATTGTAATGTCAAAGACGACACACGAGCGACGATGACAGTTGAAAAGCAACGTGTTGTAGATGCTCAACTGTCCGAAAGACTGATGCAGCTCGATAACAATTAAAATTTTATTGTGTCATTAGTGACAGTTGAGCGGATTGACAAAGTCCAAAAGTGATCAACATTAACGTAATGTGATTGTACTAAACCAGATAATTTACAGATTCATTCGTTGCAACAAAATTCATTTAATTTCAAATCCAAGACAAGTGTTTAAGGGCGAGTTCCACTACTTAATGTTTTCAACCCGGAGTTTCCATTCTTGACGTTGAGTTTTAACGCTCATGACCTCATAAAAGTTTCTTCGCTTATCGCAGTCTGAAAAATTATTTCAAAGACGTATACTAAGAGGGGCGGGGGAGGAGTTGTGCCTTATTTTGTGTCAAGAAGTTTGCTTGAGAGGGCCAAAAGTCTGCCTAAAGAAAGATAATTCAAAGCGAGTTTATACTGAAACAAAGGATATACAGAATGTTAGGTTAAACGAGGGACATACTTTAAGGGAGTGAAGTTCTCGTGAAAATAGGTCAGATAAGCAGTCGCTCCATGTACAATACTGGTATTCAGCTGCATCCGGTTAGACTGGAAGCCGACCCCAATATAGTTGGGAAAAGGCTAGGCAGATGATGATGATGAGGACTCATGAAAATGAAGAAGTTTATCATCTCCGAAATATGAAGAAAATTATGTACTGAATCCATGGTAACAGTATCCGCGTTGATGTCCCTGCCACCCTGTATAGAGGATGAGTGAACTGTACACCCTCTATGCTGGTGACCTTTGTAGGCTTTTTTTTTTTCTGGGTGGGAAATCATCCAATGACTCAGACTCTTACTGACTAAAACCCACCCGTGTTCCTTCCCTTGCCTAGTCAGGGGCCACGGTTTCCCCTTAGGACTATCCGCAACCCCGCTTTGTAGGCTTAACGTGCTTCCCGAAGCACGGAGAGGTCTGGATATCTAATGGATGACCATCCATCCACGAGCCAACTGCGGCAAGCGCCGACTGCGCCTTCAATTGACCCGTGCGGCTGTTATCATTTAGCCACGGGCGGGCCCAAGAAAATCAAACTTAATTCTTTTTACTGCTAAGTAAATGTTTGCTTATAATTCAAATTCTTTATTTCAGACATCGATACATTGAAAATAACTTTATGAATAGTGTTAGTAATAAGGTGATAATGCTAGGAATATCAACTGGTATGGATTCTTATCCAGTGGCGCAGCAGAGGGGAATCCCACCGATCTGAGAACACGCTCAGGAGACCATTGGTAGTGGCGCGTAGCCGGCCGGCTATGGAGGCGGTCCTTTTTCTTATTATCGTGTAAAAACCGTCTCCGGAAACATTGTGGATGCACTACAACGGCACGACAGCCTAAACAGTATCCTAAACGCCAAAATAATGTGGATGTAGTTACAAAATGTCCTCTTACAACATAAAACTAGAGCTGTAACCAATGTGTTGCAGTGATACAATTTACTCGGTCATTCAAACAAATGACCAACATCGATCAGCCCGTGGGACAGTGATATTTAAATCCAACGTGTAACTGCCAAGTTTAGTTTCGGACGATACTGTTACTTTGTTATCTTGATCACTTTATTGGAAACAAAATAAATTCTAGATCCAGGTAGTGAGTACAGAATAGACAATGTGATTTAAAATAAAGTAATCACCAATTTTTGTTGTTTTATTCAAAGTCTTTGCAAATAATTTATTCCAAGGAAGAAAAGAATTATGGTAACTATACGTTACTTGTCTGAAAACCTTTCAGGGACTTTATGGCTTCGTTTCTAAATGCAAAATAATTATTTAAAATTTATTAATCCAAACAAAATTAGCACACAGATTCTCACCCACACTTAACTAAAAAATACAAAGTAAAAAACCGTAGAAGCATATATACCACATAAAACCACAGCGAATCTAGAGTGTGTTGCAGCGATACAGCTCACTCGGACATTGTAACAAATGACCGTAATTGGTCAGCCTGTCGCGTTGTGTTTCCTAGAGCTCGCTCGTAACGTCTCCGGATTACTTTTGGAGCACACTGATCGATGTCCAAGTTGTGATTTTGTTGGATAAATCGATCGGTGTTATACGTTGTGTTATGTAGAAATTGCTCGTGATTTTTCGTGGATTTTGTTGTAACACGTTTTAGATACAGGTTTCATTGTTGTGAAAGTTATAAATTGTAACTGGACGATTAAAACTTTTCACACAGAGCTTCAGAAGATTTTGTATGTATCTCTTGAAATTTTATCGAATTGTCTGAACGAATAATACAGATTAGGTATATCTCGTGACCTATTTTAAACCATTTTTTCGATTCTTCAGTTTTATCACCAAAAACGTGTCTGTAGTCTTTAGATACAACCAAATTATCTGTATCAAAATACTCTTTATTACAATAATTTCAAACACTTCTTACTTCTTGAATTCTAAACATCACACACAATTTTATGTAACACCATAACACAAGGAATCGCTCTCAAGTAATTATACGTTTAATTTTACTTGTTGCTGGCCGCAAAATTACAGAAATGCCATTAACTTTTTACGACGAACAAAATGGCGAATGCGGGAGAAAACTGGAGGAAACTTTCCTTTCAGTTTTGTTACCCGAAAATGACCCTTATTTTATTAATGATAAAGGTTATGTGTGCAGAAAATGGGGTGTTAGTATGACTTTATGAGATTCTAGGATAGACTTTAATAGGCAGTCTGCGAGTTTCCGCGCTACTCAGGTCGTAACTGGGTGTCGTAAAAACTCGTTGCGTGTAGGCTTCAATTGGAGGCTCTGAACTGCTGTTGTTTGATGTCTTCTGTCTGTTATTAATGGGTTCTAGTTTTCCGAGTACTCTTAGTAGTATCGGTAACTATCTGTAGTAAAACCGTCTTGGTAACAAATGGATACTAGGAACTTTTTAAATTGGCGAAGTCATGAAATCACCCGTGACATTATTTAATCGATTTTAGGTTTATTGAGTTATATTTTCTGACGAATTTATCGAATCATAATTATAATTTGTTAAATATAGACCATCATCAGAAATAAGAATGCAGTTTGTTTTGTGTTTCTTCTAGCAATGGGCTAATGGGCGTCTAGAAATGATTTAATAAGATACCTGTAAAATGCCCAAGGACGCCCTAATTGTGGTCTAAGATGATAAAGATCATATCAAAAATTGGCTAATAAAAATCCAATCTTTCTGACTTAATAAGAAGTAAATGGCAAAGAACAAAGAATACTACCTACTTTATCAAGATCAGCTGGTAATGCTTTCATTAACATTATGCTTTCTTTTGTTTCAGGTGAGTCCAGTTCAGAGATTAAGTACAGCAGTAGAGGGTTTTATGGCTAGTAAAGGTGTACGAGTAGTCGAGTAACTATTTATTGGAAATAACACCTACTAGTAAAAGGTAAAGTTTTCACACTTACTACGGACTTTGTTTTCCGTTAGCGTAACCTTACGTAAAAAAAAAAATTGCATTTGAGCAATTTTTATTTTATGATTACTTTTTTTCATACATAACTGCTCAATTAAGCACTGTGTCGTTTAAAAACACTTATTTTCATAATCGCGTGTGCGTGTTTAAACGTTATCACTAAAATTGCTTAATTATACCATTAATATAACTCATTGTACTCCACCTCTCCCTTTGTACTGCAGCTTAAACAAACCCTCACAAAAAGGCGTCATATGACGCTCCTGTAAACTTCAGACATATTAATCGCAGTAATAAAACAATACGCGAGGTTTATAAACAATACAGATTATTCAGCGGCGGACCATCTCACCTAGAAACGATAAATCTGCTACCTAAACCACCTGAGCATTCGACATCCCTGTGATTATGAATGAGGGGACACCCCTAGCTACCCCCCTTCAAACCGTATCGCACGCACCGCATGCCACCATACAACTTTCAACTTTAAACCAACGAAACTGAGCACAAAATTACACGAACATGCCTGTACTTAGCGATAACCGAATTAGCGTTCGAAAAGCAGACCCTATTCCGTGTTGCATAGCATACAAATCGCTAATTCTACTTTACTCTGAATGTGGGAAAGCGATCGTGACCTTATTGTTTCTGACGTAGGGTTGGTTTTGGCTTGTTGTTGTGGGATGGGGGGGTGTTATGAGGGTTCGTTTGCACCCCGACGGGGCCCGACGGCGGCCCGGGCCGAGCTCGTCTCCCGGGCGACCGACGTTCGACCCGAGGGCTGCACTTGCACAAAGTGGGCGCTAGTGTGCGCCGCACCTAACCCGCGCGTTCGCGTCGATTGGCCGCGCTGAGTTTTCTAATTTCGAATGTTCGCTTCTCTATGGTCGATTTTTAGATTTTTTTTCAATTTGGAATTGAAAAAAGATTAGCGTGTACTGGATCTTGTGACGGTCTGGTTGAATGTAAAGGCAAAAGGAATGTTCAGAACTAAGTTTAAATTCCTCAAAGGTTAACTGCGGAGTTTATTTTTATATAAAAGAATAACTGTTCCATTCAAGTTTCAAAGGAAATAACATTTTGATGGCAGAAACTGAAGGTTGAAAGGCGTATTGAATAGTTTGATTGAATGAAAAAATCTATTGGGTTTATCCATTCAACTACATTGGATGCATGAAAGAAAAAAAAAGACTTAAATCATTACCTAACGCAAAATAAACTGATTTGGTGACATGCCTTCGCTAGGGTACTCATTTTCAGAAATAAAGATTTTCTAATATTCAAGGTTGAATAATATTTTAGGTTAAAACTGGGCTTTTATAATTTTTTTCTAAGTTTTAATTTATGTATACTTACTTAATATTAATTATTTGCAAAAATAAACATAGTAAGTATTAAGTATAGTAAATATTATAGTAAATATAATAGTAACTATTATTATAAGTATTATAACTTTAGAGTCCACAAAACCACAGAATTTCGAACAACAACATACAATTTCAGCCCCTCCATACGTCTAAGACTACATCCACACACAACACAGTGAGTCAGGCAATAGCAACAAAATAAAGGCGGCCATTCACGTCGGTTATCGGCGCGGTACCGAGGGTTGATTTAACTAGATGGTTGCCGTGAACCACGCTCTGCCCGCGTATTTCCCCAACATAAAACCTTAGAATTTATATTTGCAGGTAAATAAATTTTGAGGAAAAGGTTTACTGCCTATTTCAGTTTTGTCGCTGTGAGGCAAGAATTTGGCAGTTCAAAATGTGAACCATAAAATAAATAATTAAACAGCATTTTTTAAAGGACCATACTTTGTTCATAATGTCAGTACGATTGGCTTATTATTAATTCCATTATCACAAGGTAATCATAATCTTTAAAGATGGTAAAATAAAGTCGCTTTTCGTGTGAGTCTGTGTGACGACGTTGTTCTTTAAAACTACGCAGTGAATTTTGGTGCGGTTTTCGCCATCATAAAAAGAATTTATTCCGAAAAGTTTCTGTTTATAATACACCTATATCAAACTCACGTATTACAAATAAATTTATATATTTTGTCAAGTGTCCGTGTGAATAAGCAGGGGCGTTCGCTAGTTATTTATAAAAGTGTCTTAAAGTTAGACACAGTTTCAAGAAGTCTTTCTCACTAAAATAACTTAAATCCTCATTCTTCTATTTCTTTATTTAACTTACACCCATAAAACTACGTATTGCATTCCCACTCTCGCATTTCCTAAGAATTCTTTATTGCATTTCTCTCCTCTCTTTTTCCAAGTTCCTCACATCTACGCCACTTAATCTTTGAAACCTCCGTTCGTAATGGGCGACTTGAAGAAAGCGACTCGGATATTGCCAGTAAACGTATGTCGATATGACCCCGGCTTCCTCCCTGCCCCCTGTACTTAGAACTTGCCCGTACCGCCAGGGGAATGTACTTTGATAATAAAATAAAGTGTGCTTAATAGTAGGTAGGTAGTTTATTTTACTCAGCAGTTTTCTTGCGTTGAAAAATGTTATGAAGAAAATTTTGTTTAGTACGTGAAAAAGAAAAAAGCTTTCGGTACCTAACCAAGGCTTAACCTTACCTTTTTAGGCACTAACCTTTTTCTCTTTTAAGCAGCTTAAGCATTATTTTAAAAGGCTTGGATAAAGAAGAGGCTTTTGATTGGTGGTTTTTTAACCGACTGCCAAGGAAGGGTTATGTTTTTTGCGTGTATCTTGTACCTATGTATGTATATTTGTTTGAAAATTTATTTATTACTTCGTATGCTCCAAACGGCTGGATGGATTTCGACATTTAAGGTATTGTTATATTCGTCTTAAAAACCTAAGCGTTCTAAGATAGGTGTTTGAAAAAAATATGGCGGATTTTTGACCCGAAATATTAATACGTTAATCTTTAAAAGAAAACCAAACCTATGTATCCAGTAGAGTATAATAATAAAGGAAATTAATGGGGGATTACAAAAATATATATAAGTTATTATTTAAATTTAATTACGAATAATAAATTGGTTTAAAAAAAAAATTGATAGCGTAAAAACGGGCCATGTTTGTGTCGGACCAGTTTTTGTTCACAAGAGTGTGCCGGGACACTAAAAAGTCTGCAGTAAAATAAATAATTTAAAAAATCTAAAACCCGAGTGGTATTATTAAGCGTATCATTTGTGCTGCTCCATTCCATAGAGCTGCTGACTGTAAACATGGTTATAATGAAAACAAGACACATACACAAAAACAATTGACACAAACTTTACTTACCTTTTCATTTCAATTTCATTTCATTTCATTTACCTTTTGTAAAAACCTCTGTAATTCTCTAAGTGGATTTTTCCGAAGCCATATGCCATTTTCATTATTTCACAATTTTCGCCTGATTTTCCTCAATATTGTACGAAAAATATCCTTAAATCCCTAACACTCGAGACAATTTGAGGTTCTCAAAAGCTTTAGTACATCGTTTGACTTTTTCTTCCTCTTTCAAATAAAAGTTTTTGTTGTTACCATTTTTTCATCCAAAAAGTTTTTAATTTGTCCAAGTGCCGTCAAGACTTCTCTTTAAACAAACGAGAATCTTTCGGTCCTTTTGTGCCAGTCAAATTCCAAATGAGTTTCCCCTCACTTTAGCTTTTATACAATAATGCATTAGCCACAGATGTAATTTGGAACAAAATGTTTTATTTTTGCGTTTGATATTTCTTTTTGAGTTGAAGTACGCATGTCTCTTTCATTTCAATTACTGGGGGCTTGAAAATATAATTCAAATCTATTATACCACTTTAATTAAACGCCAACTGATACAAATAGACATGGGCACTGTCTTCATAAAATATACTTAGTATTATTCGCTTGAAAGTCACCTCATTTACACCAGATATGATTTATGGTCCTATTCAACTTGGTACTAACGAACCTATTTGAATTGACACTAAGTTACGTCGGTACTAATGGTTCTATTAGATTTGTCCCATTTGACGTAGAATATGTGGGATTTGAATGAACTAATGAATGAGGTTCTATCTTAATATTTAATACATTTTTTTCATTGTCTTGTTGAATCTACTAATCTAATCCCTTAGGTACCTACTATTTTCATTGCCTCGTGGTCGAGTGGTGTATTAGGCACAAGCGCTGCTGCTGAGCATGAGTTGCTGGGTTCGGTTCCTAGGTCGGGCAAAGTGTTACTGGCTTTTTCTATTAGGAATTTCTCAGTAACAGCCCGGAGTCTGGATTTGAGCCCGGTTGATGGCAATAGGCTAAATATTTCCCTGTTTTTACTAATTTAGCAATATTAATACTATATGAAAATAAGAAATGTGGCTAACTACCTACTGAACTAGAATATTGATTATGAAATGCAATAATTAATATCGTAACACCGGATGTAAAAAAAGTATTTGGAGTTTTTCCGTAATATGCCTTTTTTACGTTACGACATCAAATTCTGTGTTATAATTGCAATTCTTTATTAATATTCTATTTCGCTATTAAGCCATATTTCTTATTTTCATACAATAATAATGCCAAATTAATCAAAACAGGTAAATATTTGACAGCTATTTGCGAGGTTGCCAACTTTTGGGATAAATGCTTTTAATCTACGAATCTAATCCTAATGACCTAATGACCTTTATTTATAAATATATCTATGTATTTCTTTTGTTTTATCCACGTTCATACGCATGTAGGGTCATACACGCGCGACGGTTGGGCGTACACCTAACCTTTTCAAAGACAGGTGCGTAGGTGGCATTTATCTTATCCTTCTTAATTCCCCGATCAGTAATTCTTCCACTACGACCTAATAAAACTTTCTCTATCTATATAACTGTTTTTATGGTACATGTTAGAAGTAATATAGTACAATAAACTGGTCGCCACGTGGGTGTCTGTGGGCGCAGTGATGCAACGATGCAGAACAATGGTGTTGTGACATCGTTGATGCGTCAACTGTGTGTCTTTGGTACCTATTGGGTATATAGGGTCAGCTGTTTTAAGTTTAATAATATTATAAATGGTTACAAAACGTCAAATGAGTGTTCTAATTCAAATTCCTTTGTAGAATAGCCAGTGTCTATGAAAAATAAGGTTTTATAAAAACTAGTTTCAACGCAAAACCAATTGAAGTGGTTAAAAGCGAGCAGAAATCAAGTCTTTTCTTTCTCTGATCATAGTTTTATATAGCTGGATTTTTATTAAATAAAATACTATATTTTTATTTCACAGAAAACGAAATATTTGTGCTATAGGATATACCGTTTCCGACTGGCTGTTTTTCCAAAGCTTTTTGTGCGAAGTTTGAATAGAATTCCAAACTGAATCAGAATATATTCTGGTCTAGATTTTTATCAAAGCTATGCAAACCAGTCTCGTGTTTGTGTACAGAGACTCGAACATGTTGGGTTTTAAACTGGGTATATATGACTTTTTGAATAAGTCAAATCTTGTCTCATGGTTCAGGTGAGGATGCAAACGTATTTTAAAATAAATACGTTTTAAAAACTGTGTTTGTGGTGTACAGGTTCAACAAAAATGGCTTTACTAAATATAAGCACAAAATGGTCCTTCGAGCCGGATACTCATGGAGAAAATGTACGATGATTACATAATAATATTTTTTACGATGCTTACTCAAAAAATACAAAGGTAGAAAGGTCGATAGGTAGGTAGGTGTAATATAGAGGTAGGCAATAAAGCATTAGAGTTGTTTAAGCTTTCATATGTTACTTTTGGTAAAAGAATTCCACTTTTAACAAGCCAATCTACGAACATCTGATAGACAAATGACGACAACACATATAAAAAAGTACCATCTGTCAGTTTATCCAATTACATTGGTCTAACGCGTGCATCCCTTTGTAGTCTGACAGACAGGAAAAAATTGCCGCAACGAGTATTTTGGGGCGCTAAGTCCCCCTGTGACGGGCTGGGTGCAACGATAGAACGATTCGAATCACCGGAGTGATTTATTTAAATTGTGAGCAGCCGAGTTCGAAGATTACGAGTTTGAAAAGCTCTTTGGAGTATTTGGTATCCGTTTTGTTGAAGTTGCGGGTTTTACTTGAAGAACTATGTATGTAGGTTGAAGAAGTGTAGTTCTGCTCGTGGCGCTGATTGTGTCCTACATTTTCAGAAACGAAACGTGTTTCATTGTCCTCGTTCAAGAATTAGCTTAATATTAGCATGTCTCGAGTTTGAATCCAAGGCACGCACCTATAACTTTTCAGATTCATGTGCGTATTTTATAATTATCACTTGCTTCAAAAACGGTGAAGGAAAACATCGTGAGGAAACCGGCATGCCTGAGAGATATTTCTTGACGGGATGTGAAGCCAAGTCAGACCCATGGGGTGGTTTTAAAACTGACACCAGGTTACTCATTAACCACACAAAAAGAAAAAGAAGGAGCATGATTTTCGAGTTTATTGTTATTATAATTATTAACTTTATTTAGATGACAATAAATTATACCTACAACCTTTTTCTTGAAGAATGCCGAAAAAGAAATTACTCAAAACATCTTCCGAGGCCTTTTCTTTTTAAAACGAAACAAACTACTAAGCGAATAATTACAAGGTAGCAGCAACCCGGATAATTATTCGCTACAACTACATTACCGAAGCTATTCTTTGATAAACACTCCGTAAATTAAAAATCGTCGTTGAAATAACGTTTTCCTTTACAAAATAAAAACGTACATTTATCTGCAGTGGTACAGAAAATCCGTACGGAAAAGACTGTCGAGCAGGGCTGGCTTTGTCAACATTTAAAGCTCAGTGAAAACGCATAAAGCAGCGCCAGTACAGCAGTACAGCTCTTAGTCGACGATTTTTGTGAAATAGTTTCACTACACTCTGCTAGTGAGAGGATTAGCGTGCACTGATAGATAGGCGATAATACAGCTAGCATGAATGAAAAGCAGACATAAAAAAAAACAACGGGTTGCACTCCGGGAGTGCCGGCAGAAGTGAAAACTTGAACATTAACGTTGTGCATTATTGAATATTTTGGAATGGTTAGGGAATAATTTCGCACGAATTGTTTTATTTATCAGTATAAAAGTACTATAATTTATGTGGTTAAATACAATATTCATTAATATTAGTAGTATATTTATTTATTTTCAAAATATAGTCTAACAAAAATAAACAATTTATTTAAACACTTTTCATGAAGTATGTTTCGACTGCTTTTTTTTACCAATCAATATGTGTAAAATTTCTTTCCTCGCAATCTTGACGTAATGTCAAAGACTATTATTTTGATATTTACTTTGTCGGTTGCTAGGCAACGGATCTTACGGCACGTTCTGACAATAGTTTAACATTTTTTACCCATCCCAAAAAAAGTGCACAACGCCACTAAAGAAGTTTGCACTTCAAAAATAGCCTTATAGTAGTTGCATATGATGTGTAACATGAACATCTAACATCTCACCTTGGTAATAAGCAACATTAAGGTACCTAATAAGCAACATGAAAGGGGCGGGGGCCTCGTCAAGGTAGTTTCTGACGGCCAACTCTAGCACCGCGCGCGCTCTTTGGTCAAATCAAATAGCGCACGCTTCCCCGGCTTCCTGTTACACACTTCCGTCTCATTTTCACGAAATCTCTTCCACAGATTGCAGGAAAGCGAGAAGAAAGATGTTACACATCAAAAACCGAGCAAGTGCGAGTCGGAGGGCACGAAGGGCTTCGTACCACAGTACAATATTTCGCCGAAAAAAACACTATTCTTGTATGGGGACCCCCTTAAATTTTTTGACATAACGTATTATATACATAATCAGCCTACAACGTTCCTACTGCTGGGATACAGGTGCCCTCTCTTCGAGAGGGAGTAGGCTGTAATCTACCACGTGAACCCAGTGCGGATTGGTAGATGTCACATGTCTTGTCGAATTATTGGTCCTAGAACATGCCGATTTCTTCACGATGTTTTCCGTCACCGTTTTGAGAGCAGTGATGATGAAATTATTTACACGAATTAATGCGCCCAATGGTACAGTAGTAATGGCCCCGACGAAACAGACTAGACAAAGTAACATTCGATTAGCGACAACGCTAGTAGAAAAGTCAAAAATGTATGGGATTGACAAAAGCTATCGAAACGTCACGTGATCATAGCTCAACGAATAGAAATTAGCTAGACAATATTTAACATCATTCCATTCATACAGCCTCGAACGATAACTTGCTAACGAAAGACCAGAGACAATATGTAATTTTTATCGAAGAAACCAATGGATCAGACGATAGCAAAACGTAGTGTAGGTATGTCGTTGAAGCGTAAGCGATTGTCGAAATAGAATCGCTCCGAAGCGAATGTCATTTGTCTAGGCCCTCTGGCTTTCGTCGGGGCCATTACTACTGTACCATCAATGCTCTCTTGTGATGCTTTAATTGTTATAAAATGAGAAGAAAATCGCAAGCCATAATCAAGCTACATTTCGCTTAGCCATGGAGTCGGTTCTCAGAACCCCATGCTCGTAAGGTTTTGTGTAAATTTGATTTTCATTAGTAGCGGCGCAGACCTGTGCACTTCACGTATTGAGTACGTAACATTTTTATATGCCAGGATTATATACATGGTTACGTTTATGAGTCGTCGTTAGGTGGTTGTTTTTAAAGCGGTCGATGTACGGGGTCTGTGAGATTTTCTTGATTTTTAACGCGATTTGGCTTTTTATTTTGTAAATGAAAGTGTGTGTTTTCACCAGTAGAATGGTGTATTATATTATCATTGAGTAATAGGCTTTAACTTATAAAGATATCACGCGGACGAAACCGCTGGCGGAAGCTAATAAAAAAAATATCTATAAAGTCTGACAATCTGTGTTTTATTCTCGTTTTCTGTGTTGAATTTTCAGTAACAGTGAATTGACTCAGGCGTGACTTTGCGAAAATCCATTATAAAATACAATAGACGACGTATATTTAGTAACCTATTCCGCGTAACTGTTATTTTCGAGTCATATAGAACCCTATAAGAAATCGACACGTATTTCACCTCTCAACGAGGCATGCTCAGGATGACGATTGACTTGTTGCGAAGCCGGACACGCGTGTTTCCACGACAAGCGTCGAACGCAAAGCTGAGGATGCCTCGTTGAGGGGTGAAACACGGTCTCGATTTCTTACAGGGTTCCTTATGTCTCTTTAAGAACAGTTAAGCGGATTAGGTTATTAAATAGACGTCATCTATTGTATTTCAGTAACACTATTTAAAACCAGAACTTTTTATAAAATTTATTTTATAAAAACTAGTATAAATAATTGCCCACTGAACTCGTATAGATTACTAACTCACATTCGTTTCATGCATGATTTCCTGTCTATAAAGATTGAGAGCCCTCCGTTCTCCGATAAGACGTGATCAAGTAACAGGGAAATGCAATTTTATATTCATGTCCCAAGGGAAATAATTACTCCCATAATTCGGGTAAATAGATCCCCCGGTTGAGCAGGATAGAGTAAGAATAATACCGTTTGTCTTTATATTATGGTGATGAGACTGCCAAAATCATTTTATTAGTACAAACATGTTGCTGGTGTTGGTGGAGTTTCTTGACCGTGCTTAGAATATACGACGCTTTGGAATAGGCAACTAGCTCCATCTTTCAATCTCTATGTTGGGGTCAGTTTCCAGTCTAACCGGATGTAGTTGAATATCAGTATTTTACATGAAACTACTGCCTATCTGACCTCCACAATCCAGTTACTGGGTAATACGATACCCTTTTGTTAGACTGGTTGTCAGACTTTCGAGCTTCTGATAACCAGTAACGACTGTCAAAGATCCACGAATGACAGCCGGTACCAAAGGCTTAACGTGCTTTCCGAGGCACGGAGGAGTCTCGGTATGTAAAGATGGTCACCCACCTACGGACCAATCCCGGCAAGCGTAGCTTAACCTGATGGATCGACCTGTGCGGCTTTTATTACTTAGCCACGAACTTTTCGACTAGCTAACTTTCTGACTGAAAATTCAAAAATGCCTGTAATCGGCATAATTGAAATAAATGCTTTAAGTTTAAGTTTGGAAGTTAAAGCGCCTGTTTGGTCTAGGTCGTAAACGCTACTGCTGATCGTGAGGGCCTGGATTCGATTTCCAGGTCGGGCAAACTGTTATTGGGTTTTCCATCTGAAACTTAGCAGTAGCCTGGAACCGGAATTTTTGCCCGGTAAACATAACTGGCGAAATGTGGGTGTACTATAGAAAAATACACCTCTGCCTAACCCTTCGCGGAAACAAGGCGTGATGTTATATAAAAATGTTCTTATTACTTCTTTTTTTTCTTCAATTCATAATTTATGCAGCTTTTATAAAATGATAAATGTTAAGTTTTCACAGAAAAATCTTGCATTAATTATGTAGTTACGAACGGTAGACAGAGCCTGGAAAAAGCTAATTAAAATGCCAGACAGAAAAAAAGATCATTCACTATAAATGTATCATGTTTTTTTCTAGATCTGTAACGGAAGAAAAAGTTCTCTATAAATATGCACGGTATTTTATTGAAACGTATGAGTTTTGTTTTTTTTCTGCCTGGAACTTATTTTAGCTGCTGCATAAATGCATTTCCGCATCGATATTAATAATTTATAATTATTATGTTTTAGTAACTTTGTTGTTGATATTATGATTGAAAACTGTAGTAGTTTAGTTAGGGTGTTTAAAGCATTATAGGCGATTAATATAGCTAGGTAGCGCGTAATGCCGCGTCCTATTTAAAAGCGATCGTCGCGAATACGTGATCGGTCGCACGCGTATGTCACTTTTGTTCGGAAAACCGGAAAGCGCCCTCTGTCGGTGTGATCGCGCGGTCGCGCCAACAGAGGGCGCTTTCTGGTTTTTCAGGTTCACCGAACAAAAAGTTCAAACGATCGTGTATTCGGACGACGATCGCTTTTAAAAGGACACGGGGTTACGTTTTCTAATTCTTAATCGTTTATTACATGACGGCTCATCTTTCACCACTCCACTCTTCAAACTGAAGGCTCGATATCTTTGACATTTGAATTACGTTCGTCCCACCAGTGGGACGACGGCAGTAGGACGAACGGGAATACACCCATGTCTCAGTAGCCGGAGTCTGCATTTGTGCTGTATATGGCAATAGGCTCGCCCTCTGCTACCATGATCATCATCATTCAGCCAAAAGACGTCCATTGCTGAACAAGGGCCTTCCTCAAGCACCGCCACTTCAACCGATTCTGTGCTTCCCGTATCCAGCGGATTCCTACGGCCTTCACAAGGTCATCGGTCCACCTTGTGGGAGGACTTCCAACTATTCGTCTTCCGGTACGCGGTCGCCACTTCAGAACCTTTCGGCCCCCTCGGCCACGTGTTGTAAGAGCAATGTGCCCTGCCCATTGCCACCTAAGTTTGACAATTCTTCGAGCTATGTTGGTTAGCTTGGTTTTCTTACGGATCTCTTCATTTCTGATTCGCTCACGTAGGGAAACTCCAAGCATAGCTCTTTCACATGTGACTTAAACGTAACTGCGAGTTGTAGAATAATGTACCCAGGATTTTGTAATTATCTTTATTTTAAAAGAGTGTCCTGGGAGTTTCTTGCCCGTTCTTCTCCACAGAGATCTACGTTTTGAAATGGGCAACTAGCTTCAACTTCCTGACTAACTGACCGACTCTTTAACTATACAAAAGTGCCTGTTAATGGTTTAATTGAAGTAAATGCTTTGAGTTTGAAGTACACCTACATTTCGCAGAACTTACGTTACCTAATGCTAACGTTATGTTAGCCTATATAGGCACCTCTGCCTAACCCTTCGGGGAAAACAGATATTTTGTTATGTTATCCTTGACATTATACCTACAAAAAGAAAAAAAATGCAAATCCGTTTCCCATTTCCATAATCAATTTTTAATTAAATAAAAGGATACAATTTGAACGTCAGGCAGTACTTACAGGTAGAACGACAAAAGCGCAGCCATTAAAAGAGAAAAAAAAACGAAAGTCAAAGGAAATTTAAGGGCCGCACATCACTTTCAATTTGCCCGTGTCCCCTACATGCCGCCTGCATTTTTGCTGGGTGTCTGGGCATAGGGCATGCGGACACAATGCATCTTAATGAATGCATTCCGAAGTCACGCGGCCTCCCCTGGGCCTGACCTTTTTGATGTGCCAGGGGACGGTACCTTGTGTTTAGGTGAGTGTTACTGGCATTTGGTCCTTTGTAACGGAGGAAGTACGTCGTGATCAATTTTCAATTTAGCGTGATTCGATTTAGTTAAATATTGATCTTGTGTCGAAGGGAAAATGTGGGCGTGTGGTCGATTCAATTCGGGTAAAACTTTAAGAGCATTTTTTTATAGATAATGTGAAAGTGAAAAATACAAAGTCCTATTTGTTTTAATAATTTTATAACAGCTTTAGGATTAATTGTTAAGGTTTTAGCTAAACAGCTAGTATTAAAAGTGCATCTTTATAATAATGGTAAACTTTATCACAACTTTAGTCTGCTACTCGATCTGCGACGATACAAAAAAGGTTTCAGTTTTATTTTATGCAAAGCGCTACACCATTTATTCCCTTGGTGATATTTAAACTATCCAGTAGAATGCTACAACGGATAAGCGGTCAATGAACTCTGTTTTTCTTTTACATCTGAAACAAAACAGGAAATACACTCACTCCAATAACAATTCCTATTCAATCAGTCTCATATGAGATGAATCTCGATGAATATTCCACTACGTCGATCTCTATATATGCGACAATAAATCTCGGTTCAGAAGATGACCATGTCATTGTATGTAATCTGTGAATATGTTCATTTGTCACACGCGACACGTTACATTATTTTATTACCCTTGGGTAAGAATGTTAGTGATTTTGTTGTTTTTGGGAAAACGCATGCAGCTTAGCAGTAAACTTTTTTTATGGAGAAAATTACAATTTACTTACCTACTGAGTTTTTTCTATATTTTCTGTTAACTTCTTAAAGAACACGGGACTCTCCCGAGTTAATTAGGCTTCCGGAAACGCTGAACTCTAAAGCGCTTGGGGCCTTTTGCGCATTTCGTTTGTTTGTTTTTGTAACAGAACAATGTGCAGAGTATAAAATAGCGTCATATTTGAAACGACAGTGAAATATTAAAGCAACGAAACTTAAAAAAAAAAACCGATTCCCATTTTCATAAATACTTACAGTAAATTTTTTTACACCCACAGTAATACTCTACACCCTACACTTCCAAAAGGACCAAGCAACCACAAACAACAACATTATTAAAACAGGACCACCCGAGCAAATAAACGCCTCACCCCACAGGCTGGTGTGAGTACCTACCTCGTAGAACAGTGTACTACGTGCAAAAGACACAATTTTGTTAGCGGACGTCCGATCGCCCGCGGCTCGCCGGCTTAGATGAAGCACTTATTAAACATACGCTGGGTACGTAATCATTGCGTATATGATTATGTAGGGACAGAGGGGACGGATGTTAGTTTTGGTATTATTTTTACCCATTACGCCGTAGCAAAAAGGAGGGTTATGATTTTGACCCGTTCTAACCTATTCATCATAATTTGACAAATGAGGACTCGTTGGAAGCGTCTTGAACGTCCGCTGGTTATAGGCTATGTGACGTCACATTAAATTGAATTTGGCGCCCCCAGGAGAAAATAAAGTTATGAACAAAAAAAAAAATATTTTTACTTATTCGATGTTGGGTATCAAATGAATGGGCTTAATTAATTAGCACATTTCAAATATATGCACATAATTATATTATAATCCCACAATAATTTAAATAAAAATAAAACTTCTAACTTATGTTAGGGCATAGTTTGAACAGACTATGTGTGACTCTTAGTTTTTGGAACTTTTATTTTTATAATTGGTTAAAGACTTGGAGAATGATTTATTTATTTATCGTAAGCATAAAGTCTGAAATCGCCAACCCGCCTTGAGCAAACGTGGTGATGAATGCTCGTGCCTTCTCTGTATGAGAAGAACTTTGCTCTATCGTGAGTTAGTTGCAGGCTGGTATTATTATTATGCATTTTGGTGATGGTGATGTAGAGATTTTGGTGATGGTGATGTAGAGATTCGAGTTAAACTTTTTTGTAGTGAAAACTTCTTTAGCGGCGTTGTGCACTTTTTTTGGGATGGGTAAAAAATGTTAAACTCGCGTCAGGATGTGACCGTAAGATCCGTTGTCTTGCAACCGACAAAGTAAATATCAAAATAAATAGTATTATTAAAACCCCGCAATCTAAACCTCGCAATCTTTACATTACGTAAAGATTGCGAGATCAGAAAATTTACCCATATTGATGGGTAGTAAATTGTTTATTTTTGTTAGACTATATTTTGAAAATAAATAAATATAATACCTACGACTACTAATGAATATTGTATTTAATTACATAAATGATAGTACTTTTATACTTATAAATAAAGCAATTCGTGTGAAATTATTCCCTAACCATTCCAAAATATTCAAAAATGCACAATGTTAATGTTCAAGATTTCACTTCTGCCGGCACTCCCGGAGTGCAACCCGTTGTTTTTTTTTTAAAGTAGGGGGTGGTACACGCATACGTTGCGCTGTTTTTTTTTAATTTCAGGTGTGCTTAAGACTTCAGGATATAAACGCATGTTTTATAGTGCCTAAAAGTATATGATCCACTGCAGTAAACAAAATCAGAAAATATACGATTTTTTTCAGGATATTTATGCTGGTAAGAAAGTGTGTTGAAAACATAATACAATTAAAACAAAATACAAATACAACCTGTAAAAAATTATTTTAAGGATAAAAAATCAGATTAATAATTAATATACATGCCGCCATTCTGATTTCTTGTCAGATTATTCTACAAGCAACATATTACCGTAATAGTGATAGATTTTTTGTAAACATTGCTTCATAGTTTGCAATAAATTACCTGCGTTGTCATCTCGCTTCTCTTTCTTTTCTATGCAGTCAGAGAGTGCCCGCGCTTTAGCTGTTGCAAGCCTCTTAATAAGTTAATGTAATGAACTTTTGAAGCTATAAAAACAGTTTACAGAAAGTCATTTATTGGAAATGATAACAGCCAGAACGTGAATTTTTACATACATAAAATGAAACAATGAAGCGTATATTATGATTATGTTGACTGGTTTGGATCCTGGCTTGAAATTGAACAGCTCAATAAAAAAAATAATCTAGTAGGCATAAAACCAACAAGTCCTCTACAACCATAATCTTTGCAAGTTCTATTTTAATTAAGTCCAGTGAAACCCGTCGACATAATATTCGCCCGTGCTCATACGTGCGTAACATAAGGCGCGTATGTGTGCACTAGTCTTTGATGACACTGGTCTACACTGGTATTGGTTGACACCCGCCGAGACGGCGTAGGTTACTCGAGAGAACCGCGCTCAAATGAATATAATCTGATGAGTTTGTACACTTTTACATCGAAAAGGATGTTTATTTTAAAATGAGAATTTTCATCCTTTAGGGATTTTCTAACGTATTCATTTGGATGTGTTCCCTTGAAGATGGATGAAGGTAAAAGGGTGTGTCTTTGAGGGCAGAAAAAGTAATTTTATGCCAGACTGCTGTGGGTTGGGTTGACAAATTATGGTGGTAGAACACCAGCAGATATTTTAGAAAGTTGAAACTGGTTTTTCTGTATACCATTTTCTCTTTTGTTCAGTACCTGGTACTTGTTGACAGGCCTACACTACAAAGCAGTGTACTAATGAATTACAACTATGTAATACTATGTATGACACTGACACTCAGCATCTACAGGATGAATTGTTTGTTAGGGAATATGCTCTAAAGGACATATTTAGTAAATATGAGGCTTGTCAACAAGATCTAAGTAAGCGCATGCAGGAGGCCAATGAGTTGGCAGACTTGGTCAAGCACAATGCGGAGAGGTATGAGTCTCTGACAAATAACCTCTCTTTTAGCTGTGCCTGTTCCCTGGCAACTCAGCCTCAACTTGTTACACCCACACCCTCAGTGGCTCAGCCAGTAGGTAGCTGTATTAATGAAGTTAATAATAGTATGAATAATTTGGTTAACCCAACATATGTATTTTCTGACAAATTTGGTCAAGGTTTTGGTAGAATATTTAATCAGTGTTCATAACAGTATGTTATAAATAATTGTTTACCCGGTGCCAGTGTTAGCCAATTAATTTGTAATATTAAATTGACAAAAATAAACCCCGGTTCAACTGTTATATTATTATATGGGGATAGTTTATCTGTAAGAAAAAAAGAAATAATTGAATGTGTCCATTTGATGTTACATCTCAATGCGACCAATAGTTGTAAATTTATTTTCTGTGCCTTGCCTTATTCTCATTATTTGTCTGATGAGCAAAATAGGCATATTTATAATCTAAATATGTTAATTTATAATAGGACATGTCGTCACAGCGATGCTATTTTATATTTTGATTGTAATCAATTTATCACTGATTACAAACTGACAGAATATACAATGTATTTGCCACCTAGTTGTAGGAGACAAATTGCTAATCTTTTAGCATACAGTATACACAGTGACACTGGTACTTGTAGTGTACCATCGATTACTGTTAGTAGTGATACTAACACTACTTTTGATACGCCTAGTAGTTTAAACTATTAGGTGCGACAACGGGTGAGCCCCATATATTGAATGTTGTTCATCAAAATATGCAGGGTCTGTCCGGCAAAGAGCTAGAGTTAAGTTTATTTATGGAGAACTATGATGTTCAGGTGTTATGTTTGACTGAACACTGGTTGAAAGAACATGAAGTAGTGTTTATCAATGATGATAATTTTACTGTACAAAGTGCATTTGTAAGAACAAACGCCATTCGCGGTGGATCTTTAGTTCTTGTTTCAAACAAGTTGAAATGTAAACAACGTTTAGATTTAGTTAATCTTTCTATCGAGCGCACTATTGAGTTGTCTTGTGTTGAACTCGAGCGGTACGTTATAATTTGCGTTTATCGACCCCCTTCTGGTGATTTTATTAGTTTTGAATCGGTAATGGAGGATTCACTCAATAGGTTAAAATCAAGTAATAAAAGTATAATTTTATGTGGAGATTTTAATATTAATATTTTAGATGTTACTCCATTAAGTATTAGACTTCTTAATCTGTTTAGGTCTTATAATTTAATTAACTTGTTTTTTGAACCTACTAGGATCACGGCATCTTCGTCAACTTGTCTTGATAATATATTTAGTGATTGTGATGCCAAAAATAAATGTGTGTTAAGTGACTTAACTTCTGACCACTGTGGTTTATTAGCTAGCTTCCCCATGCCATTACATAAAAAGCCGCGTAAAATAGAATGCAGGCCCTATACAGCTAGTCGTTGCAATAAGTTTAAAAATAATATAGCTCATAGAATTACACCATCTATAGTAGAACTCGAGAGCCCTAATGAAATCTATGGAGCCCTTTTTGATGTCGTGCAAAAAGAGTACCAATCTACATTCAAGACCAAAACTATTAAAATTAATGGCACCAGCGCTGGCTTTAACCAATGGGCCACTCCAGGTATTTATAAAAGTAGAGCGAGACTATACGAGTTATATGGTTTGAAAAAATACAGGTTTGATACTCCTTTCCTAGAGTATGTTAAAAATTATTCAAAATTATTTAAAAAGGTTAGTGTTTATGCTAAATCGAAATTTTTGAGCGATACAATTAAAAATTCCAATAATAAAGTAAAAACCACTTGGAAAATGATTAACAATGAAACGGGTAAGTCGGTTAAACAAGATAAAGAACTTGAGATTATAGTCGACAGTAAATTAGTTACTAAAGCAGCTGACGTAGCTGACGCGTTTAATGAGTTTTTTGCCAACATACCTTTAACTACGACTCGCTCCTTAACTTCGTCCCCGTCTAAAGCTGAAAACCTTTTGCTTAGTAGTGTGTCTAAAAGTAGTCGTTTATTTAGCTTCGAACATGTAACACCTCGTGATGTAGTTAATGTTTTTAACACACTCAAATCCAAAAACACTGGTGATTACTGGGGCATCTCCATTAAACTTTTAAGAGTAAGAGTAAGTAATTTTTTTTTTTTTTTTTTATTGACATAATCATAATCATAATCATAATCATTTATTTGTCAGAATATGGTACATTATATGGTCTTAAGATTAGTCAATGGTATCTTCACATTCTGCCAAGTGTGGCGTGCAAATAATAGGTACATACATTTATTACAGGAGAGAGACTATTAGATTAGTATTAACATTATTGATACAATTTTAGGTATGTCAATAATAATATCGTAAAGACAAACAATTTATTTGGGATGTCAAACTATCATCTATATATCTATCATTAAGTAATATAATAGACATCGTAGCCCCCTATCTAGCTGTTACTTTTAATAAATGTGTTGACTCAGGAACTTTTCCTGACCTCATGAAGAGTAGTAAAGTCATTCCATTATTTAAATCAGGTAATAAAAATGACGTTGGCAATTTCAGGCCTATTTCTATCTTACCTGCATTTAGTAAAATATTTGAAAAGTTAATACTCAAGCAGTTACTAAGACATTTTAATTTAAATAGCCTCCTTCATAATGAACAATATGGCTTTACAAAAGGTCGTTCGACTACAGATGCGGGTGTTGCTCTGCTGAAACACATATTTAGCGCATGGGAGAACTCGCAAAATGCTATTGGGGTTTTCTGTGATCTCTCCAAAGCCTTTGATTGCGTGCACCATGACACGCTATTGCGTAAACTGCGTCATTACGGTGTACAAAACGAAGCTCTCGATGTTATAAATTCTTATTTAAGTAATAGGTCCCAATGTGTAGATATTAATGGTGTGAAATCTTCCGGGTTACCAGTTCAGTTAGGTGTACCTCAAGGCTCAATACTGGGTCCATTCTTGTTCTTAGTGTATATCAATGACTTACCATTCTTTTTAAAGGGTATCTGTGAAGTTGTACTGTTTGCAGATGATACCTCTCTTATTTTTAAAGTAGACAGGAACAGACAAGATTTTGACGATGTAAACAGTGCACTCTCAATGGTTACGGATTGGTTTACAACAAATAACTTAGTTCTCAACTCCAAGAAAACGAAATGTATAAAGTTCGCTTTACCGAATGTTAGAAATCTAGGACCCAACATCGTCTTAGATAAAGAAGTGCTTGAAACTGTGGGCTCGGCAGTTTTTCTGGGCATAACAGTAGATGCCAAACTTCAGTGGGGCCCACATATTTCAAGTCTAGCGGGAAGGCTCAGCTCGGCCGCCTACGCTGTCAGGAAAGTAAGACAATACACTGACGTTGATACAGCTCGATTAGTCTATTTTAGTTATTTCCATAGCGTTATGTCCTATGGTATTCTGCTGTGGGGCAAAGCCGCTGACATTCAAAATATATTTGTTCTTCAAAAACGAGCTGTCCGAGCAATTTACCAACTAGGTACCAGAGTCTCTCTGAGAGATTTTTTTAAAGATATTGGTATTCTTACAGTGGCATCACAATTCATCTTCGCCAATATCTTATATATTAGGCAAAATATACACGTATACACTAAAAACAGTGATATCCACAATATCAACACCAGAAATAAAGACAAATTACGAGCTCCTTTTCACCGGCTTCATAAGGTTCATAACTCATTTGTTGGGCTTGGTATAACCTTTTATAACAAGCTACCCACTTCTCTGCTAGATTTGCCTTTTAATGCGTTTAAAGCTAAAGTAAAATCCAACCTTTGTTCAAAGGTATACTATTCTATCAATGACTACTTAAGCGATAAAAATAGTTGGTCGCTGTGATTAACTCAAGACAATGTTTATGTTCTTTCTCCAGTTTTAGCTTACCTACTGACAGGTTATATGTTTATAGAATGTTTAATTTATTTGACTTTATTATACAATTTTTTTTATTTTTATTTATTGTTGACATGATCTACTCATTACAATGTTTTCGTATGAGTTGTATTGCAATATGTGATTAGCTAGCGACCTCGACAGTAGATTAATTATTCTTGCCTAACTGTTGATCTATTTTTGATTTATTTTTACTTCAATGGTCCTAGTTTATCATATCTAATTATGTGACTTCGAGTTACAGCTTTATTAGCTATATGTAAGCGGGCACGCCCTTTATGCCTGGAGGCTTTATAATTCGGGTATTAAGTTCTGTTTACGTTTTTAGTTTTTATTTTTGCTTGAGTTTAGATTTCGACATTTTTTTTTTTTTTGTTGGTACATTGGCGCGTGCTAGCTGTCATTATGGCATATATTTTATTGAATGTTTTGTGTTGAGTAATGTAAATTATTTGCATACTATTGTATAGAATCAAGTTATTTTTTCTAACTGAACAGACAGCTGTGCTGCTGGGGAGTTTGTTGCGCCACTTCTTCTCTCCAGCAAAGGCACTAGGAAGTGGTGAAGGGCGGGCGTTTTTGGGGGACTGTCTTATGTAATTTTGAAGTTCGAAAAGTGCTGATTTTCAGCCTAATTTGAATAAATGACTTTTGAATTTTGAATTTTTGACACTGTGCTCCCTAGAAAACATTGTAAAAGCCATTTATTTTTAAAAGAGTAACCGTGGAGTTTCTTACCGGCTCTTCTCGATAGGAAACGACCAATTGGAACCGTGCACCTAGCTTCTGACGTTTCATAAGTGCCCATCTAAGTTTATGTGAAATAAAATATTTGATGTCCTGTGACTCTTTAGATATTCCCTGTCATACAGGATGTCCTAGTTCAGAGGTTGAGACCATACTGTTGTAAAGTTACTGAAGTTTTGGAAATATATTACACATTATGTTTATCATTGTTAGTTATTGTAATACCTATCGCATTCTATAGGTTGTTTCTGGTTTTAAAGAATGTGTCCTTATTTAAGAAAAAAAAAAATAGAAAAACATTCAATGCTATGATTTAACTGACCTGACTTGAGGAGCTTGTGGCTAAGTAATAATAACCGCACGCGTACATCATTACATCAGCTTAAGCTACGCTTGCCGGGGTTGGTCCGTGGATGGGTGACCATCTTTACATACCGAGACTCCTCCGTGCCTCGGAAAGCACGTTAAGCTGTTGGTCTCGGCTGTCACTCCTGAATCTTTGACAGTAATTACGGAAGTAGCCTTTCAGTCGAGAACTTTCAGAAGCCCGAAAGTCTGACAACGACTCTTACCGATAAGTACGTTTGTAATACGATACCCCTTGTATCGTATTACCGAGTTACTGGATTGTGGAGGTCAGATAGGCAGTCGCTCCATGTAAAACACTGGTATTCAGCTGCATCCGGTTAGACTGGAAGTCGACCCCAACATAGTTGGGAAAAAGCTAGGCAGATTGATTTTGATTTGACTGACTATAATTTTATATTACATCCATTATTTCATACAACAGCTCAACAATAAAATTAAATTAGCCCACATCCCAAAATCGACTTAAAACTCACTGAAACATCTGCTACGCTTAGCCAAAACAAAACTTTTATACGTCAGCATTTAATGCCCATTGAGGCTTCATTTGGGCCTCAAAAATGTCATCTGCCGCATTAATCATTCTACGAAGGATTCCTCTCGGTGTGAAGGTACGCGGAACATTCCTGGCTTGCCCTTAATATACAGTGACGTAATAAACAGTCGTTGCGTACTGACTGGCCGTTTGTCATGACAGAATGGGAGGGCAGAGAGGTGGGCAGGATTGTAGGTCATATGACCGATGTCACATGACAACATTATGGTATAAATTGTACGTACTTAATTCCAATGATGTTTACAATTTGACAGATCTTTTTAAGATTTTGTTCTCCGTCATATTGCGTCTGGTCCTTAATTTTGCCGTGTTATCGTCTTTTCTTAAGAGTTCACTTTTCATATTGACAGTTGTATAAAATGATTGTGATTTGAATATAACGGACAAAGTAAGTTGCTAGTCAATTAACATAACGATTAATTCCCTGACTTTACGTATGTAAATAATAATAATAATTTTTTTCTTACTTTGATTTTAAAGTTACTAAAGAAAGAATAACCTTTAGGATGAAAAGGTTTGATAGATCACTATAGCTAACAGAAAGATTACCATCTCCAATACAACAACATAATAAACAAGACGAACGCTGTAATTAACGAAGGCTGGACCACTCATTTGTCGTGAGAACAGCCTATTTACTTCCAGGGCGCGTAGGTTTCGAACGAAGTATATCACCATTTGAAGCTGTCAGTTATTTCCGTAAGGTTGGACAATAGAATAAAGGTTTTAGATCATTATTGATGATTGCCTTTTGTTTTTAGGACCATTTGCTAATAGGACATTTTGCTAAAGTGTCGTTTTGACTATCATATGGGTCGTTTTGGTAATAGGACCATTTGCTATTAGAACGTTTTGATACGGAGGGGCGTAATGTTTCATATTCATATTTCTCACGGTAAAGTCACAGCATAATTATGGTTAGATATGGTTAGTCAGAGATGTAACTACAGTACCACCACATTTTGCCAGTTATGTATAAGTTCCAGGTAATAGGGGGCGAGCCTATTGCCTGCAACCGGGCATAAATGCAGACTCCATGAAATTTCAGATGGAATAACACAATATGTAACACTGCGTGCCCGACGGTCCTCAGGAAGACCTCATTTAGTAGCGCTTCAACCACTAGACTTACAAGGCAGTCTCTCTTAATATTCTTGACCAAACCCCTTCAAGGTGTATCTCATACTCAACCACGGACTCCGCACAACAACAATCCCTCAATACAATAAAGTAATTAACAGCCAGCCGGCAGTGACGTGGCAGCCATTTATCATAACGAGGCAGGCAACACTGAAATATATCAATAGTAATCATTTTCCTTTCCCCCTTGTATTTGTTTTATTTTCCGGGGTGAAAAACTAAGATTTGTGTGGCTAGTAATGGTCGTAGGTGGTAATGTGGATATAAGTTTTATTTTTAGATAATTAGTCACCAAAATTACTAAATGAGGTATTTTATTAGAACAAAAATTTTAATTATAACAATTCTGTTTTTTTTTTTTTAACAATAATTTGTAAACATAACCAAGGTTTAAAAGAGAAAATTAATTTATTGAATGGACATTTTAAAATACAAGCGTTATATAATGGATATTTTTTTTAAATAGAAACGTTTAAAATGATAATCAAATCAATTTCATCGTCCAAGTGCAACAGTTCATCGTCAAGTTCCGTAAAAGTGTTAAAAAGACTTCCTTCATAGAATTAATTCCTCCATCAGATACGAGAATAACTACCCACCTAGAACTCAAGTCATTCCCCTAATGTCACCATCCAGAATTCCGAATTAAATTTCGCTACTTGAAAAATTATTTCTGATTGCGTCTATTAACATTAGACCAGGATAGGGTTGGTTGGTTATCGATGGCTTAATTTCCAAGAGTTATTTGCATCAAGTCAAACGCGTGCCGACTTAATTCCTCCAACATCTGCATATAAATGGATGTAATTTTGTACTGTGACAGCCCTGAGGCACTCCAGACAAATGTTTGTAGTCAGGGCTGTGTTCCTTCCGATTATTGGGGGCACTAATATTGTCTCCTCTGATTGTCGCTGCTGGTTTGTTTTATGTGCTAATGAGGGCAACCCTACGCGTTTGACGAATTCAAAAGTTAATTTAGAAATGGGGCGGTTGAATATAATTATGAATGTTTTATTACCTTCCCCCTACCTACTACATTTTTCATTGATTTTCTTTCGGTGGGTAGTTCTGTGGAATTGGGGCAATTTCTTCTATTCTCAAAGATGGTTGTTATTTTTGCAGAGTCATCTGCCTTACAGAGTTATCTGGCAAAAATGTTTGCGTAATCTTTCTTGCTGTTTAAGATTGTATATTTGATTATCGCTTGGTGACGTAACACATCAAAACTTTTTTGTTTTGTAATTTTCTCAGGTTTAAAACAGATTATTAAACATACTGTGAACATATTTCCTTTAGCCAGATGTTATAGTTTTTTTTATATCTGGATTTTCCATCGTACTCATCGGCAAAATTCAGTCAAGTAATTAAATCCAAAAGAAACTCTGGGAAATTAATTGTTAATCAAACTGATTATAATTTAAATTGCCCGCTTATTCGCATCACAACTGTCTGCCAGTTAAACTATCTGTCTGCCAGTTGAACTATCTGTCTGCCAGTTGAACTATTTGTCTGGCAGTTGAACTATCTGTCTGCTATTTGAACCATCTGACTGCCAGTTGAACTATCTGTCTGCCAATTGAACTATCTGTCTGCCAGTTGAACTATCTGTCTGCCAGTTGAAGTATCTGTCGGCCAGTTGAACTATCTGTCTGCCAGTTGAACTATATGTCTGCCAGTTGAACTACCTGTCTTTGACAGTATGAAATGGAAAAAATTACGTTATTTGTCAATTAGATGAACAAATAATTTCTCTACCTTTCATACATTTTCTTTCCTTAACTAAGAATGCGCGAAAAAGCCTTCGTTAACAAAACTTGCCTAGTGTTAATATGATTCGTTAACTCTGTGTCACTTCGGCACTTAATCTGCTTGGCAACACTTTGTGACACTGTAATTTGTATTCAGTGCGCGAATAATGTAAGGCTGAAGACTCATGTTACTTTGAGTGACATACTTTAAGAGAAATTGTATGAAGATAGATACAGGGGAGCAGATTTTTCCTTATATATTACAGGAAAAGATACGTGTAGTGTAACTGTCATCATGAGCGGAAATAAATAAATAAAAAATGTTATGGAGAGCTATTCTTATATTTGACCAGCTGTTCTTGCCCGACGTTGTCTCTTTGGTGAATTTCAAGCCATATTCAGTGGTTTAGACTGCGCGACTGCGTTGTTATCCACATTTCTGGTATTTCCGGTGGATTTTCCAAACAATTTATTTCATACAAACCCGTGATAATTAAAAACATACAAAAAAAAAATCTGCCATATTTTTCGAGCCGTTCTCAACTAATGATCTTTAACACATGCGGCAATTGATTTTTATTATATAGATTAAAAATTATCCTGAGTTTATTATGGGACTAAACTTAACGTTCCTTTCGACAAAAATATAGCCACTTTTACATCCAAAAACTTTATTGTAGTGAAAAGTTCTTTTGGCGCACCGCACATAGACTTTTCCGTAGGTAGTAAGTTAGGCTGATCCGTCACGCTCTGAGGTGAAAGGTTCGATCGGGTGAACTCGGGACCGCCGAGTGTACCCGAGCGAGAAAGATACAATGAAGTTCACTTCTGCCGTGCGGTCTTAAGCACACACTCTTTTTTTATTTAAGTCAAAGGTATGTACGGAGAGCAGTGGTGGCCCAGTGGTAACGGCCCCGACTTACGAGTTGTAGGTCGTGGGTTCGAACCCAAGCAGGCGCTTTACTTTGTGTAAATAATTTCATCACCACTGCTCTCAAATCGGTGAAGGAAAACATCGTGAGGAAACCGGCTTGTCTTAGAACCGAAAATTCGAAGACATGTGACATCTACCAACCCGCACTGGGCCCGCGTGGTAGATTACGGCCCACTCCCTCTCACAGAGAGGAGGTCTGTATCCCAGCAGTGGGAACATTAATAGGCTGATTATGTATGTATGTATGTATGTACGTACGGATAAAATGAATACTGTATAGGGACTTAGCAGAGCACACTGGCCTTTAAACAAACTTTCCACCTTTCTTTACAAAATAGAAAACTACCTTTTCTTTTGCAAAATTAAAGCACGTATACACCCAGCCTTAAGCCACTTCCTAAAGTTTTCCTCACAAGGAAACGACTGTGCCTGTTCACTGAGACAAGGTCCCATCTCCTTTGAGTTGCGTAAAGATTTACAACCTAGTTGTAGTAATTGGATGTGTCGGTAAGGTGTGAAGTGCAGAAACTTGATCGTGTGTTAGAGATGTGTTAGCAAGTCTTCATGATATGGAGGATTGTGTGAGAATAGTAACACGTAATAAGGTTGTTTTGCAAGAGAACATGTCTTGTCTTTCCATTCTTACTTGACGAAGTCAGTAGTTCAGTCAGAGTTTCTTTCAACTGAAAGTTTAGTTGAATCAAGTCTCATTTTAATTTTTCTAACCTGTTTGGGATTCTGGGTTCGTTTTAAAAGGCGGGCAATATGTTTTCGAATTTTTTATGAGGATATTATCTGTACTTGCTCAGAGTCTGGATTTTTCCCCGTTACTGGCAAGATTTTTCCGCTACCACATAACTGTGTATATGTCGTGGCCAGATCTTAGAATTGACCAGCTAGCATTATCCATATCGTTTAATGATATTTCAGTCGACGTTTGGCCATGTCATTAATGTAGGGTATCCATGGTTAAAGGTGTAGTAAAAATAGCCAAGTAAATGCTGCATAAAAAAAGACGATGGAATTTTATTGGTGTTCCAAGATATTATGGAAAGTGACCAACTTGGAAGTAGCGCTCGCCGGCCGCTCCCGCGGCACCGCTCGCTTCGCTCGCTAGGCTCATTGGCGGTTGGTCTTTGTTCTAACCTAACCTAACCTATTTGGTCGGGGTGCTATATAAGTGGCGTAAATTTTTAATTTTTAAAATCTCATTTTAAGTTCTATGTTGCATTTCACGCCACGGTAGCGGCAGTCGAGCGCTACTTCCAAGTTGATCACTTTCCATAATATCTTGGAAACCAATAAAATTCCATCGTCTTTTTTTACGTGTTCACCCTACTTTGTTTGATTTTTGTATGCCGCCGCCATGATGCACAACAAAAACAAAGCGACATCAACGCCTCTAGCGGTGGATAATCTAACAATTTTACGATATGATCACTAATGTTTGGCCACATCATGAAGTAGTCGATCGTTTAACTGTTCATATCGTTAAACGTTGAGTATTCAATGATCCAACCAGGCCACATCATGATATGACTAGTGGTCGATGTTCATTTCATGAACTGACCACGACATATACCTATCTACTTCTCTGATGGCGATCTTCTCTTCTCGGGCGTAATGTTATAATTAATATGTATCTTTATCTATATAGTGAGTAGACAGAATCATACCATTTGAAGTTTTTGCCCCACATACAGTCTACCCCTACATAAAATAACTACGCCAGCCACGCACGACTTTATGCAGTTAAATGTTACAAACACGAGTTTCAAGTTCCACATTCGCTATGAATGCGAGTGCTGTTAATGAGATACGAGCAGTGAATGCGTTGCCACAGAATAGATAGGTGCAGAAGGTGGGCTCGATACTACGAGCGCAAACGCACGTACACATAGATACACGTCCACGTATAGCGAGTGTGCGACTGGCTTGCCTTGTCATTGCGTACGGCAATCTCACACTATATTTCCATTTGGTTTTATACAAGGTGGAGTCGACAATACAACAATAAATTAATCGGCGTGTTTCTAATGGAATTTCCATTCTACATACAAAAACTCAATCGAATATATTCAATAGTTTAGTCAATATAGCTAGTAGAAGATCGGCAAATTCCATAGTCGGCTCGAGTTATTCCACCCTAAGTTGGATATTCCGAAACGTATTTCCGAGAATCCAACCTAGGCCTAGTTGGATAAACGGAATTTATAGGCTTAAATTGGATCGGCATACACTACTACACACATCAAAAGTGTCTAGGGATCAAGCATTTTTATGCGGATTTCTTGAGATTGAGATGTGGCTTTGTAATAAATTTATGATTTTATAAATTTATATGGATCCTTTTTGGTGCATTTCATAATTTGAATCAGGAACTGTGAATCAAATTCGAGTAAAAGATGAAAATCAGCTGTCAATATTTTCCCTATAAAAACATACAACGCATTGAAGACATTATTAGTGCTACTGTTTCCCTACTACTGATTAAAACCAACGTTATTATGGAGCAGCGACGTCATTTAAGCAGGGAAGAAATGCTCAGAGCCGTGGGAATGATAGAAGCTGGTTCCCGGCAACGTACTGTGGCTTTAGCTCTGAATACAAGTCAGAGTGTTATCAGTCGACTTTGGACACGTTACCGAAGCACTGGTACCGTGGCTGAGCGCCATGGAGGACGGTATCGCTGCACCACACGGAGACAAGACCGATACATTCAAATCTTAGCTCGAAGAGCTCCAACAATAACCGCCATGATGTTAGCCGTGAGGCTTCATCACTCTTCAGGGAACTTAATTAGCGACCAAACAGTCAGAAACCGCTTGCATGAAGTGAACCTTCATTCCCGAAGACCGCTACGGGTACCACCTATAGCAATGCACAATCGTAGGATTCGATATCAATGGGCTCTTGAACACAGAAATTGGGCAGAAGAACAATGGCGTTTCGTGTGCTTTTCTGATGAGTCTCGTTTTGGTATGAGACCGGATACAAGACTTATACGACACTGGAGAACCCCTGGACGCCAACAGCGATTAAAATCCTGCCAGGAAGTCCATCCTTATAGTGGTGGAACCATCATGGTATGGGCGGGTATTTGGATCGGCGGAAGAACTGAGTTGATTTGGATTAGAGGCAACCTCAACGCTCAAATTTATGCTGAGACGATTGTATCAGACGTCATCGTTCCTCTACAAGTGCAAATCGGTCCCTTATTTCAGTTAATGCATGATAATGCACGACCGCACACCGCAAGAGTTGTAAGACAGACTCTCGCCGCAGCTAACATCAATGTCCTGCCCTGGCCTGCTCAGTCGCCAGACTTGAACCCGATTGAGCATGCATGGGATATGCTACAGAGAAGAGCTCTGCCGAATATGGAGGGTATCCAGTCGCAAGAAGACCTTTTTTTGTTGTTGCAACGAACATGGGCGGCCATTCCACAGCGTGATTTGGATGAACTCATTTTGAGTATGCCAAACCGATGTTCTTGTGTTGTTAGTGTTCGCGGTACAAACACGGATTATTAATTGTTTAAGTTACCCAATAAAATTTTAAAGAAAACTGTTATTTCAGTCTTTTTTTCGAACTTTAATGTTAGTGGTTCAAATGTCAAAAATCCCTTTATTAGGAAAATGGCAAATTTCTTTATTAATGCAAAGGTGACTTGGTTTATCGTTACTGTGACAAACGAAAACACTTTATTTGATGAATCCTTAAAGAAAATTTTAATTAATATCAATCAGGAGAAAAGTTATTGCAAAAATATATGTTGATCCCTAGACACTTTTGATGTGTGTATTTAATTTGTTAGAAAAACATTTTTTTTCTAATTTCGATGCTAGGATATATTTGATAGATCCAAAATACTCTTATGCCTTAGCAGTGCCAGTATTTTTATTTATTGTTGTATTGTAGTCTCCACATTGTATAACATTTTACCAATATGACTAACTAGTTGCGTCCTGGGTTTTTGCCTGAATAAGTCTCGATCCCGTGGGAATATCGGGATAAAAGGTATCCTTTGTCCTTTTCTAGGTTATGGTCTACCCACGTGCCAAATTTCATCCAAATCCGTTCAGCCGTTATAGCGTGAAAGCGTATCAAACAAACAAACAAACAAACTTTCGCATTTATAATACTCGTATTAAGCTAAGATTATTTTTATTAGTTTTTTTATTTTTTATATTAGATATACTTTTCCATGCAGAGTTTCAGCTTATTGATATTGGGCTACCAGATTAGTAATAGACACATCAAACTGTCTTTAACTCCAGCCAGAAGCATTTTATATTTGTCATCTACAAATTTAGGATTTGTTTTTTCAAATGTAAATTGTCTTTGGTCCCGGGCCCTGACATCAAGCAATAGATAAAATTGTCAAACTTCCACTGCTTGATTTCGAGGCTTTTGACTACTTTGTATGAGTGTATTTTATTTAATTTTATTTGTAATGTGCGTTTTGTTTGTGCAGAATAAACAATTTTTCTTTCTTTTCTTTTTTTCTAAATGTTTTTTTCAATAAAATATAATATGACAACTTTTGAAGATTTTGGCAAACGTGTGCCTAACACGTTTATCAATCTCACTTTTTCAATAATACATTACAATTTTAAAGCTTGAAATTGCCGAAGGTGTTCGTTTATGTGTGTACACATAGACGCACCCTGCTTTTGCTAGTTGTATGGAGGTAGCCTTCTGCCCTTTCTATTCTGTGGCGCTGCGCAAATGATGTGCTGAACTGCTGACTACCCGCACTTTTGTACTTATTTAGTTTGTAGTTTTATATGTTCGGGGTAATGGGGCGAGTGTTTTTAGGGGTAGAATGTGTATTTCATATGTATGAAAGGAGGTAGGAATTGTCTTGTAGAAACGTTAGTTTGAAAATGATTGCTACAGATAATCCTGCTGGTGCTTCGATGATTTAAAATAAAAATGGAATTTAGAAGACCTTTCAGTGGGAGATAAAAGGTATTTAATAATTACTCGTATACATTTTACACCAATGTTTATTAAGGAAAACGTATTTTTTTTAAATTTACCTTTTCCTTTTTGCGTTTATTTCATTTATGTCTTTATTAGGACAATATTATAATTATGTAGGTATATGAGATGACAAAATACACATAACATTACGCCTGTTTTCCGCGAAGGGTAAGGCGTACCTATGTATAAATTCTAATAATTATCCTAACTTCAAAATGCGAAAGTGATTTGTTTGGTTTGTTACGCATTCACGCTAAAATGGCTGTATAGATTAAGATGAAATTTGGCACATGAGTAGACCATGACCTGAATTAAGACATAGGATACTTTTATCCCGATATTCTTACGGGATCGAGACTTATGCGGGTGAAGCCGTGGGGCGCAGCTAGTAAATAATATAGAATAATTAATGTAATATCGAACGATATTTGAATTTGAAAACTCTAGAACGTTGCTAATATCACAATTTAATATAGGTATGCAAATTATTTCCTTTCTTCCCCTGCCCCCATTATAAACAATAACAAGACCCTGTACTTCAAAAGGCACACACTAAATTATCAAAATGATCTACAGGGCGTGCCCTATTACTATAGTTCCCAGCAATATTATATTACTAATTGTTAAGAGCACTTGCCATAAATACGGCTTACGACCCATCCCCCATAACACTATGGTTTAATTTACCATCGTTATTATGTGTTACGAAGGTACAGTCGACCTCGTTTATCGTTTACCACCCTATGGTTAAATTTCGCTTGCACGTCATAAAACGTCTAGCCGTCTTTTGTATTCGTCACATAGACAAAACGACATGATCATTATCATCCACAGCCCGACTTCACTCATGACTGCTGAGGCCTGTTTTTTCTGCTGCCATTCTCCATGTTCCTGTGCCACCCTCATTTAGCGTAACCCGTGATGGTAACAAAGTCGTCCGCCCGTCTCGCCGTCGGATGACCGACACTTCGCCTTCTAGTCCTTGGACGCCACGCGGTCTCTGCCTTACTCCACCTGTCATCACTACGCTTTGCTAGGTGTTCTGCCCAATTCCATTAGAGTTCCACAAAACACGACAAATAGAAAATTAATAATAATAAAAATCTTACCGTGAGTACTTAGGTAAACTGAAGCTTGAAGTTAGCTGATAATGATGAAAATCCCAGATCAACGATGTCAATCCGAGATCAACGTTTGCCATCAGTTTGTAAACATCTAAATTATAAGTATCTGTGGAAAATGTATTGAGTAGTATTTGTTAGGTTTATTGTTATTTCTGTTTATTTTTAATATACCTACTACTGTTTTTTTTTCCTTCACAAAAAACATAATAAACGTGTATATTTGTTTATGTGACAGATTGAAATTTTCAACCATAGAGAAGTTTCAATTAAATGGGAATTGTTGTCAAAAGTGGTAGAGTAATTAAGAGGTTGACTATACACATGAAGACACATCAAGCTATATATTTCCAGTACAAGCTGGCCTCGTATAGTGAAGACTTTCTTGACGATACGAGGTCAGCTTATACTGGAAATGTATTCTGGCCAGATGTGCTGTCGTGTGTACATGTAATGGGTATGAACGGTGTAAGTGAAAATTTATGTTTTGGGGTAGTTGTGAATTTAGTGGCATACTTATGTGATAATGTAGGTAAGTAGGTGTATTGTTTTGGTTATAGGTACGCTTAAAGTAATTCATTAAAAGCTACTAATAGTATTATGTGGTCTAAGTTCATTGTAAGTTTTGACCTGTTTTTGACATACCACGAAATTGCGTTACATTTGAAAATTCTAGTTTTTGAAGTGAAAACTCGCGTTATCGTCACCGAACGATTTCCATGAGCTATATGTATACTGTGTATACAGGGTGGCATTGACATCGACGCGAAGCCGGTTACCAGGGATTCAGTACATGATTCTGAACCCCCCTGCGTTAAAATTTTTCGTCGGTTATTAAAAAAAAAATCTGCTGTTCCATACATTTTGACCGCGTACCGACCGGTATTCCACTTTTCTATAAAATAGCTGTTTTTTTTTTTTATATCCGACGAAAAATTTCAACTCAGGGGGGTTCAGAATCATGTACTGAATCCATGGTAACCGGCTTCGCGTCGATGTCCCTGCCACCCCGTATATGTGTACTTTTTGGGTGAACAAAAAGCGTGAAACTCGAGTCATCGTCACCGCACGCTTCCAATGAGCCATATGTATACTGTGTATACGATACAATTCACAAGTTACTTAGTTTTTACTTCTATTGGCAGTCCCCAAAGACTGCCCCACATGTTTTTTTTCCTTGTGTAATGAATAAATCGGGCCAAAATTAGATCAATTCAGATGAAGGAACATGCAAATTTATGAATTTGTGTCATTCTGTCATCACGGACTTTAAGTAACATGGCAAAGCAACACAATTTCTTCCATAATAAAATAAATAAAATTGTGTCAGTAATTTATTTAGAGAAAATAGAAAAATACTGAGAGGATTTTATGAAACTCAGTGACAATTTCGAGCTAACATAGAGAGCAAATTTACTCCAATTCAATACGAAGCTGAATATTCAGAAGCGTCGATATTGCATTACTAACGAATGCATAAATATTTCTGTATTTTCTATTTACGGAGGAAATAAAAACAAATACATGAATATTTAGTTTTTCATACAATACTGGGATATTCTTATGTCTACCAACAAATGAATATCACCATGTATTGTGTATTGTACCATAAAATACAATAGACGATGTATATTTAGTAACTTTAATCCGCTTAACTGTTCTTATAGACTCTTACAGAACCCTGTAAGAAATCGACACGTGTTTCGCCTCTCAACGAGGCATCCTCAGGATAACGATTGACTTGTTGCGAACTGGGACACAACGTGTTGCCACGACAAGAGCCGTACGCAAAGTAAGCTACAACCGCCCGACAAACCCACTCCCTTCAGTCACGCTTGAGTCAATTAACTATTGTATCATATTTGCCAAATATTTTGAAAGCATTACCGTTTAATAGTCTCGTATTTTTACCATAATAACAGATTTCAGGCCAATTCTCGAACTTAAAAACGTTCATATTCAAGTCGCCATCATAACTTGACGGTAATCAGCATAAAAAATGCAGGTAAATCAGAGGCGAGATTAGAATGCGTACGTTCTTAAAAGTACGGAAACTGCCCCTCGGATACTTGACTAAGCTTTCAAAAACTGGTTGGTAGAGAATTAGTCAACAAACGAAATTATTAAATACCTACTAATAAGCGCAGAGGGAGCGTGCACTCTGAAAGTGGGCAACGTTGCAAATAGCTGTCAAATTAATCGCTGTTTTGATTAATTTGGCAATATTGAATAAGTGAACTAAAATATTGATTTTGAAATGCAATAATTAATATCGTAAAACCGAATATTTTGCACGACTCTTAATGCGAAGCGTTAGAGTGTGCTCTACGATCGAAAAAAATTTTTGCCCCATTTCTGTAACTGTTTTTATTGTTACACTCCTGCTAGTACACAGAACCTACTTAATTTATATACCATTGTATAGATGATTAAATGGAGATTAATACTGTACTTTTTAACAATTGATTTAATGCAGCAGAAATGTAAAAAGCAACAAAATAGTTGAAAAAAATTCCTGTCCGTCAATTTATGAACCCTGAAAACATTGTAGCTTGCGATAAAATCAATTAATTGAGTCAATTTTTTTTTATACATTCTTTTCAGCCGTAGAAGGAACCCTATTGAAAATGGCTCTTTTATTCAAAGTAGTTTAATTATAATTAATAAAAAACTAACTAAAATATTAATATCTTTATCTAAATATTTCCAACCTTTGATGTCCGTAAGTTGCCTAGCAACCGCCAAGTAAATATCTTTGTCAGTCTTTGACATTACGACTTCATGAAAAGTGATAAATTGTTCATTTTTGTTGGAAACTATGTTTTGAATTTCTTTTTCGTTTATGAATGAGTGTTATGTATGAGGCGTGCACTTTTGGATTTTCCAAACTATTTAGTATTACGAAACTTTCCAATGCACCTAAAACGATTACAACATCAAATTCAGTATTATTTTCGTATAATTAATAATGGGATTTTTTTTTGGTGATCACACAATTATTGGAGATTTTCTTGTAACCCAAGTAGCCAAAGAAAAATTTCACACACACCATTTTAAAATAATTTTGTTAAACCAAAAACAAACATGCAAGTTACCACTTTAACGTATTATTAATCCAACACACGATAAGATCACTAGGGCTGTCACAATCGCAAATTACAAATTGGCAAGCCGGCAATTTTATTTGCGTAGCGTGCTTTTTAATTTGTCAAAGTGGTACTGACAAGGGTTGGTTATATTATAACGGGCCTACAATTTCAAGCCTTTATCATCGAGAGGGTAAGGGTGCAAAATTCTCATACTTTGTAATTTGTATAAATTGAGTCAAATTGTAATTTAGAACGCGCTTTTTTGTCTAGTTTCTTTTTTTTTTTTGTTTTGATGTTGTTCAGTGGGGTGTCCCGAAATTAATAATATGGAGGGTATCCGTAGCGTGAAATTGACGTTTCTGATTTCGGTGGTATGATATTAGTCGGTAAAGAGTGACATGAAAGTGCGGGGCTCGGGTTTCTATTGCATTTATTTTCAATATAAACTATTATTCGAAGGCGTAAAAAAAGTTACGTCCATAAAAAGGGTTGTCAAGGTGCAAAATATTTCAACGTTTTTATTATTTTTACTAACAACAGACTATTTTCAAAAAAATATTTTTCTTCTCTACGAACATACACTAATCTAATCCTCGTATCTTTCGTAGACGTTGTATTTCTTTTTCTTCCTTCAAGCGACCTTTGTAAGTTACGCTTTAATTCATAAAGCGGAACTTACAAAGGTGGCTGATGAACTGGCTGTTAAACTGGCTGTTGTAGTAAAATATGCAAATTGTACTACAACAGCCAGTTCCCCGAATTCCTTACCTAGTTCACCCCTCCATAATAAAACACATCGTCAAAATATTCGAACTTTCATTGCGGCACAACTCCACCATAAATTACTCTCCACATATTCTACTTCATTATAACGTGTGCCAACACCTACCTACATACATTAGACCGTTGACTTTACAATTAACAAGCTCCCATTGTTCCTACGTACGTAAAACTCCAGTAAAACAATAAAACACCGTCCCAATGTTATGATTAGAGGAGGGGATTGTAAATTTTGAGGCCGTGGATTATGCTAATAATATGAAAATCCGTCCCTTGTTCGTCGACGACAAGTGTGGCGAAACACGCGCGAGTGGTTGTCGCAACCCTAGAGGCGTGACGTCATCTTGTCGCGGCATAATTCTGTATTGACGTGTATATTTATGAAGACGGCGCGATCTTGAGCCGAATTTTGTGGCCTGAAGTGTAGGCGTTGATTTTAAATATAGAATTTGGTACCTATTTATTTTCGACCTCGACTATAAATAAATAAATTAAAGCAGCCATGAAGGAATATATAAATGAAACAGGTCAGTGAATAAGTAAAATCTATCGTCATAAAATATGCTTATTTAAATTACTATTTTTGAAAACAATACATGTTTTCATAATCCCGTTTAAACCAAAAATGACTTTACCCAAATTCGATCATGCATGAAGCTAAATTTAATTTAAATTTAGCCCTATACAGCTACACATTATATTTATGAAATCAAAATGTTGCCTCCATAATTAAATCATGAATAAACACGTTAAAATAAATACTAAACATTTATTAATAACAGGAGAGAGTGAGTGATTTTATTTAGAAATGTAACGAAGCGTTTTTACCGCTTCGCTTACCTCTCTGATCGTGAATACGCACAAATGAACGGAAAATTGAATTTATTTCACGTATTTATAAACGATTTTATTTTGTTTGTATCATGAATTGATAATAAATGATAAGGAAATTGACTGTAGCTATGTTGGGACTTTTGTATTGAAATTACTGACAAAAAATATATTTCAGCGCTATTACTGAGCATGGGTTCTGGAATTTCTCAGTGGCAGCCGGGTTAATGGCAATAGGCTCGCCCTCTATTACATGGGACTTAAACATAGATGGCGGAAATATGGGTGTACTTTACGTGCACTTCTTGCTAGCTCTTCGGGGAATATAGGCGTGATGTTATTTATTTATTTATTGATAAGACACTTCAACGTCTTACTCACTAAATCATACATAAACATAAATCACTTTAAGTTTTAGGTATTGTGAATTCGTCACTTACAGAAGTGCACAGCACTAGCATAGAACGTAATGATTAAAAGACGTGTAAATGATACCGTTAGTTGAATTGGTTACAAGTTACAAAATAAAATAAAATAATTAAATTATTAAATTTTCACAGCTTAGCTGATTGTCAAAACCAAGATACCGATTTCTGCGGCCAAGCAGCGTAACTGTGTTCATATTTTATGGGTGCCAGTGTAATATGAGGCACATGAGACATTTCAGGTATGTCTCTGGGATGGCAATGCTTTTCTTATGCATCTGGTATTTGCAGATGACCATAAACGGAGGTTAGGTTCCACTTACTATCAGGTGAGCCCTTGACTTGTTTGCTATGAAATTACATAACAAATACTTACATTATTGATTACAGGTACTTATACCTGGGCGACCGAGCTCTGCTCTGGTGAAAATAGAGAATGATCATTTAATAGTTAAGGAAAGTTTTTTTTTTTTTTTTTTTTTTTTTTTTTTTTTTTTTTTTTCTTTAACAAGCTTTGTACTACATTGCTAGTGATAGAAGTGTCCTTTTAAGCAAGTGAATGCCTGTATTAGGACACTCCACTCTTCCATAACTAAAATTTACGTAATGTACATACAACAATTATGCCAGTATTTACTATTTATTTATAATTTATATAATTTCGAGGACGGAAATAAATGTAAAATAGAATTAGAGAAGACAACATTACAGACTTTATACATATTAGCGTATTTAAAGTTGGGCCATTTGTGGTATGTGTGTGTGTGTGTGATGTATGTGTGTGTATGTGTGGTGTGTATGTGTACATGTTGTACATGTGAGTAAGCGTGAATGAGAGAGTTATTATGTGTGCTGCAGGAGAGCCTCCGTGTCCTCATATGTGAGTGGTTTTATCCACTTAATTACCAGTTTTTTACATTCATAATATTGTTTGGTGTATACATATATCTCTTTATTTATTTTATTGTAAAGTTGCGATGATCGTTTCTGGAATTGGTTGCTACAAAACCTAGTTTTTGTTTGTGGTGTCGGTGCTATAATATCTTTCCTCCTTTTTGCCAAGATTGCGGTATCATAAGGCAGTCCTTTGTGCTTTTTCAAAACAGTATGTACTATGTATAGTTTTCTTACCGAAAGCAAATCACTTATCTGATAGAGTCTCTCAGTAGGATATCTAATCCTTTTAAAAAACATTATTTTGATTAGGGCTCGATGCACTCGCTCCAAAGCAATAAATTTGGATTTAGCTGCCCCTCTCCAAATAGGGATGCAGTACACCAAGACAGACTGCACCAGAGCGATATATATGTCCTTTAATAGGTTTCTAAATGGGTCTACGGTATTGGTAGCATTTTTTGGAACAATATGTCTCAATGTCTTGAAAATCCAGCTTAGTTTCCGAACCCTGTTATTGACCTGCTCCAGGTGAGGGTACCAAGACAATCTCTGGTCAAGAATGACACCTAAGTATTTGGTGTGAGTGACTTTATTAATGGTAGGGCATCCACAGTTTTTGTTCTTAATGTCACCACATTTGTGAACTTTTATTATGAGGTCCTTATCGGGTTGTGTACGATTACAGATACTAAAGCATATATAATTAGTTTTTGAGGTGTTCAATGTTAGTAGATTATTATTTAGCCATTTAGCGATCTCAGCCATACCACATGAAGCACTTTGCTCTACGTCATCCCAGGATCTTCCAGAAAAAACAACAGCCGTATCGTCGGCATAAGAATAGACTTTGGCGTTATTAATTTTCATATTACAGAGGTCATTAATATATGTTAAGAAAAGTGTGGGGCCCAAAACACTACCCTGAGGCACGCCGTATAATACTTCTGCATCATCACTGACGTATTGCCCCAACTTAACCCTTTGCTTCCTGTTAGAGAGATAATCTTTAAAAAGATTGAGTGCAGTTCCTCTTATACCAATTTTTTCCAGTTTGTTCACAAGTATTGGTACAGAAACAGTGTCAAATGCCTTTTTAAGATCTAGGAAGACAGTTAAACATTTACTGCCATTATCAAGTTCATTAGCTACCAGCGAGCTTAGAGCGGTAACTGCATCCTCAGTGGATATATTCTGCCTAAAACCAAATTGTGTTGGGGATAGTGTTTTATATTTGTTTAAATATTTAAGAAGCCTAATATTAATTAATTTCTCCAAGATTTTCGATATAGCTGGAAGGACAGATATCGGCCTGTAGTTGTTGAGGTCGTCTCTGTCCCCACCCTTGTGAACTGGAGTAATAATAGATTTCTTTAGAGGAGCCGGAAATATTCCGTCTCTAAAACAGAGATTTGCAAGATGGGTTATAATTGGGACAACTTCCTTACGTACATACTTTAAAAATCCTGTAGAGATACTGTCCCAGCCAGCAGCACTTTCTGACTTTAAGCTCATCAGAATTCTGTCTACTTCATTGAGGTCTGTTTCCAAGAGTACAAAGGAATTTGCTTGAGTTGACAGTAGATTTGGTACATAATTAGGGTCGTTATTTACCCTAGCCTGAATTTGTTGGGCTAGCTGTTTGCCAATATTTACGAAATAATTATTAATAAAGTTTGCCGATTCGGTAGGGGTCGATTTAATATTTATTAGTTCAATGTTTTGGCTTTTAGATTTATTAGTGTAGGTTATAGTTTTAATGTTTTTCCAAAGCAGTTTATTGTTTGATTTAGATTTAGCAAGAAGTTCCCTATCATATTTTCTTTTCAATTTTTTTATGAGCCCGTTGCAGTGATTTCTATATCGATTATATGTTATTTTATTGATTTCGTTGTGTGGGTCACACTTATAAGTCTTTTGCAGTTTATTACGATTATTAATGCAACGAAGTATGCCTGGGGTTATCCATGGTTTAATAATGCGTTTACTATTTGGAATTTTTACCGTGATAGTGTTGTGATTAATGGATTTAGTTAGTTTATCAATGAGTATCTCAGTTAATAAATTAGGGTCATCACAAAATAGCAATTCCGCAAAATTTTGTTCATGTATTTGTTTTAAAGCTTGTTCGAAATTTATCCTAGTAGTGGTTTTATTTGCAACTTGGGTATATTTTTGCTTACGCAATGACATAAAAGTAGTGTAGTGGTCAGTGATAGTGGTATGCAGAATAGCGATAAATGCCGATGCCTTTTTTTTGTTAATTTTTATCATAAAATGGTCCAAGCAGTTCCTTTCCCTAGTGGGTAACATATGTCCAGGGAGTATACCATGTAATGACAACATATTTAAATAGTTCACTCTATTTTTATTTTCCTGTGATGACTCTGTGTCTTTAGTTATAATATTTATATTTATATCTCCCGCTATTACTATGCTTTTTTGCGATGTTATTGTATCAAGGTGAGTGCTAAGCGAGTCAATGAAACTGTCAGTGTTAGTGTTTGATGGAGAGCGGTAGATACACAAAATATGATTATTAAGAATATCTAGCTGGAGACATGACGCTTGGGCCAACTTTATTTCCTTTACTTTGGGTTTTAATGTGTTTTTAACGTAGACTACTACCCCATCATTTTGGTTTAAATGTCGAGTAGAGGCAAAACAGTGGTAATTATTGAGTTTCGGAATTGGTTTGTTATCATTTAGTCTACACTCGGTTAAAATTACAATATCAGTTTGAAATTTAAACGTAGATAGCAAAAGAGAGAAATCATCGAAATTACAGTAAACACTTCTTATATTTTGAGCGACAATAGTCAAGTCATTTTTATTTACTGGAATGTGCTTAGAGATCTCAGAGGGATCACATTCAATTGTACGCGCAATTTCAATATTGTCAATTTCATTGATGGTTTGTAGGTTGTCATCCATTTAACATGTATGCTGTAAAAAAGACGTCATGAACAAGATCTCCAAAGAAATTAAAGACCGATGGTACGAGGTTTAATTCGTTAGAAGTGGTTTTGTATAAACAGCGGAGCTGTAATAACGTTTTTATGCATGATATTGTAAATCTGAGTTTGTACCGGTGATTTATATTATGAATTTGCGTAAATATGTGTATTTGTTGTGTATGTGTGTAAAGTTCTGGAAAAGTGTTGGTATGTGTGGCAAAAAAACTTATTATGGTATCCATAAGAACGTACTTAATTAATAAAACACAAGATGTTACATAATAACAGGGAATAGGCAACATCAAAAAAAAAATTGTATAAGGCAATGACATAATTACTTTAACAGTTAGGCATTGGAGGAATATAGGATTCTGGCCTAAGAGTCATTTTTTTAATATAAGCTGATGTACCTGTTCTTCGCTTTTGATAGTCAAAGTTGGTGACAGCTCGTCCTTCTTGAGATAGACTTTGCCATAGGCGGTCCAGCAAAACTTGTAGGCTCCAGATTTCGTTAAATCCCGAGCAAGGAAGTGTAAGCGGGACCCTTTAGGAGTCAGGTGTTCCGATAGGAATATAGGGGTGTCTTCCTGTGTTTTAAATCCCAGGTGTTTGGCGCTTAACTTCGACTTGTGTTTTAAGTTAAAAGCTTTTCCCATTTTCATAATTTCACCCTTCAATAGTGTAGAGCCAGTTTCAACAATAATCGGCGAATTTTTTATTTCCGTATTTTTTCCACGTACTCTATAAATGTCCTTAACGTCATATTTGCCGATAGTGCAATTTATGTTTTGAGAAAGGCGCATAACCATTTCTATGAGGTCTTCTTTAGATTCACCGGTTTTTTTTGGTACGTTCTTTATTACGAAATTCGTTTTGCGACTTCCCATTTGAATTTCCTCAAGCTTGTTCTCTAACAAAGTGATGTATTTCTTATCTTCCTTTGCCTGGTTTTCTAGCTTGTCAATTTTTTTTTGGAGCTGCTCATTCTGTGCAGTTACGAATGAGATTGAGTTTTCTATTTTGAGATTGGATTGCTGAATGTCTTTTAGAGTGAGAGTAATTTGTTGAATCTCATTTTCTTGTTTACCTGAGAAGAGTGTCATCATTTCTCTCATCTCTTTTTTGAATTCGTCCAGCTGATCACTAATCAAGGTATCTTCCCAGCTTCTTTTGTTTACCCGTTGAGATGTATACTTAGGCGGCGTCTTATTCTCATTTTCCAGTAAATTAATTTCCGTGTCTGACACAGATTTATTTGAGTTCATGATAACTAAGTTACCAGGAATATGAGGAGGTGTAATGACGGGTGCGCAAGTTATAATATCCGCAGATATGCGTATAAGACGACGATGTAGTTCCGGGTGTAATTATTGGTTCGCACGCAGAGGGATGGGCTACTAATTAGGCCAGTTCTCCAGTCGCTTAACAGTGGGATGTGGTCTATGCGTCACCAAGCTTGGAGGAGGTGCGCACGCGCAGTAATTAATAGTTATTGGTTCTTACTTTTCAAATAGGCGTGGTCTTCGTAGGAATAGACAGCTCAGGTACCAGGCGCGCACGAGTTGAGGAGTTGGTTCTCACCGACTCGCAGTACTGCCAAACGTAGCTGCTGTTATTATAAACAGCTCCTCGGTAATTATGCACTCCTATTTTTTTCGTTGAATTTAAATGTTTAGAATTATTTAAATTTATGGAAGAATAATTGCGTATATTACTAGAGGCACGTCAACACCTTACGGCGGTCCGGGGGAAGAGCTAGTTCAAACTAATTCCATGCTGCCATGATAGAAGGTACTTACAAATTCCATGCGGCCATGTCATTATTCTAAGGTGTCATCAGTTGTCAATATTCTTTTAGAATAGAATAGAATAGAATAGTTCTTTATTTGCACAGAAAGTAGGTACAAGTTACAGATGTTAAGTTTAATAAAATGATCCTTATACTAACTACCTTAACTAAGACATGCAAACAGTTTAAATAATAATAAAGACTGACTCAATATAAAAATTATTAACAAATTCAATCAAATCAATACAAGTTTACCATGTCAAGATGAAATTCAGAATATAAAAAAATAAAAAAAATAAATTGAAATAGGCAATACAAATTATACATAATGTCAAGTTTATAAATTCGTCAAAATCGAGTTCGAGGTCAATGCATATTAAGTTAACAAAAATATGATTTAGTAAAAGTCAGGAGTACAGAGATGTCGTATTATCAATTTAAATTCTTATCGGTCAAAAATTCGTTAATCGAGTAATAACATTTATTAATTAATAGATCTGTCAACTTCTTTTTGAAAAGTGGAAATGTCTCATTTTTTATTACATTAGGTATTTTGTTAAATACCTAATGTAATAAAAAGTCTCGTTCTAAGCTTTGAACGACCGAGCTCTGCTCGGGTGAAAATACGGATAAAACGAACTTTCCCAGATTTGAGACCTAGCTAGATCGATTTTTCCCGTAATCCCCTATATTTCGATGAAAGTAGCACTTTCATCGAAATCGTTTGAGTCGTTTTCGAGAACGTGAGTACAAATATATATATATAAATTATACAAATGTTGTCCGTTTAAAAGGATTCACTAAGACAGAGGTCTATATTACCTGTATGAGAGTAGTACACCCTCATTTCGCCCATTATGTACAAATCTACCTAACCCTTCCGGGAAGTTCCATGCGTGATATTCTGTTTTTGTTGTAATTCACTTCTAATCGTCTTAGATTACCAAGTAAAGTACCAGCTCTTGTCCGCAAAGAAAGCTCCAAAACGGAAAGAGTTAATCGAACAAAAAAAGTTACCGTAGTTGAGTTAGATTCTAGCTGGCAGAGTGCCACTACTCTTCACCGCAGTGACCTTGAACCCTAGAGTACTATACAATAGTAGTATCTGACTGTCTGCCTTTTTGTAAAGTGTACGTCATCGAAGGCTTTGATAGTTTTTAATTTGGGTAGTTGTTTAAGTGATACATAAATTATTCTTACTTCTGCCTTTGAAAATGTACGACTTTTCGTGACCCACGGTAAAACTGCATCATATGGGGTTCAAACGTTAATGGTCGCTGTAGTACTTAAGGCCGAGTTCACGGTCTCCAGCGATGCAACTTGATTCAAGCGACTCGCGCGCGCTTCCCCTGTTTCCGTCCGTCGCTCCGCAAGTCATTTTCATATTAATTTATTTGCGTTCCACAAGGTAAAACAAGATGTTAACAAAAGGCTTAGAGCTAAAAGCTGTTGTAGACCCTGTCAGTTGCGTCGGGGTGAGTCGTAGCATGCTTTAAACACCTTCTTTCATTTATTTTCTCAGCAGTCGCTTTTGCAAGATGCTTGTCGCTTGAGCGAGCTACACGTGACCACGGGAAAAAGCTTCCTTATGCATGAACTATTTTAATTTCTACTTCTCTCGTATTACCACAAACTTTGAGAGCTCATGTCTCTAAAATATTATGACCCAATTGGCCAGATAGCTGAGCTGACCCATTTTAATAAAGTAGCTCTATTCATAGAGGCTATTTAAATGAACCCGATTTTAGATTGGCAATTAATCTATCTACCTATTCTCGCAAAAACTCGAAAATGGTTCGGTGGTGTGAACTGGGGTGGTTTACAAAAAAAGAAAATTAGGAAAACCTAAATGAACAATAAAAAAAACGAAATTTCATCTCGCGGTGTATTAAGCGAAAGCATCAGGATAGCCCGCGAAATTCAAATTTTGTTACTTTTTTTAGCAATTTGTAGGTCAGTATCAGGTTATATGTTGATCTAAATAATTATGATTCGCGGCCGTATCAAATATTCATTTGTATAAAAATCATCAATACAACTCTCTAAGTTTATGTAATCCTATTGAATGACTATTTCAAGAAATCATGACATTTTAGAATTATTTTAACATAAGGAGTTGTATTTCTGATTCTAATGATTATAATTCTGTAAAGCCATATTTGTTAGGGTCGCGAATCATATTTGAATCAAGATACAACCTGACACTGACCTGCAAACTGCAGAAAAAAATAAACAATTTTACGGGCTACCTTTGCGCATCCCCCTTATGTGGAAAGTATCATGCAAAACCATCCGATATTCTAGACAAATTGAAACGCAAACAAGACTCTGCACTTTGATTTATAAAACATACATGCTGACATGTCTTCCCATTGATATAATCCCCACTATATGACGTCACTCATAAAGCGGAGTACAGACAAGTGTAATCCGTAAATAATGATGTACTTGCGAACAACGCAAATTATTTTAAAAGAGACTCCGCATTGATGTAGGCAGTGTGCAATCGGCTTTGTTTGAGAAATGTCATGTGTTTTTATATTTCTGTTGTAATTATATTGGAGTAGGTTTTAAGAGTATGTTTGTCCTTTAATAGTACCCACGTTTTATTAAAAAAATACACGTCTTTGGAATTATGATTGCGTAAAGTTTGCTGTCCTAAGTCAGCTCTATTAAACTTCCCTATCAAATATGAAAGGACGAGAGCTAATGGATACGATTACCTCTATTAGTTAGTTCTAGCACGTTTGTGTCTGAAGGATTCGCGACTATACCCACCAATGACGAAAGCCATGTAAACGCCAAATGAACGCTTAATACAAAACTTTTCTTTAAAACTAGCTGCCCGCCCCGGCTTCGCACGGGTAGCACTAAGTGCGTATCTACGGCGCACCTACCTACCTACCCTACCTACATACCTATTTACATACCTACCTACCTACCTACATACTTACCTACCCACCCTACCTACCTACCTACTTACCTACCCTACCTACCTACTCTACCTACACCTACTTATCTATATAAAAACCTTGTCCTGAGAATAAAGAACACAACAAAATAGGATTATACAATTTGGTGCAGCCGTTTTCGAGCTTTGCGCTTAGCAACACATTTAGCGATTATTTTTTATTTAATAGACATACATGTAATTAAAATAGAACACAAAAACAAGGTAGGCACACACTTAAAGAAAATTACACTTAACTTACCATAGCTGAGTCAGTAAGCAAAACTGGGACTACCCAAGTAATATGAGCAGAATCGTTGTATAAGTATTATTTATTGCGCAAACTGTGCCGGGGTAATTATTTAGGAAGCTACCCCTACCCTATTAAGGGGGGGAGATATTAGAATGTGGTGTTTGCGAACCAATGAACTGCGAATATTTGCTTCGCTCCGGTATCGAATTGTTTGGTGTTAACGGGCTGTTTCCTATTCCGATTGGATGTGAATTTAGTTTGTTCTAATCTATTTCTCTCTTTTATGTATCTTGTCGTTCATTATCCATTCCTAACCTAATTGCAAAGTTCTGCTTTATTAGTATTTATCAATTAGGTGAAAACGATCTGATATAATTATGAAAAGCCATATACCATCTCATATACATATTCATTTATTTGCGATCCATATTGTAGAAAAGATGTTAGATACATATTGCTTAAAGCTAGGTACAAAATATGGACCCTGTAAGGGCACAGCATGGGGATAAAATTAAAATTACAAAAAAAAATGAAATCAGTATTACACTAAAATAAAATAAAACAAAATTAAATTAATATAACAATAAAATAAGTAGGTATAAAACTTGTCAATTAGAATTTGTCATTATGATAGTCATTGATATTATATTAGCATTTAGATATTAGAAATTGTTTCAATTTACTTATAAACGTATTAAACTATTGTCCATTTTTTATTATTGCCGGTAACTTATTATATACTTTAATTGACATAACTAGGGTACTTGTTGAGTGCATTTTTAGCTTAGAGCTAGAGCTAAATATAGATTAATCCTACCAAGGTTTAATCTATTTTTATGGCGTAATGTGTATCTTGAATGTATATTTTCTCTTGTAGTGTAAAAGTGTTCTCTATTTCTTAATACTCTTTTGTAAAAAGAAGACAGCAAAAATTCTTCTGCCTAAAATTCCTTAGAACTCAGGAAGTAGTCAACGCGACTTCTGCTTTTACCGCCACTAGAGCAGAAATGAAAACTATCAGACATTTGCTGTTAAATACCAAAGCCATAGCAAAGCATAGACGAGGTAAGGTTAAGACGGAACGGGATAAGGTTGACTGGTAGAAAATGCCTATGGCATTAAGTCCGCCTCTGTACATCTCTGTGCTTGAATTATAAATAAATAAATAAAGCATGTTAAACATGGAAATACTCCTATAGAATTTGAATCCAGCACGATTGCCAAACCAATAAAACAGTATATTTCGAAGCAACTTTGCGCGTCTATTTTGTGGAAGTGCGATAAAATACAACTGTTTTGAAGTCGATTTTGTATAGTGACATTTCAATACAAAAGCCTTTCCCTAAATAAATAAATATAACGTGACGTGTTATATTGCATTCAAACGCGTTATTCTGAAAAGTCAATATTACGATGCGTTCCATTAACAAATGCATGTATGCGCGCGTTATCAGTTGGGACCAGCCGACGGGGCGCGGAGCGCAAATGACACAGTATGATGAATATAGTAGGACTAGATTGAAAAACTAGATGTGAGAAAGGCAATGAAATATGAACAGCGGTAAACAATATACGCCTGGAATCCCCGAAAGGTTAGGTAGAGGTGTACCTATAAGTACACCGAAATTTCGCCAGTAATCAGTAAAGTGTAAGTATCATGAAAATTTTTAATAATCTGGTTGATTTCTAATGTTACATATTACATAAAAGTAGGTTATTGCTGTTAAACAGCTGTTACCGTGGCTCTGGGTAACAAAAAGCACAGTATCTTTAAAGCAGTAGAACTTATTTCAGAGAATTTATCTGTGAATATATAATTATATGTCCCTTCTACCAAAATCATTTTGATCACCAGTTACCTAGAGTAGACAAAGTTACAGGCACTGCGATGAGAGGCTTTAGGCTGAGATCCAAAGCTCCATAATCTAGCGGCCACCGGGACTGTGGAGTTATTGCTAGACTCTAGGTTTTTAGTAGAAGTATTTAATGGGTAATAAAGTAGGGTTAGTCAAGAAGTGTACGTGACGAATAATTGCGAGAATATCAGCGCAAGGTTTCACAAGGGTGGACTTGGTGTTACACATGCTAATTATACCATATTTTCTCCCTCTAAAAGAAATCGAAAAAACACTACTTACCCCAAATTGACCTACTGTTCGTATTATACTACATCGCGATAGTGGGTAGCCCGGCGCCAAGTGCAATATCCGCTTTGACCGCGCGTTCCGCTAATTGATTCCGAGTCCATTCACTACAAAACATATTGCGAGCAACATTTCAAATATTTTTTTGAAGTACTGCTTCGACCAATTACTGCGTTTTTATTAAAAGTTGGTAAAGGAATTGGTATTAAGTTTATAAATAGGGATTTGGAAGATAATTGATGTGATAACGCCTCAATATGGATAGAGTGCCTTAGTAACGAATTACGGTAAACAAGACAAAATAATCCAGTAAATGATATTTGGTATCCCTCTTGTAATAAAACAATTCTTTTCAAAAGTACATCAATCTACCTAGCCTTTTCCCAACTATTTTGGGGTCGGCTTCCAGTCTAACCGGATGCAGCTGAATACCAGTATTTTACATGGAGCGACTACCTATCTGACCTCCACAACCCAGTAACTGGGTAATACGATACCCCTTGGTAAGACTGATGTCAGACTTTCGGGATTCTGACGACTCGTAACGACTCGTGTCAAAGATCCACGAATGACAGCCGGGAACAACGGCTTAACGTGCTTTCCGAGGCACGGAGGAGTCTCGGTATGTAAAGATGGTCACCCATCCACTGACCAACCCCGGCAAGCGTAGCTTAACCTGATGGATCGACCCGTGCGGCTTGTTATTACTTAGCCAAGAGCTCTTTTCAAAAGTACATAAGACATAATATTTACGAAAAAACTAGGTACGACCTTAAATGATCGTATTCTCATATTTATTTCTTTGCTCAAACTTCTATAACATATTCGTATAGACAGAACCTGGATTTGGTCCTGTTCGGTTGACATTGTCAGCCCAAGTATATAATTCATGATTGACAAGGGTTCCTTTATTTTTATTTATCTACAGTTTTTTTTATGCTGATCAGAAAATAGGAAAATGTATCAAATTGACCTTTGATGTAGCATAAAAAAATCAGGTATTGAAATATGGCTATTGCTATGTTGCGAATGACCGTTTCTTTGTTTTGATATAATTATTGATTCTGCAGTGGAGCAGTGGTGGTCTAGGTCGTGGGTTCGAACACAGACAGGCCCGTTACTTTGTGTACCTAAATAATTTCATCACCACTGCTCCAAAACTGCTCCAAAACAGTGAAGGAAAACATCGTGAGGAAACCGGCATGTGTTAGATCCAAAAATTCGAAGATATGTTACATCTACCAACCAGCACTGGGCCCGCGTGGTGGATTATGGCGCACTCCCTTCTCACAGAGAGAAGGCCTGTGTCCCAGCAGTGGGAATGAAAGGATATTATAAGTAGGCTGATTATTCTGCTGATTAGATGCTTTTGGCTGCTTTATGTAATGTGCGTTTTGTTTATGCAGAATTAACAATTTTTCATTCTTTCTTAATTCATCACCAAGTACTATCATCACCCAATAACTGTTATCACCCAACATCTGTTGATGGCAATCGTTACAAAACTCAGTTAATTTTAATAAAAGGGATACCGGGCATGCGTCCACTGTGCCTATTAATTGCTTGGAAAAACCAATCGACGTGAGTGTTTAGCACTGTAGGCCGGGAGTCGAGTGTGCGCCTGGTACAACAATATGTGTCGATGTGTACTGGAAACTCTTTTCCAATAGCGCGTTGATTGAGTGACGTGCATTGTTGTGTACCTGGTGAACTATTTTTCCTTGTGGAGGATGCATGTAGGGTTTTATTTTGCCGCCGTGGCTTGTGTAGGCAGAATTTTTAGCTTTATGTTTTTTTTTTGTAGGTGTGTGAGTGAAACGTGACGCTTATTTTTTTTTAATAGATAAAAATCAGACACACACACATACAACATAAAATCCCGCCTGTATTCCCCAAAGGGTTAGGCAAAGGTATACCTATAGAATTCCCACATTTCGCTAGTTATGTTTAAGTCCCATGTAATACAATAAAAAACCCGACCCGAGCCTATTGCCATCAATCGGGCACAAATCCAGACTCCGGGCTGCTACTCAGTAAATCCAGATGGAAAAACACAATTACTCTATGCCCGATTCGGGAATCGAACCCAGGACCTCATGCTCAACAGTAGCGCTTGCGACCAAAAGACCAACGAGCCAGTAAACAAAAAAATATCTACAAAAAAATATATAAATATATGTAGATAAAAAAAATCTCTTGAAGTACGTAAAATTCAGACCAGAAAATCCTACACAAAAACTAACCACTAGTTTTCAACTCAACTCAACTGAACCATTAACACCGAGTCATAAAAAATCGACAAACGCTACAACGACACACCAAAGGGACATTTTTCATAGATGACGATGTTTTTATATTTATTGCTGTGGCTCCCGGTCTAGCCAGCGACCGTTAAAATTAATATGCCTTTGAACGTTATTGCTCGAAGCTTCACAGGCTTTTTTACGAAGCTGTACGCAGAGGAACTAGGAGTCTTGTTCCAGGAATTTTATGGAACGGAATAGCTCAAAGGGATATGAAAACGGAAGATGGTAATTTTATGGAATTTGGGAAAGCTAGTTAAGGCTTCTATGCAATTTTCTTTGAAAAATGCTGTTAGAATTTCCAATTAGTTCACTTCAATTTCATTCACTTTTGTTTAGTTTTTTTCTGTACATAAAGAATGAAAATACATTTGTACAGTTTTTTTGTATATGGTAGAGGCTAAATGATATTCAAGTTAGATTTTTGAAACCATAAGCATTTTTATGCTCAAGGCTAAATTATGTATGGTGTGCTGAATGAGATTTTCAGTCATTCAACTCACATAGAAAAAACTTCTGAAAACTACCCTATTCTAGGATCCTTCAAAACAAAGTTTACCTTGAGAGCCAGGTTTAAACGATCGAGCCATTCTTTAAATGTCGAACTTTATTTCGACAAAACTTCTAATTACAAAAAACTGACGTCAAAGTCTAAGTGTCTTCAATTTTGTATTAGGAGCTTTACCGTGCCCAGAATAACGTCAAAAATACAATAAATGGCTCAATGGTTTAAGCTCGGAACTCGTTCTATAACACGACGGTTAGTATTTACAATATCAAAACGCTTCTAGATTAAAATGAGCTCTTGGTAAGCTTTTGACCAATAGTTAACCGCAGTTTTATAAGTTAACCTTCGTTAAATTAACCTCCACAATGGCCTCACCTAAAAATAACTGAGCCGGAAGTTGTTACTGAAAACGTTTCCTGTCACTGCGCCCATAAGCATTGCTTTATTTTTGAGTAAGTTTTAGATATTGGTTGTTGATATTTTTGGATGGGTGGCTGTTAAAGGAAAGAATGAAGAGATTGGGTTATGTTTAAGTTGATAGCTTGTTGTTTGTGATAGTTTTGGAAATTGTTATGTGAAAAGTTGGGTGACCTCTAAATTGGTGACCCCGAGTATGAACGTCAACGCAGCCTTCGTGCAACTACTTCAGCGTGACGTCATCATCATCACTCCCGCAAGCTTTCGTGAGGCGAGTCACACAGCCAGCCAGCACCCACGGCTTCAACGGGTATCCTGACCACCAGCATGCAGCGAACGCGCATTCCTGGTCATCACCCTCAGCCACATCACCCCGACTCACTGGGGAATCACCGCAATCACCTCAATCACCGCAATCACCTCAATCACCGCAATCACCACAATCGCCGCAATCACCACAATCGCCGCAGTCACCGCAAACAGTTCCGACCCACCGTGAACTGTGCGGCACCCGGTTCCGACTCACTGGAACCACAATCACCATCGCCGCAATCACTGCAGACAGTTCCGACCCACTGTGAACTGAGCGGCACCCGGTTCCGACTCACTGGAACCACAGCTGGCACTGTGAAGCATCGCAAGATCCAAGACTCAGCCCACTATCGACCTCCGGTCTCCGGAGGGGAGTGATGTAGCGGTTAGACCGCCACATACAAAAATTACGAAACAAAAAGACATGACGTCACACAATTCCTACATCTCGCAGTTAGAGTTTACTGAGCGAATAACATAGATAAGACTATCCGAAATCAACATATGGGCAGTTGCCCGCCAGACACAACACCCGTCTGGCCGGAGGATCCTCCCTTTTCTATGGTGGATGAGTGAACTTTACACCCTGTTCCTCATACCTCTAAAACCTTGTTTGTTAATATTTTTCTTTGTCTGTGTCCCATGTGTCCCATGACTGTTTGTTGAAGGCAGCAAAGGAAGATTTTAAGACCAAAGAAAATTGGTTTTTGTTACCAAAATCAAAAGAGATTTTAAGGTCTATAAAAACTAGTTAAAAATACTTTTTGTAATTTTTTATTCCCTAGTAGGTATTTTAATGCAAAAAAAAAAAAAAATCATCTGTAAGGGCCGATTTTTCCAACGGTGGATATCTTTATACGAGATAATAATTTTGAATTTCGGACAGTTTTTCATACAAAAACTGTCTGACGTCAGTTTTATTCTGACGTTGGAAAAATCCGCCCTTAAATGCAAACTCGAGAAAATACATAATCGCTTCTAAAAATTTCCACTTTCTATTTATATTGTCCAAATACGAGCGTTTTATGTTCTTCATAAATAAAATCCTCGTTATCACAATAATAGAGCTTTAACTTTCGGATCCTCGAATCCATATGTATGAGCCAATATATTTTTCCATCAAAACTTTACGAAAAAATACAAATACCAATAGAAATTCATCATTCACAGTTTCCAATACTACAGCCATATAAAAAACGGCCATGGCAATATCCATTGCCTTCAGGGCAGTTGCGTATTCAACAGAAACATTATCCCACACTCAAATTCCAACCTTACCGTCCAACAAATAGATATCAAAATCAATTTTCCGATTTACTTCTGCAAGCCACTTCAGAGCTGCAGTTTGTCGAAGAAATTTGGACTTAATGTGTACGTAATAAGGTTTATGTGTGTTGGATTGTCACAGTGACTAGATACGAAAGGTTTGTTGACGCAATCAACGCTGGCAGGTCACAGTACGGTCAAAGGTTCCGTTGCTATTTGCTCGGCTATATACATACATACAAACTATATGTTGTATTATATAGTTAGTGAACGGCGTTAAAGCTGAGTATTGATTGATGTCTGTGTTAACTTGAATTCTTCAATCAATCTGATATTACACCGTTTTTAATATGGGTTCACTGACCCGCTGAGAAGGTCTTATGTAATAACCGCTTCTGTGTCAGACTCAGAGGACTGTGGTTCGATTCCCAGTGGAGACAAAACATTCTGCTCGGTTTATTGGTGGTAGGCCTTCTTCTAACTCCACCTATTTGTCGCCATTACAATAATGTTAACAGCATTGTTGTGTTTCGATAGTTAGAGATAAGATAGCCAGTTCCTCTGTAGTTGAGGATTCCGGGTGAAGCTCGCTTCCAACTTCAGCCTTATTATCACTTACCATCAGGTGAGATGCAGGCCAAGTTTCCCCGTTCTTGTTAAGAAAAAGGCTTGTTTTTTTTATTTTGATGAGTAAAGTTGCTTGTATTCCGTCGGGAAATCTAGGTTCCCTAAGTTTCCATTTGAGATGGATTCTGCTCCTTCTATGTTTAGATTAAAGCATTTTGCATATAGGCAACCAAAAGAAAGGCGACTTAACACAAATGTTACTAAAATTATATGTATGTTATTGACATGCTCTGATGGAGGAGCTCATGGCTTAGTAATAACAGCCGCACGGGTCGATCCATCAGGATAAGCTACGTTTGCCGGGGTTGGTCCGTCCGGATGGGTGACCATCTTTACATTCCGAGACTCCCTGCTGTCATTCGTGGATCTTTGGCAGTCGTTACGGGTCGTCAGAGCCCGAAAGTCTGACAACCAGTCTTACCAAGGGGTATCGTGTTACCCAGTAACTGGGTTGTGGAAGTCAGATAGGCAGTCGCGCCATGTAAAATACTGGTATTCAGCTGCATCCGGTTAGACTGGAAGCCGACCCCAACATAGTTGGGAAAAAGCTAGGCAGGTTGATTGTGCCATCATCATCATCATTTTAGCCGAAAGAAGTCCACTGTTGGACATAGGCCTCCCTCACGCACCGCCATTTCGACCGGTTCTGTGCTTCTCGCATCCAGGGGATTCCTGCGGCCTTCACAAGGTCATCAGTCCATCTTGTGCCTTATGTGTATCATACTTTAATATTATGTATGTTTGATTTAGCACAAGAATCTCAATATTTAGATACTTGTTTCGCTCTGGAGCGAAACAAGTCTGGGTCGCTAGTTACTGCTAAAATAATTGCATTGCATTTTCCACGCTCTTGAGCTTATTAAAAACAATTTCAAGCAACGCAAATAACTCACACACCCACACATAAATAGTTGCACATATTGCATTATTTAGCGTAGCATCCGCCTCTCGTAGCACCGTAGCACGCGAGCTACGCCGTAGATCTGCTACGCGCGTAGATACTATCTTTATTGTTGCTTAAACCGTGATGAATGAAGGTTGAATTCTTGTTTGAATTTAACCTAGATTTTGTGGGAAGTATTGCTATGAGTTTTATACTGATTTTTATAGAAAAAAAGGTTAATATTCCAGTTTTTTTTTGTCTAATCCATTATTCAAAGTTACGTTTGTAACTGTTGCAATTATTATGTAGATATTTTGCACGACTCGTAATGCGAAGCATTAGAGTGTGCTCTACGATCGAAAAATTATTTTTGCCCCATTTCTGTAACTGTTTTTATTGTTACACTCCTGCTAGTACACAGAACCTACTTAATTTATATACCACTGTATAGATGATTAAATGGAGATTAATACTGTACTTTTTAACAATTGATTTAATGCAGCAGAAATGGAAAAAGCATAAAAATAGTTGAAAAAAAATTCCTGTCCGTCAATTTATGAACCCGGAAACATTGTAACTTGCGATAAAATCAATTAATTGAGTCAACTTTTTTTTATACATTCGTTTCAGCCTTTAGCGAATTTCTTTTTCGTTTATGAATGAGTGATAAGTATGAGGCGTGCACTTTTGGATTTTCCAAACTATTATTTTTAAAAGATTTTTGTAATAGTTATTCTCTGGAACAATTCACAAAACAAACATTTTATAAAGAGGTAACGTAAATATTAATAACAAAAAAACAGGGCCCGATATTTGACTTACAATGTACTCAGAAAACGATGCTTTAAAAATAAATACTTTATTCGTTTATTCTATACAATACTAAGTCTTAATCAAATTCATGTAGGATTCCAGTAAATTCACAATAAGCCTTATTCCTAGAACTATCTCTAAGAAATATATTATTTTCTAGCAGAATGAATAAAATTCAAAAGATGTTTCATGTTTTTTTCGCAAAAGTATTCATATTAATGTTTTATTTACTTGATTAAATTCGGCCTTTCGGCTGTAATAAATTGCTGTGATAGTATTATCAGGGTTTACTTTAGACATTTACTGAAATAGCCGAAGAACCGATGACCGTTGGCTGATTTATTTTTGAAGTGAGAACTTCTTTAGCGGCGTTGTTCACTTTTTTTGGGATGGGTAAAAAATGTTAAACTCGCGTCAGGACGTGACCGTAAATCCGTTGCCTAGAAACCAACAAAGTAAATATCAAAATAAATAGTCTTTGACACTACGTAAAGATTGCGAGGTAAGAAATTTTACCCTGATATTGATGGGTAAAAAAAAGCAGTCAAAACATACTTCATGAAAAGTGTTTAAATAAATTGTTTATTTTTGTTAGACTATATTTTGAAAATAAATAAATATAGTACTACTACTAATGAATATTGTATTTAACCACATAAATTATAGTACTTTTATACTGATAAATAAAGCAATTCGTGCGAATTTATTCCCTAACCATTCCAAAATATTCAAAAATACACAACGTTAATGTTCAAGTTTTCACTTCTGCCGGAGTGCAACCCGTTGTTTTTTTGAGTGGAAAGCGCGAATCGGCGAACGTACAGTAAGTAAAATAACTACTTACACTTATTCAGCTCTATTCAGCTTATGCCCATAGAAATTAACGATTTTGTATGGAGACGCGTACACTAGGGTGGAGTGAAAACGACAATTTTTTTTTATTTTTTTTTTTTCATGTCTCCTGTGTGATTAATAGTTGACCATGTAGCAAAGAATCAAGTATACAAAATATCAGGAGCATAGGACTGCATCTTCAGGTGGCGCACAGAGGGTAGATAAACAAAAAAGTCAGGTCATACTACATACTTATAACCGCTATTATGAAGTGTTTTAACAATTTTCACTGTCATTGTGTATTGTTATTGCGTATATAATAACTTACTACTACATGGATAGTTGTTGATTACCCATAATTTCGATCAGATTTTTCACTGGAAAGCTTCAATTCAAGCCAATTTCACGAAAATTTGAACTTAATGTCTATTGCAGAATTTCTTGAACAGCGATATGATTTCGTACATTTTTGGTGGTAGTGGGTTGTGATGGTACCGCTGTAAATACAGGCAATTAAAATGAAGTCATTGCTTTGCTGGAAAGACACCTTAACAGACCTTTACAGTGGTTTGTGTGCTTATTACATGCAAATGAATTACTACTCCATCATCTTTTCATGAGTCTCGACGATACTACAACTGGTCCAAATAGTTTCTCGGGAACAATTTGGAAACAAATTAAACGATTAACGACAATACAGTAGTCACATTCGAGCCTATTAGTACAGAGTTGCCGGACGTTGATGTCACTTTATTGAGCACGGATAAACAATATTAATATGAAATGTGCACAGCTATTTCTTAAGACACTGTCTCGCCTAACTTAGCTGAAAAAATCCAGAAAAGCTAGCTCATTCCAGATGGTTACTTGCGCAAACAGAACTATTGTGCATTTGTATGTGGGAATCGCAAGTCCCTCCTCAAACCTTCATGAATTGGCAATATTTATTATGAAAGCTTGCGGATCAACCTGGTTTTATATCAAGACTAAGCCTTCTTGTATAGATGGCCCAATCCATATTAATATGGTAAAAAGCTGTTTGTACTCGACAGACGATCAAGACTATTCAACATTCAACACAATTCATTCTTTGAGCATCCAGAAAATTTTGCTTGTTATGTTACAAGACGATGCACCAGAAATAAGAGAATTAGTTCTTCCAAGAATTTGTAAGGCTAGAATACAGACCAAAGGCAAGAAAGTACGTCAGTTACAACACCCGGAACTTTAGATTGAGTTGTCACACTGTTAGGATTTAATAGACTGGTCAAAAGAAAAAGTTACCGACCCACCAATGACAATGAATTACAGTGACGGCCAATATTATCATCTAGAATTCTAGAGACAATATATTGTATTTCCAGAAGTTCCTTTGTCAAATCCAGGCTGTAGAGCGATGTGTTAAGCTTGTGACAGAAGCTTCTTCATCCGTTTGCGACCCAGTAGCAAGAGATGGGTTCACAAGATCAAGAATAAAAGCTAGGCAAGTCTTACCAGTTTTTGACAGAAAATCGCAAATTTCCTTATAAGCAAATACCAACGTCTCCTGAAGAAGACCCTGAATACTCTTCATAAAAGTGTATTTTGTTAAAATATATATTATTCATTCGATATCTACAGTAAAAAATTATAAAACATTCGTCTATCATTATGAGTACCTTATATTTGTACCACGAGTTTTAGCTATTATATTGAAATTTTGAAACGTGCTGCGCCACCTGAAGATGCTGACTTAGCAGGCTGATTTTTTGCGTACATGTATCTTTTTGCCCAGGTCACTGATTGGTAATACAGGAAAAACATAATATAAAAAAAATCTTTTTCGCTCCACCCTAGCGTACACATCCGTTCAGCTTTCCGCGTCTATTCAGCTTTCGTGACAAACAAGTATAAAATGAGGACAATGTGTTATTATCATGCGAGTGCTATAGATAGAGTTCAGCGCTGTTCTGCCGCGTTCAGCACTGCAGCTGTTTTGTTCAGCGCTGTACGCGGCTGATAGAAGCAGAACTGTGACCTGAACTATGAGAATAAGTGTGACGAAAACCGTTCAGCGAAACGCGAATGGAGCTGAATATTCAAATTCAAAATATTTTATTTCACATAAATAGGTATAAGTGAAATAAAATATTTTGAATTTGAAAGGGCACTTATGAAACGTAAATAAATAAATAAATAGGTTTTACAATATTTTCAAAAAAACAGTGTTATTAGGTATGCGAGGACAGTGTAGGTCTTTCAACAAGTACCAAGTATACAATAAATGTGAGTAGTCCCAACGACGCCTTCGGGCTAGGTTGAGAGACGATCTGCACAGGGTGGCTGGTGGCAGCTGGATGAGAGGTGTCGAGATCCGAGTTGAATGTCGTGTAATTTGAGAGGCCTATGTTTACCAGTGGACTGCTGTAGGCTGCAGATAATGATGAAACAGTCAAGTATGAATAATGTTTCCTTACAAAATAAATAGATTTAATCACATAAACTGTACAAATATTAGCTCAAAACGACGGAAACATTCATCAATTTTGTTTACTTATTCAGTGTGGGGACGTGTGTATCAGATTATAATCAAATAATACGATCAAAGTTCCTTACAAAGGTCACACAAAAAACATGACCTTATAAGACAAAATTCACACAAAAAATTACAGAATAAATACAACGAATTAATTCTGATAAATGCTACGTCGTAGCTTCGTAGCGCCTTGCTACGCGTACGCCTACGTCTGTTGCTACGTAGTATTATTTTCATTAGAGCATTATTTTTCTACTTCTTTATTATATATTTATCAATACGAGCGCTCATTTGTTTGATGTTTAAATATGTTATTCCCTTTTGTAGGAATAAGGCTATTTATTCTATTTAATGCTTGAATGATACACAAGAAGTAGAAGAACGTTTCATATGAAGAGATTTGCCATTCTGCTCAGCTTTTATCAGTTAAATAGACAAATATGTCTTTTATGAGAAATTATTATACAATTGAGCAGTGAATAAGAATACACAAAACCGTAAATAGCTTTTCAAAATAAATAATTTTATCGGTCGAAAATTATAGACACAAAAAGCAGAACATTAACAAAAAATATGGCTCAGCTTCAGCGAAATGTGCCAAATCCATTACAACGAACACGAGATGGGAAGCAGCTGGCTGAAAGCTTTCCTGAATATAGCCTAGAAAGTCTTTCTTTCAGGAATAAACAGCACTGATCGGAATTCGATTAGTAAGCGGCTCGCTCGCAGGCTATAAATGTCTCATTTGTCAAACTTTATGGTTGACCCGCCCTAGTCTGTAATGTTTCATTCCACTAAGGACCTAGATTCGGTTTTGAAGTTGTATGTAGGTGAAAGTAAGATAGTTACTATAACACAACATCACGCCTGTAATGCCCGAAGGGTTAGGCAGAGGTGTACCTATAGTACCTAAGGCCCACATTTCGCCAGCTATGTTTAAGAACCGGGCACAAATCCATACTCCGGGCTGATACTGAGAAACAAACACACACTTGTATATAACGGAGGGGGGTACAGTACGACACAACTTAGATGAAGCATAGATTTAAAAAAAATCATTCATTCATTACAATTTCACGAATGTATTTGGCTATAAGACTTTACAACTCAGTTCGGATGGTGATCGGTTTTACGAATTGCGCCGATGCTACATCTAAGTTGTGTCGTACTGTACGTGTCTCTGTTCGTTATTATCAGCCAAATTTGAACTACTGCGGGCGAACTGTGGGTAGTGTTGGTTATTGCACAATAGAAAAACCGTTTTCAGTTCAGATCAAATGATTGTTTACTATCAAATTAATCACACTAGCAATTCACACACTGTAGGTACACGACACAACTATGCGCGGCAATTTCTAAACGTGTTCACTGCTTGACCGCCACCGATGAACTCTGTTTAGTTCCAGCCAGTCCGAGCGTTATGTCGTACACTCTGTCGAGTGCCGCTAGGCGGCGCTGGCGTCTCGATTAGTCAATTCAGTAACGTAATTCCGACATACATATTTAATCCTGTGATATTCTACAAGTTAAATAGAAAACATGAAAGTGTTACTGCCATAATATGTCCACTATCTAATATTGTGAATGTTTTAGTGCACTCTCATTTCATTGAAATTAAAGGAAAAAGGGGCTTGAAATACCTATAGCTTAAAGCATTTGTTCCCACTGTTGGGACACAGGCATCTTCTGTGAGAGATGAGAGGATGTATGTTATCTACCACGCGGGCCCAGACCGGGTTGGTAGATATCACATGTCTTTGAATTTTTGTTTCTGCGACAAGCCCGTTTCGTCATTATGTTTTTCTTCACCGTTTTGATAGCAGTTATGAAGTAATTATATACACAAAGTAAAGCACCTGGTTCGAATCCACGACCTACAACTCGTAAGTCGGGGCCGTTTCCACTGGGCCTCCACTGCTCTATAACTCGAAGAAAGTTTTATAAATAACAACGCACATTAATAAAAATTAGACTAGTTTATCTCTTTTGATTCAAGTAATGAAGTTAATTATTGTAAAACTCGAATTTTAAAATCATTTTTACACGTTTTTGAACAAGCTAACTAAAGTCGACTAAAATAATCCTACAAGTCACGATTTACGCGAACCTTAACATTTAAAGTGCTTATCAAAGAATATAGGTTGAGTACCAAGTTTGGCCCGGTGGCCCTGATTCCACATTATTGATGAGACCGGGATTACTCGATGCTGGAGTCGTTTGGTGATTGATATCACCGGTCGTTAGGACCGATTTTATGTATTTTTCCTGGAAGGATCAAGTCAGGTTCGTTTATAGCCCACCTGATGGTAATTGCTTCCGAAGGTTTAGTGTATTGAGCATGTAAGGGTAAGGAACTATTTGGTCCCTTGAACCGAATAATACTTAGTCTTTATAGGTTAGTAGAGGTATATTTGTGAAATAAAATGAGATTTTATGAATACTTAAAACACCTATGTTTGTTTTTACCTTTGTTCCTCTACCTTCTGTTATTTCTTCTTGTTCTTCTTATTCAGTCAGTAGTGCAAAACTATTTGAGGAACATACGCAATTTTTAAACTTAGTTACGCTAACGAAATCAAAACAGTGCATTTTGTAAACGAATATTTTATATTTTGCACAGCGGAGTTGCCTAAAAATTCCGTAGAAAAAAATCCACAGCGACTCGTCCGGACTAATCCGTGGATTTTGTTAATTTCGTGAAACGAAAATTAAAATTGCCCGAAAAAATGTCGACGTGTCGTTTTTAGAAAATTGAGTTTTTAATTTTTTCGTTATTCTAACACCCACTGAAGCTTTGTACGCCTGATTCCAAAACAAATTCTGTGAAAAAGAAATAAGGTTTTATTATAAACAAAACTAAGTTAAATATTTTTAAAGAAAAAAGCGAAACAAAATAACTGTAATGTGCCGCACATTACAGTTATTTTGTTTCGCCTTTTTCATGAAATGTTGTCATAATGTTTCGAAAGCCCACATTCGAAAAATCATTAAAACGCGCTCAGGTAAAACGAAAACATATTTTATTCAACGGAATGCCATATCTATCTAAATATAAAATCAATACGACCTGTCTGTGACAATCCTTTGAACGTCACACAAAATAAACAGTAACACGTAAATGAAAAAAATATCTATCATTCCAAATAAACAGTGAAGGGGGCATAACTACAGGCCAAAAACGTTCACAAAGCGGCCTGTCAAAACCATCGAACCTTTGAAATAATGGGCGTTAGATTAACTGTACTGACGAAGAGAAATGTACTTTGTGTTACTGTCATTTATTATACTTGTGATATATAATTTTTTTTGGCCAGATCTTATCATTTTTTGTAGCAGTGGGTTGTTCAGGTGATGTTTAATGATTTGTTTTGGGTTTTTCATTTTCTTAATGATCATTTCGAAGTTCGTTTTGATTTGGTAGATAAGTATAGTGAACTCTGGGAGGCCAAATCATAAGAGGTCTTAGGTCTAAACGCGAGGTATCGTTTAAAATCAAGTCATGAAAAACAAACACACACACAATCATTATGAAAACACAAAGCAGTGATTTATTTGATTTCTGGTCTGACGAATCCTCCATAAAGAAATTAACAAAAGTTAATCTGAATGAATAGATGGATGGATGTTTGTTGCTCTTTCACGTAAAAACTACTGAATGGATTGGGATGAAATTTGGCACACAGGTAGTTTATAACCTGGATTATCACATATGGTACTTTTATTCAAATATTCCCACGGGATCCAGCCTTATGCGGATGAAACCGCGGGGCGCTGCTAACCTCCATAAAGAAATTAACAAAAATTTGTCTGAACGGTCTGCTATAAAGTCAAAACTCTGAACCTAAAAGTACCGTTATCTCATTACTTAATTTACCGAAATTAAACCAACTTTTATTAACTTATGAATTTTGATTAGATTTATTTTTCTCCCAAACCTTCGGTAGCGTGTTCTCCTTCGTATTTAATTAATTTGGCATTTAATGTAATTTATCGCGAACCCTCCCTAAGTCATGGTTTTCTTGCGACGAAAAACGTAAATTTTTCAAATTAAAATGAACCCTTTTTTCTGGAGTGAAATGTGTAGTATTGACATTTTAGGTTGGTTTGGCCTTAGCAAATAAATCTGGTTTATTTTCAGAGGGAGTGTTGATGATTGCTTTAATTGCATCTCTGCATCTGTTCGTGTTTTAATTATTTTTGATGTGTTATCTTAATATTTGCATCGGTGCGTTTGTTTGTCCCTGTCAAATTAAGACGGATGATAGGATGGATGTTTATTCAGTTGTTACCCCAGTGCCTACCCTTCACATTTTGCTGTCTACTGCTCTAATTCTGTTCTATTTATTTTATAACTCGTAGAGAATACACAAAGTCTGGATCTCTAAAAATATAAAAGTTATGAGATATCAATTTCGTTTTTTTTTTTTTTTTTCACCCTCGACGCAAAAACAGGGGTGTTGTAAGTTTGATCGCTATGTGTGTGTGTCTGTCTATGGCACCGTAGCTCTTATGGTGGATCTACACAGTCCGGTGGCACTGCCGGCGGCTTGTTAACAAGCAAAGCCGCCGGCAGAAGCCGGCGAGTGCGGCTGTGAATCGATATTCTCAGTTATCTTGTGAATGGACGATAACTGTTCCCAAGATGCCGCGCGCACATAATTATCTAAGTACCATCGCTAGAAAACTACTTTCAAATTTAAAAAACCGCAATACGATTGGTTCACCCGTTTAATGGTGGATCCACATAGCCCGGCGGCACGGCCGGCGGCATGCGGCCGGCGACATGCGGCCAGCGGCCTCGCCGACAGAATGGCCGCCGGTTTTGCGTGCGGCAATCGCAATAAAGCCGGCGGCCATTTTGTCGGCTGGTTTTCTAGCGATGGTACTTAGATATGTTTTATCAAAGTTGGTTCAGCTGTTTGAAGATTATCAGCTATTTTCTAGTTGAAGAATGGATGTGAGAGTTTTCCACAGGTCTGATCGATTTGAAATTTGGTATTTTGTTACTTCAATGGTATTAGAATAACATAGTTACCTTGAATTGATGCTGCAGCATCACCTGGATTTTGCAGGATACCCAACTCCCTTACCAACTTACAGCACAGGTATCGTGGTTATAGATAGATGATGAACAGGGTCTGGTGACGGAGTAGGAAAGAGAAAAGAGGAAATGTTTGTGTCGGGGGTTTTATTAATTTAATTTCACTGGTTAGGCTGCCTGTTCACTAAAGCGGAGAGGAGAAAAGAGGAGCGGAGATGTGCCAATATTAACCAATAGAATCTTGACTCCGCCCCTGAGTTTAGATCAGTGATCCTTAGTCAAGATTCTATAGGTTAATATTGGCTCATCTCCGCTCCTCTCTTCTCCTCTCCGCTCCAGTGGACAGGCAGCCTTAGTTGTGATTAATGTTGATATAATCGTTAAAATTAATTGATTTATTTGTTTACATGTGTTGCTTATTATTAACAGAAAAGTAAAGCGATAATGATAAATTATGACGTCAAATAATTAAATAATAAACTAGGTACATGTATGTACTTCACTAAAGTCTAACTTACAAAAAACTATTTTCACCAAAACTAATTCTTTTCAAGCCCTAATGAAGTATTTCGCTTCTTAATTAACACTTCGTCCATAAATATTAAGTTAGTTAAGTTTAACTAATTGGCTATATTGTTAGGGGAAACTTTCAATAAAATTGACCCTACCGCACCCCCGTGCTTATTCAGTCGGGTAACTAATAAGAAAACTTCTTTATTCAACCCTCTTTAGTTTTAAAATGTTTTATCTGCTCTACGTGCTGTGCAAATGGCTCGGTGAGCTGGCAACATCTCTTTGAAAATATTCTGGACTCCATTTTTGCACGGAATTTTTTATTAAGAAAAAAAATTCTGTGATGTCTGCTGTGATTCTTTTTTTTTAAGTGAAAACTTCTTTAGCGGCGTTGTGCACTTTTTTGGGATAGGTAAAAAATATTAAACTCGTTTCAGGACGTGATCGTAAGATCCGTTGCCTGGCAACCGACAAAGTAAATATCAAAATAAATAGTCTTTGACATTACGTAAAGATTGCGAGGTAAGAAACTTTACCCATAATCATGGGTAAAAAAAGTAGTCAAAACATACTGCATGAAAATTGTTTAAATAAATTGTTTATTTTTGTTAGACTATAATATTTTGAAAAAATATTGTTTGGAAAATCCAAAAGTGCACGCCTCATACATAACACTCATTCATAAACGAAAAAGAATTTCAAAACATAGTTTCTAACAAAAATGAACAATTTATAACTTTTCAGTAATGTCAAAGACTGACAAACATATTTACTTGGCGGTTGCTAGGCAACATCAAGTCAAACGTTGGAAATATTTAGATAAAGATATTATATTTTAGTTAGTATTTTATTCATTATAATTAAACTACTTTGAATAAAAGAGCCATTTTCAATAGGGTTACTTCTACGGCTGAAACAAATGTATAAAAAAAAATTAACTCAATTAATTGATTTTATCGCAAGCTACAATGTTTTCAAGGTTCATAAATTGACGGACAGGATTTTTTTTTCAACTATTTTGATGCTTTTTCCATTTCTGCTGCATTAAATCAACTGTTAAAAAGTACAGTATTAATCTCCATTTAATCATCTATACAATGGTATATAAATTAAGTAGGTTCTGTGTACTAGCAGGAGTGTAACAATAAAAACAGTTACAGAAATGGGGCAAAAAAAAAAATTCGATCGTAGAGCACACTCTAATTCTTCGCATTAAGAGTCGTGCAATAAATAATTAATATACTACTACTAATGAATATTGTATTTAACCACATAAATTATAGTACTTCTATACTGATAAATAAAGCAATTCGTGTGAAATTATTCCCTAACCATTCCAAAATATTCAAAAATGCACAACGTTCAAGTTCAAGTTTTCAGTTCTGCCGGCACTCACGGAGTGCAACCCGCTTTAAAAAAAATAGTTTATTTAAAAATATAGTTGATTTTCATAGGTTTACAACGGCCTATACGAGATTTAGGATTAGACAAAATGAAACCTAATATTTCAGGCTGTTATTAAAAAATATTTGGTCCTATGAATAAATAGAAAGAGGACAGGAAGAAAGATAAATAGGTATATTCACCACAGAAACACGTGCATATAAAATATAACTTAGTACTTGAAATGACTAACGGTAGTATTAATGGTGGTACATATATGAATGATACATAATACATACGACCAAATATTAAATAACAAGCTAATATTGATTCTATTTTCTGATACAAATGAAAAAGAAAGCGTGCATCTTTTTAACACACACTCCAATACGGATATGTATATCAAAACAGAGAACCAATAACTGATTCTTATTCCCTACCTACCCCATACGGAATACGGAATAAACATATAACGTATGTGCATTTAAAAAGCAAAATATCTCGCAAACAAAAAAGAAAAGTTAATGCTCCACGCCTCCGGATCTACATACTTCTCCGTTAAATAGGGATGTGTTGACAAATAATGTCGATGTATTTTTTATAATACGTTTTAAATGATACATTTTCACGAAGATTAATAAAAACTTATAAAAAGTTAAGTTTTCGGAGTTAAATAAAATATTTGATTTATCAGTTAGAAAGAAAATGTTTCTGAAAGCAACAGAAAAAAAAAACAGCAAAATACTTTTGACGAATTATATATTTGTTGGGCGAACAGCAAAAAATACAGTTAATGTCACTCCACTCATTTTGGATTCGAACGCTACTTATTAGACTTAATATTCTTAACAAAATGTTCACGTAAACAACTTAAATATTCTTAGTTTTGAATTTCTATATTGCAGAAATAAAACCGTATAAAACTAGATGGAACATTTCAACCAAGCAAAGTTATTAACACAGTTTCGCTGTATTGGGACTTTGAAACTGTCAATTTCCTTTCGCTATCGTCTGCGCCACTATCGCTACAATAAAATTTTATTGGCTCGCTATCGCCGTCTATAAATATCGATAGTCGAACTATTATCATGAATTTATCGATACACATCAACAGCACTACTCATAACCCGGAGTTAAGGTCGAATCTCAAACAAAACGCGACGCTGAATTGCCGGCAAATATGAGCTCTAACTTAGGTGGGCACCGAAATTAGATTTACGAGTTCGGGAATTTTCGGAACTCACCGGATCAGTACCGAACCTCCTGCTAGGGTACGCATTATCATATAAATGCGGAGTTGACGGAAAAATATTGCCGAGGTGTGCCGTGGCTCCACCTGTACTCAGTTGAGTAAAATAGGAACGTGAGCCAAATAATACGGTGTTTAGGTGTACGGAGAGGGTGATTCAGTTAACTGTACTGCATGAATGTTTTATTTGCGGAGCGCTCTGCCTCGGAAATGAGCCGTTATCATCTTTGTTTACACTTAATTCCTTTCCTTTTTTGATATCTCGATCGCTGTTTTTTATTAAGAATTTCTATTAAGAGCAGAAACGTTTCATTTTAAGCTTTTATTTTTGAGAAAATTATGTTTAGATACTCGTGCCTTTCCATTATATGTAATACTGTCTTGTATACATATGTATCTCGTTTTATCGCTCCGTCGTAAAATTTAATATTTATTGTAGCGTCACAAGGAGAATATTTCTGAATAATGGAACTTCTATGAGTCATGTCTCTATTCTCGAACAGTTTTCCCCTACAAGTAAAGTAAAAAAATAATACATCTCTGCGGATTAACGAACGGAAATAATATAAAAAAAAACTTCCCATAGGGGGAATACTAAAAACATCGTACATTATTTAAAATAGCTTAACGGCGCTCTTGGTATCAATAAAAATATTATCCTTATAACATCCTTGTTTTTATTTTAAGCTATACACAACATCGAAGATATAGTAAAGGTAAAATAATTACTTAATTTATCCTATCGGAATAACCATTTAATCAGCACTTTATTAAAAAACAATGTTATTTGCTTACATAACAATGGAAATCTAGTTTTTGTACCAAAACTTCAAGCGGATCTTGGCAACGAACCGGTAAAAAGAATGATAAAAACTTGTGCATTATTGCTACATGTGAAGCTTGAAAGCAAGTACGCCTTAAACCTGTCTTTTCTAATACAATTACTAGAGAGTTGACATTAGAGTCAACGTACTCAAATTCGCGCACAGATTCGCAAATACTTCCTCCTTTACATGTTCACATAATCATTATTAACCAAGCCACGTGCCGCACCTACGTTTTTTGTCATAAAAACAAACTGTTTGACACTAACGCTTGCCATCACAAAATTTCATTGCACCTCCATATTTTCTATTATTATTTTTTGGAACGTAACCATAACATATAAAGGCCAAAAGGGATCCTTTTATACCAATTGTTTCGTCATAGCCTCATAATAAAAACCTTTACTAAGGTAGGGATTAATGTGGGATAGTTTCGGGGGAAATTGCAAGCGGGATCCCCCAAGATCCCCCAAGGATTGTGAGGTGGGGTACCTAATAGTATTTATAATGCCAGCGTGTGGGAAGTGTTAGCAGAATATGTGTTTATGTTGGCAAACCTATTCGGTTTTAAATGCCTTTTCTGGTTTGAATGGTTGTGTGAGGTCTTTATTTGTCTTGAGTCTTATGTCAGTTGTTTTAAAGGTCAGAGTCTAGTTTTTTGAGTTCTAAAGCACATAACTTAAAGGCATTTTGTTATTGTGTTTCTCTAGTTGTGAATTAACAATACACTCTTAGATCCAATGATGCAGATCATAATATTTAATGAAAGATGTATCTCATTCTTCTTCTTACATTGACGATGGCAATCCAAATACTGTTGGCTCAGAAATTGGCAGTGCAAATTACGGGACACCCTGGAAACGAAATTAAGCATATATATTACTAGAGCTTCTGCCCGCGACTTCGTCCGCGTGGAATAGTTACTTTGGGCTAACGCTAAAAAAACCCCCCGATTTTGAAACATTTTTCATTGGTACTCCGCTCATATTGGTCTTAGCGTGATAATATATAGCCTATAGCCTTACTCGATAAATGGGCTATCAAACACTGAAAGAGTTCTTCAAATCGGATCAGTAGTTTCGGAGCCTATTCGGTACAAACAAACAAACAAACAAAAAAATCTTTCCTCTTTATAATATTATAAGTAAAGTATAGATTATAACAGCTTACATCTCTAACAAGCCATTAAACAGCACCACGTAATCCCATAAACCAAAACAAGGCATTTCAACACAACTGCCTTCAACATACACACATCAAAAGTGTCTAGGGATCAAGCATTTTTATGCGGATTTCTTGAGATTGAGATGTGGCTTTGTAATAAATTTATGATTTTATAAATTTATATGGATCCTTTTTGGTGCATTTCATAATTTGAATCAGGAACTGTGAATCAAATTCGAGTAAAAGATGAAAATCAGCTGTCAATATTTTCCCTATAAAAACATACAACGCATTGAAGACATTATTAGTGCTACTGTTTCCCTACTACTGATTAAAACCAACGTTATTATGGAGCAGCGACGTCATTTAAGCAGGGAAGAAATGCTCAGAGCCGTGGGAATGATAGAAGCTGGTTCCCGGCAACGTACTGTGGCTTTAGCTCTGAATACAAGTCAGAGTGTTATCAGTCGACTTTGGACACGTTACCGAAGCACTGGTACCGTGGCTGAGCGCCATGGAGGACGGTATCGCTGCACCACACGGAGACAAGACCGATACATTCAAATCTTAGCTCGAAGAGCTCCAACAATAACCGCCATGATGTTAGCCGTGAGGCTTCATCACTCTTCAGGGAACTTAATTAGCGACCAAACAGTCAGAAACCGCTTGCATGAAGTGAACCTTCATTCCCGAAGACCGCTACGGGTACCACCTATAGCAATGCACAATCGTAGGATTCGATATCAATGGGCTCTTGAACACAGAAATTGGGCAGAAGAACAATGGCGTTTCGTGTGCTTTTCTGATGAGTCTCGTTTTGGTATGAGACCGGATACAAGACGTATACGACACTGGAGAACCCCTGGACGCCAACAGCGATTAAAATCCTGCCAGGAAGTCCATCCTTATAGTGGTGGAACCATCATGGTATGGGCGGGTATTTGGATCGGCGGAAGAACTGAGTTGATTTGGATCAGAGGCAACCTCAACGCTCAAATTTATGCTGAGACGATTGTATCAGACGTCATCGTTCCTCTACAAGTGCAAATCGGTCCCTTATTTCAGTTAATGCATGATAATGCACGACCGCACACCGCAAGAGTTGTAAGACAGACTCTCGCCGCAGCTAACATCAATGTCCTGCCCTGGCCTGCTCAGTCGCCAGACTTGAACCCGATTGAGCATGCATGGGATATGCTACAGAGAAGAGCTCTGCCGAATATGGAGGGTATCCAGTCGCAAGAAGACCTTTTTTTGTTGTTGCAACGAACATGGGCGGCCATTCCACAGCGTGATTTGGATGAACTCATTTTGAGTATGCCAAACCGATGTTCTTGTGTTGTTAGTGTTCGCGGTAGAAACACGGATTATTAATTGTTTAAGTTACCCAATAAAATTTTAAAGAAAACTGTTATTTCAGTCTTTTTTTCGAACTTTAATGTTAGTGGTTCAAATGTCAAAAATCCCTTTATTAGGAAAATGGCAAATTTCTTTATTAATGCAAAGGTGACTTGGTTTATCGTTACTGTGACAAACGAAAACACTTTATTTGATGAATCCTTAAAGAAAATTTTAATTAATATCAATCAGGAGAAAAGTTATTGCAAAAATATATGTTGATCCCTAGACACTTTTGATGTGTGTACTTACACACGATTCCAACTTTCCAAATTTTATTAGAGCGGCCACCTGAATAATGCGTTTTACATCACGTACAATGAACAAAAGCTAAGTTCTAACATGCTGAAATGAAATTCACTAAGTTACGATTCAAATTGGCCAGCTGTACGTTGTAGTAGTTTCTAAACTTTTAGCTAGGAACCGGGATCATATCTAACATAATAATAACGTATAGTCTGTCGGTGCCACAGTTGCTGTGGAGTTTGGCACAATTTTATTTTTATACTGCTGCTGTTGGAAAAGGAATATATATGGAAGTTTTATTTTTACAGTGGACTAGCTGGTACTTGGTTCAATTATGGGAAGTCATAATAGTGTGTACTAAAAAACTTGTCAATTAACATCTATGACAAAAGATTATGTAAATTGATTGGCGAGACTTCAAAGACGTGATTGGTATCAGTTAATAGCAGCAAAAATTAAACACAAAACAAGTGAAATTGTGTCAAAATTTTAAAATACTCTCGTCATAATCATTTCCTCATTTCTCTTTCCTACTTCATCACCAGACCCACCACCACACCACCACCACCACACCACACCATCACCATCACCATCACCACCATCTCTATAACCTATTCATTGAGATAATTCCAATGAGCCTAAACACGATACCTGTGCTGTAAGTTGGTAAGGGAGTTGGGTATCCTGCAATTAAGATGCGTGATTGACTCAGGCGTGACCTTGCGGAAATCCATCATAAAATACAATAGACGATGTATATCTAGTAACTTAATCCGCTTAACCGTTCTTAAAGAGTTAGAGAACCCTGTAAGAAATCGACACGTGTTTCGCCTCTCAACGAGGCATCCTCAGGACGACGATTGACCTGTTGCGAACTCGGACACGAAGTGTTATCAACGCGAGCCGAACGCAAAGTGAAACAAAACCCCCCACTTTGCGTTCGGCTCGCGTTGATAACACTTCGTGTCCGAGTTCGCAACAGGCCAATCGTCGTCCTGAGGATGCCTCGTTGAGAGGCGAAATACGTGTCGATTTCTTACAGGGTTCTCTAACTCTTTAAGAACGGTTAAGCGGATTAAGTTACTAGATATACATCGTCTATTGTATTTTATCCTGCAATTTCAAAGTGATGCTGCGGCATCTGTTCAAGGTTCTTCTAATATCATTGAAGTAACAGAATACCAAATTTCAAATCGATCAGACCTGTGGAAGACGCTCACAACTATTCATCAACTAAAAAAGAGCTAATAATCTTCAAACGGCTGCACCGATTTTGATAAAATATGTCTAAGAACTATCGCTAGAAAACTTGCTTTCAAATAAGAAAAACCGCATTAAAATCGGTTCACCCGTTTTAGAGCTACTGTGCCACAGACAGACACACGGTCAAACTTATAACACCCCTCTTTTTACGTCGGGGGGGTTAGAAAAGAAAACAAATAAAACATTTCACCTATTTACTCGTGACTATATGCTAAAACAGAGGAGTTCCACTACACTCCAGAAGGTAGGTACATTCAGACTCCTTTTCACAAATGGCTCTTTCATGTCCTAGAGATAGAAAAACCTCTTTTCTGAACCTCTTTTATACAAATGGAGTGTTGAATACTGAAGTGGACGTGATGGTCAACGTGCACCATAACAAGGCCATAATAAGAATAATATAAGTCTTAGAATAGTCTGTATTAATAAGGTGCCTGCAAGGAAAGAAACCACTTCTACTAGATTTATTTTAACATATTCTAACAATGAAAACTAGTCTAATTTGAATTGGAGCGGTTACATTAATTTAGAGTGTTCATGAAAACAAAATAATATCCATCACGCATTTTAGATTGGATTTTAATCGTTGTAGCACATTTACTAAGGAATTATCTAACCAAGGTTATTTTAGCTAAATCGCTTACATAATTCCTCTTTATGTATGAACTAATTTAAGGGTCTGTGTAATATATTATGCTCTCACCAAGATTCATTATTTTAGGAAAGGGTTTTTAGGCTTTGCACTGTTCAAGAGTTTTTCTCTACACGAGTTTAGAGTTCCATATTTATAAGATATATTAAAATTAAAGTACTGTAATTATTGTGAAGCAATTTTGTGTCTAAGGTCAAAAATAAGTCAATTAACAAATAAAAACGTTTTATATGGACCGCGCTGTTTTATGATTTACAAAAGGCTGTAATAAGGGGTGCAGAATTTTATAAGCCACATTTTTTTAATGCACTACGGGTTTGGTCTTCGCCTGCATCTCACCTGATGGTAAGTGATGATTAGGTGGAAGCGAGCTTCACTCGGAATCCCCAACCACAGAGGATCTGGCTATCTTACTTCTAACTGTCGAAACACAACAATGCTGTTAACATTGCTGTTAAGGCGACAAACTTGGATAAGATGATGGTAGCTAGCCAGGCGGACTTAGAACAAGCCCTGCCACCAACCAAATCGAGCAGAAATTTTACCTCCACTTGGAATCGAATCGGAGATCTCTGGGTGTGAGACAAGTGGTCTAACCATTAGACCACAGAGGCGGTTAATATATGACAAAAAGCATGTTCCACAATAATACCAGAAATAATATGAGAGCTTCACATCGTTCGTAGTTCGAACCACACATTCCTATTCATAGTTATAAAATATTGAGCAAGTTGCAGGGCGGTCGGAGATGCTTATTGAATTATATCCGTATCTGAGTCCATTGTTGTAAGTTTTAATGAATGGCCTTCCTAGTCCGAGGCTTAAGGCCTCCGCACGTGGGCCACTTTATGGGCCCAGCCTTTATTAATTTATGGCATGGGCTTAAAAATGTCGGGGTAATTTAGTGTATTTTAATCTTAATTAGTCTGAGGCACTTAGTGAAGGGACTCGCATAAAGGTTAGTTAGTGTCCCTGATAAGGTGAAAATAACGGTTCTTCCGAAATAAGGTTTCTGTAGATGGTGAGATAAAGAGATGAATACGTAAGAGGTCTTTATGTATGTTTTGTTTAAACTAGGGGTTTAAATGTGCTATATATCCTTCTTCTACCTGGGGTGTTTAATTAAACCTTACTGTTAAAAGATCAAACTTAATTATATACAAAATCTTTTTGTAAACTCTCTTCTGCAATTTTAATGTTATAAAATCATTATATTATTTGTAGCGGTTCTATAATTTTTGTTCCATTCCCTGTATTAATGAATTACAAAGTTTACAAAATTAACAAAAAAGATGCTTTATTTACTAATTAACCGAAAATGAAATTCATTTTCGACCCAGTGACATCCATGCGTTGATGAAATGATGATATCGTCCAAAAACACATTAATCAACCAGTTTTATGCACAAACGAAGTTCCGTATCGTAGTTATTAATCTACACCGTTTATACTGATAATAAACTATACCAAAATGTTCAACTGTAAAGCATAAAAAGTATAACAGACTTAATTATTGTGAACTAACATTACTTCGCGAAGAATCTGAATCTGACGATATCCTTGTTTCGAGTCGACAAACAGTTGGTGCTGAAATCCGAAGTTTGTCTTTTATCAAACTTAGATTAGTTGTCGATTGCTTCGGAAACAATGCGGTTTTAACTAATAGTTAAGATATTTGATGAATTAATTGCCTCAGAGTAAATTATTGGCAAAGATATTCGCGGTTTCTCCTATTAATTAAATTGGGTAATTTGATGAATTTATCGCAGCGATGGTCTGTTTAGGCTGAGACGAACTTTGTGTTTCAATATTTCTCGTGGTTTGGCAGAAATAACTTTAGTGCTTCATTAAAAAACTCTAATCTAACCCAAATCAGACATAGACACTTTGATAGTTTTATTCAGTATACTATCATTTCATACTTTTATTACCATTTATTCTCGGCTTACTCTCATGTAGTGTCAACGATGTTACTGACATTAGGTGTCAATTAATTTTAGTTAAAAGACAATGCTACATAATATACCAGGAAATCGTACTAACTTATTTAACCAGCTTTTTTCACGAATGCTCGCAAAACAATAGCGACACTAAGTATAATGAGCTTATAACAGCGACTAACGCAGATAGACAGCTGCTGTCAAAATCTTTGTCAGCCATCAAACTTTTTAGACGATTTTGTTCGCAAACAGCTCGATTTTCCGCTAACGCAGATGATTAATTAAACAAGCTGGAACTCTGATGTTCTATTTACCAATACAGCAGTTTTCAACCTTATTTCATAAGCCACAACTGCTGTTTTTGGATGCCGCTTCCAATTTCTTGTCTTTGTTGTATGAGTCGGAAATAAAAATGCCGCGGTTATAGTCTCGTCTGTATGTATGTTATTTATTTATTATATGGTTTAACACTTGTTGCTAAGTGGAATGGTGGAAAAGATAACTTAATTAGTAACTGTTTACGGAAATAAAAATACTGTATCGTTCCAAATTCGTCGTCTTTATTATTAAATTGCATTAAGATGCACACTACACTAAAATAGTTAATGCAAACTTGAGTTTACTCGAGAAAATTGCATAAACAAGTGAGTAATTTTAGAAATTATTCACTTCTGGAAGGATGATTACTTCCGGAACACTTAGCCTATTTTTTATTATGAGTATTCATAGGTCTTAGTATACGCGCACAACGCTTAAGAGTCAACTAGTATTTAATACGATTAACATTATGTATGTGTTTTTAAAATTAGGCAGTCCAAATATTTAATCACTTTGGCCCGTTGTGATCACAATCAATTGGTGACTTAACAAACTAATACTTAATTATTATACTTAGAGTGTCTTGCGTAGCAGCTACTGCAAATGTATTTACTGTGTTCAAAACAAGTAAATTTCTCGCAAGATATGCAAACTTCACGCGTAGTTTTGGTCATACGTGATCGTCGGCAAACGTGGCATCGTCCGCGCGGACCGCTCCGAGTACAAGTTGGAGGTTTATCGTTTAGATCAATTTGTAATTCAACGTCCAGTGGCAAGGGAAGGCTTAAGAACTCATACATTTTCTGTTTTATTATCTTTGGTATAGCTTCTGCATGCATTCTCCTCTGAACCAATGGCTTTATCATGCTGAGAGCCAGTTCTGTTAAGAACTCACGGCGCACTATTCTCTCTTGCCCTTTGTTAATTGTGAATATACAGAGTGCATTTAAAGCAGCTAAGTTGAGCAGGCGAAACAATACATTCAGTGGCCATCTACGTGAGTTCCTTGTCACATCGACCTTCGAACACATGCTCTCCACTGTTGCTATGGCCTTTTTAGTCCGATTATAATACACTAATATTTCTGGCTTGAGTTGAGTACCAGAGTTCTTATCTATTGAACCATCGCAATGATTCGTGGACATCAAAAGAATAGCCTTATCTGGCTTGGAGACGTACTGAACCAAAGTGGCAACATGACTGTATCCAAATAGCGAAGAATGTAAATTTTTCTCATTAATCGTTCTGAATATTCTTGGCACTTCTTTTTTATCTGGTCTTATAGCCCCGATGATTGTTATCTTTTTATCAAACAATACTTCCGCAGTTTCAAGTGTAGTAAACCAGTTACTCATAGTAACATTACGATATTCTCCTTGAATAGGATCAGTCATTCTCACAACAATGTCTAACTTACGATTAGTAACTTCATAAGGCCCTGGATTATCTCCCAAGTAAATTTCTAAATTGTAAGTATATGGATACTGACAGTCCACTAACGCGAACATCTTGATTCCGAATTTAACGGGCTTCTTGGGCGTGTGCTGACGGAATGCACATCTTCCTTTGTAAGGTGTAATCAAGTCACCCAGATTGAGTTCGTGACTGGGTGTAAAGTGTTTTTGAAAATTGTTCACCACTATTTGGAACAATACTCTGATGGGTGCCATTTTATCTTCAGTTATCCGATCAGTTGCGGGGTCATTGAAACGGAGATTCTTCATTAAGAATCTGTATCTATTAGAACTCATCGCGAGGTAAACAGCTTCCATTCCAGTACCTTTTTTGGAATCAAATAATTGCAAAAAGTTTTCTCTGCTAGTTTTTGCACATCCACTAAGGAAGAAAATACCCAACAGTGCATAAATTTCTACCTCATCAGTCAATTTAGCATCTCTTTCTCTCGAGAACTTTTTTTGTTCTTTTATAATACGTTCATTTGTATATTTTGCAATCATATAAATTATGCTTTCATCGAAGAATAAATCGAAGCATGCAGACTGAGTTTTTCTCGATTTAGTATAATCTGTAGGTCCTGGTTGAATGTTTGGAATATAATCGCTTTGCAGCAATATTCTTGCTTCTATGGGTTGCTTCATCCACTTAGTGCCTTCGAGGCCCAAATGATAATTATTGGTACTCGGTCCCTCAATCACATTAAAAACTGTTTCCCAGTCAAGATCGTCGACATCCGTGTTATCCTCCGCCCCAGTGCTGTATTCACTTCCAGTACTTTCTAACTGTTCTTCGATATGATCTACATCGTCATCAGTGCCAGCTGGTCCATCAATAAAATCTTCTTCTCTATCCTCTTCAAGCCATCTTGCTATAAGCATGTCTGATCTTTTTGCCATTGTTACCTATAACAACATCACAAAAATATTAATAATTTAAAATACAAAAACTGGAAAGGGTTATTAGGTGAAATTAAGGATGAAAATTCTGTGTAGATACTATTTGAATAATACAATTGTAAAACAACAACTCCATGGAGTTTTGTACAACATTACAGTGATCCAAAATGTCCTAAAGGAGCGTCAGTAAAAATGTACGTAATTTTAGAACAATACATTACTAATATCGCATCCCAGGCCTTTGTAACGAACACACCTATAACATCATAAAGTGTAATTATATCAACAAATGCTTTGTTGACCCGCTATAATCTTTACACTTGAACCATACACCACGTTCATAGCAACAATAATTATTCAGTCAATAGAATTGAAGTTTACATAAATAGAATTAAAACATCTCGCATTAAATAGATGCAAACAGATTCAATATAGATTCAACTAAAGGAGGTGGGGAAAATCGAAGCTCCCGCCAGTATATGTGTATCTACAGGTCGCCATAACATGGGGTGGGGAGCCCCGCGGCCTGGGGATTCGTCAAAGCCACGCGTTCTACCGGCGTAAAAACCTCCGGAAAACAAATGCATAGTTTATGTTACTGAAACGCTAAATAGTCAAAAACAAAACCACAACTCAAACGCTTTGCGGCACCTAGTGTGCGCTGAAACGCGTTCGCAACAATTCGAACCCGACTCGCCACAAATTTTGTGGAGGGGGTGGGGGTAGTCAACTAACCACAATGATCGAATTTTCCGTTCAATAATTTCCCGCAATCCTTAATCTAAAGACAGATATAGAATAAACAGAAAATGCATAAAAACGTCTATATAACTAAGTACATGATTGATTAATAGGATACATACGTGAGTGGTCGCGAGGATGACACGTTGCACTTCACCCTCAATGCAGTTTCTGACACAACCATACACTCCAAGCGCACGGCCAACACTGATGCCGATAGCCGCCCTAGTTAAATATTATTGACGAGATTTATTTATGAACGCAAAAATTAAGGTATTTTCAATTACTTTCTTTGGCTTCTTGATGTTATCTACGCGACAACTCTGGGGTTGATTCTGATATGATATTCCTTTGTTAAGATTATCGTCTTAAGATTTCCTCGTGGCATTCATTCTTATGTTTGCAACTTTTTTATGCCTTTTACCTGTTGTATCTATGCTACGTATTTTGATACTATATTTAAATTACTCGTTTAAAGGGAAAAAGCCGTCTGAACGTTACAAGTCCCAGCGGGATTTTTCTGAAAGGGGCGAGTAACTGGAGGTACTTTTTTTAAAGTAAATAAAAAGGTCACCCACCTCGCCAAAGCTCTTAAGCGCATTGGAAACGAAACGAAATTTCGTTTCATGGACAAAATTCAGTCGCATCAATCGGTTTAGACAGCATGGCGGCTGGATGTGCTCTCATAGAATAAACGTTGCGTCAGACGTTGAAATCAATTAAACTTGAATAATTTTCAAAGCATGGTTCTTATAGTTTCTAATTTCTAAATCACTTATTTGTAAAATAAAGTCTTACTTTGCTTTTGGACCAGGAAAAAAATGCATCAAACAAATGTGAATTCCATTAAAGAAATTCTACTAATAAAATCATGACTATTAACTATACTTAGGTCAAACATGGAATATCTCAAGATCTTTTATTCGTTTTACTGCCCTCTTGTCCTTGTCATGGCTTCGTGTGGGAATGTATTCAGATATATTTTATTGGCTGTAGTTATGACTGTTAAAAGCGAGCACTACATTCGTCCGTGAACGGTGAATTATATTATCAACTGTTGCATCCATTGAGGCTTCCGTATGCTTAGTAGACATAAGCGAATGAAGTTTATCTACTTGAAAGAAAATCAATAACGCCTTGATCTATTTCTCTACATTATCCAGCACAGGTCAGGCTTAAATATTAATCTAAAAAGCGGTTTAGATGTACGCGGTACGAGCGTCCTCTGGGAGTCCCTAACCCTAGTCGTTAGTTGTATATCTTAGCACATGCTACATGATATAAAACTTAATACTGAACGTAACATCAGGAGTAACTTACTGTCAGTTGAGACTCTTCGTTCTCAATTCTAGTACGAACATATTAAGCAAGTTGCCGTTTTAGCACCTGTGCGGTAATGCCCACGCCATCACCCGCCATAAAATATTGACGTCCGAACTACTGCACAGTCGTCTGTCTGTCTATTCTATGACCGCGGAACCGGCGGGGCGTGCGCGGGGCGTCGGCGGGGCGGGCGCGGGGCGCGGGCGGCGCGTACCTGCGCCCGGCGACTCCCGCCATGGAGGGTTTCTGTATTGATTATTTGAGGGCGTTCACTTTCGCCAGTGTTTTAATGCGAGCTATGAAAATGTTTTTATTGGCAACTTGGCAGCCCCAGCGCCAAACTGAATAAACAGACGAATAAATGTACGAAAGCTCTCGTAATGCCCGATTATTCATTTTATACCGTCTCGCTTATTTGTCGATGCGATATTTTTTCCTTCGTTTTTCGTTTAAAGAGCCTTATTTTGTCGAAGACCTCACAACTTCGCTTTTCAATGATTATTTCTCATTTCGTCTACTGTCATTCTTGCTTCGTATTTTATATATCAATAAATCATTCGTTTTGAGGAGAGAGAGAGAAATTGTATTCTTTTCCGTGATGTCTTTGTGTTGGCAGCTGATTGTTTAATTTTCCGAGTACTGCGCCAGTCTGTGTGATATTGTGTGCGCTTAGAATCGTTGAGGTCTTTGTTGTTACATAGAGCTGAGTATTAGTGCTTTCAGAGCGGTTCCGCTTGGCTAAAGCAGTCTCAAGCCAAATAGTCTAATTACATTGTTGACGACGCGTCGAGAGGGAGGAAACCTTGTTGAATGGCGTACTAACATTAATTTGTGTTTTATAAACCGTACATGTAGTACGAGTATCTACCATTAAAACCATGTTACTGTATGAAATAAATAGAAAAGACTGTTTTAATATTTCAGTGCCTCCAGTCAAAAACGGCATAAGTCGAGTTATGCCCTTTTGTTTTTATAGCACCATTGTAATCTACGTGTTCTGTTACATAACATATCAAAAGGACATAACTCTAGCTGCATCCTAACATACTTTTTTGTAATATATCAAAGGCATAACTCGACTGCGTCTAAAGGCACATCTCTAGATATCAAGTAAATTTCACTGCTTAATAGACATAACTACAAGAAACCCCAAAACACAATCGAACTAAAAGGCATACATACAGTTAACTTAATTACAAAAAGACACAACTCATGTAGTTCCAAAGTTTTTTAAATATAGTAAGAAATAAATGTAGATAATCCATTTGGTAAGCATGTTTGAAAGGGAACAACTGCATTTGTTGCGTTTGCTTCAGGAAGTCTCAAACGGTATATCCCCACTAAACACTTTATCGCTATTGGTGGATTAGCGTGTGGTGTACTGTTTTTAGAAATAAGTCGTTTTATTCCTTAATTTGTAATTTGCTAATTTATTTTGTAATAATTAAATCAGTGTTACGCGTATTAATTTTCAAGTTTTTAAAAGTGATATAACATCATTAAGCTAGTATTCAAATATATAATGACACTTCTACCATCTATATACACAGGATATCTCGATTTCTATAAGAATTTGCTGACTTCAGAACCGCAAAGAGCAGAAGACGATCCTGACTTAAGTTTTGTACCGGGCAATAAAGAGGACAGCGAGGACAATTGAAATTATTTATTTAAACATAATATGTTTAAATAAATAATTTCAATTGTCCTAGCTAAGTAAGTTTATATATGTATATACATATTATGTATATACATATATAAACTTACTTAGCTTTATATACTCCTTTTGTTTCGTTTACGTTCATACATCTGGTTATACACGCACGAGTTACGAGTACCTGAGCATTCTGAAGAACATCACCAATTAGGTCACTATGTGTCCTTCTAGGGCGTATTTCCACTCACATCTGCTTTGTAAATACCTTTTGTTACTCGCCTTTCATTCATCCTCTCAACATGACCAAACCATCTAAGCATACTCTTTTAAATTTTTGTCATTACATCTTCTTTTAAACCGCACCGTTGCCATTTTACAGCCTATCATTCATAGTCACGCCACACATGCTTTGCAAGGAACGCATTTCCACAGCATGTATTCTACTGTCATGCTTCTTCTGCCACACCCAACATTCACTTCATACATAAACGTAGGCACCAGCACTCCAGCACCACATTGTGAACAGCTAGTCGAGCCCTTTTGGGCATCGACTGGTTGATCACAATCGCATGTATTCACTACTACTACCACTACTACTATTCACTTTATTTCCCGCATTTACTTTCCTTTCCACATCTTCATCATTCCACTTTCCATTCCTTGTAAACTGACTCTCCAAATACATTATTACACTTACTTTCTCCATACTCTTATCATTTATGTTTACATCACACACCGATACATCTTCTTCTCTTTCAAATACCATAAGCTTCGTCTTATTCAATGTGAATAAGTTCTGAATAATAATATATTCATCCCTTTCAAATTATATGCTTCATCCATCACAGTCACCGTGTCTTGCAACCGTTCAGCTTACGATGCAAGTAGAACTTGATCATCTGCGTAGAGAAGGTATTTGACAGGCAACTCATTCATGCTCAATCCGCACCCACCCCCTTTCAAATTTAGCAAAAAGCTATCCGTGTGCATGTTGAACATCCACGGTGACGTGACAGCCCTGCTTAACACCCCTTGAGATGCAAAACCAGTCTGTACATACCCCATTTATCATAACACAAGCATTGGTATCCTTGTGGAAATATTAAAGTGCCCGTACCAAGCGCCAGTCCACACCGTACATGGATAGTGTTGACCACAGTTCTTCCCTCCACACCATGTAATAGGCCTTCTCTAAGCCAAAGAAAACACACTAGATTTTCTTGTTCTTTGTCAGATGTTTTTCGCCTATGCTCCTTAAAGAGATCTGATCCATACAGCCCATTTTCTATCTAAATCCCGCCTGCACATCTAATATTTTCTCATCTATCGCTCTTATTACTCTATTTATTAAAACCTTCGCATAGAGTCTGCGGACAACACTCAAAAGACTAATGCCGTGACAGTTTTTGGACTACTGCTGAGAGTCTTTTCCCTTATAAAATGGTACGATTACAGCCTTGCACCAAAAAAACCACCTTTCATCCGGCGCACGGGCATTTTTCTCCAATACATATTAAAGATCCGTCACAACAGGCTTGCTCCTACCCCGTCACCTGCCTTCAGTATTTCAGCAGACACTCTGCCATTCCCTGAGCTTCCCAATTTTCATTCCTTTCAACAATCTAACAATCTCATCTATTTCTATTTCATTTCCATCACGTGCATCTGAGCTAGAGTCTTCAAAACTTGCTTCTGTCCAGTTACCCACTCCTTGCACACTATCCTGACAACTGAATAAACTTCCAAAGTATCCCTTCTAGTGTCCAAGACCTTTCATTCTTCGTTTAGTAAACATCCATCTTCTTCTCTTATAATAATCCTTTTCGATGGTCCTGTCACTCCGTGACCCAATCTTATCTGTTTCCAGAACAGCTTAACACATTGGCCCTGTAGTTATCAGAGAATTTCCTGATAAAGGCACTTTTCTTCCTTTTCATCCTTTTTCATTTTTACAATCTCTTTTACTGTTAGATGTTTTATTTAAAGTATAGACTTAATAAATAAATAAATAAATAAAAGATTTTCTAGACTATTGTTTAATTATAGATTTTTTGTTTGATCGATAGCAGAAGGAAATAAGTCGTTACTATATTTGTCTTAGGGTCTGTTTCACCACCTACGATTAAGTTCCTATTAACTTACTTGGCAGATAATTTCATACAAATTCTGTTCCATTTTTGAATTTATTCGGTAAGTAGTGGCTATTCGGACATCGTGAAATAGGCCCTTAGGCATTTATAAAATAAGGGAATAACTCGCAATATTACTTTAAATACGACCAACCTGACTAGTATAAGTAACGTTATTCCCTTAACACTTCGTTAACAAGGGAACAACTCGAGAAAAACTAAAAAAAAATATAGTAGGAGTGACTGAATGTGGAAGTGATTACTATTAAAGGAAAGGGCAATTTTTTATCTACAATACAAAGTCGAAAGAAGTTATGATTTTAATTGCGAAATACTAAAAAACATTAAAAGTGTTGTATTTTGCCTCTCCTGAAAAGTGACGAATTTGAGTTGTGCCCTTTTTTACTGGAGACACTGATTTGAACGGGCAGATATCCGAGAAATGTTGGAACCATATTTCCAGATAATCTTAATACCTACATTATGTGTGTGGGCGGCTTGATATAAACAATTTGCGAAAACTATAATAGGTATTGTTATTGATATTTTTTGAAGAAACGACAATCCTCTTTGCTTCGTAATATTATCTACCTCAATTATTAAATTATTTCTTGATAATCAGTTCATAATAATATTAGCTGTTTTAATTTAGCTTCAAACAGGGCAAATTGAGGGCTGTTTTCACTTCCCACACCAGAAATATTTAGTTACTACCCAACTTTATCTCTCTAACTACACCGGAATAAAACTCATACCAAAATTACAGACCCATCAAAAACTTGACTTTAATATGAGCAGATGACTTTAACAGCGTTCAAGCAATAAAAGTTGATGAAATAAATTTTAGATCGAACGTAGACCATGCAGAGCTCATGAAAGAGGTTCAGTTCACGCCAGTGTAAGGTCTATAAAGATACATTGACATGTAAATTTGGAACGATAAAGTCTAAAAGCTTTTCTTTGAAAGCGGATTATGGTTCTTTTTATACTGCCACCTATCTGTTTGTTCAGGTACGCCTATTGAACGTAGACCGTCTTAAGTAAGGTTTTTGGGACCTGCAATCTCGAGTGATTTATTGTGTCAATTGAGATTTTGAGGTAATGAATGGAACGGCTTATCACTTTGTGGGTGATTGAGGGGACTTTATATCTTCGCTTTAAATCGTAGGTAGGAAAAGCTTCATCTTACAAAACAGTGCTGTGAATGACAGACAACGCCTAAACTACTGATGAAAATTTTTCATTTTAAAAGAAGATTTATTCTTGAATTTAGACCCAATCTAAAAGAAGATGTTTCAAAATTCCAAAAAAACTCACAAAGTTATTTAATAAATATGCCACGACCACCAATGACGCTGTCAAACGTGGCGATTATACTAGTGTCCCTCAGGGCCGTTTGCTGTGGCCGAGTCTGATTGTGGTGGACGATTACCGAGTATTTATAAATATAGGGCTGGCACTATGTACTTTAAATTAATATTTGTAATGATAGAACAATGTGGAAGATTATAATTTTGGAGAACCATATGATGTGATGAATGAATGATGAGTGAATTTATCCATTATCACCACCACCATACCATTACCATTATTAGACTCAGCATTAGGGGGCCAAGTCTACTAATTTACAAACGTCACAATGGTCTCTCGATGGTGAGTTTTTGACAGATTTTGTATGGCAAATCTGTCAAAAACTCACCATCGAGAGACCATTGTTACGTTTGTAAATTAGTAGACTTGGCCCCCAGGTGAGACTGTTGTCAAATTTAAGCCTCAACGAAAAACAATTAGGGACTAATACTCGAAAATAAATGAGTTTCCACAAAAACGAATCAATCAAGATCGATTACCTTCCTATAAAAGTTTTTCTCACCATCTAGGTCCTCACGTAACACTTAAGTGCACATCGTTCCATATATTAAGGCATCACAAAAACTGCTTCTCTAATCGTTTATCATATTCAGTCTCGGTAGAGTACCTGAGCAGATAATTTATGTGAATATTTCGCGAAGCTATCGGTAGGAAACATTAATTTCCGGAGATGTAACGAGATCGCTTCACGCACCTACACTGCCATGTTTTTTGATGGCGTATTTTCTGAGCCTTGGATGTTGGTTGAGCGAAATTTTGTGCGGAATTATATGATAATAATGTTATGCGTAAATGTAACGTTTGCATCCAACCACAATCTGAATCCAAGCAAAACAGTGTTAGCGCTAATTCCAGATTGTGGGTGCGTTTGAAACAGTGGATGACGAAATAAATGAAGAGAAGAATTAGTAAGCTTAATATGTGACTTATCTTCATTACAAATTTTTTATGATCCACTGCTACAAACGAGTATCTTAATTCAATATTCCATAGATATTAATCAATACTATTCACTCCACAAGCTTTTTCCTCTGACTATTTATTCATATCGTGTTACTAAGTCTCGCTTTGCTGAAAGGAAATAAGTGTGCGGTCATTACCAACGCGACCATTTCCCTCTCCCGTGTTATGGCGTGTTTTTTGTGTTCCCCCCTCAAACGTAGGATTTCCAACTCGTCTTTTTTCGTTACTGTTACCACGCAAAGTCCTTCTCATATCACGTTAATCGGATGCAAGGCTTTAACTGAACTCAAACAGTCTAATAAACGTCACATAATTCGTCCATAAAGGGGCCTTATTTTATTACTGGCGAAGACAAAATGGGTTTTTGGGGGCAATAATAAGTTAAAAAAGCGCCCCTTTCCCTAATATCGTGCAGAGCGAGCCACTCGCAACGAGTTTTACGTGACCAGTGTCTTAATATACACCTTTTGTCTAGCTATACTACTTTGGAAGAGATGACCTATCACGAAACGGTATGAGAGAAATAATGGTCCTGAGGGTTCTGATTTTGGAATATATAATTTTCAATTTCGAATTTTGTAGAATTTTCGGGTGGCAGTATTGTTCCTGGCTATGAAAAGGTTGCTCCATTTTGTAGTAATAGATAGACTACACTGACACTAAGGCGTAAGGTCTTTGAAAACTTTTCTTTATAAATATTTGAAAATGAGACTTTTACATTCCTGTTTTAGATATGCGTTAGTTTTAATTAATTACGACAAAGTTCAAATATACCATGATATTTTTCATTGGTGTAGGAACAGAACACGTATTAAGTAGATTATTAACTGCTGTGTTTCTGTTAATTCACTTGTTGACAGCGTGATAGAATTATTTGTCAGGAACATTGATTTCGTTTCTATTTTATCTGACTTAGTAATTTATTGTCTTCTTCTTAAAGAATATATCGTCTTAACCTATGATCTATCTCGGATCTATTAATACCGGAGTAATATTTATATGGTGGATACTTTAAATGATGTGGCCTAATTCTTATTGCTTCATTATCTCAATTATTAAGATGTTTTCCTTCAAATCTAACTACCTGATACAATTTCTTAGTCCTGTTCTTCATGATACCCTCGAGAGCAATAATAGATATAGCCTTTTCGCTCTAAACCGTTGTTTTACGAATCATAAAATTACACAATTCTTAAGGGTCCTATCACAGATTTATACCTAGAACATTATGAAAATATATAAATCGTAAGTCCCCAAATCGTAGGGGAATATAATGAAAACTGGTGATTTAGTGAATTCTGGGGTTACTAGTACACCGATGTCAGTAAATTTTCGTTAATGGAATTATTTCATTTCTCTTATAGTGCTCGTTTCGGTCTAGGAATTATAGCTAGAATTTTATATTTTGGGACTTTAAGACTAAATCTATCGAAATAATGTGAGGTCGAAAATTTCTTTGTGATGTTTAAAAATATCGACATCGTTAGTAAATAATATTTGATTAAAAAATTGTTAAAAACAAAATTAAGCTTACGCAAGAATTTGAAAGAGAACTTTAAAAAAATCTGAAGTATTCCAATAAAAATGTTTATTAAGAAAATGATGCAGTAATACTGACGCTTTATCGAAAATGCCCGTGTCTGAAATGAGCTCAATATTAACAACAATTTTAACTAAATTCACTTTAATTTTTCAATAGCTGATATTCCCGAATTCTCAAAGACGGGATCTATTAGAAGCGTCGAAATTAAATTCGCCGACTTACTAGATGAGTTTAAGATTATTTATTCCGTTCCCTATTTACGCATAAACAACGTTTTGTTTTACCGTTTTTGTAGCCTTTATCTTTTGTTCTTTAAAGGTTATTTTTGTCTGGTTCGCTATGTTGATAAAGTTTGTAATTTACCTGTCAGGGGTCAATTCTGTTTGTGTAATGAATTCCGGCTTAAGCGCCCACTCACACAGGCTATATTGGGGATCGCAGGGTGATCGCAGTGACAAGAGTTTTATGATTCAAATTGGCTGTTCACAACAATACTTTTGTTGCAATCTTTGAAATGATAATTGAATACTACTTAAAAACGTTACGTAGTACCTAATTACCTCAAGTGCGGGAATTTAGTATTCTAACAGAAACTCTTGGAACTGGCGTTGAAATGGTACCTACTTTAATCGTTAGTAAATTGGTCTTCTTAACTAAATGTTAAATTGTTTGTATACCATTATTATACTCCTTTTGCGACTGGCGTTAAGACAATCACTTGTAGTTTCACTTGGTGATAATATCAATGTATGTGTAGCCATCATCGCCACGGGACCGCGTGCACGCTACAATATACGACAGTTCGCGGCTAGCCCATTGTACTTGTACCTACGTATTACAATATAAGATATTTACGGAATCTTTGTGGTGGTATTATTGGTGGCTCTCACACATCCTACACAGTATGAGTATGAAATAATTTACCTTAGTTAAGATACTCCAATTAGCAATTTGATGCGCCACTTCTTCTTTCCAGCTAAAGCACTAGAAAGTGGTGAAGGGCGGGCGTTTTTGGGGGACTGTCTTATGTAATTTTGACGTTCGAAAAATGCTGATTCTCAGCCTAGTTTGAATAAATGACTTTTGAATTTTAATTTGAATTTGAATGACTTCAAGAAACAGGCTCATCCATGACCAAAGACCAGATGCCTTTACCGTTTCTACTGAACCCAGCGTCTAAACATTTGCAAATGTGAGGCAAGCTCAAGTTCCTATTAACATTTAAATGCTACATTATGTATTAAATGTTTTGAAACATTCACACAGATAGTCCAGTTCGTGTAATGGGGATTTTGAGCTTAAAAGGATTATTTTAATAATGAAACAGGAGAAATTGTGGAGCGAGAACGCAATGGCAAACTTTGTTAGGGATCCCTACTTGCTGTGGAACATTTTGAATAACTAAGATGGAAGAATGATATCTCTGATATTAATAATACCAGCCTTTACTGGCCTAATGCAGGGCAAAAGCCGCTTTTCATATAAAGAAGACAATACATGAGTATTATCATCCACGCTTGTAGTTTATTCAATTTTAAAGGCTCGTGCAGACCAGAGCGACGCTACAGCGCGACGCGAATCGAAAAATACAATTTCAAAGAAACATTCACGGTATAACAATAACCTGTGTCGCGTCGCGCTTGTCAGCACGAAGCTTTATACAAATGAAAGAAAATGATGGCCATATTTTCGTGAAATCGTTTTCACGTCAAGTATGATACGGATAACCTATTAAGCTGGTATTTTGTGTACATTTATTTAATAGCTATTTTTATCGGTATTGTCTTGTTTTCCATAAAATTATATTTTGTACTATTATTGTTTTCCATAATCGTCCCCTTTCATAAAATTTACTTGCACTATTATCATTTATACTAATAACGCTTGCCATATCAACTTATTTGTCACAACTTTTATTTGCCATAATATTAGTTTCCATAATAGCATGTGTCATAATCATTAGATTCTTTAAGTAACACATTACATAATCGGTACTTGAACTATGCAAAATTTAACATAATTTAGAAACTTTTTTCTAATGAAATTATGGCAAATACAAGTATGGCATATAAAATTATGGCATTCTAAATTATGGCAAACATTAGTTAACCATTTTTATCAGTATGCGTCGTCGATAGGCTTTGTAATTCAGAAGGTATTTCCACTAAGCGAGATAAAAGGATCTTCCATATCCCTTCACATAGAATCCTCATTTAAAAACAAATGAAAATCCGGAAAAAAAACACAAGTACTCCACTTAAAATGACCCCTACCTTTAAAAGCCGGGTAAGGGAAAAATATCCGAGTACCCTCATCGAAAGCCCATCGGAAGGGCCACTAAACCAATCATTAAGTTAAACTCGCATGTCCAGACATTAGACGTTCCTGTCTATCCCATTACAGATAAAAGGCACTAGTGTCCCGCAGATTTCGATTGTCCCTTTCTTGGGGCGCTGTTAGGGCTGTCGAAAGTAATTTGGGGCTTACCTGTGTCTTGAAATTCGGACAGGTGGCTAATAAGGTAGCTGTGTGTGGTTTGTTGTGGTTAGTACGAGTGATGAGAGGATTGGGTTGGCCGTTTAATTATTTTCTGGTAACATACGTGTACTACTCACTACGCCTCAGATTTTGGTTTAGTTAGTGTGAAATTTTAGTTTCGTGCGCCATTTTGTAAACTTATAATAATAATGTGTCCACATTTCGTTATCGTACAGATCATTAAAAAAAATTATACTTTATATTATACTTCCTATCTATTTTCAGATATGTAAAACTGGATAATGAATAATATGTTTATTTGCTGTGGTTATTTACACTTTCACCCAGAAGACCTTTTTTTTTCATATTGAAATGATAAAGCCTGATCGATTTATGAACACGAATGATGTGTTCTGTAGTTACTGCACGTTTTCTCCAAATAATTATGAAAAATCGCAAAATAGTTTCTAGTCTCCTTTGACAACCCTATCACAGATAGTGTAGCCCTCCTGCCGCTAGTGTCTGTCGACCATGACCCTTGCGATAGACCTCTTATATATACCTACATTGTTCCAACTGTTCCAAGGCAGCGACAGTCTCGTATTGATTACTCTTACCCTGGACACACTTAGAATATGCCGAATATTTAGATGACATGAAATGGGGAAGTTGTAGTAGGTAGGAGATGCTGTCATAGAGGACTCTGTCATTATGGAGTTCTGAATATATTGCATTAGTAAGTTCTTTTCGAGTAGATTCAAGTCTTATTTACCTGCAGCTAAGGCCCATACGACGCTACCTACTAACGCGCTATTAACTAGTTTGTGATTGAAAAGTAGATTGATTGATTGATTAAGGCCCACTTGCGCCTTAACAGCTAACTCAGGGTTAATCCAATAATTCTCTTTGGATTAATCCTGAGTTAGCTGTTAACTCCGAGTTATTTAGCTAACCCGCATGAACGCGCAAGTGAGTCTTAGTGAAATACTAGTGCTGCTATATTTTAATTCCTCATAGCTGATTTGAATTTTTAGCTGGTTATTTTTGAGTAGCGTCGTGGACAAACGGGTTTATTGAAGCTGATGATAGAATCAACTTTTGTTTGAATATAATATTTGCTTTACAAAGAAATAATACGGATAAAAACTTCTGTCTTATGTGTGGATGGTCTTATGATTATATTCATAGTCAAAGTTAGGTAATAATCTAAAAATTAAAAAAAAAATTAAAATATCCTGTAGCAAAAGGATTTTTTACCTGTTTGCTTAAAGTATGTGTTGATCTCCGACCAGACGGGTGTCGTGTCTGGCAGGCAACTGCCCAACGATTGATGTCGGGGAAGTTATATATACGACATCAGGATTTTTGTGCGACGTCAGGTATATTTGATGCGAATTTCGCATGTGGCAATGTGTGATGCCACCAGGAAAATATTGTCCTAAAAAAGAGACCTATATGTATGAAATTCACGATATATTTTCCAGGCGTCATACCCAAAAAATAATTCACATAAATCCATCAGCTATTAAGAACAATAACTTGTGCGAGGCACGTTAAAATCGCGGGGCGTTTCAAAGAAAATCGGGTTTTTATTAAATATTCCCCTTCGAATGGAAGCCGAGACGCTAGCGCTAAATAACTGGCATACCGGACGCTCAGACGCGGAAAATTTTCAAATAAATATAATAACGATGATAGAGAATGCCCAGCGAATATTGAAATTATTTGTTTTTGTTTTCAAGAGAATTTTCGCTGTAATGTCGACTGGAATGATGGTAGACGAAATCGATAAATGCTATCTGTGTTGACGTTAGATTTTATCATATTCCTTTGGCTACGAAGTTTCACTGAAATCTTGATACCTTTAAAAGTCTTGAAGACTGTGATTGACAAACGCTATCTAAACTTATCTTCTTTGAAAGCTAATTTAACTACCTGGCGCGTTGAGTGCCTACTTGAAGGTTCATTAAATAATAAAATAATTATTACATTTTGAAATAGATTTTCACCTTGATTTTAAACAAAACTTTTATCCAACAAACTATGACAGACAACTCAAGCAAAACTATTCACAACAAGAGCTTTCACTACAAATTACATCTTACAACTCTAACAATTTCCCTCTTCATACATACCACTAAATTTAGCTATAATCAATTCTGAACAAAGCAACTATTTGCAACAGTTACTCAAGACAGTCTATTCATCATCAAACTTGGAGACACGACTTCGAACGCTGTCGATACCAGAGGCATCGAAAACTTTGCAGTCGTTTGTTTTAAGTTGTCGTGAATATCAAAATTATGTACACGATTTATTCATTGTTTTCAGATTTAATCGCAGTTTGGTCGTTAGTTTTGGACTTGTATTTTCTTTAAATGTCAACCTGCGACCCGCCCTTACTTAGCAGGTTTTTTACGACTTGGCAAAACATTGAGATTTCTTTTTTAGGGTTCTGTACCTTAAAAGGTAAAAAAGGGAACCCTTATAAGATCACTATATTGTCCGTCTGTCTGTCCGTATGCCACCACCGATTTTCTCAGGAACGGGTGGACCTAGCAAGTTGAAATTTATACCAGATACTGAGGTCTATAGTCCCTATTAGGTGTTCCTAAATCAAGGTCTTACAGCACAAATATAAGAAAAATTCAAAAAAATAAAAAAGTTGAACATTAAGGCTGCCTGTCCACTGGAGCGGAGAGGAGAGGAGAGGAGCGGAGATGTGCCAAAATTAACCAATAGAATCGCACCTCTGGAGCGGAGTTTTGATTCTATTGGTTAATATTGACACATCTCCGCTCCTCTCCTCTTCTCTCCGTTCCGGTGGACAGGCAGCCTTAAGGGTGTACATACTTACATAGTTGACGCCAATTAAGATACCTAGTACTCTAAGTTGTATGAGCGCTTATACAATTTAGAGGACTAGTTTCTGGGCACAGAATTATTTAGGTACATAAACGAATGAAGCTCCTTACGGAACCCTTGGTGCGCGAGTCCGACTTGCTCTTGATCGGTTTTTTTATTTATGTATGTTTATTATAGACATAAACTTTGCGGAATAAATTCTCTAAATAATGGTGAAAATGCATTAAAATCTGTTGCGTAGTTTAGAAGAACAATGCGGTCGCAAGCGAAAATATAATTATGTACTAGATGACACAGTGAACTTGAAACAAAATTCAGATTTTTCGGCTGTTATTTTGGCTTTTTCCTAATTTTTCTCTTTTCCATATCCATATATGTTTTTTTTTTGTGTTTTTCGCCTCAATACTGGGGGTATTGAGGCGAAGGTCGAGGCTATTTTCGAATTTCTGGAAGACTAACGCATGCCAATTGATTTTCATTTACTAGACTAGATACTAATGTATATATTCTTCATCCTGTTGAAGATATTTTTTTAGAATGTTCTACACCAGATGTGATTCGAGAGCATGTGATAAACGTTGTACAAAACCTATATGCAAATGTGGTTCAGATGAATGTGTTCAAACAAATAATATCATGTCACGTAAAACACATATTTATGTCTGGAATATTAAGTAGATACCTACAAAAGTAAAACATATTTGGGCACTTCACATTTTCTTGAAAAGGTTAAACAAGAATTTCTGAATCTACTTTAATCTCACAAAGTTGACCCAAATGTTACAACGCTACAATCACAAATAGAACAGTAATTCTGAAGTACAATTCCAAAGTTAGATCCGTCATTCATTCTTGAATTATAAAAGTTAGGCAATCTTCCACTTGTGCTCAAAATTTTAAATCATTTCCAGGCAGTGGCGCACATGATGCTGATTAAAACGACCCTGTTTGAATCCCCTTCGGCGATTTCTTTGTTTTATTCCTAACGCTAATTTTGTATCACAAAAGTTCTACGTGAACGCGTACTTAGAGTTGTACCAAGTTGAAAGTGGAAGCGACGATAGGTTTCGTGTTAAAACGCTCTAAGGTTTCGCGTTAAGGGTTCATTCACACACGTCAGGCACAGTTACCGATCAGTCACGTTAATTTAGGGACGTGTGTGAACAGATAGTCAGTCAGTCATAACAACGCCTGTTTCGTTCGTAGCAATGCAAGTTTTGACTTGCCGGTGACACGCGCCGGTAGTGACGTGACTGATCTATGTAACCAACGTCCTACTTCTACGTAACTATATTTTTTGACGTGACTGATCGGCTTCTTGTCATTCACGTGATTGACGTGTGTATCTGAACCCTAAATAGCTCTATAATTGAAGTTTTTCAACTAGAGAATATCTCAAAAGCAATAAAATCTGAAAGACTAGTAAAACTCAACTTATTAAAAATAATAAAGATCTCTAGCAAAATGCAAATAAATATATATATACTGTTATACTGTAAAAAAATTAGGAAGAGACAAGTAATTGAAGATTTCTGATAAACAATATATAATATAACCTGCCCTTCATATTAAATATATTGCTATGTAAAGGACATCAAAACTTACACCAGCACGTATTTAGACTGCAATCATAACTGTATACCTCTTAACAGATAAGCAACACATAAAGAAAAAAATCACTGCATTAGTTAGCTGTAAGTTTCCCGAAAATAATAAAATAAAATTGACAGTTAGAATCTGGAATAAAATAAATAGAATGATCAGCGGTTTTCGGCCTCCAACCTCTTGTAACGTAGACCTCAACATAAAGTCGAGTACAGACAATAAGGAAGACGGCAGGAGGTGTTGTCCCTAGGCACCCCCTCCTCCCTTTGATAATTTATTATTGAAACCTCGTCTCCATTCTTTTCTTTTGTAATATTGTCTCTCGTTTCTTATTTGTTCCGTGGTACTAATTTGTTTGTTATTTTTTTTCTTGATCGGCTCCGCTTTTGTTCTGCGTCTAATGAAGTGTATTTGGAAGGTTCGAGCAACGTTCGGCTAAATTAACGTTCGATTCGATTGTGATTGGATGGGTTTTCGTCAGGTTTAGTAGTGGGGAAGTTTGATGAGCCGAGTGACGGGCGGCGGTGGATCGTACGAGTATCGTCAGTGTTCTGGATGGTTTGATTTTCAGTCTTCTGTCATTCGGAAAGTATTTATTTGCTTGGCATTTTTTGTTGAAGTAGAGCGAGAGCACGATATTTCGGCTTTGACAATTGAATGATGAAAAAGCAACATTATATGTACATCACTCAATTGCAAAAGGTCTAATAGGAGGTGGACCTTGAAATCTCTCACTCAAAAAAATCACACAAAGCAACCCCATATTATTTTTTTTATCTCAAACAAACACGTGCAGAAACAACTAAAAAAATAGACGGAATATTTTTCTATCCTAATAATGTGAAAATTGTGTTTTCTTTATATCTCCGTCGTACAGACAGCCTACGGATTTAGGTATCATCTCCGTACGCACTGCCGAGGTTACACCAAATTGGGAAAACTAAGACGTTGGCAACACGCCAGACAGTCGGATATTACGTGTCTTAATACACACTAATATAATAAGGATGGTCTGATATTGAAGGATAAAGACAAAGAAAACTGGAACAATGGGTAGGTATGGATATTAGTTGTTTATGTGTGAAATAAATACAAATAAGGTACTTAATTAAATGTCACTATACTAAATAAGCTTCTAACACACAAACTTGAGCTTAGTTTACGTGAGATTAAAGGACATTAGCAATAATGTGATGTATGAAAAAAGTTGCGATCTACAAAAATAGATGAAAAACTCCCGACCAAAAACTTTTCTTGTAATGATTTTGAAAATCAAATCTTGTTTGATATGAAATGAAACGAAATGAAATTGTTTATTCTGTAAATAGGATATTGTAATCACTTTTACACGTCATATTAGAAAAATATTAAAAATATGCTAGATGAGTTCGGCGTTTCCTATCTGACTACTCTGAGAAGAATGGCCGAAACAAACTCGGAGATCACAGTCTATTTTTAAGTCCAGACATATAAATATAGTTTGGAAATTCCAAAAGTGCACGCCTCATAACACACATTCATAAACGAAAAATAAATTCAAAACATAGTTTCTAACAAAAATTATCAATTTATCACTTTTCATGAAGTATGTTTTGACTGCTGTTTTACCCATCAATATGGGTAAATTTCTGACCTCGCAACCCTTACCTAATGTCAAAGACTATTTATTTAGATATTTACGTTGTGGGTTGCTAGGCAACACATTTAGTCAAGGTTGAAAATATTTAGATAAAGATATTAGATTTTAGTTAGTATTTTATTAATTATAATTAAACTACTATGAATAAAAGAGCCATTTTCAATAGGGTTCCTTCTATGGCCAAAACGAATGTATAAAAAAAATATTTACTCAATTAATTGATTTTATCGCAAGCTACAATGTTTTCAAGGTTCATAAATTGACGGACAGGAATTTTTTTTCAACTATTTTGATGTTTTTTTCATTTCTGCTGCATTAAATCAATTGGTAAAAAGAACAGTATTAATCTCCATTTAATCATCTATACAATGGTATATAAATTAATTAAGTTCTGTGTACTAGCAGGAGTGTAACAATAAAAACAGTTGCAGAAATGGGGCAAAAAATATTTTTCGATCGTAGAGCACACTCTAATGCTTTGCATTACGAGTCGTGCAATAAATAAATAAATAAAAGAATTTATTGCATAAAACAAAATCACATTGCACTGCATACATTCAGTTGACGCTATTCAATACAACTTTAGCGAACGAGTACAATAAATTTCAACTCTATCCCTTAAACTAGGTCAGGCCTGTATCTTAAGAGATAGGTAGGAGGATTGTTTGAAATGGTCTTTTGAATCATGACTTAGGAAAAAGTTCACTATCCCCACATCCTTTTTTTTTGTATTAATACTACAACTTCTTAACTTAGTCGTGTGCATAAACTTGACTTATTTCAGTTGTTCGTCCTTCATCATATACCTAGCCTTTACCCAACTATGTTGGGGTCGGCTTCCAGTCTAACCGGATGCAGCTGAATACCAGTATTTTACATGTCAGTATTTCACGATACCCCTTGGTAAGACTGGTGGTCAGACTTTTGGACTTCTAACTACCTGTAACGACTGTCAAAGATCTACAAATGACAGCCGGGACCAACAGCTTAACGTGCTTTCCGAGGCACGGAGGGGTCTTGGTAAGTAAAGATGGTCACCCATCCACGAACCAACCGCGGCAAGCGTAGCTTAATCTGATCAATCGACCCATGCGGCTGTTATTACTTAGCCACAAACCCCTCATTTCAGTAATTGTTCGTCCCAATTGTCCGTAAATAAAATGTAAACAGACCGTTGCGCCACAATATTTTGCTGAAACATTTAATTAAAGTCGAAATGACTCCAATCTGTGGATCTTTTGTTAAAAACAAGTAGTTTGGCACAAACAAGCTGAAGTTAATTTCGATCGGAGCGTGGCGCTGACGAAATTTTTTAATAAAAACATCACCTGCTCTGCATTTAGCAACACAGGGACGGAATTAGGTGAAGTGTGACGGCGAGAATTTTTGGTATGCTTAATTTTCCTTTTCCTAATAGGATACATTTTAAAGAAGGAAACATTTGGGCTTTCTGTTATATAAAATACAAAATATTTGCACGTGCTTTAGCAAAAAAATGAGGCTTTTGTTTTGTAAATCAAGATAGATTTAATCAATAAGGCTTAATGTTTTTATTTCATCTCGTACATAGTTCGAAAGAAAAGGCTTAAGTCCTGTTAGGAACTTAAGAGACATGAGGAACAGGGTGTAAAATTCACTCATCCTCTATAGAAAAGGGAGGATCCTCCGACCAGACGGGTGTAGTGTCTAGCGGGCAACTGGCCGATGGTTGATATCGGATAGTCTTTTATATGTCGTTCGCGCCGTAAACTCTAATTGCGCGAAGCAGGATTTGTGTGACGTCAGGTCTTTGATGCGTAGTTGAGATTGTGTTGGAAATGCAGATGTTATGCAAATTAGCTAAAACTGAAAATGTCATGAATTTGTTAATTTCTCAACAACAATCAAACCACTGCATGAGGTCCCATGAGTGTCATTACATTAATTGTTGACTTTCACAATAGACCGGCCAGCATACATCAATGTACTAATATTGCGTCGTAATTACCAATCAGCCTACCAATTGTGTAATTATAGCGGTATCCCCACGGGGTTCAGGCAAGGGAGCACTCTATACAGCCTATACTAGGTGTACAGAACTATGCCTCCTTGAATAGAATTCAATAGACGACGTATATTTAGTAACCTAATCCGCTTTGTTCTTAAAGACTCATAAAGAACCCTGTAAGAAATGGTCACGTATTTTATTTTTATTGTGTTGCGTTGTTGCGTTCGGCGCTTGACGTGGCAACACATCATGTCCGGGTCCGCAACAAGTTAATCGTCATCCTGAGGATGCCTCGTTGAGAGGTGAAACTATAAACTTATATTTAATAATAATAATAGGTACTATTAGCCAATCAGCTATAACCTGGAGATTTAAAGTTCTACTTTACATTATTAACTTTAAACGTAATTTAATGATATTTTGCAAAGCCTAGTATTTTTTAAACAAAGTGGTTTCTCTTTAGATACACATGAAATGGCTGGCAATAAAATTAAACAAAAACCTGGAACGTTTTACCATGAATTTATAAGGCATAAAGGAGGCAGGCCAAATAAATCTGAACTCGAGAAAAAAATATTACTTGCAAAAAATCTTACGAATATCCGACCCTGTACAGATGTTTGTATGTAGATGAAAGTACTGCCTCAAAGAAGAAAAATACAGAAGTACCACTATTAGAAGAAGCGTGAAACAATATTTCACAATAAAGAATTTCTGTATTGGTTAAATAGAACGTGCTCCAACCAAATAAATAGAGTCACAAATTGTCACTCGTTCATTGACTTTTTCTCTAAGGTCTTTATTCAGCATTTTAAATGTTTATTTTACTCATAGAATATTAGACCGCAAGTTTTCAATACTGCAATCCTTGATCGACCGCTGAAATTAATAAACGTGAAATAATCATGGTATATGTAAGTACTGCTTTTGACTTATTGAAAAGTAAAAAAATACAATAGACGCGCGACGTATATTTATTAGTAACCATTAGGTTACTAAGAACATAATATTTAAGAATAGTTTTAAGCGGATTACCGCTTAACTGTTCTTTAAGAGCCATAAAGAACCCTGTAAGAAGTCGACACGTGTTTCACCTCTCAACGAGGCATCATCAGAATGACGATTGACTTGATGTGAGCCCGGACACGACGTGTTGCCACGACAAGCGCCGATCGCAAAGCCACAAAAAATGGTGTGTGGGGGTTTTTATTGAAAAGTATTTTTATAAGCACATACTTTTCATTTTACACTAATTATTTTGGAATAAAATTATATGCCTTATGTTAAACTTTGCAAGTAGCAGGGAAACACAAAACTTGGTCAATGCGTTACCATAGACTTAAGTGGGCCTTTTGCTCAATGTATTTAGCGTGGCCAGGCCAGGGAGACAGGTTGCGCAGTTCCGTGAGGGGCGCAACAATGTGCCTCGTTTGATAAATTGCGATATTGTTACGAAATGCCTCCCTGTCACATGCCCAGGCACACCTGACCCCCATTTTTTACCGCCAACTAAACGGCGGGAGGTCAACACATTTTGGACTGTCTACCGGGTTTTTTTGTCAAGTCAACATATTCTGCCGGCGTAATTTGGACTGGTTCATTGGATTGTGTTAGGTTGTTGCTTTTGACGTGAATCCTGTGTTGAAAATAAGGTAGTTGTGGGTTCAGTGTTGTACAAAAATACGTTAATAAACCTTGTTGTTCTTTATTAAACCTGTTATATAAAGCAGCACACGAAAGCAAAGAGAGCTTAGTCCAGCAAAGAACTACTAACTACTACTAAATCCTATACTATTAAACGAGCAATATTTGTATTTATATATATATTTGTTATCACGTTCTCGAAAACGGCTCTAAAGATTTCGATGAAAGTTGCATTACAGGAGTTTATGGGGGCGAAAACTCGATCTAGCCTCATAGCTGATAAAATTCGTTTTCTCCGTATTTTCACCCGCTCAGAGCTCAGTCGCCCAAAGTTTAGAACAAGATGGCTACCTTAGAATAATGACGTGGCAGCATGGAATTAGTATGAACTATATCCTGTACTAGTAAATGAGCATTCTCTATTTTCACCAGAGCAGAGTTCGGTCGCCTAGGTACAAGACTTACTTATTAAAATAGGAAATCCTACATAGCTCCTACTATAATTTCCACGCATTCACCAACTTTCTTTCCAGATAATTAAGTACTCTCCCCCTTCCACATACACCCTACATGAATACCCAAAAGCACAGATAAGGAGGTCCCATTCATTTCCCGAATGTAACTCGGCGTAACATTCATTTGGTAATGAGTACACGTGCAAGTCACCGGCCGGTCATTCCGACTGCTAACCATCAGTTAGGCGGCCGACAGTTTTGTATAACTAATTGCGATTTTGAAAGGGAGGTTTTTAATATACTTGGGATTTTAGGGGTGTTGGGTTTTTTAAATACTTTGTAAGTCGTGTAAGGGTTTCGTTAGCTCCAGTTTCTACTAAATTAAAAAAAAACATTCTTAAACCTAGATAGTAGGTACTTATGGCAACTTCTTTATTTTGAGAGGGGCTGTTGTATTAATTGATTTACAGACTTCAGTCTATTTAACGAAACAAATGGAATATCAAGGGTTATGTTTACCTAAACTAACAGTCAATAGAATTGTACATTCCAAGAATTGGTCAATTATAGACTCTGTAGTCATTTCGCGAATTAGTCATTCCTAGACTAAACCAAATTTGAGTAGCTGTAAAATACCTTTCACTAATGTCAGGATTATTCTATGCTGCTTGTAAGATCAGGACACGAAGAACTCATACAGAACTGTAGGAAGAATTGCGAAGAAGTTCGTGTAGAAAATTATTGTATTCCTCATAGTCTGAAACCAACTTGTATATAATTGCTTGATCTTATACAAAAAAAACATCGTTCATCTTCGATCAGAACTTGTACCGCATACTTTCACATACAGACATACGGAAAATGTCATAACTAGCAAAATAATATGTGAACTGCGACAGCAGCGCGTGCCGGATTACGCGAGTAATTTCAATATGAGCCGCGGTTCGCCGCCACTATGGACGGCTGGACGACGGATTGTGAACGGACGGATATTGGACTGTACCGTCGGCATGCAACGCAAAATGCCAGTGAATTTTTATACGAAGATATTATTCGATTCGAAATTAATTTACCGAAAGTAAAATTAAATAAGTTTAAAAAAATAAATTTACGTCATTCGGAAAACTGTCTGTCGGTCTGGCAAAAATAGTTGAACTTTATCTAAATCTATCTAACTTCAATTGGCTCCCACCAAAAACTGTGGTCCTTGGCAGCAAAAAAAGAAGTGGAAGTAGAGTAGCTAGGTTTGTCATCTGTAATATAAAGAGCTTTTTATAGCATTTTTTAAACATGTTTATTTATACAGGATGGAAGGGTAAACACCGTTGTCACTCAAACTATGGGTAGTTGGCTTAAATATAAACATAAAAAACAGAGTAAAAAAAAAATACGTTATTTTCTCTAACAAATATTAAAAAGGTTATTGTCCGACACCATCCGCAAATTCATGGATATGCGCGCCCGAGTGACGTAATCGATCGCCGCCCGTCCTACCTACCTACACAACACATGAATAAATACAATACAACCTTTTCCTGGCTTAAGACAGGCAAAAATACCTACCTTAGGAATTGCGTGACGACTCTAAATGTACAACTTAAAAAAAAAAAAAATGATTTTCCATTGAATTTATGTTCTATAAACGAAACTAAACCACTGGTTTGAAGGATAACGGTGTTTACCCTAACACCCTGTATAAATAAGTATTAACAGCACATCATTTCCTCATCATTATGTCTTTGAGGAGCGAATGCTGCACCAGAAAAAAAAACAAAGTAATAACAACCGCACGGGTCGATCGATCAGGTTAAGCTACGCTTGGTGCGGTTAGTCTGTGAATGGGTGACCATCTTTACATACCGAGACCTCTCCGTGCCTCGGAAAGCACGTTAAGCCGTCCTGTCTCGCATTTGTGGATCTTTGACAGTCGTTAGAAGTCTGAAAGTCTTATAACCAGTCTTACCAAAGGGAATTCAGCTGCATCTGGTTAGACTGAAAGTTGACCCAAAAATTAGTTGGGAATAAGGCTAGGCAGATTGATTGAGTAAAAAATACTGAACCAGCTCACTGGATCTTGTGAATCTTGCGTAGATTTTTATATACTTGAATTATATATGGTCATAAAAGATTGTCATAGACCGAGTAGATTTGATGAATGTCAACCTATAGGTATGCGATATACTCCTTTTTTTATTCACCTGGTGGAAATCCTCATGGATGTCCTCTGCCTTGGGGTGGGCGAAGGGGTCTGTCAGACTCTTACTGACTAAAACCACCCCGGTGTTCCCTCGCACACTTCCGTCGGGGGGCTACGGGTGCAATTGTGACTTCCGCTGCCCTGGACTGGTGACGGCCCGCACTCTGTGGGCCCCGTCCCGTGGGGGAGTGAGGTGTTGAAACTCCCCCCGTTACGTCTTCGTGGCGCACGTGGAACACTACGCGCCGATGCGATGTACCCTCGCCCAAGCAACACAAATCCACAATTTTCAATTCAAGCTTTATTTGCCACCAGTACACTGTCGATAGCATCACATAGCCGTAGCGATTGCATCGTTAATGCCTAGCCCTAATTGTGTGTCTGTATTTGCGTAGTGTGTCCAGGTACGTAACTGTACTGCATGGCTTTGAGAGTTAATGGCAAAAGTCAATCAGTAAATTAAATGAGGGTTAACGTTTGGCTTTAAGCCTCGTGCTGACTGGCGTAACGCGACTCAACAAAACAATGTCTAAGAAAACTGGACGGTATAACAATTACCGGTGTCGCGTTGCGTTTTTTTTTTTTTTAAGTGAAAACTTCTTTAGCGGCGTGGTGCACTTTTCTGGGATGGGTAAAAAATGTTAAACGCAACGGATGAATGCAACGGATCTTACGGTCACGTCAGGACGTGACCGTAAGATCCGTTGCCTAGCAACCGACAAAGTAAATATCAAAATAAATAGTCTTTGACATTACGTAAAGATTGCGAGGTAAGAAAATTTACCAAGTGGAAGTGAAGAGACGGAGAGTTCACAGCGCACTCTGTTTTATTTTATTGGATTTTTTTTTATGAAGCTACAGCTTTCGTTCTTGTTCTGACAGCAAGCCACATCAATTCCTGACATTTTCGTTAGATGGCGTTACTTAGTTTTCACTTCCATCGGCAGTATCCAAAGACTGCCCCGCATGTTTTTTTTTAACACTAAATTAGTTCAACTTACGACCATCATCTGACACATGGAATTCCATTACCGACGCATCAATTACATTCAAGTGACCCACCTGATCAACAAACAGACTGGACATTCGATCTGATGCCGTACGAGTGTCCCCAATTATTTAGTTCACGCATCGCTTGCCGCGTGCCTATGCTAACACGGGTGATTCCACCCTTGTACGTATAGTGTTACCGTACGGAAAGTGGGTAATTCTGTCACATCCGATTTTTTTATTTAAATAACATAAAATACGCATGGGGAAAGCTTTATGTCCAGCCATGGAGATATTTCGGCTGAAATGATGATGAAAATAAGAGTGTGTAGTAGAGAAATAAAGACTGTCAAATTCTAATCTATAATATTTTCAGTCACGTCAGACAGTTTTAAATTAGCAATTTGGTGCAGAATATACGAAATTCCTTGTAGAAAGGACATAACCCTTCTTTGCAGTTGGGTGTAAAATAGCAGAATGTGTTATTTAATAATTCAAAATATTTTTTTTCAAATAAAGCTCACAGTCAGCATCAAAATTAAGTAAGACAGCCCTCAAAACCCCCGCTATCCACCACTTCCTAGACCTGGGAAAAATAATTAGCGCAACTCCCCAGCATCAGTACGAGGTACTTCCTAAAACAAACCAAATAAATTGATGTCCTAACTAAAAATAATCTAGCCAGAACTGCGCACAAAATGAGCGAAAACAATCTATCCACACATTCGTTCTATCTCTTACGTAATCAAGATATCATTGTGTCTAAGATAAAATAACACGAACTACACAAAACACACCAAAGAAATAAAGACTGGCCACGAAAATATTCCGGCCTCTGGTTAATTTCCTCCAAGGGTGGAACTTCGGGACTGTGGACAGCGAGCCTTTGCTAGTGATGTGCCTTCTCCGGGATTCTGAGGACGTTTTTCTTGGACCCGGAAATAGCTAGAACGAAATGTGTTAATATATTTTTTTATCATGTTGTTTATTTTTATTATTTGTTTTACTTAACTTGTTTAACTTTGTAACTCTGTAAGTAGGTAATTGGAAATAATAGCTGGTCAATTGCGTACAAACTTGCGTTCGCGTAACGAATTATTTTGCTCGACTACTAACGATTTGCAAACGGAAATAATTATAGATTATTGAACACTATCTTTTATTAAGTGTAATTTAAAACACTTGAAGTAATAAGACAATACTGATCCCTGTATCGACCGTGCATGACTTTAGAATTTGTCATCACTATCATAAATTCAAGGCTACAAGGTTTGCAGGACACATTTCTGCCGTTTTCTAGTTAGGACCGAACTGACGAATGTTTTCGCGGCAGTACTGCGCGGCACATTCAAGACACGCCGCGCACTTCAGTTGGCAATACCAATCTGCCTAGCTTTTAATACGCCCGCAGAAATACGTCCAGATACAATTAGTGATGAATGTTTCCTAAAAAATTTTGTGCGCGGCAGTTAGTCAAAATCGTTTGCGCCCAGCAGTCATCCAATCACAGCGCGCCAGCCGCGAACTATAGCCGCTCAATGTTTGGACTCACCTTAAAACGAACCGGATAAACAAAATTAAAAAATTCTTAAAAAAGAAGTCAATTTCTTGTCCCAGTATATTTTATTGTCAGACACGTACATCACTATTCCCAGTCGTACAACAAATTGGGGCAAAGTTTGCGGTCTTCATTTCCTGGCCGCAACCATTGCGCCACTGCCGACCAGATGAAAGGATTTTCATTAGTTTTTTCGACCACTCTTTTTGTGGGCAGAATTGATAGTGGCTACCTATCTAGTTTTCTGTTACAGCCGTTTCGCCTATCTACATATTTGTGGTACGAAATTGGAGATTGGTGCTCTTTTTGTTCAATTCGCGTTTGAAATGTTTTAGGCAGTGTAATATATCTGCCATATACAATATGTTAACTAACAGAGGGCGTTCCCGTTAACCCGCAATAGTATAGCGTCCATACATACTAGAAAAAATATTAAAATCGAAAAAAAACAACTTTTTTAATTTTTTTATCATAAAATATTCACGAAAAATATTAATTTCATACGTAAAACAAACACTCTGTACACGCGTACTTGTCGCACTTGTCTTTCCAAGTTGAAAGACAAGTGAGCGTGTACAGAGTGCTTCATTTAAGTATCAATAAAAACAAAAAATTTTTTTTTTTTTTTTCACTTTCAATATTTTTTCTAGCATGTATGGACGCTATACTATTGCGGGTTAACGGGAACGCCCTCTGTTAGTTAACATACTGTATATATTGTATGAGCTGCTTTGGCTACCACAGATTAAACAGATTCGCCATTTCGATTCGTTTTCAGAATTTAATAGGAGTGTTGCATACATCCCTACATTGTTTATATGCTTTTCTTCAAGTACCTTTCTTGTTACACGACTTGTCATGAGAGTAACAAGTTGATGCCTCATAAATTATGTATTATTGCTACTCTAACATTATGATTTAAGAGTGTTTTTATCCGACTGGCCCAGAAGGAGGGTAATGTTTTTCGAGAGTATGTATGAATGTATGTCTATTTATTTGGTACGCTCTGAATCCTAAACGGCTTGATGGATTTGGATGGACTATACATTTATACTTTGGTGACGGTTACCTAAAATAAGTTTACTTAATGTTTCTTGTCTAATCTCATGTAATATAAGCTTTTTTGTCTTTTATGAGAATAAAATGATTTAAACCTATTTTAACAAAAGAGGTGTCGTTAGATTCGTCTGAATTATGAGATTGACTTTAAATATTGCGTCTGCAAATACAAAACAATGGAGGGGAAGGTTTTTTTAAAAAGTAAATGACAATTAAATAACATACAATAGACGATGTATATTTAGTAACTTAATCCGCTTAAGGCTGCCTGTCCACTGGAGCGGAGAGGGGAAAAGAGGAGCGGAGATGTGCCAGTATTAACCAATAGAATCTTGACTCAGGATCACTGATCTAAACTCAAGGGGCGGAGTCAAGATTCTATTGGTTAATATTGGCACATCTCCGCTCCTCTTTTCTCCTCTCCGCTCCAGTGGACAGGCAGCCTTACTGTTCTTAAAGAGTCTTAGAGAACCCTGTAAGAAATCGACACGTGTTTCGCCTCTCAACGACGCATCCTCAGGATGACGATTGACTTGTTGCGAACACGACGCCGACGTGTTGCCACGACAAGAGCCGAATGCAAAAAGGCTTTGCACTCGTACATCGTATATTGTATTTTATAATGGATTTCCGCAAAGTTACGCCTTTGTCAATTAACTATCTTGACAATTAAATAGTACTACCAAATAAAAGTCTTATTTAGTATTTTATTGTTATTTTATTTGTATTTTATGTTATTTGAAATATAAAGGATGAGCAGGTTGTCTTGAAGCACCATCTCAGCATTTCATCATCACCTGAACATGAAATGCTGAGTCCGTTCCGGACAAGATTACCCACGTTTTGCGTAACATTGAAAGGGTATTTTTGCTACCATAGTCACTAGCCACTATGTCATGATAATTATATGCTCCTTACTTCACTTTTTTGCCTCTATCAGTCTACGGAAACTCCAATTTTATTTACCAGCAACCTAATTAATCTTCGCACCTCAACTCCAACCCTAAAACGCAACAGCTATGACGATAAGAAGCAAATTCACTTACATTTTTCAACAGGCCATATTAATGAAAGCAATATGTCTTCGTACGATGAACAGCGCCCAACGAAGCGTATATTTTTTAACTGCATGTCCTACTTGTAACGTGGAGCGATGAAATATATCAAGCGTTGGAATTATTTATTGGAAAGTCGTGAGCGTTTACATGGTTAAGAGTGGTGTTAAAAGGGGTTTTAAATAAATGTTTATGTAAAAATTTGGATTTTTGCGCTAGCTTGCTGATTTTTCAATCGTGAAATTGTAATTTGGTACTTTTACACGTGGAATAATTTTCCCAATATATCTTAATAGGTACAGTTATGGTAATGTTTTTAAAATAATATTATTTATTTAGAAAACATAATTTTTGTTAAGTAATAGGTAAACTGGGGGTTCTGTTAACAAGTAGTGCAATATCATGCAATTTCGTGCGTGTAATAAAATTTTAAACTGTCACCTTGATCTGCCTTGCACCTACGAATGGATATGGTAGATCAAAGAAAAAGGATAATTTATTATCGATGAATAAATTATTTTGGAGCCTAATAATGTAATTTTTTTACATTAAAAAGTACAAACAAAGTTCATAGTCATCATGAAAATCACCTAACAAAACAATTAAATTCAAATTTTAAATATTTTATTTCACATAAACCTACATGAGCACTTATGAAACGTCAAGCTAGATGCACGGTTCCAATTGGTTGTTTCCTATGGAGAAGAGCCAGCAAGAAACTTCTCGGTTACAATAAAAAAAAAAATGGCTTTTGCAATATTTTCAAATAACAGTGTTAATAGTTATGGGAGTATAGTGTAGGTTCAAGCACAAAACTTTCATTTTAATTAAACCACTTAAAGGCACTTTTGAATTGTCAAGGAGTCGGTCAGTCAGAAAGATGAAGCTAGTTGCCCATTCCAAAGCGCAGTACGTTTCTATGGAGAAGAACGGGAAAGAAACTCCAAGGACACTCGATATTTTACAAAATGTCTTCGTCAATCGCATCTCTATAGCATAGCGTAGCATACAACACTGCAACATTGAACAATGGGCGTTTCACCGGCGCCCGCGCTCGGCACGTGCTGTCCATCGGACCGTGGTTCCGTACTACAACAGTTGTGACTTGAGTGTGACGTAATAGGAAATATTTCTGTGGGTTCCTAGGAGTGAGACATATTGTGGTTATGCGGGTGCAGGTGGTGAAATATGATCATGTACTCTTTATGGTATATTTATGTTTACGAAGTGTATAGAGTGCCGCGAGTTTCTTATGGCACTCTAGTGTCACTGCCTCGGCCCGGCTAGGGTGCCGTGAGCGTTGCATTGTCACTGTCACTTGTTATTTAGGTTAGGTTAGGTTAGAACTGTGACCACACCGGTCTGCCTGCCTGGCACTCTATACCTACCGGCCTGGCACTTCGCCGGCCGCGGTAGCGGCCGGCGAAGTGCCAGGATCCGTTTAGGCACAAGAGAATGTAATGTTTTGGGAATGTGGTGTTTTACAGCGATCTAACCTCGACAATCAAACAAAATACCAAGTGACGTGACTTAGTGACAGTGACAATGACAATCCAATGCTTGCGGCACTTGAGCCGGGCCGAGGCGGTGTTACTAGGGTGCCTGTAGTGGCACTTTATCCGATAGGGATAGAGTGCCAATGGTGGCACTCTATACACTGCCTTATGTTTATTAAGGCGACGTTATCCGACTTTTAATGATTTTATTCTGAAGATCACGTCTAAACGAGTATTGTTAATGATTTGGAAAAAATATATATTAAATTAGAGCATTTTTTTAATAACTTAATAAATATAGGCATATTTTAAATTATATTTATAGTTTACATAGTGAAACAAATTGTAAAATTATGTGACGCGGATAAAAAACGGAGAATCACGCAAAATCTATCAAGCGTATTTTTCTGTAACCTTCACCATTTTAAAGATTATTGATCTTTAAGTATACGTGTTTTATTAAAATACCTGGGACAGCGCTCCTTGATGGGCGAATCCTATCACTGGTTGGACGTACGACGCGTCGCGTCAGCTCAGTAAAGAACACGCAAGGTGCATATCTGCGTCCTAAGAGGGATCGTTTTCATCAAGTAAATGACGAGAATAATATTGAATTCGAGATGATTGAAAGTCTGACCAAAAGCACAACTTAGGTATGATTTCAAATCGATTTATTAATGGGATAAGTTATCCATGCGTTACCGGATAGAAGAGAGTGACTTAGGTATAATATTTTCGGGTTTCTGAATGCGGTATCATTCTGGTCTCAGACAGACACACTAAAACCTTGTAATATACCTTATAGCCTACAGATGTATCTTTTCAAAACTTAATTAATCTATTTATAATTATGTCTATATATATTATATAAAAAAATAATTACCGTGCATTAGTCTCGCAAAAACTCGAAAATTACTCGACCAATAGATTTTTTTTATTTTGTTTTATTCGCCTCAATACTAGGGTGGTTTAGGAAAAAAGAAAATATGGAAAATCCCTAAGGAACAACCGGAAAATCGAAATTGAAATTTGGACTGGATAACATCTGACGGGTCAACTTATTACATTATAAAAATCACAAACGTAACTTTACATAACAAGCGATACACAAAAAGATGACCGTCATAGGCAGCAAGCTTATTAACTTGTTCCATCACAATAATTTGTTTGAATGAATTATTTTTAATTTATTCAAGCACGCGTCAGTTACTACTGTCGGCGCTTCCGAAGCGCGTGCGCATGTTTTGTCATTGCGTAAAGAAAGTGCAGTAATACCAGTTTTTTAACTCTCGAGAAGAAAGTCAAACAAAACACGTAACGGTACATAAAGGCAAAAGAAAATGTTCTTCTTTTCACTATGGTATGTTCTTTCTTCTTTCTTTTCTTTCTTTTCATGTGGTTAGTGACTATCTTGGTGTCAGAATTTTTATGCCGCCCATGGGCCTCTGAATTGGCTTAATATGCTGTCGAGAAATATCTCTCAGGCGTTTCCTCACTATGTTTTCCTTCACCGTTTTTGAAGCAAGTGATAATTATACAATACGCACATGAATACGAAAAGTCAGAGATGCGTGCCTTGGGTTCGAACTTGAGACCTATGACTTGGAAGTCTGACGGTCACACCATTAGGCTATCACTGCTCTTACGTCAAGTACAGACGCCAGCACATCAACCTACTCCAATCTATCAAATTTTCCCAATCAACATTGAACCTTATTCTTTAGTGATAAAGTTGAATATCTATTAAAGAAATTTGACAGATTGTAGTAACTTGACGTGCTGGCGTCTGTACTTACCTGAAAGAGAAAGTTTAACACCGCGACCACATATGCCGCGAGTTAATTTGTTATTATATTAGTTGATCTTCTGTTTATATTTTACTTTTTTGGTACTGCGCGGACGCAGTGGCCATGACCGTAGCCTCATTTGCACATCAATGCGTGTAGGTTAACGCACCATTTAATTACCTGAATTAATTAACCTTTTGTTTATTTTTTTGAGGTAACTTTTAATTGTATTGTGGTGGCCATTGATAATGGGAAGTTGATTGACCTTTAGTATAATGTTGTACCTACTCAGTGCATTACCAAATACACAGGTACAATCCATATATAAAATAAAAGCGTAGCGAAGTCAAAACTATAGTTTGAATATAAAAATAAAAAAAAGTAATTGCTACGAGGTCTGGGACCGATTCTAACGCCGAAAATTTCGTTTTTAGAATATTTGTCTGTTTTTCTGTATGCATGTTCCAGTATCACGCACATTCTACCGAATAGACTCGGTTCAAATATTGCATAGATATTTTCTATAAGTTTGGTCAGTCTGTAGGCTATATATTATCACGCTCTTTGCTATGGGGGATGATCAATTATTGCATTATGTTTGTATTCCTCTACAGTTTAAAAATGTAAAAAGACGAACCAAACGATTAGAAATTTAGAACATTGCAGGTAGATACAGATTCAACCTTTTAAATGATTATCAGAACGCTATATCTTTATGAGGTTAATGTAGTCATTAAAGATAACGAAAAAAGTTACAAATGACAACTTCAAAAAAAGAAACTTGGTACCAATTAGGCTGTAGAAATATGACCAACCAATAAACAATTTTCCAACATTTTAACAAGTAATACAAAAACAGCATTGCTACACAAATTAATACCTAGTTTCAAGGAACCCGAATTATGTACATTTTGAAAAATAATCATGAATATTAACCTCAAAATCGCGTGCCTGAAAGCTGGTCGCATTTTTGCAGACATAAAAAAATATAGTCGCAATTAAAACAAAAATAGAAAAGGAAGGAAGTCGGCCGCAGGTAATTAGGCTTGCTTTCTGTGAGAACGGCACACGTAGCAAGTTTTGCGGTACACTGGCGGCCGATAAAACGTATGGAGGTAACTTCAAATGGGGGGTGGATTTGTGGTGGAGCTAGAAAAGTTTTAAAAGTAGTATACGTTTGTTTTTGTTGGCGAAGTATATTCATCAACTCAGCCGTATGATGTGTTCCTGCGGTTTTGGTGGCAAAATAAGCTTGTCATTTACTAAAAATACCCGTTATAACCCAAATTAACAAGTCAAATTATAAAGCCTTATTATCTATTAAATAATAAAGAATGAACCGTAATCAATTAACAATTGTCATGTAAATAAATAAAAAAATCATATTAATATTAATTTAATCTTTACCTCTTTCACAATTTTTTTTTAAATTTTCGTTTTTTAGGTACTGCTCATGAGATCGTTCAAAAACCCGCATCCATATTCATAATTTCAACTTAAATACATCGACAATTTTAGTCCAACCAAAATTACCAAACGACCACTTAACAGCGCCGCCACTGTAAATGTTACAGTAAGATTTTTCCCTTATCTCACCCGTAGTAGCGGTAACGATGCGAAAGTTTTCAACTAGATACCCTCGTTACTGCTCCTTGGACGTTTGTAACGAGACTTTTTTCTTTTAATGAATTTCCCTGGACGCAGTTTTGTGTATACTTTCTTCGTACACGACTTGTAATAGTTTGGACGATTAACAAGCTCAACTTGACGGTTTACTCTAAGCGGATTATCTATAAGTGTGTCCGAGTAATTTTGGTCGCGTGTGTAATATGATTTTTTGTTTAATCTTATTAGGATCATGTGGACTTATATTTTACTTATAAGTGACCGGATTCAGTTTTCCACAAGTGCGGTATTTTATTACAGTTTTTTCAAGGCTTTGTGATTGTTAATTAATTAATTTTAACAAAGTTTGTGGGGCTACGGATAAAATTCATAATTAAGTTGTTTTTATGTTCGCAACAAAACGTAGGTAATACTGCATTGCTTCTGTTTCAACCAGTAAATATGAGTTTGCTACGCCAGCGCCATTGGCCTATCTTTTCTTCTTGAAACATAATTCATTTATCTGTCATTGCTGATAGGCGACCACAAGGCGAGTCACCAATAAGCCAAACAGACGTGACGCGACACCGGTAGAAAAATTTCCGTGAAGTTTTTATAGAAATGGTTCTACGAATGTATATAGCCAAATCCCGTCAGTCTGCACGAGCTTTAATTTTACTATGAACCCAGGATCTCACGTTCAGCAGTAACGCGTCTGACCACTAGACCAACGAGGCAGAGTATCCTTAATTATTCTTACTTTTAAGCTTCGTGCAGACTAGCGCGACGCTACACCGGCTATTGTACCGTGAAGTTTTATTAGAAATTGTATTGTACGCGTCGCGTCGCGCCGTCGCGCCGCTCTGGTCTGCACGAGCCTTTAATCGGGATAGATAAACCTTTCTCTGCACTCAATATCATATTTGTCACAAATCCTCTCAAAACTCCAGTTACTACCACAAAACGCTATTCATCCTCACATTAGCATATCATCGCGCCATGTTCAATTAGAACTTGCACAAAAGGTGCTCATCCTAGGGTTCCGTACGTACTAAGTTCATATCCGGCTTTTGATTGTTGTGCTCAAACGGTTAAACATAGGTGTGAAGCGAGTGTTAACGAGTTGAATTAGTTTGCACGAGTAGTTGAGCTGTAGTGTTCCTTGTAGTTCGTTGAGGTTTAAATGTGAATGAATGTAAATGATAAATGATTTTATTTCTGTAAGTAGGTTTTACTCACTTTTACACGTCAAATATATTTTAAAACTCGATGAGATCGGTGTTTCCTATCTGACAAATCTGAGAAGAAAGACCGAAACAAACTAAGAGCTCACAGTCTTTTGAAAGTCCAGACATAATCTTGGTCAGATCTCGTGTAGGTTGGTGTCTGAAATGGTCTTTTGAGGAAAGAACCACACAGTTTGAGTGGACCTGTCCAGTCAGTGCACGCAGTAGTCAGTGATCGTGCAGCTCAACTCAGAACTTAAGGAGCTAAACGATTCGACGAACTATACCAAAGAAAGGTTGGATAGGTCGCTTAAATGACTGAAACTGCCAAATTATGATTAAAATTAACTGAGAAAAAAAAAACAATGCCCATCATAGTCTTCACAAAATTAAAATAATATAATAGTTTACAAGAAAATTTTCATGTCATTGTAGGTATATTTATGTACAACTTTGCTGTAAGTGTCAAACAATATTAAGAAAATTAATAGAAATTTCTTTTTCGGCTAAAAACAGTGTATGTTCGGTTAATCTGCTAAAAATAGTGGTTCTGGCAAACTTGTGATAGACATTTTTGTTGATGCATCTTTACAAAAAATGCACAGATCTCTGAAAAAATAAAAATACAATTTAGCTAGTTTTCGGTACTGTCAGCGACAAAAGTCTTTTGTCGCTAACCATACTTTACTCAGGGCCGTCGGTCTCAAGGTACCTATGTGCTTACTTAGGTATGTATAGTAGGTATTGTAAGTCTTGATTAACTACTACGATAATTTCCACAAGTTATATGGTCGGTCCTATTCAGACGACACTCACTTTGTAACTGATTGATATAAGCGATTTTAGCTGCATCTGATAAGACTACTCGGTATCATCCTTAGAACTTATCTAGAATTTGGCAGTATTTTTTTTAGTTGTGACTTAAGAGAGTTATTCTGAAAGTGGGCAACGTCGCAAATAGATGTCAAATAGGTATTTCCCTGTTTTGATTAATTTGGCAATATTACTGTATGGAAATAAGAAATGAGGATAACTAGCGAACTAGAATATTGATCATGAAATGCGAGAATTAATATCTTAACACCAAATATTTAGTTTTAGATGTAAAAAAAGTATTTGGAAACTTTCCAAATGCCTCTTTCCAAAACGGTTACACCATCAAATTCAGTTTTTTAATTGCAATTCATTATTAACATTCTAGTTCCCTAGTTAGCCACATTTCTTATTTCCATTTAGTACCTAATATTGCCAAATTAATTAAAACAGGTAAATATTTAGCAGAAACTGGCCTATTACTTTTCCCAGAAACGTTTAAATCAGCTTGCAGTCTTACTTTATCTAATGGAATATCAGTATAGTGTTCTCGTACTATTATTGAACAAACCCTTTACACACATACCCACAATACAATATCTCGCACAGTGCGCCTCTAATTAGTTGTCCCCAGTCAAAGACACTCGGCGCTGGATTAAACACAGCTAATAAACTAACACAACGGTTGGAGTTATGTTTAAGTGGTATTGAGATTGAATTTTCTTGTTATTTTGAAAAAAAAACAAAACTTCTCTGTTATTATCATAACAAAGTACGACTTAGTTTTTGCAGTACACTGCCGGATATTAAATAATAGTATAATCTACTTTTAAAAAAACTGGTGCGATCGAGGGAACCCCGTCAGGAATGAAGTTCCTTCTCACGTATGACTTAAAACAAAAACGAAATCGCAGCCACCATCTTGGATTTATATTTTGACCAACTATCGACTTTAGCACCCTCGAAAACTATGAAAACGAGACCATGACGAAAAATTTGAAAATTTTCGCAGCCGCTAGCTTCGATTTTCATTTTGAACAAATTCTCACTTTCTCTCTCCTTCTGATAGAAAGAGTTAGAGAGAGAGAGAAAGTCGCATGGGGCATAACGCTTTTTCGTTACGTGACGATTTCTACCGGTTTCTCCTACCGCAAGCTGCGTAAAAGAACTTCGTTCCAAAAATGGAAATTTTATATCGTTCCTTCATCAGCTATGTTAATTTGTTATTTACAATCAACGGTTTCTTTTTTGGTACATATAAATTTTTCATAATTAAGGGACATTGATTGGATTCTAACGTAACTCAACAAAACCTTTCACTAAGTAACATAAATAGTTGTATATTATTATCTCTTAACAGCAAATAGCAATGAATACTATAATAGGGTAGGTACAAATTAAGTATTTGTTGTAAAAAAGTTAAGTATCGGATAGCGTTGCTTACTGTGACGCACGTTCCGTCTGTGGTGACTTGCGATGCTCACGATGTTGTTGTTGTCCACTGTTGTCAACAGGTAACACAAATATTTACAGGATTACGACTCGTTTGACGCAAGAGCCGTATTCATCGCATGGGTGTTTGCGGGTGCGGTACAATTTTTGTACAGAATTATAATACTAATATGCACATTAAAATAAGGAAAAAACGGGCAGAACTTCGCGGGGTTCGTAGTACACAGCGAGGTTTTAACGATTTCATCTCATACTGAATTCTTTGGAAGGTCCTCGTAAAACTACCAATAAAATACTAAAACACTCTGAACGCCTAGAGCGTGTTGCTCGTACCTAAATAAATATCATCTTTCGTAGTGGCTCTTTAAATGATAACATAACATAGGATCATGACAGTAATTCCCCGAACGTGTACAGTCACGAGCACCAATAAGTATCAACTTAGCAAAATTCTAAAGCGATTTTCTCGTGGAATATTGACTGCAACTTTGAGTTATGGCCTATTTCATATTAATATGGGTTCCAAAATACTATCTTCGTAACAAAATAAAATAACAATCAACACAGAAGGAGCAAATCACTTTTAAAAGTTGCGAAGTGTATACAATTTGGTGCTCGTGACTGTACGACCAAAATTTTACCAGATCTCTTCAAATGATGATGTTCTTCAGTTTTCTTTACTTAAATGATGTCGACAAAAAAACGGTATGTCGACAACAGTGGAAACACGCAACCCAATTGGACGGTCGTTAGCGTTTTCAAAAGTCCTGCCGATGGTTCCCGATCCGATCTCGTCTCCTGCCGATGGTTCCCGATCGTCTCTCGTCGATAGTTCCCGGTTGTTCGGTTCATTGCACCCGTGGGAAGCGAGCGATTTGCGTTCTTGCTGGACTTCAAAGAACTTGTGTCTAGGTCTGAGATGTTCCTAGGTCCATATTGTTGGCTAGGGAATCAGGGGTTGAGCACGTTCGGTGAAGTATGCTGAAGTTGCCACGAACTTTGATTGGATTTCATTATTTTTGGAGCGACAGATTAAGTTTTTTGAATTTTCAACGTGTTGGGTTGTCGTGAACGTCCAGTATTCCATTTTCAAATTAGGACTTTGTAGAAAAGTGCTTGATTTTCTTCAATATACAAAATTCAAAATTGAAAGTGATGTGAAATCTATAAGTGTGAAACATATATCTGCTTATTCTTACATGACTGAGAATATGAATAGTACTTAGTACTTATTTTAATAACCATCTCAATCAAGGTAACGGTGCCTAATGGCATTTTACGTCACCAGACGATGTTTACAACAATGTACAAACAAGATTTCAATACAATATAAAAGAGTAACGGTGGAGTTTCATGCACATTATTCTCCATACGAAAACTACCGTTTGAATTGGACGCCTAGAATCAATTCTATTTTTTTTGTAAATTTTGCGGTTAAAAGTTTGACTTTTACGTGCCCACTTGAAAAAAAAAAACACTTAAAAAAAATTATTTTACTTTGATAGTTTAAACTACGATCCTATCAAAACGCAGTTTCCACAATAAACTACACTAAGTACAGTCAATAACAAAAGTCTAAAACAAAAAACAATATCATATATTTTTATTGAGCAGAAATCGTGAGCCGACGACCATGTTCGGTACAAACACAACAGGCTTTAATTAAAACATCGCGTTAGCCGACCCTTGTGTCCAATCAGGGGTGGTCGAAAAGTTGCCCACTCATCGACGGGCCAATATCGACAATATCCATTAGAGGTACCCCTATGGGTAGGGCTGGTGCGTGTGATTTTGTTTTAGTTCATTTTATTACTAAAATTATGAAGAATTTTCTTTAAACTTGAATATAATTTACGAAGTGTATAGAGTGCCGCGAGTTTCTTGTGGCACTCTAGTGTCACTGCTACGGCCCGGCTAGGGTGCCGTGAGCGTTGCATTGTCACTGTCACTTGTTATTTAGGTTAGGTTAGAACTGTGACCACACAACGCACGAGCCGAGCGAGCGTAGCGAGCGGTGCCGCGGTAGCGGCCGGCGAAGTGCCAGGGTCCGTTTAGGCACAAGAGAATGTAATCTTTTGGGAATGTGGTGTTTTACAGCGATTTAACCTCGACAATCAAACAAAATACCAAGTGACGTGACTTAGTGACAGTGACAATGACAATCCAATGCTTGCGGCACTTTGGCCGGGCCGAGGCGGTGTTACTAGGGTGCCTGTAGTGGCACTTTATCCGATAGGGATAGAGTGCCACTGGTGGTACTCTATACACTGCCTATAATTTATATTCAAACAAATAATGGTAGAGGAAAAAATAAGTAAAATACAATTATGAATTCCGTATTATTGATTGGAACAACTTGTTTAAAGGGAAATTCGGGACACTTACTTATTACTGAACCACTAGAAATCGCTCAGTGTTGGAATTATTCGACATTTACATTAAATCTACCGTTATGGATGGAGTAATAAAAAGACCTAAGAAATATAATATCACACGCAAAAACAACGTAATTTCTTCAACATGGACAACCCTAATACCACGACCAATCCCAATAATGACGTATGAAATGCACGTTAATAGTTAACGCATTGTGCGGGCGAGTGTACGAGCCCATGAGTCTTAGATCTATATAATAGTAGTTTCACATTGTTATCAGGAATTTATATTAAAATATGCGGGAAACGATTTATCTCTAATTATACACGGTGCATGAAATCATGAGCGTCATTTTTCTATGACCCTTAGTTGAGGGAAAAGTGACACGTAATCTTGGTAGCAATAGCAGTGTTAGGGGTTTGAGACGGTGTGTGATATGTTTCGGGGTGACCAGAAGTGTTACTAATGCATGTAAAATTTAAAAAGAAATACATTGATTTGGCTTTAAGTCAAAGTAGGGAATTAGCGGCTTTTTTATCACCTGCTATTTAGGCAACAAATTCAAATTCAAAATTCAAATTCAAATTCAAAAGTCATTTATTCAAATTAGGCTGAGAATCAGCACTTTTCGAACGTCAAAATTACATAAGACAGTCCCCCAAAAACGCCCGCCCTTCACCACTTCCTAGTGCTTTTGCTGGAGAGAAGAAGTGGCGCAACAAACTCCCCAGCAGCACAGCTGTCTGTTCAGTTAGAAAAAAAAACTTGATTCTATACAATAGTATGCAAATAATTTACATTACTCAACACAAAACATTCAAAAAAAAATATATGCCATAATGACAGCTAGCACGCGCCAATGTACCGACAAAAAAAAAAAAAAAAAAATCGAAATCTAAACTCAAGCAAAAATAAAAACTAAAATGGTTAACAGAACTTAATACCCGAATTATAAAGCCTCCAGGCATAAAGGGCGTGCCCGCTTACATATAGCTAATAAAGCTGTAACTCGAAGTCACATAATTAGATATGATAAACTAGGACCATTGAAGTAAAAATAAATCAACAAAAATAGATCAACAGTTAGGCAAGAATAATATATAATCTACTGTCGAGGTCGCTAGCTAATCACATATTGCAATACAACTCATACGAAAACATTGTAATGAGTAGATCATGTCAACAATAAATAAAAATAAAATAAATTGTATAATAAAGTCAAATAAATTAAACATTCTATAAACTCATATAACCTGTCAGTAGGTAAGCTAATTCTGGAGAAAGAACATAAACATTGTCTTGAGTTAATCACAGCGACCAACAATTTTTATCGCTTAAGTAGTCATTGATAGAATAGTATGCCTTTGAACAAAGGTTGGATTTTACTTTAGCTTTAAACGCATTAAAAGGCAAATCTAGCAGAGAAGTGGGTAGCTTGTTATAAAAGGTTATACCAAGCCCAACAAATGAGTTATGAACCTTATGAAGCCGGTGAAAAGGAGCTCGTAATTTGTCTTTATTTCTGGTGTTAATATTGTGGATATCACTGTTTTTAGTGTATACGTGTATATTTTGCCTAATATATAAGATATTGGCGAAGATGAATTGTGATGCCACTGTAAGAATACCAATATCTTTAAAAAAATCTCTCAGAGAGACTCTGGTACCTAGTTGGTAAATTGCTCGGACAGCTCGTTTTTGAAGAACAAATATATTTTGAATGTCAGCGGCTTTGCCCCACAGCAGAATACCATAGGACATAACGCTATGGAAATAACTAAAATAGACTAATCGAGCTGTATCAACGTCAGTGTATTGTCTTACTTTCCTGACAGCGTAGGCGGCCGAGCTGAGCCTTCCCGCTAGACTTGAAATATGTGGGCCCCACTGAAGTTTGGCATCTACTGTTATGCCCAGAAAAACTGCCGAGCCCACAGTTTCAAGCACTTCTTTATCTAAGACGATGTTGGGTCCTAGATTTCTAACATTCGGTAAAGCGAACTTTATACATTTCGTTTTCTTGGAGTTGAGAACTAAGTTATTTGTTGTAAACCAATCCGTAACCATTGAGAGTGCACTGTTTACATCGTCAAAATCTTGTCTGTTCCTGTCTACTTTAAAAATAAGAGAGGTATCATCTGCAAACAGTACAACTTCACAGATACCCTTTAAAAAGAATGGTAAGTCATTGATATACACTAAGAACAAGAATGGACCCAGTATTGAGCCTTGAGGTACACCTAACTGAACTGGTAACCCGGAAGATTTCACACCATTAATATCTACACATTGGGACCTATTACTTAAATAAGAATTTATAACATCGAGAGCTTCGTTTTGCACACCGTAATGACGCAGTTTACGCAATAGCGTGTCATGGTGCACGCAATCAAAGGCTTTGGAGAGATCACAGAAAACCCCAATAGCATTTTGCGAGTTCTCCCATGCGCTAAATATGTGTTTCAGCAGAGCAACACCCGCATCTGTAGTCGAACAACCTTTTGTAAAGCCATATTGTTCATTATGAAGGAGGCTATTTAAATTAAAATGTCTTAGTAACTGCTTGAGTATTAACTTTTCAAATATTTTACTAAATGCAGGTAAGATAGAAATAGGCCTGAAATTGCCAACGTCATTTTTATTACCTGATTTAAATAATGGAATGACTTTACTACTCTTCATGAGGTCAGGAAAAGTTCCTGAGTCAACACATTTATTAAAAGTAACAGCTAGATAGGGGGCTACGATGTCTATTATATTACTTAAAAGTTTAATGGAGATGCCCCAGTAATCACCAGTGTTTTTGGATTACAAAGTATAGTACAATACTGTCGCAGCCAGCAATTAGGGCATTGATGGACGGTCGTGAAAATGTGGGCCGAGGTACACATACGTGAGTCCATCAATGCCTGGTTGCGGCCAAGGCTTGTATTAATAGTACTTATCTCAAACAATGCGTGGAAATTCAAATTAAGAAAATTAATTATAAATTCCAGAAGCAATGACGAACAAATAAAGTTATCACGCGCCAATATGTTCATTTGTTTCTTCTTTACTTTAAACTGCTCTATTTGCTAAGCCAGAGCCAGTTCGAAATTTAAATAAAATCATTGATAAGTTACCTCCTTGGTTGCCATGTGTTGAAGTAAAAAGTTAGTTCCATTTTTAAATAACACGACAGATATGAGTTTTCATAATAATTTATTTGCCCGGTAAACACGACAGATATGGATTTTCATAGTAGTATTGCCGGGCGCTCGCTTGTTTTTGACCAGTACAGCAATTTCAATTTATCTCGAAGAAGGTTGTCAAAATAATGTTCGAATTTCCAAGAATGTTTAGGAAAAAAATATTAACTTCGTCAGGTTGGTGGTGGTAATCAGAATGACATGCAATGAAGTAAGTAATATTGTAGGGCATTAACGGATTTGACGTAACCCTAATAACATAAGTGAGAGTGTTAATTTAAAAAAAAATACTGACTATTTTCTTTCTCGTTGTCCACAGGGCCAGGCAAAACGCGAACAATCTCTGGAGGACCTGAGACAGCACATCCACAAGTTCTACATCCCCCTCGCGAGGGAGTTCCTCGTACTATTCCCAGAAGGGGGCTTCTTGCACAAGCGACGGGAAGTCAGTCAGAGGTAAGGAAGATACATTCGTATAAAATTTTCATAAAGCTGATGCCTGTCACTCATCTCTCATCTTGCACTCGAAATGAAACGTCTGAACACAAAATGAAAAAACACAAGTGAAAACTAAATCGGTATCCCGGTTCACTTGTGCAAAGCAATGGCAAAGTAGATCGGTTGGTTATGCACAGTAATTCTGTGCATAACCACCCGATGACACTGGATGGATGAAATGGCAGCAGGTCACGGGAACAATCTGCGATCCCGCATTCCCCTTAAACTTAAGGGGAAGATATATAAAACAATGGTTAGACCTGCTGTTCTGTATGGATCAGAATGTTGGGCCACAAAAGAGATGAATGAAAGGCAATTACATGCAGTTGAGATAAGAATGCTAAGGGGGATGTGTGGTGTTACACGAATGGATAGATTTCCGATTTCCGCACAACTTTTCAGACTTCCTCTTATGTACTCATTTGAGTCAAGAAATGAGTACATAAGAGGAAGTCTGAAAGTGGCACCGGTGACTGAAAAGTTGTGCGGAAATCGGTTGTCATGGTATGGGCATGTAATGCGGAGGAATGAGGAAAATGTCGTAAGGAACAGTTTTGAGTATGAATATCGTTGGCTATAAGAGTAGGGGAAGACCAAAGAAACGATGAATGCACTATGTGAAAGATGTTATGGCTAGAAAGGGGGCAAATACCGACATGAAGACTAATAGAGAAGTATGGAAGAAAGGGACAAGTTGCCCCGACCCTAACTAAATTGGGATAAGGGCAGGAGAATGATGATGATAAGTGAAAAATGAATTCATTAGTGAACCCATCCAACGATGTTAGATTGCGGAACGTGTCGTTACGGGTCGTCAAAAACCCGAAAGTCTGACAACCAGTCTTGCCAAAGAGGTCGTGTTACCCAGTAACTGGGTTGTGGAGGTCAGATAGCTTCATGTAAAATACTAGTATTCAGCAGCATCCGGTTAAACGGTTACAGAAAAATATTTAATTTTTCTAAATTCTCAGGTTTGCAGAAAAGAACAACTTGCCGAAATTGGAATACGTATCACTACCTCGCGCTGGTGCTATGAAGGTCATCATGGAAGAAGTGGGGCCCCTCAGAAACCAGATTGCTGGTACTTCTAAAGATGACTCCAGAAAAGGTAAGTTATATTGCACTGAATGAAACTTTAACGTGGGTCTAGTGGTCGCAAGTGCTACTACCGAGAATGAGGTCCTGGGTCCGATTCCCAAGTCGGGCAAAGTGTTACTGGGTTTTTCTATCAGGAATTTCTCAATGGAAGCCCGGAGTCTGAATTTGTGCCCGGTTGATGAAGTGGCAGTGGGCTGGCCATGTTTGTCGAAGGACCGATGGCCGGTGGAGCAGACGAGTCCTAGAGTGGAGACCGCGTATCGGCAAGCGTAGCGTGGGACGCCCCCCAGCTAGATGGACCGATGACCTTAAGAAAGTGGCCGGGACAGACTAGATGCGGAAGGCGGAGGACAGGGTGTTGTGGTGCAGCTTGGTAGAGGCCTATGTCCAGCAGTGGACTGGGATAGACTGAATTGATGAAGGCAAAAGGCTGGCCTCCTATTACAAGGGAATTAAACATTACGTGTACTGAAGGTACAACTCTGCCTTCCCGGACTACACTCGTGCGTGATGTTATATTATGGTAAGTAAAATGGGTTTGTCTCGTCTGTCACAAGGATTTGCGATTGCAGTGTGTTCGTCTCTGCGTCACCCAAAAATTTACTAGTACAAAATGCCTGAGTCCACAAGCGCTACAGTCCGCTTGCGGACTCAACCAACCTACACAGAGGTACTAGGACAAATATATAGCAACAAGTCTTATTGTTTTCTAGTTTTCACATTAATTATCATAATTTTAGCCGAAAAATGTCCACTGCTGGACATATGCGTCCCTCAAGAGCCGCCACTTCGACGGGTTCAGTGCTTACCACATGCAGGGGATTCCGGCGACCTTAACCAGGTCATCGATCCGCCTTGTGAAGGGCCTACGCGCACTAAGCCTTCCGGTATGCGGTTGTTACTCTAGAACAATTCGGCCCCATCAGCCATACATCCCTACGAGCACTTGCCCCGTCTACTAAGCTACCTACCACTTACACACTTTTTTAACATGGTCAATTCTTCTTAGGCAAGTCGGGGGGCCTGCGGGTTTCTCAATTTCTGATTCGATAATGCAGGGAAACTCTGAACATACCATCCCCCTTTGCTTTTTGGGTGCCTTCTAATCAGGACTACTGTAAGCGACCACATTTCAGCGTTGAAGAGCAGTGGTGGCCCAGTGGTAACGGCCCCGACTTACGAGTTGTAGGTCATGGGTTCGAACCCAAGCAGGCGCTTTATTTTGTGTAAATAATTTCATCACCACTGCTCTCAAAACGGTGAAGGAAAACATCGTGAGGAAACCGGCATGTCTTAGAACCAAAAATTGGAAGATATGTGACATCTACCAACCCGCACTGGGCCCGCGTGGTAGATTACAACCCACTCCCTCTCGCAGAGAGGAGGCCTGTGTCCCAGCAGTGGGAACATTAATAGGCTGATTATGATGATGTGAGACGTTTCAGCGCTGGCAATACGTACTGGTTAAAGACTTTCGTTTTGAGCCAGACCTTCCTAACTGGCCATGGCAGACAGTTTGTCCTAGGTAAACATGATCGTCAACAACTTCCAGTTTAGTACCACTCTGTCAGCTCTATTGAGGTCATCGAGCATTGCAAACATTTCAAGTCTTCCATGTTACATAGGATAGTCAATCACAAATTAATAATATATACCAAAAAAAAAGTATTTATTACTGCGATGCGTTAAGTAACAAACAATTTTAATACTTATTACATTCTACAGACGACAACTTCAACCAGAACAACGCCAACAACAAAATGATCGTGGAATCCTCAGTTGGTGACAGCATCGAATGGGTCCTGGACGTCACCATCGCCTATCCTGACCGGATCCCCCTGCATCTTCAGGACGTGGTATGCGGGATTCGCCCTTCTTGTGCCACCCATCTGCATTATAGGCTGTACCCTAGTACTGATGTAAGTGGACAATCATTACCAAATTATTTTTAAGTTGAACATATTTTTCGGATTTGAAACTAGAGATAGAGAGGACGGACGGCTACTGGTTAATTTCTTCTGAAAAAAATCTAACTTAAAAGAATAAAACAATATTAGAAAGACAGAGAGAGTGAAGGTCTATCGGTTAATTTCTTCTGAAAATCGTATTACATAAGGATAAATACTAAAATGCAATGGATAAAGAAAAACTGCATTCTCAATATTTAGAAAAAAATATGCTAAAATTAATCTCTTTATTTTTTACTGAACTTTTAGCCTATTTGGAACTAGTTCAAAGTTAAAAATCCTAGCGATAAAACCTTTTTTCTTTTCTGCTTTCAAATTAATCATCACGCTCTACTTCACCCTGTATCCGACGACGAACTATTTAAAAAATTAGCATAAAAAGGTTTTTGGTGACTCCGAAATGTGCCATTATTTCGGCCTTTAAAAGAACCTTTTTGATTACCCTGAAAAGGTCATTTCTAAAGCTTCATTATGCTAGCCTGTAAATGACCTGTGATGAACATAATCTTTTAATATACTGTTACAAAAAACGGTCAGAAGGAGGTTTTGCCATAGTGACTATATGAAGCACATGGATAAGTGATCGCTTTATGTTGTTACTATGGCAAATAACTGACCATTATTTTACAGTACCAAATCTTAACCAGTATTTAACAATACCTTTAAAAGGTGTAGAAGTATCTTTTTCAAAAACCACAGTGGCGTAAGAATTGCGTACTAGAAAAAAGTAACTGACACGTTACTACTCAGCTGTTCCAAGCTACCAATTTTTTTAAATTTCATAACGACCGGTTAAGACGAGAAAGTGTAAAGCCGTTCGCTCACGGCGAGTTTTAGTAGCGATGCTGTTGCGCGTTTTGTAAACGCGCTTCTGTATCGTTACTATCGCGCAGTATCCATGTACATAATTACAGTATCGTGGCTGTATCGATACACATGCGCGACTGCATCGCTACAAAAAGTCGCCGTGGGCGAGCGATCTAACGGACAGATATACAGATTAAGTTTCGTATTTTAGGCCGCTCGCCTACGGCGACTTTTTGTAGCGATGATGTTGCGCGATTTGTAAACGCGCTTCTGCATCGCTAGTTATCCCTATATATAATAACAGTATCGCGACTGTATCGATACACATGCGCGGCAGCATCGCTACTGCATCGCTACAAAAAGTAGCCGTGGGCGAGCGATCTAACGGATACAGATTTACTTTAATAATCTTAGTATGGATACTACCAGAAACCTATCTCTTCTATGCAGGTACCAGCTGACACCGAAGGAATGACCCAATGGCTATACGACAGGTTCATCGAAAAGGACCAGATGTTAGAAGAATTCTACCGCACCGGCCGGTTCCCCACCAATGGCAGCGGGCCCCACCTAGCCAGGGTCGTCCGACAAGACAACCTTAGATACCTGATCCTTCATACCTTCTTTATAGCTTCTACTTACTTACACATTGAGGTGGTGAGAGCCATCTACAACTTTATATGGTAACGGAATATTTATGGGACCAGACGTGATTTTTTTTGTACCATGACCAGCGTTGTCATTTGTTTTGATTTCGTGTTTGATGGTTGGAGTTTTATGTGTTGTGTCTTTTTTTGTTTTTCCCTATTCAAATATGTCAATCTTGAGGTTTCTGGACTCTTCAATGTCTAGCTTAATTTTGATAATGATAATGCAATGTTAGTTAATGTGAATTAGAGATTAGGTTCCAGAGATGTTTTACCAGTGAATCCACAGTGGTCATAATAATTCTTTTAGTTTATAAGTCTTGAGTTGTCACACGAGATTTTCACTATTATGTAAGTTAGCTTTTACCAAACTTCTTTTAGCCATGAGACCGGGTAAATCCTGTCCCTTTATCTTAGTATTTGGAATTCCATTCATCAAGCAACTTCTACATAATAAAATAATATTGTATCAAATAAGTTAAATAAATACTCTACTTATCAGGTACACCCTATTATATTAGGACCCTAGTCCTATATCATTATGGTATATCATATTTTGACATCACCACCTCAGTTAATCACGTCTGGTCTTCAAAAAATGATGTTGTAACAAAATAAAGGTTTTGAATATTGGCTGCTAAATAAAATAGAAGTATTATTTAGATGTGGCAATATATAGTCTCGGATGACAGAGTGTGACAACGCTATATGTCTAAAAGAGAACAAGTGTCATGCTGTCTCCTGTCTCGAATGCCATAGCTAAACCTCTACCGCTATCAGTACTTTTAATAATAAATGTCCAACACTATCCATAAAAGAATGAATATCTTTACTAAGTATAAAATTCCTCGTAACATTATTAATTCGAACGGTCGATGTTTTCTTTTTTGTATATTTGTCATCGTAATTACTTTTGACAACATAACCCAGTTATTTGAACCTTCACTAAGTAAGCAAGTCTTCATATCTACACTACAGTCAACCTTAACATCCCAGTATTAAAAGCGTGCATTAAAACAATTGGCAACGTCGCAAATAGCTGTCAAATATTTCGCTGTTTTGATTTGGCAATATTAGTGTCGCTTGACTGTCACTAATGAGACACAATAAAATTTTAACTGTTATCGAACTGCATCAGTCTTTCGGACAGTTGAGCTCCTAAGGAAATACGAAATATCGCTCTATAGTGAACTAAAATATTAATAATTAATTGCAAAATACAATAGACGACGTATATTTAGTAATCTAATCCGCTAACTGTTCTTAAAAGAGTCATAAAGAGCCTCGGATCGGAGGATGTCTCGTTGAGAGGTGAAACACATGTCGATTTCTTACAGGGTTCTTTATGACACTTTAAGAACAGTTAAACAGATTAGGTTACTAAATATACGTCATCTTTATGTATTTTATAATGAATTTTTGCAAAGTCATGCCTGAGTCAATTAACTATAATGAAATGCAATTATAACACTGTACTGTTGTAACTTTTTATACATCTAAAACTAAATATTCAGGGTTACGATATTAATTATTGCATATTTTAGTTCACTAGTTCAGAACACATGCTCTTAAATTAATTACGAGTTCGACTATACAAAATCCAGTTGAACTAGTCATTCAATTATTTTTGTTTCGTTTTTCGCCATATTCGTTTAGTGAATTATTCGTTTTTGTATGGACAGTGGGAATTATAATAGTACGCCGCGAACTAGTCTAGTGTACTTATCTCTAACAAAAGCATGAACTAAGTTAGAACGAATAAGAATCATAGTCGTAATAAGATTTTTCTGTGAACCGTATCGGTTCTGCTCTTAGTCCAACGAAAATTAATAAGCAGTAGGTAGGTTCTTTAATCATATCTTCCCAAATATTTTAGCAGTCAATATCCAAAATCGAATTTGCCCTCATTTTACGAAGGTGCAAGGCGGAAGTACATTTTTTAATTTTAATTTACTTTTACTTTAGAATTTATTAAGTTTTTTTTTTAGTTTTAATTTGTGCGTTTGAGGTTACCTCGAGTTTGACATATCGAGTCAGAGCTCGATTGTTTCGTGCCCAGGGCACACTTAAGACCAATAAGCACTTTCTTTTAGTGAGAGACTACATACGCTCAATACTTTAAATTAATTGGAAAAAAACGACTTCGGAAAATCGAGTTTCCAATCGATTTAAACGTAGGACCGATCGTATGTGACACGAATATGTGTTAATCAAAGCGTGCTGTGACATACAAGTCAATATATAAGTAAAAAAAATCTTAGCATAGTAATTGTGCTTCGCAATGAACCAAATTTCAATCCCTTATGACAATAAAAAAGAAAAAATAGACGAGTTTTTATCCCTCACTTTTATCACGTTTCACGTTCTACTTAATCAGATCCTCTCGCTTCAAAGTTTGAATTTAAAAAAATCTAATTTTATACGAAGAATTCTCGAGTCAATCGTGGTGAGAATTCTAAATAATTTTGAAATAGCGAACGATGTTCGTGGTTGGCGTTTGGAAGAGAAAAAAAACCGGATTGAAAATTCCTAAAAAATTATTTACGAAGTTTCCGTCAAACGTAAATACGACTATGGAAATCAGTGTGATTTTTCTTTCCGGAAATGTTGTATTCATAATTTGTAGCTTGATCCTTGGTTTGAACATAATATTACATTTTATTATTTATTTTGTTTTTCAAACGTCGAAGTCCGAACAACGTGCCAGGTACCCTTTGTCAATGTCTAAATTAGGAATAAGTCGGTGTAGAATGAATAACAATAGCGTTTAAGAATCACGTTTTTGTTCTAACTGAAAATGTGTGCATCGTTCCTTTTAGTTCATAGCTATTGTACAGGTTTATTCAAAACGTATATCTAAGTGAAATTATGTGTTTCGTGGTAAAATTAAAATATATGAATTAATGAATATGCCAAAACATATTTGCCGTAAGTGCCTAGGCTTATATTGGTGTAGTTTATCATTGTAAAAAAAAAAAATGTACATACTTTCTTAAATGTCACACAAGAATGTAATTGATAGTAATTATCTTGATAATGTACTTTAAAATTAAATATGAAAAGATTGTTTTGAAAGCCATATGTAAGAAATAGGATGGGTTCATACTAAAGGCAACAATTTGGATCTTTTTCACTGTAATTTAAAATAATATGAAGCACGCTACACATAATAATTAAAGCAGATATTTTTTATCCAAATATAAAAATAGTTAAATTATAAATAGACATGAATTGATCATATCTAACCAAGTTCCTTTGTCAATGTCCAAATGTGTGCCTTTTGCAACGAGCCAACTTTTTTCGAACATTCTGTCCTTATTTGAGCGTTGAAAAACTAATTATTTGTTTATTAATTCATTATAAATGATATCAAGAAATGTTGGTAAACCCCCTTATTTCCATAGTGAAAAGTAATTTTGTAATCCTAAATCAATTAAGTAAGTATCATTGTGACCATATCAACATGTGATTATTTTTTTCTTAGAATTGATAAATAAATTGTGATTGCTACCTTAAATACTGTAAATTTTCTGTGTGTGTTTATGAACTATATTTGCATAATAAATAAATCTTGTATACTCAACTTAAAAACACTGAATGCACGTTAAAATTTTCTGATATTTACACGAACACTTTTTTATTGAAATAAAACTAGGTTATTAGATTTGTCGTAGGTACATTTATTTGATAGTAGCTGGTTTTAAATATCAGTTTTTTTGTACCCTTGAAAATGCAAATAAAATAGTCGAGCTACATTTAAAACGTCCCTGTAATAATCCTCGAACTAATTTTATTTCATTGCGCACTTCTGTTTTAACATATCCACACGCGTCTAAAGCAGATGTAATAAAAACGCGCATCTTCTTCAAGTATTATGTTTTAAATATAACGTATTTATTGCATTTAAATATCTAATAGTTTTTCTACACGATATAAATGCGGAAATATGTTTTTACGAACATTAATTTCCCTAAAAAAGTGTGGTATTAGGGATGAAATAATATTTTTTATTTTAGTATCTTCGTCAACGATCCTTTCTGTTATTAGTTGATAAATATCCTCTTAATATAAATAAAAGGATTGAAAGTTTTTCTTCTATAATTTTTTAACAAAGTGATGTTGAAGACTAGTCGTATGTCGATGATTTTTATATTACCTTTTTTTATTTGCTGCCGTTATTCTTTTAAGGAAGTTCTAATGCAACATACAAATCTCTAGTTTCTAAAAAGTATATTAAATAGTCGAGTAATGAAAATTAATTGAAAGGATGTTGTAGAGAAATAACATCTCAGATTTTCAGTTTATCAGTACATGGAAAAAGTAATTTTAGCTAAAAAATAAGTAGTTGTCATTTTACATTTAATGACGATTAAGACGCATTGACAAACAATGTGGTTTGTATTGAAAGTATAGGTTTGTATTATACGAAAAAATTTACATCACTGCACTAACATTGTTTTAAATTAATGTATCCTTTGGGAGTTCCCATGCTTGTTGACACGGATCCGATCAATCTGGTACCTAAATAATTGATAATGGTACCTAAATTTTATAATGGACCTTTTGAGAAGTTTTGTTTTGTCCAGGAATTAGAAAACAAAATTGGAACGAAAGGGTATTGGCGCTGTATTATATCCGCTCCGCCCAGAGCGGGAGAAGTTATTTGATGATTTCTCACCCAAAAAAAAAGGGTATTGAAAAATAAACTTTCTTTTCATTGTCATATTTACTCTGCCACTTTTATTAAACCTGTTTTTTTTAGTTTCCTACCATAGACAGAGAATGAACTGCACGTTCCATATTTAAAAATACAGTGAGTACAGACCGAAAAGAACGAGAGAGATAAAGCGAATTTGCGGCCAGTAGTTGTCTCTTTAGTAGTATGCAGTAGTAAGCTGACCTCGCATTGTACGGAAATCGTTTACAATGCGAGATCACCATAAATTGGAAAAGTATAGCTTGATGTGTAGCCGTGCGTACTACAGATGTTGGCCGCACAGCCGCTTTGTCACTTTTGTCACGCTAAAGCTCAGTCCAATTCTCTGTCTATGATACCTACAAAATAAATAGGAGAATCCTTAGTTAACAGACGTATTGGTATTATGACACAGATTAGTACAGATGGGTCACTCCGCAAAAACATTTAAATAAAAAGCAACTCTTGCTACGACATAATAAAGTGCAATTCAGGTCGCAAAGCGCTAATTACCTACAGTTATATTCACCTAGAAGTGGGGTCTCTTTCTATCGCGTCAATGTTATATCTTCTGACTACGTTACGCCCACTGAATTCGGCAAGTCGAGCTCGCCGCGTACCTACTTGTAGTTTTATACCAAAAAGGGCAAGTGATTCATCTGTTGCATCTGTGATTAATATTAGGTATGGTAGATTTTTTATGATCCGAGTCGATTATTATGGGAAATCCTAAAATTGGAATATTAACAGGGATGTGTAATTAATAATGTTCCCAAAGCGAGATTCAAGTGATTTAATGTAAGGTTTTTTTTGTAAAAAAATTAAATTTTCTTTTGCCAATAATTAATTATATTTGTAGTAAGTACATATTCGAAATTATTTCGATTTCCAAAATTAAGGTGTTGTTTAGTAATTGTAGTTTGGGAAACTTGGGTCAATGTGATTTTTTTTAGAATACATGTTGTTGTTTCTTTTTTTTAACGAGTTAAGTTTGTTTTTTAGTTAAGGTAATTAATAGGCGAGTAACAAAATTTTGTGATGCTTTTCGTGTTATAAATTTACTTTTAGTTTTTTTGCTTGATTCTGTCAAACTTTGTTTTTTTTGTTTATAGGTACTTATAACATTTTTATTTCTTAAAAGGTAGAAGTTGTAAAAATGGCGACAGTCCTTAACATGAGTGAGATAGAATTTATGCTGAAATATGTATCTTGAAATAATAAAATAAGAGCATGATTTTATTATTGACGTATACGAAAACATCAGCAATTATGCGTTTGTAAAATATTTACAGGAGACTAAAATGTCTCATGGGCTAAAATTTCCGGATGGAAAAATCGCCTTTGGTTCTGATTTCCATAGTCGTATTTAACACGAATTATTTTCCAAAGGCGTCGCATTTTTTCCGCCGGAAATTTTCAAAGGTGCGTTTCTTTTTTAAAAATTGTCGGAAGCGAATCAGTGTAATGAATTCTAACTGTACCGAATTATATCTATCTATTGGTCTTAACTATGTGATTTGTATAAATGTCATTAAAAGTAACTGTCGGTGGCCTACCGTCAAACAATATCGAGAATTTATTTTCTTAACTTTAATAAGAATATGAGTTTTTTTACAAATGAAAGATTGATTGTGTCATTTAATGTAAAAATATATAATTTAGAGCCCATTTTCATTTAAAGTAAGCCCTTAATTGTAATTTTCACATTATTTCCATGTGATGAGCTTGAGTTACCGATAAAATGTATTTCTAATAATAGTATAATTTTGACACATATATTAGGTATATTTTTACAAATTTCATTTCATACTCAAACATTGTGATAAATAGAACTGATTGTATGTAGAAATCCCAAAAAAAATAATTTTAAAAACATTGTTTTAACCTCTATAGCTACGCGGCGCGAGTTCGCGACAACCCGCCAAGCCGCGCGGCACGCCCGCGGCGCGTCAGAGATAAGAGCTCGCTAACATAAACAAAAACTGAGAGCTTTTTTTTACGTAAATAGTCTTATCGTTAATGGTTTTGGGTTCCTGATTAGACAAAGGATTTTTTATAATACCTCGAATCTTTGTAAGCGAACGCTAGTATTGATAAATAAACATTCTTATAAGATTCTTATAAGAAATTCCGTTGTTCATTGTTTTGATTATTTATAATAAAACTATTGGTTCGATTCACATGAAATTTCGCAGGATACATTATGAATACATATACTATCGGTCAAAACCATTATTAACGCATAAACACAATAAATAAAAACACATATAATCAAAAAAGTTCAATAAATAGATAACCGTATCATTACGTAACTTTATTTAGTTGACAAAAAAATATTGAACTCTTTTTTTTTTCTGTATTATGCATTTTTATTATTAATTAGTTATTCAAGAATATAAAATAAATGACTTACCAGCGATTACATGCACAAAACACACACAAAACAACAAATTCCACATCAACACGTTTTTTCACTAACGAGTTTGTTTACATTTTTTGATGGGTCCGTAATAGGTAATTACGATGTTATTTAGTGCAAGTATTAACTATATACGATGACGACACTACTTAATTATTGAATTATCACCATTTCCCGTCGATTTACACTTAAAAAACAATAGAAAACTAATAAATACGACGCGTAGTGCAGCGCGCTGAACGCATGCGCAGTCGCCATTTTGCCGTGCCAAAATGTCCAATTTTTACTTTTTTCTAGAATTGTTTCTGCATATTTTGACGTTTTAGTCGATGTATTTGACAAGTATATTACCAAATCCATAGAATAAAATTAACTGTAGACCATATTAGCCCCTATGCATAGTACAAATACAGTTTGAATCAGCGTGAACGTACTGTATCCGTTCGGCGACAGACCCGCTTTACGGTATTGGAAATTTTCGTCGCCGTTCGGCGACGGCCCCGATTTAGAGGTTAAGATTCATCCTACTAGTTCATTTGATGAGTTTGGCTAAAAAGGTCAGTCCCTTGATCATAATATTCACCAACACTTTTTTTTTATAAAATATTATTTTAATCTCATGCTGCCGGCTAATAATAGTACCTTTATAATAAGATTCCTCTCAGACTGTCTTGCGACCAGGGATTTGGGAAGAACTTCATATATGTATATAAGCAGTTTGAAAACAAAATCCCGTGAACACGACGACCACATCTGTTACCGCCCCGGTTCTATAGCGGCCGAGCGCTGCAAGCAGAAATAGTCCTTACGGTGTATTAGATATGAAGTTCTTCGGTGGTATGTATTAGCAAATAATGTGTATTAAACCCACCAATAAGACCGAATCATTTTCCTAGCTTAGCAAATCTTAGCTCCGGTGAAGCGATCCTTTTGGTAGATTTCACACACCACTACGCAAGTATGCACATCCGTGGTAGGCTACTCCTATCCGGAGACCGGATCCGAAGTCGGATTTCATAACCCTACCTTAAGCTCCTCGTCCACGGTTCATGCTTCACGTAGACAGTTCTTTTATAAGCTATTATCGCACGCATAAAACCAGGGGATAACTCCAGTAAGGCATCACGGAGTTTTAAGTCAGTGCTAGATTAATCTCCAATTATAAACTCCAATTTTTTTTTTATCATGGACGAGGTGATTTAAGCCCATTATATTGCTGCTCAAAATACATCTAAAAGAGACTAGGGTCTATGGTATTGGTAAACGTAAATTAGCACGTGCTTAGATAATGCAAAGAATGTTGACAGGGAAAAAAAAATCTATTTCGTCCGTCAGTCAGATAATAAAAAAAAATATTAGACACGTAGATACACGTGTCTAATATTTAAATGGTTTAAATAAAACGCATTAAAGTTTCTGAGTTGGAGCTCACTACGTCACAAGTCGGTATAAAATCTACCAGGAAGTGACGTCATATCACATTTTAACGTACTGCCTACTCAATGTATTTCCGTAATCTTTTTATTACGTAAAAAAATGAAAAAATACGTGTCTTAAAAATCTACAACATGGACAATATTTTTTTTTTGTCAACGTCTCTTTTATGATTCCGTCTCTATCTTGCACTTGTAGTTTGACAGTGACAGCAATAATACGAAGTGAAAATACGTGCTAAATAATGTTTATTAATTTCGGCCTATAGGAGTTATAATATCCCTCCTGTATGAGGAATAAGCAGAGATGATAGCATACCCACAATTCCCCAATTTTGTTTTTTTTTTTGTAACTTATAAGTATGGAACAAAATAGCCTATTTTATCTCGATATTGTTGAACATAGGCCACCAAATGAGCAGAACGCTTAGCTCGCTGTACATAATATACTTACGGACAATGATCCACGGTTTGTCAGTAAACACGTTTGTGGCACTCCATCTGTCGTTTTATTTATTTTAACCTTACCATTTTACCAAAGAGGCCAGAAATAGGCCTGTTCTACAGTCATATCTTCAAGGTGTCGTCGTTGTTAATACTCACAGACCACCTTGACGTCGTCTCGGTATATCTTTTCGTGACAGTACGGCTAAGCCCATGTTCGCACGGACGTATTTTTATCGTGGCGATTTTTTTCGTACACTATATTTATTTTCAACTCTCGGTATTGAACCGAGCATTAAAAATCCAAAAGAGCGCATCCAGCGCGTATCCCAGTGCGTCAAGAAAACACACTGTTGGATATACAACACTCGGTGCTAAGCAGAGCGTCGGAAACACAATATGCGAAAAAAAAATCGCCGCGATTTTATTACGTCCGTGCGAACGTAGGCTAAGGTCGGTGTTTATTTCATGTAATTTGGCAAACCGTCGATAGCCGCTGCGTGCCCATACCTAGCCTGTTCCCAGCTATGTTGGTTTCCTGTCTAACCGGATGCAGCTGAATACCGGTATTTACATAGAGTACATGGATCGACTGCCTATCTGACCTCCATAACCCAGTAACTGGGTAATACGATACGACCCCTTGTAGACGACCCGTACGGACTGTCAACGATCCACGGATGACAGCCGGGACCAACGGCTTATCGGGCTTTCCCAGGCACGGTTTTTTTCAAAATCCTAATCCTAAAACTTAATAATATTTATTATAAATGCGAAAATGAGTTTGTTTGTTTGTTTGTTATGCTTTCACGGTAAAACGGCTGAACGGATTTGGATTAAATTTGACACATAGTTAGACCATGACCCGGGTTAGAACATTGGATACTTCTTATCCCGATATGCCCACGGAATCGAGACTTATGCGGGTAAAACCGCGGGGCGCAGCTAGTACTCGTATATAAATGAAAAAGCAGACTTTAGTAAAAACAAAGGCGAATCGGATATCAGCTTAAAAATGTTCAACACCCTTTTAATAATAAGGAAAACAGCATTACCTACTTAAATAATTTTCTTTATTTCTTTCAACAGTGACAAACAAAACCTCACAACAATAACTTTAAGAAACAATACTGCTTACACTCCAACGTTATAAGGTGTGAAATATAACAGCGAAAGACTATTACCATTCATGACCCTTTAAGTAATCTTTTACCAATTTACTTTGACCTCTCGACTCTGCGCGCCACCCCCCCTTTCGGTACCAAGTCTTATAGCTGAGCGGGGGCGGGTAGTTCAAGTTATGTTGGTTACTCAACCACCCTCGTCAGAAGAAGAGAATTTAAGTTGAGTTTTGGAGGCATGTTTCGGTTTTCCTGTGATTAAGACAGCCTTAATGTAGTCTTGAATATTCTGGGTAAAAATGTGCCCATTTTTTTTGTGAAATTGGTTTATCAAGACGTTTTTTTGAAACTTGTTAATGGAATGTAAGTAGGTACTTACCAATACTGCTGAATACTACTTACTGAATTAGCAGTGTTATAAATCATAATTATTAAACTGTTTAAAAGAGGGTTTATCCTTAAACTTGGCAACGTCTACTTGCTGTCGAATATTTAACTGTTTTGATTAATTTGGCAATAATACTGTATGGAAATATGAAATGTGGCTAAACAAAATATCTTACTGCTGCTGAATATAACAGCGTCAAAAATTAAGAATTTCCGTTAAAAAAGTTGTTTAATTCGCGTGGTTTATATTCAGTATACGGTATTACAAAGAGCGCGAATTTTAAATCGCCAGTGCGTGTAGTTACATAAGATAACATGTTATAGCCGACGTTCGCACGGACGTTATAAAATCGCGGCGATCTTTTTTCGCGTATTGAATTTTGGACGCTCTGCTGAATGAGCTCTGCATTCAGCGCGTATCCCAGCGCGTCAAAGTAATACACTGTTGGGATATTCAACTCTCGGCGCTAAGCAGAGCACCGAAAATACAATACGCAAAAAAAAAATCGCAGCTATTTTATTACGTCCTCCGTGCGAACGTCGGTTTACAGAACAGTGATAAAAATTCGCGCGACTTTTTTATCGCAGTGCGGGCTAGGACTACAAGAAAGCAACCTACCTAATTACTCAATATTATAATTTATTTTTCTTCTAAAATACACCGAAAAGCGTGGGAGAATAAGCAGCTTATTTCTTTACTCCCACACACCTTTAGATCACAAAACCATTTCCGCACCTCACCATAATCAAAAACACGTAGAAGCGTTAATAATTTTTATTACACAGTATCTTCTTTTTATCGAAACGAGAGAAAATAAACATCTAAATAATAACATCTCTGGGATATAATCGAATATCGAAGTACTTCCGCCAGTCTGAAAGAGGGGAAGCTGAAAATCGCTCCTTCCCGCCTGTAAATAACATTTTTAGGGTTACGCCGTAAAATAGACGTCGTCTGAACACGTGTCGTCGTATGGGTTCCGTGGCATGGATGTAGGAGAACTAGATGTTCTTCTGGAGATGTGAAACCTGTCTAGGTTTTTGGTGGTATTGTGTGTCTTTATTATGGAACTGGAAGAAACTGTAGCTCAGTATATAGATTAGTACATTTTGAAGCAAGTTTGCAATGACAAAAACTCACGCGTATCCAATGGCGTATTTCAACATTTTCAACACACTAGTGAGGAAATGATCATAACCATTATTTTGTAAGTTACACTGCACTGTGAACCTAAAAGTGGTGCAATAAGAGCCACATTTCGAGCAAGTGTGACTTACGTGAAAATAACTTTTCACATTATTTTAAAGTATTGTTTTGTATTGTATATTCAGTAAGTGTATTTTAATAAAATTTTATAGTAGTAGTTGCGCGTGAATTAAATCTTTCATTTTGGCACTATTTTTCATTTCTAATTATGAACTTTACAATATTGTGAGTGTTGTGTAAGTGTAAAGGATAAATAATTATTTTTCTATGAAAATAAGTAAGTACAGTTTTCAGGGGTTTTAGTTTTAAGTGTTGTGGAGGCTGTTCTGGCGCTCACCACTGCGGCGGAATGCCATAATGAATGCTGAATTTTAGTGCCATATTGCAACAGTATAAACGAAAAATATAAATGAAAAAGGCAAAAAGATGTTGAAAACTGAAGTGACTAAAGCTGGTTATATATACCTAACGTTAAAATCGATCTGGTGCAGTAAGTATTAAGTACCTGTCAAAACAAAAAGACAAACCTTATGAGCTTCTTTACCTTCTCGTTTAGGTTTAGGTAAAGGTATATAAAATCATCGATTAAGTTCAATTTTACACACTGACACTTTTAAAACAAGCATTACCTATAGTTTTTCTACTCGTTTGATAGAATCTCTTCCAAGTCCTTCAACATCCGTGTCCTCAGTTCATTTTATGAGCCTGTCTGCAACGACAGCCGGGTCTGTATTGATAAAAAGAAAACACCATTTATGTTTTATGTTCCCGCAAAATGCTTCTCATACTGTATATTGCAATAAACAGTCGTATAAAGGGACATGAAAGAAGGTATTAAGTTGCTACGTATTATGAGCATATTGAATAATTTAAAAATAAGTATATAGGTATATCAATGTGTTTATGATCCTATGTTTGCTACAAATAGAAAACTGTGGGCCTACCACTTAAGAGGGTTTACGTCGTACGGCTTTTCATACAATCTTTCAAGCCCTTATTTTTCGAAATGACTGAAACGGTTTTAATGAAACTTCATACGCATATGCATGATACAAAGGTCTAAAAACTTAGTTAAGAACATTTTCGAAAAGTAGTGTTACAGCCAAATTAGACCGATTTTTTATTTTCCATACAAACAGAGATTTCCAGTTATCTGCTTTTAAATAAGACATTTTGAAAATGTTCTTAACTAAGTTTTTAGACCTTTTTTAAGATTTTTATTTATTTATAAGTGTAGATTCACCCGTTTAGGGCGAGTACGTTCGGGCGAATCACCAATAAACCGAAATTTTGTATACACGGTGTCAGGGGTACGGGACATAGGGTAACCATTTGGTTAGGTCAGGTTAGGTTAGGTTCATCGTGGTCGGGGGACTCGGATCGCTGTCGAGTCTACCATGAAGTACCTAGGATTGGTGCTCGACAGCCGGTGGGACTTCGGGCCCCACTTCCGACGGTTGGCGCCCAAGTTGCTGGGCGCTGCTGGGGCGCTGTCAGCACTGCTTCCCAATCTGGGGGGCCCAAGCGCCGCTTGTAGGCGGCTCTACGTGGGGATCGTGCGGTCGATGGCCCTTTACGGGGCCCCGATCTGGGCGGCTGACCTGACGGCCGGTAGCATCGCAGTATTGCGGTCTCTGCGTAAGCCGCAGAGAGCGATGGCTGTCAGAGTCATCAGGGGGTATCGCACGATCTCCTACGAGGCGGCTTGTCCACTGGCTGGATCCCCGTTGTGCAGTGCTCGCGTCACTTCATCGGTGGCGCGAGGAAGCCACAGCGCGGGGCGAGCGACCGATGCAGCGACACATGGAGCTGCGTCGGTCTCAGCTTCGCGAGGTCCTGGTGGCGGAATGGCAGGAAAGGCTTTCACGCCCCACCGCCGGCCTCGACACCATTGAGGCGATCCGGCCGGTGCTCGAGGACTGGCTCGGGAGGAGGCACGGCTCCCTGTCGTTTTGGGTGACGCAGGTTCTCTGGGGGCATGGCTGCTTCGGGAAGTACCTGTGTCGCATTAACAGGGAGCCGGACGCTCGGTGTCACCACTGCGTTCATTGTCGGGAGGACACGGCGCGGCATACATTGGCAGAGTGTGCCGCATGGGAGGAGCCGCGCCGTGCCCTCGTTTCAGAAGTTGGAGCCGACTTGTCACTGCCGGCCGTCGTTCGTTCGATGGTCGGGAGTGCCGAGTCGTGGGACGCGGTGGTTTCCTTCTGCGAGACAGTCATCTCACAGAAGGAGGCTGCGGAAAGGGAGAGGGAGATCTCGTCCACTCACCCGGCCCGCAGCAGGCGCACCGGGCGTCGGCGGAGGGCGGATAACGCCCTCTTCCAGCCCCGCTAAATAGGTCCAGGGCCGACGGATTCTATTTATTTATTTCCACCCCGAGAAAAAAAAAAAAAGTTAGGTTGGGTTAAATCCAGAAAAAAAGTTCTGTTCTCGAGGGACAGAAAATTGCGAGCGAAGCCGCGGGTAAAAGCTTAATATACTTAGATAGAGGTTTTCATTCAGGGCAACTTCAACTGATATAGAGAATGACGTACCTACCAAAAATGGTTTTAATGGAATGCTTAAGAAAATCCTAGTAAAGCACCCGTATCCTAAGTCCGTTTGAAGGAACTCCCTCGACTCAAGAGGCCATGACAACTGCCACAGAAATGGATTCTAAGTCATAATATACTTACGAATCAAAGACGGCAAACGATAAAATATAAATGCTATTCAAAGAAAACCGAGGTATCAAATTCAAACTAACAATTTAAATTGTTTAGAATTTAAACAAAACAAACGCGATAAATGCCAGTAAAATACCGAGATCAAAACAAAAATATCTAGCAAAATTATCTCCGCCTATATTAAAACTCTTCTCCTTAATATATCCAAAAATAATTTCTGTCTAGAAAATAAGCTTCATTATTTTTTCTCCAAACTTGTTTATTCAAACTGAAGTGGCAATACTGTCTGCAGGTGTACTTAACAACCAATATGTTTTGAGTTACTACATAATATTGCTGTAGGGCTCTCCAAGGCAGACGGCCCTATATTGTGTATTAAGCTGATATCAGACGCTTCGCTCAAGTGAATGTTCATTAGGGCTCCGTATGATTACTCGTGTGTCTGTCTGTTCGTCTGTCACAGCCAGTTCACTCTGAATCTAATGGACCAATTAAGGTGATATATTGAAAAACGGGGTCTTTTTCTTTTTCGTGTACCTTATTAGGTTTAAGGAATAGGGATTCAATATTTCGGTGTATGTTTTTTGACTATATGGTCTAGTATCCTGCAAAAGGAATACACGATACAATGAAATTTTCTCGATACAAAAAAATTGCAAAATTTCATCTATTTTTATGTTTTTTTGAGTATCAAAGCGTATCGCTTATGAGTTATTTAATGGAATTTACTTTATAACATAGATAGTAATCATATCAAGTTTTAAGCAAAGCAGTTTTAGTTTTAATAATACTTTTAATTTATAAAAGACGGCATTTGGTTTTGGCACATATGTTGTTTTATTCCGACCGAACACACAGTATCGTCATCTCTTCTTTCGCCTATAAAAAGTATTGTCATCACTTTCGTTCGTTCATAAATCAGTCGCTCGGTGGAGCTCTTCGACGACGAATCTATGTCATTTTTTTCCAGATCGGTGCTGTCAGATGTACGTAATTTGAATAATTATATTTACAGGAAAAATCGAGTTCAGCAGATTAAAATTATTTTAAAGTAAAATTAGTGTCGAATAGGCATATAAACTGCGTATAATAGAATAAATTTACGTGACTGTGAACAAAATAACAATTATTTTTGGCTATTTGTGACGTCATATATATAAATTATTTATTAAATATGGGAAGGAAAACCAAAGCAAAATACAACATTTGGAACACATGAGGGCGAGGGCTCAGCACATGATCCCAGTGTAAAAGGTAAGTAAACAATAATTGTTTCTATATACATACTTACAATATCTAATGGGCTCATGAGCTACTTTTGTTGTGGGATTGTTCTATTGTTGATAGATGCCCAATTCCCATCCAATCCATTCGTAACAATAAGCTCATTTTACAGGGAATCAATAGAAATTCATGATGATAACGAATCGGAGTCGGACCTTCACTCATCAATTTGTACAACTGGCAACAATATATCCTACCATTGCAAAGTAATACTGGGTAAGCACTAAATTTTCTAGAACATAATGTCTGTTTTATTTTTAGTAATTATAAAGAAACAGGATAAAACGTATTACTATTGATGTTACAAAAAGGTACTTCAAAATTGTGTTAATGCCAAATAATACTGTCGTTCTGAAGTTAGGTTGCGCATGCGTGCCGGTATGCGCGCTACTGTTTTATAATAAGGCAGATTGACTACTGCGCAGTCATTTGTAATCTACGTCAGAGCGGCTTCAGGACGCACAGTGGGCTGAAAATCGATCTTCATAGACTTAGGGATCAACTTAGTAATTTTTTTCATTTTTCGGCAGAAATGGGTTTAGGTATCGTATAATGATCAATTTAATGCTATTTCAGTTTTACAATAAACCTTTTCTTTTACTTTATAGCACTTGCTTGAAAAAAATCTCGAGGAAATCTGGAGGAGCTCGTGGCTAAGTAATAACAAGCCGCACGGGTCGATCTATCAGGTTAAGCTACGCTTGCCAGGGTTGGTCAGTGGATGGGTGACCATCTTCACATACCGAGACTCCTCCGTGCCTCGGAAAGCACGTTAAGCCGTTGGTCCCGGCTGTCATTTGTGGATCTTTGACAGTCGTTACGAGTCGTCAGAAGCCCGAAAGTCTGACACCAGTCTTACCAAGGGGTATCGTATTACCCAGTTACTGGGTTTTGGAGGTCAGATAGGCAGTCGCTCCATGTAATATACTGGTATTCAGCTGCAACCGGTAAGACTGGAAGCCGACCCCAAGAGAGTTGGGAAAAAGGCTAGGAAGATTGATTGACTTGCTTGAAAAAAATGTATGGAGATGTATATAAAAAAGCATAATCATTTTCTAGGACTGCATCAAAGTAAAAAACAAAAACTCCTTATTGTGAATTAATTTGGGGCAAAATAGTTAACAGGAAAAGAAAATCGAGTTGCACAACTAATGTCATATATTTGGATAGGGGTCACTTATACAAACATAAACGCGGTTCTGAAAAAAAAAAAAAAAACGCGGCTTCACGTTAGGGCCACCCTCCATACAAAAATCTTCAAACCCCTTTTATTTATATTATGTTAAAAAAATTGTAAAACTAATATATTATTTCAGAACTAAACATTTTACAACAACAAAATCCAGACCCTGAGTATGATCTTCAACGCAGCCATCGTGCAACTACTTAGTCAACTATTCTAATAATATTTAAAAATTAAACATTTTCCAGGACTTTATCAAGGTAAAAAACAAAAACGCGTTTTAGCAAACAAATTGAGGCAAAAAAGTTAACAAGAAAATTCTGTTTATATTATGTTAAAAAAATTGTAAAACTAATATATTATTTCAGAACTAAACATTTTACACCAACAAAATCCAGACTTCAACGCAGCTTTCGTGCAACTACTTAGTGAACTCTAACATATTTAAAAATTAATTATTTTCCAGGACTGCATCAAGGTAAAAAAAAAACAATTTTGGTTACATTAAGTACCTATGTAAAAAAATTGTAAAACTAATATATTATTTCAGAATTAAACATTTTACAACAACAAAATCCAAAATTCAAAATTTTCTTTACCAAATGTCAAAAGTAGAGATTGTGAGATAGTATTGAATCAAGAGAAACTAGAATTCGTCGATAAAACTGTTTTCCTGGGGATCACGCTCGACTCAAGGCTACAATGGGGTCCTCATTTAACATCTCTTGCAGGACGGTTAAGTTCAGCAGCATATGCTGTCAGAAAAATCCGTCAATTTACTGATGTAGATACCGCGAGGCTAGTCTATTTTAGCTATTTTCATAGTATCATGTCTTACGGTATTTTACTGTGGGGACGGGCTGCAGACATCGAGTCTATTTTTATTCTGCAGAAAAGAGCGATCAGAGCCATATATCATCTACGCAGGCGTGATTCTCTAAGGGAACGGTTTAAGGATATTAACATCATGACGGTACCTTGTCAATATATCTATGAAAACATCATGTACGTAAGAAAAAATTTACATCTTTTCAGCAAAAGAGGTGATAGACATAATTATAGTACAAGAAATAGGGACCTATTAGTTCAACCAGGTTTCAGACTGGCTAAAGTAGACTCATCTTTCATGGGATACTGTTTAAAATGTTACAACAAAATTCCTCTCCACATACTTCAACTGAATGAGACGAAATTCAAATCTTGTATAAAACGCACACTATGCAGGCAGGCATATTATAAGTTGGCTGATTACATCGCTGATAAAAATGCTTGGCTCAATGCTGGTCCTGCTCCACAACCACAACTTAACATTTGAAAATACTGTTGTCGCTGCTGAAGATTGTAAAACCATCTTTGCATTGTATAAACTCAATCTCCTTTGTATTGTATAATTGCATAGTACATAATTATGTGAGTACTATGTACAACAGAGCTACCATTTACCGGGTAATATGTCTTTCATTGACTTGAATGTGCCCTGGCGGCTGAGTGTATGTCATGCTCACTCAGATGTCTCGCTGATGGTGGCGTGTGTGTTGGATCATTTAGCTCCCTTCAAAATGGTTGAGCTGAATGGTGCTAATACAAGCGTCATGTTCGTGAACAGGCGCCGTCAGTTGGGACTGGTCACCTCTTGGCTGCCGTGGCTTATTTTAATTTATTTTAATCCTTGAATTGTTTTATTTTTAATTTTTTATCTTTTTATTACGGACGCTTTTAACGTGCGCATCTTTTTTACATTGTTCTCACATGTATAATTTTTAAAACATGAATTATGTAACCACTATTTTGTAACAATTATTTCTTTAAAAGAGTGTCCGTGGAGTTTCTTGCCCGTTCTTCTCCATAGGTACCTACTACGCTTTGGAATGGGCAACTAGCTTCATATTTCTGACTGACTGACTCCTTGACAATTCAAAAGTGCCTGTATATGGTTTATTTGAAATAAATGATTTGAGTTTGAGCTGAGTTTGAGATCCAGACCCCGAAAATGAACGTCAGCGCAGCCTTGGTGCAGCTACTTATTGAACTCTTCAAATAATATTTAAAAATTATACATTTTCCAGGATTGCATCAACGTAAAAAAAAAAAAATTGTTTGTACAGCTAAAATTGTTCGAAAGCTACCTGAAGGGCAGAGTTCAACGTGTCGTTGTCGATGAATGGTTGAGTGATGACTGTGAAGTCAATATCGGAATTCCCCAGGGGAGTATTTTAGGGCCTACCCTCTTTTTAATTTTCATCAATGACCTGTGCCAGTTAAACCTTACAAACGGCAAGATTATTACATTCGCGGACGACACATTTAGTTTAGATTAAAATATGCCTTGACATCATATCATTTAAATGAATAGTTTAAAAGATATCGCAGATTCAAAATTACGCGTAGCAAAATAATTATATCGTTGACGCGAACGCGGGCGCAGCGGTAGGTAGGAGTCTATGACCTCCTCGGCTTTTAGGTATGTAATCTCGGTGGTACGTTCCCGTGGAATATTTTGCGACATCCACGAGGGCGAAGCCGCGGGTAAAAGCTAGTAAATTATAATTTGCTACAGAAGCAGTAAAAAGTTATAAATTAAATAAGGATAAATTTATCCCAACTACGGAACCCTTCATTGTGCATGCCGTGCCGGTTTTTATATAAATAATACAGAATATTAATTAACAATTTTTAATTTCATGTTGTATAACTATAATTAATAAATATTTTAGTTGATAATTAAATATTTTGTATTATTTGTATCCTCCATAGCTCGCTATGTGCAAAAGTTTCATAGACTGAGATAAACTAACGTTCCGTACTCAACACGCACTATTTTCATAGGTAAATGTTTCCGTCTTTATCTTGCACTTTTAGTTTGACAGTTGTGCGGTAGTGACAAGAATAATGCTAATTCATGCTAAATAAGTAATATTTGAAATTCCGGTCTGCGATTTCGTTAGTTCAACTTTTGGTCACTGGTTCAGATAAGTTTGTATCAGTGACGTGGCAGCCGACCACTAAAGATGGAACCGCCACTCCCCGCGTGCGGGGGAAATAAGCCACACCCGTTAAACTAATATTTATTTTCAAGGTAGGCCCTTAAGTTGAAATTTCTGTGACCCAAACACGGACATGTTACGTAAATAAATAAATGAATTTTGAAAATAGGGGTCACTTTTGGGAGACAAATAAAACAAATAAAAAATAAAACCTGTGACATATCAAATGAAAGGGCTTACTGTGAGGATCTCAAGTATATTTTGTTAATGAAAATAGATGAAAATTGAGCTCCCCCCCCTTATGTCCGAAACAACTGAACACACAATTTTGAAAAATAAAATAAAAATGCAGCTAATAGTTTGATGACTCTTATACGTTAACCCGAAACTTGAAATCCCGAATCACTTTATCCCGAAAGAACGCTATCCCGAATCACTCTATCCCGAATGAACACTAGATTACGAGTACAAGAAAACCTATAAGAAGTCTATAGTCTTAAAATAACATAGTAAATCTCCCAATATATTGCGTACAAACGTACATTTGTAGTTAGAATGCATAGGAGAACATGTTTTTCAACTTTAATGTAGAAGTTTGGTGTTGGGACTAATTTACCCAACTACGGAACCCTTCATTGTGCGTGATCCAACACGCAATCGGCCGGTTTTTTTTGTTCCACGTTCACACGACGTCAACAAAATTACATAGAAATCGATCATTCTGCAGGTGAGTGACGGATGCGGAGTGCCAAAATCCAACATCGTTGGGTAGGTTCAGTAATGAATTAATTTTCCACTTTTGGTTTATTTTGTGTTCAGATAGGTATATTTTCACTTCGACTGAAAGACCAAAATTAAAAAAAGTGGATCGTCTGATATCTGCTTTAGACGGTGTACGAGGTATATTTGGAAGCTGGCTGGAGAGTTGTGTAGGTGTATCTGAGTAGGAGAAAATAATAATAATGAGAAATTATATGAAAGATCTTGAGACTGACTTTTAAGTAGCTATTTTAAACGGGATTTAAGAGCGTTCATGAACGCTCTTAAATCCCGTTTAAAATAGCTACTTACACACAAAAACTTGGCAACGTTGCAAGTGAACTAAAAGATTGATTATGAAATGAAATAATTAATATCGTAACACCGAATATTTAGTTTTAGATTTTAAAAAAGTATTTGGAAACTTTCCAAATGCCTTTTTTACACCTAAAACGGTTACAACATCAAATTCAGTGTTATAATTGCAATTCATTATTAATATTCTAGTTAGCTAGTCAGCCATAATTCTGATGTCTTTACAGTAATATTGCCAAATTAATCAAAACAGGAAAATATTTGACAGCTATTTGCTACTTTGTCTACTTTCTGTATAAAAGGTCTTAAAGTAGCTAGGGTGAAAAACTAAATCGTGAAAAAATCCAGGTGGATCCATTAATCGGCGGCAGCCTCATTTTGAAACATTTCAGGGTTTTTTGGGAATTACAGGATCATTTCGGAATAAAAAAGTAAAATCTAAAAATCTAAAGACGGTCGTTATTTTATATTTTTGTGGACGGGAAACTTTCGTATTTGCTATAGTTAGCCAATTTCTTTTTAAATTCCCGTCTATTTACAATTTTGTTAAATATCTACCCTGTCACTTCAATCAATCTCAATCTTCGTAGCCTTTTCCCAACTATCTTGGGGTCAGCCGGTTCCAGTTTAACCGGGTGCAGCTGAATACCAGTATTTTACATGAAGCGACTGCCTATTTGACCTCCACATCCCATAACAGGGTAATACGATACCCCTTGGTAAGACTGGTGTCAGACTTTCGGGCTTCTGACGACTCGTAACGACTGTCAAGGTCCACGAATGACAGCCGGAACCTTTCCGAGGCACGGAGGAGTCTCGGTATGTAAAGATGGTCACCCATCCACTGACCAACCCCGGCAAGCGTAGCTTAACCTGATGGATCGACCCGTGCGGCTTGTTATTACTTAGCCACGAGCTCCTCCCTGTCACTTCCATACAGAAACTATTTTTACTTTCAAAAGATGATTATAAAAGTAAGGACAAGAAAAGTAAACACAGACACGCCATCCCAATAGAAAGCATTCATCTTTATACAATAATGTCACAAAAATCCCAACATCCCTAAATTCAAGTCAAAAACACGTTTTTAACAAAAAAGAGAAAATCTTGAAAAGCGACTTGCTTTCAGAAGATTAACCGGAAGTGGCGTACTTTGTGTAGTTGACGCCCCCCGCCGCTAGGTGGCGCCGGAAATGAATGTCTGTTTGTCTTCCTCTATCACCTGAATTTTCTTTTATACGCGTTTTTTTAGAATTTTGTGTAGGTACTTTCTGTTTGAGAATAGGGTTTTTCCTTGTCGACTGAAATGGATTTCGATTGGATGATTAGTATGGAAGACTGTGTGTGTCATATATAATCAAATAAATTCGTGAGTCAAATGCTAAACATGGGTCAACCAATAATAATTACGATTGGCAGGAGGAGGAAGAATAATAGTTTGGTTTTTCACACTGTAGCGGTTACGCCGCCACATATGAACTACGCAACAAAGACATGACGTCACACAATTCCTGCATCGCGCAGTTAGAGTTTAAGGAGCGAAAAACATAGATAAGACTATCCGAAATCAACTTACGGGCAGTTGCCTGCCAGACATAACACCCGTCTGGTTGGAGGATCCTCCCTTTTCAAATGAGGATGAGTGAAATTTACAGCCTGTTCCTATGAACCTCTAAAACACCATTAGAAATCGCAACGAGAAACCGATGATACAAAATGATGCGTAAGTAATCTTTGTTTCAAAGACTAAAGAGTTAAGTTGATGACATGCTGGCCTTGCCGTCTGATAACAGAAGAAAGAAACATCCTTATCAGGTATGGTCAAGGACCTCCGTAACCGTAACCGTAACCGAAACTATCAGATATCTGAATTAAAAATCTATCCGTAACCGTAACTGAATCCGATATAAAGGTTTTGGCCGTCTGATAACAGAAGAAAGGAACATCCTTATCAGGTATGGTCAAGGACCTCCGTAACCGTAACCGAAACTATCGGATATCTGAATTAAAAATCTATCCGTAACCGTAACTGTATCCGATATAAAGGTTTTGGCCGTCTGATAACAGAAGAAAGGAACATCCTTATCAGGTATGGTCAAGGACCTCCGTAACCGTAACCGAAACTATCGGATATCTGAAATAAAAATCTATCCGTAACCGAATCCGATATAAAGGTTTCGGATAATATCGGATAGGGGCGGAATTTAAATAAGACACGGTATGACAGGTTTTTTCTGACACACTAGCCGCGCGCGTCACTTGTATGTTTTTTTTGTTTTACTGTTATAATTTAAAAATACGAACCAAAATTATCCGAAACTACCGGATATTTCGAAAAAAATTCGTATCCGTAACCGGTTAATTAATATTATTTCTAAATCCGTATCCGTATCCAGATCTGAAATTTCATATCCAAATATTATTTTTAAAATGTACATATAGTAGGTATACACTCACTTAGGTATGTAGTTAGTTATCTGCCCCTAGTTTATCTGCACTACCAACAAACATCCAACCTTCTATTCATAACACTGCCTTTTTCCATATAACCCAAAAAAAAAAAAAAAAAAATTACAAAAGAACTCCAGTACACTGAAACTTCGTTTCCAAAAAAAATAAAAAGCTACCATTTTCACATTTCAAAGCATGGTATAAAAAGCCATTGGAATTGCTCAATGCATCGGAAAGACTTCGATAACCGCACTATGATGGGGTCGAAGAAGGGTGTCCACCCTAGCCCCGACATATGGACACGCCGTGCATAATCCCGTTAACCATGCGACGGTGAAAAATTGCAGGATAATGTCGATTTGAATATTTTTGGTTTGGTGGTTCCGTGGATTTATTTTATTTATGGGAGTCTAGGAGAAATTAAAGGTAAAATAATTCATAGGTATACGAAAGTAGAAGTTTTTTTATTTATTTTATTTTTATTGCTGAATGGGCCTGCTCTTGACCTCGATCTCGCCTGATGGAAAACGATGGATGAGGTCTATGAGGGAACGAGTGTGCCCAGAAGATGAGGCGTTCACTCTTGCTTTGAAGGCAGACGGGTTATATGTGGAAGGGAACTCTAACGCCGGCAGAGAGTTTCACACTTTGGCTGTTGTGGCACAAGTTGCTGTAACGGACTAAAATTATAAGAGTAGAATCTAGTTTTTCTGTCTGTTCATAATGTATACGTTCCATTTTTATTTCATTGGTAAGCATGGTCACCAATTTTTTTTTGGCTGGTTTAAATACAAGTGCATCTATGCTTAGCTTTTTACTAACTATGTTGGGGTCAGCTTCCAGTCTAACCGGGTGCAGCTGAATACCAGTATTTTACATGGAGTGACTGCATATCTGACCTTCACAACCCAGTAACTGGGTAATACCCCATGGTAAGACTGGTTGTCAGACTTTGGGGCTTCTGACGTCAAAGAACCACGTATGACAGTCGGGAGCAACGTGGCAACGGTTTAACGTGCTTTCCGAGGCACGGAGGAGTCTCTGTATGTAAAGATGGTCACCCATTCACGTACCATCCTCGGCAAGTGTAGTTTAACCTGATGGATCGACTCGTGCGGCTGTTATTACAAAGCAACGAACTCTCGCGAAGTTCGTGATTTTTGTTTTTGTGATTTATTGTTATGACTTATTAAGCTCTATTAATTTTATAACCATCACAGAATGGGAATTAGGGCTGTTTTTTAAATAAACGTGGGCTGTCTACATGATAAATACAACAGTTTTTTTTCTAAATACATTTTGGAAATGTCTTTCAATACCTCACTCGATCTTCATTAACTCGTTTATAAAACGGTTCTGTTGGTCCTCCTGGGACACCGCCGTGAGAATACATTATCTGAGTATGGTTTTAAAAATGTTAAGTAATTTTAAACTTTTGTTTTTGAACGACGGTTGTTTGTTTTGTGGCGGTAAGGTTATTAAACGTATGAGTCTATGCGGTTTGAAACTTTGCAATGTTTAACGGGTTTTTGGAGCTTTCGCGGTTCTAGATTTTGTGAAGACGCGATTTTGTGCGCTTTTGTAATTTCTAACGTGGCGATATTATCGTGGACGTTAACGTCACGGGCATCACGATAAAACAGGGAAGTAAAATGTATGAAAATATATTAAGATGCTTTTAAATTTCTGTCCACGATAACGTGTACATCCATACGTTTTGTGGCGTGGACGTCTACGATAATAATGTTGTCATGTCAGAAATTATTAAACGGCACATAAGATAGCTTTTTCCTTTGATTTTGAGTCATTTCAGTATAGAGTCTTCTTGTGCCTATCCAAATATATCTAAAATCTTTTTTTATGACCCCTATAGTATCTATGGTGAAGGTCTCTTTATACACGGCGAATCTTGGAATTAAAGCCTAAAGACAGATATAGTAAGAGTCAAAAAATAATATTCTACAAAAATATCGTATTAAAGATAATTAATTAATATTAAAAAAAAACAGAAAAGAGCAGGTTCAATAAACTACAGCACCAGCTATTGCAATACGGGACCCTTTAGCACGTCACGCCTCATCACGGTTCACGTCATCGGCATTCAATTAGCCACGGGCGATACTGCGGAACCCTAAACAGGGGTGCTACGTCACGGTTCGTCATTGACATGTTTGTGTATTACCTATTGAATATGTGGATTTGCATTGAGTGTTTATGCGGTAGAGAGGTTTTTGACCGTTGAGGTATATTCGATGAAAATGAAATGAAAAAGTTAGAAGGAAAATATTGCAAAAAAAGTGTGCTTTTAAAAATAAATCAGATCACATTGCATTATAAATAAATACATCAATAATTCAAAAAAAAAGTTATTAGTACTTGTATTTCAGGAGCCAGTGACTCCTTCCAGTTTATGCAACAAAGATAATAAAATTATTTTAATTATTTTATTTAAATAATATCTACACACAGTAAAATACAAAGGGGTGTAGTAGTACAACATTATTATAATTTTGAATACAAAAGTCTTACATAAAATTAAGTCAGTAAAAACAAAATCAATAAATCACTAATTACATAATGCATTCCTGCAAAGGCTAAAATTCTAGCTGAGATTCTATTACACACATTATTATACATTATTATCCTTTATTAATTTTTATTACCATTAAAAATTAAATTCACTAACCAACCAGGCATTCTGAAAGGTACTTACCACTATTTTACTGTTTGACAAAACCATACATTTTTCTCTGCCCGACTTCTAAGTCCGAACGATTAGTCCGATGATAGGATTCAACCCGTAACAATAACTTTCAATTAAAATTAATTTGCTAATCTTCACTCAAAAACAAATAAGAATATTCTGCCCTTACAGAAACAAGTGATCTAACATACCTTATACATACATAATGAAAGCAGGTAAGGCCACTCGATCCTCGGGCCCAAAATCATCCAATCACGGGTACCTATCAATTAAATTAAGTCCTAAACAAGCAGAGAATCAGGCAAATCGTTAGGTTGGCTTAGAAGTAGGGATGTGCAATGCGGGACATTCCGGGGTATTAGAATTGTGCTTTGATTTTCATGTTCTGGTGAGATGTGCGGTTTTCTGGGTGGATATTGCACGTTTTATCTTTTGGGTCCTGTATAATCAAGCAGATAATTATTTGCTTTACGTGACCGCTAATCATGGTAGATTGATATATAATCTTAAATGTTTCCACTAGCAATTTAGTTAGATTCTAGATAATTTGGTTTCGTTCGATCCGGGTTCAGTATTTATGTTGTTTTTTTCAATGGTTGTCTCCAATTTTTTTAGGATTCAACTCATATGAAGAAACTGATATACTGCTATACTCCATTGGAAATAAGATTAGACATTTAAACAAACCTTTTTTACAGTCCCTTCAACCGATTTTGACTTTTTTACCGTAGACATAAGGATGGCATTAAAAGCAAAAGAGTGGTTACAATACCAACTGTTTACTGCAGCTGCCATTTGTCACCAACGCAATAGAAGTCAAAATCGGTTGAACGGACTGTAAAAAGGTTTAGTTAAATGTCTAATTTTATTTCGAAAGGAGTGAAAGTAGCATGTGCATTAAACCATAGCTAATAATAATATTTCTATCTGTTAAGAGCATGCAAATTTTAACGTGCTCATTAGCATGATTTTTTGGAGCATGTAAATGCTTAATTCAGTGTAGACAAACCCTGGTCGAGTAAAATTTTTACGCAATCAATCACTAAAGGGAATTAGTTACACATTCATCTGTATTACGAAAATGTTTCGACTTCATTTATCTCACCAGTTTTTCTAACAATTATTGTTTAAATAAAATTAAATATTAAATTAATTAAAAAAACATGGAAAAAGATTGAGGTTATAAAATTAACCTCTATTGTCAAATTAATGAAAAAACATCTTTAAGGTGACGCTCTTTTATGAGCAATGGTGGCACAATAGTAACGGCCCCGACTTACGAGTTTGTGTTAATAATTTTATCACCACTGCTCTCAAAACGGTGAAGGAAAACATCGTTGTCTTAGAACTAAAAATTCGAAGACATGTGACATCTACGAACCCGCACTGGGCACGCGTGGTAGATTACAGCCCACTCCCTCTCACAGAGAGGAGGCCTGTATCCCAGCAGTGGGAACATCAGTAGGCTGATTATGATTATGATCTTAAAGGCGATTTAAAATTATAATTTCTGGTTTAATTAATAAAATCAAAGCACTAAATTTGTATGTAGCACTACAGGACATCCATAAGCACGTTTCTTGATCCCTTTGTTTACATTTTCATCAAACATTTTTGGAACAGACCTTGCATAGTTTCACACTGTTGTACCTATACTAGTTTTCATAACAGACTAGAAGAAAGAAGAAAAAAAGAAAGCAAATACGTTAATTTGAGGTAAACATGACACAAAATAAAATAAGAAACAAGTTGAGGGAAAATATAGGTACGTCATATCCACGCAGAACGCCATCGCTCAGCATAATGCTGTAACACGGGAGCATAATGCTGTACTAAAACCGGCACATATTTCAATCCCGCGAATAACATCACTAGCGTTGTTAGTACTTGTCCGCTACAGTTTGCCAATCTCGTACAATTGGGGTTTATCTTTGCGGTGACTTAATTGGTGTACCATGTTTGTTCCAAAGATTTGCGTACGGTTAAAATATAGTTGTTTGGCCTATTTTATATTGTGTTAATGTTGCCACTTTTAAGTGGACATTTTAGCGTATTTTATTAGCTTTGCTGTCTGTTTCGTGAAAGGGAAGTGGACGGCTCTTTGAGTTCGTTCGTAATTGAAGATTTTCAAGTGTTGGTAGAAAGACAGTCTGCATTTCATTTCAATCTGCAAAGTGTTTCTATAAAAGAAAATTCTGTTAGTTTGACTGCTCAGTTAGTATAGTGGTCGCAAGCGCGACTGTATAGAGTAGGATTGGTTCGATTCTCGAGTCGGGCAAACAGGGTTTTTTTCATTAGGAGTTCTCAGCAGTCAGAAGTGTGGATTTGAGACCGATTAAGAAGCAGATAATAGCCAGTGATCTTGTGTGATTAGCTTGCGTGTTCTGTACTGAGCTCACGCAACGCGTCGTATGTCCAGCCAGTAATAGGACTCGCCCATCAAGGGGCGCTGTCACAAATTAGACGCTTTAATAAAAACACATATACTAAAAAATCAATAATTAAATTATGTTTAAAATGGTGAAGGTTTCTGAAAAATACGCTTGATAGATTTTGCGTGATTCTCAGTTTTTTATCCAGGTTAGACATTACTTTACAAATTAATTTCACTATGTAATATAAACATAATTTAAAATATGCCTATATTTAATTATTAAAAATATGCTTTTATTTAACATACATTTTTTCCAAATCATTAACATTACTCGTTTAGACGTGATCTTCAGTATAAATTCAATAAAAGTCGGTTATCGTCGCCTTAATGACTAGACGATCTCCCTCAATTACCTGCCTACCCTTATTGAAATATTTACCCCAGCCGTCATATTGTATTGTAACTGTCCCCAACATGTAAGGTGACATAACCCTAACTACTATTTAGTACAAAGTAGGTAGTCCAGATCTCAATCTAGTAACACAAAGCGATTACTCTGCCTACCCTGTACGGTGCAAGTGTGAAGGTGATGCAAAGCTTTGTGTTGGGCCCCAATAGCCCTGAGTACACTAGATAGAGCGCCCGAAATAGACTGAGTACCGTTTAGATGGGCTAGTTACTTGTACAAGATAGTAGGAATATTGTTGTAAGTTTAACAGCGATGACGTTTCATCTTCGTCCTGTAACTATGAGCTGCTGAAGCTATGTATTGTTATGGAGGTTTGTCTTTTCTCGCTCTTTTCCAGATACAAGTCTACGCCGGCTGTCGCAAATCAGCGCTGGGGCTGTGTCTTGCATAGGGTCGCAGTATTATGCTGAGCGATGGCCGTATTACGTGGATGTGACGCATATTTCCCCCAAACTTGTTCTTTTTTGTTTTGTGTTCTTTCTTTGCGTCATGTTTACCGCAAATAAACGTATTTTTTATTTATTTTTTCTTAATATACTGCAGTCATTAATCTTTCATTTGACTTACCACTGACATCCCTGTCCGTAAGCGCACTTATACTACGAAAACCACGTATCAAATTTACGCGGTTGAATCGACTAGAACAGTGGATACAGCCCGTCATACAATAAAACAACATAATACATACAGTACGCATTTCATTTATGTGTATTTTTTTTACTAGAGTAAAAAAAGATAAGTCTGCGTGCGGCTGAAATCAGACCAGAGAAGTACCTCCGTCTTGTCGTTTATGTAAGGTCAAATTAAGTATAGAATTATTTAATTAATTAATTTTAATAATACATATTAAGATTAATTTAATATTAAATTTTAAATATTATACTAAAGAATTAAGCACAACACCATTATTTGTGAGCAGACTTATCTTGCGCGCACTCTACTCTGTCTCCTATCTCTCTGAGTACAAACGTTCCAACGCAGCACAGTTCATCAAAGTGATTATTTGAAACAGTTATATAGGTAGGTAAACTCTAAACCCTCTCTGTTCGATAAAACTTTTGTTATATAGAATGAGCACTTACATAATATTAGGTAGGTATTAGGTTCATCGATTTCCCTGGGAGGTGGGGGGGAGTTATCAGGCAAACTGTCATGACTTATCAGTACAGGTGGGATAGGTGTATAATAAATTATCATCCATGATTATTAAGAAATGAGTATACAATGTGTTTGGTCTCGGACTGTACAAACTTAAAGGAAAGGTAGTTTGCTCTATTTTATCAATAAAATTATTCTACATGGGGGGTCGGAACCCAACCCCCTCTGTATTTTTGTATTTTGATTGCATTTTATGAGGCGTGCATACTAAAAGTACTTTAGCTTTGGAATTTAATGTCCAGTTATCGTAAAAAAAAACTGTTAATAAGCGAAAAGTGTTAGTAAGTAATTGGTAAAATGATAATAATATGATTTCATTTTCATTTTTAACACTTTTCGCTTATTAAAAGTTTTTTTTAACGATAATTGGACATTAAATTAAAAAGTTAAAGTAGGTACTTTTAATATGCACGCTTCATAAAATGCGATCAAAATACAAAAATGGCTGCCATTCAGGGGGGGTTGGGTTCCGACCCCCCATGTAGAATAATTTTATTGATAAAATAGAGCAAACTAACTTCCCTTTAAGTTTGTACAGTCCGAGACCAAATACATTGTATAAAGGGAAAGTTTAAAAGTGGCACCAGTGACAGAAAAGTTGAAAGGAAATCGTTTGGCATGATATGGGCATGTGATGAGGAGGGAGGAAACGCATGTGACTAAAAGAGTGATGAATATAAATGTTGATGAATGGAGCGGGAGAGGAAGGCCAAAGAAAAGATGGATGGATTGCGTGAGGAATGTATATGAAAGAAAAGGGACAGTTTAAAAGGAAAGGAAGAAAGGACAGAAAGATGATGATAATCCATGATTATTAAGAGAGCTGTTGTGGCCTGTGGCAACAGCCTCGACTTAAGCACAACACCATTATTAGTTTTAGGTCGAAGGTACGGTAGGCGCGGGTTTGCGGACGGTGAGCAATGGGTAGCTCGCCGCCCGGATCGACTGCGCGTTGTGTTCCACGCGTGCCTCAAAGAGATTTCAGCGCAACTGACGGGGTCTGCTAGGGTCAATGCCTGCCAGTGTCGCGCAGTGGCCCCCGGCAACACACAGGCAACTGAAGGAACACGGGTGGGTTTTAGTCAATAAGTGTCTGACATACCCTACCACTCCGCCCAGAGCGGGAAGTTACTTGATAAAATCACACCAAAAAAAGAAAAGTCGTTGGTACGAACCACCAAAGGCGCTTTACTTTGTGTAAATTATTTCATCACCACTACTCTCAAAATGTGAAGGAAACATCGTGAGGAAACCGGCAGGTCCTAGAAGCTAAAAATCGAAGACATACCTCGTATAACATCTACCAGCACTGGACCCTTGTGGTAGATTACAGCCAGCCCACTCCCTCTCGCCGAGAACATCGACTGCCTATCTGACAGTCCTCCTACTCTGACGGCTTCTTGTCTTGATAAGACTGGTTGTCAGACTTTCGGGCTTCTGACGACCCGTAACGACGGTCAAAGATCCACGAATGACAGAAAGCAGTTCTTCTGTTTGCCAATTAACTTCACCAGTCCAACAAAAAAGAACCAAAATCTCCCTTTAACTAAACAAGAACCAAAACTTTCCTTATTACACCTGTCTTTCCAACAATTTTTGCAACATGTCCCGACCTGTTTGCGTTACGTCATGGGAACGTGCCGCGAATACAGACGATGCTCGTTAACACTTGTTTGAGCGTCATTAACGCCTGATCCCGAAGAAATTCGCAATAAACTGATAGTTCGCACGAAGTTATGATGAGTTCGAGACTAGGATCTTAGGAAGTGTAGATAAAGGACTTGGCTATGGTTTGGTGGAAACACCGCCTATTTCAGTGATTCCCAAAGTAGTCCAGGTGGACCCCCAGGGGTCCACGGAAGACGCGGCGGGGGTCTACAATGGCGTGAAAATGAAATGGGGGTTCACAAGTTGTAACTGGGGGTCCACGTTGTATCTGGTTTCGATAGTAAATAACAAAAATGTTGGCTTGGCTGTACCTATCAATTTATGAAGATAACAAATTACTTACTTACACAAAAAAATTAAGGGAGCATAAAAAAAAAATCCATTCGGTGATTTTTGAAAACGTTCGGTGAAAAACAGTCGTATAGATACTTTAAAAAAAGCATTTTGATGCTTTAAGATTCTAATTTTCAGATTGGCGGCAAACTCTTTTTAGGAGCTATGGTTTACATGCAGTCCTAACAGATAGCGCGAAAAATATATATTACACCATTGTTAGATCAAATCTTCACATTTTTTTACGGGTTTTGGGAAAATGGTAAAATGTAGCAGCACCACCTACACCTGGTCCACCAAAACCAGGAGAAAATTACGAAAGTGGTCTACGAGAAAAAAAAGTTTGGAAACCTCTGGTCTATTAGGTCTAGGCCAAGGTGAATCCCTTTACGAGAGTTACTTATATCCTTCACCCATGCATATATGTAAAGGTAAAGTCAGGGAAATTGATGACTACCAATTTAAATTGTTAGATATTATATTCAAATTAAAATTGTCAGACAGTTTTATTAATGCCAATTAATGACTTTATAAAATAATGTTATAATTAATGCGAAAGTGAGTTTGTTTGTTACGCTTTCACGCTAAAACGGCTGAACGGATTTGGATGAAATTTGGCACATTGGTAGACCATGACCTAGAAAAGGACAAAGGATACTTTTTATTCCGATATTCCCACAGAGTCGAATCATATGCGGGTGAAACCACCGGGCGCTGGTTATGTAATAATTTTAGACAATTTACAGTTTACGTGTACATCCCACTCATGATTATCTCTTAAATCTTTGATAAAACCAAGCCCCTTATCCTCCAGTGCCAGTCTTCACATAAGGACGTTAACAGACTGAGAAGGGTCCAGACATTAGACATGTGTTGCTAACAATATTATGTTGTACTGTAACAAGGTTATCTGTGGTAAGGAGGCTTCTTGGGTTATAAAGTAGTGTGCGATGTTTTGGTGTTTCATGTGTACTTGTGTAGAGTCAAAATTTCGGGTGCTTTTTCTTTTTTTTTAGGGTAGGGTAAGGCCGATGCCTGCCGGGGTTGCGGGAAAGTCCTAAGGGGTGACCGTGGTCCCTGGCAACGTACAGGCAACTGAAGGAAGGTTTTAGTCAGTAAGAGCCTGACACGCCCTTCCGCTCCACCCAGAGCGGGAGAAGTTAATTGATGATTTCCCACCCACAAAAAAAAGGGGCGTACGCCATGGTACCCCGCAAAATTCAATTTTCTTTCGGTTTTTTTTTCTTTTTGCAGGTCAGTGTCAGGTATGTTGATCAAAATACGATTCGCCACCGTAACAAATATTATATTTAGTACAGAAGTGCAAAAATTTTAGAATTTTTTTATTTCGTGTACTACCCTACTTACTACAAGCTTAAACCAAATAATTGATTAGGCATAAGTGCCAAGAGCGATTTTTTAACTATCCCAAGCCACTGGTTGAACCGATTTTAACAGTTTCCTTGGTTTCCTAAGACATGATAATTGTAGATAATTTTTATAGATACAATAATCTTTATTATGTACCATAAAAATTACATACATAATACATCGTAACGAACGAAGGTTTGTACGGGACAACAGATATTTTTTTCTGTATTACGATGTTAGTCCCATGAAGTTGTACAGTTTGATGGTCTTATACCACACCCTTGAATACCACACCTTTCTGAAACAACCTACAAATAAACAAAAAAAATAAAATAAACATTTAATTCAGACAACTTTTGTCGATATTATTTTGTTAGTACCTATTACATTATCTTAAAACTATGTTAGTAATGACGAGATCAATTAATACGTCATTTAAATTAAATAATTGAAAATGAATTAAAATTGAACAAAAATTAAAATATAAAATTGAAATAAATATTTGAAAATAAATTAAAATAATGTATAGAATAGCATTTGGGACTACCTACCTATGTATTTACGTATAACGATTTTCTCAAACAATAAGATTTAGCCTATCCTATTTAACTTCATATCAAATTATAATTATAATTTGTACTATTTGAAAAGGATGACATTCATATTGCTGAATAATTGTATTTATTAAGTTATTATTTCCTTTATTTCATATACATACATCTGTAACATTTTTAAAGATTTGTATAAAAACATAAACATTTAAAAACAGTAATTAAGTTCATTTTTATTGACATTTAATTTTGACATAACTATCATTTCTCAATTTAATTGTACCTACTACCTACTAATATAAAAGAAAATAATTAAGTAATAATGATGTCTAATGCATGCTAATTTAGGATAATATAGCTTGTGGCTCAGTAATAACAGCCACACGGGGCGATCGATCGGGTTAAGCTACGCTTGCCGCAGTTGGTCCGTAGATGGGTGACCATCTTTACATACCAAGACCCCTCCGTGCCTCGGAAAGCACGCTAAGCCGTTGGTCCCGGCTGTCATTCGTGGATCTTTGACAGTCGTTACGGGTCGTCAGAAGCTCGAAAACCTGACAACCAGTCTTACCAAATGGTATCGTGTTACCCAGCTACTGGGTTGTAGAGGTCAGATAGGCAGTCGCTCCATGTAAAATACTGGTATTCAGCTGCATCCGGTTAGACTGGAAGCCGACCCCAACATAGTTGGGAAAAGGCTACGCAGATGATGATGAATATAGGATGATAAGGGCAGACGAATGATAATTGCAAGGCTTGTAAAAAAAGGCTGCCAAGTCATAACATAACAATAACATTGTACATTTACTTCGCAATAAACGTTTTGACTTTGACTTTGACTTGGATTTACAGGTATTTCGACAACAACAGCAGTAACTATTCATGATAAGCGAGGCTTCACATAACATTTTGATTCAAACCTCGTATCGACATACACTTACAATACATAACAGTGTTACAAACGATGCCTTTGATATTCTATCTCAAGTAAAGGTATTCCGATAACCAATCAAACGCAATACCATAATATAATTAATACAAATTGATTAACAAACATGCGTACAACCAATATTCAGTGCTAATACCTTTCTTTGTACAACATCAAAGCAGAACTAAGCTTAAAGCAATAATTAACAATGTCATCTGTATGCCAATATCACCTTTATCACAAACACACAAAGACGACAATTCCAGAAACACAGGCAATTGTATAATCATTTCATAGTGCTTATAGGAAATCACGCATGTTACTTTGACAAAATAGTTGAAGCGGTTTACTACAGGAAATTGATCCTTATTGAATCGTGTTAAGGTTGGAAGCGACGGCAAATTTGATTTGATGGTCGTATGGTAGTCATTTAATGATGTCGTGAACGGCGTGCTTTGATCTCTTTTATGGTGTGTGGTGCAAGGGAAAAGAGGCTTTAGGTACTTTACCTAAAGATTTTCCTATGAAGAGACACTATCGTCAGTTTATTTTCCATAATATATTGTTTCATGGCATACTCAATTACTCAACAGGGGCTTGTGCTTAAGTAACAACCACCGCACGGGTTAAGCTACACTTGCCGCGGTTGGTCCGTGGATGGGTGACCATCGTTACATACCAATACCCCTCCCTGCCTCGGAAAGCACGTAAAGCCGTTGGCCCCGGCTGGCATTTGTAGACCTTTGACAGTTGTTACGGGTCCTCAGAAGCTCAGAGGTATCGTGTTACCCAGTAACTGGGTTGTGGAGGCCAGATAGGCAGTCGCTCCATGTAAAATACAGGTATTCAGCTGCATCCGGTTAGTCTGGAAGCCGAACCACAACATAGTTGGGAAAAGGCTAAGGAGATGATGATGACCACTATTACTAGTACTACTTAAGAACGCAAGAAAGTGATGTGAAATTGTAAACGCCCTGGGAATCCACGATTCTCTTATATATTTTTTTTCTTTTTTCAACATAATATTGTAGTAGATAAGTCATAGGTCTCGAGTTTGAACTCAAGGCACGCACCACTGACTTAGAATTCATGTGCGTATTGTAAATTATCAATTGCTTCAAAAACGGTGTAGAAAAACATCGTGAGGAACTGGCATGCCTGAAAGATATTTCTCGTTGGCATCATATTATGAAGCCAAGTCAGAGGCCCATGAGCGGCATAAACTCTGACACCTGGTTAGTTACTAACCAGAAGAAGAAGCAGTAGCACCCCAAATGTAGAACAACGGTCATGAAAAAGTTCTGTAGAGAGCCAAACTGACCAGCAGAATGAAGGAAACGAAGTGATGAATGGCCACATAACATCACGGCTATAATCCCCGAAGGATTAGGCAGAAGTGTTTTTAGGGTACACCCGCATTTCGCCAGTTATGTTTTAGTCCCATGTAATAGGGGGCGAGCCTGTTGCTATTACCGGGCACAAATACAGACTAGTTCAGTACGGTTTTAGTTTTTTATGTCTTAGCTAGCTTTTGCCCGCGGCTACGCCCGCGTCGGAAATTATCCCACGAGAACATACTGCCGGGATACGGAAAGCATCTTATGTCTTATCCCAGGGTATGGTCTATACAGACTACGGCTGCTAAGAAGAACGCTGAGTTAAAATGTCTAGAAAAGAATGAGTGGATATTCGAACATCCTCCCCTAATTTTTTATGCGTTTTTTTTTTATAGAGATGTGTAGAATATTTTCTATTTTGTTAAGTACCTGGTATTTGTTGACCGGCCTACGCTATCCTCTCATAACTATTAATATTGTAAAGAGTAACTGTGGAGTTTCTTGCCGACTCGTCTCCATAGGAAACGACCATTTGGAACCGTGCACCTAGCTTCTGACGTTTCTTGTGTACCCATATAGGTTTATGTGAAATTCCAAATTTTGATTTTATTTCGGAGGATCTACTCAAGTGATTCTGCTTTCACTTCTACTGGCTTGCACCATACATCCTTCCCATGGTGAAACTTATCCGCTACCAATAGTTGCGGCCTATCAAAGGGGCGCAACTTCGGCCAACTCCGTCAACTTTCGTAAACTCCCGACTCGGTAACGAGATTTTTTTCAGATTAGTTCGGTTTCGTTTAATAATGAATAGGTCTAATCAGAAATCGAACTTTTTTAATTTGCCGAAAGTTTCTCATAGTATTCACGGGTTTTAATAAAATGATCTTACGTCAAAGATGTCTTTTTAAAAGACATGACTTCAGATATTGGTTTTCGAACAGATTTGAAGCTGAAATAACTAACTTTCAGCGGTCTGCCGATCTTTAATACCTACATTCATTTCATCTAGGCCTCTAGGACCTCTAAAAACGGATTAGAATAACACATTTGGTTTATAAACTAGACCCCAGTCCAATCAGCTGAACTACTTCAGAAAATTGCTTAAAAACCAAGCACAGGAATGCACTAGGGTTATTTACCCTAGGCTACTTGTCTGCAAAAGATGGAATCCTCAAGTGTCGCCTGAGACCCCATGCAATCTATATGCAAATATGCGTTCCATCCAATTAGAAATGACTTATTTTGTACGCAATAGGAGAAGAAAACGCGGCGTTTTTTTAATGTTTATTTTTGGAAACGGAACGGTTGTTTCTTCAATAAATAATATTTGATTGTTTTAATACGATGCTTGTTACATATTGACTGCATTTATACTGTAAAAGTGAAGTAAGTGTGCAAACTAAATATATTCTTTTGATTTTTTTTTTCATACATTCTCAATAAATTATTCAATGAATAGGTTTCATTTGTACAAAAATTCACGTTAATATATTTGCTCATTATATTTAACCAAATCTTCAGAAAACATCACTATTTCGCAGAGGCCTACATAATTAAATCTACCACTGTCAATTTCCAAACCAAAACTTATAATGATGTCCAATAAAATATCCGAACATATCCGAACCGCAGCTGTTACAAACCGGAGTGCGTATCCCAACTTTCCGAGTCCCACTCGTAACGAATAGATTATTGCATTGTCGCGTCATTTGCATCCGGTAACACCTATTTGCTTACGGGATTTCTTAATACAGGGATATGGGGGTCGAGAGCCGGGTATGTTAATGAAATCTGGTCAAAGTGTTGATGCTTGTAATGTCTTGATAGGGGAGGAAGACTGTTAAATTGAAATGGTGGAATTTTTGTTCTGTCTCGTTCTTACAGTGTCTTTAAAAGTAGCTATGTAGGTATACATAGAGAAGATGTGAAAATGTTTGTGATTTTTCTTTAAGAACTTTAGTTTGTTACGGTCTGGTCACCTTCATTTGAGAAACAATTTTTTAGGGTAGGCTAGAGCTTAGAGGTTAAACTGTTTGAGTAAAATCGCTTATTTTAAACGAAACCAGCGTATGACAACGTAAAAGTCTCCTCTGATACAGAAAAGGTATTTAAGTAAATGAACGAAAATCAACTTACGAATTTTTAAATTAATTCCGGTGATCATCAAAGGAAGGATCTTTGAATATTTTCAGTATTTCGTAAAGCAAATCTCCGTTCTCTAATTTAAATGTACCACAGTGTCCGGCCACGCTTAGTCGGATCCTACAAATTGGATATAGTCCTTTTTATGAACCACACCGCTTTCCGAAGCGGTTTCCACCGGATGAAGGCGGAATTTTTCGTTTAGGGTCGCTGTACGTGAGGTTTTGTAAGTGCAGCTTTTCTTACTCTTCTATAACTACCTACTTTGAGCTTAATAGTAACCCGTGCTATTAAAACAGAGACTAACTCAAAGAACTACTTTGTGTAGACACTTTAAAATTATTATTCTTTACACTTCTACACTACATTAAAATTAGGAAAAGCTGGATTATAAAATTGCCTCAGTGACGTAATTTTTCAGTCCTGGCTGCAGAATAAATATAATTGTTGCACTCTAAGAATGTTTTCTCCACGCCCTTTATGTCTTGGCTCCTAAACACAACTGGAGAAATGTGAGTGTACTATAGGTACACCATCTGCCTAGCTCTTCAGGGATTACAGCCGTGATGTTATATTATATGATGTGTGACAGAAAGAGCTTTAAAACAAACTATCTTATCATTATTATACTTTTCTTTTACACATTAAATCATGTCTAAAAAGCTGACTTCAAAAATATTTTTATGTGAAAACCACGGAGCCGTATAAAACGCTTCGCCTGTAAAAATCCTTAACCCAAATCGTATTCAGTAGTCAAGTGCACGAGCCTCAGCGTACCCGAAGTGCGTCTAATTCGGATAAATTTGTACTGTTTCGGTTAATTTAACCGGCCCGAGCCCATCCCTATGATATTTTGTTTCAATGCTCAGCTGCGGAATTCGGACAGATGGGTTTGATTCGAGTTCACTTCAGTAGAGTTTTTTGTTTGAATAATTTAATATGTAAATTCGTGCTTTTCTTTTGTGGTTTTAAATATTTGTTGAGCCTTTTTGGATGCCTGTGCCAGTCAGTTTAAAAAAAGGAATATTATTGTCCTGTAGTCATCGTCCAAAACGGTACACATAAAAACAATGCGGCGTCGCACCTCTAAAATCAACGACAATCGACATTACCCGAAGTGTTGCGAGGTCACAGCACTTTTAGGATGTTCTGTTTATGATGTGCCCAGTGGTATCGGCCCTGACTTACGAGTTGTAGGTCGTGGGATCGAACCCAAGCAGGCGCTTTACTTTGTGTAAATAATTTCATCACCACTGCTCTCAAAACGGTGAAGCAAACATCGTGAGGAAACCGACATGTCTTAGAAACAAAAATTCGAAGACATAATAACTACCAACCCGCACTGGGCCGGCGTGATAGATTACGGCCCACTCTCTCTCACAGAGAGGAGGCCTGTCTCCCAGCAGTGGGAACATTAATAGGCTGATTATGTTATGTTTGTATGAACAAGGGAATCAAGTCAGAAGTCAGCAAAGTTGGTAGTAAGACTAACTATCTATACACGGTCAAATTAAATTAGCTACTAGACAACTGTGTAGGCCTGCTAGCTATCAATATCTAAACACGATAAAACAAAAAAAGACGTGTGGCACTCCGGGACTGCCGCGGTAAAGCTATTGCATAGCATTTTTTATCAACTTATGCAATTGTAAAATATTAACCCGAATACAAGAAATAGCAATGGTGACATTGACAGGAACTGTTATTCACATTTATAGTTTTTAAAACTTGACACAACGTAATGGGAACATCAAACTAATAAAAAGGTTTTAATTTAACTATTAACAGTCAAGGATCATTCGTCTAAGTAAATTTGAACTTTGTTGTCAAACAGTTAAACATAATTTTCAATACAACACTCTCGTTAGATCATTCGTCTAAGTAAATTTGAACTTTGTTGTCAAACAGTTAAACATAATTTTCAATACAACACTTTCGTTAGGCGTTAGGTATTTTCGTTACGGAATTTCTGGATTCGGTCTCCACGGTCAAGGCCCGCGATAGAAGCTATGCAATAGCTTAAAAAAAAAAGATTTCGCTTACTAATTTAATTTGAGCCTGTTGTGTGCCAGACGTAGGATTTCACTACCCCTTTTTTTTTTGGGTGGGAAATCGTGTAATGACTTCTCCCGCTCTGGGCGGAGCGGAAGGGCGTGTCAGACTCTTACTGACTAAAACCCACCCGTGTTCCTTCCCTTGCCTAGCCAGGGGCCACGGTTTCCACGGTTTCGCCGTCGACCCGGGTCTGGTCCTTATCGGACGGCGAGCTGCCCTGCTCTCCGTCCGCAAGCCCGCGCTTACGGTGGCCAGAAATCGGCTACCAATTCCGTTTCAGTACCCCTTAAGAAAACTTTGAATATACTCACAAAATATGCCTAAACCTCTCAAGTGTCTATAAACAGATATATTTATTACTTCCCCAATCCTGAAACTATTCCTTCATGTCTTTATCTTTTCGAATCTCCGGAATTGCTTACCACAAGAGATTCCAAACGAGGCTTATCATGGCGTATTTTTTCGAGCGATCACCTGCTGAGCGGTGAGACGAGCGTAATCGTGAATAAGCGCTCGATCGAGCGAAGTGAGCGGAGTGAACCACAGTGGGAGACAAAAGTGCTTTGTGGAGATAGAGATGCTGGATGGGACAAAAACGTTGTAGAAGAGTAAATTAGAGTTTTTAGACAGAAAGGAATCATTCCTTAATTTATTTTATCTCCATATAAAACTACATTTTAAAGGGCCAACTAGAATCAATTCTATTTTATTGTAAACTTTGACATTAAAAAGTGCCTTTTAATGGAGTCTCTGAAATAAATTATTTGACTTTGACTTTTGATTGTGTAACCCAATAATGTCAACGCAACCACAAAAGATCTTGGAAGTGAATTTGTATTTATATATCTATTGCTTTATTTGTTTGAAAAATTTATCTGCTCGACATCGTAGATAACGTAATGAACATTGTTGCATTGTCAAAATGTAAAGCATTGGCATTGTGTGTTACGCAATTAGGCTGCTGGTCATATTTTGAAGTTACAACACTTTAAACTCTTTCGGAGTAAAGTAATGCCAACACTAAACTTAAAGCAATATGGGTAATCTGAAGGTTCTACAGGTTGTAACTAGGTGAAGCTATGAATGGATTTCCCCACACTTAATGGGGGTTTCGTTTCGGGGGGAGCTCGTGGCTAACTAATAACAGCCGCACGGGTCGATCGATCAGGTTAAGCTACGCTTGCTGGGGTTGGTTTGTGGATGGGTGACCATCTTTACATATCGAGATTCTTTCGTGCTTTGGAAAGCACGTAGCCGTTAGTCCCGGCTGTTATTTTTATAGTCGTTACGGGTAGTCAGAAGCCTGAAAGTCTGACAACCAGTCTTACCAAGGGGTATCGAGTTACCCAGTTACTGGGTTTTGGATGTCAGATAGGCAGTCGCTCCATGTATAATACTGGTATTCAGCTGCATCCGGTTAGACTGGAAGCCGACCTCAACATAGTTTTTTTACTTATTTTCTTCAGTTACTCCTGTTTAACAGTGGACAAAATACGGACTTTATTCATTTGAAATGTCAAATAGTAATCAGACAATTCGATAGACTTTTTTAAATGAAAAGATGCTATTTAAAGAAAAATGCCATGGACGTTCCAGTTCTTTTTTACATCCTTGTGTTCCTTGTGGGCTGGATCGGAAATCACTTGGTCGACATTTGTGTCTTGAGTGTCGCGCGATATACCCCCGAGTGCCACCTCCGTGTCTTCACGCATTCCTAGGTTTAAAGAGGCAGCAGGATATAAGGTTTTATTTGATTTGCCTGAAGACAGAATACGAAGAAATCTATTACAAATAATAGATTTCTTCGTATTCTGTGTATTGAACAAAATAACGTCTGTTTTATTCAATCATGATCTTGATAAACAAAAAAGTTGGGAGGTATCGTGGGACAACGAGTTTGAACGAAGTTTCTTTCGCTATATATTCATGTATTAATCAATCAATTTAGAGCCATCTTGTATATGTTTTTGGCTTTACTTGACACTTGAAACTTGAGATCTTGAAACTGACTTTTTCGGGCATAACGCTTTTTCGTTACGTAATTTCTTCCAGTCAACTCCTACAACAAGTCGCGTTAATATGAAGTTCTTTTGTAGCGGTTCTAAATGCTAAGGGTTAATTGGTCGTACAGTTAGAGAAATTAAGTATTTATTAAATTGACACACTACTTCAATTTGTCGTGCTATGCCCATTTCATTCAGCTGTCTAAGAATGCTGAATGACAGTTGTGACTTGAATATACAAATAATTTAAGTGGGTTAGTCACTTTTAACAATAAACAATTGATTTCCCTTTTCGGAAAAATAAATGATCATTCATTCATTCATTCTTACTTTGCTTGTGTATCTTCCTAAATAGTGGCTCTTATAACGTACTCCGGAAGTCACATAAGTAAATAGTTATATATCCTATGCTATTTCTCTGTAGGGATGAGTACAATTTGCCTCAAAAAGAGGACAATATCAGAACGCATTTAATTGTTAGCTACATATTGAGACAGTATTTTTGTGGCTACACACTGATTAGCAGTGATAGCCTAGTGGTATGAACGCCGTACTGCCAAGTTTCGGATAAGAATCCGAAAATTCAGAGGTGCGTGCAAATAATATAATATATACAGGGTGGATGTTACTTTCATACATAAAATAATAAACTTGCTAACATTTCTGCAAGTTACTCAAAAAAGTATCGATAGCAGGAATTTAAGTTTTTAGTGGTAGTACTGAAATTTTCAACTTCAGTTTAAAAATACAACAATGGTGCCGATTCTCTTGTCACAAATGCCTCTAAACTAGACTAAAAATCACTAAAATTTAGTTTAGTCCTGTCAAACGAGCATTTCCCATTCTGAAATAGTCTAAAGTGACACAACTTAACTATATTTTAGTTTGACAGCACTAAGATTGCACTGAGTTATTAGTTTAGTGAAAATGGCAATTTTGCTATTCTGAATTTGACGTTTTTCACCTAAAAATTTAGATTATCCAACTAAATCAGTCTATTTTTAAACGCGATTAAAAAGGAGTGGAATAAAGTTAGTTGGCATGAACTAAAATTCACACACTTCAGCTGCAATTTTTTTTTTTTTTTTTGCTTATATCTCGAAAACGGTGCGTCCTAGCGCAAAAATAATGGAAATTTCGACCCCCTCTGCCACTTGTAAACCCATATGCCCCTACTCATAGGTAATATTTTTTCATAATTTCCATAAAAAAAGTTTAAAATTCCATACAAAATACGTCAAGGCTGCCCCCCCCGCGCATCTCTGGCTCTAAAAAAATTCACGGGGTAGAGCAAACAAGTACCACGTGGGTCGCGACGTGACTGTCAAATTCAATTTTAGATGTATCAAAATATTTTTTTAATTCAGAGATATTTTTCCGCAGAATAGCTTTTAGATTCTCATAGCCAAAAGTAAGGTATTTTAGTCGTACTTTAGTTAGTTTAGTTCGGTGTACAAGAGAATCGGCACCAATGAGGTTCCATATTATTATATTCTAGCTGACTTTAAAAACTATACAGGTTCCTAAGCTACGCAAAAAAAAAAAAAAACTTAGTACCTACCTTAACCTTGTAAGAATTCACTGTAATCGGCCTTCGAAAGTTAGGCTAAAACAATTTTTAAACCTTTAAAATAGGTGGTCCAAATAGTGACGCCATAAAAAAAAACTGGATAATATTCACTACAAAAAAGACATTAATTTTTGAGTTTCCACCGGCAAGAAAACTCAAAAGAAATCACAAAAAAAATAATAACTCGAAAACTACAAAAAATCGCGGAACATACATGGGTATTTTTGAATACACCTGGACATGATGAATCTATATTTTTTTTTATGACGTGTATTTTTGGTCTACCCTGTATATACAACGTTATTTTTTGTTTATACTAAACCTCTTAAGGGGTCATTGTACTCATCATTATGAACCACTAACACTATGGGCCCAACGATGAAATCGCGAAAAAAAAAATCTGCTGTTTCATACATTTTGACGAGATATGCGAACATAAATGTAAGGAACAGCTGATTTTTTTTCGCGATTTCAGCTTCGTACGTACAATGACCCCTCAAGAGGTTTAGTATAAACAAAAAATAACGTTGTATATTGTAATTATACAATATTCACATGAGTGCGTATTGTATATTTATCACTTGCTTAAAAAACGGTGAAGGAAAACATCGTGAGGAAACCGGTATGCTTGAGAGATTTTTTTTGACGGCATGCGCGGCTTTAAAACTCTGACACCAGGTTCTTACAATATTTAAAGACCAATGATTGTTGTTATTCAAATAAATTATTGTCAAGGTGCATTGTACCTACGATGTAAAAATTTTACATTCAAAACCTTTATAGGCACCTCTTAAGGGTACTCTAGTTGATGGCTCGAACTGATCGATAGTGGGCGTGACTAATGTGCATGTGTGTGTGTTCTAATTATTTATTTATGTAGCATTTATTTATCTAGTTTTTATTAATTTATTTAGTGAAATAGACAATGATTTGTAACAGTACTAATTTACAAACGTCACAATGGTGATTTTTTGATAGATTTTGTATGGCAAACCTGTCAAAAACTTACCATCGAGAGACCATTGTGACGTTTGTAAATTAGTAGACTTGGCCCCCAGAACAAGCGCGTAAGGTTCACGAAGAGATCTCTGGGCGTATTGATATTATGAAAAGACTACTGGATATATTAACTTAAAATAAAATTATGTTAACTTTTGAACTAATTACACACATCAAAAGTGTCTAGGGATCAACATATATTTTTGCAATAACTTTTCTCCTGATTGATATTAATTAAAATTTTCTTTAAGGATTCATCAAATAAAGTGTTTTCGTTTGTCACAGTAACGATAAACCAAGTCACCTTTGCATTAATAAAGAAATTTGCCATTTTCCTAATAAAGGGATTTTTGACATTTGAACCACTAACATTAAAGTTCGAAAAAAAGACTGAAATAACAGTTTTCTTTAAAATTTTATTGGGTAACTTAAACAATTAATAATCCGTGTTTCTACCGCGAACACTAACAACACAAGAACATCGGTTTGGCATACTCAAAATGAGTTCATCCAAATCACGCTGTGGAATGGCCGCCCATGTTCGTTGCAACAACAAAAAAAGGTCTTCTTGCGACTGGATACCCTCCATATTCGGCAGAGCTCTTCTCTGTAGCATATCCCATGCATGCTCAATCGGGTTCAAGTCTGGCGACTGAGCAGGCCAGGGCAGGACATTGATGTTAGCTGCGGCGAGAGTCTGTCTTACAACTCTTGCGGTGTGCGGTCGTGCATTATCATGCATTAACTGAAATAAGGGACCGATTTGCACTTGTAGAGGAACGATGACGTCTGATACAATCGTCTCAGCATAAATTTGAGCGTTGAGGTTGCCTCTAATCCAAATCAACTCAGTTCTTCCGCCGATCCAAATACCCGCCCATACCATGATGGTTCCACCACTATAAGGATGGACTTCCTGGCAGGATTTTAATCGCTGTTGGCGTCCAGGGGTTCTCCAGTGTCGTATACGTCTTGTATCCGGTCTCATACCAAAACGAGACTCATCAGAAAAGCACACGAAACGCCATTGTTCTTCTGCCCAATTTCTGTGTTCAAGAGCCCATTGATATCGAATCCTACGATTGTGCATTGCTATAGGTGGTACCCGTAGCGGTCTTCGGGAATGAAGGTTCACTTCATGCAAGCGGTTTCTGACTGTTTGGTCGCTAATTAAGTTCCCTGAAGAGTGATGAAGCCTCACGGCTAACATCATGGCGGTTATTGTTGGAGCTCTTCGAGCTAAGATTTGAATGTATCGGTCTTGTCTCCGTGTGGTGCAGCGATACCGTCCTCCATGGCGCTCAGCCACGGTACCAGTGCTTCGGTAACGTGTCCAAAGTCGACTGATAACACTCTGACTTGTATTCAGAGCTAAAGCCACAGTACGTTGCCGGGAACCAGCTTCTATCATTCCCACGGCTCTGAGCATTTCTTCCCTGCTTAAATGACGTCGCTGCTCCATAATAACGTTGGTTTGAATCAGTAGTAGGGAAACAGTAGCACTAATAATGTCTTCAATGCGTTGTATGTTTTTATAGGGAAAATATTGACAGCTGATTTTCATCTTTTACTCGAATTTGATTCACAGTTCCTGATTCAAATTATGAAATGCACCAAAAAGGATCCATATAAATTTATAAAATCATAAATTTATTACAAAGCCACATCTCAATCTCAAGAAATCCGCATAAAAATGCTTGATCCCTAGACACTTTTGATGTGTGTATTTACTCTCATTCACCCACATACAAGCCGCGCTGCGTCCGTAAGTAGCCAGTGTACGTACATATTATTATGGTTTCTATTTTGCATTTTTTAAACTACATAACTTATTTATTTACGCCCAAAGACGAGTTAAATAAAATATGGAAGTTTCAATGCTCATACGTTACAAACCAATTTTTTTTTCTATTATGAACCATACAGGGCTAGATAATGACAAGACAAATTGATATAATTTTTAGTTTTGAACGTACACCGTCAAACAGACGAGTAATCACCATACTACGTTTGTATGGAAGAATAACGTACTAGCGTACCCTTAAAAAACTTTTTCACAAAAAAACAACCGACTTCCACTATAAAGTGAAAAATAACAAAAATTTCGGAAGTCGGTGGCAAAAACAAAATACAAAACCAAAGACACGGATATTCGTTATACGCCACCGACTTCCGAAATTTTTGTTATTTTTCACTTTATAGTGGAAGTCGGTTGTTTTTTTGTGAAAAAGTTTTTTTTTCTCGCTTTTTAGTGGGTCGGTTTGTAATTAATCTAAGTTACAATAGCCTAATATCAACTGCTCATCACCTTTTACTAAATATTGCTTTTCCCGATGCAGGGACGTTCATTGTTGAGGAGTTCTTCTGGTACTTCGCCATCAGCTCCTCTTCACCCTATGCATTGTGACGGGCATAAATTGCTTGGCAACCATATTAATGTAATCGAATCGCAAGTTCGCAACCCGTGAAATACGTATTATTGAGTAGTTCCGGTGGCCATCTGTGGTCTTCATCATCAGTTCCACTTCACTAAATGATGCTTTCCGAGAGCAGATTCATGAGTTACTATAAAAAATACCTCAATCGCTATAGGTGTGCCTATAATATTTCAAGAGTTCCCTCGACTTCTCCAGGATTCCATCATCCAATCCTGACTTGATGACAATGGGACCAACTAGAAAGTATACACTTTCGAACAAAAAAAGAATTTTCGAAATCGGTCCAGCCGTCTTCGAGTAATCGGGGAACATACATAAAAAAAAAAAAAAAAAAAAAAAAAAAAAAAAAAACATTCCGACGAATTGAGAACCTCCTCCTTTTTTTGAAGTCGGTTAAAAATTCCCTTTAAAAGATACAAGATAACTAAAGAATGTTCAATTTCAACTGTTTATCGACTTTGCTAGATGACTTTGAGTTATTTAAAACGTTTAGTAATTAAACGAGAAGTTTTGTATCAGTTTGGGGGCGAAACAATGAACAAGCTTTAATTAAATAAGTCTTGTATTGGCGTTCTGCGGACGTTACGCCTTGAAATTGATTTCGAATATTTAGTTAGCTTGGTTAGGTTTTGGTTTAGCCCCGTTTTGTAAGAAAATTTACAATTGTTACTTGAGTTTTATTGAAAACAAGATGACTGGCAGCTTCTTGGTCAAATAAACATTAAAAAGAAAACGTATAAAATAAAAAAGTTATTTCTCAAACATGCTTGGGAGTTCGAACATTATTTTGACAACATTCTTCGAGATAAATCGAAATTGCTGCGCTGGTCAAATACATGCGAGCGCCCGGCCGGAAATGTTTATATGAAAATCCTATGGATTTTCATGTTTGAGGAATAACTTTTTTATTTTATACCTACATTTATCTGTCCTGTTTAGAGGCCGAATAAATTACTATGAAAACTCATATAATTATGTTGTATTATTAAATAAATTACTTGAACACATGGAAACCAAGGAGGTAACTTATCAAAGATTTTATTTATATTTTGATTTGGCTTGCAAATAGAGCTGTTTAAAATAAACTAAAGTATGTGTGCCTCAGCTTCGATCGTCCTTGCAAGTAATTAAATGCCCTTGTTGCAGGCCGCGACAGTAATATACTAAAGGTATGAAGAAAGTTAGTAACATAAGCTGTTAAAACGTGCACGGCTCCCGCTCCCGACCCGCTCCGCGCCCGACCCTAGCACGCTTTTCATGTGTTGACATCCATGAATGGCAATATTATTATATAATCCCGCCGTACTCCCGTCCCGACCCGCGCCCAATACGCAACCGCTTTGTGTGCGGGCGCAGACCAGCAGCTAGTTAAGTTAATAAAAGTTAATTAATAAAGGAAAAATCTTCACTTTGTTCTCACTCAGTTACCAACGCTTGTTAATGAAACAAATAAAACAAACCTATAATAATAATTTATTATGAAAGTGACGAAATTGTTTCCTGAACCTTTGATGTTTCATTAAAATAATATTGGTTCGGTGCCAAATAGAAAGGGTTTGGATAAATGGAGCTAATAATAATTCATTGAACCTTTCCTTGTGCGAAGGAAATCTATTGTGAAAATTATTGTTCTTAATCAAAATTTTAAATTAGCTACAGGAAGTATTTTGATTGAATTTGGTTTTCCTGGTATTGTCATAAGGCAAAAGATTACATTTTGAACAAAACCAGAGTCTATTTAATTTTTAAATGATTTATACGTACCTACCCCTAGCCCGCGATGAGGTTGCAAATTAATCCACGGGAGCATACTACCGGGATAAAAAGTATCATATATGTCCTAAAGTAGGCCATCTATCAGTGTGCCAAATTCTATCCAACTCCATTGAGTTAAGACTTTCTCATTTATATTATTAAACTAGCTTTCGCCAGCGGCTTCGCTCGCGTGATAAGTGCATGTTTAGTTTGTGATCTCCTGTGCTTGTCTCAAAAAATACTTTTTCTTTCTTTCTTTCTTACTATAAATTTATAAATTATAGCTTACTATATTATGCATGTATTAATACACATATAAATCTTCCTCTTGAATCACTCTATCTATTAAAAAAAACTGCATCGAAATCCGTTGCGTAGCATACATACATAGGGACAGACAGCGGGAAGCGACTTTGTTTTATACTATGTAGTGATGATGATGATCCAAAGCCTATTAGTAGGATAATACTAATGATTGTAAGCAATCCATGCAAGCCTAGTGCTTTCTGTTAGGCACTCTCAGAAATTGTGCACACAATGTCGTAAACAGAATACCGTCTTGTATGGCGATAACTTTATTTGCAACATTCGATTTTAATGAAACAAAGCCTATATTCTCTTCCAAATTAATTTCTGTCTACCTGTGAAAACTACATGAAAATCCGTTCAGTCGTTCCGGAGATGTGCGTGAACAAACAAACAGACATACGGACAGGTGATTCTACTGTTTTATTATATGTATAGATAGATATAGATAATAATATGATCGAATGGATAACGAACGTCAACTAAATGTTAATTTAGTGCGTGTTAAAATTATCTTACGATATTTTGCCACCGAGATGTATATTGTTCCTTTAACAATTTTTTTGCCATCTATCCTTTCAACTCTGCTATTATTTTCTGTAACCTGGATCAAATAAATTTATTTTCTTTCTTTTCATTTAAGTTACTATAAACTTAGCATACGAAAAAATAAATTGCAGCTCTTTTCACCTATGTTATGCATTTACGTTCGACTAATTCGCAGCAGGTAGAGTAAATTAGATGCTACGTTGAAGTTCTACCCACCTCATAACTGTAGAGTCGTGACGTACGTAGAGTTGCACAAACTGTGAGTCTGTGACAGCGCGTAATATAATTAATAGAGTTTGTGCGCCTTCGCTACGCCCCCAGTTGCTTGGATGTATACCCGCTGGTGGGTTCGTATTGGGACCTCTTGGTTTATATGTCAGCATTATTATTATTTTTTTTTTTTTTAAATCTCCCTTACGGCTATCATTACAGGTAGTACCTAATGCGATAGCGCGGTCTTAAAATTACTTACTTACAATTTAACACAATGAACACAATGAGATCTCACAAAACTCGTAGTACTTATAATATTTTACTTATAATTATAATATCTTATAATTATAATATCTTATAATTATAATATGTATAATATCTTTGGAATTTCATGGACCAGCAACCAAAAAAAAAAAAGCGAGGAAGTCTGGGACTGCCGATTGAAGTGAAAACTAAGTAACGCCATCTAACGAAAATGTCAGGAATTTATGTGGCTTGCTGTCAGTACAAGAACGAAAGCTATAGCTCCATAAAAAAAATCCAAAAAAATAAAACAGACTGCGCTGTCAACAAAAACTTTAACGTCTTACGAATTTTCGATCAGGTCACGCGTCCTGACGCGAGTTTAACATTTTTTACCCATCCCAAAAAAAGTGTAGAAAGCCGCTAAAGACGTTTTCACTTAAAAAAATCTACGCTGTAATTATGATAGTGGAGATAAAGACAATATGATAATATCTGCTAAGTGGGCGCCGCCGTTTTAGAGCATTTTAAATTACTTCTGGCGATAAATTCTCCACTTCTTCTACGATGTTGTCTTTAAGGTAGCCAAGGTATGTTCGCAAAAACGCGTGGCTTCAGAAAACCCCATAGAAAAATGTCTTCAGCTGTCAAATAGGGCGATCTTGCGGGCCACTGCAAATCGAGAGATTAAGCGGTCGGGAAGTGTTGGTTAAAAACATAACAACACCACATCACCTATTTATCCTCACTCACACACAATCACCTATAATCATATCCATTCACCCTCATCCTCACACTCTCACATACTCATACATAATTTAAACCTAAAGTAAAATATAACTTTTTTTTCCCTTCTTGAAGATACATCGACACAGTCCACTCTTACATTATTTCAATTGGAACCTCATTGTGAAACACTGTCTCTTAAGATACAGGATACCCTAGTTTAAGAGACAGAGTTTAATTACAGATTTCTGCAGCATCCAATGTTTAGTGTAATCGTAAACTTATACTATCTGTAATTTTTTGGGAAATAAAGATATTTATTTATTATTATTTATTATTATTATAAATAAAAATAAATAAAATAAAAAAGCCTTTATTCTACTACTTTAAAAATTTCAACATAAATTATAATATTATGTGTACTAGTACGTGTTTCCCGCCTCTAAGCAGTAGTCGCCTCTTTGGCGTAGGCCTCCCCCATTTCTTTCCACTGATTCCTGTTCCTAGCTTTAGTCATCCATCCTGGTCCTCCCTTCTCCAAAAATATATCTTCCCACCTTTTCCTTGGTTAAAAACAATGAGACAATAATTATTATGCCGCATTATTGTAAAAGAGCACCATGATTTTACAATGAAAGTTACAATTTTACAAATACTTCACAAATCTCAAAGTCGCAATGACTAAACATTCCATTTTCAAAAATGAGAGTATAATCCAAAGGGCTGTCTGGGACTACGAGACTCACACTTATTCAGCTCCATTCGCGTTTCACTGGACGATTTTCGTCACACTTATACAGTTCTGCTTCTATCGGCCGCTCTGAACAAAATAGCGCTGAACGCGGCAGAATAGCGCTGAACTTTATCTATAGCACTCGCATTATAATAACATATTTGTCCTCATTTTATACTATTTTGCCGCGAAAGCTGAATAGACACGGAAAGCTGAACGTATGCGTACGCATCTCTATACAAAATTTGGCATATTAAGCTGAATAGAGCTGATTAAGTCCCGTATGCGCCACCTAGTACTTACTCTTTCTTCTTCTGTTCAATCATATCAAGTCGCATAACAATGATATTTCATTAAAAATGTCTAACGGGCCTCTGCGATTTAGCTTCAGTCACGAGAAATGTCAAAGACAAATAGGTACTCATAATACCTAGATACTATGGTAATCCTTCCTGAGGAAAAGTCAACCTCCAACTAGTTAAGACAAGCTAGAAATAAAAATTATTTATTAAATTCCCTGTCTCATCATAGAATGCAAAACTAAAACATGCAATACCATACAATTTTCTCAGTCATAATTTTTATTAACATTGTTACCGCACTGACACCACTTTCCTTATCAGTTCAAAGTCCCCAAAAGGCCGATTCAACGCAATAAACAAAAGGTAATCGTCACTTAACATCCCCATCGGCTATCGACAGGTATTAGCCGTTCACCGCGATCGGCTAAATGACGTCATTAGTACAAATCGGCTAATTTTCGGCGAGAACTTATTGTTATGGATTGGTAACAGTGGTGTTAAATTGCTTGATTAGGATGGAATTGTTAAAGGATGAAAATTCTATGTGGCTTTCTTTGGAAAGGTTGGTGAGATCCGTAAAAAAAAATTCTTATGTAATATTCCTCCTCCTTTCTTTATGCAATCTATGCACAGAACCTAAAAACCTGAGGGAGTTATTTCGTGAAAAGGGACGGAAGTGTGTAACAGGAAGCCGAGGAAGCGCGCGCTATTTGATTTGACAAATGAGCGCGCGCGGTGCTAGAGTTTGCCGTCAGAAACGACCTTGACGAGGCCGGGGTGGCCTCGTCAAGGTCGTTTCTGACGCAAACTTTAAGTTGCTTATTATCTTAATGTTACTTATTACAAAGGTGTGATATCAGATGATATGCGACTAATGTCAGGTTCGCTCGTTTTTTAAATTAATTATTTGTTTTTTTGCATTTTATTCTTATTTGCCAAACAAAGGTCAATTTCCTAGTTTAGAAAAATCTTTTTTTTTTTAGCACACCTTTATTATTAGTAGATTCCGAATAAAAGATCCGAGTCCGTAATTTCATAGAAAAGTGCAATATCTACGCGGTCAAAATGTATGGAACAGCAGATTATTTTTTAATAACCGAGGAATAATTTCAACGTTGGGGGTTTCAGAATCATGTAGGTACTGAAATCATGGTAACAGTTTTCGCGTCGATGTCCCTGCCACCTTGTATACAAAAAATTAAAAAGATATTGCTTGGCTGATTACTTAAAGAATACGACGCCAAAAAGACGCTGTTTGACGTTCGTAAAGTGCTGATTCTCTTTTTTTTTGAGACGTTGTTTTTTCGGTCAAATCAGAAGACGTAAGTGGAACTCACCATCCCTCATGTACAAAATGACAAACTTCGCAAAGCGTCAGCAAATAGGTATTTGTTGACTGAATTCGGAAGTGAGTTCCGAAGATCTGTTGGCCAACAAGGTGGCTGATCAGTTGGTCGACTCTTTAGACCTGGCTGTGATCGACTACGATTACAATTGGGTTTGGATAACTGTGGAAGTGTGGACAAATGGGGGAGAACGTGCTGTGGATTTGTAGTTACGGGGTCGAGAACCAAAAAATTGGACAGCGTATCGGACCAGGCACAGTGAAGGGTTTCGTAGTCGGCATGCATCTTTCCGCATACACAATATTGATTTTAATGGCAGGAAAATATGTTCATAAAAATTTGTTTTTTTTTAAGGTAAATATATCTAAGTTTTTGTTGGTTCTATGACCACAGAATAAGTAGGTATATAGTACACATAACATACTCGTATTATACCATCATAATATCTAAATACTCAAAGGGTTAGGCGGAGGTGTACCAACACTACACCTACATTTCGTTAGTTAATATTAAGTCCGCTGTAAAAGGGAATGATGGTATTGCCATCAACCGGGCACAAATCCAAACTCCGGGTTGCTACTGTGAAATTCTTAATTGAAAAACCCAATACCCTTACTCTTCAGGTTCAGTTGAAAAGTTCTAGCGTCAGGCATTTTTTTGGCCTTTTTGTGAGGCACACTCTTCTACTAATTCTTTAGACTTCTTATTTGTTTTTATTTAAGTTTTTTTTTGTTTTTTTTTTTTCTATAACACTGCCCAACCTGGGAATCGCACCCAGGACCTAGTTATAAGTAAGTACAATTACTTATTTATTCTTTCGGTAACTTTGAAAACTTTTATAAAACATATATATTTCTAAATAATTTCGAATCAAAACGTTACTCCTCACGTTCTAACATTCAACTCCACATTAATCGATTAAGATTATTTTATTAGAAACTCAGTGAGAGCAAAGTGCTCATTCTGGGGTCCTCAAAAACCGGGACCAGCGCGTTACACAGGGGTGTACAAGTACGTTAATTCCCGAAATAACTTGTCGACACAACCACTCCCTTTGCTGGGGTTACCACACTTCTAAATTATTTCGGATAAATAAGTGAAAGTATTTTCATTAAAATCTGATGTGTGTCTAAGTTTATTTTTATTTTGGATTTTATTAACAAGAAATGTAAAAAAATCATCGAGTTAATAAAATATTTAAAAAAAAACATTGACTGACACAACGCACAATCTAAATAGCTGGGTCAAGAAACATGAAATTTTGTACAAGAGTTTCTTTCATAACGACAGTAAGCACTAAAGATTTTTTTTTAGTTCATCCCATAAATGGGCTACATAGGCGATGAAAGTTTGTATTTTTTTTTATTCGTCAATTTTCCAATGGGAAATCCCATCATTAATCTTGTCTATACAAACAATTAAAATTAAAGTATTGCTTGTAATGTCAAAATAACAGCTCTTTACTAAATGTTTATGATAGTAGGATATAATAACAAAAACAAAACAGTTTTTATTTTTTTTGTCTTTTTGTCTGTTTGTTCCAGCTTATCTCCAAAAAAACTGCATCGATTTTGACGGAACTTTCACTGGCAGATAGCTGATGTTATAAGGCGAAGCTGCGGTAAAAGAAAAGAGAAACAATTTGGATTTGGAAATTGAGTCCCATGGCACTACTCAAACTAAATAAAATCAAAGTTATAAATAACACAGGTTACACGAGAAAAAAAGGGCAACTACAACTGTAGCTATGTCGCTATTTAGTAAATAATTTCAACTTTCGTAGAATTTCATTGGTTGGTTTGAGTAAAAAGTTTTCGCAAATGTCGACGCATTTGAGAAAACTTTTTGCTCAAACCAGAAAAAAAACATTGATTTGGAAGACTTAGAATATTTAGATATGAATAAATTGTGCTATCATAAATTCAAAATATAAAACTTAGTCGGGTAGCTACACCACTCAAGCTATAGCTAGTTCAGATACATAACTCAAGAACGAATGAACCGATAAAAAAAAACGAGGCAGTCCGGGACTGCCGATTAAAGTGAAAACTAAGTAACGCCATCTAATGAAAATGTCAGGAATTTATGTGGCTTGCTGTCGGTACAAAAACGAAAGCTGTAGCTGCATAAAAAAAAAAAACAGAGTGCGCTGTCGTCAAAAACATGAACGTCTTCCGAATTTTCGATCAGGTCACGTGTCCTGACGCGAGTTCAACATTTATACCCATCCCAAAAAAAAGTGCAACGCCGTTAGGGAATTTTTACTTCAAAAACCTTTTTATTTCCCGAATGATTCCGCGGACCAGTTCGTGTATCAAACCAGCGGCAGTGTATCTACCCTATCCGCGACTAAGTTTCAATTAAGCCTTCCCCTCTCTCATTCGTCGCTCCACCTAAGCCTTACGCGGCAGGCGCCTACAAATAGATTACAGGATTTATACCACGATTGTTTAGGCTAGAAGATAAATTTCGATAGAAGCCCTTTGTTTCAGAGGGAAAGATAGTATTAAAATTTGATTAGAAAGTTTTTTGGTGTTGTGTTGGGGTGTTGTTGATGCGTTGAGCGATAATTAAAGAATAACATTGATGGTTAAATCATCACTTTTAAAGGAATTAATATGATGCCAGGAGCATCTGACGCCCTGACTTTGCTTTTTCCAAATTGTTGTGCGTTTGTGATATCAGCGTATGTTTCAGAAATGGTCCCAAAGAAAAAATAGTACATTACTGCCGCGGCCTGCAAAAGGGGCATTGATGGACAATCGTCATATACGTGAGTCTATTAATACCAGCCAAGGCTTGTATAGTACCTTTCTCAAATAATGTGCGGAAATTGAGGATTTTTTTCAATATTTATTATCTTTTCGAGTTTAGTGTCATCATCGAGGCAGAAACAATTATTATTTCAGTTAAGAAAATGTAAGTTAACAATTTATTTAAAAAAAAAACTTGATTTACCTACATAGTTCATATATTTTCCACTTCATCTATTTTATTTTGGGATCGTCTTCTGACGTTATTTCGCATAAGTATATTCATAAAGTCAGAAACATGAATGGTTAAACAAATTGACTATAGTCGTATTTTTAATTAGACGAAGCCAACTGACAGTAGCTAATGTCACTTTGTAAAATAATCTTGCCATATTTAAAGTAATAGTGATGCGTTCAGTTCTCGTTCAATCAGATGAATTAACAATGAGTGTGAATAGTTAATAATTTCCAACTATAAAAGAATATTATTTCAATTTTACAATAAAATTGTATAAAAGTGCTCTGATATAATACACTCGGTATTCAGTATAGGTAGATACTATAGAAACATAGTCGTCGAAAACTCGTTGGTATGTACAAAGCACGACTAAAATTCGAACCCGTACCCGATATCGGCAGTTCGACACACTAACTATTCACCAGACAATCGAGGCAATTTCATTCATTCAGGAGTTTTTTCAATCATTCACTTTGTCACAACACTATTTTTATTTCATCAAATACTGACAACACTGTAAACGTCAGTTGACTTCGTTTAATTAAAAATATGAGTTTACCAAAATAAATTGCCCGTAAAGTCAAATCCCAACTGTCACTCTTTAACAGGTGTATGAAATGGCTGTAACACGTAGGGTATATTGACGTAGGGTGTCAATTGCCCTGACTGTGTTTGAACAAAAACCACTGGCCATGTGATACCAATATGAATAAATAAGCTACGCTTGCCGCGGTTGGACCGTGGATGGGTGACCATCTTTACATACCAAGACCCTCCGTGCCTTGGAAAGCATGTTAAGCCGTTAGTCCCGGCTGTCATTCGTGACATTACGGATCGTCAGAAGCCCGAAAGTCTGACAACCAGTCTTACCAAAGGGGTATCGGATTACCCAGTAGGTTGTGCAGGTCAGATAGGCAGTCGCTCCATGTAAAATACTGGTAGTCAGCTACATCAGGTTAGACTGTACGCCAACATAGTTGGGAAAATTCTAGGCAGATAGATGACCATGACTATCACTACATCACTATCACTACATTATTATAAAACAAAGTCGCTTCCCGCTTCGATCTTTAAAACTTCACAACGGATTTTGATGCGATTTCTTTTAATAGATAGAGTGATTCAAGAAGGTTTATAATATGTATAATACATGCCTATTGTAGTAAGCTGTAATTTATAAATTTATCATGCGGGAGAAGTCGCTGGCGGAAGCTAGTTATGAATAAATACTTTACAACGAAACTGAAAGCTTTCCAGTCTCTCTGCACCAACTGAGTTAGCGCGGTATACAAAGCCCTCGTAAGCCTAGTTTCATTAGAGCGTCGAGCGTCTAGACTGGATCCTTATTGGATCCTGCTCGAAGGTAGGCCTTGAGCCTCGAAAATTAAGTGTGGGTATTACGTGGAGGGTCAAGTGGAAAGGTCATGAAGAAAGAGTGTTTTATATTTAAGCTTTAAGGTACAAGTTCCCAGCCGACTGCAGGCATCAGCAGCAGGCGACACGACATATCATCGTGACGCTACTGGTTTCTAGTATTTCTAAGAAATAACGTGTCGCTAGCTATGGAAGGTATTTCATAGACATACATAGAAACCATGTAGTGTCGCGGCGAAACGTCGTCTGCTGTTGCTGCCTGCAGTCAGCTACAGGCTCGTACTTTTATGCACAAGTAAAATTACTCGTAAAAAGGCGGACTTAATGCCTTAGGCATTTTCTACCAGACTACTTTAGGGTGATGCAGAGACAAAACATAGTAGGTGCAACATGATAGAAAAACCACAAAAAAATTTTTTTTTCAAAAACTGGCTCATCCAACGTTTGTATGGGAGAAAATTATAAAGAGTAGTGGTGGCCCAGTGGTAACACCGACTTACGAGTTGTCGGTCGTGGGTCCGAACACAAGCAGGCGCTTTACTTTGTGTAATAATTTCATCACCACTGCTCTCAAAACGGTAAAGGAAAACAGCGTGAGGAAACTGGCATGTTTTAGAACCAAAAATTCGAAGATATGTGACATCTACCAACCTGCACTGGGCCCGCGTGGTAGATGACAGCCCACTCCCTCTCAAAGTGAGGAGGCCTGAGTCCCAGCAGTGGGAACATTAATAAGCTGATTATGAATATTATAAATGCGAAAGTGACAAAGAAGACCTGAAAAAAACGAGCGAGCTTTACACTAGTCGCTGATGTAACATCTGACATCTGACCTTGGTAATAAGCAACATTAAAGGAGCGAGGCCTCGTCAACGTCGTTTCTGACAGCGAACTCTAGCACTCATTGGTCAAATCAAATAGCGCGCGCGTCCCCGGCTTCCTGTTACGCACTTCCGTCCGTTTTCACGAAATCACTCCCACAGATTGCAGGAAAGCTAGAGGAAATAAATGTTGTTGTGCATACTAGGTTTTTTACTAACAGAAGGATAATTGTTTAATTATTATTATACTTAAATGGCAATGCCTTTTTTATTTTGAATTGATTGCGTCATGTACGTTTTCGAGCAAATTAATTTTTCAAACATAATAAGATCAAAATCCAAAATCCCCTTAGCGTGAATTGCCATTCCATCCATTGGACGTTAACTGCGAAAAAAAAACTATTTAGTCCATCAGTAAGATAATAAAAAATATTAGACAAGTATTTTTTGCTTTATCATATTTATAAAAAATGGTTTAGGAGGAGTGGGGGCTCGCTACGTCCTAAGTCAGTATAAAATCTACCGGGGAGTGACGTCATGCCACATTTTAACTCAATTTATTGCCGTAATCTTTTGATTACGTAAAAAAAATAAAAATACGATTCCAATATTTTTTAATAATCTACCTTACGGACAAAAAATATTTAGTCTACATCCCTATAGATCCAGATAGCCAGATAGCAGAGACAGATAGCCAGACTGCCCTGCGCCTTCTAGATATGTAATTGTTTCTTCATAGGAAGCAACACAATAACAACTCGTCATGTTTCACCTCCTACAGTATTAAATATATCCAAAGTTTCGGCTACATTGTGTATTAAGATGTAGTAGTAAGCTACCTGATACTACTCAGAACTACCTCTCCATTTAACAATGAAAGCCTTACTCTATACAATAGCGGTGCCCGAACATCGAAACTTTATCGCATCATGCAATATTCTCTAAAATCTCTCCGTAAATGCAGGCAAAAGCAAAATATAGTTACCTCGGAGCAAAGCCTCCGTGAAAGGCACCTAATTCAATGCGACCCTTGCTGTCCACGGTCACAATACCAAAATCCTATTACAGGAGAGAGGATATTAGGATGAAACCGATAATTTTACGATAATTTTAAGCAGAGGCATACCTATAGCGTTGTGGGAAATCCTAAGGGGAAACTGTGGCCCCTGGCTCAGGCAAGGGAAGAAGCACGGGTGGGTTTTAGTCAGTAAAAGTCTGACACGCCCTTCCGCTCCGCCCACGGGAGAAGTCATTTGATGATTTCCTACCAAAAAAAAAGGCATATCTATAGCCACCCACATTTCGCCAGTAATGTTTAAATCCCATAAGAGCTCGTGGCTAAGTAATAACAGCCGCACGGTTCAATCCATCAGGTTAAGCTACACTTGCCGTTGTTGGTTAGTGGATGGGTCTTTACCTACCGAGACTCCTCCATACCTCGGAAGCCGTTGGTCCCGGCTGTCAATAGTGCATCTTTGACAGTCGTTACTAATCGTTAGAAGCCCGCAAGTCTGTCATCAAGAGTTATATCGTCAGTCAAGGCAGTCGCTCCATGTAAAATACTGGTATTCAGCAGCATCCGGTTAGGCTGGAAGCCGACCCCAACATAGTTGGGAAAAGGTTAGGCAGATTGATTGTTTAAGTCCCATGTAACAGGGGGCGAGTCTATTGCCCTCAACCGGACACAAATCCAGAATCCGGACTGCTAGTAAGAGATTCCAGAAAGAAAAACCCAATAACACTTTGTCCGAACTCGGAATCGAACCCTGGAACTCATGCTCAGCAGCAGCACTTGCGACTTGGATAGGTATAAGTCATGCCATTAAAGTTGAGACTTGACCGCGCCTCCCGCCGCTCTTTCTTTCGCCCCGATTACGCCCAGGCTGACCTCATACCACTAAAGATACTCATAAAATCACACATATTATAAACTCGAAAGGAATCGTCATCGTATCGCCTTTCGCGTCGCCGTCAAACAGGCGTCAACCTAACGTAAGCACGTAACCAAGCTTATAAGCAGCTCCCATACGTCGACTCGGCTACGGCTAGGCGACCAACGCCACGCGTACGGCTCACCACCGCCGTAAGCGCGCGTGGCAGTAGCGTGCTACAGGCAGGCCGCGGGAGGGGTGACAGGGGCAAGGGTAGACGAAGAGACGTAAGCTCGGGTACGGAGTGAGGTAAGCGCGGGGACGACGAGCCGTAAACGCAGGAACTGCAAGTAGACCCGCAACGCACCGCGGTTCGTGAGCTTGTCCCGAGGCGAGGCGTTTACGTTTCAATTCCGATTAGTATGCGTTGCAGTAGGGAGTTTCATACAAAGAATACTGAATGGCTCGAGTTGCTACAGTGACGATCCCTTTCCGAGTTGATATGTGTGCTATGACTTTAAACCGTCTACTACGCAAGTCGAACCACATGGTGCGTCAAGTCTCAACTTTAATGGCACGACCTGAACCCGGTTGATGGCAATAGGATCGCACCCTATTACCCATGTAATAGGGGGTTATGTTTAAGTCATGGGACTTAAACATAAACCCCTATTACATGGTGCATCATTTTGCCAGTTATGTTTAAGTCATGGGACTTAAACATAACTGGCAAAATGATGCACTATAGGTACTCTGCCTAACCCTTTGGAAAATACAGGCGTGATGTTTTGTTATGTTTATGTTTGTTAAAGAACCGCAAAAAATCTCGTTCCTCATAATAAGACTCCGTACCGACTACAAAACTCACTAGAAGTAGTACAAAGCCGCCAGCCTACTATTGTATGGCATCCAATAACGGATCGACGGGCACATACATGGCCTACTTATATTGGAACTTGCATTATCCGGAAGGAAGGAAGGAAAGATGATAGAAAATGTTGTTGGGACAGTCAGCCTCAAAAAGACGTAATACAGTCATCTGTATTTATTTTGGTTTCTCATTCACAACACAGACCGCTGGGAATGTTCAACACCGTATATCAGGCGGAGTGTGTGGGCATCATACAAGCGGTCGACGCCCTAGAACCCAGGAAGGGTTACGGACACCCACATACGTATGTTCTCCGACAGCGCCTCAGTTCTCCAATCCCTACGAAAAAAAAATATTACCTCGAAGTTAACACTAGAATGTCACAATGTAGTAGAACAAATAAATGATAAATGATTTTATTTCTGTAAGTAGGTCTGTACAAACACTTTTACACGTCAATCATATTTTTTTAACTAGATGAGGCCGGCGTTTCCTATCTGACTACTCTGAGAAGAAAGGCCGAAACAAACTCAGAGGTCACAGTCTCTTTTAAAGTCCAGACATAATCTTGGTCAGATCATGTGAAGACCATGTAGATTGGTGTCTGAAATGGTCTTTTGAGGAAAGAACCACACAGATTGAGTGGACCTGTCCAGTCAGTGCACGCATTTGTCAGTAATCGTGCAGCTCAACTCAGAGTTTAAGGAGCTCAACGATTCGACGAACAATACCAAAGAAAGGACATTTGGATAGGCCGCATAAATTACTCAAGCTGCCAGACCATGATAAAAACTAACAGAGAGAAAACAAAAAAAGTATAAATGAAAGGAATGACCCACATAATCTTCACATTCACAATAAGTAATTAAAAGAATATATTGCTTTAAAAATTAAATATTCATGTCATTGTATAGGTATAATAATATCTAACTTCGGGATCTAGCCGCAACATGGTGAGACTGCAATGGATAAAGGACACAGCCGATCATTTGGTAACGATGTTGCTAACGAGCTTGCTAGACGAGGATCCAGCACGGCAGTCTGTGGACCCGAGCCTATTGTACCCATCCCCTTCAACCAAATACGCAGGTGGCTACATTAGTTCACCCACACACAAGCGGAGATCTTGGGGACCTCGACACCGGGCTGCAGGTAGTCCAAGGAACCTTTGCCATTCTTGGATGGCAGGCTGACCAGGCGTTTATTACGCCTGGACAGGAACGGCCTGCGCCTGGTGACGGGGACCATCACGGCACACTGCCCGCTAAACAAACACTTCCACACAATAGGCATAACGGACAGTACTCTGTGCAAGGCGTGCATGAAGGCTGAGGAAACCGTCGCGCACATGCTCTTTGAATGCACAGGCGTCACCCAGATTAGAACAGAAACCCTCAGGTCACCCAAATCTTTCGCAGATGTTCTAAACAGACCAAAAGTGTTAATTAACTTCTGGAGGGAGGTGGGCTGGTAGGAATAACCCCCCCAAACCAAAGCTTATAACATAGAACATAGTGCGCGTGGCCTTAGAAAACTGAATAGATATATATCTATTCAGTTTTCTAAGGCCGCGCGCACCATGTTCTATGTTCAGAAAACTTTATCCTCATGGGAGTATCTAACACCATTGAAAGAACATGAAACCCTACTCAGCAAAAACAAAACAAAACTACATGATCGTGGAAACCAATATTCTAATTCGAATATTTTATCTGTAAAACAGCGAATGATATTCGATATGACTTGTTTTGTTTTTTAAATCCCTCTGGTATAGAAACTTTAGATCGACTGGGATTATCCGATGTCGTACTCTGGACTTATCTTATGAAACAAACTGGGCTTTGTTGGTTCAATCTTACTGATAAAGATTGGATTTCATTCTATTGTTTTTTTTTTTTTGTGAAAATTTCTTTAGCGGCCTTGTGCACTTTTTTTGGGTTCGGTAAAAAATGTTAAACTCGCGTCAGCAACCGACAAAGTAAATATCAAAATAAATAGTCTTTGACATTACGTAAAGATTGCGAGGTAAGAAAGGACGATGCGTTAAAACGTCCCCCCAAACCTTACACCGACCAACAGATTTAAAATGTATCTCAGTCCAACCATCTTGGTAAGGTGATCAATTTTTACTATGACGACATCTGTCAAAAATATGGGATATCCCAGAAAAATCATGTTTTAATGTTATTATTTTTGGCACAAAATAACATGTTGTAAACCATATCTTTGATTTTTAATCACTATTTTTACTGCTAAATAATGGCTAGTATCGTCTGTGAGCTGTTTCACTCTATGGCCTGACGGATGTTCTCGTCAATTGTTAGGTTAGGTTAGGTTAGCCTAACCTAACCTGCTGTTTTCTTTAATATTTTGTACAATTACGCAATCACAAGGATACGGTGATGCTGTTCATCTTTGAGTAGTTCCATGTAGCTACCTTGAAAATCCAAGATCAGTAAGTTGATCACTGTACTGTACTGTCACTAACCTAACCTAACCTAGGTTAGGTTAGCTTAGGTTAGGTTAGGTTTTGGCGAAAAGGCGTGTCACCTACAGGGGACGTGACGGCGGGTGTTGGCACGATATATTATGTCGTGCGGTATTCCACAGTGCTCGGTCCTGGGCCCACTTCTGTGGAACATCAATTGTCAAAACGTCCCCCCAAACCTTACACCGACCAACAGATTTAAAATGTATCTCAGTCCAACCATCTTGGTAAGGTGATCAATTTTTACTATGACGACATCTGTCAAAAATATGGGATATCCCAGAAAAATCATGTTTTAATGTTATTATTTTTGGCACAAAATAACATGTTGTAAACCATATCTTTGATTTTTAATCACTATTTTTACTGCTAAATAATGGCTAGTATCGTCTGTGAGCTGTTTCACTCTATGGCCTGACGGATATTCTCGTCAATTCTTAGGTTAGGTTAGGTTAGCCTAACCTAACTCACTTTTTTCTTTTAATCTTTTGTACAATTACCCAATCACAAGAATACACAAATGCTGTTCATTATTCAGGAGTGCCATGTGACCTTCAAAATTCAAGATCAGTTTATCACTGTTAGGTTAGGTTAGGTTATGTTCACTGCGTCCATTGTCGGGAGGACACGGCGCGGTATACATTGGCAGAGTGTGCCGCGTGGGAGGAGCCGCGCCGTGCCCTCGTTCCAGAAGTTGGAGCCGACTTGTCACTGCCGGCCGTCGTTCGTTCGATGGTCGGGAGTGCCGAGTCGTGGGACGCGGTGGTTTCCTTCTGCGAGACAGTCATCTCGCAGAAGGAGGCTGCGGAAAGGGAGAGGTAGATCTCGTCCACTCACCCGGCCCGCAGCAGGCGCACCGGGCGTCGGCGGAGGGCGGATAACGCCCTCTTCCAGCCCCCCTAAATGGGTCCAGGGGCGACGGATTCGGGGACATCCGTCGCCCCCCATCACACAGGACCCGAGATGGCGGCGCGTAGTGTTCCACGTGCGCCACTCTAAGACGTAACACCTCACTCCCCCTACGGGACGGGGCCCGCAGAGTGCGGGCCGTCACCAGTCCGGGGCAGCGGAAGTTGCAATTTGCTCCCGCAGCCCCCCGACGCAAGTGTGCGAGGGAACACCGGGGTGGTTTTAGTCAGTAAGAGTCTGACAGACCCCTTCGCCCACCCCAGGGCGGAGGACATCCATGAGGATTTCCACCCCGAGAAAAAAAAAAAAAAAAAAGGTAAGGATGGGTAAGGTTAGGTTAGGTTAGGTTAGCCAACCAAAATGTTTTTTGTTATTACAAAAAATCCCATTGATTTTGCAATTGAACAAGACAGTAAGTTTTTTTCTGGATCCTTATAAACATATTGGCATGTATCACATGGCTGTTGGAGGGGGGGGACGGGGTCCGACCCACAATGCGGGCCACCACATGCCCGTGAGTCTCGCACCTCACTCCTGCTGCGACGTCAAAAAGGGGCGCGCTTGGAACACTACGTGCCGCCACTACGGGTCCTTCTGGAAGGGAGGCGGTGGACCTCCCCGAGTCCGCTGTCCCTATAGACCTGTTTACGGGGGCTGGTAGAGGGCGAGGTTAGGTTAGCCTAACCTAACCCACTTTTTTCTTTTAATCTTTTGTACAATTACCCAATCACAAGAATACACAAATGCTGTTCATCATTCAGGAGTGCCATGTGACCTTCAAAATTCAAGATCAGTTTATCACTGTTAGGTTAGGTTAGGTTAGGTTATGTTAGGTTAGGTTAGGTAAGGATGGGTAAGGTTAGGTTAGGTTAGGTTAGCCAACCAAAATGTTTTTTGTTATTACAAAAAAATCCCATTGATTTTGCAATTGAACAAGACAGTAAGTCTTTTTCTGGATTCTTATAAACATATTGGCATGTATCACATGGCTGTTGGAGGGGGGGGACGGGGTCCATACAAAATTGGTCATGGTCCTTTTGCCCATAATCAATATGGGCAAAATTTCTTACTAAAGGGTACTAAATTGTTTATTTTTGTTAGACTATATTTTGAAAATAAATAATAAATATATTACTACTACTATTGAATATTGTATTTAACCACATATATGATAGTACTTTTATACTGATAAAAGCAATAAATTCGTGCAAAATTATTCCTTAACCATTCCAAAATATTCAAAAATGGACAACGTTAATGTTCAAGTTTTCACTTCTGCCGGCACTCCCGGAGTGCAATCCTTTGTTTTTTTTATTTGATTCGTGCTTATTTTTATTTTATTTTATTCTATTCGGGGAAATCTGCGGTCTAATCTCACAAAGGTTGTTGCACAAAATGCAATCTCAATCACCAAATAAACTGGAATTCAATAAATTTCTAAAAAATGGGGTCAATCTTTAGTTTTTATTCAGTACGTCATTATACCTACCAACTTTTCCCTTTCGACACCTCACATTGACCTACATTCATGTCCAAAAATAAAACATTCCCCAACTAAAATTATTATTCAAGGTAGCAACACTGCCCTCGATGGATCGTCGTCACCCGTATCGAGCATTCTATCTTCATAAATTGTTCAAAACGCAATCAATCTGAGCACAACCCTTATTTATTGTGCTAGTGATAAAACAAATGTTTCAAGTTGGTTGTTTTCTGGAAAAAGGCCTTGACCCCTGGTGTTTAGTTATTTGTTTTTATAGAGAAAGTTGTTGTTGACTGAGATTTTGTTCTAAACTTTTTTTTGTTCTAACTAAAATTATTTTTTATAATTTTTTATTTATTTCATTATTTACATAATATAAATATAAAAAATCCTAGCAGTGGTGGCCCAGTGGTAATGGCCCCCGGCTTACGAGTTGTAGGTCGTGAGCTCGAACCCATGCAGGCGCTTTACTTTGTGTAAATAATTTCACCACCACTGCTCTCAAAACGGTAAAGAAAAACATCGTGAGGAAATGTCTTAGAACAAAAAATTCGAAGACATGTGACCCACACTGGGCCCGCGTGGTGGATTACGGCCCACTCCCTCTCACAGAGAGGAGGCCTATGTCCCAGCAGTGGGAACATTCATAGGCTGATGATGATGATGAATATAAAAAAAAAAAATGTAAATACCGAGCTAGGTAGCTTGCTCCAGAGAGAGGAACCTCCTAACAATGCGAGCCGTGTCCAGGAGTACCGCTTTTTGAATAAAGATGCAGCTGCTGCTGCCCAACGAGAGCCTCGTTTTATGGTCGAGATATTATTATTATTATTTTGGCACTTTAATTATATCGGGTGAAAAAATATCCTTAACGAAGCCGAGAATCATTTGCTCTTCTCGTTATTTTTTTTTTTTATTTACCCTCCACTGGGAAGCTCTTGGCCTGCATCTCACCTGATGGAAAGTGATGATCAGGCCGAAGGTGGAAGCGAGCTTCACCCGGAATCCTCAACCATAGAGGAACTGGCTATCTTATCTCTAAACTACCGAAACACAACAATGCTGTTAACATTGTTGTTGTGGCGACAGACTTAGGTAAGATGGTGGTAGCTAGCCAGGCGGACTTAGAACAAGCCCTACCACCAACCAAACCGAGCAGGAAATTTTGCTCCCACTGGGAATCGAACCCGGGACCTCTGGGTCTGAGACAGGTTTCTTAATCACTAGACCACAGAGGCGGTCGTTATATTTTTTTTTGTACTGAACCTGGGAACCTTCTAGTTACTAAGATATTGAAAGTCAAAGTTTCAACTTTTTTTTACGTTTTTTACTTAACTATAAATACTCCCACGATCTCTGTACCGTTGCATGCACCAATACACACAATGTTTTGCGTGCGTTACATTGCGTACTACAGTGAGTTTTTACACCAAAAATAAAAGTAGTTTACCAGCAATTATTTTTACGCAAATTAACTTACTTTGATGCACAGAATGCGTAGATGACGGCTTTGTATTGAGTCTTTTTGTACCCTGTATAATACATAAACACTTATTACTGACGCATTTACTCCAATTTTTCATGTTTTCAACAAAAATAGAACTATTTCAAAACCTGAGAAATCCTGCTCTATTCGTAATCCCGAACAGCTTACACGAATATAATACTTTTCTTACGTATAGAGAAACTCTCAGCCTTTATATTAGATCACAAAGACTATACAACAATATTACGTCTAGACTGGAACACAATACGTCGTCTCTCAAAGCAAACAAAGGAAAACTTAGTAAAAAAAAATATCTGTAAAAAGAAATATTTCACCAAAAGTTCTTTTAGCATAAGAAACTTAACTAAGCCGTACAAAAAATAGACGTAAAAAATGTTATGAAAAACGAATGATTTATAATAGGCCTCCTTAAAAATTTACGAAACCAAGACACCGATTTATTACATCCGCGCATAGGGACTCGGAATGTTTAGAACTGGCAAAACACAATAATAATAAATAATCAGAACCTCGACCAACATAATAAGGAGGCTCTCTTTAGGCAGCTGCATCAAAGGCTTGATCCAGAAAGTGGTACTTCTAGACACGGCGCGTATCGTTAGGAGGTTCCTCTATGAAGAGCCTCGACCACCGGTAGCTTGGACCATGTTACCCATACCGGTGTGCTACTACTTTATATTATTAAATGTTTTTTTATAAAAATATTTAAAAATGTAATTGATATGGTTCTTATAGTGTAACTTTTATAGAAAATACAATCCAATTTGTTAGTAATAAACAATAGCAATTTGGTAATTTTTGTTAGCTACTTAGTAGTTTGTTTGTATTTGTTTGGATGTGCTAATTATCACAAAAAAGGAATTTTTAATAAAATTCACGTGTAAGTTGTTCAATAGTTTAATTGCCTTGCTAGCCTCTAATATCGGGATAAAAGTATCTTATTTTCTAACCCAGGCCATGGTCTACTCATATGCCAAATTTCATTTAAACCCATTTAGCCGTTTTAGCGTTAAAGCGTAACAGACAAACATACAAAAGTTAAAAACTCTCTCTCTTTTTTATATTATATTATTAGTTTAGTTATAAAATTGAGTGAACGCACAAAAAAATTTTGTTGAATAGTATTGTTAATATGGCTGTTATTAAAATATATAAATAAAATAAAAAAGTCTTTTTTTCTTGTAGATTATACAGTTTCTTTTCCTTTAAATATCTCTCTACTAATAAATCTCTATTTTATTAAAATATAAATAAATATATTATTATATTCGCATTGGTACGCGTTAAATAGGCGTATTTAATGGAATCTTCAAATAATTCCTATTTTGCTTTCCTAAAATATTATTGAACACCTTAATTACAATAATAGCGGCCCCCATTGCATATGAAGCCCAAATAATTACTATTTTGGAGTCCAAAAAATACTAAATAGCTAAGTAACTGCGACCAAATTTGATGTGGCGCTCAATAAATGTTAGTGTGTGCTCTATATAATAATCAGCCTATTATTATGTTCCCACTGTTGGGACACAGGCCGCCTCTCTGTGAGAGGGAGTAGGCCATAATCCACCACGCGGGCCCAGTGCGGTTTGGCGGATGTCACATGTCTTCGAATTTTTTGGTTCTAAGACATGCCAGTTTCCTCACAATGTTTTCCTTCACCATTTTTAAAGCAGTGGCGTTGAAATAATTTACACAAAGTGCCTGCTTGGGTAAATTAAGACCGACCACATGTAAGTCGTGGCCGTTACTACTGGGCCTCCAGTGCTCTCGAGTGTACATTTATAAGAAAAGGTAATAAATAAATATATTATATTTTTATATAGTCTCAATATTGTAACTATCAATTAAGGCAAGGAGCGAGACAACCCCAACACAAGTATTATTAATAACTTACTGGGGCTATTTCATTCACATTTGTAAATGTAACCGTTTGAGACACAATAAACGATTGAAAGAAGACCGGCCACTTCTACCACGTTCTAAACGCAAAGTTTTATATTTCTACCCTCCTAATTTAAACGTCGCTTAATATAAATCCCCTCATGAATTTGTTTTCGAAGGAAATATTTGTGTATTTTCTTTCTGGGTAAATATAATGATATTAAATACCACGACATCAAAATATATTTTATATTCGGTGTCGGTATGGCAAATATTAAATTAGATAGATAATATTTAAATCGATTTATAAATCTATGTAAATAAAAATGTAATGCTGGTCGTTGGTAGTGCAGCAATTGAGAATTGAGGGCTCTTGGTATGTTATGATAGTCAGCCATCCACGGACCGACCGCGGCAACCGCAGCTTAACCTGATTGATCGACCTGTGCGGCTTTTATTACTTAGCATGTGCGGGCAGCACACACTGTTTTTAAACACAATAAAAATAATAATATTTTCACCTAACTCATTTTTCCTATTATAGCAGAGAAGTCGCTGTATAAATAGTATGACAGTCTTGTATAGTCTTGTCTCTTATTTCGTCCTCTTTTTGAAGCTACACGCATACATAATTCTGCCAGGCAATGAACTAAAAACAAGGGTTTTACTTCATAATGTTATGAATATAATTATTTACTTTCTTCCAAGACCTTTTCGGAGAAAACTTGGCATGAAACATTTACATTTTTGTTACAGAAATAATAAATAAGTAAAACATCAAGGTTCCAAGGAATAAGCAGGGCTACACCACCCACATTTTAGTACCGTTTGACCAGAAAAAGGTCACCGACAATGTTGACTGTTGGTCAATATGAAATATGAAATATCAGGGTCATCAGTCAGGTACCGTAATCATTAGCAGGGAAATTACAGTTTAATTGTAAATAGTATCAAATCGCTTGACACTTAGCATGACACTTGGTCTTATATTGAAAGGTCAATATAAGACCAAGTATAGCCGTCTCCTTTCTCCTTAAATCCCTCTTCCGGTTAATTTCCCCTCTTTTTTAACATATTTCTCTCCAGAATGACTTGTGGCGCTGATGATTTTCCGTCACAATTATCATCTATTTCCCAAAATATTGTATAGGTGGTTTATGTGTATGAGGAGCTCGTGGCTAAGTAATAACAAGCCGCACGGGTCGATCCATCTGGTTAAGCTACGCTTGCCGGGGTTGGTCAGTGTATGGGTGACCATCTTTACATACCGAGACTCCTCCGTGCCTCGGAAAGCACGTTAAGCCGTTGGTCCCGGCTGTCATTTGTGGATCTTTGACAGTCGTTACGAGTCGTCAGAAGTCCGAAAGTCTGACACCAGTCTTACCAAGGGGTATCGTATTACCCAGTTACTGGGTTGTGGAGGTCAGATAGGCAGTCACTCCATGTAAAATACTGGTATTCAGCTGCATCCGGTTAGACTGGAAGCCGACCCCAAGATAGTTGGGAAAAAGGCTAGGAAGATTGATTGGTTTATGTGTATTTAATGTTCTAACAATAATTATAACAATGTAATTTTATCAGTTCTATATTAAGCTCAACTGTATCATCGAAGATTTTTATTATTTATTATTACATTTTTAGCATTGCACACTAAACTGGCTTTTCCGAATTCACTTTAGCCATTGGCAGAATGGTTGACATCGGCTTGGTTGCCATAAGAAAAAATGGAATAGAATAAAAGACTAAGTGTCATACTAAGTCGTCTATAAGGATAGATGAAATACTAAATACCGCAGGGAGATCAGCCTCACTCAAGGGTACAGGAGGCTGAAAACAAGAGAAGAAATTAAAATTCATCCGCAGGTGTCGTGTGAAAAGTTGCCGCGGAGTTCAGGATCTGCGTTAGATACTGTGACGAGCTTTGAAGACGTATTCTGGAGAATATTCTTAGAATTTTAAAATAAACAGTATTATTCAAATTAAATCAGCCTATTTCCCACTGCAGGCGAAGGATTTTTTTCTTTTAACGAAGGCATTGATTGCTTGCTCCAGTAGAATAATTTGAAAAAGAAAAATATGTTTGGTTCAGGTGAGTCTGAAGTACACTTGCTACCCTATTGATCTATTAGACTGAAGTCATTTTTACTCAAGCAATAATTAATGAGTTTGATTTTTTATTATTTTAATCATTTTTTGTTTTTAGCTATTGGTTTAATAATTATGATTTTTAATGGCTCCTATTGAGGAGCCATTAATTCAATAAAGAATTCCACGAACGCCTCAGGCCAATGTCTGGTGTTTCTATTTTCGTAAAATTATTTTTATTCGAAGAATTGAATTTATAGTTTAGTTAGTGTAGTGTTGGTTAGTTTAGTTTATAGTTTTTTAGAACTTAGTTCTTGGTCTGTCGTCGATTTGATAGATCAAAAAGGTTTTTCAAAAAAAATATTAGTATAAGAAAAATAAAATACTATCATAGTTGAAAAATCCCTGTCACTATTTTCCATAAATCGATTCAGAAGTCAGTCACATTGGCATCGCTTCACCTCTCCAGAATATCGCCCGCCACAGCTTGCGCGAACTTGTGTAATTTTGACAAGTTTAAAATTTTCCACCTCCTCCCCCCGAGCTTTCAGGCCCCGCCTGTCATTCTTCGGAACTCCACGTGAATTAGATGATGTTTTTGGGGGACAAGTTTTGAATTAAATATTGTTCGCATTTGCAATATCTTAAATAACTTCAGTTGAAGGAATGTCGCCATTTGTTTGTTGCCTAGAAAAGTCGGCCATTTTGTTTTGTGTCCATAGATAAGAGATTTAAGCAGTATCCATAGAAGTTCAACATCACCAAAGCTTGGTTTTTTCTTTGTGTTTTTCTTGTGTGTGTGTGTGTGTGTTGCTCAGACCGTAGAATTTTCTTCCATAAAAGTTATAAAAACACGGTTCTGTCTTTCCTTTGTCTTCGCTTACCACGTTAATTAAAAACTGTAGCAGGTAGCAGCATATTTCTCTAAACTTAACTGGCACAATATATATTATAATGTATATTTTAGAGGTATGAAGAACAGGGTGTAAAGTTCAGTCATCTTCATTAGAAAAGGGAGGATCCTCCGACCAGACGAGTGTTATGTCTGGCGGGCAACTGTCGGAAAGTTGATGTTGGGAGTTAGTATTATGTCGTTCGCGCGGTAAACTTTAATTGCGCGATGCAGGATTTGAGTGACGTCAGGTCTTTGATGCGTAGTTCGCGTGTGGCGATGTAGATGCCGAAAAATACACTGCAAGATTTAATTCAACCTAGTTTGACAGGTTCAATTTTCTTTCATCCCTTTCTTGTTACATCTGCAAGAAAAGGACAACATTACTTGAAGTTCAGTAGGGCAATATTCACTTTTCTCTCACCATATCTGCATTGTACCTGCACTAAGGAAAAAAGGGTACAATTCAAAATGTAACACTATACACATCAAGTTACCTCTTGGGATAACATAGACATTTGAATTCAGGTACACTCGGAATTCTACTGGTCCCCTGAGAGTGAAGCTTGAAACAGGATGCTGTAACGAAAATCTCGAAGATTTCATGTAGGTATTTTGTGCTGAAAATTGGTTTAAAAATGTCAAGGATCCCTTTTTTGAGTCTGCTGGTCAACATAATTCGAGCCTTAATTAAAAAGTAGTTTGTAGAGGTTCTGGAGTGGCTACCGCGTATCGGTAGGCGAAGCGTTGGAAGGCACACAAGGTGGACCGATGACCTACTGAAGGCCGCAGGAATCCGCAGGATGCGAGAAGCACAGAACTGGTCGAAGTGGCGGTGCTTGGGGGAGGCCTATGTCCAGCATTGGACGTCTTTTGGCTGAAATTATGAGGTGTGTTTCGAATATATTGTGCTGAGTGGTTTAATATTAAGGTTAATTTTGGCTGCTGGCATAAGGTGCCAACATAAAGCCAGGCTGAGATAAAAAGTAGTTCTTATAGTTTCGTATTTAGTACCACATTATTCTACGGTTTTCAACCAGAGATACCTCTTCTATCATTGACAAAGTTTTATATACTTAATAATATATTTGCGACCCGCCCCTGCTTCATATGGTTCTCATGACTTGAAAAAACATAGAGTTTTTTATTATATTATGTAATTTTATTATTAAGGCATGATACACATAAACCAACCACCACCACCACCACCATTTTCTGGTGTACAATAAAGTATATATAAATATAAATAAATGTAAACCGAGAGAGCAGTGATGGCCTAGTGGTAACAGCCGCGACTTAAACTTGCAGGTCGTAGATTTGAACCCCGATAGTCGCTTTACTTTGTTTAAATTATTTCATCATTACTGCTCTCAAAACGGTAAAGGAAAACATCGTAAGGAAACATGGCCTAGAACCAAAAATTCGCAGACATGTGACATCTACCAACCCGCACTGGACCCGCGTGGTGGATTACGGCCTATGATTACGGCCCACTCTTACTCACTGAGAAGAGGCCTGTGTCACAACAGTGGGAACATTATAGGCTGATTATTTTATGCCACCGCATCAAAATCCGTTGCGCAGTTTAGAAGAACAAGGCGGTCACACAAATAGACACGTAATGCGACTTTAATTTATAATATGTATAGATATACCTAGATTTTAGTTCCAAGTTCCTCAGAAGCAGTTTTAACCATCCTTCACAGAAATGAGAAAAATGAGAGTTCCTCTGTGAGTCTAAAAAAAAAGTCGGGGCAGCTTATTTTTAGCCCCACAGCATATTTATTTCCACATTACATCTTCCCTAAATATAACCCGACACGCTCCTTTACAAAAAGGGTTGCCATTATTCGAGAAAATATTTTTCTTCCAACCTTAGGGTGAAAGCTCCAATTCTCGTCCGTTCGTACCTAATTGTCGTTTTTACCCTACACGTCACGTGTTGACGGAAGTGATATTAATTTAGGGTTCCGTAGGGTGGGTAAACAATTGACCGCTTGGTGTATTATTGTTATTTTCCGTTTGGACCCTTTTTCGAGGATTTTGCGTCTTTATTTTGAAGGTAAATCGTTTCGTGTCAACATTGATCAATTGTTGAGCATGAAGCATTGTTTGAGGGACAAAGGAGGTTATATTAATGTCACTGGTACATAATACACATAATGTATGGGTTGATTAATACCTTATGATGTGGGTTGCAAATCTGTAATGGCTTAGAAAGATAGATGGAGTGGTGCAGTAGGGTCTTAGCTGGGTAAGTCTTATAATATCTTAAGACATGCCTAATGGGTCTAGTGGGCGCAAGCGCTACTGCTGAGCGAGAGGTCCTGGGTTTGATTCCCAGGTCGGGCAAATTGGGTTTTCTATTAAGAATTTTTTAGTCCGGAGTGTGGATTTGTGCCCGGTTGATGGCAATAGGCTCGCCCCCTATTACATAGGACTAAAACATAACTGGCGAAATGTGTGTGTACCTGGGTACACCTCTACCTAACCCTTCGGGGAAACAAGGCGTGATGTTATGTTATGTTATGATCATTTTGTAATGATAATTATTTTTAATGATATTTTTTTTTTTTTTTTTTAAATGTTTTTAGTCTTTTTACTATTTATTTATTATATTTTTTGTGTATGGGTATTTTGCCTGAACACTATTAATTTTTATTTTAGTTATTTATGTTATGTCTCTAGATACAATATGTGACTAGCATTTAATCAATAAAGAGGCTGCTTTAACTTTACTAGGATTATTCTTATCTACAATACTTAACAAATTTTCTCCCATATTTTATTTCCTCATTCACAGTTCATTTTCTACGTTAAAATCCTATCTTGCGAATTACTTGTGAACACATTTTGTCATAAAACTCCAATTTTAAAACGCACACTGAACGCCACTTCCCAGTATTTCAGAGTATTTATAATTGGAAACACGACTTCCTTACAACCATTACGAACACAAAATATATAATAACACACCTCCAACAATCGAAAAAGTATTCGGGAGGCGCGAACGTCACCTCATTCCTGACAGCGCGGGGATCCTGCAAACTTTTTGATTAATTACATTTCGCTCGCCGTAGAAATATTGCCACATTCCAGGTAGAAGTTATGCGAAAGGTTGCAGAATTAGCAACGAGTAGAGGGGTTGAAGAAATGAAGATATTCTTGAGTACACTTCGGCCGATTAGAGAATGCATCGTCGACACTTGTCAGCTGTGTACAAATGAATACGTGTTTTACGAATTTAAATTTAATCTTGTCCAACTTTTTATTATTACTGCTTGTATTTCCTGTGCGTGTCCCAAATAAAATAGTTTTCTTTCTTTCATCTTAATTTCTTTCAACTGACAGGAGTCAGAAACTCATTCTCTGTGGCAGGAATATAAGTAAGATAAGTGTTACGTTACTAAAGAAAAAAAACCAATGGGATTTCGTAAAATATGCTTTAGCTGTTTTGGAACAGAACCTTGATTAACAAACTAAAAAAAAAATATTACTTGTATAATAATTTATTTGTTTTTTTCTGAGTAAAGGCCAAAATTGGCAACTAGGCGTTAGCAAATACAAAAAATCTATTCTTCAGCATTACAGCTGTAGGGTTCGATCTTTTGTTGTGAATTAACTGAACTTTCATTAGATTGAAAAATAATTGACATTGGTTGATTTGCTGCCCTCTAAAACACGAACTGGTGAATAGTCACGACCTTTGATCGCTTTAATTTTATATTTTTATATAATTTTATCACTTTTAAGAGCTTTTAAATATATTTTATTTTTATAAAAAAATCAAATGAATAAATTCAAATTTAAATACAATTCAAAATTTATTTAAATATTTTAGTGTTACATTGTATAGTTATTATATTTAGTAGTTGTCTTAAATAAAACTAAAGTCACACATTCCAAAAAAAATAATTAAGTAGTTATATAGTATTAAAATTCCAAAGCCTTTTCTAAATCTTCTTCATTCTAAGTGTAAAGTATGGAACGCGACTTTCAAGTTTATTACCTGACATGTTTGAAATACCGGTTTTATTGTAGGGGAAGGGAGGCTGGAACGTGTCGGGAAGATTTTTTATATATTTACGTTATGTAATGGACTCAAAGTCAGTGGGAAATGGTAAGGAGTATACAATCGTTCGGTGTGGTTAATGCTCCATTTGTGTACCTGGCTGTAGAATAGTCAATCTTATAACATTGCTGTTTAGGTCGCTTGTTGCTTCTATGGCGTTTGTTAACTAGGCGTATGTCTTGGTTACCAGAGGAAGGTATCTACATCATTTCTGCAGCTGCTTTTGTATCATCATGTAGCCCAAAAACTAGAAAGTGCTGGGAATACTAAAAGCAAAGCTTTGCAGCTAGTTTTCTTATACTGGGTCAAATTAAATTAACTAGCGAAACTCCGCAGACGTGATGAGTACCAATATCTACAGATGATAAACAAAACATTTGGTATTTTTTTCGGGTCAATTACCTCTGGTAATGTTGTTGCTTGAAATATGAGTTGAAAATCTATTTTTAACCTCCGACACAACAAAAAGAGGGGTGTTATAAGTTTGACCGCTATGTCTGTGCGTCTGTCTGTGGCACCGTAGCTTTTAAACGGAAGAACCAATCTGAATGCGGTCTTTTAAAAGCAAATTTTTTGAAAGCAAATTTTCTAGCGATGGTTCTTAGGCATGTTTTATCAAAATCGGTCAGCTGGTTGAAGAGAGGGATTCTGTTACTTCAGTGATATTAGAAGAACATAGTACCTTGAACTGATGCTACAGCATCACCTGGAATAGGGAGTATACACATTACCCAACTCCCTTACCAACTTACAGCACAGGTTTCGTGTTTGGGCTCATTGGAATTGGTCTCAATGAATAGGTTATAGATAGATGATAAACAGGGTCTGGTGATGGAGTAGGAAAAAGAAATGAGGAAATGTTTGTGTCGGGGTCTTTAAAATTTTAATATAATATCACTTGCCTTTTGTTTTATCATGTTGAGATATCGATCACGTCGGCGGAGGTTTGCTAGCTAATTTAATTTGACCCTGTATAGCAGGTAGGAGAAAGCTTCTTCCTATACTCTTGTTCACTAGCTCTTACGAGACTAACATCAGAAACCCAAGCACGAACGCGTGGAATAAAAATTCGAACGATTTATCAATCGAAAAGAGGAACACTACTATTCTGTACCCATTCCAGTGTCTCCAACTCTCTCTGTCAAAATTACGGTGTTGCTGGTCTAAAAATACGGTAGATGGTAGAAAATTACGGTAGGCAAAAAAAAGTTTTTTATAATAAAATTGTGCATGAAAACTGAATTGTTTTATCGGGGTATTTAGGGTATTCACGTAACCACGAAGAAAACTCCTTTTTTCTCAGCCAGTCTGCTCGAAATTTTCGTTTGTACAAGGTTTTTTTTTGGTTTTTTAGTGACCTGCCTTTTTTTGAAGGCCCTCCATCACTCGCGTCACTTGAATAACTAGAATCACTCTTTTTAATAACAAGAAAACCGCAAAAAAAACTATTGCAGAACAATTAAAACACCAAACGCAGAGTACCTATAGCAGCTTGTCTAGGCAGTATGGCTTAATTTAATTACCATGCAGTAACAGTGTATATCCTAGATATTTATGAACCTCGTAATTTGGTCGCATAAGTTTTGTCATCTTGTCTATGAACGCACATCACACACACGTCAAGTTACTACAATCTGTCAAATTACTTTAATGGATTTTCAACTTTATCGTTAAAGAATAAGGTGCAATGTTGATTGGGGAAAAGACCATGACAAGATATGCCCTAACCATGTCCAGCGAATTCATATTTTTAAGTATCCTTCATTTATTCAGACTAGATTTTAGATAATAGTCTAGAGTCAATCAAAGGTATTTTTTAAGATTGAATAAAAATAAATATTATTTGTAGTTCCGGTTACATTTTCGTTTAATGGCGACAATAAATGAAAGATTACAGTTCATTCTGTTCATTCAGTTCATTCGGCCAATGTGATCAGATGAGTGGTAGGAGATTTCCTTATTTTTGAGGTACAGGAGATAACCATGGAGGCCACCATATTATCCACATTTAGCATACAAAAATAACATACAGTTTTAGTTAGGTATTGTGAATTCGTAACTTACAGGAGTGCACAGCACTGGCAGAGAACTTATTCTTTATAGGATGTATTCTATATTGTTTGAATATGAATGATGTTACCAAGACATTTTATTAAATATATTTTGATTTATAAGTTCTTTTGTAGGTAGATAATAAATAGTAGGTAGGTTGGTGGAAATAGTATTTTATCCGAAGCAGATTCTTGAAAAGGTTTTGGGTAAAAAAATACTACTATCTGGAAACACTGATTGTAGGTGTCACTCTCTCACATTCACTCGCTTGTCACTCGTCGCCATAGAAACCTTCTGTTACATTCAAACTGGTACTCTGTACGTGTGTTATTGTTTGTTTGTTAATTTATTGTTTATTTAACACTTACCCATACGTTTTTTGCACACTTTAGCTCGATATACATATTCTTGAAAGCGATATCTTATAGTCGATTTTGGTGTTTCTACTGGACTTACAATACGTGTCAGTTTATACGTGAAATACGATGTTGCAGTGCTGAGTTGATTGAAATCATGCATCAATGTTTCGGTACTACAAATGTGTTTTGCGCGTGGAACGTATTTAAGGCCGTGCAATGAGTGAATTATCCGTGCTACTGCAAAGCATCTTGAGGGAGGACAAAACAACATGACGTGTTGAAAAGAATTCAGTTCCCTTTAAAGTGGTTGGTGGACTGGCTATCGCTTCACTGCCTTGGCTTATATTAATTAAAGTTTTGAAATAAATGCCTTAAGATTGAATAAAAAAGGGGTACCTACGTTCTTTTTGAGAGATTGTTTTATTTTCCTCTACACTGTATGATCTGCTTTATTAGTATGTGGAATACTCCCATAAGTTAAAAGCATATGGTAGGCCCACTCTGATATGAGTATTTATAACTATCCTAAAGCATCCTTTTCACCAGAGATGTGCTAAGCAGCCTAGCGATCGATCCAATAGGATTATTTGATTTTCATAGCCTAGTATGGTTTAATTCTGCTCGAAAAGGGTTAAATGAAACCAAGTACCTACACATAGTTTGGAAGCCTAGATTCTCCGCTTAGCGACCTCGCATATACTTGATGGAAAGACTGCCCAATTCTCAGGTTTTAAAAATATAGGTAAGTACATCGTTCTCACCACAGTCTTGGTACATTTTAAGCTGGCCCCAGCTGCTGCCGGACCTAGTGGCGAGTTGTGTCACAACATTTAGTTATTTATGTTGCTAAATCTAGTCAAGCACTACTAGATTATGTACACCAATTCTTATTTAAATTGAAATTCGATATTGAACTAATTGTTTATGAAAACGCCTGACAGAAAATGATTAGCAATCAATCGTTTTTTGAAGTCTATCGAATGAGCCGTTTGGTAGGATAAGTATTTTTTTTGTTATGAAATATACAAAAAAGTTACCATTAAATTAAAATATAGTAATTGTTTCAAAATCTAGGTCTCATGTGCTTTTAAATGCACGATGTGTAACTTTTGGACATGATTGTTTCGGTTAGGGTATGCATGTATGCTGCTTTGGGCATGGTCCTTTGACTGATTGGAGTAGGTTGATGTTCTGGCGTCTGTACACAAGTCAAATCTGTTGCCGTAGGTAATAAAATAGTAATATTTAACTGAATTAAGTGTGAAATAAGGACACTGACAAAATTACGGTAGAATGTGGCACCGTAATAACATGTCTACGGTAGGTGGTAGATCTAGAAAAATTACGGTAAGTCTACCATAATTACGGCGTGGTTGGAGACACTGACCCATTCTAAGATATAAATGAATCTATTAAAAAGCATGCTTGTTTTCTAGCAAGTAGCATGCTTATTTTTAGCATACTACATGTAAAATGATCATACTTTTTTTGTAGACACATATTTATTGTGTGCTAATAGGTATAGTATTTGCTCGAAATCCGCATGCTTTTATGCTACTACATAGCTTGTGTATTGCAGCCTTTAAACTAAGTTAATATTATGTGAGAAACGAGTATTTTCAATTTCAAAATCGTTCTGATGTATATACTCAATAACGATCCAAAAAAGACCACTGGGATAGAAATTAGAGAGAGAGAAGAAGGACGGTAATGACAAAATTATACACCGTGAAATTTGAATCACAGTTTTGCTAGAACAAACGTTGTTCAGACCATGGTCTACTACCATTCTATACCGTACAATATGTTATTAAAACAAACTAAACTAGGTGTTCTCAAATAAGTCTTATGTTGCTCAAACGTGTTCAAACATTAACCGTGACATCAAAGGACTCATAGCGGTAGCAATTCGGCATTCAAAAGAGTTATGAGGAGTTCACGTGGACTACAAGGATGTCCGGCCAATACGGGCCGAAATGCAAATAAATAAATTAGTCTTTTTTGTGTTTTTTTCAAATACCATTGACGTTTTTTTTTTATTGAATGTTATAGAATGGTAGTAGACCATGGTCTGAACAACGTTTGTTCTAGCAAAACTGTGATTCAAATTTCACGGTGTATATACACGTGTACCAAAATCGTTACCTCTCATCAATCCATTTGTATAATTTTATTCTCTACAAAGCTCAACGGGGCTATCCTTTTTAATCCGTCCGAACATAGAAATAAAAGCGGTACAATAAAAATGTTTCGTCAAAAACGTTTTTAATGGACAAAACAGCGGGATTCCATTAAAAACTAAAGGTTTTATACAAAACAATTTCAAGTCACTCGGGTTGTGTTATCAAAATGGCGGACGCCTAACATTAAACATGACGTGACGACGGAAAAATGGTTTTATGATAATAATATATAATATAATAGATAAGTCGGAGAAAATAAATGATTTATTTTTATGTGAATGGTAAGAATTATAATAGCACACTTGCTACTGCTATAATATGTAACGTTGCCGTGTACCCACCATATTGGTGATGTTCTTCAGAAAAATTACTCGTAATGGGCGTGCGTGTATGAGAGCGTAAAAGAAGCAAAAGGAGTACGTAGGTAAGGATCGTAGCAGCGCAGCGAGTATGGCCTACTGTGAGATAGCTTGAGTCACACATTTTATCACAATTTTGGTAATAAATCAGTTTTGTCACAAATGCTAGCACGGCGGCGTGAGATAATCTCTTGACTTGTGACATAACTTCTTGACGTTTATTTGGGATCACAAGTCTTATTTGCTACTATGGGCGCACCAATTTTATCACAAATGCCACATAAGACTAGACTGTCGTCCGTACGTAAAAAAGTAATTAGTTCACAACAAAATTAAAAAGTTGTAAAACTGTATGAACCTGCACTATAAAAACGTATTATTTTATTTGGTCGCATATTCAGATGATCATAGACATTTTTTTTTTTTTAGTTTACTGTGTCACACTATGAAGTTAGCAACAAGAAAGTCATGTCGCGCCTCAGATTTTATCACATGGTTGTCCCGTGCTGGCATTTAAGACAAATTGTAAGACATTATCAAGTCTTATCACAAACGTTTTGGGTACGCCCTGCGCTAGCCCCGCAGGTGGCGTTCTGTAATTTCGGCCTACCCCCATGGGAAGAAAGCGTGAATTATTGTATGAATGCATGTATTCCCGTTTAGGAAAATGCCATTAATGTCTTCTCTTGCTTGATAGATTAATTGAAACAGAAGAAAACTGCTTAAAAATATATTTTCTAAAAGTATGTCACTTCTAAAGGCAAGTAAAGTTAAATAACGTGAAAAAATTCGCTAAACTTTTGACACTTGGAACTTAAGACCCTGAAAGTGACTTTTTCGGGCTTATCGCTATTTCGTTACGTGACAATTTCTACCAGTCAAATCCTGCCGCGTTAAAGAACTTCGTTCCAATAACTTATTTTTGTAGTGCTAATTTGAATTAATCCCATAGGTACGGTAGGTACTTTTTTCCTAATCCTGAAGTGAGGAAGTGGTAGGTACGTTTCCTATGGAGAAGAATCGGCAAGAAACTCCACGGTTACTCTTTTTAAAATATTTTCTAATAACAGTGTTAACCACCAGCCAGCAGACCAGCGCGACGGGACGGCACGACGCTACTCGAACAATACAATTTCTAAGAAAACTTACACTCACTGTATAACAATAACCGGTGTCGTGTCGCGCTAGTCTGCACGAAGCTTTAATAGGTATGGCAGGACAGTGTAGGTTTATCAAGCAAGTACCAGGTAATTAACAAAATAGACGATGGTCAACAAATCTTCTTGCTTGGCTGGTTATAACTATAGATCTAGATAACACAGAATCCAGCGGATAACACAACACTGTAACATCTACAATTTAGATCTAAACTCCTGTCTCTGTATTGTTATAGATAGAGGTTATTAATTCGCCGATCAGACGACGGTCACAACTTGAGACTAAACCCTTCCTGCTGCTACCTGGTATTGATGTCACGGATATTACTGTGCGTGGAAGTGACAGGCCACAAAGGGCTTTGATACAGAGTCAACGTTATAGAGGATAAGTCTGCGCGCGGCTGAAATCGGAACTAATAAGTATGCCGCCGTCTTGTCTTTTATGTAAGGTCAAATTATTTCATTAATTAATATTCATATGATATATAATTAAGATTAATTGACCGAGCGAGGAGATAGAGCAGTGGTGGCCCAGTGGTATCGGCCCCGACTTACGAGTTGTAGGTCGTGGGTTCGAACCCCAGCAGGCGCTTTACTTTGTGTAAATAATTTCATCACCACTGCTTTCAAAACGGTGAAGGAAAACATCGTGAAGAAACTGGCATGTCTTAGAACCAAAAATTCGAAGACATGTGACATCTACCAACCCGCACTGGGCCGCGTGGTGGACCCACTCCCTCTCATAGAGAGGAGGCCTGTGTCCCAGCAGTGGGAACATTAAGCGAGCGAAGCGTCTCGGGTTCAAGTCTGGGAAAATTTGCTTTCGTGTGTCAGTTTGTTGGTACTCCTCTACAGGTCGTATTTTACAACTGATCTGGATGAAACTTTACTACAGGTTTTATGACTTTTAGGTTGTTTTTTTGTAGGGGATTTTTGATTGGAGGGTATATTAGTTTCTCCAAAAAGGGGTAAAAAGCGGGCTACTGGATATCTCCGCCATATGAGATCTGATTTCGATGGTTCTTTTTTTATTTGAAAGCTAACATTTAGTTGGTGTTGCAAAAACGACGTACAACTTGTAAGTCGCGGCCTTTACCACTGACCCTGAATCTTGACCTGGTTGTCACCTGGATATAGGCCTCTCCAATTGCACGCCATTCAGCTCGATTCTCGACAACTCTCATTCGGTCGCTACCAGTCACTCTGCGAAGATCGTCGTTCCACCTAGCCTGAGGGCGTCCAACATTACGTTTGCTGATTCCACTGTCACCACTCAAGAATATGTGTACTCCAACGGTCATCGGTTCTACGGCTAATATTGCCTGCCCATTGCCACTTCAGCTTGCTTATTCTGTGAGGTATGTTGACAACTTTGGTTCTCTGCCAGATCACCTCGTTCCGGATTCGATCCCTCAGAGAGACTCCGAGCATAGCCTGTTCCATAGCTCGCTGATCGACCTTGATGAATTAGCATTACCTGTTACCTAATGCTAATTTTCAGTAGCAGTAGACATCTACGAACAGAAAAGGTATTATGAAAGTACCTAATTTGTTGTATTAATAACATATATTCATTTTATATTCAACCAGCCCATTTTAATCAACCGATACGCATTTGTGTTGTTCCATTTTTAATTATTGTGAAGTGCTGATTGGCCAAAAATCAATAGAATGCGTGAGCCGTGTTTAATTAAACGCCAATCAACGTGGTGAAATGTCACTACTATCCGAATGGGATGACAGTTCAATTATAGTCTGTAACTTGATATCCATAATAATATTTTATATGGGAAACTGAGATTGTGGACCGCCTGACTGTTTTTGTTTAGTATTCGAATAACATTAGACGCTTACGTAACTAAGAGCCTAAGGCCTTATTTACAAAAAATGCAGATTTTATACTAAGTTAATCTCTATATTCAAATAAAGTCTGAATCTGAAACCTAGAACCTGGAATCTAGAAACACATTCTGGAAAATACCAAACAACTCAATGTCGCGTAGCTTCCATCTTTTTCTTATTTAGCCAGTTAATAAAGGATAGCAATACTTTAAGCTTCTTTCAGAAAACCTCAAAGGTTTGTCTCATCTAGTAAATATACATCCCAAATGAATCGGGGACAAAGTTATTTCAATTATAATGCAATTAAAATCTAATTTTGTGGGTTGTTAAACTTTGTACGATGGATTCAAATTAAATTACACCCCGACCAATATGTTGGGATATTTGTACATAATGTATAGCTATGTATGTGACCTAACTAAGGATATTAAATAAGCTCGGGACATTAAAATGTAGAACTGATTTTTATCAAAGGTATCTTTACAGATTAGGAAGAAAACCGTTTTATCGTCACATTTCCACTTTCTACAAAAGACTAGTTTTTCTGTAATTTACATAACAAGCTCTTCTTAAATATACAACGTTATTTTTTGTTTACACTAAACCTCTTAAGGGGTCATTGTACTCATAATTATGAACAAATTTCGCTATGAGACCAGATTGCAAAAGAGCTGCACCTGGTATGGTCACGTGAAAGGGAGGCCTCCTGAATTCGTAGGGAACTTGGCGATACAATTTTCCATTCCCAGTCCAAGACCCAAAGAAGGTGGAAAGCTGTAGTGCTAAAGGACATGAAAGAGTGTCAGGTATCCGAAGACGAATGTCTAGGATAGAGCGAAGTGGAAGAAAAAGACCTGGAAGGCTGACCCCACCACCACGTGGAATACATAGCCTAGAAGAGAGACAGAGTTCTGTATTTAAACCCAATCTGCCTTGGAAATCAATCGAAAATTATTGCTGCAATATCAACTATCGATGTTCTTACTGATCTTTGGATAATATCTCTTTGCATTTCAGCATCTGATATCCTATCCTATACTATTAAATGAGCAAAGTTATCACGTTTTCGAAAACAGCTCCAACGATTTCGATGAAAGTTGCAATATAGGGGTTTACGGGGGCAAAAAATCGATCTAGCTAGGTCTCATATCTGGGAAAATTCGTTTTCTCCGTATTTTCACCCGAGCCTAGCTCGGTCGCCCAAAGTTTAGAGCAAGCTACCTTAGAATAATGACATGGCAACATGGAATTCGTAAATACCTACTATCATGGCAACATGGAATTAGTAAGTACCTACTATCATGGCAACATGGAATTAGTAAGTACCTACTTACTATCATGGCAGCATGGAATCAGTAAGTACCTACCTACTATCATGGCAGCATGGAATTAGTAAGTACCTACCTACTATCATGGCCGCATGGAATTCGTAAGTACCTACTATCATGGCAACATGGAATTAGTAAGTACCTACCTACTATCATGGCAGCATGGAATTAGTAAGTACCTACCTACTATCATGGCAGCATGGAATTAGTAAGTACCTACCTACTATCATGGCAGCATGGAATTAGTAAGTACCTACCTACTATCATGGCAGCATGGAATTAGTAAGTACCTACTATCATGGCAGCATGGAATTAGTATGTACCTACCTACTATCATGGCAGCATGGAATTAGTAAGTACCTACTATCTTGGCCGCATGGAATTAGTAAGTACCTACTATCATGGCCGCATGGAATTCGTAAGTACCTACTATCATGGCAGCATGGAATTAGTAAGTACCTACTATCATGGCCGCATGGAATTAGTAAGTACCTACTATCATGGCAGCATGGAATTAGTAAGTACCTACCTGCTATCATGGCAGCATGGAATTAGTAAGTACCTACTATCATGGCCGCATTGAATTAGTAAGTACCTACTATCATGGCAGCATGGTATTAGTATGTACTATACATGGAATTAGTATGAACTATTATTTAAAATTAAATGAGTATTTTCTATTTTCACCAGAGCAGAGCGTCCACCAGGTACTTTAAATAATACAAGACCAAAATTAAAGACACAATTCAGGCAAGCTTCCCAAGTCCTAAAAACTCCTAAACCAACATAAACTCCGCTTAATCCAAGTAGATTAACTCCAGACTTCACATCGTGAATCACAATTTTAAACCAAATAAAAAAAGATAGGAGCTGACTGAAGCACTTTTCCTTAAGAGTCTGCGTTTAATCTCAGCACTGACTTGTGCTAAATTGGTGACATCAATCCGTGTGATTACTGTGCTAAAGCTTGTACTGCTTTACTGTATGTTTTAGAAGATCTTATCTCCGGTATTCAGTGCAGTTGTATGATTAAGGTACTTCGTTTAATAAGTCGCATAGCTGTATATTTAAGTAACGTGATTTGGAACTGTATAAAAAAAATGCTAAGGTTCAAATCACTTTACGTGACGTTTTATCTCTCGTAAAAGCGTTCGTAAAGGCGCAAACGTCTCGTGAAGGTTTGTCTCCTATAATTTGAAATATTTTAATTAAGTACGTGTGTTTGTGTGTATGTTAACATTGTGGTAGCTACATCGTCACATGCGAACTACGGATCAAAGACCTGACGTCACTCCAAATCCTGCATCACACAATTAGGGTTTACCGCGAGAAAGACATACTTAGGTATAGGTATATATGACTATTCGACATCAATCGTCGGGCAGTTGCCCGCCAGACACGACACCCGTGTGGTCGGAGGATCCTCCCTTTTCTATAGAGTATGAGTGAACCCTGTTCCTCATACCTCTAAAACAATATTAAGCTAATTAAAAATATTGTGAGAAAAACAATTCCCGTTGTACGAAATTCAGATGGCGTCATTTTGAAATCATTATTATTATTATTGACAGCTAATATTGACTTATCTTGAAGTTCGAGATTCTGGACTCAGACGCTATGTTTGTGATGTTAAAGAAGTGTAAGAAGGGAATTATGATCAACTGGTAAAAAAAAACCTGATCTATTTTTAAAAGGAATTTAAGACAACGTTGAAAAACACTCCACCTGATGTTCAGCGGTTAGTTCGACACGTGCGAAGGGTTGAAGTTGAAAACCCTCCTGCTGTGCCAATAATTCTCATTTAAACTTGTTCTAATATGTGACAATCTCTTCAAGTTGACTGCAAGACGATTGCCAGGTCTTCGAAAAACCAGCTAGCTTCAATTTAGTTTGTAACTCAATGTACAATAGACGTAAATATAAATTAAGTTACCTATTCCGCTTAACTATTCCTAAAGAGATTTAAAAATACCCTGTAAGAAGTCGCCACGTGTTTCACTTCTCTACGAGGCATGCTCAGGATGACGATTGACTTGTCTTGAACCCGAAAAAATCCCGAACGCGCGCGTTGTTCTCTGCGTCCGGCCCTGAAATCAACATTTTCCAATTACGAACAATTTCCACAGCAAGAAACAGCCTAATTGTTCTCACCTCCATTGAAATAACAATTATTAAAGTCACTACTTTAATAAAACAATAGAAAAGGAGCCCATTCCCCAATTTCTAAAATCAACTAAAGAGGGAACATTCAGAATTTAGATGTTTACTTAAGGTGCAACTAGTCGCGGGCTCGAACTCAATGGTGGGCATGGCCAAAAACCACGCTGTCTCACCTGGCATCGTGTCTGACAGAGATAGTATCAGTGATGAGCAGTTAGAAGCTGGTCTACATGGACAACGTAAAGTTCGCACGCACAGAAACACCGTACCGAACAGTTTTAGTAAATCGAGCGCGTCAAAAATTACGAGAAGGCCTTTGGAAAAAAGGTTTTTCTGAAAAAACCACTGCATAAATCAATTATAAATAAAATTTATTGAAATCTTCGATAAATTTTCTGTGTCGGTACGGATTTTGTTTTCGAGATTTCACAATTCTTGTATAACTTATTTACGCCCAAAGTTACGTTAAAATTAGCAAGAAAAACGAATCTTTGATGGCTCATAACTTTTTAATGGCTTTTTATTTTACTATTCTGCTTCCGTACAGACAATTTTAATAATGAGACCTAACGATATCATGTTTAACTTTGAATGTACGATGTCAAACAGTGGAGTAAAACCCCTCCGAAGTTTGTATGGAAAAAATATCAAATTGTTTCACCTTAACGTACCTATATACAGCGTGTATGAGAAATGTGTTGTCATATTTAAGGGTGTGGTACAGACTGACCTAAAAACTGAACACCAACTCTCTTTATGGGGACTAACATAGTTATCACGAAAAAAATATCAACGGTCCCATTTAAAACTTCAATCTCGACCCCAATGGATGAAAAAACTGATATTTTTTTCTCGATTATGCATTATGCTTGCGTGAGTCACCGACGGAATGGAGTATTGTCATATGAAATATTATATTTAAGTATATATGATAGACAGCAAAAAAAAACAGTACCCAGATATTGTACTTAATACTGCACCCGTTGACGTCAACACGACAATGCCGACGGTCGCTAAAAATCAGTGCTGGGGCTTTGTCTCGCATGTGATCGCAGCATTATGCTGAGCGATGGCCGTTTTGCGTAAATGTGACGCAAATATTGTCCTCTAACTTATTCTTTTCGTGTAGGTGTGTTGTTTCTTTGCGCGATGTTTACCGCAAATAAAAGTATTTTCTTTCTTTATGTTGGTCCCATTGAGAAAGTTGTTCAGTTTGGTGGTATGTACCACACCCTTAACTAACGACCACATTTTTCTGACACACGCTGTATACGTATAGAAACGGAAAAGGTATATTTCGTATTAAAACTCGAGTCTTTCAGTGGCCATGATAGCAAAGAACCCCAAAATAAAGGGGTGGAAATTCTACCCCCTAACACGTAAAGTTATCCCTCGCGAGTTGTAAAACTACCCTTTCTTATTCGAGCACTGCCTGGGGATATAGCCTAGAGCCTAGGGGAGGTCTGTCATAGAGTAGCTAGTCCGGGCTATGTTGCAGATGTGACATTTTCAAAGCCGATGTGTAATTTTTTGTTGTGAAAAGCGTCGACTGCTGAAAAACTTGAAATAATACAGGGTTATTTAATAATATTAATATGGGCTCGTGAATGATAACAGTTGGGTCGATCGAAGGTTAAGCTACGCTTGCCGCGGTTGGTTTTTGGATGGGTGACCATCCATTAAATATCGAAACCCTTCCGTGCCTCGGAAAGCACGTTAAGCCGCTGGTCCCGGCTGTTATTCGTCGATGACGTCATATAATTTAACAGCAAAAAAAAAAAATCCTATCCGCTTGACTGATCTCACTAATGAGACACAATAAAATTTTAATTGTTATCAAGCTGCATCAGTCTTTCGGACAGTTGAGCATACCAAAGATTTATTACGCCAATATAATCAAGATCACGATAAAAAAAACACTGCTGATACGAGTAGAAGTGAAAACTAAGTAACTTCTCAATATTCTCGCGTTGATGTTTTTGTTCGATACATATAGCCTTCGGTGACGATGACGCGAGTTCCATGATTTTTGTTCACCTAAAAAGTGCTCAACGCGACTAAAGAAGTTTTCACTTCAAAACATTGGACCAAAGTTCTTTAACGTGGCTTACGGTACTGAGTAAACGTCAGTTTCAAGTGTCATTTTTTATTTGCCTTTGTTTGAAACTTGTACATAATATACAGCGAAAGGAACAACATAGTTGGAAAAAGGCTAGGCAAATTGATTGATACAGCGAAAGGAACTTCATGCGAACTGGGTGTCCCACGACACTTCGCGACTTTTATTTTCACAGTTCGAGTTTTTCTTAACAAAATTCTTAAAGAGATAAAAATAAAGATCATTTATTTGTACAAAATATGAGTATATACACACATGGCATGCAACTTAAACTCTAGATTATAAAAAAAAAATAACGGGTTGCACTCCAGGAGTGCCGGCAGAAGTGAAAACTTGAACATTAACGTTGTGTATTTTTGAATATTTTGGAATGGTTAGGGAATAATTTCGCACGAATTGCTTTATTTATCAGTATATAAGTACTATAATTTATGTGGTTAAATAATCATTAATACCAAAATACATTAGAGTACCTAGTTGTAATATATTTATTTATTTTCAAAATATAGTCTAACAAAAATAAACAATTTATTTAAACACTTTTCACGAAGTATGTTTTGACTGCTTTTTCTTAACCATCAATATGGGTAAAATTTCTTACCTCGCAATCTTTACGTAATGTCAAAGATTATTTATTTTGATATTTACTTTATCGGTTGCTAGGCAACGGATCTTACGGTCACGTCCTGTCGCGAGTTTAAATTTTTTTACACATCCCAAAAAAATGCACATCGCCGCTAAAGAAGTTTTCACTTCAAAAAGTGCGAATTTGTTTTACCTAACTAACTTAATCTTACCTCTCAGAGGCATTTCACTAATATCTACAAACGCACTTGCCTGGCTAATCGACAGTCGTACGTCGCATCCGGTACTCTTTACGGCCTATTTGCAATGGGTGAGTTTTATAACCACCCTGTATCCTTATTTCCAGTATTTTTTATTCTTCATATCATCACCTTGTATTACGGCAGCTGTCCGTGACGTCATTATGATGTCACGTCTTTAGGTTATGGATTTTATGCTGTATATGAAGCTGTTATTGATTCGATAATGTATTTGAAAATGGTGCAATTTTGCCATTACCCAAAAAGGGCGTCCTGTATTTTATTTTAGTGTATGTACTGTTTTTTTTAAATACTGTTAATCAAATTACTCATAGGTATCGCTCATGAACTTACCTATATGATTTAGTTCGAAAAGCCGTCATCATTATGGATCATTCATCATTCTACATGCATCTTATGAATATCATAAGTAATCATCATCGACATTATCATAAACTTCCGAAAAAAAAATCCGAACTATAGTTTCAGATGCAGCTGAATCATAGACGCATCTACTTATGTAAAAAATAAACCAGCATTATTTTAAAATCATGCTAAAAATATAAGTCCATAAATAACGATTAAAAGCAGAAAGGTATTCTGCAGATCTGTCTCAATTGTTTGCGCAGTCGCGCGCTCGTTTCTTGTCATGGAGGCCCGAGGTGTGAGATCGCACGCCTTCGGTATTCCTCGCCACATAAGGGAAAGAATAATGAATCACTTTTTCCCTTGCGTCCGTAACAAAATTCGAATTCCCGATAAGGGACTTGGATAGATACAGTCGGTGTTTTAAACTAAAATGGGATTTATTAAGAGAATAAAGAGCATTTTGGTAGCTTATTTGTGGAATGCCATATTGTTTTTCGATCGAACATTGCACGCTGAAACTTTTATCTCTATTTTTGTCATGGCTTTTATCATTGAATCTTATTTGCAACTTGCCAGTTTTATTTTATACCTTGATAATATTAAACAAAACCAACTGGTTCAAAAAAGCACTCAGACTTTAAGAGTGAATATGTTTTACGTACCTTTAGTACCAGATACCTGTAAATTGGGCCGTCGTCGGGCAAATCTAGCAGGTATGCGTACGTTTAACGTACATACTAACACTATCCTATCCCACACATTTTGTTACTCAGAAAATAAGTAACGTCTGGGGGCCCTGGGATCTTGCTTTAGAACTCCCTGTGTGAAAAAACAAACACAAACTCGGTACCAGCCTTGTTACTTTGCCATATGCTAATTTAAATAGTAACAACCCAACTTCAGAATCAAACTGGCGAACTATTGAACCGACTCAATAACGACATCCGAACAAAGTTTGTCACAGAACAATGCAGAAGCGACACAATGCCCAATTACTGAACGCAGCACGCAGAAACGGCAGTTCATTCATGTGAGAGCTTGTTAGACGCTCGTCTGTGTCTAGCTTACGGGGGAGTTCACTGGTGCGTTTTTTTAGATAGGCGAGCGACTAACAAGCTGGGAGTTCGTGTTGGGTGTCAAAAATATTTACATTATTTTGTTTTTATTTTCAATGTTACGTTAAAAGTTATTTATAGTTTCACTGGTACGCTTTTTCATATAGGCGAGTGAGTATTAAGCTGGGAATTCATGTGGGTATTTAAATATTTAAGTTATTGTTTTCAATGTTACGTTAAAAGTTACCTACTAGTATTCGAATGCTGAGATTAGCTAGCAATCTTCCACCTATACTGGTGGATATTGGTTAGGTAGGGCATTTCCTTCTATATCTTCATATTCTTATTCTGATTAATTATACTAGTTGTGGTTTCAGGATAGCTGAATAATTTTCCCGGAATACGCTGAGCTTCATTTTCTCGGCACACACGATTATCTATGGATGATTCTGGCCCACAAGTGTTGCAATTGAAGAATTTCACCTTACTTCTTTAATTCCATTTTCACGTATTTTTTTTTATTTGTAACATGTTTAATATACATTAACATTTTCACATGCCCGAAATATACAGATGTTCAGATTCACAGTTGTAAGGTAATGACCTAGTTCTAGTCAGTATTACCTACTTTCATAAATAAAAACACGTTTCGGTCAACTCCATCAAAGCCTTATTGCTGGATACATACCTACCAACTTTTTCCATGACAAGATACACCACAATACGACCCAAAGCTGTCCTCGGCTTATCTTTGAACTAATTGACAATACAACAATAGCTGGTTTCAAGAACAACTTCGAAATACCTAGACATTCCGTCAATAATCCGTCGCAGCAAAACGGACCCTTAACTAAAGATGAGAGAGGGGTGACCACCTGTGCGGGGGGAGGCCAGACGTCAGCTATCGATTATTCGAGAGTGAATACAGAGAACTTGTTCGGGACCCGGGAGCATTTCCTTTACAAAATTCACCACACAAAATATACACCTTACTCTTCTCAAAACAAGGTCGCTTTCCCTTTGACGAAACTCATAAATCACTCGTGCTCATCCATGTGTCTATAATGACGCTTCAATCTGTCAAATTAGAACTTAAAATTGACAGCTCCAAGGTCGAATTTGGCTTGGCAAGTCACGTCGCTTCGTATTACGGAATCAATTTACGTTTATGAAAATTTTTCAGAGTACGATTCTATGTAATATTATGGTTTGCTCCGGAATTAAGGTTGGAAGAGATTTTTGTATGATAATGAACGTGTGTTCGTATTCTTTAAACATTTGCGGATTAGGTTTGATGTGTGTATTGTTGAAACGGATGTTTTATGAGAAAATTTAGGTATTAATTACATGAATGTATTCGATGGAATCCAATTGATGTTCGATCTGTCTACTCAAGTTTGCTGAACACGTCCGGAATTTTTTTCACTGGTGGTCTATTTATTGGATAACATTGCGTATTTATCATCTATTTTTTTTACATATAACTGTAGACTCTCGATCTAAGTTTCATTGATAAGTACGAGTAAATTATTTTCATTGAAACCAATCATTCATATTTTTAAAGCTAAGAAATTGTGACGTTGTATTTTTTTTTCACATTATCAATTAAATGTATTTTTATTTTTTATATTTCATGTAAGGGTCTTTTACATAAATAATCGTGACTTTGTTGAAGTATTTTAAAATACTTCAACAAAGTAGTAGCAGTAGTAGTTTATTTTTTAATTATAAAATAAAAAATGAATAACATAAGTATTCATATGCCACTTGATTCTTTGACATGGTCAAATTAATATCCTAGAGACTCTAAGGTATTTATGAGACCTCTAGGCTAAGGAACACCTTTTATAAGTGGGTGGAACAAGGCTGCCAATGATGATGATGATATTATATGTAAAACTGACGCAGGCCTGACCAACAAAGACCTGACCTGACCCGGTGGGACTGACCTTCAAGGTCTATACCATAGACCATGAAATAGATTACAGTAAACTTGTAAAAAAAGTCCGTAAAAAGGGCATTTGGAAAGCCATCAGCCACCATTTTGTTTTTTTGTTCAAAATCGAGGTGCACAATAAAATTAATGTCATATATTTGATAGGTTGTTATCCCCTTGACCGGTACAAGAGCTCCTCGACACCAATTTCAAATTTCGCGCTTTTTTGTTTGTATAAGTGTCCTTTATCTAAATATATAACTTTAGATAGAAAAAAAAAACTAAATGGCGGCCTCACGCTAAGGCCACCCTCCATACAAAAATCTTCAAACCCCTTTCCAAATACTTTTTTTACATTTATAACTGAATAATCAGTGTTACGATATTATACGATATCAATATTTTAGTTCATTCGTTAGCGATATTGCCTATTTCCATACAGTAATACATATTGCAAAATTAATCAAAACAGTAATTTTGTTGTTTTTTTCTTTATTGAGTGAATATTTGACAGCTGTTTGCGACGTTGCCCACTTTCAGAATGCACGTTCACGTTCTAAATGCAAAATTATAAAATCAAAAAGTCCCCTATTTCAGCTGTCCCGAAAATAGACAATGCCTTTATTTCCCTACAACTTGGTGAATAAAAAAAGGGTTATTAATTATAAAGACAATGGGAATACATCAGTCGTTGTCTACTCTCCGTATTTCACAATGAGGTTTTTTACCCCTTTTCCCTTCAGTATGTGTAGGTACAGATGTTTTGAAAGGCTTAGGACACACTGTTATTCAAATATACAAATAAAACTATTTAGAGGCATGAGAAACAGGGTGTAAACTTCTTTCATCCTAGAAATAGGAGGATCCTCTGACCAGATGGGTGTGTCTGGTGGGCAACTGCCCAACGATTGATGTCGGAAAGTTATGTATATATGTTGATGGCGCGGTAAACTATACTTTCGCGATGCAAGATTTGTGTGATGTCAGGTCTTTAATTTGTGGCGATGTAGATGACGCCAAAACATATTTAAATTACCTTTTGCCCGAAATGGCTTTTTTCTAGTGTGTCCCTTGGCACTTTCGCCCATATTATTATTTTAGGCAGTGTATAGAGTGCCACCAGTGGCACTCTATCCCTATCGGATAAAGTGCCACTACAGGCACCCTAGTAACACCGCCTCGGCCCGGCCAAAGTGCCGCAAGCATTGGATTGTCATTGTCACTGTCACTAAGTCACGTCACTTGGTATTTTGTTTGATTGTCGAGGTTAAATCGCTGTAAAACACCATATTCCCAAAACATTACATTCTCTTGTGCCTAAACGGACCCTGGCACTTCGCCGGCCGCTACCGCGGCACCGCTCGCTACGCTCGCTCGGCTTGTGCGTTGTGTGGTCACAGTTCTAACCTAACCTAACCTTACCTAAATAGCAAGTGACAGTGACAATGCAACGCTCACGGCACCCTAGCCGGGCCGAGGCAGTGACACTAGAGTGCCACAAGAAACTCGCGGCACTCTATACACTTCGATTATTTTAATGGATTTCTAGAGCAAAAGAAATAATCTCGATAATTATTTGTCTCGATTTCAATTACTGAGAGAATATGAGTAGAAATTAGTAAGATCATAAATCCTGAGCAAGAAATCAGGATTTATGATTGAGAGTGAATTCATACTTACGTGTTCTAGTTTTTGGCTTTGAGAGGACGAAATAATTAATCTTGATTGATTTTTCTCGATTTCGATTAGGTACTATATAGATAGTTAAATGAGTAGATATTAGTAAGAAACCAGGATTTATGATTGAGACAGAATTCTGACATAGATACTTGTTTTAGTTTTTAGGCTATAGTACGCATAACAAAGTTACCTGACTAAAATAATTGCCTGTCCAACTAACTAAAGGAATTTTTATATCTAGCGGGAGGCAGCACTGTGCAGTTTTGAGTGGTTTTATAAACCACTCAAAACTGAACTGGTAATTTAAATAATATCTTCTCTCTCATGCACCCCAGCCCTTACTTGATTTTTTTTTATTCAGCGCAGAAAACAAGAGGAGTGAATTGATAACGTCAAGCTATTGAAACGGGTCGGTCAGTAAGAAAGTAACTTGTTCACTCGTCCAGAACTAGTGATAAAGTACTTGTTAGTAATTTGTGTTTGTTTGCTACCTTTTAGGAGCCTTTTAGGGCTGTTTTTTGTTAGTTTGTAAGATCACGCGGTTAGGTCTGTGAGTACAATCTAATTGTATACAAGGTGTCCGGGACATCGACGCGAAGCCTGTTACCATGGATTCATTACATGATTCTGAACACCGTTGAAATGTTTCGTTGGTTATAAAAAAAAAAATCAGCTTTTCCATACATTTTGACCGCGTAGGTATTGCAATTTTCTTTGAAACAGCTGTTTTTTTTTTTATAACCGACGAAAAATTTCAACGCAGAGGGGTTCAGAACCATTTACTGAATCCATGGTAACCGGCTTCGCGTCGATGTCCCTGCCACCCTGTATAACATAATACAACACCTGTATTCCCCAAAGGGTTAGGCAGAGGTGTACCTATAGTCAGCTGCCGCCTAGCAATGTAGATTTCTCTGCAGCTGACTGTACACCCACATTTCACCAGTTATGTTTAAATCCCATGTAATAGGGGGCGAACCTATTGCCATCAACTGGGCACTAATCGAGACTCTGGGCTGCTACTGAGAAATTCCTTTTGGCAAAACCCAATAACAGTTTTCCCGACCTGGGAATCGAACCCAGGATGTCATGCTCAACAGTAGCGCTGGCAACAGCTATACCAACGACCGACACCGTCAATCTAATTGTATGTTGATATAAAAAGTTATTTTTTGTGATTTATTCTTTTCATTGAGGCTTCATTCATTTTGAGCAACATAAGTTCGGTAAAGCTAGATAAGGTAGGTTTCACAGCTGTTCTGAGGGTTTAGTGTGAGTTTCATTTTACCATCTCGATCAAACGCATCGACCGCGTTTGGCGCTCCGATTGGCAACCGGCCGGCCTTCACCGGTGCGTTTGATCGAGATGGTAAAATGAAAATCGCACTAGGCCCTCAGGAGACCCGTACGGGCACCCGTGCAGACTTCCGGAACTGAGACACACGTGAGGCGCTAAAACATTGTTTCACAGCGACGTAGATTGGTCCATACGCGACCCGCTCCAGGTAGAGCCCGTACAACGTATCGTACTACTCCCTCGTTTCTGAGCACTGCGGGCGCTACCCGTACGGGTTTCCCGTGTCTGGACGGCCCGTACGGGTTTCCCGGACACCTGTGAAACCAGCCTAAGGGACTACTCACACTTATTCAGCTCCATTTGCGTTTCGCTGAACGATTTTGGTCACACTTATACAGTTCTGCTTCTATCAGCCGCGTACAGCGCTGAACGCGCAAGACCAGCGCTGAACCTATCTATAGCACTCGCATGATAATAACACATTTGTCCTCATTTTATTTTATACATGTTTGCCGCGAAAGCTGAATAGACGCGGAAAGCTGAACCGTCTCCATACAAAATCGTTGTTTTCTATGGGAATAAGCTGAATAGAGCTGAATAAGTGTGAGTAGTCCCTAAATGATAAAGAACATGTGAAAAACAAATGAAGATCGTAGTATTTATTAGTTCAAAGGATGATTTGAGAAGCAAATAAGGATCACAGTAGGTATAATTCAAAGTCATGATACATTTGGTGCTCCTACAGACTTATCTAATACCTTTAAACGAGCAATTCTTGTATTATATAACGCACATCACAAACAAAAGGGGATTATCTGCAAACACAGTGTTTTGAGATATCGCGTTTTGAAAGTTTGAAAATTCATAACTCGTGAAGTAAGGGCTTCAATGTCAAAATTTATATACAGGTTTGATGGTACATTATCATTCTTTATTTTTAGTTAGTTTAGTGCGTGTATCAGTGGTAGTTTTAATTTTATTTGCACTTTTATATGGTCGGGTGATGATAATACTGTAAGCAGTTCAAATTGCTAATATCTTTGAGATCATTTCGGCGAAAATCACAAATCCATCAAAATAAAACAATCAATACGGTATTAATTCAAAATAAAACAAATGATTTGCGTTATTCTAAAAGGCAATAAGGTATTAAGTCAAAATAATACTGTATAGAATACTTTTTTATGTTTTCGCTCAGCAAAGACGTTTCTAACTCGAGATAAATACGTTTGACGCCGACGATCGCTGAGCGGCAACTGACTCAACTAGAAATACTAGAATATCTAGAATGCGACCGTATTGATTGGTGCGTAAATGACATGGATGAACGGTCAATAAAGAAATGTATTGTCATATCTCGAAAACTATTTGCGCTAAAAATACCATTGTCTTGCCAGTTTGTTGAAAAAGAAAACTGTTTCCCGAAACCCCAACAAAAAAAATTGCATTTTTCGACTTGATTGTTTGTGACGTGCGATACATACGTATAATTTATATTTATTCTGAATCTCGGAAACGGCTCCAACAATTTCGATGAAATTTGCAATTTAGGGGTTTACGGGGGTGAGAAATCGATTTAGCTAGGTCTCATATCTGGGAAAAGTCGTTTTCTCTATTTTCATAGCCTCGGGAATGTGATAAAACGTTGGTGTACCTGGACGATATGTTTATATTTTCACCCGAGCAAAGCTTGGCTTGATCAGATATTTAATCCTTCAGAGTAACATCAAAGAGTCAATAATGATTTTCCAATAACTCCACTTCGTATAAAACAATAAGTATCCAATCAAAGTAATAATAAAACCTTCCATTATGACGAAAAACTTAATCAATTCGTCAGATTGAAGCCTGAATACCAATTTTATTAATTGAAAAATGTCGTCTGCCGTGAAATCGCCGATGCTGCTTGCAAACTATTAAATAACCGTCACGGTATCAGTACCGGTATCGGTACCGGTATCAGTACCGGTATTGGTACCGGTATTATTGACTGTGAGTGCCATTGATGTCAATCACGGTATCGTAATACGAAGGGACGAGTGTAATTGAAATGGAAATCGGCGAAGTGATAAAGGGGTATGAATTGACGATTGATTAATTATTTAAAATTAATCTAAAAAAAAATTGAAATAAATTGACAAAGCCTGTGAATGAAACAACGGGCAAAATTAAGTGTACATGGAGACAAGGGGGCCAATGCTATCGCCCGTAGGGACTATTAGCGCTGTTTTGTATTTCTTTTTTTTTCCTCAATTTTATCATTATAATTTTAGAAAATGTTGCTAGATGTTGCTTTAAATCTATATCATTGTACTCATCGTTATGAACAACTTTCACTATGGCACCAAACCCGAAATCGGAAAAAAAATCTGCTGTTCCCTACATTTTGACGAGATATGCGAATTATATACAGTATGTTAACTAAGAGAGGGCGTTCCCGTTAACCCGCAATAGTATAGCGTCCATACATGCTAGAAAAAAAATAAAAAAAACGAAAAAATAAAACTTTTTTTATAATAAAATATTCACGAAAAATATTAATTTCATACGTAAAACAAACACTCTGTACACGCGTACTTGTCGCACTTGTCTTTCCTAGTTGAAAGACAAGTGAGCGTGTACAGAGTGTTACATTTACGTATCAATAAAAAAAAAAATGAAAATTTTATATTTTTTCACTTTCAATATTTTTTCTAGCATGTATGGACGCTATACTATTGCGGATTAACGGGAACGCCCTCTGTTAGTTAACATACTGTATGTAGGGAACAGCTGATTTTTTTTGGCCCACTCCCTCTCACTGAGAGGAGACCTGTGTCCCAGCAGTGAGAACATTAAAGGCTGATTATGAAATACACAGATTTTAGGCTATAAGAGATTTATTTTTATTAACAGCTATTATTGCGCAAAACGCAGCTTACGAAACTTCTTCACCAACAACCGTTACTATAATCAACAATTAACATTTATACGAAATGTTTCGCCTTCATTAGCGAATCAAAAAATATGATTATGTTACTAATAATTTAATTACTTCCCTCCTCAAGTTTTATAATTAAGCTGAAAGGGGCTGCCAGCAACATGTAGAAACCTACTTATATACCTACATACAAACATTTTAAGAGCACTCGCTAAAAGACCCCTGTACAGGAAATGTCTTTATGGAATTAATTTCAGTAATTCAGTAAATGGAAGGCCAAGTTAGGCTGGTTACATTAGTACTGGTAGATAATGTTATTATTTCGTTACATATTTTCTTATTTAATTTGATAATGTACTCGTTGTAGGAAAACTTAGTTGCGACCCGAATAATTATATTTTTGTATATTGTCTACCTAGAGACATTGTTATGGCTGGATATAATATTATCTTCTATCTTCCTATTAGGTTATATACATTACATAAAGTTTTATAAATAAAAAGTAATTTTGATTTTATGTTTCATTTATAATAATTTATAATAAATAGCTAAAAACTAAAAATAAAAATTATAACAATTTTGACAATTCTCGGGACCCTGGGATCCCGGACCTTTGGAAGGCGTACGAGGGGCCTAAGCCAACTCGCAGAGGCCCGTTAGACGTTTTAATGAAATGGGGCACCACCAACCGACGATAAGGCTGCCTGTCCACTGGAGCGGAGAGGAGAGGAGAGGAGCGGAGATGTGCCAAAATTAACCAATAGAATCGTACCTCTGGAGCGGAGTTTTGATTCTATTGGTTAATATTGACACATAAACTCAGGGGCGGAGTCAAGATTCTATTGGTTAATATTGGCACATCTCCGCTCCGCTCCTCTCCTCTCCGCTTCAGTGGACAGGCAGCCTTATCCCTGTATGCACTATGCTCGTGCACCCAAGGACAAACCCCGGTTGGTGTAGGACTATTGCAGGATATGGAAACAAATATATGTATGGGTTTGGGTGGCTGAACTTGACTGGTGACCTGGAACTATGGAAGGACTATGGCCCCTGCCTGATCTATGTTATGGTATAGACGGATAAAATGGCAGGGGGTAACTTTTATATAATGACTATAATAATTTAAGACTTACAGGCAAATATTATTACTTTATTGCAAAGAAAAGATTTGATTATCAAAACTTGTATCTTGAAGGCATTGCCATCTGGCGAAGCGAAATGCAACTGATTGGTTGCGAACTTTTACAAGTTCTTTGGGAGTTCAAATAACTATCAACAGATGGCGCAATTTTCAGAACATTTTTCGCTACAAAAAAGTGAGAATGTAAAATAAATAATTCAAATATAGTTTTGGATGCAAATAATTTAATTAATATTCAACGGTTTTTGTTGATTGTCGACGCATTCACATAGTTGGTAAGAAAGTACAATACCTACCTACCTAAATAAAACGTGCTACACGTACAAAGTAAATTCATTATTATTTTCTAATAGTTTTGTAGCTTAGGTACCTGCTTACCTCTGAATACAAAGCAATCTAAATAGACATTTTAAAAACTATAAAGCAAAAAAAATATTTTATTGTATTCCATCAGAGCGTGGTGCGATAATTCGGGTAGTGAAAAATCTCGACAAATTATGAAGTTGTGGCAATTAATATTTCAATCAATCATAGCAGCCTATCGCCAGCTGCTGGACATAGGCCTCTCCCAAGCTGTGCCACAACACCTCCTCCGCCTTCCGCATGCAGTATTTCCTAGTCACCTTTTAAAGGTCGTTGGTTCATCTGCCTGAAGGTCGTCCCTCACTACGATTGCCGATACGCGATTTTCACTCCGGACTCATCTGCTCCATAAGCAATCAGACTTTTGACAAACATGGCCACCCTATTGTCATTCCAGCTTACTTACTTACTCTGCAAGCTGTGCGACCGGTAGTTTAATGCGGCAAGCGGTAACTGCGGTAGTTATCGTTTAGAATAAAATTATTGTAATAATTTGAACACAGACATTGAATTTTCAGTAGTAGCCGGATCTGTGAAAGAAAGAAGGTACCTTATTATTTTGTAACTATTCTCGAGACCCTAGGGTCCCCGGACCTTTGGAAGGCGTACGAGGGGCCGAAGCCAACTCGCAGAGGCCCGTTAGATGTTTTTAATGAAATAAGGCATCAACCGGCGATTATCCCTGTATGCACTATGCAAGTGCACCCAAGGACAACCCCCGGTTGATGTAGGACTATTGCAGGATATGGAAACAAATATATTGGACTATGGGTATGGGTGGCTAAAATTGACTGGTGACCTGCAACTATGGAAGGACTATGGCCCCTGTCTGATCAATGTAATGTACCTTATTATTATTATGTGCCCTAATTTAAGGGGATTGGCGTTCATTCAATACCGATCCTGTGTTTATATAAACTTTTATGGTTCACTGGGAAAAGGGCATTGAAAAGGTAAGGTAGGTATTTAAGAGCCTAACTAATTTATACGATAAATTAAAAAAATTGGTTATTACTGTAACCCGACTACGGAAAAATAAACGTGATCTAAAAAGTACGAAACAAAAAAAAATATTTCAGGGTACAAAAATGGTCTAGGTAAAGTCGTGGTTAAACATATAGTATACATGCCTGTATACTATGTGGGTTCCACCTACAAAATTATAATGGCATGCGACCACGGCTTTACCTTGACCATTTTTGTAACTACCTAAGTCTTGTTTGCTGTCTGAAATATTTTCTTGTTTTGTACTTTTTAGATCACTTTTATTTTTCCGTAGTCGGGTTACAGATTTTTAAACTTAATATTTTAATTTAATTAGACCCAGTTATTTTCTGTGGTTGTAGCGTTCTTTGCTTACCGTAATCTATCAAGTTTTGTGCTTACCTTTATAGGTATTCTTATGAATATCACAATAACATCTTCATCACTGACGGCTTATTCCTTTAGGTACCACATAACAACAATATTTCAACTTTAAATCATCCATGTCCAAGTGCCACATGATTACCAATTTTCTTCAGTTGACTCTTAAATAACTTTTCCTTAGGCATTCTCTGTAATTAAGTATTATTTTCTCTGGTTCCCATACTGATTAAAGCTAGGGTTGCCTCTTTTAAATCGAGTGCACCGAGCTTCTGGCGCTTATGAATGGGATGGGCGGAATAAAGAATGGGCGGTCCACGCGCTAATTTAGATATTTCCTTCATATTATTAAAACAAATACACAATAAAAATTAAAAAAGGAATCATCATCATCAGCCTATTAATGTTCCCACTGCTGGGACACAGGCCTCCTTACTCTCTGTGAGAGGGAGTGGGCTGTAATCTACCACGCGGGCCCAGTGCGGGTTGGTAGTTGTCACATGTCTTCGAAAAAAGGAATACGTTATAGGAAATATGTAGTTTTAGTATTATTAAGAAACTGATGAACTTCCTTGAAGTATTTATTTACGCCATACTAAGGGTTTATTTTGATTTTTAGAGATTACTTTGTTTTTTTTTTCTATCGAGGAAACTACAAGTAATCGTATCGTATCCTTAAATATCTTACCTACATAATTAATTGCATAACTGAAGGTTAAATAAATAGCGATCCAGCAAGGGATCAATCGAACGATATTATTTCGCGGGTTTCGGTGTGCTCTTACATTACGAAATTACTTTGCGCAAACTTAGTTATTCATTGATAGTTTCACGTGTAAATAGATAATTTTATTATTTACACGTGAAACTATCAATGAATAACTAAGTTTACGCAACTAGTTTCTTAGTGTAAATCCGGCTATAAGTAGAACTAAGAGTTTGAAAATTCTATGTGCGAACTTTTTTTTGACCTCCAAATCTCTAATGAGAGTTTATCTGAGTTTTTGCAAGATTTTATTATTTAAAATGTTTTGACTGTATGTTTTCACCCGGACGCTATAAAAATCTAAGAAAGTCACTTTAAAGCCACGACGCTTTCGAATGGCTTCTGAACTACAGAAAAAGAAAATTCCGACGTATAGCAGCCCTGAACCTATCCCTTAAAAAAATACTATGGCAAAATTGTCTATGGTTAATCTCATGCAGCATGATTATCAAAGAGGCTCTTAGATATAAAGTTCTTAATCCTACTTAACAACAATAAACAACGTTTTTACTTTTACCTTTAATCTAGCATGTTAACCATTCAAAAATGTACCCAAACTTTTAAGCAGTAAAGTTTATTTCAGTTTGGCATACGCAATGAACCATAAGGTGCAAGTTGGAAGTAAAAGTCATTCAAAAGTGAACTTACAGCTGTATTGGCCAAGGTTTACTTTTGTTTTTAAAGTAAGATAAACTCAAGCAGTGGTTTGTTGACTGTGCAGAGAATCATTGCGCTATTGCTCGTAGTGATGTGATGACGTGAGCTTCGATTGTTTTTTAATAAATATAATTTCGAGTGTGTGTTTTAAATGTCGAGTTTCGATTTTAAAGTTTTATTGTGGATTTTTTCTGAGTTTTTCGTGTGAGTATTCCTTATTTCCAATTTTTTTTTTTTGATGATTTTGTTGTAGGTATCGTTTGTCGCAAAAAATTATTTGGAATGAAATCGCAAGCGGGAAGAACATGTTTATTTACGATATTTTTTTACAATAGCCTAATCACCAACTTAAAGCTTCTTTTCAAAAAGTGTTATTTTGGTGTAGCTATTAGTTTACTTAAAAAAATATCAGGTCTAACCGAGTGCTTTGCTAAAACTAATCACGATTTTGCTAGTTTGGTGTACTGGCTATTGTATACATAAGCTACGTAAAACCACATGAGTATAGATAAAAAAATCATACTAAGAACAAACTGGACAATCATACATTATCATAAAATCTAGTTTAAACATTAGTCTTAAGTAAATGATTTAAACTATTTTATCAATATCCTTAACAGGTTCCCAAAGTCTTCTAAATAATAACGTATATTCCTAATGTAATGTGATATACAGTTAAAGGTCGTTGGTTCATAAAAAAAAACACAGTCTTAAATAACTTATTCATAAAAAAAACAACACATCCCTCAAAAATCAATTTCCCAAATGAGTTACCAAAAAAAAAAAAATGTAATACAACCCCTCGAAAAATTAATTTCCCAGCCAGAGAAAAACAAATAAACAATTAAAAAAACAAAACAAAATCATCTACTTTAGATGTAAACCGTGTCGGGTAAACTGTGGCAGAACAATTACACTCTCAATTGCAGTCATTAGTAGATTACGATCAGTCGTGCAGTCGTATGGAACCAACGTCAACTGCAAAACTCATATGGATAGGGAATTTTGATATAATAATATTTCCGCACTAAAAACTGTTGCTTTTTCTGGGCAAAAAGACCACTGTCGCTTTCCAAAATGGTCGGAATTGAGATTAGTGTTTCAGATAATATATTGGCAGGCAAAAAGTAAGGTTATATTGTGTGTTCAACAGTGTCCTAAAGTGCAGATAAAACCAATTTTTTTTTGCAACCTGCTCATGCACGCTCTTTAGTCTTGTTTCTGTTTAACTTTGTGTAATTATGCAATCTTTTCTTGATTTTTTGTCACAACATTGCATTTGCCTTAATGTTTTGTGTGCCCAAGCGTACTTTGCGTACTGTCAAGCCACTCCCTTGGTGGTCCCGGGAACACCCAGAAGCCTGTTATGTCGTTGGAATCGTTACAAGAGTTTATACAAGTAATTCATAATATTGTAGATTGTAAATCGAATTTAGATTAAAACTACTTTAAGTAAATTAAATAATTAATAATTCCAATCAGACCTCATTCACTATCATTGTATGCACCACATGTATACGCACTTTCATGTGTTCGATCAAATTCGAAGCCGAATTCCGATATAAAATGTATTACTCAAGGAAACGTTTTATACTTTGACTCTGCCGGAAAAGCCTATCATGCGATAAATGACAACTATGAAATAGTCAAGAAAGAGACGAACCTCATGTCCAGCAAGAAAGAGATGGCAAGGTCCAGCAGGGTCAAACGTGTAAGCCCCAACCAGGCAATCTTCAAAATCTTAGCGTCATCATTCATCAATTCATCATGCTCCTGCCCTTATTCCAATTTATTTGGGGTCGGCACATGTCCCTTTCTTCTATACTTCGCTATTAGTCGTCATCTCGGTAGTCACCCCCTTTCTAGCCATATCATCTTTCACGCAGTCCACCCATCGTTTCTTTGGTCTTCCGCTACTCATACAGGCCGTAACAGGCCATCGACATTCATACTCAAAAACTTCTTCAAAACCTTAGCGTATAAATACATGTCCTTTTCCATCTAACTGTTTATCTGAGGTTTTAGTTTAGTGCTATCTTTTGTTACAAGTTAGGTTTTTACATCAAAACATCACGCATGTATTCCTCGATGAGTTAGGCAGAGAGGTTTTAATGAAAATAATACATTTAACATGGACATTTAAAGAAAACCTGTTGTTGATACACGACTGTCTACGTAATACGAACGTGTGAATGCGCCAATTATAACGACAAAACTGGAACTGTCTTGTTAGCTCAGCAAGCCATTCTTGGGTACTTATACCAATGGTGACAGGTACCCACTACCCAGCCTTTTGACCAATAAATGCTGTCAATTATTGGCCAAATGGCTGCCGCAACTTCAACTACGTACTTGTATCTGTCTCCAAGTACGGTCTTTGAAGTTGCTTCCGGAGTAAGAGAACCATGATTTGCAAATTGAGTAAATTAACCAATTAGCTTGTAACTGTTAAATTATTTTAATTGATTTCAAATAATTTAAACATGAAATCGTACCATCAGAAACTGTTTTTTACTCAACAATTATCAATTCAATCAATCTATTCACGCCTTAAGAGCTAAGAAATGCGTATATCAAGCCCAATCTTGTGATTAAAATGAGAAACATAATATCTGATGTGAAACTACGTTGAAGCAAGTTGTAGTGATATGCAGATTTTGTATCAGAATTAATTATTGGAAAACCAGTCATTATATTGTGTGAAATTGCTTTTTCTTATGAAGAACGACGTAATGGCTTTGGATAATAGTTAGCTCCCGGTAGGTAACAGCTTGATGCTAAAGAACTTGAGTAAAAAGTGATTGATGTTAGATGTCTAAATTTTATTAACACACAGTGATCTTATTAATAATGAAGAGCACGTTTTTATAGTCAAAGGGTCTGTTTTTTCCAAAACAGACCAACGGAAAACATTGTGTGATTTTATAAATAAAAAAATATGTAATTTCTGTGTCACATGTGCAATAAAAAAAACGAGGCAGTCTGGGGCTGCCGATTGAAGTAAAAAGTAAGTAACGCCATCTAACGACAATGGCAGGAATTTATGTGGCTTGCTGTCAGTACAAGAACGAAAGCTGTAGCTCCATTAAAAAAAAATCCAAAAAAAATTAAAACTTGAACGTCTTACGAATTTTCGATCAGGTCACGTGTCCACTCCTGACGCTAGTTTAACATTTTATACCCATCCCAAAAAAGTGCACAACGCCGCTAAAGAAGTTTTGACTTCAAAATAATGGTTTTATTTGTGAGAACAAAGGAACCATTTTTGTTAGTCCACACTTTAGATACTAAAACTTATACACTAGGACTAATAACAATTTTAGGAACATACTTACATACAATTTAGTGAGTCATGTACTTACGAGGTATTTCGTGCGAACAATGATTTCGCATGAGATGTCTCAGCACAGGAGCTCTCGGGTCCTCAGCCACGACTTGGAATCTGCATTTGATCTTGCCAATGCATGCATAGTTTACAATAAGTGGTCCTTGGAGCCGGATATTTTTTCGATGCTTCAAGATGGCTTTAGAAATATATTGTTCAATTTCGTTTTACTTTTCCTACTTAGGTACATTTGTTTCATGTTTTTGCACGTAAATATACAGACTGAACCGTATCGTATCGAGTTGTCACCGACTACGGTCAGTCACGACACGGTAGCAGTACTGTGCTCGATTTGATCACGATTTTGCATGAATAAATGGGCTGATAGTATTCAATCCCTATTTAAGAGTGAAAATCGTATTTTATGATCTAGGTAGCTGCCACTGGATGCACGCCACTGGATACATTTTACAGACTAAATATTATAAGTACCTATTATGAGAATTTCAATTCAGATGCAGGGTTGTGTTTTTGTACCTACGTCAATAAAAGAGGTTATAAATCTGAGCTAATAGTGCGAGTCTGCAAATTCAATTGTGAAACCATGTAGGTTTGTTAACTTGCTTGTCTAAACTCATCTTATAATAAAGGGAAAGTTTTTTTGTACGTTTGTATGTTTGTTTTTAATGGATTATCTCAAAAAATAATTAACCGATTTAAAACATTCTTTCACCTAATAGAAAGATCAGCAAGTAACATAGGCTGTAATTTTTATGTATAGTGCGGTGTCTTAACTTCCACGCAAACGAAGTTGCGGGCAGAACCTTGTTTTTTCGACACAAAAGTAACTCCCATATATTATATAAAGATAGAGAAAAGTAAATGTGTATTTATTTATGTATGTATTTATTGTGTAGGTATACATGTAAATGGTACCTACAGTATTGTCTCTCCTTCTTACTTTAATCCATCCAAAGGTTGTCTGTAAAAGATCGCTTTTAGCGATAAGACCGCCCAGTGGCGGATCCAGGATTGTTGTTTGGGGGGGGGGGGGGGCTTGACCCCGCTGAGGGTAGGTAGGTTTTAGCAAAGTAAACACAAACAAACCACACAACTCAAGACAAAACACACTTCGAAAATCACTTTATAATTATATTCTTTATTTTCGGACAATAATTCCAGCGTGTTATTAAACAGTGATATAACTTATTACTAGTGTTAGCAAAAGAAGACAGAATAAAAATTATTGTGAAAATGACCTCTCTAAATTAATGTTTAATGATTGATTTCACAAAACTTTTAATAATCGGAGAGTCGATACTCTCCGCCATAGTTCTTAGAATGCTAATACTTTAGAACACCCTGCATAAATAAAAATGCATCTAAATGGCCCTGGGGTATTGTCCCTAGAAAGTGGCCTGCAAGTGGGTCACTGCACTTGACTTAGAATAAATTATTTATGTTTATAGCGCAATAGTGACTCGATTGCCTGGAGGCTACGGCGTTTGAGTGTTTATCTTTATGATCTTTCTGATAAACGTGACTGTAGTGATTCTTAGCAGAAAGAGCATAGGAATATGTGACCATATATAACTTGCGCTTGAACAGTGGTGGCCCAGTGGTAACGGCCCCGACTTACAAGTTGTAGGTCGTGAGTTCGAACCCCTCTAGGCGCTTTACTTTGTGCAAAACACTTCATCACCACTACTCTCAAAACGGTGAAGGAAAACATCGTGAGGAAACCGGCATGTCCTAGAACCAAACATTAGAAGACATGTGACTTCTACCAACCCGCACTGAGCCCGCGTGGTGGATTACGGACCACTCCCTCTCACAGAGAGGAGTCCTTTGTCCCAGTGTTGTGTATATGTATAACTTGCTAGTATTCTAAATCTATCGTTATGGCTCGAAGAGATTGTCGTCGAAGCAGTCAAATCCTTTCTCGTGCCTCGTTGCCTCATGGACGGTTGTTCTAGTGGTCGCAAGTGCTGAGGTTCCCAGGACGGGCAAAGTGTTATTAGTTTTTCCACCAGGAATTTCTCAGTAGCAGCCCGGAGTCTGGATTTGTGCCCGGTTGATGGCAATAGGCTCGCCCCCTATTACATGACGCTAAATCAAGTTTTCTCTAACTGAACAGACAGCTGTGCTGTTAAGGAGTTTGTTGCAAAACTTCTTCCCAGCTAAAGTACTAGGAAGTGATGAAGGTCATAACAATGTCTTGTTTTCTTATTTATTTTTTGTATATCGGCACTTTGCATATTCATGTACTTAGTTATTATTTAATCGTGTTTTTGTATGTTGTGCTATTTCTTTTGTGTGCACTAAATAGACGATTTATCTATCTATCTATCTATCTATATCTAAGGGTGGTTGTTTTTGGGGGACAGTCTTATGTAATTTTGACGTTCGTAAAGAGCTGATTCTCAGCCTTAATTGAATAAATGAGTTTTGAATTCAGAACATCTACGAAAAAAAAATTGTTCCATCAATTACATTCGAATTTGGTAGGTATGATATTCTATATCATACCTACCAAATTCGAATGTAATCAGGAGCAATGCTAGCATTGCAGTATGCAGTATTATTTCATACATATGCATCAAGGAATATGCGTGAAGATAATAACTGTCACAATCGTTTTCCTTTCAATTACAAATTAACATCACACGGCAGCTACTTACGTAATTTATTTGAATATACCGATTTGACTGAATTAGGAATTTTGAAGAAATGTGTATCAGTTTTGTTCTAGTCACGCAAATGTCAAATCAAGGCATGTCCATAAATCAATAGATTTTACTGTCTTGAGAGTGCGTTTCAACTGAATCGGAGACCAGCGGAGCTAAGCGGAGACCTGCAGAAATCGACCAAGCACAATGGTTGAAATCCTCATCGCGTTTTTCGTCTCTTCTGTAATTGGACGATTCCAGCACAACTCCGCTCATCTCCGGTTCAGTGGAAAAGCACTCTAATAGCTCTGGCCAAATGTACTGTTAAAAATATTTTCCGCAACGAAAAGTTATAAAAGAAAGAAAGAAATAATTATTATGTATTTTTGGATGTTTTCTTTCCTAATAAAATGAAGAGACTCATTTTCCCTTATAAAATGTATGTGTGCAAGTAGTATATTAATGGTAAATCTGAATATTTTCTAAAACAATATTCTCTATATTGTTTTAAAAAATATTCAGATAGACAATTAAGTCACCCGGGGCAAATTTATACAACTACCTCAAAAAACAGAATAGGTGCCTTAGCCTTTACAATATTCTGTTCAGGTTTTTCATGATACAAATATAAAGAATTACTTTCGTTAATGATTTATCTGAGTAAGCTAAGTAAAAAGGTGTAAAACGTTATTTTTATAGGTATTGTGTCACGCAAATGAACATTCTGATTAGCTCGTAAGTGAAAGTAAATACTTACTAAGAACAGCGCCACGTACCCAATTAGCAGATATCTTTATAAATCTTTATTGAAAGAATAACAACTTTGATCCTAAACCAACACTTTGAGTCTGAACAAAAAGCCGTTAATTTAAAACTTCCCACAGAAACGATAAGCCGTCTTGATGCTCATACAATCGATAACCTTGCTTGGGAACATGACCTATTCCCATACGCCATAAAATCAGTACAGTATAAATACTGTAAGTATCGAAGACAAAACGTGGAAAAAGTGATGTTTTTATAGTTGGCTCACTCGCACTCCAGATAATTAAGTCAGTTTTGGATTCAATTATAATTAACTGATATATACTCACACCCTGACACGTCAACTTAGTAAGGCTAGGCAGATGATTACTGCTGATTCCAAAAGTAACTGCTTTATCATTAATTAGGAAATAATTAATCTTCATAAGAAATGTTACCAAACTTAAAATAGGATCAATAAGGATATTCACCAATGATGATGATGATGACATATTGAAAAAATATTGAATATTGCTTTATCATAATAATAAAAAATGATTTAGATAAAGTTGGGAAGTCCCCACTTCCCAACTTTATCTAAATCATTTTTTATTATTATGATAAAGCTTTTTATACTTTTAAAGATTAGCTTTTAAAGATTTTATACTGAATTGTGACGTTGCTAGCCCCCGCTAGCAACGTCACAATTCAGTATAAAATCTACTGGAAAGTGTCGTCATGCCACATTTTAACTCAATATATTGCCGTAATTATTTTGATGACGTAAAAAACAAAAAATAAATGTCTAATATTTTTTAATAAAATATCTGGCGCACAAAAAAAATTGTCAACATACCTACTGCTTTTATCTCATTTTCAAACATCTCAGGGGGTCTGACGATAATAATTAATTGCAAAAAGTGGTAGGTAAAGAAAACAAATTAGTAAGTTGAAAATTTTGTAATTACCTAAGTACAAATATCTCCATAACGTAAATGACGATATCACCATACAGATAACAGTAATTACAAATAAATTCTATACACGGATGCCCTTAACCGACAAGATTACAAATGATTACGACAATCGTTTACCATAAAATGATATACCTCGTTAGCCTAACGAGACGGCAAGTCGCTCGACATCAGCTGACTGTAATTATGATGCACAATTTAACATGGAACTCTTCGTTGAGAAGATTAAAGGTTATGATGAAAAGATTGAAAATAAATAATTGATGAGCGATTAAAATCTAAAAGATGTATCTTCAACGCGTAGAAATGCGTAGTTTTCGGTGAGAAAAAGTGCTCTCATGTGTGTTGCCCATTCGGAATGCTTTCTATGTCTGTATCTTTAACCCAAATCAGTTCACCCGTAGAATACTTAGTGTTTTCTAGACTCAAAAGTATTCTCAGTCAATCCCCACAGTCAAGTTGAATGGCAATATCTTTTCCAACTTTTGGAAGAGATCTTGTCACGATTTGTGTACTTTGGGTACTATCCGTGACTACCTCGTTGCTTCGAACTACGAGTAGCAAAACAAAACATTATTTTTCTAAAGTGTTAGTGCGGATTTCACCAATGAAATTGAACGCATTCAGCACATCTAAACGCATTCAAGAGCTGTCAGTGTACAATATTCCATAACAATTTTGACACTGACAGCTTTTGAACGCGTTTTAGAAATACTGATCGCGTTCAGATTTATTGGTGAAATTAGACCTAAAGTCTCTAAGTACTCCTAGTTTCCCTATGTACCAAATGTCAGATACTTCGCCCTAGCCCATAAACTAGCCACATCACGGGTGAAGGTCATGCGCAAGAATTCGCAAATCAGCGAATGACTTTTACTCCAAGTCACGAATTACGCGATATTTTTGGAAAATCATCTTATGTACGAAAATCGTGACTAAAGACAACACAGTGAGAACATGATTGTATTTGACCTGAATTTCTAGTTACTCGTGCGTTTATAAACAGGATAATATATGTAAAAAAGAAATAAGTCAATGTTAATGATGAGAATAACGAGATTCGAGGTCTGTCAAGCATGTTAATGATTTTGGGTATTGAAGCAATCATAAGTAAGTAGGTACCTACTTACTTATGATTGCTACCATAAGGATGGATGATGATGATAACTAGGGGCAGAAAGCAATACAGTACACACAATATTTTACTAATTATAAGTTTCGGTTTTGTGAACATAGCCCGATTGCATATTGTAAACGTTGCCCGATTGCATATTGTGAACGATATTGTAGACATAGCCCGATTGCATATTGTGAACGTAGCCCGATTAGATATTACCCGATTGAATATTATGAACATAGCCCGAGTGCATATTGTAAACATAGCCCGATTGGATATTACCCGATTGCATATCGTGAACTCGATTACTTATTGCATAATAAATCTAAATGGATCATAAAATTGGATTACAGATTCAAACTTTTTGCAATTCATTAATCTGTTAAAGCCCTGAACTACTTCTTAATCTACGTTCTAAGCATCTCTGACTATTAAAGTTATGTTCGGCTTGGGTACTCAAATTCCTGCATAGTCATAGGCTTAGTCGATTGCTTCTGATATTTAATTATTTACAGTTTTTCGGATTATCTTTGATTTCCAAGTAGGTATCTCATTCACTCGATCTAGTCACCGTACCAGCTTTCTGTAAAAATATTTAAAAGTTTTAATTCTTTCTTTAGCTTTTGGATTCAGTCTGTAGTTTCAGTACGTTCAGTGCATTTTTTGTAACTGTTTCATATTTTTGGGCCTCCGGTTTAAATTTTAAACTCTTGGGCGTTCTGCACTAATTCACAGCACACGACAATCCATCACTTGTGATGAGGGACAAATTAAAGTCATTACATTACACGATTTACTCTAAACCACTTCTACTATAAACTATGATACACCCAAATATCAGCTTTACTTTTATTGACTCACGTGTTCATTTTGTAAAGCATCATCTTTAAAGAACGTTAGTTTTCAAACAACGTAAATGCTTCATTATGTTCTAAGTAATTATGGTTCCCACATTCATCTTATAGAAAATGGTAGATAACGGAAAGTGTGGATTTAAAAATACAAACATTGTATGGTATTGTTTAGATAAATGTTGATTTGTATGAGAAATAATAAAAGTGCGAGCAATCCTAGCAAGCAACGCAACCGAGATAATGCATTATGAAGAAAAACTAAATTTAAGTTAATCGCAATACAGTGGTGGCTCAGTGGTTACGGCCGCGACTTACGAGTTGTATGTCGGAGGTTCGAACCCTGACAGGCGCTTTACTTTGGGAAAATTATTTCATCGCCACTGCTCTCAATACGGTGAAGGAAAACATCGTGAGGAAACCGGCATGTTCTAAAACCCAAAAATACGAAAACATTTGACATCTACCAACCCGCACTGGGCCCGCGTGGTGGATTACGGGTCACTCCCTCTCACAGAAAGGAGGCCTGTGTCCCAGCAGTGGGAACATTATAGGCTGATTATGCTGAGCCTGTATTAAAGGACCAAATATTCTTAAATCATTCGAGTGTTGCAAAGAAATTAAATAAAAGTAATTTCTTATTTTAGCCGTAGATTATTTGCCTGAAAATGTAGGTAAGTATTTCTTTTTAATGAAATCTTGGGATGCATTGACAATTCAGGATAAGTTTTTCAATGCATCCCATGCACTAAAAAAAATATCCAGCATTAGATTTTGTTCCAACACAAATAAAATCAATTATATTTACAGTCACCATAATTTCCACCTTAGCCATTAAACATGAGCTTCACGACCAGTTTCAATGGCAACTCTGAGAAATACTGCTTTTCTGCTAATTAGCCTAACAAATGTTTCAGTAATAATTTACTGTTAGCTTACTATTATTTAAAGCCCATTACTTGTAATTCATATGGCAAGCTATTTAACTATTCTACGTGCTATTTGACTACGTGCGTACTTTCTGAGTAAGAAAGCAGGAGATATACTTTAATGTTATTCTAGTTAGAGTTTAAGACTTTTGGAAATGGATGGTTTGAAGATTTTTTTATCAAGTAGTAGATATTTTAGAGATTTTTAGGTTCGTTAGCCTATTTGTTGTATCAGCCCATTGACATCTTGTCTCTTGATTGTTAGCAGATAATATATGCCAGGCTTTGAGCTAGATAAGGTCTTGCATAATACGTACACTCAATGTTCTAATTTACCATAATTTAGCATACATACAAAATTGTTGTTCTTTTTTATTTTGATGCATTTTATCTTTTATATGGTTAGCATCTTGTAACAAAAACGATTGTGTTTTCAGTGAATTTTTGAATTCTGCAATTCAAGCTATATTAATCAAGATTGAAGTAACTTTCAATGATCGAAATCTTTACTAAAGAAATCGTCATCATTTGACCACCTACTAAGTCTTAAGAAAGATCGTGAGGTCGTTGTTAGTTCAAATACCTGTCTCTTTGAATGAAAACAAGAGTTCTACCCGCTGTTGTTTCTACAATATAATTTATGTCTATAGTTTCCAATAATATTAGTTGCACCAATTTTTTTACTTCGCCAGATGCCAGACATCGATTTGTTCTCAACACCATTACCCATTCACGCAATCTTTACAAATGACGTAAATATCACAATCAAAAGAAAGTGAAACCTGTCTAGCTGTTACTAACATTAAACTGTTACTAATAACAAACAATACTTTTATTGCAGATTCCGTTGACGAAGCAAAAACTATAAAACACTAGAAACTTTATGATGGCGGATTAACCGTATCAAGACTGGAACAAACTGGTATGAAGGGATGTGAAACAAGATTACATCTTTGAGAAACCGCAGATCAAGAGCGCTTGAGGAAGTTGCGGACGGAAATATTAATATACTAAGAAGAGGACGAACGCCAAAAATTGAAAGTGAGGATAATAAAAAGAGAACACAATATTTGGAAACGTTATGGTTGATTGTATGAATTGATGCCAATAACGACGAATAAAATTTGCATGAGGTCTGTGAAGTTGTATAATAAAGAAATATTTGATTGCATTGGAAATCCATCTTAACAATTGTATCCAGTGGTGTACGAAGTGCATCAATAAGAGAATTGCACTTTCAGTGTTCACCGCTCAAGTCTTTACTTGCACCAATTCGCAACGCTGGTAATCAAAGATTGATCGAAGAAAGGAAAATCGTTTATCTTTATTGGCATCACTCTTTGTTCGCAACACACTTGCAGCATATGAACAAACTATGACCTACTGATTTATTAGAGAAAGCAAATAATATTGAAAATAGAAATTCTACCGAAGAAGTCAAAGATAGTCAGATCTCTAGATTATTAAGTCATCAAAGGCAAGAATCAGCTTGTTAAGTAATTGAGTATCATCACAATGAAAAGATAACACAACGTAATTGATACTTGCATAGAAATCTATTATTTGGCTAACAAAATTGTAATTTGCGGTTGAAAATCTCTAATAGCTTTTTGTTCCGACGAAAATTGTGAAGATGCAGACGAGACAATTGGATTAGCAACGGTAAATGTAATATTGCACGCTGTAACCTTTACAAAGGTTATAAGAAATGACGATGAAATTATGAATCGTAATAAAAGAAGTACTTTTGCTGGTGGAGAAAGAAACAGTGTTATGGAACAAAGGAAAGTGATGCAAATTATTGAAGAAATGGAGTGAACGAGCATAGGTAGGCACGGCGCTGGACAAATGTATTTGGCAGGTGAGTTTTTTTATTATTATTGCTAAGTACTGTAAGAAGTTGTCCGTGCTGGGGCATTTAAAAGTGAAAACATTGGGGTGTGTAGGAATGTTTGAAAATATTGTGGAAAAGGTAAATATCTCTTGAAAAAAGGCTCCGTTATATGTATACCTTTTAAAACAAAGGTGAACCATAGCACCAGTCAAAGTGGCGATGCTCAAAGGAGGCCTATGACCAGCAGTGGACGTCTTTCGGCTGAAATGAATGAATGAACGTAGAATCAACAATAGGCAATAACAAATATTTCTAGTAAGCAATTGACAATTTATTGGTAGCCAAAGAAAACTCACAAAATCAATAAAAGCGACGGAACCCATAAATTCAAAGTACGATTTTATGTTTGTATGCATTGTTGATGTAATTTTATAGCAATTTGGATATAACGACTACCATTGTCGTTTTAACGAGGCGCACAGGTGAGAGCTATGTCATGATTTTCTCACGATGTTTTCTTATTAAAACTATATTTGCCATAAATTGTATTTTATTTGCTATAAATATTTATGTCTGCATGAGTGCAAAGCTATAACAACCATAAACTGATTGGAAGCAAGTTTGACCAATTACCATTTAACTAGTTTTAACCGTGACTCCGACCGCATTATGTCGTTCCGTACATTCTTGCGTGATTAATCAAAAGTTAAATAATAAACTTGTTTATAATTTCATACACGCAAATTGATTTAAAACAAGTTTAAATGATTGATGTAAAGATTCGCGTAATAGTTTCATAATAATACAATATCTTGATGCTCTTTTGTAGAAAGAACTGGTTCAAAACTGCCTTTTTTGAAACAACAGCTTCAAACTGCTAGTAGGTAGTTTAAGATGAAATACAATACAAAGATCGGGCCGATCTTTGTATTGTATGATCTCCCACATCATTGTAATGCTATCACTGTGTGTTGATTTTTCTGGACAATCTTTCGTCTATGTCATAATTACCAAGCTCAGTGTTTCCTGACCATCACCTTTTCAGGGTGTGCCCGAAGGTTGCTAAATGGAACCCTTTCACTAAGCCTCCGCCGTCCGTCTGTCTGTCAGCGGGCTGTATCTCATGAACCGTCATAGGTAGACAGTTGAAATTTTCACCGATTTTGTATTCTATTGCCGTTTTAACAAAAAGTAAAAACAATAAGGGTCACATTGGGTTCCATTGTAGTGATTAACTAGTACGCTGATCTTTAGGTTAGTGCTAGTACCTTACAACCTACGGTTTAGAAGACAAATTAGTGGAGTGAGACCTCTCTTAGGTACAAAGAAAGGGCAACCTTCTTTCGGTTTATAATAATTGGTGGTTTCTAGCGGCGGGTGCTGCTGGTGCTATGTCGTAAAAACTTTTTCTTGTACTTACTTTGTTCTAAAGTTTTCACTTACTAAGCTTGCTAGTTAATATTAATTTCCAATAAAATCAACGTTTTTTAAATAAAATTTAGTTAAATCTAATTACGCAAGACATTTACGTAAACGATTCCGATTAATTTGTTTCATTTGGACAGTTCAATAACATTCATTGCGTTATTTACGTTGCTGAGCAGAATTTATTTTCGAACTTTTGATGCAATGGATTAGCATTCTGTTTCAAAACGATTCAAATTCTGATTGATCTTGCATTACGTAATTAGGGTACTGGAGTCGTTCTTGGAATTTTTGTTTGCAGGTATGTTTTCTGATGTCAATTCTATCAACACGGATAAAATATTTGGAACCTTTTATAACAAAGGAACCACCAACACTACTAAAAAGTTTTTACACGAGTTTCTCTAATCTATCTGTTACTTTTTCAAAAAACAAAGGTATACTTACTATTATCGGTAGCCAAACCTTGGAAGTACCTTCGAGACAAAAGGGCTACTGACACTTTTTGCTCGGAGTACTTTATAATTTGGTGTGGACAAAAACTCGTTGATTGACAGCGGAAGAAAGTAGCTGCAGTGATTAAATTTAAATTAGAATAAGGAAACTGTTCAGACTCTCCCTATTTTGTGTTAAATGTAATGAAGGAAAGGACAACTACTGCAATATTACATAATACATAATCAGCCTATTAATGTTCCCACTGCTGAGACACAGGCCTCCTCTCTGTGAGAGGGAGTGGGCCGTAATGTACCACGCGGGCCCACTGCGGATTGGTAGATGTCAGATGTCTTCGAATTTTTGGTTTTAAGACATGCCGGTTTCCTCACGATGTTTTCCTTCACCGTTTTGAGAGCAGATGTGATGAAATTATTTACACAAAGTAAAGCGCCTGCTTGGGTTCGAACCCACGACCTACAACTCGTAAGTTGGGACCGATACCACTGGGCCACCACTGCTCTTACTGACTGCAATATTACATAGTTAGAATTTGATATACTTACATAAATATAAAGAAGCTGAACCTTTGAATTAGTGAACCATACACAGTTAGTTGGAGAGTTTTATACCAAGGCAACCATACATAGCATAAAACTCAGTTCTACAAAATCTGATAAAAATCCTAACATTTTGAACTTTGCCACCAGAAAGCGATATACGCCATGATTATTTACATCGTGAATTCGCGAAATTATAAAGTAAAGAGCACAAAAATGTAACTCCGCATATTTCAAACGAAAGCTTAAAAACATTACGTGTTTGGACTATAAAACTTTATGAACAAGGTACCAAATAAAAATATTCTGTGAACGTATTATTTTCATACTTATTGGCATTCTTGTCTTCACCTTTGCCTCACGAGCCCATAATAATGTAAGTCATAGTAAGTTCAGTTATAAATACACATGGAACATATTCCATTTCTTTTATAGGAAGATATACTTACTTCTCTTTCTCTCTCCATTCATGTATTTGTGGGGGAACGCTTATACTAGTCACAAATCAAAGCATTGGTAGCTATCTCAAATTCAGCCGTACAAAACCCGTTTTACGCATAAAAACTACAAAGTCCTACCAAATTTTCAAATATATCTGTTGGCTAATATTCGGGTTCTAAAGTGGCTCCTCAATTCAACGTCTGAATTGAGGAGTCACCTTAGACGTCGTGTAAGTTTTTAAGGATTTTACTACAAATTCCAGGACCGGGCCTACAAAATCGGATAAATTACTACAAAATTTTGGCAGTACTCGTGTTTAAATATGAGATATGGCTCCTCAATCCATACGGACACTATATTATACCATGCATCCAAATGGATACGACGCAAATACCCAGTGAAATATTGATTTAAAACCTTCATTATATCCTGACCATCTAATAGTATTTATAGGATGCTTTTAAAAGCCCAAAGTGATGGTAATTAAATTATGCGTAATTGAAACAACGATGTCCTTGCACCGGCTAGAGAAAGTTCGTATTTTATTTTACAGCTCATTACAAATTCTAGCGGTGTAGGTACCACTCTCACTGTAGTTGTCATGCACTTAGGTTTGACTTCTTTATATATGAAACGTCACGCATTTAGGCTCAAAGATCATAAACGAGTAGGTTGTCACGTCGGATTCGTCACAGTCATCAAAATGCAACAGATGATGACAATCAAAGACTTACTAAACATAATATTTTCAGCACTTTGAAACAAAATTTTAAATTACCTTAGGAATTATTTAATCAAAGCTTAGAAATTGTACTGAATGCTACTTATACTGAAAGTGCGTACTTATCAATTAAAACAGTTCGTGAATGAGGTAATAATGATGACGTAATATATAGACACCTTCAACAAGAACTGGTCCTTAGCAGCTTTAAACAGAGAGAAGTGGATAGAGAGGAGGAAGGCCTTTGCTTTGTAGTGGGACATCACAGATTTTTAATAATAATAACAGTACACGTAAAACATTAGAGCCTACACGAATCCTCCTCAAAGTTACCTCTGAGAATTCACTTTTCTAACTCACGTTTCCAACTTGTTTATCGATTTCATCTAGATACATCAGTGGTAGTCAACATTGTTCCCAGACACTTCTGCGAAGCTGGCTGGTTATGTCAAGTCTCACACAGAATGAGTGAACAAGAAAATAGCTCAACTAAATACTTACAATTTACTGCTAATTGCTGACATGTTAATGGTTAAAACTTATGCAGCATGACTGCCATGACCGGTCAATGGGGTTATTGTCGTAAACACGATTCTTGGCAGGTGGGTTCATCATTCTCCTGCCCCTATCCTAATTTATTTGGGGTCGGCGCAATATGTCCCTTTCTTCCATACTTCTCTATTAGTCGTCAACTCGGTAGTCACCCCCTTTCTTGCCATATCATCTTTCACACAGTTCATCCATCGTTTCTTTGGTCTTCCCCCACTCTTATAACCATCGACATTCATACTCAAAACTTTCCTCACGACATTTTCCCGCATTTTGTTGCTGATCTTAATTCGGTATTAGCAGATGGAAACCATCGATTTGACGAAACTCCTCACCCACAGGATTGGGGAATCTCTGTAAGAAATTAATCTGTCTAAATCACTGATGATAATGTTAAACAAGCGCTAAAAGATCTCAATTGAAATAAACATTTATGTCAAAGAACAAAAAGTTTGAGTACCACTACTGTAGAACCTTTGTGAGTAAATAGTTAGAAGTTAGTACCAACAGATGCTATCGCTCACGATTCTGCAGACACGTCCAATAACTGTCGCTCTAATTAAGAGATTATCTTGTCGTGATGAGCATGGGGTTATGAAGAGTGATTGTGTTGAAAGGGGGAGCAAGGACTACGGGTCTATTTAACTTGGTGACGTAAAAGGTCTTAACTTAACTAAAAGCAGTTCCACATATTGTGCTTACTTAGATATCGCATCAGCATGCAAAAAAATACAATAAAATTATATACAAAAACACTTCTATTGAGATCATGAGGTAAAAATTAAAAATAAATATTATAAATATTTATATTAATCTATAAATATTGTTTTTCTTGTAAGTATCCAAGTTATGCAACTATACAATTTCTAGGCAAAGTATAGTTCACATTTCTTTTAGTTTGATTGGATTTTTTTCATAGTATCCCAAAGACGTGGGACCTGTGTGATTAGATTGTATAGTTCTCTTGCCTTTGGGTATTATAAGATGCCGATTATCAAAATCTTACTCTTTAAGTATATGCAAAATAAAGAAATTCTGTCTAATTAATTCTTTACTCTAATAATTAAGTCTAATTCTTTACTAAGTAATCTTCTGTTCATATCAGAATTTTTTATTTTTGCTTCTGTAATGATAGGCTATGGTAATCTAGTTTTCTGTGTGTTGGTTCCTAATATCAAAATTCAATCCAATCATCAGGGTAGGCCTAAAGCAGTCACGATCAAGTACTTTGACGAATGTAGACGACAGCTCCATCTGTTAGTAAACAGTTGTACTTGCAAGCGTAGAGTGGAGTGATAGTACGTGCAACTTAATGTTTTGACTTCTTAATAGATGGCGCTATGCTCAACTTGAACGTAGAACTTTAACGTTTCGGCGCCAGATGTCGTTGTTTCAGATATAAAGGTAGACTGGGTAGGTTTCTGTTATTCTACCTGAAAATAATTAATTATTGTAAACAATTTGGGTAGTGTACAAAATTGTTTACAATAAATTATTTTAATGTATGTTGTATTTATGGTGTTTTAATAGGACCCTCACTTCAAATTATATGAGAATGAAGTACCTACCTAAAGATTTTTTTCTCATGGCTGCCTGTTTGTTTTAAGTTTGGTATGATGTGGATAGATACGGCCTTGTTTCATCTCGTTCAAAAAATAGGCTACTTATTTATCATCTGAGGGGGTAGAAATAGGTATAAATAGAGAGGATTGGTAGCAGCGGCTTTATCAAATATGTGTGTCCCTATTCTACACTACGTCAGCCCTATTATATTTTATTGTTGTGTGTGTTTGTTGCCTGGTCAGAATGCCAATTCCCGTAATTAAAAACGTTTAAAATTTAGTCACGATCTCATCTCAGCGACGAACACTGTCAAAAACTTGTTAAAAATTTAGAGAAATTAGAGCTATCCTTGTAGAACGATCTTTAAAATAGGTACGGGAATTACCCATCTGAGGTCCAAAACGTAATTAGATTTTTTGAAACCAGGTATGAATAATGCAAAGCACCATAATCTAACTGACCGACTCCACGACAATTTAAAAGTGCCAGTACCAACATAAAACGTTTAATTTAAATAAATGCTTTGACTTTACTTTTGACTTTAGGTACTAGACGGCCACGCACGACTCCGACCAGTCGTGGCCGTCTATTGTATGCTCTGCGGCTAGTTGGCCGTTGCGACCAGTGCGTGACTCGTATCGGTTTCTATAGTTTATCTGGTCGCTGTGACCACTGGTCGTGACCGTGGCTGTCGAGCGCGCGTGATCACTTTTGTAAAGATAATTTTACTATACCTGAACCGCTTTAATTAAATTAAATTAAATAACGTTTATTTCAGAATCACTTCCATATTATTTTGTTATGTTTGCTTTAGCGTGGCATTGGCGGTCATTGCCCTCTCTCTAATATCTAGGCACCCAAACAATAAACTATACAGTATGTTAACTAACAGAGGGCGTTCCCGTTAACCCGCAATAGTATAGCGTCCATACATGCCAGAAAAAATATTAACATTGAAAAAAAAATAAGTTTTTTTAATTTTTTTTAAATAAAATTTTCTCATTTTTTTTTAAATTGATACGTAATTGTAACACTCTGTACACAGGCACTTGTCTTTCAACGTAGAAAGACAACTGCGACAATTGCACGTATACAGAGTGTTTGTTTTACGTATAAAATTAATATTTTTTGTGAATATTTTATGATAAAAAAAAATTAAAAAGTATTTTTTTTCGATTTTAATATTTTTTCTAGCATGTATGGACGCTATACTATTGCGGGTTAACGGGAACGAACTCTGTTAGTTAACATACTGTATATGTATGGTTTTTCATTATTGCAACGTGTAGAAGATCATGATAGATATTTATTCAGGACGTTAAGAGGGTTTACGTCGAACAGCATTTCATACAAACTTGCAAGCCCTTATTTTTCGAAATGACTGAACCGATTTTAATGAAAGTACTTCATACGCATAAGCAGGATACAAAGGTCTAAAAACTTAGTTAAGAACATTTTCGAAAAATTGTGTTACTGCCAAATTAGACCGATTTTATATTTTCCATAGAAACAGAGATTTCCAGTTATCTGTTTTTAAATAAGACATTTCGAAAATGTTCCTAACTAAGTTTTTAGACCTTTGTATCCTGCCTACGCGTATGAAGTTTTATTTAAATCGGTTCAGTCATTTCGAAAAATAAGGGCTTGTAAGTTTGTATGAAATGCCGTACGGCGGGCGTAAACCCTCTTAACGGACTTTATTTCAGTTTTTTTAATAAAGAATGCTAGAAAATGTAGGTGGGTCGATGACCGCTATTGCTACTTTAAAGCGATTCGGGTATAGTAATAAATACTGCCCACTAATTACACCATATGAAATGTAAATATTAGTGTCTTTGTACTAAGGTGCTAACAGCTAATGAGTCGAAGTAGGTCGAATGCTAAACACCCCGCGTTCGCCTGCTTTCCAAGCCGTTCAATCATTCTTGTCCCTCATTTTAAACGTCTGTTTATCCATTCCATGCACCTCCCTCTATCTACAGGAAAGCAAACCACTTGTCACCATTTCACGAGATAATGGAAGACTAATATTGTAATTAAATACTAATACTACTATGACAAGATTTTGTAGGCTTTCTACCTCTTTGTCAGAGATGTTGTCAAGCACACACGTGCGGAGTACAGTTACAATTTGCGTTTACATAGTGGATACCAATCAATTTACAATCAATCTGCCTAGCCTTTTCCCAACTATATTGGGATCGACTTCCAGTCTAACCGCAGCTGAATACCAGTTTTTTACATGGAGCGACTGCCTCCACAACCCCGTAACTGGGTAATACGATACCCCTTGGTAAGACTGGTTATCAGACTTCTGACGATCCGTACCGACTGTAAAAGATCCACGAATGACAGCCGGGACCAACGGCTTAACGTGCTTTCCGAGGCACAGAGGTGTCTCGGTATGTAAAGATGGTCACTCATTCACAAACCAATCCCGGCAAGTGTAGCTTAACCTTCGGTTGACCCGTGCAGCTGTTGTACTTTAACCACGAGCCCCTCCTGACTTACTCATTAGCTACTGATTTAAGCAGATGTTTATTGCACGACTCGTAATGCGAAGCATTAGAGTGTGCTCTACGATCGAAAAATATTTTTTGCCCCATTTCTGCAACTGTTATTATTGTTACACTCCTGCTAGTACACAGCACCTACTTAATTTATATACCATTGTATAGATTATTAAATGGAGATTAATACTGTACTTTTTACCAATTGATTTAATGCAAGAGAAATGAAAAACACATCAAAATAGTTGAAAAAAAAATCCTGTCCGTCAATTTATGAAGCTTGAAAACATTGTAGCTTGCGATAAAATCAATTAATTGAGTCAATTTTTTTTTAATACATTGGTTTCGGCCATAAAAGGAACCCTATTGAAAATGGCTCTTTTATTCAAAGTAGTTTAATTATAATTAATAAAATACTAACTATAAAATATAATATCTTTATCTAAATATTTCCAACCTTGACTTAAAGTGTTGCCTAGCAACCCACAACGTAAATGTCTAAATAAATAGTCTTTGACATTACGTAAGGATTGCGAGGTTAGAAATTTACCCATATTGATGGGTAAAACAGCAGTCAAAACATACTTCATGAAAAGTGATAAATTGTTAATTTTTGTTAGAAACTGTGTTTTGAATTTCTTTTTCGTTTATGAATGTGTGATATGAGGCGTGCACTTTTGGAATTTCCAAACTATTTTTATTTTTTTGTGAACTTTGCCCCACACTAGGAATTTCTCCTGTAGGTATTGTAGGTGCGTTTACAAACATTTAAACTCACATACACAAACAGCCAGAACCGGAACAACTACCTGTAGGTCATACAAATATTTGTTCCGTGCGGGAATCGAACCCGCGACACGCAGCGCAGCAGTCAATCGCTTAATCACTGCGCCAACCGTGCCGTGTTTGACCTTAACTTTAAGGAATGTTTTTAAATAAAGGGGAAAGAGTAGTAGAGTAGAGTCTACCGGGAAGGACTGAGTGTGACTCATTCTACTAAAGCAAGTGGCGTTTACTTCTCTTCCTTGGCTCTTTCTTAGTGAAAGCTAAAACCTAATTCTGCTAGTTGTTCCGCTCAGCTACATAATCATAAACATCACGCCTTGTTACTCCGAAGGGTTAGGCAGAGGTGTACCTATAGTAACCACATTTCGCCAGTTATGTTTAAGTCCCATGTAATAAGGGGCGAGCCTTTAATTGCCTTTAACCGGGCATAAATCTAGACTCCGTACTGCTACTGAAAAAAATCCAGATAGAAAAACCCAATAGCACTCTGCCCGACCTGGGAATCGAACCCAAGACCTCATCGTCAGCAGTGGTGGTTGCGATCACTAGACCAACGAGGTGATCCACCACTGCTCAGCTATTTCTCGCTAATTACCCTTTTGCAGTGGAAGTTGGGCTAAAGAAGCAAAACACTTCAATATGATTGTGATGTCTGACACCTTGCGGAAAAGTCCTAAGGGGACACCGTGGCCGCTGGCAACGTACGGGCAACTGAAGGAACACGGGTGGGTTTTAGTCGGTAAGAGTCTGACACGCCCTTTCGCTCCGCCCAGAGCGGGAGAAGATCCCAGTGTCCCCCACAAAAAAAAAACGGGCAGTCTGGGACTGCCGATCGAAGTGAAAACTAAGTAACGCCATCTAACGAAAATGTCAGAAATTTATGTGGCTTGCTGTCAGTACAAGAACGAAGGCTGTAGCTCCATTAAAAAAAAAACCAAAAAAATAAAACAGAGTGCGCTGTCAACAAAAACATTAACGTTGTATATTTCTACTCTCCCTCCGTATTTTCGATCAGGTCACGTATCCTGACGCGAGTTTAATATTTTTTATCTCTCCCAAAAAAGTGCACGCTAAAAAAGAAGTTTTCACTTAAAAAAAATGTCTGTTATTAATATCAATTTTCTTTGAACGCTTGTCTGGTATGGACATGTAAACGATTACGAGATGCCTAATTTTTTAAAGAACATACAAAGGAATACATTCACCATGATTGATTATACGCTCGGTTAACTTACCTTCATTCAATTTGTTTGCTATTTCAACTTGACCTATGCCATTCTATTTGTTTTCATTATTGACTTACGGAAGTACTTATAACTTGACTTATGTAATGTGGATACGTAGGTAAACTACGGTGATGACACTTTATGAAGAAACTGTTGCTGTATTTAGGGTACAGTTTAAAAAAAAAATCCGCACCGTGGAAGCTCTTCGCCTACATCTAACCTGTTGGTAAGTGATGATCATGCCAAACTCAAACTCAAACTCAAAGCATTTATTTCAATTAAACCAATCAGGCACTTTTGAATTATTATTGTCAAGGAGTCGGTCAGTCAGAAATATGAACCTAGTTGCCCATTCCAAAGCGTAGTAGGTACCTATGGAGAAGAACGGGCTAGAAACTCCACGGACGAAGGTAGAAACGAGCTTCACCCGGAATCCTCAACAACAGAGGAACTGGCTATCTTACCTCTAATTTCCGCAACAATGCTGTTAACATTGACTATTCATGACCACTCATACGGACTGATGACTGTGTTGACTTATACAAATAAGCTTATGAATTAAGATAGAGTAGGATGCAAGAGCGAGCGAAGCAACCTCGATAATGTTAGCAGGGCATAGGGTCGATTCCATTTTCGGAAATAGGAGTTCGGTAGTTTGTCGACTAATGCACAGAAGCTTAGAAGTCAGAGATTTCAGAATTCAAGAGCGAGCGAAGCAGACTCGAAAATTTTAGGATCTCGTCTCGAATAGGTTAAGTTCTCTATTATTGTGCTAGGCGTTTTCAGATATTTCTTTACTTCTGCATGTTTTTTACACATGTGTTTTATTTTGAAGCCAGGGAGGTGCCAGTGCACCCTTTTGCACCCCTCTCCCGGCAACCATGCCCTTTAACTTGCTGTTTCTTAACTATATTTACTATTAAATTAATAGTGCATTAATGTTGATTGAAACGTATCTATATTTCAAATATAAGTCAGTCGTATGTCCGAGCTGAAGAATCCTCCCTTTGTTTTGAATTTAAGAAGAAGGCTCAAAAACACCCCACGTCTGACAGGAACGAGAACTATCTAAAAAAATCGCAAAAAATGAGTAAAAATTACATTTTACATTACGGGTTATCATTTTCTTCTTAATTTCAAAGGAGAAGTCTTATCTTCCCTTGAAAATTTCCCCACGTCTGACAGCAAAGAGAAGTATCTCAAAAAATCGTAAAAAAATAATAAAATTTAAATCCATACTTTCGGTTTTAATCCTTACTGGCAAACATACAAAAAAATTGCTCTGAATATTCATTCGGGGGTAATTTATATAAGTTAGTTAAACAGGGTGTCCCTCGCAACCTGTACCAGCGAAGGCCTGTGATCAGGGGACACCAATACCCATCGATTCAACCCCCATGTATGTTCCGCGATATTTTGTAGTTTCCGAGTAATGTTTTTTTTTGTAATATTTTCAGATTTTTTTACATTGTAGGCGGTTTTGGCTCTAACTTTTTCTGGGTGGTGTTTCTTTAATAATTTTTTTTGTCAGTATTATGGCTAGAATGTGCATTCACCTGTTACAAAACAAAAACTCAAATTCTAATTACTAGATGCTCAGAATTAGTTCACAAGATTAAAGTTTATGTTTGAGACAAATTTTCACTTGACTTCAACTTGAAAAAGAAAATACTTACGCCTGACTGAATGACATGTAAATAATTTTAAAAACTTTGTGGGTTCCTTAGCTCTCAAAATAACATAAAAAAGTTGGTACTTCATAGGACATTATTACGCAAAAACGGAGTTCAAAGTTGATACAGTCAAAAATAATTAAATTTATTTCAAGCATTTGAAATGACTTTTCTCACATTTTTACGATTGATATGAAGAATAATTAGGAATATTAGTTAAAATAGCGTATTCACTTAAAATTTTACTTGCAAGTACAAATTTTAAAGTGAAAACTTCTTTAGGCGCGTTGAGCACTCTTTGCGTGAACAAAAATCATGGAACTCGCGTCATCGTCACCGAACGCTTTCCATAATTATTCTCTATATCAATCGCAAAAATGTGATAATAGTCGTTTTAAATTCTGATCGAATTAATGTTAGATAATTACATAATTTTACTCGCAAGTAGTTTTTTTTTTACTTTAGTCTAACAAAACACAATTTAGGTGAATGAGATAGGGTTTCAGGAGCAGGTTAAAAAGAAAGAAAAATAAAGAAACAAAACGCACATTACAACAAAATGGTGTAATACACAGTACCTACCCAAAAGCCTCGTATTCAAGCAGTAGAAGTATGACAATTTCATATATTGCTTGATGTCAGGGCCAGGGACCAAAGACAATTTGCATTGCGTAATTAGTAAGTGGATAGGGTGCAGCAAGCAGCGACAAAAGACTGACGATGACGAAAATGCAAAATCGGACTGAGAGAAGAGTAGGCTGTGGTTTCATCATAATTTTTGTTGTCTCTTTTCTACACTACTACCCTGCACCCTATCCACCTGCCTGGGCCCGAAAACCTATTTCATTCACATACATCGTGTTTTGTTAGTCTTTGGTAAAAAAAAATTGTACTTGCGAGTAAAATTTTAAGTTAATACGCTATTTTTTTACCTAAAATTCATAATTATTCTTCGTATCATTCGCAAACTTGTGAGAAAAGTCATTTCAAATGCTTGAAATAAATTTCATTATTTTTGACTGTATCAAGTTTGAAGTCAGTTTTCGCGTAATAATGTCTTATGAAGTACCAACTTTTTTATGTTATTTTGAGAGCTAAGGAACCCACAAAGTTTTTAAAATTATTTACATGTCATTCAGTCAGGCGTTAGTATTTTTTTTTTCAAGTTGAAGTCATGTGAAAATTTGTCTTAAACATAAACTTTAATCATGTGAACAAATTCTGAGCATCTAGTAGTTAGAATTTGAGTTTTTGTTTTGTAACAGGTGAACACACATTCTAGCCATAATATTGACAAAAAAAAATATCAAAGAATTACCACCCAGAAAAAGTTAGAGCCAAAACCGCCTACAATGTAAAAAATTCTGAAAATATTACAAAAAAAATCATTTCTCGGAAACTACAAAACATCGCGGAACATACATGGGGGTTCAATCGATGGGTATTGGTGTCCCCTGATCATAGACCTTCGCTGGTACAGGTTGCGAGGGACACCCTGTATAAATACCCCATCGTCTGACAGGAACGAGAACTATCTCAAAACATCGCAAAAACCGAGTAAAAAAAAATTACATTCTTCTGGTTTTAATCCTTACTGGCAAACATACAAAAAAATTGCTCTGAATATTATTACAGGGGTAGTATATAAGTTAGTTATAAGTTAGAGTGAGCAGTGGTGGCCCAGTAGTAACGGCCGCGACTTACGAGTTGTAGGTCGTAGGTTCAAACCCAGACAGGCGCTTTACCTTGTGCAAATTATTTCTTCACCACTACTCTCAAAACAGTTAAGGAAAATATCGCGAGAAAACCGATGCCTAGAATAAAAAAATCAAAGACATGTGATATCTACCAACCCGCAATGGGCCCGCGAGGTGGTTTACGGCCCACTCCCTCTCACAAAGAGGAAGCTTGTGTCCCAGCAGTGCGAACATTGTAGGCTGATTACGGATATAAGTTAGTAAAATCTGGAGACTTTAGTTTTAGAACGACTAGAAAATAAAACCTTTCCGTTTTAATACTTACTGGCCATCGTAAGAAAAAATGTTTTGAATATTTAGCAGATTATTTACCCCTAAACGAATGCTCAGAGCATTTTTTTTGTATGTAAGCCAGTAAGAATCAAAACCGGAAGTATGGATTTTAATTTTATTATTTTTTACGATTTTTTGAGATACTTCTCTTTGCTGTCAGACGTGGGGAAATTTTCAAGGGAAGATGAGACTTCTCCTTTGAAATTAAGAAGAAATTGATAACCCGTACCTTAATACTGATGACCACGACTTGATCATCAGTCCAATTAGGCTTTGACAACTTACTGTTCTCTTGAAGTAACTGTCCAAAGCCTGTACTGGTGTCAATAACCAAGCATCCAAGATTTCAAAGATCCATCGATATTGTTGACATCTTAAGGAAAACAGTGAATTAATTTACATACTTAACCTAATCGAGGCCGCATTTTTTGGACTTCTAATTTCTTCCGAAGGGTACGGAATCTAGTTTACCTGTGTCGACACAGTTCTTGTTGGAATTCACAGTGTCTCGTGTGTCCCACTAGGGGAAGTGGCACGACATACCGTTATGCATCTTCGGCCGCCAGTCTATCGGTATACACGGTGGTACCCGGGCGTATCGCAACGGGTAATCGCGAGTTAACGTTTAGTTCGTTGCAAGTATTAATTAACGGTAAGTTAACTCTTTTTTTGTGATGCGGTGCGTTCAGCCGTTTTTGTTGGATTGCGTTCTGAATTTGAAATGTTTGTACGAATGCGTTTCTTTTCTGTTTTTGAATATTATTTAGTCTAGAGCATTCTTTTGTTCTAATTTTTTCATGACCCAAAATGGCCTCTTTCTACGCTCCCCCCAAAAGTTAATAATATTTTATTTTTATTCATGGGATCGTAAAATGAGGTTGTTATCGATTCTCTAACCGATGAGCTAGCAACCTGTTACCCGTAGGCTGGTGCATTCTTGCGGCCAAGTGCGTTCAACGTCGCGTCGCGGCTGAATTATGGGATACTTTATATTTAAATAGAGCTGAATAGAATCACCTAACCACCATTTAATTTTCCCTCGTAGGGCTGCGGTTAAAAAGCTTTCAAGATTATGTTTTACGTGCACTTAAAATGCGGAAAGAATATTGCAATAGTAAAAAATATGACATAAAGTTTTGTTAATTTTATTAGCCTTTTGTGCAGCCGTGTGTTAATGCAGGCAGATAGTAATAGAAAAAGTAGTAATCGTAAAACGGCAAGGATGCCCAAAAAAATAAAACTAAATTCAATGAGATTTGACCTGGGACTGTAGCATAAGGGAAGAAATAAGACTCCAGCCGCTATAGGCCTAACCTAAAGTGGGAACTTAGACTTACCAAAAAAAAATACTATTGAAAGAAAATAAAGAAAGACAGAAAAATAAGTTTATTTGGCACAGAAACACGTCCATAAAAAAAAGAATCGTCCATAAAAACTCGCGTAGAACAATAAAATAAAACACAATTGATTTAAATATAATCACGAGCTCAAAACAGAAATAGTCGGTAGCTGCTAGCACGACATGACTGTGACAGGAAGACTTCCACTCAGCATGATGCTGTGCTATGGGGACCCACAGCACAGCGCTGATTTACAGTGCTGACCCGAAATCGGGTTGTTTTTACTTAGACTATGACAATATCTTATTGATGTCGAAATAAGCATATTAAAATTATATATTAACTTAACTAAAACTATTCACAAACTAAAATATAGCATCGAAAAATTCATCCGCATCGCTGTCGACTGGTAATGTACCCAAGAGACTGGCCGCATTGCCACGTTGTATGGCAATGCTTAGCCTCTGCCCGAGGTAAAAACCAGCCCTTGGGTAACGGGTAGTGTCAAATAGCCGTTTTGAAATTTCTTTAAAGAGGCTGTGAGCACTCGGACCCCACGGCCCGAGGGTCGGAGGAAACGGCTCGAAAATATAATTACCAATAAGGTTATTATACTTACGCCGCTTGAGGTTTTCTGCAGCCGCAGCAGCAGCACCAGCACAGCACGCCGAGCCAGGAAGATGGGATGGCGCAAGAGTGTCGACACAGGTGGCATCCCACACTAAAGGCCTACCCACCTTCCATGGAAATAAAGACATACCGTCCGGTCTCTTGCCATCGTCGCGTGCCAAGTCATTAGGTTCTAATACAGCTGGAACGGTGGCGGTAACAAGAGCTCGTCGGATGATGTCGTTAATGTTCGCGTGCCGCGCTAAGCGACCTGCACTTCGGCTGCAAGACAGGCCGTGATGTCCGAGACTATTGACGACTTCGCCACAGTGACAGCATATTAAGGAAAATATTATCGTTTTATTGATATATTGGAATTACTTTAACACAATAATATGGACTCTTTATGATCGAAGTACCAAGATAACATAAAAATAAAAATATATTTTGGAGGGTGAAAAATATATTTTGATGATAATGACGATTCCTACAGGAGCAAAAAGTATCAGTATCTAGCTTTTGTAATGATTGAAATATAAATTGTTGCCTTGACAGGAAAATTGATGTTGATTGGCAGTAGTTAGGTATTCATTAATTGTTGCCTTGCCGGAGCTATTCGAATATGGCCCGAAAATGCAATATATAAAGCATAATGTGAGGTGATATAAGTGTAGTTACGATAATCAAACACTAGAGGCGTCGGAGCATTAGATTAGGTAAAATGTTTAGGTTAACTAGTAATGGAAGAATATTATGAAATGCTGTCGCTAAAGTTGTTATGTAAACAATAAAAACCGGACACAACGATGAGCTAATTGTTTTATCTTACATCCGATGAGTAAGGACATTCATAAGTATCCCAATTCCGAGGGAGAAATATTTGTATTAAACACTAACGTTAATAAGATGCTGGAAGGAATCTTGACCGTACTTCCGGGATTGTCCTGATAGCCGTGGAATACCGCTCCACTCCTCATAAGCACCTCAGGACATGTTGCCCCTTGTCGCTACGACACTTTGTGCTAGCGACCGTTTTCGGGGGCTCATTATTGAGTGTGCAAGTCACCCCCTGCCATTTTATCTGTGTCCATATAAAACATTGATAAGGCAGGGGCCATACTCCTCTCATAGTTCCAGGTCACCAGTCAACTTAAGCCACCCAAACCCATAGTCCAATATCTTTGTTTCCATATCCTGCAATAGTCCTACACCAACCGGAGGCTGTCCTTAGATGCATTTGCATAGTACATACAGGGATAATCGTCGGTTGGTGCCTCATGTCATTAAAAACGTCTAACGGGCCTCTGCGAGTTGGCTTCGGCCCCTCGTACGCCTTCCAAAAGTCCGGGACCCTAGGGTCCCGAGAAATTTCAAGATCAACAGTGTCATCAAGGGCTCACATCAACATAATTTGATATATTTTTATATCATTTACATTGCTTACTTTGCAGGCCACAAATATTCACAGAAACGTCAGCAAAAAGTTAGAAAAATCCATAATTATTTAAACAGATTATCGATGTCAGTTAGCTTGAAAAACAAGACTTTTAACATTTCACTAACCTCCTTACTTACAACAATGACATCTTGACCACTAAATACAGTGTGTACAAACAAAATAATATAACAACGGGAGAAAGTGCCTCACTCATCTACACTTTGAAGGCTGTGTAACATTTGGTTCGAGATGTAAACATTTGCGGTACATGTACCTACACTAAACTTGTCTTCTTGTCTTCTTAAAAATGGGACATGGTTTTTGATTAGTTTGTTCTTGTCTGACCTTAGATGTTGATAATTCTTGTAGTTTGTCTAATTTTCTTTTGTTTCACGTCTGAAAGTTTAGTCGCTGTTTATACCTATTTCATCACTTCTTCCTTTCAGAGAACACATTCGTTTGGTTGGTTAACAAAATAAACCAACCACTTTTCGTCGTTTGTTCTCTTACTAAGGGGTCTGCCGCTCATGAGGAGGCTTTAGAAAGTAACCGATTAACGGTACTAGGGACGAGAGTAAGGGCCTTAATGCATTCCCAGTTTTTGATAACATTGAAACTTCTACTGGCCACAACACATCACGACCACATTTTTCCGAATTAGGTAGTGCACTCACAATAGGTGCTATCAAATTGTCCAACGAAAATATTATAAGTCCATTGGAAATAAAATGAGTCTTATTATTATTGTACTTAGCTCTGTCGGTGTAATGTTTCCCTACACTGAATCAAGGCTACTTTCGCTCAAAGATTATTGCGTGTTAAGGGCACTTTCATTTGTACAAGTTATCCTTGTTTCATTATAGGTAGATATAAAGCTTTCTCCTTCCATCCGGGAGAGATTTGATGCTTTTATAAGTCTCAATGCACTTGGTTTAAGGGCTTTTAGTTACTCTTATATAGATTACGGTAATAGTGATGTATTTATTTTAAGTGTCTCGCTAGCTTCGAGACACTTAAAATATACATCACTATTTTTATACGCTTCTTATATACCTTCTATTTACTGTTAAATCTATTGAGGAGCTCTTACCTAAGTAATAACAGCCACACGGGTCGATCCATCAGGTAAAGCTACGCTTGCCAAGGTTGGTTAGTGAATGGGTGACCATCTTTACATACCGAGACTCCTCCGTTCCTCGGAAAGCACGTTAAGCCGTTGGTCCCGGCTCTAATTCGTTGATCTTTGACAGTCGTTACGGGTCGTGAGAAGCCCGAAAGTCTGACAACCAGTCTTAGCAAGGGGTATCGTATTACCCAATTACTGGGCTGTGGATGTCACATAGGCAGTCGCTGCATGTAAAGTACTGGTATTCAGCTGCATCTGGTAAGCCTGGAAGCCGATCCCAACTTAGTTGGGCAAAGAGGCAGATTTTTACTGTTAATTAGGTTTTATACAAGTTTTACAATGTCATTAACTGTGCGTTTGCACTGGCGAAACATCACGACAAAACATGTTGAAATCTCTAGTTTCTGTCAAACATTGTATGGAAAATTGACAGAAAATAGAGATCCCAACATGTTTTGTTGGGAATGTTTCGCCAGTGCAAACACACAGTAATACAAACTGCTAATGATTACGATCAATCACGTCATTTGTGAAATATTTATTCGTAATTTGCTATACAGCTTAGCTACCGAACTGCTTAGTGCTGAAGTTGTTTGTGATGAGTAGGTAATGGTAGCTTCACTTGAAACCGGAAAATAGCCGATTATCATAGATAAAAGCATCGGTCATGCACTTGCTACTCGGCACGCGACTAGGTCAATTTGGCAAAAAACCTGTAGAGTAGCATAAAAAAGAAGAATTTTACAGTCAAGTTTAAAAGTCAACTGCGAGAAGTAGGTTTTTGTGGTTCTTACTGTTAAATGATGAGATAAAACCGTGACATTATTTATTCATTAGTGTCAATTCACAAAGTGCAGACAAATCTCGCTTTCTTCACTAACATTAAAACATTATAAAAAATGGAAGTGAAGATTCCAGAAATAAAACAACGAAAGCTTGGCACGACTGTGAAGTGTTTGCCTCAACCATCATAAAAAGTACTAAGAGGTTGCCAAAAAAAAAAATGGGTAGCTCGCCGTCTGATAAAGACCGGTCGACGGCACGTACAACGTGCACGTCAAAGAGATGTCAGCACAACTGACGGGGTCCGCTAGGTCCGCTGCCTGCTGGGTTGCGGGAAAGTCCGAAAGGATTACCGTGGCCCTTGTCAATGTTCACACAACTGAAGGAACAGGGGTGGGTTTTAGTCAGTAAGACTCTGACACTCCCTCCCGCTCTGGGATAATATGGAAATTCATATAACCAATATAGATTTAGGGCTTCTGACAGGAAACTGAAAGGCAAAGTAGGTATCCTAATAAAATTGACTTCGTTCATTGTAGATGCGACGACCGTAAAGCAATCTGATGCAAATGCCAATAAAATTTCCTCTGACAGATAATCACGATATTATTGAGATTAAGTCAAAGATAATAATGATGATCAGCATAAAAGTGAAACAGGCTTCGTGAACAAAACTAATTCAATTTATCAATTGTGAAACATAAAAGAGAGATGTGTGTCAGTCATTGTGACCATTAAAGTCCCGTTGTGTTCGTGAGCGAAGTGGCACACTTAGCCTTAAATGAATGGTTTTTGTACCATAACAAGCAAAGGATGGCTTTCTTTGCACTGTTTGAGAAAGGGAAATGAGTTTGAGGTGATGCTCCTGTAATTTTTTGTGGTACTCTGATGTTCGCCTCTTTGGTTTTGTGGTTCTGTTCAGTAATACAGAATACTGCTGTTACTCTTGCGGTTAGCTCACGTTAAAGAAGATATGTTTCAAAGCATGCATTGTGACGGTTGATGTTATTATGATTTCATTAAATTCACTGTTGTGATTATGTTTCAAATCATCCTTTTTATCAATATCAACAGCGTTAATTATGATTCGATTTTAGATTCCATCATCACGCTTAGTACTTAGGACATATACATTCATTGACTGATGACATAAGTCACTCTCATAATCATCGATTCTATCATCAACCATATGTATGTTTATGTTCTTTGTCTGTCTTTGCTGTCCTGTGCTATGTTGCACCATTTTTATTGTGTGTTTATCAGTCTATGGGGAAACAATACATTTGGCATTTAATCATTACGTCAACATTGCTTTACGTAGGACTCATCACTACCATCACTAAATCCACAAAAGAAGCAATTTGGTACCATAAAAATACACAATTTAACTCTGTATCATGCAATATAGGGCGGTCACGGAAACGGAGGCCTAAAAGACAATGTCACGATCTATTAAACGAAAAAAACATATGGTACCGACACAAAAATAACACTTTTGATATCACATATGACACACCTCCTCAATTTGTTAAAAAAATACTTAATGCTACAGATGTAAGGTAGGAAATCAATTGTATACTTTTCGTGCGTTGTGAAGCGCAAAGTGACATAAATTGGAAAGTGTTTCCGCCTATGATAGACCAACCATGGCATAGCATTGCACACAAATTATCGTGTATTGATACAAACCTTTTATTATGGTATGTATGTGTTGGGTTATTGCACTACTGCTGTCAGTTCTATGTGCATCACCTGTTCCTACAAAAGGTTCCGTACTGGAAAAACGCCAGCTAGTTTACTTAAATGTTATAGATTATGAAAAATCTGCTGCACTGGGAATTTAGGTGCGGTAATGAAAGCACGTTGAATATTGCATCATATTAGATGCTCCAAATACTTTTACATTTAATGTTAATAATAACACATCTCTTGTGTTATTATTAACATTAAATGTAATCATGCGAAAGGTTACGTTTACGTAGTCCAGGTTCATGATCACATTATGTGCCTCTGCACAATTTTACACGTGGGGATTATCAAAGGACGGATAAATTAATGAATCAATCGTAAATAACTTACATAAATAATATTCTAATCATACGGTAGAAAGTATTTAGACTAGCAGAACCGAACCAAAAATAATCACGATGAATTAATGAGACCGCAAAGTAGTTCCAATAACGCAAATGCTATTCATGTTGCATGAAACAAAAACAAAGTCACGGTTACTTATTTCTTTCTCTTAAAAAAGAAGAATGCAAAAAATTCTGTCAGTCATGACCAGAATCAAGAACGCGAATTTGTACCATTTGATTTTATGTAGCTATGCCGCATTGACTTCATTGAGCTTCATTACAATATGACGATAAATCGGATGATAAAAGAGCACTTAGTCATTGAAAAAATAAGTTATTTTTTATTTAAATGGGATTTGATAATGGAAGTTCAATAGTACAAAAGCTAAGTACGTTTTCAGTCGCTGTTAGAGCGATGTATGGACAAGTGTTTGCAAATTATTTAGAGATTGATACATTTGTTGAACATGTGAATGCGGATCACAGTATCCCGACATTTGATAAGCATCTTAGACACTAAATGGAGTGACTATTGGTGTACAAGTCCATGCACTGCTAAATTAAGAATCGATTATTAAAAGAGGCAATCAAGAAGAAGACTCCAACTCTATAATTAAATCTATACCGTTCAATTCCTAATGCTACCCTTTGAAAGCAGGCAATCTCTCCAAGTAAAAACGAGTAGAAGTAGAAATGGGAACGCGTGCCAACGCGCGTCAGTTATATCATTAACATAATAATCGTGCGCAACTCGGCTGGGTTGGGTGCAAGATAGGTGAGGAAGCGGAGTTTAAGCATATTCTAGATCACAAGCACGAGAAGATAGATAGAATACGTTTTATTGCACACCAGAACAAGAAACTATAAATAAGGTAGATTGATGGGTTAGATGGATCAGATTCCTACATTTGGGTCGCCAGTAATCGCTTGTCGTCCTTATTGGGGAACATAAACCACAAATTCAGACAATGTAATAGTATGCATTTTGAAACGTTAGTGACTTCCCAGTCCAGATGATGATTCAAATGTCAAGTCATATTTTTTTATCTCTTCTGGAAAGCAAAAATTACGAAGTGTACAATCAGGTAAGATAAAATATTGTTTCTCACTCTTTTCGCACAGTCTGTAATGTTTCTGATCATCATCTTCCTGCTCTTGTCCGACATATTCACAAAATGTCGTTATAAATAATTATATTTTTTGTCTATTCCTTCTGAAGAAGAAGAAAACTGCATTTCTAAACCCCTCAACGGCATTGTGTGATACCTAACCCAACACTCCCGAAATCAGATAAACATAAACGTGAAAGGTTGTCCTAGAAAATAAATCTAGATATGCATTAGTTCAAATATAGCTACTTACTCACCATGTACAATCTGCTAGATAGATTACATTAAACAGGTTTAAAGTAGGACTGATGAAATTGAAGTTAATGCAGATTGCATCTTTCAATTTTGATTCTTGAATGATATGGTATGATTTTGATTAATTGAAATGACGGTTTGCAATAGAAATACAAACTGATTGCCAGAGTCTAATTGCTGTAATTCATGAGTTGTTCAGCAAATGCACCAAATAAAAGAGCACAAGTCTGCTTCAAAAATTTTGTAGGATATGTTATTTCCTAAAAATTTTCTAGCTTAAGTTGTTGTTTTTTACGTAAAATTATCTAGTGGAAATCACATCTAGAAACCCCTTTAATGATTGGTCTTATTATATTATTTCTAGGCACAGATTACACGAATTAAATGTTTAAAATCTTCTTCTTTTCTGTGGTTAGGTTAGGTCATACAAGTATTTGTCTATGACATGGCAGTCTGACGGTCCCTCCACTAGACTATCACTGTTGTTTAAAATATGTCTCACGCCAATTCTTTTAACTTGGCACTCAATGGCAACGTACGAGGAGCTCGTGGCTAAGTAATAACAAGCCGCACGGATCGATCCATCAGGTTAAGCTACGCTTGCCAGGGTTGGTCAGTGGATGGGTGACCATCTTCACATACCGAGACTCCTCCGTGCCTCGGAAAGCACGTTAAGCCGTTGGTCCCGGCTGTCATTTGTGGATCTTTGACAGTCGTTACGAGTCGTCAGAAGCCCGAAAGTCTGACACCAGTCTTACCAAGGGGTATCGTATTACCCAGTAACTGGGTTGTGGAGGTCAGATAGGCAGTCGCTCCATGTAAAATACTGGTATTCAGCTGCAACCGGTAAGACTGGAAGCCGACCCCAAGATAGTTGGGAAAAAGGCTAGGAAGATTGACTCAATGGCAACGTACTATACAAGTCGCAATTAAGTAGTTGAATGTTACGGTCAAGTACGATCAACACGGCAGGTTGGTAGCGGAAAGTTGAGGCTGCGGATGCAAATATACTTAACTAGAAAATTTTATCTGTATAGTTTTACTGTCTTAAGTAAAGAGGCACTATGCAGAGAAAAGGACTATGCAGATATTGCGATAAAGTCTAAATAGGAGATTTTCTCTGGGGATATAATCGGGGAATCACTATTGTTTCCAAGGCTGGTTATGATGCCATAGATATAATCGTTTTTGAAGCGACAGTTATGTGACTATTTTACTAAAACATCGTGTACCTACTCATAGGAACCAACAAGCTTCAAATAATACAAATTCGTGGAGTAGGTATAAAATGATTTTACCATTTGAACCTTTGTTGAAATGTAACCAATTAATGATCTGCCATAGTTTTAAACTCATACTCATACTCGTTTTAGTTTTGCTTCAGTTTTATTTCTATATCGAATCTTCTATTTAGCGGTTAGACCGCCACATACAAACTACGAAGCAAAAAGACATGACGTCACACAATTCCTACATCGCGCAGTTAGAGTTTACCGAGCGAAAAACATAGATAAGACTATCCGAAATCAACATATGGGCAGTTGCCCGCCAGACATAACAACCCGTCTGGTTGGAGGATCCTCCCTTTTCTATGGTGGATGAGTGAACTTTACACCCTGTTCCTCATACCCCTAAAATCTCGATTGAAATTCTAAAGATTAGATAAATATTAAGAGCATCATGCACTACCAGCAAAACGAACGCCGCCGCGTCGATCACAGCAGCTATGTGGTTGACATTACCAAACTATGTATTCCATATACCGTTTCACATAGTTTTCTGTGGGTGATGCCTATATCCGGCAGGCATTATGGGTTTATAATACCAGGAAATCATAAAGGCTTCCAGTTAACTTGTTCCGTAGAAAGTAAAGGAAAATTTTGCATGTGCGTCATCATAAGTGAAATGAACTTAATTTTTATGGCAACTGAGGATTTTAATGGATCGAAATTGTGTCAGTGTTACAATGACGTACAAGCTCTTCTGAATATGAGTGTCTTCGAATCAGTGTTTATTTTTACACAGTCAAAAATGTCGAACATATTTTATACAAAATCTTACGAGAAGAGCTAATATTTTTAAAGCGTAATGTAGCGGTTATTATTTAAATCATACCAATTTTTTTTAAAGACATGGTAGGTAAAATAATGAAATATAACTATTACTGTCATTGTTTTAGGGTGAGCTACCATCAATTCCAACATATTAAAGAATATAAAAAAAATATATACAAGGCAAAGCACAACATAACTAAATTTAATTTTAAATTGTGATTCATGCAGTCTATATTCAGCCTGTTTGCAAAAAACCACGAATACATTACCCTCCTTTTCTACCATTTAAGCAAAAGTTACGGCTATTTAACTTAATACACGTCCTTCTTGGCCTTTCTATGCATTAAAAATAATTAATGTCACATAATCAAGATTTTAAACGTAACGGACAAACGGGAACTTTAAAAAGTGGACAAGTGGGTCAAAAATGTGTCGAGTATGGTAGTCGAAACTAGTCGGTCATGGTCGCACGGTCAATGACCTTATGTGTTGTCTCTTTCCACCATAAAACTGAGTAGTTTTTGAATTTTAAAGTACAGGTGCTAGAGTCTTAAGATTATGCAATTGGTTAGAAACAGAATGATGAGTTCGATAAAAAGACAAGAAAGAAAGATATGTTTATTTGCATTAAGCGATAAGGACAAGGAGAAAGGATTCAAAATTACAGTTTAAAGAAATCTAAATATGAGAGATTGATCAAGATCTAATTCCTAAAACAAAAAAAGAATGTTCCAAAAAATATTTGGTGCAATCAAAGATGTTCTCAAAAAACGAGGAACCTCTTCATGAAGAACCTCCGTAGGAAGGAAGCTAGAAAATAAACTGATAGCATCTTCTATGGTCATTAATTGGATAGGTCAGTGCAGTTCATAGTTAAGTTTTATGCGATATTATTAATTATAATTGCCAGAGAGCGCAGGAAAACTACACTTCAACTATAAAGTGGCTCAAACTTTAAGATCATTTTCTATTAAATGACAGCCTTTGATTATACTACTGCAGTTAATTACAGATTTAATCTGTAATTAAAGAAAGTTTTCTTGTCATTAACTAGTAAGTACTAATAATATTTAATCAACAGAATCAGATATACCGCGTATCAAATTTTTTTTTTTTTCTAATGAGTATTTACTTCTTTCTTGATGACATTTTTATCTTTACTTTGTTTCTTGTTTTTTCATGTTTTTAAATTTTAATGTTAATCTGTTATGTAGTGCATGTATAACATAAGTAAATAAGAAAAATATTATTAAAAAAAGTTTGTGCGAAAACGATTTTTGGTATCTATCGGTGGGTACGAGTACCTCGTTAAAATATCCAAAACTGTCCAAATTCTTCGAAAGCATTATGATGATTTTAGAAATAAAATTTATGTAGGTATCTACTTTGACACAAGGGCTATTATCACCTTAGTAGTAAACATAACGGTATTGCGTATGTTCAATGATGACGTCTGTTGACTTTACTCCATATACTGTACGCATGTGCGAATTGTCTCTTTTGCACATTTCAAACCACCAGAAGATATATAGTTTTCCTTCATACATATTATTGTTTTGTTGACATCTAACGCAATTTGTTTGAGGTCATTTGGTCATTTTAATAGCATTTTATTGTCTAAGAGGATACAGTACGACACAACTTAGATGTAGCGTAGATTTGAAAATTTTCATTCATTCATTTCAATTTTACGAATGTATTTGGCTATGAAACTTTACAAGCTATTGCGTTTTCGAAAGATCATTTTCACTTGAAGCAGTAATAAAGATTGGTGATTTTGAAGGCGCACTCTGTTCGGATGGTGATCGGTTTTACGAATTTTGCCGATGCTACATCTAAGTTGTGTCGTACTGTACGTAAATTCTATTATAAACCTTTCTTTGGCTATATTCATTTCCTTGCGAAAAGCAAGAATTTCTTCTACATCAGCTATAAAATAATGTTTGATTTTGAATGCTAGTTCATCATTAGTATCAGTTCTATCCTCATAAACCGGTACTAATGTTTCTCTAGGTCAATACTAAGGAGTTAATCTCGAGAAAGTAGTATTCTAAGAATCGGCACCTGTAATATATCTGTTAAATGTGAATCATCAGTCAGTCAGTCATAAAGAAAGGAGTCGAAACAAAACAAGAATAAATTATCATTAAAAACCACAACTCATAGTTTTTTTTTTTTTTCTTTGTTTTTACTTTTACTTATAATTCAATAGAAACCACAAAATGTATTTTTGTAGAGATATAAAATACTTGCGGTTTCGAAAAGTTGAATATGATTAAATTTGTGACTAAACGTCTAAACGGCCTTGCCCATTTCGTCTTTCCTCATTGTGTTTGTACATTTTATAGTTACCTATACCAAAGCTGTAATTTTGTGAACATAACAGGCTTAGCTGCTGTGGCTTCCTAACCCAATTAAGTTTGTAGATTTTAAAGAACCGCAAAATTTTTCCTGCTGTGCTTACATAATGCACGTTCTTCTTTCAAAACTGTGGTGTCATCTATTTAGATTTCCTCTAAGAATCAATCATCTTCCCCTTTTTTCATGAATATCCAACCATTTAGCTTAATATTATACAAGTCTACGCAAATAGCCTTGACCGATATTATGGCCGGCTTAACGGTACCCTCAGGTTAACGATGGGTTAACGGATCGTTTTTTAGTTCTATACTATGTTCCACCGGTTTTTTTATTTGTTTGTTTATTTTTATACCAAATGGAAATTGGAATGTTGGACATTTGGGTCATTGGACTTTACTTTGACTAACTTGTTTTGTGTCCTTGTACTAGGTCATGAGCAGATAGTTAAATATTTAAGAAGGGGCAAGAACAGCAGTTTCGTGTAATGGGTTACCTATCACGATTTTATTAAAACCAAGTTTTTAAGTGCAGCTTTAAATGATAGTTATTTTGATATCAGCAAAAACCTCTCAGTGCCATATTACAATCAAATTGGCCGTAAATCTGTTGCTTTATTTGAGTAACAACAACCATGCCTACTCCATATTATGTTTGTTCTTCACACTTTTACCATTTTACCGTGGCTACAACGTTTACTGTTATTTTGTGTCACTAACAATTACTTTTCTTCTTTACAGGTAAAGTTCGCGACAAACACGATGACGAGGAGAAAAAGTGTGTGTTCAAAGTGGACTTTAGTTTTATTTGTAGTTTTAGTTTGTCCGTCTGTTTATTCGCGTCCTCAAGAAGAGCTCTTAGTTTCGGCCATAGTTAAGGCGCAGAATGAAAAATCTACGCATCCACCAATAAGGTATACATTTAGTAATTTTAGTTTGAATAGTTTTAAGTTTACACCTGAAGTCATTAGTTTTGTTAATGAATCGGAAGAAAATATCAACAAACCTAGTAATGTACCTATTAATGTATCTATCTCTAACAAAGTACGAGTAAATAACCCTTTTGTTATCATTTCCAATGAAGAATTAGAACCAAGTAACGCAAATAACAGAACAAGTCGTTTGATTCGAACCAATTCACACGGAGGAAAAAAGAAATACAAACCGAAACCAGTAAAAAATAAAAGTGAAGAAGATTCCTACGATAGAAAGAAACCAGCAATTAGAAAAGTAATCACTAAATGGAGAGACAAAACCAAACTAAACGATTTAAATTTTTCCTATGAAACTAGCACTTTAGATACCGATGCTAAGGGCACGACAAAGTTTAGTAGTATTCGTCCAAATGACGACAGTAGTACAGAAAGTTCTAGTAAAATAAATTCTAAAAGATACACTAGGCCTCCTCCAAATGACATCTATGGCCAGTATTATAATGATAATAATATGTACAATAACCAACGCCCACAATATCCATACTCGGATGAAACCCAAGCTTACTCTCCTAACATTCAGGTAATACACACTCGTCCACGTCCAACCAGACCTCCATACTACCACACTAATATTCCGACTCCTACACCAATTATTACAAACTTAGGCTACCCAAAACCCTGGACTCAGCAAGTAACTCGAAAAACCACAACACAACGACCAATGTATAATACAAGACCTACCAATTATGAATACCACAATAACGTTCAAAACTATGGAGGAAATACTTACGAAGTTTCTACTTTTGAACCAACGAACTCCTATACTGACAGAATTGTTATAAGACCTCAAGAATATAGCCCATCTGCCGAAGACTGTCCTACTATTTATCTAACTTTGAATAACACCTTTCAAGGCCAAGCTAAAGAAGCTTGTCCCGATTTAAATATTGCAGTCAACACAAATGTCATAAATAAAAATGTTGTTATAGAATCAGAGGAGGAAGAGAGTGACAGTTTATTTCCTGGGGGATTTGGATTAGGCTTAGGAGACGATTCAGGCGCCGATTCATCAAAAGACGAAGATTATTTCGAATCCGAGGAGAATCAAGAGCAAGACGATGAAAGTGCGTCAGTCGAAGGCACAGAATTGGCCAACTATCATTCTGCAAATAGTGTAATTAAACCCGAATCTGCTGAAGGGGGTGGCTTTGGAGCCGCGTCTTCACCAAGTTCTGCTATAATTGCCCCAGGTGGATCAGGAGGCTCTGATGATGATATATTTAGCTTTTCATCGTTAGTAGATTTTTTCCGACCAGCATTAGATGCATTAGGTTGGTTAGCAACTATAAACCCTTTGAGTATTGGTCTCTTTCCTTTACTGTTAGCCCCTCTAGGATTATTATTTGCGGGGTCAGGCTTTGCAGCTCTATTCGCTCCATGGTTTTTACCATATGCAAGAGAAGCTCCTAAGGTAATACACGTTTATAAACCTGAATGGCGGTGGGATGACGATTTAAAAACCTGGCATTTGCATTCTTTCCCAAATAGTAGGAGACTGATTCCTGAAATGGGAAGAGCAAGTAAGGAGAATAAGGAGAAAGGAGGCGTTAAAACTACTTTATTTTTAAAATTGAAGGAATGGATGAAAAATTTAACAAATAAGTTGAGAGAAGATCACAGTCGTCAGATAGTTTTGAACGGTCGTAAAACAAAAAGGAAGAAACGAGAAGCATGGACTCGACGACTTAAGTTTTCTTAAAATGATCAAAAACGAAAACATAATATTGATTACTTTTTAGACGTTAATCATAATCGTCATAATTTGTGGATGACTCTGTCTATACAGGTGCACCGGCCATCAGTATTTCTTTTTCAAAATCAAAATATTTTATTTCACATAAACCTACATGAGCACATAATATGAAACATCAGAAGCTAGGCGCTCGGTTCTATTGGTCGTTTCCTACGGATAAGAGCCGACAAGAAACTACTCTTTTAAAAATAATTGGCTTTTATAATATTTTAAAATAACCGTTTTAATAGTGAACATACGGAGGACAGTGTAGGCCTTTGTCTTTTTTTTCGTAAAAATCGGTTGACTTGGAAACTTTTTTCCTATAAGTAACTTAATCTTAGTTACTTCTTCCTCTTCTTTCCGTCAAACATTACGTTTTTGTAAAACAATTTAAAAAATTCTGAAAACTGTGCAATATTTTAACTAATGACTTTAGATGTTGATACTTTTGAACCTAGACAATACTTGACGATCACATTCTGTGTCAATATACACATACAGTTTATTTTGGCACGCAATCATGGTAGGTACTGTATAATTATTATCCTATTATTGCTATTCGCTAAAAAGGAGTGCTCTATGATTTTAAAAGTGTTAAATGTGTATCTATTGTTTGTAATGAGTGAGAATGAGAATCATAATATCCGCCACTAGGTACTTTGAGATCTTTGTAATCCCAGGTAGGCACGATTTTAGACGCACCACTTAGCGCCGAGAGTTGAATGTCCAACAGTGTGTTTTCTTGACGCGCTGGGATATGAAAAACAAGTGTACGATAAAAAGTCTCCGCGATATAAATACGTCTTTGTGAACGTGGGCTAACTGAATAGTCTTTATAAAAGGAGTAATTTTATTAAGACATCCATATAAAAAAATCTGTCAGTAGAAAGTTAGGTATAAATGTTAATGATATAAAAAATGTCACAGTTTGATTGATTTCAATTGGCTTATTGGTGATTCGCCCAAAATTACTCGAATCAACACTTTAAATATATTTTTTTGAGGCGATTCTTATGAATTTAATTTATTTATATGCAAATCGAGTATACCAAGAGAGATATCATTAGAATTTGTGCTGAAAATTCTAGGTACATCTTACGCCATCTATTTATCAAGTTGAGAAACGAGATAGTAAAAGATTCATATCTAACATGATAGATGGCGCTAACTACATAACCGCCGAAGATACAATGTTCGACGAATAACAGTATTATTATATTCGTATATTTTATAATATTAAGTTTTATTTTAAGACACTAACATAATTGTAAGAAATATTAATAATAACTATTTATTTTAGTTTTAGAGCTTTATAAATTTCTGTCGCTGGCTCTCTTTAATTTAGGTTTTTTTTATACCTAATATTGATCTAAGTGAGGGTACTGTTATGTAAGTAATTATTCTTAGGTGTCCTTTATTGACCCATAAGGCTGCCTGCCTGTCCACTGGAGCAGAGAGGAGACGAGAGGAGCGGAGATGTGCCAAAATTAACTAATAGAATCGCACCTCTGGAGCGGAGTTTAGATTCTATTGGTTAATATTAACACATCTCCGCTCCGCTCCTCTCCTCTCCGCTCCGGTGGACAGGCAGCCTTATGGGTGTAAAAAATAATAATTACCTAACGCATCAATGATTTTTTATTGTTTTTTATTCAATAAAAAATCTAAATTTCTGTAAAAAAAAAGTATTCGTGTGTTATTTTCAATCATAATTATGTAGGTAAAACTGTACAAAAATAATTTTAGACTAACTTATTAAAATGAAATTATTTATTTTTAATAAAACGCCGTAGAAACATGTTGGTCTTTTATTTTTATTAATAATGATTTTGTAAATAATGTGTTAAAAATTAGTCAGAAATATTCAAAATTTTACAAAGTTACCTACATTCTAACAGCAATAATAAACATGTAAGTGACTTCCCTTTACTACATTTCTACAAGAGAGCAAACATTACAAGCCAAGGGTGTTGCAATAATAATGGATTACAAAACTGTTTATGAATAAAAGCACTCTATAGCTGTGGGCTTACGGTTTAATAAAAATTATATTATTATTATAAGTATTATGGCTTTTACCTAATTATTATTATGGCTTTTACCTAATTATTATTATGGCTTTTACCTAATTAAAGAAACGTTATTATTATTACAAGTAAAGTGTCAAATACCTATCAAAGGAAGTCATGTCGATTTTTAATATTAGTTCTAACTCTGCTCAATAGATGACACTGTGCAATTCAAGCCATTTTCTGAATCGCGGTGTCAAGATTCTCCGCTGTTTGGTTGGGTGGCATTGAATCGACCGCTATCGATAACTCTGGTTTCCCTTCAAAACGTATAAATCTTTCGCCTTTTACTAAAGATTTCCGTGGAGGGGGACACTCAAATGAGTCTATACTATTTTTTGCCAACTTCGCTTCGGCGGAGTTTATAATTTATTCTTTAAAAATCGATCCGAATTGATCCGATAATAATCTTCAGTGCAATTTTGTGAGCTAAACGACAACAATCCTAAGTTAACCGTCAAGAAGAGAAGCGCTATTACATTTATAATTAAATTTAGTGTACGCGCAGGTAATTAGGATCATTTTTGCATAATAAGAAAAAAAATCCTAATATACTTACTCGAAAGTCGATAGCCGTACGCTATGAACATAATACTAACTCATTGAATCGCGTCCCGTATTAGAGAAATATTTTTATCATAATATTATTTTGATTAATCTACTGACACTGACCTGCAAATTGCAACAAACTTTAGATTTTTTTTATTTCGTGGGCTACCTTAGTGGATCCGGGGTTTAGACTGCCTGTCCACTAGAGCGCGGAGAGGAGACGAGCGGAGCGGAGACGTGCCATTATTAACCAATCAAATCTAAACTCAGGGGTGGAGTCAAGATTCTATTGGTTAATATTGGCACATCTCCGCTCCTCTTTTCTCCTCTCCGCTCCAGAGGACAGGCAGCCTTAAGCACTTTTGCCGTCACCCAACTTAACATAATTATAAAGTACATTATCATATTGTTTTATTATAGATAGATAAAAACAACTTACAGTACCTTTAAAATGTTACCTTAAAAATACTTACCGTCGTAGTGTAAAAAGGCAGATCTAACATTTTGTAAAAAGGAATTTGAGTATTATATTTTGTTGGTTTACGGCAAAAAAAAAACTGTTATTTTATAAAAAAATGTGTTAGTGGATGTAGTAATATTTACATGATTCCTACAAAACCATTAAATAATAATAATTTCTGCATTTTCTCTGTCAACTTGTCAACAACTAATAAAATAACATGTAAAAATATGATTATTAAGTAGACAGGCCAAAATGTAACCTTTTTTCTTACTATTTAATGTAAAAATAGAAAATATTACAAAGAAAAGGCATATTTAATCAATTGTGTCTTTTGCATATTATGAAATTACTTCATAAGTTGCAATTACTTAGTTTTACTTTACACTTATAATTACAATAATAATTTTAAAATAATCTACAAGATTTGTGATGTTTCAACGTAATCAAAGTCAAATAAGTCCTTTTTCCGTATCTTAAATGTGAAAAATTGTGTAATTGTGCCGTTTTATTTTAATATCTTTAAAGATCTTGCTCACAAAAATATATAAAAAACTGGCAAATGCACCTTCTTGTTTTATTCCGTCTATATAATATATTAGTTAAACATTATACAAACACAATTTTAACATTTTTTGTTATGTTGAGTTAATTAAAAATCAACTTAATATTTTATAACTCAATTTTTGAAAAAATGTTAATTGTGTTTGTAAAATGTTTAGCTTATTGACTAAGTATTATTATAACGGGTGTAAAAAGACGCTTATCGAAGCGAGTCACTATACTCCCCGTCATTGTGATCATTCTTTTTACTGGACCATACCTGTGAACCTTCTGGTTACGGAGATATTGAAGGTCCTGAACCATTGCATACACCCATACGCACAATGTTTTGGCGTGCTTTACATTGCGCGTTTCCGTTAAGTGGGGTTTACACGGGTGACTTAAGTCACACGATTATTGCCGCGCGGCGTAAATCGACCGTCTAAATGGCAATGCGGTTAGGTCAAAACAAAGTGAAGCGACCCGTGTAAACCCACCTTTACTGATTTTTTTAGATTACAATTATTTTAGTCTATTAAAAAAATAAGCTATTAGGAACAAAGTACCTATCTACCTGTTACAGATTTTTAAACAAGCAGAGCTTCTTAAAAATCACTTTGTTAGAAGTTATATCCAAAAGAGTAAAAATAATATGGGAAGGTTTGACCATGTTTGCTTCGTCTTATTTATCCAGAATAGGATGGTCTAGGTGCAGAATGAAAAATTTTACTGTCTTAACAAAAAATAATACAGTATAATAATATAGTAGTAGTTTGGTGTGTTAGGTTGTCTAAGTGTTGGGTGTACGGCTTCAAAACACTATTCATATCAACTTTCGTTTTATATTCATGAGTAGATAGTTAGTAGTATACTCAGGTATAATCAAGATAAAAGGCAGTCGAATATTTAAAATTTTCATTCTTTGCATAATAAAATAATGTTATCTTGATTTCAAATAATGCTTTAATGTTGTTGTAAGTCTACATTTCGAGAGAAGATTCATTCGCCTGTCAAGTAGGACAATAACAGGCCGGTTTGTGAAAGGTTGTTAACATTAATGTGAACGATGAAGACGTGTTTTTTGTTTTGTGTTTAATTTCAGATTCATTGGTTTATTTGATCGAAATCTGCTAACATATTATTTTTATCTCATTACAGGGACCTCCCGAAAAATACCGAAGAAGTCAAACCTGAGCAACCATCAACCCCCACGCCAGAAAATTCTTCTCGAGATGTCAAATCAAAGACTCCGATACGAGAATCCATGGAAATGGTCGCCATCCAACTCCTTGACAAACCCAATACCACGGTTGAAACACCAGTTATTGCAGATACCAGAATACCACCCAAAGTTAAAACTCAAGTCAGGCATAGAATAAAAACAAAAAACGAGAATGGCGAAGAACTTGAAAACGCACACCCTGGAGTTGCTGTTCCTATGACAATGGATGAATTGGAAACAGAGAATAAAATAAGCGATATGCCTAGCGAATCTTCGACATCTAATGAAGGTATTTCCACTTGGATCTCTTTAAGTAATTCAGTCAAAGAAAATTCAACTACTGATTCTTCAAGAATAGAAGAAATCACGAAGAAACCTAAGCCTGCAGTATCGAAGAATAAGCCAAAACGACCTCAGAATAATAAAGTAGCCAAACGTCCAATAATTGGTAGCACAAACAAGGCTGATTTAGTGGCCAGTGGATCCGCTATCAGTGAGAATGTTTACAATAAAATTAAGGATACAGTACTGTCTAATGTACAAAAGAATAAGAACACATCAGTTCGTCCTAGCACTACGACGACCATTGCTACTACTACAACAACAACAACAACAACTGAAGCACCAACAACAAAAAAAGAAACGAAACCCCCAGTTTCAACACCAGTGATCACAGTCACTTCTAAACCAAAGAAGAAGAACAAGAACAAACAGAAAGCTAGCACTACCTTAGCCCCACCTGTCATCAACGAATCTGCATTACTTCCTACAGAAGCAAAGGAACAAGAAATTGAACTAGAAGTTAGTACACCAGCAACCACTACCAAGAAGCCAAAGAGAAGTTCAACTAGAAAGAAGAATAAGACAAAAAAACGAAAGACGTCCACGCCTAAACCGAGCACAGATGTCGCTGTATCCGATGTTAAAACGACAAATAAAACTAAATCAAATAAAAATGGTAAGAAACCAGCAGTGGCACCAACTGGCGCTATTACAACCCAGATTTACAACTACTTGTCTAGAGAAGTGATGCCATCTGTCGGTGTAGGTATGTTAGGCCTTGCTAGTTTGGTGGGTATTGCTGGATACTTCTTATATCCTTTCGCAACTCCAGTGCGCAGAACCTTTGAGGTTGATAAGAACGATGACATATACAGAAATAATGCTGAAGAGTATGCTAACGACGGTAATGGACAAGCTGAGGAAGAAATGCTAGGAACTGTGCTAGCTGGAATGCCGGCTCACGCTAAACAGAAGTTGAACCCTTACGCTGGCCAAATTGCTTACATCAACCGGTATCCAGTGAAGAAGGAACAAGATATAAGATACAGACAAGTTGCACCTGGCTACAAACCTAACACAAATTATGGTAAAGTACATTACGCTCAACAAAAGACAGGTATAGCTCACGCTGCTGTGTATTCCAAACCAATTAATTATAGCCCTCAGTATGAGACTAGACATGCTTACACTACAGAAGGAAAATATAATTATGAGAAACCTCAGCAACCAAATTATACTCCGTACCCTGCGGTAGAGCCTATATACGCTGCACCACAAACCGGCCCAACAGGACTGTCAGCTTATGGGAATGACAATTCAAACTCAGTAGTCTATGGTGTAAAACCAGCGGCAGAATCTGACTTTAAACCTGTATACCCTTTTGAAAGCCAGTTTTTTAGTGAAACAACGAGCAGCTCTGTGACATATCCACCAACTTCAATGTATTTAGGTTCTAATAATGATGAACAAAATCAGGAAGATAAAATATATGATGAAACTCCAAGCGGCAGTGATGCTAGTTCAGAATCTGGAGACAACAAATTTGTAGTTGGTAATGTGCCTAAGGAACTTGTAGATTCAGCTACACCTGCAGTTGTACCCGAACATGGACCTAGAAAGTTAAGAAAAAGGCGTAGTATTTCCGGTTCATTAGAGGAGCTTTTAGCTGAAAAAGAGAATAATAAAGACATATTTATAAGTAACGAGATTGATGACATTTACAACATGAATAGCCCGATAAGAAATCTTGCTCCTATTAGTACTGATGACGTCACAGTACTACCTAAAGATACCAGTACAGTTTATGCCGTATCTGAACCCGCTAAGGATGTCAAATCAACTGAAGCTCTGACGACCGCGAGAATCGAAGTTGTTGAAAGTGTGTCAACAATCCCGATAAACAGTAAAAATGAGAAAACAACGGAAACAGAAATGTCTAACGATATGGAAACAACAACTAAAACGTTTAAAGTCTACGAAGTATTCCCTTCAAGCAATACTGATGTGACTGAGCGAAATAGTCTGATTAACTCTCCAACGAGTACTGTAAGTAACATGATTACGGAAACGACCACAGATTTGAAATCTGAAACGACATCGACTATGCCTACTTCATTCCCTGTGACGACTGACAAGCCAGCTATAACTTCGAAGCCATGGAATGATCCTGAGATTATAACCTATCCCCCATCGAACCAGCAAGGTGGATTCTTCACCTTCTTACAAAGGCTTGTTGATTTTAAGTTAAGAGTAGGACTTGGCATCCTTCAGACCACAGTTGATGCTTTAACTAGGTTCAGAAACGATACAATGCAGAAGGTGGCAAATGCATCACGCACGCACACAGGATAGATTTTAAATTATTTTAAAGATTCTCACCAATGTGTGAGTGTGTTTTCAATCCATTGCAGCATTGATGTGATTTTTTGTCATTCAAAGTGTTTTTTTGTTATTATACTAGCACATTTGAATTTTAGAAAAATATTAGATGCAAACAGATAACTTCATGCTACTCATTTATTATAATTTTTTTGTCAACTTATAAAAAAGACGATTTATATCAATAGATAATAATATTTAGACTGATTAATACTCAACCATTTGTTTGATTTATTTGAAAAAGGTTATTATGTCATTGATGTCCAATAATTGTAAATTGCATTTAGAATAATTGAATTTTCAGTATCGAATTATTATTATTTAGATAATGTTAATATTTAAGTTTACTTTAAGTACAGGGAATATAATATTATAATTATTATATTATAATATAAATATTAATAATAATAAAATATAAAATTATAATTTCAGAATGCTATCCTCGGTACCTATCTATAATTGAGGGAAGCCTACTGAATTTATATTGTGATAAAAAATATTAGTATTTCTATTAGGCATTAAAGTATAAAAATGTACGTTAAACGCTCGATAACTACATATTTTTTAGATGAGACCGTCAACAATACAGTATTAAAGTTTGCACAGACTAGAAAAATCAGTGTCACAAGTAAGAGCGCGCTGGATTATTCGTGATTGATAGCTATAATAGTTAATTTTGAAAAAAAATACTGTTTTCTTGGGAACTAAGAGCAGATTATGACACAAATTTAGGTAAACATGTAAATTCTGATTCTTTAAAAATATTTAATATATTATTATGTATGATTGTAGTGTCCTATCATTTTGGCACGAAGAAACAAAAGATATATAATTATTAGGTAGACTTAAGATAATAATAATTATTCAGTGTCTACCTTGTATTATAAGAAAAAAAACGATATATTTAAACAAATTGTGTACTTATATAGTAATCACTTATTTTTATACAAAAATTCTGTGTAAATATTGAAATAAAGACTTTTTTGTAAATGTTGGCGTTTTATTAAGGCTTATATGATTGACATAATGAGTGAATTCGATAAACATTTTAGAGGGTTGACTATTGCTTTGAGTTATAAAATAAAGTATAATTATAATTTATCAAATCGTGGTAATCAATGAACAGTCGTCTAATAATAAGACAATGACAAACAAATTTCTAAATAAAAAGCTTTAGGGGAGTTTTTTGATACCAATGAGACCGTTCACAGTAATTGTAAATTGTGTCTGTTTGCAACCCATTAAATTATTATTCCAAACCTTACCTCAAGCAAAATTATAAAAGAGATCAAAATAGTTTGGAAAATCCAAAACTGCACGCCTCATACTTATCACTCATTCATAAACGAAAAAGAAATTCAAAACATAGTTTAAAATAACAATTTATCACTTTTCATGAAGTCGTAATGTCAACGACTGACAAAGATATTTACTTGGCGGTTGCTAGGCAAATTACGGACGAGTGTATGTCATTAAGTCAAAGGTTGGAAATATTTAGATAAAGATATTATACGGGGTGTCCGGGACATCGACGCGAAGCCTGATACCATGGATTCAGTACATGATTCTGAACCCCCCTGCATTGAAATTTTTCATCGGTTATTAAAAAAAAAATCTGCTGCTCCATACATTTTGACCGCGTAGGTATTGCACTTTTCTATGGAACAGCTGATTTTTTTTTAAATAACTGACGAAAAATTTCAACGCAGGGGGGTTCAGAACCATGTACTGAATCCATGGTAACCGGCTTCGCGTCGATGTCCCTGCCACCCTGTATTTTAGTTAGTATTTTATTAATTATAATAAAACTACTTTGAATAAAAGAGCCATTTTCAATAGGGTTCCTTCTACGGCTGAAACGAATGTAAAAAAATAAAATTGACTCAATTAATTGATTTTATCGCAAGCTACAATGTTTTCAGGGTTCATAAATTGACGGACAGGATTTTTTTTTCAACTATTTTTATGCATTTTCCATTTCTGCTGCATTAAATCAATTGTTAAAAAGTATTAATCTCCATTTAATCATCACTATACAATGGTATATAAATTAAGTAGGTTCTGTGTACTAGCAGGAGTGTAACAATAAAAACAGTTACAGAAATGGGGCAAATCGATCGTAGAGCACACTCGCATTACGAGTCGTGCAATAATGATCACTGTGGTGCAAAAACAGAGGTAAAATAAAAAGTCAAGTCAAGGTCATCTGGACCAAAAACAAAAGACAGATGTTTGATATTTTTGTAAAAGCGCCATCTATACTTACATTTTGATACTAGCTTACAACCTGCCTTCGTAGTTACCCCTGTTGCATCAAATATAAACTCATAGACGTCGCTTATCATGAATTTTGCATGTTTCTTTATATTTGTTGTCTGTTTTAGTTGTACAGCTATTTGCATATTCTCAAAGTTAATGGGACAATAAATACAAAAACGTATCTGAAAGCTAGGCTTTTACTCTAATAAAAAAAATCTAAATCAATTGAAATCTCATCTCTGTGGCAATTAATGTGAAATTATAATAAACAATTATACAATTTTTGTCAGATTGAGACTGGAATTAGAGTCCGCGTCAACACTGAAGAACGGCGGAAAATTGTGAAGCTACATTTTTTTTAATGCATTTTGATGCAGTGACAAAGACACTAGCGCCACGTCTACCGGGCTTGAGTGGACTTTAGAATGCGAACGTTAAAAATACGGGGGATGTTTTAGGTTCATAGAAAATAACACGGTGCCCTCGTATTATTAATAAAAAGCCTGTCTAATCCAACCCAAGCAGATGGGAGGTGTCATTCTACAGGGTGTTTGGCAGAACGTTGAACATACGAAAATGGTGGATAGGTGGGATCATCTGCTACTTACTCAGCCCTAATTTAACTGCCCCTGGTTTGTTTTTTTTTTAAATAAGTTGAAATTAATTTAAGTATTTTTTACATCTTTCTGTAAGTTTGAGCGTTTTAGAGAGTTTCTAGCTAACATCTGAATAAGGCAATAATTTTATAAGAATCTGCCAACATTAAAGATTAAAAAAAAAACATTTTTAATAAAAATTACACTTTAAAGTGGTGAAAAAGGAACAAAGCAAAAAATGTTTTTTTTTTAAATATCCGGGGCCCAGGGTCAAATAAATTAGGGCTGAGTAAGTAGCAGATGACCTCACCTATACACCATTTTCGTATGTTCAACGTTCTGCCAAACACCCTGTATATGATATAATTTATCTGTTCCAAAAGTATGTGACCATCTACCGTTCCGCACTGGGCCCGCGTGATGGACAGCGGCCCGCTCCCTCTCGCCGAGAGGAGGCCCGTGTCCCAGCAGTGGGAACATTAGGCACCAAGCATGGCTAATGATTTGGTGATGGCAATTTGGTTACCTATTATAGAATGCAGCTGCTACTTAATAATACGCTGCTTTCACATCAAAAATGTTAAAGTCAAAGTTAAATAATTTATTTCAATAAGGCACATAAAACGCACTATTGAACGTCAAAAATTTAAAAAAAAAATAGATAGAATTCCGCCCCTTCCAAAAGGTAGTTTTCGTATGGAAAAGAATGGGCAAGAAACTCCACCGTTACTCTTTTAAAATGGTTTTACAATATTTTGTATACATTAATTATAATAATTATATGTGAAGACGATGCACCTAGAATAATGGGAAGAAAAGGAGTGCATTTGTTTTGTTATGCCAGAACAACCCTACCTAACCTACCTCAAGAACTATGAAACTAGAACATGGTGAAATTGAATTCATGGCTTCCTTTTAAGGGGTCATTATACTCATCATTATGAACAACTTTCACTATGGGAGCAACCCTGAAATAGCGAAATTAAAAACCATTTTGACGAACTATGCATCCATAAATGGGGACATAGGGAACAGCAGATTTTTTTTCACTATTTCTGGGTTGCTCTCATAGTGAAAGTTGTTCATAATGATGAGTACAATAATGGCCCCTCAGAGGATGCCCATGAATTAAATTTCACCCTGTATAGTTCTTGAGGTACCCGCGTTGTTCTGGCATAGCAAAACACATGCACTCCTTTTCACCTACCTATCCTAACTTATCTAGGTTGGTATAGAATAATATCTGGTTTCTGTGATTAATTTAGCGGTAGATATATTATTATTAGTTACTTGCGGTCGCGGCATGCCGCCGCAGACACTGTAATAGTATAACTGATACTATATTATTATGTTGTTATTATTTTGAAGTTAATTACTCAAATCTACACCATGTTTGCTATGTGTCACAAGTCTTGATTTAAATCCTCGCGTAGGATTAATTTATTTGGGAAAAACCCGTTGTGAAAACGACGGTGACGATTAAAAGGTACGCAATAAGCCCAGGTACGCAGAGGTGATTTTTTTTAACGCTCGACGATTTTTTTTTCGTGCACGGGATTTTCAACTCTCGGTGTTAAGCCGAACATTGATAATCCAACAGAGTAGATAACAGAGCGTCGAAAAAATATACGGTTGGTTTTTCTGCGTCAAAATACAGTGCCTGAGAAAAAATTGTTACGACCTTTCAAAATACCCGAATAATGTCCCAAACAAGAAGAAAATAAGTTACATTTTAATACAAAACGAATTGATAATAAAAGTCAGCTTAAACAGTTAAAGCAATAGTAAAGTTACCCGGAGTTAACAGTTTAATGATAAACCTTCACCCTGCGGTCACTAGCAGGGTTAACTAAAAGGGTTAAACGTTTAGTATTACTATTACGACTTTGTTTACGGTTTTATGAGAATTGACTTTATTATGTTAAGGTAATTGAAACATAAACCACAATGTGTTTACAAAAAACCTTTCAAAGTTTGTAGAAAATGTAAGATTGAGACATGGAAACTTTCAAAGATTACAATTTTTGACACGTATCATAACATCAAAAGCAAAGTCAAATCGTTTATAGGCACTTTCGAAAGTCAAAAATTTACAAGAAAATACACACATCAAAAGTGTCTAGGGATCAAGCATTTTTATGCGGATTTCTTGAGATTGAGATGTGGCTTTGTAATAAATTTATGATTTTATAAATTTATATGGATCCTTTTTGGTGCATTTCATAATTTGAATCAGGAACTGTGAATCAAATTCGAGTAAAAGATGAAAATCAGCTGTCAATATTTTCCCTATAAAAACATACAACGCATTGAAGACATTATTAGTGCTACTGTTTCCCTACTACTGATTAAAACCAACGTTATTATGGAGCAGCGACGTCATTTAAGCAGGGAAGAAATGCTCAGAGCCGTGGGAATGATAGAAGCTGGTTCCCGGCAACGTACTGTGGCTTTAGCTCTGAATACAAGTCAGAGTGTTATCAGTCGTCTTTGGACACGTTACCGAAGCACTGGTACCGTGGCTGAGCGCCATGGAGGACGGTATCGCTGCACCACACGGAGACAAGACCGATACATTCAAATCTTAGCTCGAAGAGCTCCAACAATAACCGCCATGATGTTAGCCGTGAGGCTTCATCACTCTTCAGGGAACTTAATTAGCGACCAAACAGTCAGAAACCGCTTGCATGAAGTGAACCTTCATTCCCGAAGACCGCTACGGGTACCACCTATAGCAATGCACAATCGTAGGATTCGATATCAATGGGCTCTTGAACACAGAAATTGGGCAGAAGAACAATGGCGTTTCGTGTGCTTTTCTGATGAGTCTCGTTTTGGTATGAGACCGGATACAAGACGTATACGACACTGGAGAACCCCTGGACGCCAACAGCGATTAAAATCCTGCCAGGAAGTCCATCCTTATAGTGGTGGAACCATCATGGTATGGGCGGGTATTTGGATCGGCGGAAGAACTAAGTTGATTTGGATTAGAGGCAACCTCAACGCTCAAATTTATGCTGAGACGATTGTATCAGACGTCATCGTTCCTCTACAAGTGCAAATCGGTCCCTTATTTCAGTTAATGCATGATAATGCACGACCGCACACCGCAAGAGTTGTAAGACAGACTCTCGCCGCAGCTAACATCAATGTCCTGCCCTGGCCTGCTCAGTCGCCAGACTTGAACCCGATTGAGCATGCATGGGATATGCTACAGAGAAGAGCTCTGCCGAATATGGAGGGTATCCAGTCGCAAGAAGACCTTTTTTTGTTGTTGCAACGAACATGGGCGGCCATTCCACAGCGTGATTTGGATGAACTCATTTTGAGTATGCCAAACCGATGTTCTTGTGTTGTTAGTGTTCGCGGTAGAAACACGGATTATTAATTGTTTAAGTTACCCAATAAAATTTTAAAGAAAACTGTTATTTCAGTCTTTTTTTCGAACTTTAATGTTAGTGGTTCAAATGTCAAAAATCCCTTTATTAGGAAAATGGCAAATTTCTTTATTAATGCAAAGGTGACTTGGTTTATCGTTACTGTGACAAACGAAAACACTTTATTTGATGAATCCTTAAAGAAAAAAATTTTTAATTAATATCAATCAGGAGAAAAGTTATTGCAAAAATATATGTTGATCCCTAGACACTTTTGATGTGTGTAGAATGATTCTAGTTGCCCCTTTCCAAAAAGGTAGAACGTATAGAGAAGAATATCACACCTGGTGTCGACAGAGTTAAGCAGAAGTGTACACCCACATTTCGCCAGTTATGTCGTAGCAGTCCGGAGTGTGGATTTGTGCCCGGTTGATGGCAATAGGCTCGCCCCCTATTACATGGGACTTAAACATAAATGGCGAAATGTGTGTGTACTATAGGTACACATCTAGCTAACCCTTCAGGGAATATTGGCGTGATGGTATGTTATCTTAAGTAAGTTTTAATTAGAAAGAATTTGACAACCGCTATTTTATTCTTAATCTTTTTTCTTTATTATCTGGAGAGCAGTGGCGCAGTGGTAACGGCCTCGACTTACGAGTGTGGTCGTGGCTTCGAACCCAAGCAGGCGCTTTACTTTGTGTAAATAATTTCATCACCACTGCTCTCAAAACGGTTAAGGAAAACATCGTGAGGAAACCGGCATGTCTTAGAACCAAAAATTCGAAGACATGTGACATCGACCAACCCTCACGGCACTGGGCCCGCGTGGTAGATTACGGCCCACTCCCTCTCACAGAGAGGAGGCCTGTGTCCCAGCAGTGGGAACATTAATAGGCTGATGATGATGATTATCTGGAAGTAGTTAAAAGCTACAAATTTCAAGATAATTGAAGCGTGAGAGTTCCAAGAATGTCATCATCTTCATCTGCCTAACTCTTTCCCAACTATGTTGGCGTCGGCTTCCAGTTTAACTGGGTTCAGCTGAATACCAGTATTTTACAAGTGACTGCCTATCTGACCTCCACAACCCAGCTATAGCTAACACGATACCTCTTAGTAAGAGTGACTGTCTGACTTTCGGGTTTCTGACTACCCATTATGACTGAGACCAACGGGTTTACGTGTATTTTAATATAATGAAATCGTTTAGGTAATAAGTGAAAATGTTGTACGTACAATATATTTACGTACCCAAAAATGTTGTGTCAGTGTTGTAAGCCATATTAATGCCACCCTTGTGGTTAGATTAACACGTCCGCTGCCTCGTGCGGTCATTATGACCTACGCGTGACTTGTACCCAACCCGAAATCGCATTCTTTAGTATTTCGTTGGTATTTAGGGGTTAATATGGTGTTCTAAACGAAAAGCGGTAGTGTAAGGTCTACGATTTTTTTTTTTTTTTTTGTTTTGACGACGAATTCTTTGAAACCGCTCGCGCTGACTGATTTCGTGTGGGTTTCACGAATTAATTATTTTACTTTAAAATACTTTGAGAATATAAAAAAAAAACAGACACACGTTTACTTCGCGATGAAATAGCTATTCCATATCGTCAATCTACGTTTAAATCTATTTAGAAACAGTTAATAATTATTTATACCAGGAAAGGAAAACTTTTAATAATCACCAAAAATAAACCTGACAAAACACACCGTATCTTTCAACTAGAAAATCAGTTTGAAACGAGGCATTTGTAACAAACTTCCACAGTTTCAGATTAGGAATACCTTTGTTCGTTGACGCTTTCGTATTTAAATCGAGAGCAAATCATTGTGTAGTTGTGCTCACGAACAATAGCCCTTAATTTATTCCGTTGGGTTAATTTCGTATACAATTTTGTTACCCAAAGGCTTGGGCGCGCAGCGTTGCGGTTTTTAGTACGGAAATTTGATAAGTATGAAAGGGATGGCCAGCGATAGTTTATAGGACATCTAGAGGGTCGACTCAATTTGTTTTGTTATTTGTTGGTATTGAATGGTTCGAAATTTAAAGGGTCAGAATAATTTGTTTTTGGAATTAGATGAGTTAGGTGGCGCTTTATCCCCAAACGAGAATATACCTTGGGGCTATACGAGTATTAAGTCTACAGGTGTCTAAACGGTTACGTCAATTGGTGGAAATTCGAAAAAAAATCTAAGGGTAACGAAGGTCAGAATGGCAGAATCATATTGAACTCTCATTTCTTTAAGAAATCTTTAGGTACGCAAACCATGTTCCTGGGTTTGATGTTTTTTTCATTACTGTCAGAATTAGAAATGGGTCCATTGAATTTGGATTGGGTAGAATGGGTCATTGGTATGGGAAACGGGACCATTTAAACTTTATGGAATGCAAATAAATTATTAAATGAGTATGAATCATTTTAATTTAATTTAAAATATTACAAGCTGTCATTCATTAGTTTAACCCCTTACATACCAACCAACAAGTAATAAAATTGTCAATACCAATACCTACCTTAAAAATCGATTACACCTAATTATTATGTTCATGCTCGAAAGATCACATAATTGCACATAAACAAAATAATCGTGTCTCATAATATTTTATTGTGTTATTAATTAAAATCGGCGCGCTAGGGTTAATGTAGTGTGACCAACACAAAAGGATCAGTGACCAACGTGCAGAGAACTGTGGGACATATAAAATTTATTAGAAATTGTGGTCACTGTTTGTGGCTATTGTTTAGGTTGGTAATGTGTGGTGAATTTTTATTTTTTTATTGTCATAGCATTTTGTTTCGTCTTTTTTGTAGATGAATAATGCTGTTAAGTATTGATGTTTGTCGATATTCTGAAAAGTAATACGGGCCCATATTATGAAGCGTGAATGCTATCAGGAGAGAGACCACTATCACTTATCACTTGCTTCAATAACGGTGATGGAAAACATCGTGAAGAAACCGGCATGCCTGAGAGATATTTCTAGACAGCATGTGAAGCCAACTCAGAGGCCCATGGGCGGCTTTAAAACTCTGACACCAGGTTAGTCACTAACCACACGACAAGAAGAAGATCAGGAGACTAGAGTGAGAGAGAGACGACGCTATATGACTGATATCACCATCCCTTTTTTGGACTGGCATCATGGTTGCATTAAAACTTCATGATACCAGTTCAGCTCTTTTTTAATTTTGTTTCCAAAATAATGAATGAAACAGTTGAAAAAAGATTCCGAGTTTGGAATCTTAGTCTAGTATCTCAATTCTTCAGAACATAAGTAAGTTTAAATATTTCACACCTTCGAATTACAATAGGCGCCTATCTTTGAAAAGTTACGAATTTATTTATACAATGTGGAGACTACCATACAACAAAAATTTAAAATACTGGCACTACTAATGCTTAAGAGTATTTTGGAACTGTCAAATAAATCCTAGCTTCGAAATAAAAAAATGAGTTTTTCAAACAAATTAAATGTAATGTATCCAACCAAAGCCTATAAATTCCGTTTATCAGACTAGACCTTGGGTGAATTCTCGGGTAATACATTTCCGAATATTCACTTTAGGGTGCATTTTTCGGGTGGATAAACGGAATAGAGCCGACTATGGATTTTGCCGAGCTATAATGACTAAACTATTGAATGTATTCAATTAATTTTTTGTATATAGAATGGGAACGTCATTATGGCCACGCCGTTTAATTTTTTGTTGTATTATCGTCTCCACCTTGTATAACGATCATCCCTTCCAGACTGAAATTCCTCCCAAAAATAATTAATAAAACTAAACCAGTCATTGACCCATCACCGTTAACGGCACATCATCACTTTTGCACACAACACACACACAATGTGACCCACTTTCCGCGTCATACATCATTAAATCAACAAATTATGTGGTAACAACTCTTTGAAAAACACCATAGAAAGATTTCGATCGGGAAGGGATGGGTGCTAAATAAAATAAAATGGGAATATTATCGAATCGTACCCGCTGTGTGTAATGTGCCGTGAGGAGGGTATGGGTTTCGAGTGGGGTGGAGTCGCAGCGTGTGTGAAAGTAATGTTTATTTAGGAATTCTGTCGTCTAGCTTTGATCTTTGAATAAATTCCAATTTAAATACGTCATTGTGAATCTAACAATTGAGTTCTTCTTGAAAATCAATGTTCTGAGTTTTTATTTCTAACATAGTATGTAATTATTAATAGATAGTTAATATTTTATGTCAATCGCAAAATATAATAAACAACAAAAAAAATACTAACTTTTATTTAAGAAGATACTTCTCAATAAAATTTCAAAAATATTAATCAATAACTAGACACTTTTTCTTTGGTAAAAATATCGCTACCATTGAAAAAAGGTCTATCTTCCTTACTAAAAATATTCACAAATTCAATACAACTCCACCCCACTCCCCGTTCCTATACCCAAAACTGTCACTCTCATAAATCTATACTCGTCGATACATCTCGTTGACAATCAGCGGTCACGTCGCGGTCGCGTCGCCCCCGTCTCGTACCCCTCATCTCGTGCCCTTCCTAACTCGTACAATGCGAGATATGAGCCGTGATGTGATCGTGGACGTCACTATGCGTGTGAGTTTTTCTGTTTTGTATAAGTAGTTAGATTTATGTCTGCAAGTAATTGAATTGCAATGGCATTGTGAACAGTTTGCTAACGAGTTTTGTGTTAAGTGGTCTGTAAAGAGGAGTATTGTGTAAATACAATTAAAGTACTTTTGACTTGTTGTTCAGGGTTTATTAAACCATTCGTAGTACTTAAACGATAGCTGGGTTACCAGTGTCAGTAGAATTGGTAACAGTGATTTCCTAAACTAACTGTTTTGTACTTATCCAAGTTATACAGGGACCCCTATTATTAGCCATACAATATTATAGTGTAACAGACTTGCTCTGTGATATACTATATGTATCGCTGTTGGTTGCCTAAAATAGAAAATAAAATAATTAACCATGGATTTTTTAAAAGGTCTTTTCTAAAAGAATCTAAACTTCAGAATGCGAAGTAGAGAGTAGAGAATACATAAGTCATTAAGTCCGCCTTTGTACCTTTTATATTGCACTTATTTTTTTATTATTGTGCCCCACTGCTGGGCAAAGGCCTCCCCTTTCTCCTTCCAAATCTCTCTGTTTTGTGCGATTTCAGGCCATGTTGGCCCCGCAAACATGATAAGATCGTCACACCACCTACGCCGCGGTCTACCTCGACGGCGATGTCCTCCTTCAGGCGTCCAGTGAGTGACGATCCTTGCCCATCTCTCTCATCTCTGGGTGCATTCGTGCGAAATTACTTACTTATTTTTAATAAATAAATAGAAGGACAAGGAACTTTCTGACTGACTGCATTTTTCACAATCAAGTAAGAAAATTCCAAAGGAACTGTATTGGCTAAGTTGAAAAAGAGCGTGGAACATAAACTGCAATAAAATTGGATCTTATAGGGTCCATACACGGGCTGCTCGAGCAGTTAGCCAGTGATCAAAATTTACGGACCGCCCGTGCAGTCATAGTCAACAGCTTGAAGCTGCCATTGATAACAGACTGCTGCAGCAGTCGGTTTCAACTACTAGATTAGTCACAATTTTGTTGGCCTGGCAACTGCTTGACCGCGCGGTGAAATTTCAAATTGCCGTGCTGCTGACCGCCTGGAGCAGTCGCAACTGCTCGAGCGGTTCCATATATGTAATTATGTAAATAGAAGACTGTAGTTCACTATACAGTCGCAGCTTGAAGTAGTCGATCCTGATTGCTTCAAGCTGCCCGTGTATGGTCGCTCTTTAGGCCACAGCAGACTAGTACTTTTAGCACTGGTGATCGGCTATTTAGCCGCTTTTTAGAAGCTTGCTAAATGCGTCGATACAGTAGCAAAATCGCAGATAGCCGATGCTAAAAGTAGTTACTCTGCTGTGGCCCTTAGTAAAACAAAATAACAACAGCTATCTGTAAAAATCTCACCATGGAAAGCTCGGTCAAGTGAGCTGTCATTCTATCTAATGCTAATAATGCACTTCACATAAATAAGTCTTCACCATGACTGCCGTGGTATATCTAAAACGCCGCTATCCGACATCGGGCCGAGTTTTGTAAATATCTTATTATAAGAATGCCACTTTTCGTGTAAATAAATTATTTACAAAACTATTCAAGGTATCAAAAAATCGCGCATACAGATCGATAGAGATTTTTTTTTCTGATTAATATAGCATCAAAAGTTGAAAATTGGCCCGATGTCGGATATCGGCATTTTAGATATACCACGGCAGAGGAGATCTTTACAGAATACATCGGAAAAACTAGTTAACATTAAAATACAACTTCACTTATGTCATAAATAGAAGCACATAAGTACAAGCGTTCTTTTACCTTGTATCTTTCTCTCATGTTATTACGTCATAGCGGAACGCATTTCGCCGAGACCTATACAAGGCAGGAATTGTACGGGCTTCCTATAGTGCCAGCGGCAGGCTGCGAAGACATGGCTTGTAAATAAAAGGCACTTTTATAATTTTACTTGGATATTTGTGAGGTAACTGTTTCGAAGAATTGCGTAGTGGAAATTCAAAGAAGCGATGAAACATCTGTTCAATAGGATGGAAAAAACAAAATTAGAAAAAGAAAAGCACCTTTTGTGAAGAATCTAGTTATATATATTTTGTAATGAAAGATCTGTAATAGAGTATTTTTATTTTGGAAAAACTGCATTTATTGACTGATTTCAATGAATTTCGTTTATGAAAATATTATACCATATCTTGGCCAGATTCTTTCATTTAGGATAGAGCATCAACATACAGAGATATCGAGAAGAATACAACTTGCCATTTGTCAGATTTCCATACAGTAATATTGCCAAATTAATCAAAACAGTGAAATATTTGACATCACTTTAACGTTGTCCACTTTCAGAATGCACGCTATTAATTCTGTTTTTATTTGGAACAACAGCAAACGTTTTACAACCTTCTATCTTCACATGACTTGCAAAATTGCTTTTCAATATTGCTCATGGTACGAAAATTCGTATCAATTAATCCTTTATTACACAAATGAACCAATTCTGTATCGGACGTCGGATTAACTGTTAAAAACTCGTTAAGAACAATTGAGAATGTAATGTGTTTCATCATTTTCTTTTAGAGATCCTTGTTGATAACTAAATATGGTGGTGTAAAAAAACTCACTCCCACGCATCACTTACTTAAAATATCGAGAATATAAAATGAAAATATAAAATCCTGGAACGAAAATCATCCTAATTCAGCCGTAATAATTCTATACAAATCCTATATAAACAAGCAATATTTGTATATTTGTAATCACAGTTGTAAAAGTTGCAATATAAGGTTTTATGGGGGCCTAAAATCGTTACCTAATGAAACACGATGAGTAGCTTTCATAGACTAACTTTTATTATCATAGAATGACCGGAGACAAATTATGTTTCTGCATTCTTATATTGTAATAAAATTATACAGCCCACTCCCTCTCACAGAGAGGAGGCCTATGTCCCAGCAGTGGGAACATTAATAGGCTGATGATGATGATGAATAAAATTATATATTAAAATAATAATACGTGTGTAACCAGTTACACACGTATTATTATTTTAATATAAGTATAATAATATTAGCTAGGTCTCATTCTGGAAAAAATTGTTTTCTCCGTATTTTGACACGAGCAGAGCTCGATCACCCAAAAATTAGAACAAGATGGCTACCTTAGAATAATGAAATGACAGCATGGAATTAGTAAGTACCTACTATCATGGCAATATGGAATTAGTAAGTCCTACTATCATAGCAGCATGGAATTAGTATGTACTATCATGGCAGCATGAATATGTATGTACTATCATGGGAGCATGGAATTAGTATGTACTATCATGGCAGCATAGAATTATTATAAACTTTCCCGAATAGGTACTATGAGTAATGAGCATTCTCATTTACACCAGAGCAGAGCTTGTTCACCCAGGCTCTTGTTGTATAAAGCATTTTAATATCTGCTTAGGAACCTACCCATAAAAACGAAAAGATACTAAATCACATTAAAAATCGCGGACACATTTTAATAACAGCACAACACCAAATGACAGGAACAGACATTACCTACCTTTACATTACCCCAAAAAATACGGAACCTTTATGAAAAAACCTATTTTTTTCCTATTTCATGAACAAAGGGTTTTCCACCGCGGGGATTAGAGTAGGTATTTTTTGTTAAAACTCCCGCCTCCTTCACAATTTATGATGACAATACGAGATGAGAAAAATATTATTATCTTTTTATTTTGTGTTATTAATAGAGGTTGTATGATTCGGTTTTTATTACAGGAAAGCTGAAATTTGTTGCCATGCAAAGCCGATACAGGTTTTTGTTTTTTAATTCTATTTTGTACCTATCAGGCATTGTCTGTATTAATGTATAAAACGTTAGATACTAAGGCTCTAACACTGTCCTGTAGCTTTGTGTAATACAAAACCAGCGTATACTTATCAAAATCTTACAAGCTCTACAAAGCTGGTGCTTCCAATTCAACTCCCTATACAAAACAAAAACGGGAGTGCCGGCAGAAGTGAAAACTTGAACATTAACGTTGTGCATTTCTACTCTCCTTCCGTCTTACGAATTTTCGAACAGGTCACGTGTCCTGAGGCGAGTTTAACATTTTTTACCCATCCCAAAAAAAGTGCACAGCGCCGCTAAAGAAGAATTCATAAAAAAAAAATTAAGTTATTAAAACTAAAATCCAACTACGATAAAAAAGTCATCCAAGACATCATAGACTGACATATAAAAAATCCATAGTCACACGTGTAAGGGCATAAAATAGAACAGATTACGTGTGACTCTGGATTTTTATTTATCTGCCAACTGCATTTGCTACCCAACACGGCATCAGTTTTTTTTTTTAGTTTATGACTCATTGTCCTCAGCGACTGTGCCATGTTTAGGGTAATGTGACGTCACTTATAACCAGCGGACAATCAAGACGCTTCCAACTATACACTATTTGTCAAATTATGATGGGTAGTTTAGAAGTTATGAGGTAACTTTAAAACGTCTATCGATATCATTAAACCTTTCATGGTGTTCTCTATGTTTCGTCGTTGTTGCACTTTGAGGAATACTTTTGATGCGTTTTAAAGTTCGAGGAATACCCCAACAGATGAACATACATACATACCGGTCAAAATCATAACCCTTCCTTTTGCTTCGCCTTAGGGGTAAAATGACGGTGAATTTTGTCAGTAGGTAAATAACGTAAAAATAAGTTGAGGCAGGTTACTTAAAAGGTTACGATCGATCATGATGGATGATACGTCCAACGATTTGTCATAGGTCTCTCTGACAGGACGTGGGAATATATAAATATTTGCTGTTTCAGTATAGTTTTCACCAGCAGCATAATCAGTCTATAATGATCCCAGTGCTGGGACACAGGCCTCCTCTCTTCGTGAGGGAGTGGGCTGTAATCTACCACGCGGGCCCAGTGCAGGTTGGAGATGTTACACGTCTTTGAATTTTTGTTTCTAGGATATGCCGGTTTCCTCACTATGTTTTTCTGCACCGTTTTGAGAGCCTCTGCCTAGCCTTTTCCCAACTATGTTGGGGTCGGCTTTCAGTTTTTAGCGGATGCAGCCGAATATTTTACATGGAGCGGCTGCCTATCTGACCTAAACAACCCAGTAAATGGGTAATACGATACCTCTTAATTTTCTACTTCAGCTCAATCGTCCGTCATCTTACCGCAAATTCAAACTCGTAGCATTTATTTCAATTAAATCATTTTCAGGCAGTTTTGAATTGTCAAGGAGTAGCTCAGTCTGAAATATGAAGCTAGTTGCCCATTCGAAATCGTAGTAGGTACCAATGGAAAAGAATGGGCATGAAACTCCATGAACACTCTTTTAAATTAAATTGTTAGAGAATATTAGTAACATCAATATTGTTAAATTTATTAGTAAGTAAATGTGTGAACGGTGTAAAAAAGACGTGCCTTTAAGCGTCAAGAGTACACATTATCTAAGAAACTAAAAAACGAATAAAAAAATAAAATAATAAAAATAAGCCGTGGCAGCTAAGAGATATCCAGTCCCAAGTTCTAACTGAGGGCGCCGTCATCAGCAACCAGAAATCTACTCTCATTCATTGTTAGCCAGCGAGCGTTAGTTGACGTGTTTAATGTGTAGTTTTCGGTTATCAATAATGGTTGTTGCACGCGTTTGGTAAGTAGACTTTTGTTCTCCTTTGAAGTATTGGTTGTGCATAACCGAAGGTTGGTGACATTATTAACCGTTCCCGTGTCGTAATAAACTAAAATAAGCAATATACATTGCAGCTTTGTTTCTAGATGCGTGCGTTACCACGCACTTGCGCATTATTATTGCAGATATCCCAATCGGAGGTAAAGTTGGCCGCACATCATTAGTGACAAAACCAGTATAACCTAGCCTCTTATTCTATTATTCCACCAACGTGTAGTTGACTGTACGATCTAGTATGGGTACTGAAACCTCAATGAACTTTTTCATCCTTTTTTTTGGTTGACTGCTCTAACCAATAGTAATTATAGCCTTCCAGACCGTATAACAACCATGGCGGCCTATCTCAACGGAGACGAGACTTTGGCGCGGGAGATATTATAGTGCACAAGTGTGTACGCAGACACAGGTGCACTCTCTTTTTCCTCACTCAAATAGTCTGATGGGACGGCTCATAATCCGACACGACCGGAGAGAGAGCGCAGAACCAAAGGCTTAACGTGCTTTCTAAGGCACGGGGGTACCTCACCGCCTACTTCCAAACTCCCAGCTGTTAACTAAGAAATTCCTAATGGAACCACCCAATAACTCTTTGCCCGACCTGGGAAATGAACCCAGGACACGGCTCAGCAGTTGCGCTTGCGACCACGAGACCAACGGAGCTGTCAACCTATAAAAAGCCTATAAATCCTATAAAATAGTTGCGGCAACATAGTTTAATACTGACAAGGTTCGGCAAGGTTCAGTTTTCTAGTGACTTTGCAAAACGAAAAGAATCTGCCTTGCAGGATTACTACGATACCAAAACATTACTTTTAATTTTAGCAAGTTTATAAAGATTTTTGAATTGATTCAAACAATCTTTCTAGACTTGCCAGACTCAATCAATCTTCCTAGCCTTTTCCCAACTATCTTGGGGTCGGCTTCCAGCCTAACCGGATGCAGCTGAATACCAGTATTTTACATGGAGCGACTGCCTATCTGACCTCCACAACCCAGTAACTGGGAAAATACGATACCCCTTGATAAGACTTGTGTCAGACTTTCGGGCTTCTGACGGCTCGTAACGACTGTCAAAGATCCACGAATGACAGCCGGGACCAACGGCTTAACGTGCTTTCCGAGGCACGGAGGAGTCTCGGTATGAAAAGATGGTCACCCATCCTCTGACCAACCCCGGCAAGCGTAGCTTAACCTGATGGATCGACCCGTGCGGCTTGGTATTACTTAGCCACGAGCTCCTCTCTCTCTCTCTAGACTTGCCAGACAGCCGAAAAGTATTTACCTTGAATAAGACTTTGTCATCACACAACATTCAAAATGTGAATGTCAGACGAATATTTCCACATCAACCGCATAAGAAATAGTTCTAAATATTTATTCTTCTGGTGTCACGAGAGTCGCTTTAGGGAATATTGAAGTAATGGACAGCTAGTAGGCTACGAGATACCATAAACACTATCCTCTAAGGAGCGGAGACGGTAGTCACACATAAAATATAGACTGAAGATGAATAAACAAGTAGTGAACTTGTTCGTGTAATAAAAGGTTTCTTTGTGAATTGGTGATACCAATATGATGGAGAGAATATTAAGGGTACGCTAGTCGACGACTCGAACTCGTTGGTGCACGTTTCATTTATGCATGGTAATTAGTCTAGTTATTTATTTATTTCGTTTTTTTTATTTAGTATTTATTTTATCTATTTTTTATTGATATATTTATTTAGTGAAATAGACAATGATTTATAATAAAAACGAGCGCGTAAATTTTTATGAACAGACCTTTGGCTGTATAGATACTCGTATTATGAAAAAACTACTGAATGTATACTATTTACTCTAATTAAAATTATTTGAACTATTGAATAAACTATCTATCGCTGTACGGTTTCTTATTTTCTTACTACATAAGTTATTATTTACGCCAAAACACGAGTTAAAATTTGTGTTGAAATAATGGAAGTTTCGATGCTCATAACTTCCAAACCAATGCTTTTGTCTAATTCTGTTTCCATACAGGGCAAGATAATGACAAGAAAAATTGATATAATTTTTAGTTTTGAACGTAAACCGTCAAACAGAGGAGTAATCACCATACTACGTTTGTATGGAAGAATGACCGATTAGCGTACCCTTAAGTACAAGCGATAAAGGCCGATGAACCATCTTGATTATTGAACTAATTACGTAAATTGGAACAGTTGTAAAATTAAAAGAATATTAAATCTAAGCTATTACCTATATAAAATGCTGTAATACAATGTATCTGACGGCGCAGCAAGAGGAGCTCGTGGCAAAAAAATAACAGCCGCAAGGGTCCATCGAAGGTTAAACCACGCTTGCCGTGGTCGGTTTGTGGATGGGTGACTATCTGTCACGTTAAGCCGTTGGTCCCAGCTCTCATTCGAATATATTTGACAGTCGTTAAGGGTAATTAGAAGCCTAAAAGTCTGACAACCAGTCTAACCAAGGGGTATCGTGTTACGCATTAACTGGGTTGTGGAGGTCAGATAGACAGTCACTCCATGTAAAATACTGGTATTCAGCTGCACCTGGTTAGACTGGAAGCCGACCCCAACATAGTTGTGAAAAGTCTAGGCAGATTGATAATGAATTTGATGGTGCAGCACGCGGTCTAGTTATGCTACGAAGTTACTGGATGCACCGAAAAAGTCAAACTAGAGTGGCACTGGCTGGGGACAGTTTATTCTAGCAGAGCGTCGCATCTATGGTTGCGTGGCGGCTGTCTGCTGATTACAGAAGATGAGGTCAGGAGAGGCGCTGTCGTACTACGTCCACGACAAACTGCTATATTCCGGCACTCCTGATAATATTGAAGCTGCTGAATCACTAATACGATGACCAGTTCTGGTAAAGGCTATCCTGCGCTGGTATACATATATAACGGTTCTATTCGCCAATTTTCCCTATGCAAGGTTATGCAAAGTCGTAAATAGTGAAAGTCAATGTGAAGTAAATAGTGGTGAAGGATAACATCGTGAGGAAACCGACATGACCTAGAACCAAAAAATCGAAGACCATGTGACATCTACCAACCCGTACTGGGCCCGCGTGGTGGATTACGGCCCACTCCCTCTCACAGAGAGCAGTGTGTCCCAGCAGTGGGAACATTATAGGCTTACCCTTAGCATAGAACCTGTGTAAACAATTGTTGGTGAACCAATAAAATAAATAAATATCGAATAATTTGGTGTCAGCAAAGATGATGTGTAAAATTAGCAGTGTTATTAAGAGACTTTTGTCACTGACCGTCCTATTAAATAAATTTCAAACTTGACTAGGCATATTTTTGTCATTAATTTGCAAGGTTAGCATAACATAACTGATCTAGAAATAGTTGATTCAATAAGAATTAATTTCTCAAAATCAGCAAAAAGAACAATCCAGTTCTTTAAAAATGCTTGAATGCAAAACGCATAAGGTCACTTTCAGATAAGGCGGCTATAAATTACTGCGAGTTAGCATCGAGTTTGCAGAGTTAGATCGATCCGTCCAACGCAAGCGAACCCTTATCTCGGGTGACATGTCTTTAAGTAGGCCCTCAAATTGCCCTTTTGGGAGTTGACCGATCACGTGTCCTCATGTCGGGATGTTTAGCTTCGGAATTCCGCTTATTACTCGTACTCATTATTGAGAGATGAAATGTGACGTTATATTAATTAGGACGACTTGGTCTTTGAGACAACAAGTTTTATTATTGTATTGAAATTCTTTTGTTCAGTCTTAGGAAACGCTAACTTTATTGAAGAACCAACTGATGTATCAAACTCAGACTCAAAGCATTTACAAATCGATTAAAAGGCACTTTTCAGAATCAGAATCTTTATTTGTTAAACATAGGTATTTACTTATTGGTGTTAGGTTAACATATTTGAGCGCTGTTTTGCCGCGAAGGCATACAAATTTTACATATTATTATATGAAATTAAAAAATTAAAACTATAATACTTAAAAAACTAAGTAAAACAAACAATAAAAACAAAACCAAAAATAAACTAAAATAAATATTAAAAAAAAGACGTGTGGCACTCGGGGACTGCCCCGGCAAAGCTATTGCATAGCATTTTTTATCAACTTACGCAATTGTAAAATATTAACCCGAATACAAGAAATAGCAATGATGACATTGACAGGAACTGTTATTCACATTTATAGTTTTTAAAACTTGACACAACGTAATGGGAACATCAAACTAATAAAAAGGTTTTAATTTAACTATTAATAGTCAAGGATCATTCGTCTAAGTAAATTTGAACTTTATTGTCAAACAGTTAAACATAATTTTCAATACAACACTCTCGTATCATTCGTCTAAGTAAATTTGAATTTTGTTGTCAAACAGTTAAACATAATTTTCAATACAACACTCTCGTATCATTCGTTTAAGTAAATTTGAACTTTGTTGTCAAGCAGTTAAACATAATTTTCAATACAAAACACTCTTTTCTTAGGTAGTATTTTCGTTACGAAATTTCTGGATTAGGTCTCCACGCTCAAGGCCCGCGATAGAAGCTATGCAATAGCTTAAAAAAATTAATTTAAATTATAATTTATAAAATCTTGAACAGTTTATTAACATTTTTCTATTAATAGAGAGGTGAGAACTTTCTGAAATTTTGATAGGGGCATATTTTATAGGAATTGTCAAAGAGTCGGTCAGTTAGTCAAAAAGTTGAAGCTAGTGGCCCATTCCAAAACGTAGATCTATCATGCAAACAGGTAGGTGATTTCAATCTACATAATATCAGTGTCTCCAGTAAAAAAGGGCACAACTCAAATTCGTCACTTTTCAGGAGAGGCAAAAAACAACACTTTTAATGTTTTTTAGTATTTCGCAATTAAAATCATAACTGCTTTCGAATTAGTATTGTAGATAAAAAATTGCTCTTTCATTTAATAGTAATCACTTCCACATTCAGTCACTCCTACTATATTTTTTTTTAGTTTTTCTTGAGTTGTTCCCTTGTTAACGAAGTGTTAAGGGAATAACGTTAATTATACTAGTCAGGTTGGTCGTATCTAAAGTAATATTGCGAGTTATTCCCTTATTTTATAAATGCCTAAGGGCCTATATCACGATGTCCGAATACCCACTACTTACCGAATAAATTCAAAAATGGAACAGAATTTGTATGAAATTATCTACCAAGTAAGTTAATAGGAACTTAATCCTAGGTGGTGAAACAGGCGCTAAGACAAATATAGTAACGACTTATTTCCTTCTGCTATCGATCGAACAAAAAATCTATAATTAAAACAATAGTCTAGAAAATCTTTTATTTAAATATTTATTAAATCTAAACTTTAAATAAAACACCTAACAGTAAAAGAGATTGTAAAAATGAAAAAGGATGAAAGTAAGAAAAGTGCCTATAACAGGAAGTTCTCTGATAACTACAGGGCCAATGTGTTAAGCTGTTCTGGAAACAGATAAGATTGGCTCATGGAGTGACAGGACCATCGAGAAGGAATATTATAAGAGCAGAAGATGGATGTTTACTAAACGAAGAATGAAAGGTCTTGGAACACTAGAAGGGATACTTTGGAAGTTTATTCAGTTGTCAAGATAGTGTGCAAGGAGTGGGTAACTGGACAGAAGCAAGTTTTGAAGACTCTAGCTCAGATGCACGTGATGGAAATGAAATAGAAATAGATGAGATTGTAAGAGTGTTGAAAGGAATGAAAATTGGGAAGCTCAGGGAATGGCAGAGTGTCTGCTGAAATACTGAAGGCATGTGACGGGGTGGGAGCAAGCCTGTTGTGACGAATCTTTAATATGTGTTGGAGAAATGGCCGTGCGACGGATACAAGGTGGTTTTTTTGGTGCAAGGCTGTAATCGTACCACTTTATAAGGGAAAAGACTCTCAGCAGTAGTCCAAAAACTGTCACGGCATTAGTCTTTTGAGTGTTGTCAGCAGACTCTATGCGAAGGTTTTAATAAATAGAGTGATTAGAGCGATAGATGAGAAAATATTGGATGTGCAGGCGGGATTTAGATAGAAAATGGGCTGTATGGATCAGATCTCTTTAAGGTGCATAGGCGAAAAACATCTGACAAAGAACAAGAAAGTCTAGTGTGTTTTCTTTGGCTTGGAGAAGCCCTATTACATGGTGTGGAGGGAAGAACTGTGGTCAACACTATCCGTGTACGTTGTGGACTGGCGCTTGGTACGGGCACTTTAAATATTTCCACAAGGATACCAATGCTTGTGTTAAATGGGGTATGCTTAGACTGGTTTTGCATCTCAAGAGGTGTTACGCAGGGCTGTCACGTCACGTCACCATGTTCAACATGCACACGGATAGTTTTTTGCTAAATTTGAAAGGGGGTGAGTGCGGATTGAGCATGAATGAGTTGCCTGTCAAATACCTTCTCTACGCAGATGATCAAGTTCTACTTACATCGTGAGCTGAACAGTTGCAAGACATGGTGACTGTGATGGATGAAGCATATAATTTGAAAGGGATGAATATAAATGTGAATAAGACGAAGCTTATGGTATTTGAAAGAGAAGAAGATGTATCGGTGCATGATGTAAACATAAATGATAAGAGTATGGAGAAAGTAAGTGTAATAATGTATTTGGAGAGTCAGTTTACAAGGGATGGAAAGATTGAACAAGATGTGGAAAGCAAAGTAAATGCGGGAAATAAAGTGAATAGTAGTAGTGGTAGTAGTAGTGTACCTATACATGCGATTGTGATCAACCAGTCGATGCCCAAAAGGTCTCGACTAGCTGTTCACAATGGGGTGCTGGAGTGCTGGTGCCTATGTATGAAGTGAATGTTGGGTGTGGCAGAAGAAGTATGAAAGTAGAATAAATGCTGTGGAAATGCGTTCCTTGCAAAGCATGTGTGGCATGACTATGAATGATAGGCTGTAAAATGGTGTGATAAGGCAACGGTGCGGTTTAAAAGACGATCATGTAGTGACAAAAATTGAAAAGAGTATGCTTAGATGGTCATGTTGAGAGGATGAATGAAAGGCGAGTAACAAAAGGTATTTACAAAGCAGATGTGACTGGAAATACCGGGAGGGGACGCCCTAGAAGGACACATAGTGACCTAATTGGTGATGTTCTTCAGAATGCTCAGGTACTCGTAACTCGTGCGTGTATGACCAGATGTATGAACGTAAACGAAACAAAAGGAGTATGTAAAGCTAAGTGAGTTTATATATGTATATACATAATGTTTAAATAAAACATTTCAATTGTCCTCGCTGTCCTCTTTATTGCCCGGTACAAAACTTAAGTCAGGATCGTCTTCTGCTCTTTGCTGTTCTGAAGTCAGCAAATTCTTATAGAAATAAAGATATTCTGTGTATATAGATGGTAGAAGTCTCATTATATATTTGAATACTAGCTTAATGATGTTATATCACTTTTAAAAGCTTGAAAATTAATACGCGTAACACTAATTTAATTATTACAAAAGAAATTATCAAATTACAAATTAAGGAATAAAACGACTTATTTCTAAAAACAGTACACCACACGCTAATCCACCAATAGCGATAAAGTATTTAATGGGGATATACCGCTTGAGACTTCCTAGAGCAAACGCAACAAATGCACTTGTTCCCTTTCAAACATGCTTGCCAAAGGGATTATCTACATTTATTTCTTACTATATTTAAAAAACTTTGGAACTACATGAGTTGTGTCTTTTTGTAATTAAGTTAACTGTATTTATGCCTTTTAGTTCGATTGTGTTTTGGGGTTTCTTGCAGTTATGTCTATTAAGCAGTGAAATTTACTTGATATCTATAGATGTGCCTTTAGACGCAGTCGAGTTATGCCTTTGACATATTACCAAAAAGTATGTTAGGATGCAGCTAGAGTTATGTCCTTTTGATATGTTATGTAACAGAACACGTAGATTACAATGGTGCTATAAAAACAAAAGGGCATAACTCGACTTATGCCGTTTTTGACTGGAGGCACTGATATTTGAGGTGCGTTCTGTCATGCTCATTAATATTTATGATTAGAAAATCTCACCAAAACATTGATCAAATACAATATTCATGAAAATTCAAGACATTCCAATATTACAAAAGCACGCACATTTTGATGTATTCAGCCAAAACTATCGTATTTGGCAACCGTCTGAGTTGGACTGATATCTCATCAGAATTTCATTTGTCTTAAGTCAGTTAGAATTACCATTTCGCTGGGAACATGTCTGGCTAACTTGACCGTGAGAATGAGCAATGTGTGTTGAAACGTTTACTGCTATGCCCGTGATAATGAAGCTCTATTAATTCAACTAGATTCTGCTTTTACAGAGGTCAGAATATTTGTATAAACAATCCATAACCGTGTTATAAAGACTTAATGTTTGGTGCAGAAGTAAGTTTTACTGCAATGGGGAAGCGGTTAACAATCTTGGGATGAAATTTTTTTTGCGGACAAATGTTAATTAAATTAGCGAATAGTTCAGTTTTTTTTTCATGTATTTTATTTTCTCTTCTACTCTTATGCCAGCCACACACATAACGATTTGCTTGCGCAAACTTAGGCTTGCGCAAATCTAATTTGACGTTTTTTTCAAAGAAATTTGCGCAAATTTCTCGCCACACACGTAACGATTTGCTTGCGCAAATTTAGGCTTGCGCAAATCTAATTTGACGTTTTTTCAAAGAAATTTGCGCAAATTTCGTCCCACACACGTAACGATTTGCTTGCTTAAACACAAATTTGCGCAAGCATATCGTAATGCCAGCCACACACGTTACGATTTGCTTGCGCAAACTTAGGCTTGCGCAAATCTGATTTGACGGTTTTTCAAAGAAATTTGCGCAAATTTCTTCCCACACACGTAACGATTTGCTTGCGCAAACACAAATTTGCGCAAGCAAATCGTAACGTGTGTGGCTACCATAACGTGTGTGGCTAGCATTACTTTAGATTTGCACAAGCCTAAGTTTGCTCAAGCAAATCGTTACGTGTGTGGCTGGCATTACATACGTTGTGTACTTTTGCACGACTCGTAATGCGAAGCATTAGAGTGTGCTCTACGATCGAAAAATTTTTTTTGCCCCATTTCTGTAACTGTTTTTATTGTTACACTCCTGCTAGTACACAGAACCTACTTAATTTATATACCATTGTATAGATGATTAAATGGAGATTAATACTTGATTTTTTAACAATTGATTTAATGCAGCAAAAATGGAAAAAGCATCAAAATAGTTGAAAAAAAATTCCTGTCCGTCAATTTATGAACCCTGAAAACATTGTAGCTTGCGATAAAATTTGAGTCAATTTTTTTTTTATACATTCGTTTCAGCCGTAGAAGGAACCCTATTGAAAATGGTTATTTTATTCAAAGTAGTTTAATTATAATTAATAAAATACTAACTAAAATATAATATCTTTAACTAAATATTTCTAACCTTTGACTTGAAGTTGCCTAGCAACCGCCAAGTAAATATCTTTGTCAGTCGTTGACATTACGACTTCATGAAAAGTGATAAATTGTTCATTTTTAAACTATGATTTGAATTTCTTTTTCGTTTATGAATGAGTGATAAGTATGAGGCGTGCACTTTTGGATTTTCCAAACTATTTTTAACTACTTTCCTATTCAAGGTATGTTGGAAGAGATTTCTTCACAAATAAGCATCACCTTTGCACGTATTTTTCTGTTCCTTCTTGTCTGTTTATATGTTTGTACATAAACTTGCAACAGTGACCAGACCAGGTCGTGGGTTGTAGGCGAACCCAAGCAGGTGCTTTCCTTTGTGTAAATTAATTATTTTATTAACCACTGCTCTCAAAACGGTGAAGGAAAACATCGCGAGGAAATCGGCATGTCTTAGAACCAAAAATTCGAAGACATGTGACATCTACCGACCCGCACTGGGCCCGCGTGGTAGATAACAGCCCACTCCCTCTCACAGAGAGGAGGCCTGTGTCTCAGCAGTGGGAACATTAATTAACTGATTATGATGATGACATAAACTGTTAAATAAATATAAATAAATAAATACAACAATATGTCTATTCTAATTGTATGTTTATGTAAATAAAAAATGGTAAAAATTATCTGTATGGTTTTTTTTTACCTACCTGCCAAACTGCGTGACGGCGGCATCGGCAGGATTAACGCTCGTCTTCAAACATTTGATTTAAACTATCTAAGTACATTTACAGTTTAAATGGACGCAAGAATATTTCAGTTCTATAGTTCAGTTCAGTATCCATCAACCAATTAATTATATCCAATCAAAATATTGCCAATATTGCATTTATACATTATAATGAAAACTAATTATTCCAGACATGTTATTATGTAGTATAAAAATAATTGACATTAAACTGGCATAATATGGATTGCCAAGCACCAACTTTAATATCTGGTAAGACCTGTATTTTCCGCAAATAAATGATTCTTTATGCTAAGCCTCATGTAAGAACCTCCATTAAGACTGACGTAAAGATAAGCAGAAAGGAAAACGCTCTCGAATCACTTGTAGACAAAAAACCTGTATAGAATTCGTATTCAGGGATCGTCGTCGAATCATAGATGTGCTATCAAAATTGACAGACACAAAGATTAGTATTCTTTCTTCGTTTTACGAGTAGCTATTTGACGTCGGATTCGACTGATTATTCCCAGATATCGTGACGCAGGCGTGACACTCCGTTCGAGCGAGTTCCGAGGGGAAAAATTTAACAAAAGAAAAGGAGATTTATGCTGGCCCTATTACAAATTAAGGATCTTAAAAGCTCCAACGAAATGGATCTTTTTTAGAGTAAATATTTGAAAATACGCTCGCTTTTCAAATTTTGTTTTTGTTTTAGAGGAAGTGCTGCGCTGAAAGTTTAAGTATTGTTGGTCTTTTTTTGTTATTTTGTGCGTCATTTTGAAAACACTGTACTAATTAATTGTATAGTGAGCTTAGAACCTGTTTGTTCCCAATGCATTTAAGCCCATTCTTGATTGGCCTACAGAACCTCCTATGTTTGGGTGGGAAATCATTAAATTACTTCTCCCGCTCTGGGCGGAGAGGATGGGCGTGTCAGACTCTTACTGACTAAAACCCACCCGTGTTCCTTCAGTTGCCTGTACGTTGCCAGGGGCCACGGTAACCCTTTCGTATTTCCCGCAACCCGGCAGGCATTGGCCCTAGCGGCCCTCGTCAGGGCCTACAGAACCTTACATTATAAAGTCTTACAAATACTCAAACATTAATTGACTGTGTTATGTATAAAACCATTATCTTTCTGTTTTAGCTGTTGTCCTGAACTTAAATAAATAAACCTAACGCCTCGTTGGTCTAGTGGTCGCAAGCGCTACCGCTGATGTTGAGGTCCTGGGTTCGATTCTCGGGTCGGGAAAAGTGTTATTGAGTTTATCCATCTGGAATTTTCATTGGAGTCTGGATGTGTGCCCGGTTGATGGCAATAGGTTCGACCCCTATTACATCGGACTCAATCATAACTGGCGAAATGTGGGTGTCTTTAGGTACCTACACCTCTGCCCAACCCTTCAGGGTATACAGGCGAGATGTTATGTTATTTAAATTATGAGTCACTATTCCATTCTGCTATAAAAGCACTCATTATTTCAAAGTTATTTAAATTTCAATCACAACTCGGAGAACTTTTGCGCTGTTAAATTTTCTCCCGTTTTATTAAATAGTTCCCCGTATTCCATCATTTTCGTAGCCGATTAACAACGAATTTAACAAACAAAAAGGGACACTCATTATATCCATTCAAATAATAATTCCGTTCAGTTGAGCACGAAATAATTTATTCAAAATTTTAATATGACGTAGCCACAATGCTAGCAATAACAGGAGCCATTCTGTACAATCCCCCATTTCATGTTATTTAGCAAAACGCTTGGGAATACGTAATGCGAGTTGCTATGAGTACCTAGTTAAGCACAATTATGTTGGCAACATTAACCGTTCTGAATCTGAAGTAAGGTATGATAACGGTCTCAGTTAACTACGATGAAAATACAGTCGCAAAATTTCAAGTATGCAAACTGCCTAAGAAAGATATCGTTGTGAATTCACCGGAATTAAATTGGCAGAAATTGCTATTTGTATTTTTCCTTGGGCGCCGACGCATGCCAAATGCTGTTTGCGTAAAGTGTCTCCCACTTATATCGTATGAGAATGAGCGTAATGATGTTTTACAAAATCTTCGTCAAGGGATTCACTTGGTAGAGGCTATATTAGACTGTAGCAATGTAGGCCATTATAGCTTGAATGTTTTCTAGAAAGGACTGGCAATGTTGATATTGTCCAGAAAGTCGATCTAATTCTGAAATTAGTGTCTGGCAAATTTTAGACGATTATTATTTTAGGTTGCTAAAATAGCATTATTATTTTTAGAAAAATAGATGTAAACGTTTAGTTACTTATTATAATAATTGAGACAGACAAAACAAATTACTTAGAATGTTTCATAAGAATTATCAGAAACACTGGAAATAATCCAGCATTTATTTCGAAAACAAAATCTTTATATTCCAAAAGAATATTAGCAAAGGTAGACTTTGGTATAAACAAACACAATATGAGGGTAATTCGTTATTTTTATTTATCTCTGATTATCCCGGCTAAGACAAAGGGTAATAGGAAACGGGGGAAATGTATTTACGAAAAATATGTTCAGTGGTTTAATAAAAATTGTCGGTTTTGCTTTTACTGGGTGGAATTAGCAGTTTATTTTGCACGGTCTTGTGTAGCTATAGATATTGTTTCGTCCCCTACATATTTGAACGGTGGTTTTTAATTGTGTTTTTATGGCGTTTTGTTTCCTTTTGCTGCTTTTCAATCAAATTAATCTTTTGTACAAAAACAGCTAAATCTCATTTGCAGATTTTGGATTGTATTTTGCTGTTCCACAATATTATCGTTTTCTACTCTTAAAATAAGCTGTTAGTCATCTTCTTTTAAATTTTATTATTAAAAAGAAACTGGTTCTTTTCAATTTCTTAATAGTTAATTACAATCTAGTTTAAAAGACTAATAAGAAATTTTAACAATTTTTTTTTTTTATGTGATAATCGAATTACTTATAAAGTTAGAATAGTGTTCATTTTACTTAATACAAGTCCGTTCCACTGTCTTAGAGTCTGATTATTACATAAATACTTTGTGTATGTGTTTCATTGTCACTGTTATGTTTAATTTTAGTCCTCAAACAATGATTTTTCGCTCACATTTCTATGAGGTTTTCAAGATAGAGGTTTTTGTTTAGCAGTGGACGGCTTTGTTGAAAATAGTGGTGAGCTTTAGAACATACTATGTCTAACTATATTTTTAGAACACATAATTATAATTATATTCTTTTTCGTCTTATCTTTTATTCCATTAGTTATCTGTTTTAAATAATGAATTGTCGGCAACGAGTCAGAAAGACGAGATGTGTTAATGATATTAATCATACGTGCGAGACTGGGGTATGTAACAGCATCCTTGCTATTTCATGGTCTAAGAAAACAAGGTCAGGCAATCCGGGAGTGACACATGCTTACGTCACTATCTAGTTACCACTTTATTGCAACAAAACACGAATTAAGGAAAGATTTTGAGTTAGTATTCTGTTAAAAAATATACACAAAGCATTTAAATTATCGTTTCGTTTGTCTAATCAAACGAAACAATTCAATTTAAACATATACCAACGTAATTGTTAATTAAAACCTCATTGTTTTATCGGATTCGCACAGGTAATAAAGGTGGTTGGGGAGTTATTATTACTCATACTGGTAACACAGATGTGATGACGTAGACTTGTGTCACCCATGTGACCGTTGTGTCTCGGAATGCCACACTTGGTTTTTATATATATCATATTATGCTGCTTCTGCTTAGGAAGCAGCCAGGGTGCTATACAAGCTCGTAAAAATTGGGATTTATCGTAGAGGTAGATAGTGTAAGATCATTTTTTGTTTTGTAATAGTATGTTAAGTCGATTTTTCTAAAAGCTTTGACCGGTATTCAACCACTTCGACGGCGTTATCGTTAGCCAAGCTGGTTCAATATAAGTTGTTGTAGTATAGTTATATTGTTGTCATGTTCAACTCAAGTAATAAGTGACATGTAGTTGTGTATGTAGACAATAATAATCACGTACGTAAGGACGTGTTGGATATAATTAATTTAATTGAGTAATTAGTATGTGTGTACGCACGTGGCAATTATCATCCATTTAACTTTATGAGATGAGATTATCCTCCAAATGACCTTTCCAAGAGCTAAAAAGAATTTATGAATCGACAAAAGGTCTAAACTGTAAAAGTTATATAGAGATTATTTGCGACAGGGTAATTCTTCCGTAAAAATATTTTGATAAATTTATTCTTCTGTTAGACTTTTATTTTTCTTTTATTGTTTGTTGATTACTATAAAGCTGAGAAGCTTCATTTTTGTTTCATTTCTTGTTCACACGACACCGACAAAATTACATAGGAATACGTTCATCTGCTCCTTTATTTGGCTGGCGAGTGTAAGATGCCGAGTGCCGATATCCAACAACATTAGATCAGTTCACCGTTCATTTTTCACTTTTCATTCAGTATGGTGTTCGAGTGAGTGATTTCGAATAGAAAGAAAGAAAGAAAGAAAAATAGGTTTATTTATCACAGAAACACGTGCATACAAAAAGACATGAGTAAAAAAAAAAATAGAGAACAGAAATAGTGCACGTCATGACTGTGATAAGAAGGCTTCCACTCAGCATAATGCTGTACTATGGGGGACCCACAGCACAGCGCTGATTTTCAGTGGTCGAATGAAAGTCAAAAATTAACAAAAAGTGACTGCGTCTGATATTGACTTTTTCGTTATCTATTTTCGTTTATTTGTCTATTAAAAGGTTGAAATAATAGGCTGTTGCTAGTCGACGACGACTAGACACTTCGGAAATTATAAAGTTTTATAGTGAAATCAAAACGATACATAAAACATGTAGCTTAGCTTGGCAACTTATCCATCAGTATTCAGAACCATCAAAGAAAACCATATTTAAAATTCTTTTACCACCCCATTTTTCTCAACCGTGATTATATCCTTTTCACTATTCTCGTTCGAAAGCACTTTTAATATCCGCAACTATTATATTTACAGCCTGTGACCCTTTGATCACATAATCGCTCCCGTGTCACTCTGAGCGATGGAAAATTATTTTTCACTCCAGCAACACTTGATCCTTTCAGGTCGTCGTGATGTGGGATTTTATTGAAAAAATCTAGGCTAATTTTATTTATAGCCGGTTTTATTATGGCATCAATATTCTTGAGTACACGGCGTGTCTTGGTTTTTGTCTTGTTGGTAAGAAATTGAATTTTCTTGTGGTTATTTTTAGTAGCTAGAGTTTTTATTGATATAGAATCAATACCGATTGATGTTATTTCACTGCCTCGTTGGTCAAGCGCTACTGCTGAGCATGAAGTTCGATTCTCGCGTTGGGTAAAGTGTTATTGGGTTTTTACATCAGGAATTTCTTAGTAGAAACCCGGCAGGAAGTCTCGTGCCCGGTTGATGGCAATAGGCTGGCTCCCTAAACGTGGGACTTAAGGCGAAAGCGTCAGGGTAGCCCGCGAAATTCAAATTTTCTTACGTTTTTTGCAATTTGCAGGTCAGTATCAGGTTGTATGTTGACCTAAATATGATTTGCGACCGTATCAAATGTTTATTTATAAAATTATAATCATAGAAATCATCAATACAACTCTATAAGTTCATGTAATCCCGTTGAATGACTATTTCATAAAATCATGACATTTGGGGATTATGCTAACCTAAGGAGTTGTATTGCTGATTCTAATGATTATAATTCTGTAAAACCATATTGGTTACGCTCGCAAATCATATTTTAATCAAGATACAACCTGACACTGACCTGCAAATAGCAAAAAACCTAAGAAAATTTGAATTTCGTGGGCTACCTTGGCGCATCCCCCTTAAGCATAACTGGCAAAATGTGGGTGTAGGTACTATAGATGCACTTCTGCCTAACTCTTCGAGGAAAATAGGCACTTTGTAATTTTATTAACAGTAAGTTAAGAAGAGATTGTTAGAGTAGGTCTAAAGTTATTTCCCATTATACCTATTATTATTATGAATGGAAATCAAACAGGCTTATTTTTCCCGACTCGACATAAAACAAGCTTACTACTATAATACTACATTAAACAACCCTTACTGACATCCCTTTCAAAGTGTCCCTGTAACTTTGTTCGCATAATTTGACTTACACCCTTATCATTACAGAACAACTTTCCGGAACAATATCTGAGAGAAAATCCCTAGCTTTTACAGCTTCTTATAGTACGATTTTATCAAATACAAAGGTTTGATTGGCTAGTAAGGAGACAAAGGGACGCCCTTCTAATTTTACCCGCATTTTTCCTCAACTGAATACTGGCAACACTGGCTAGTCAATTACGAGGCTTTATTTCTTTTAACGCAGTCTCGAGTCCCAATGGATCGAAAACATTTGAACATCAATATCAATAAGTTTATTGGAAAGAAAACTGGTTATCAAGGATTTGATATAAAAGGTTTTGGCATTTTTGAAGTGTTGAGTTTTATCTTTTTAGAATTGGTTTTATTTAATAGGGATGAAATAAATTGGTAAACATAACTAAAGCTAAGATAATATCTAAGGGATGAAGCAATGATTGAAGAAGAAGTCCAAGTTTTATAATATTTGTTGAAGACGAGGTCCATAAGAAAAGGACAGCTAAAAGTTATTGTCTTACCTTAAACTATGTCGCACATAACATGAGCTACATCCAATAAGACAATAGTGTAACTCATACAAGTAGATATAAACCAGTAACATCGCTTTATATATCAAGCCAGGTCATTACGACCATATCCTCCAGGGACTCTTTATTGTAGCGTACCGTAAAATGAGGCTACTTTGCCCCGTTTTTTGCTCCAAAAATTTAAATGTGTGAATGACGTTAGAATCCGTCTCCGTTATGACTTTTGTTAAATTTTCCACAACTTATATAACATTCTGGCTCTAATATTTGAATGACAAAACTTTCATTTTTCTTTTATTTTCTTCGTTTTTTTTAAATTTTAAAATGGAGCAATGTTATCCACCGTTTCGGAAACATTGCTCCTACACTTAACTTGTACTAAAACAGGCACATTTTAGAGACAGGGGTAAAGTTAACAGCTTCAGCTGGTAATATGCTCCAAAAAATTATATTGGGGAAACAAATTTTGTGTTTCTCGTCTTGGTGAAATGGTTTGAACAAAATAAAACTATACATGTATAACTAAAGAACTTTTTATTTGTAGGTACTATCAGTTAAATCAGTCTCAGAATGTTTTCTCTTAACTAAAAAAAACTGTTCAAATCACCAAACGTAACATTTATCAAGAATCAATCGTAAACTTTTAGAAAACAAAAATATTTAATTTACTAACTAGCAATTACAGCCATGAAAAATCACATTTTAAAAGTTTTCTCTTTAGTTACTAATTATTTCTGAGATCTTAGATCCCCCAAATTTGATCGAGTTCAGGAACAGTATAAAACTCACGACGACCAATTTTCTTTGGTGCAGATATACATCCCAGAACTTCTTTCCAATTGTATTGGATCTCATCCTTTGGTTTGGGCCATTTCCAATATTTGAGAGATCTTTTCATACATATTGACATGGCATATTTCCTATATAAAATGATTTAAATCACTATGCGATAGTTAGCAGTTATAATAAAAAGAATAAAAAAAAAAATTACTTTGCTCCAGGAGCAAAATATCCCCAAACACGGCGCAAAGTAGGAACGTGAAAGTAAAAGAGGTTAAAATCCTAAATAAATATACACTAAAAATAAATATTACCGTGATCACGTTAGCTAATTACATACCCAACTACATTAAATCCTTCTTACCTCAAATATCCAAGTAGATTCGTCGATGGAGGTGGATTTTGCAGACTATATTTTTTTTACCATATCACTAACTACAAAACAATGGCTGATATCAAAGAAAAGAAATGGCGGAAACCAGAAGTGCATATTTAATGTCGCCAATCTTATAAAACATTTATCGGATGCGTTCAAAAATATTTCAAATTCCTTGTAGATTTAGAGATTTGATCGAAAGAATCTTTTTTTAAATTCGGAGCATATTTACCTTCACGGGGCAAAGTAGCCTCATTTTACGGTACTAAGAGGAAAAGCACTGTTTCTTATCAGACGTTACAAGGATATATTGTTTTGTACGTTAGATTTTCAATTAGGGCTTCCTTTAGAATTATATTTTGCACAGAGATTTTTACTTAACGATCAATTTGACTATTAACAGCTTTGAATATTCTACATCTATTCACTACACGCAAACAAAATATAGAAAATTAAATATTGGAACAAAACGATAAGTTTTCGAAAAGAAATTGATTTGAAGGTGACGATGTTAGTTTTCTATAGAGTCCAGCGCCGTGCAGACCGGCGCAACGCGACTCTAACAAAACAATTTCTAAGAAAACTTCACGGTAGAATAATTACCGGTGTCGCGTCGCGCGACAAGTCGCGCTAGTCTGCACGAGCCTTAAGTAAGAAACTCTTTGATATTGATGTATAATTACGCGCAAATCTATTGGATGATACCAGGAACACATAAACGTCAAAACGGATCGTCAAATCAGAATAGTAAATCATCCTTATAGCGTAATACCAATGGAAATCACAGTTATCCACATAGACAGCGTAAGCAATATTTAAAACTACCCTCCATATAAACTTTGGCTTCGAATAGCGAATGTCACCAATTTGGGAGCTAAAACGTCACAGTCGGGATGTCCCGATCAGAATTGCAAATGTGAGAGTAAATTCACAAAGAATACACGAAAATTATGCGGGACCCGGTCAGGGCTGGTTTTATTCGTGTAACATACGGAACCCTGGGCGTTAGGGGTCGGGATGTAAATTTATTGAAAGGTACTCATTACCGCTTTTAGCTAATGAGTTTAAGTGATATTTTAAATACGGTTTCGTGTAGCGTAGGTGATTCGTTTTCATTTATATCTTCATTCATGTCCCGTAAGGGAATAGAAAACATGTTATCTACCTGTTTTAGGATATTACCTTTGAGTGTATCAAATAATTTAATTGAAAGTACTTTAGTGGCATGAGGAACAGGGTGTAAAGTTCACTCACATCCACCATAGAAAAGGGAGGATCCTCCGACCAGACGGATGTTATGTCTGGCGGGCAACTTACCAAAAGTTGATTTCGCATAGTCTTATCTATCTCTAACTGCGCGATGCAGGATTTGTGTGACATCATGTCTTTGCTGCGTAGTTTGTATGTGGCGGTGCAACCGCTACAGCACCTAAACTGAAGGAAAACATGATGCAAAGAAAGAACACAAACGTAAAGGAACAAGTTGGGGGACAATATGCGTCACATGCACGCAAAACGGCTATCGCTCAGCATATCGCTACGACCCTATGCGAAACAGAGCCCCAGCACTGGTATTCAGTGACCGGCAGGGCTATTACCTATCTTGCAGAAGCAATGCGATAGCGATCATTTGTTTCATTTTGACAGTTCAACAACAGTCAAAGCGATAATTACGTTGCAGAGCAGAATTAAATTTCGAACTTATGAAGTAATGGATTAGTAATCTGTTTCAAAACGAATTGATTGTATAATACGTAATTAGGGTACCGGTGTTGACGTGATAACGTCGACCGGTGCAGCGTATAAATTAGAAATAAAAAACAAAATAAATATACACAGACTTAATTCTTAATGTTTATAATAATTATTAAAATGAGTGATACAGCCTCATTTTTCTGATTATTCCTCGGTTACTGTTCAAAGGGTTGTGCACAATATTCACAAAAGCTAATCTTGCTAAGCCTACCACAGAAGTCAGCTTATATAATACCTACCAAAGCTTGGCCACGAAAAATGTAATAAGTTCTAGCCGAAAAGTAATTAAATCCCACAGAGCCATTCAAACCTAACCATATAAACAGAGCTTTCGAGAAAAAATAATCAACCAGTTTTCCCAACATTGCTAATTTAACAAGACCTATATCATGGACCAACCTTTCCTACATTTTGTTCGAATAAATTGACCTCTGGTGTACAATTTTCAGTTCTTGTTATACTGGTTGTTAGCTGGGCACTGTCAATGGTACTCGTCCATACCATATTAATTTTAACCGTTATTACTCGTACATTATTTTGAGTCAAGTGTTTGCTTGATGCTCGTTTTGATTTTGCCCGTTTTGTAATATACATTTTGTTTACTTACATGTATATCTGCTGATTAATATTGAAGTTATAATTTATCAAACTATATTTTAGCATTCTCGTGGTTCTCTTCATTGGGGTCATTTAAAAATTCTATATCTGCCGGCATGAAGAATGATGCACCAGTATGTCTAGTTTGCCCGAAGCGGTTAGTCCCACTGCAATCGTATTTCTCGGGGCAAGAGTAAGAACCACATATTGTCTTTATACTTTTGTTTGCTTTTTATAACATTTAAGGAGTTCCATTTATCTTTTCCAAACTCTTCATCCTTACAAATCTACTGGTGTTTTTCAGTACTTCCAATTCCTAATAAATAACATAATATAGACGATCGCAAACGATCTAGAAGAACTTAGTTCCCATCAATACATTTGTTGACAAACACTAAACTTAGCATGTTAGTGAGGACCTCGCAATTTTGCGCTGAAGGTTACAAAACTTTGAACAGTCAATAAATTCCGTAATTGGTGGAGCGTGCGTATGCGATAAATATTGATATTTAGCTAATATAGAGGTCGGTAAATTTATACTTGTACCCAATGTAGATAGAGAAAATGTAATATAGGAAAGTGGCCTTTACGTAATTTATGAATACTCAATACATTAAACATGTAGGTACGAATTATCTACGACCAGGTAAAGATGTGTAGGTATTTCAAGCTTTGTTGCAGTATTATGAGGAACAGTAGCTTTGTCAACGACTTCATATATGCTCGAGTTAGGGTCGTGGTAATTTTTTTTTTTTTTTTTGGGTTTGAAATCATCAAATTACTTCTCCCGCTCTGGGCGGAGTGAAAGGGCGAGTCAGACTCTTACTGACTAGAACCCACGCGTGTTCCTTCAGTTGCCTGTACGTTGCCACGGTAACCCTTTAAGACTTTCCCGTAACCCCGGCAGGCATCGGCCCTAGCGGACCCCGTCAGTTGTGCTAACATCTCTTTGAGGCACGCGTGGAACACAACGCGCCGTCGCGCGTCGACCCGGGCTCTGGTCCTTATTGGCCGGTGAGCTACCCATTGCTCTCCGTCCGCAAGCCCGCACCGACGACCAGAGCATCTCCGCGGCGGTAAAAAAATAACCTGCCATTTAGACCAGTAGCTGACCTAACTGCATACGGAACGCTGGAGACCCTTCAAAGTTTCCACTCTCGAAACGCCCGATGGATCAGAAAACAGACAGAAACATTACAACAACAAACAAGTGAACACATAAGTCAGCAGTGCCCTATTCCGGCCAGATCTAACATAATACGGCCACTAACTTTGCTATTTCAGTAATCGTCAAGACAAATGTGAGGCATTCGTCTTGTGATATCGTAGCACAATGTTTTGTCTAGAGAGAAGAAATATGAAGTATTGCTGAGTTTTTGGGGTAGACAGAAGTGCTCATTTGAGATGGTTCGTTAGGTTTTGTCGTGTTAGGGTAATTTTTTTCGTGTGTTTTGACGGTCTATGTAATATGAGTGCAGTTTTGAATGTTGCGAATGCAAAAAAGGGAGATTAACACACAAGAAAGGAAGAATATATTTAGTATTATATATTTAAATTGTATGTACCAAAAAAGTAGGCATACACTCACGCACACACGCACACAAACACACACTCGCGCACACACGCACCCTTACAAACACACACACACGCACACTCACTCAAACTAACATGCACTCACACACACCATCAACCACTCGCAATTGTACAACGTTGACAATCTTTACTATGTGTTACAATAAGGGACCTGGAGTTCTAAAATACAGACCTAGGCTTAGACTTCTAGGTTTAGAATTCAGATCTCCCACAAATTACAAAATTTTGTTAAGAGGGTTTACGCCGTACGGCATTTCATACAAACTCCCAAGCCCTTGTTTTTCGAAATGACTGAAGCTACCTGAAAAAAACTGAAAAAAGATAAGTTATTTAGTATACTTATTAATATTTTCTTAGAGAATCTGAAGGAAAATGAGTTTTCTTGAACAGTTTCCAAACAATGGATTACCTTAATATAAGCTGACAATATAAATGAACGAGAGATATTACTTAAAAAAAAAATTAAGAATGTATGAAGAAGAGATTATTCCAATTTTTCACTGACTGAATGCTCTGTAAAGTGCAGACAGAATTTATAATAGTTATTAAAAATGTTATTATTTATTATGATCGGATAAAAAAGGTCACAATCACAGAGAGGTGTTTAAAGTAATCTACCCAATTGCAATCTAGGAGTAATTTAACTTCTATAGTGCAAAGACTAGGGTTCAAATGTGCGACCTTTGGATTGCCAGTTCGACGTCCTACCCTCTGAAGCATACTGGCTGATAAAAACTTTGTTAGTTATCGTATACTAATTATAACTCTCTTTTATATTCCCCTAGTTAATTACTATCAGCCCTGCGAGACCAGAATAAATAATGTTCATAATTTCAAAATGCTTTTTTTTTATTTCGTGGAACACTAAAACATTTTTTCGAGGTTTCTCATAGAAAAGTACAGTCACGGTTTTGAACCCATGTCAAAGAGCTCTGACGTCACAGTTTAGTCCCAAATGAATTAGTTATTTCGATGTTCCAGTACACAAATAACTTGTAAATTAAGCACGCTGTTCTTAAGAAGTATTTGTAATTTTTCTGAAAGGAATGTTTTGTGAATGAATGTACATAATTATGACGTTTAAGACGCATGCGATATAGTAATAATCTAACTGTTATATAAAATCTGTTAAAATTAGATCCTTCAGATATTTTGGAGTTGGTTAATAATAAAGTAAGATTTTATCAAAATGAAAAGGTTTTTGAAGAGTAACCAATAATTTTAAAAGAAAATTAAACATACCTTCTAAAGATACTCTGACACATCACTGAAAATTTAATAAACGTCTGAGATAAATATTTGAGAAACATTTTTTGTGAATAGTTTGCTCAACACATAATGTGCGCTTTTATAGTTTCTAACGTGACGATATAGTGTCGTAGACGTCCACGTCACGTTACGGCATCACGATAACACAAGAAAGTATGGAAGTATGGAAATATAAATGTAGGTACTTTTTCGTCCATGATAACATGTGGCACTTTGTGTTGTCATCTGACATTTTTAGCGTCGTGCAGACCGGCGCGGGTGCGACGCGACTCTAACAAAACAATTTCAATAAAATTCACGGTAGAACAATAAAATTAATTGCCAGTGTCGTTTTTTATTTCTTTCTTTTTCTCTTTTTGTTTTTTCTTTCTTTATCTTTCTTTCTTTCTTAATTTTTTTCTTTTTTTCTTTACAGTTTATTGACGTGGACGTGAACGTCAACGATTAAATGGTCAAGTTATAAATTCAAATATAATCACGTTATAAAAGCATGGTACAGAAATATCGTAGAGCTCATTTTTCTAAACGGCAGTTGACCAGTCTACCATATATATCCGTCCAAAACAAACGAAACGGATGCTCTTTATATTGCCAACTAGTTTAATAACAAACCCCAAATGCTACCATTGAAACCTCGGGACCCTAACATTGGCGAACCCTCCACGACCCTGATAACTTATCCTTGAGGCTAAACACCTGTCAATATTTTTACAATTTTACAAACTCTCAACGCAATATATTCTTATAAACTTCAGAGTGAATTTTGATAAACTAAATTTGATTTCAGTCGACGTTGAGCAAGCAAGGGTAAAATAAGCTAAATTTGATGAAAGTATATCAGATGCAAGTCATTTTGGAGCTGCGAGGCAGTCGAGGGAATGTGTGCATAATATTTCATCCTAGGAGTTTATAAGTGACAAGTACGTTTAGCGAAAATGTATATTTGTTTAGTCCTTAGAGTCAGATGTTATTGGTACATTGTTGATAAATTGTTTAGGATCAAGATTGTAAAGAATTATGCTGCTATAAACGACATGGTAATCTGATTAGTTTTTTAGAATTACATGACATGTTAGTAATAACAAGTTCGGCCTTTGTTTCTCTGTCTGTACCTTTTACCTGACTGCTGTAGATCTCAAAAGAAGGGTCTTTTGTGAATAGCAAATAAAGATAATGCTGCTGTCCATCTTTTTATAAATTTCGCTAAATTTCATTTCTTAGGATCTCTTAGTTTAGTAATAGACGATTTTGTACAAGCCATTAATAAAAAGTACCTTCTTGACAAAAATAGAACAGAAAACGAATTTTCCCAGAAATGAGACCTACCTACATAGATAGATCGATTTTTCGTCCCCGTATTTGCCCCTATATTGCAACGTTCATCGAAATCATTAGAGTTGTTTTCGAGAACGAGATTACAAACATATACAAATTATTGCTTTATTGGAACGAAGTTCCCTTTCGCGCGTTGCGAAAGGGGGCTAGACGGAAAAAATTGGGACCAAAAGATGTAACGACACTTTTTATTTTTTATTATAACGCCATCTGTGAGCGACCACAGGTACTAATTAGTGGCATGCTTTTGTGAGTTTCATTTTTTTTATAACGCCATCTGTAAGCGACCACAGGTACTAATTAGTGGCATGCCTTTGTGAGTTTAATTTTTTTTATAACGCCATCTGTGAGCGACCACAGGTACTAATTAGTGGCATGCCTTTGTGAGGTTCATTCCATAACTTCGTTCCATCGAGTGTCCCTTGACACCTCTCAGCTTTTTTTAATAGTATAGTATCATCGAAATTATTAGAGCCGTTTTCTAGAACGTAATTACAATTATACAAATATTGCTCATTTAATAGTATAGGAAATTTGATGATGATGTGTACTGGCAGTTTTCCAAAACCGACGGGGTGAGTTTCTGTCGCTAATATAAATTGTTAGCACCAATAATGAAGTTCATATCTAATCAGTTTGATAACAAAATCCCGTGAACACGATGATCACATCTGTTACCTGCCCGGTTCTATAGCCGCCGAGTGCTGCAAGCAAGAATAGTCCTTAAGGTGGTTAGTTATGAACTTCTTTGATGGTACCTATAAAAAAACTTCTCACATGCTGTTTGTTGCCACTGAACCAAAACCGACCAAAAGGCCCGTTTGTCTTTTGCTCTTATCGCTTCATTGCGGGATCTGACTTCAAGATCAGATTTACAAATTAATTTTCTCCCAACATCCCCTTGACGCAATTGAAATAAGATTGAAAATCTCTTCAGCAACCGTAACAATAGAATGGTATTGCAGACCCCAGGACAAAGGACTGATCATGTGTTTAATGTTAAAGGGTGTAAGGGTCATTTTCAATTGTGTTAAAAGTAAATAAATTTGGTAGCCGTAAGTGGCCGTCCGCTGACAGATGACGACACTGCGAAGCTCTTTCTTGTTTTCTTGGTCCCTTAACTCGATTTAGGTAAATGAAAGCTTTGACTCGAGTCATCTGTTAGAAAGAGATGCACGCATAGACGAGAACAGGACAGACATATCAACCCTTGAAGAGTAATTGTTTGGAAACTGAACTTGGTCAAACTTGTGAAGGGTTCGATTTGGTTTTTTGTTTATATTTTTGAGAGATTTTTTTTTTCAATATTTATTGACTTTGTTCGTGTTTTTCATTTACTTGGTGTTAATTTTGAATCAGCGTTCAATAAATAAACCTGATAGTTGAGTATGCGAGTTTCAGATGAAATGGGGTTGAAATAAATTATGAGTGTGTTGGGGTGCGTTTTCACTGAAGCGGCGAGTAGCGGAGCTGAGCGGAGATGAGCAGGAATCGTCCAATCACAGTCGAGACGAGAAACGCGATGAGGATTTCAACCATTGTGATTGGACGATTCCTGCTCATCTCCGCTCCTCTCCGCTTCAGTGAAAACGACTTCCAAAAATAAACACTACAAAGTGAAAAATAACTTTAAAATCGGGAGTCTGGGGGAAAAAAATTTAAGGTTGTTTTTCTTCTTTTTGCTCTGCTCCTGAGGGTTGTCGCGAATTGTTAAAATAATAGCTTCCTTAGATTATAGTAATAATAGCTTATATTAAAAATTGCTTCCTCAAGAATTGCGCTATCAATTAATGCAAAAAGAATTTTCAAATCCTACTTGTAGTTCCAGAGCGTTCAATAAATAAACATAATCTTCAGCTTTATTATATTAGTTTAATAGATGTTTTAGATTATAGTAATAATAGCTTATATTAAAAATAGCTTCCTCAAGAATTGCGCTATCAATTAATGCAAAAAGAATTTTCAAATCCTACTTGTAGTTCCAGAGCGTTCAATAAATAACGAAGTGTATAGAGTGCCGCGAGTTTCTTGTGGCACTCTAGTGTCACTGCCTCGCCCCGGCTAGGGTGCCGTGAGCGTTGCATTGTCACTGTCACTTGTTATTTAGGTTAGGTTAGGTTAGAACTGTGACCACACAACGCACGAGCCGAGCGAGCGTAGCGAGCGGTGCCGCGGTAGCGGCCGGCGAAGTGCCAGGGTCCGTTAAGGCACAAGAGAATGTAATGTTTTGGGAATGTGGTGTTTTACAGCGATCTAACCTCGACAATCAAACAAAATACCAAGTGACGTGACTTAGTGACAGTGACAATGACAATCCAATGCTTGAGGCACTTTAGCCGGGCCGAGGCGGTGTTACTAGGGTGCCTGTAGTGCACTTTATCCGATAGGGATAGAGTGCCAATGGTGGCACTCTATACACTGCCAATAAATAAACATACTCTTCAGCTTTATTTTATTAGTTTAATATATGTATATTTTCTAGATTTTCTAATATAGGCAACCTTTAGTAAAAAAATTACTGAGTACTCACATCTTAAATTAATATTTATAATAAAACTTCATACTGATCCTAAACAAACTCAACGAAATCGTATCACAACAGAATTTTGCAAGCGGACCTCAATAAATCCAATACTGAATATGCAGACACATTAAAATTGATAGCAGTCTAAAATTTCTATCGGAATAATATGCTACGAAATTCAAACCGCATTGATTCTTTCGATGCATTGAGGCTTTTATACTTTACGACTCAAACTCAAACTCACAGCATATATATTTTCAAATAAACCAATTACAGGCACTTTTGAATTGGGTCAATAGGTAGGTAACATCATGGTATTGGTTTGGCGGTGGTATTGGGTCATGTTCCGCTACGCGAAATTCGAGTAGCGGAAATCGAGTAGCGGAACATGACGTGAGCCAGTTGAATTGAACTACTGCGGTTTCACTGCTACGGTTTCGCGGGCGGAGGTGTGCTACTGGGGTAAAAGAACCGAGGTTTTCCTCGAGATCTATGAAACTTAGGAATTTGAATTTTAGCTTAAAGTCGTTGACGTTTGATGACTCGAAAACACATCGCCAGTCAAAGACCATAATTTTAACCGCGTGTAAGACTGTAACTGTAACTGTTTGTCCACCGCCACCATCAGTGAGACGTCAACGAAAACGAGATGACGGCGCCGAAGTATCGATACATACATTTACTATGACCGCGAGTCCCCCGCACGTCCGCCATCCAACCCTCGGAATCCCAGCCCCCGAATTTTCGATTAGTTCAGCGCGACCGCTAGAACTCGGCCCGAGATTGTGACGGGCCGATGTGACGGAAAATCAAAACACGTTTGATCTTGTCCACATACTACCGTCTCGTCGCTCGCACAAGTGCCGTTCGCCCGACTTACGTTTTGTCTATCATAATCATAACATACTGAACCGCCCGCGCCGAGTTCGGTCATGGTGGACAAACGCCGTCACCGGGACATCATATTCGTTTTGAACAATCTCGTCTCTCGCTGAAGTCCCATTAACGGTGGCGGTGCAGTGGACAAACGCTGTAAGTTTCGGTCATCCTTCCTTAACATACTTTTATATTCTTTCTATGTTTTTTTACGAATACGTAGCTCATAATAATACGCTATAAACAGCAAGGCACCTCTGACTTTTCGGATTCATATGCGTATTGTCAAATTATCACTTGCTTCAAAAACGGTGAAGGGAAACATCGTAAGGAAACCGACCTGAGAGATATTTTTCGACCGCATATGAAGCCAAATCAGAGGTCCATGGGCGGCTTTAAAACTTTGACAGGTTAGTCAGTAACCACACGAAAAGAAGAAAAATCTGAGAGGTGTCAAGGGACACCCGGATGGAACCAAGTTATGGAATGAACCTCACAAAGGCATGCCACTAATTAGTACCTGTGGTCGCTCACAGATGGCGTTATAATAAAAAATAAAAAGTGTCGTTACAACTTTTGGTCCCAATTTTTTCCGTCTAGCCCCCTTTCGCAACGCGCGAATGGGAACTTCGTTCCAAAAATAATACGCTTCCTGAATCATTTTTTTTTAGTAGGTATCGTATCGCGAAATCTAAAAGTCTTGCCTCATCCTATCATGGTAAACCAATATAAGAGGCCAGGGGTACGATCATCCCCTCTTAGTTGCTAAGCTGAGCATTTTCGACGTCGCATTATATCGATGGAGGGTTATTCTCCAAATTGTCAGAGATGTTATCAATATTTATTGAATGTGCGGAAAAGAAGGTAGTCGGAGATTGTTTTGTTGTCATTATGAGGAGGATTAATAAGCTGTTGAAAGGAAGCGTCGATTAATATTATGTTTTATTTTTATGTATCTGTAACAGAGTAAGCTACTGTAATAAAGCCAAGTAGTTAGCGATAACAACGATGGAAAGTAAAAAATACAACGCTATTTTTTGTTTATACTAAACCTCTTAAGGGGTCATTGTACTCATCATTTAGGACCAAATATGATCTCGTGAAAAAAAATTCAGCTGTTCCCTATATTTTGACGACATATGCGAACATAAAATGTATGGAAAAGCTGTTTTCTTTGTCGCGCTTTCTGCTTTCGTCCCATAGTGAAAGTTGTTCATAATGATGAGTACAATGACCCCTTAAGAGGTTTAGTATAAACAAAAAATTACGTATATTGAAATTGAAAGAAGCTTTTCGGTAGCTTTTAACAATTCAATATGTTCTACATATTGAACTTTGAGCTCGTGACTAAGTGATAACAGCCACACGGGTCGATCCATCAGGTTAAGTTACGCTTGTCGGGGTTGGTCCGTGGATAGGTGACCTTTACATACTGAGACTCCTCCATGCATCGGAAAGCACGTTAAACCGTTGGTCCCGACTGTCATTCGTGGATCTTTGACAGTCGTTACGGGTCGTCAAAAGCCCGAAAGTCTAAGAACCAGTCTTCCCAAGAGGTATCTTATTACCTAGTTACTGGGTTGTGGAGGTCATAAAGGCAGTCGCTCCATGTAAAATACAGGTATTCAGTTGTTTCCGGTTAGACTTGAAGCCAACTCCATCATAGTTGAGAAAAGGGTAGGCAGACTGATGTCAATTCAATATGTACAGTCATTTTTGAATTTTCCCTCATAGTTATAATATTGCTGTTGAAAGTCGCTGTAGAAACGAAACGCTTTGACAACCATTGCTACTTGTCAAGGCCCTCTTAGGAAACCCCCATGAGGAATTGTTCTCGTTCTTCCTCTGCTGCCGGTAATCGTGAGGAAACCGGAATGTCCTAGAACCAAAAATGCGAAGACATTATTGTCACATCTACCAATCCGCACTGGGCCCGCGTGGTGGATTACGGCCCACTTCCTCTCACCGAGAGGAGGCCTGAGCCCCAGTAGTGGGAACATCATAGGCTGAATGCAGAGACCCTATTGAAACCAGTTAAAAAAGATACATACTCGTAGCTATGGTACGTGCGTTAAAAGTTAATGGCTTTCAGTTGCCTGTCCATCTTTTATCTAGCCGCCCGATAGTGACCCTTTTCGAGAAACTTGTGGAATACTAAACAGTTTTAACTGTCTATTTAAATGTCGCATTTTGTATTTGATCGTTTACAGGTTAAAAACCCTTTCTATTACTGCGAAAGAGAATTGAAGTCCAAGCACATCTGTGCTTGAACTTCAATTCTCTCGTCTTCAAGTTACGCGATATATATATAGAGAGGCAATTTCTAGGTTAATATAACTGTAGGTGATTTGCGCTCTGCGAATTGCAGTTTACTGTGTCGTAGCAAGAGTAGCTTTAATAGGGTTCCGTACCAAAATGTTAAAAGGGAACCCTGGTGCGACTCAGTCTGTCTGTCGATCTGTCTCTCCATCTGTCTGTCACAGCTGTATATCTCAAGAACTACTAATGCTATCAACTTGAAATTTAGAATAGTTTTAGATGAGACGTTTACCCAACTATATTGCAAACAAGAAAGATTTTTTTTGCCCTAGGGGTTAAACGGGGTCTAAAAATTCGAAGTCCCCACTTCGAATTTTTAGACCCCGTTTAACCCCTTAATCTTACATAATATATGATACTCCACATGTCCTAGTAGCCCCCTACTAGGGCATGTGGGGTATTATATATATGTAAGAGCTCTATTTGCACATTCTCAAACATTTTTATTAGTTTTTAGGCGGCGTAGTTTCTGACTTTTAAAGAAAAATTTAAAAATGAAATACCGTTCCCCCCCTTATCTATAGAGTATAGAGAAAAATCTGAAAATGTTCTATGTCATAGAAGTTTATGTAAAGATTACAGGAAAAATAAAACAATGTCTCTAAATAGCACACTTTTTCAGAAATCATCAACAAAAATTACATTAGTTCCACTATCGGTCAAGAGATGGCGTTGACCTAAATCTATCAATATTCTACACCACAGTGTTCAAATTCTCTGACGGTATTTATATAATGATGGTACGGAACCCTCGGTGGCGAGTCCGACTCACTCTTGACCCGTTTTTTTTTCAATGATTTTGCTGAGTGTCCCGTCTATATTAATCTGTGGTCTAAGGGAAAATTTCACCAATGAAACTTAACGGGATCAGTACTCGAAAACTTGTCTAACCGCGTTCAAGAGCTGTCAGTTTAATCATTATTACGGAATATTGACACTGAGTGCTCTTGAACGCAGTTTAGACAGGTTTCGATGTGCTGCGATAGCGTTCAGTTCCATTGATGAAAATTGACCTACGAACGTTTACAACGTTTCTGGTGAAGATTAGAAGGATTTTTCAAGGTCTCATTTAAGAGGCTGACAACAGCTAAAGCGCAGTCGCTGTCGGACTACATAGAAAGAAAGAGCGATGACATAACGCTGGTAATTTATTGAAAATATGAAGCAATAACATAAAATCAAATACAAAAATCTTTTGTTAGGACTAAAAAATTAAAACACTATTACTTTAATATATGGCTTGTAGAATAATCTGACAAAGAATTAGATTCATGTATAATTAATATGGATTTAAATAGTTGTCACCTGCACACGTGAGGACTAGTAATGGCAACGTCAGCGAACGGTATTCGCGATGCTGAGTTTTGGGCCAAAGAAAAAAAACTTAGGAAATACATTTTTTTCGTGTTATTTTTGCCATCGTCACGCTAAGAAGAAGAATAGTTAAAATAATTTTTTGATGTATTTTTGTGATTTTTTTTGTATTATGTTTTCAACTCCATATCTAACTAGCATTATATTCAGAAAAATATCAAATATTTTTCTAATTTTGTTTACTGCAGTGGATCATATACTTTTAGGCATTATGAAACTTGCGCTTAGGGTCGCGACACACCTGCCGAACGTACGGCGCTGAAGGTTCGGTTGAATACGCTCGTAGTGTTTTCAAGTTATCTATGACACATCAGCCGAAAGTTACGTCGCGTAACGCGCTGAAGTAAACGCCGCCGCCGACCGTTCGGCGCGTTTGGTGTGTCATGCCAACCGAATACTACGACCGATAATTCCGTCGCTGAAGTGTCTGCGCCGAACGTTCCGCAGGTGTGCCGCTAGACTTGGGTCCTGTAGCCGCCTTAAAGTTTAAACAATTACTTGGTTACTGGTTAGATCAATTGTGTATAGGTACCATGCAGGTTAGCGTCTGAGATGGTCTTTTGAGACAGAGATCATAATAAGTGATGGAGACTAATTGCCTTGCTAAGCTGAAAGGCACTATCTCAATCGGAGTAAGTTTTGAGAAAATTGACTTTTCGTAAATTGTAATTTAAGGAAACATAAGGATATAAAGAACTTCCAAGTGGTTTTTTTTATTGTTTTAAGTTATATAGCGGTATTTGGCTAAACCATTATATGCGAAATTATAGCTTTTGAATGGTATAAAAAAAAAACAAACAGGGCGTATCTCAGAGATAGCGCCTTTCGGCTTAGCAGGGCAGATTCCGAATATTAGTTGCTTTTCTGCCTACTTCAGCGAATATATTAAGACGTAAGTGTATCTACGTACTTACTAACGTAGGTATTAATACTTAATGGAAAGGATCCCAATACGTCAGTACCTTTCACTCATCCTATTAGGAAATATGTTTTGCATCACTTGATCAATATTAGCAGACGAAGCGAAAATACATAACGTTTCATATGATAGTTTATTACCTACATGCTTTTGTCTTATTCCTCTTTACTTATTGCTCGGTAAGAAATTGTTTGTTATAAGTATGAGTTACTGATACTTTGTTATTATGAGTAACGGTTGTAAGAAAAAAAAAATAGAAAGAGAAAATATTTTTCTTGTCATGTACTTGCGCGGTTAAAACGGTGAAGGTTTTACTTCACCGTTTTGAGAGCGCGAAAAAAAAAGTCAGCTGTCCCCTACATTTTGTCGAGATATGCGAACATAAATGTAGGGAACATCAGATTTTTTTTTCTGCGTTGGTTGGTTGAAAGTTGCTCATAATGATGAGTACAATGACCCCTTAAGTGGGATTAATATAAACCAAAAATAACATTGTATAACTTCCCGACATCAATCGTTGAGCAGTTGCCCACCAGACACAGTACTCGTATGGTCGGAGAATCCTCCCTTTTCTATGGAGGATGAGTGAACTTTACACCCTGTTCCTCGTCTATATACTTAATTACCTGAAAGTATTTTGGTGCCTACAATAAGCAGGCATTTTACTTTGTGTAAATAATTTCATCACCACTGCTCTCAAAACGGTGAAGGAAATCATCTTGAGGAAACCCGCATGTCTTAGAACCAAAAATTCGAAGACAAGTGACATAATACCAACCCGCACTGGGCCCGCGTGGTAAATTACGGCCCACTCCCTCTCACAGAGAGGAGGCCTATGTCCCAGCAGCGGGAACATTAATAGGCTGATGATGATGATGGTGAATATCTATCGTGGCGTTCTGTAGGTTCTCCCTTTTCTCAAGGGAAAAAGGCATGAGGTTATTTTGTGTATGTAATATCTATCAAACTAATACGGACTCGGTGTTCATTATTTATGAACATAATCGATTAGAATATAATAGCGACGGGTTCTCGGAAACTAATCTCACACGCGCCTTCATTACAAACTAATTAGAGATAAGCAAACTATTAATAATAACTAAAAACTAACATGTCACACCACTTTGTCACATATTAGCGGTTTGAAAGTCCTTAACCAAAGCTTCAAAAGTTAAAACTTACGATGGCACAACCCTAGTATATTTTAGAAGCAACTTGACACGGGAAACTCGGCCTTATACCTAACACATTTAGAACAAATCATTTCAAATTCGAATGCATTATTCAATTTGTCGGACTAATTCAAATACCGGCTTTACTTTGCCGTCCAAAACATGAATCTGCATTCAATTTTACACCTTACGGTTATCGAAATTAGAGTGTTATAAAATTTGTTAAGCTTCAAAATAAGTTGGCCTAAGCATTAACTATGGGCGCTCAGTGAGATCCGTTTTGAAACCCAATTTGCATGTAAATTCATCGAAGTCGGTTCAGATTAACTTTAGGATAGGAGTTATTGAACGCACTCCAGCGTTTGGGCTGAAGCAAATTTTATTTTGGTACTTCAGAGGTACGTGTCTTTCAGGAATTTTATTTGTAAAGGAAAGAAACAACAACTTGGCCTTGGCACTCAAGTTTTAGTAGCGAATAAAGGCTCCTATAGACAGGCGTGACGCGACGACGGTTCGACACGATTCTGGTAGACCAATTTCCATGAAGTTTTCATAGAAAATGCTCTACTAGAGGCGTGACGCACCCGTCGACGGAGCCTTAAGGTATTCATTTTGATTACAAGTACATCTAAAAATAGGCATTCGTTTTAGTTGAAGTCTGAATTATTTAGATGTAGGAATAATGTCAGGAAACTTAATTGTTAAGCAAATTGACTACGAACTAATGTCCGTATATTCAAATCACAACTATCATTCATTGACAGTTGTTTGAAATGGCTGTTACACGACAAATTGGTGTAGGTTGTAAAAAAATCATTTGATAAAGACAGTCTCAGTGGAAAGCTGTTTTGTTTGTATGGGGACTCTGTCTAAGCTTAGCACAGTGTTAAATTCATTGGAATTACAGATTAGATACGTCACAATTTATGGTGTACCTATCTACACTGCATTCAATACGTTTATATTATTTTCTTTTCAATTGCGCATTATTTCATTATTATGGCATTTTATTTATAACCTGGAAAAGATCTCGGTGAAAAGTGAACCTCACGGAAATTAATTGTTAAGTAAATTCTCTAGAAACAAAGAAACAAAAATTATTTATTGAGACTCGCATAGGAAATCACAAATTAAACTAAAACAAAGTCACCGAAATAAATATAAAAAAAAACAATAAAAGAAAGTAAAATAAAAGCAGAAAATCCTGTACGAGGCCAAAATGCTCCTATCTCAGCATGATGCTGCGACTTTAAAAAATAAATGTCGCAGCGCTGGTATTCTGATAGTACCCGAACGGTAGAAAGTCTTGATTTAACTTGATCTTTTGATTCTTGATTGTCTAGATTGACTATCAACTTAAATTGTATATTCAAATTACAACTGTCATTCTTCGACAGTTTTATGAAATAGCTTAAAACGGCAAATTGACGTAGGGTATCAATGTGCTTCACAATTAATAAGTCTGGATGTACAAAAAAAAAATTTGGTACGGATACAAAATGTCTTCACTATCTTGAAGTGTTAGAAAACTGAGCGGCACCTCAAGCTTTGTTTTGAATTGAGCAACTATTGATATTAATTTCCACATAATTTATTTATTTTCAGTAATCGCAATTCACGCACGTCCCTTCTAAAAATAAGCCACCAACAGGATGACGTCGTCCAATGTTTTGCCAATCCTGGCCACGCTATTTGCTTAGGACATCAAACGTTGCCAAACATTTGTTTTTCATTTCAAATATTTGTTTCGACTGTCACTATTTGTGTATCGCATATTGTTTTCTGCTGTTTATCTTCATTATAGATGCTGTTTCGAAGTGCGCTCTTATTGTGGTACAGGTTAATTGTAGTAGTATTGTTTTTTGAGCGTAGGACCAAATTGAACGGGCTGTTTGGATTGGAGCATCAATTAACGGAAAGTGCTAAAAAATACAAACTCAACATCAAAAGCTTATTTAATCTAAGTTTACCAAGAAATTGTGCTTTAAGGGCGGATTTCACCAATTAAAATTAACGCGATCAGCAGCATCTAAACTGCGTTCAAGAGCTGTCAGTGTCATATCATCATGTAACCACCTCTGTGGTATTGTGGTTAAATCACCTGACTCAGACCCAGACGTCCCGGGTTCGATACCCAGTGGGAGCATTCTGCTCGGTTTGGTTGCTGGTAGGGCTTGTTCTAAGTCCACCGGGCTAGCTACCACCATCTTATCTAAGTCGCCTTAACAACAATGTTAACAGCATTGTTGTGTTTCGGCAGTTAAGAGATAAGATAGCCAGTTCCTCTGTGGTTGAGGATTCCGGGTGAAGCTCGCTTCCACCTTCAGCCTGATCATCACTTACCATCAGGTGAGCAATAGGGAAGCTCTTGGCCTGCATGCCAAGAGCTTTCCAATTGCGGGTAAAAAATAAATAAAAAAAGTATGGGAAATATTGACACTGACAGCTCTTGAACGTTTAGTTGTGCTGATCGCGTTCAATGTCATTGGTGAAATTGGCACTTATGCTGTTAAAATAATAGAATAGCTCTAAGATAAATTCACTATTTTCCGTTGCCCTGTCACCAATATTCTTAAACTCGTTTCATTTCGAATTATGAAAGGAATATTTTTATTGCAGAGTTTTTATTTCTATGAAAATAAAAAAGCTTACAAAGATAAATTAAAACATCACAAAATGTAATTAATCATAAAAATTTACATGTACTTAACAAGAACCCCCAATTCCCCTTCTGTCCAATGTTTGCGCAGTGACAGGGCTTTCAAAGGAGCAGTCAACACGACACAAAACCCATCAAAAACCAACCTTATTTTAATTCAACTAAAGTGCAAAATCAAATAACATTACACTCAAAGCATTGCCTCGTAATTTGCCAGCGGCGGAGATCAAAGTTAATAAATTAAACCACTTAGAAATATATGCCTTTATATGGAGATTTTGATCTCCGAAACTATTGAATTGATTTTAATTAGGTTATCCTTTGATGTCATGTGTTAAGGTACTCATTAAGTCAGTAGGAGGGTAGGAGAAATTAGTTCGTATGATAGAGTTATTTCTAACATTTAATTGAAAGCTTTGATAAAATAGGGGTTTAATGACTAGGCAACAGTAATTATTAATAACTAACTGCGTCCCGCGGTTTTACCCGCATAACTCTCGAGCTCGTAAGAATATCGGGATAAACAGTATTCTGTGCCCTAACGCACGCAGGGCTTCCATTACGTAATTACGTAATTACGCAATTACGTAATTACGGACTCTTTTTAAAGTATTCTCAAATCCGTAACTGAAGATATCAATTCCGTACTTACGTAATTATTGTGATCATCAATAATCAAAATAGTCAACCACTGCTAATGCATTTTACACATTTTATAATGTGGCAAAACTATACAATATAACTAGATCAAAACTATACAAACTGGGTATTCCCCGCAGTTTATTTTATCCTTTGATATAATTATCTTGCAAAAAGTAGTTCAGAGACGTACAGATCCGCTTGACTGTCACTAATGAGACACAATAAAATTTTAATTGTTATCGAGCTGCATCAGTCTTTCGGACATTTGAGCTCATTCATTCAATTTTCAACTGGGTGAATCGACGGGGCCGGGCTGTCCCTGTCAGAAAGTCCCTACGGCCTACCATGCTCTTTTAGCGTACTTTCGGACTTGTACGGGGTTCAATGCCAGCTGAAGTAGGTATTACGCATCAAAGACATGACGTCACACAAATCCTGCATAGCGCAGTTAGAGTTTACCGCGTGATCGACATATATATAAGACTATCCGAAATCAACTTACGGACAGTGTTGCCCGCCAGACATAACACCCGTCTCGTCGGAGGATCCGAATGGTTGGAGGATCCTTCTTTTTCTATAGTGGATGAGTGAACTTTACACCCTGTTTCTCATACCACGTCAACGCAGCCTTCGTGCAACTTCAGCGTGACGTTATTATCATCACTCTCGCAAGCTTTCGTGAGGCGTGTCACACAGCCATCACCCACGACTTTAACGGGTATCCTGACCACCAGCATGCAGCGAACGCGCATTCCTGGTCATCACACTCAGCCGCATCAGCAATCTTGGCACAGCACCTGCACTTCCAGCTGGTCTCACAAGCAGAGCCCATTCTACCCTCTCCTGGTCGACACCAGCAGTCAGCCACAACACGGCGCTGTACCACATCCGACTGTCCGATTCACTGGATGACGACGCATCGCCACCCCGACTCACTGGGGATTCACCGCAGACAGTTCCGACTCACCGCGAACATTGCGGGCACCCGGTTCCGACTCACTGGAACCACAGCTAGCACTGTGAAGCATCGCAAGACACAAGATTCAGCCCACTATCGACCTCCAGTTTCCGGAGGGGAGTGATGTATCGGTTACACTGCCACATACGAACTATGCATCAAAGACACGTCACAAAAATACTGCATCGTGCTGTTAAAGTTTACCGCGCGATCGACATATTATAAAGACTATCCGAAATCAACATAAGGGCAGTTGCCCGCCATACATAATACCTGTCTGGTTGGAGGATCCTCCCTTTTCTATGGTGGATGAGTGAACTTTACACCCTGTTCCTCATACCACTAAAACGACATAATTGCTTTTACAACAGATGGAGCAAGTGTAGGTAATGAACAAAATGGGTAGAAATTTTGGCGGTCACCACCAATTGTGCCCAAGGAATACAACTCGCAGTTCTTGTTGTTTTCTACAAAACACATAAAACCTCCAGAACAAGTCCAGGGGGATGTCTCAATTATCGACGTTGAAGAAGCAGAGGAAAATGAAAAAGGTGCTTTTATTGTAGAACCCACTAGAGTTCAAGAATCGGAGTTTTTATACAAAGACATTATAAAAACAATTAACAGTTATAAAAGAATCTTTTAGAATCTCCCCTCTGAAAAACGACTTGTTGCAGAAAAACATTTTAGAAGAGCATGGTAAAAATATTGACCTGATACTGGACTGTAAAACGCGATGGAACAGCTTACCAGATATGGTAGGCCGACTTCCCAAATTAAAATCATGATCAAATGCAAAATTTACAGATGAAGTGATCCAAGACCTTCATGAAATTCATTTCTAGTCAGTTCAAGTTCTTGTACGTTTTTTTTTCGATCGTTTTATTTGGATAATTGCCTAGGATAGTACCTGTCTACAATTTTAACAACAAAATATAATCGATTAAATAAAAATTATGAAAAATTACGTAATTACGGAATTGGAGAAAGAAATTGCGTAATTAGTTACGTAACTGACATTTCTGTAATTTTGGAAGCCCCTAGTCATGGTCTACCCATGTGCCTAATTCCATCTAAATTCGCTCAGCCGTTTTAGCGTTTTCACGCTAACGCGTAACAAACAAACTCACTTCAGCATTTATAATATTAGTGAAATTAGGATAACATAACATCACGCCTTGTTTCTCCGAAGGCTTGGGCAGAGGTGTACCTGTAGCAGGTACACCCTTATTTCGCCAGTTATGTTTAAGTTCCATGTAATAGGGGGCGAGTCTATTGCCATCAACCGGGCACAAATCCAGACTCCAGGCTGCTACTGAGAACTGCCGGGGTTGCGGGTAGTCCCAAGGGGAAACCGTGGCCCCTGGCATGGCAAGGGAAGGAACACGGGTGGGTTTTAGTCAGTAAAAGTCTGACACGCCCTTCCGCTCCGCCCAGAGCGGGAGAAGTCATTGGATGATTTCCCACCCAAAAAAAAAAAAAAAAAAAAGTTATGACTATGAAAAAATATCACGGATAATGCAAAACTATTTTGCTTTTTTTTATTAAAAAAAACTGCTGAGATGTAAAACTATAAACAGGAATATTTCGAACGTGCTGGCATTTAATTGAGACTCCAGGGTAAAAGTGACTGATTCTAGAAATCTGATGAAGCAGAAGTACATGCAGAGCGATGGCCGTTTTGTGTGGACGTGACGCATATTTCCCCTTATTTGTTCTGTGTTTGTCCCTTTAAAGTTCTCAAACTTGAGAGCAGTGGTGGCCCGACTTACGAGTTGTAGGTCATAGGTTCGAAAGGTTCGAATTCAGGCAGGCACTTTACTTTGTGTAAATTATTTCATCACCACTGCTCTCAAAACTGTGAAGGAAAACATCGTGAGGAAACCGGCATGACCTAGAACCAAAAATTCGAAGACATGTGACACCTAGGTACCAAGCCGCACTGAGCCCGCGTGGTAGATTACGGCCCACTGCCTCTCGAAGCGAGGAGGCCTGTGTCCCAGCAGTGGGAACATAATCGGCTGACTATGTATGTAAAAATAAAATATTTTCTTTTGATGAGCTGCCAAAGCTAAAAAAACTGGTAGACCGTATGTAAAACAATAAACAGGAATATTTCGGATGTGCTGGCATTTATTTAAGATTTCAGGGTAGAAAGGACTCTGCTAATCGGAAAAAGAAGTACATGCTGAGAGATGGCCATTTTGCGTGGATGTGATGCATATTTCCCCCTATTTGTTATTTGAAGTTCTCAAAGAGGAACCTAATTTTATAATTTTAAAACGTCGTTAACTCTGATGTTCTAAAAATCAAGCAAAATCCCATTAATGGTGAAAAAAAAAGTTATGTCCGTCAGTCAGATTATAAAAAAATAATTGGCACGTATTTTTTGCTTTACCATATTAATAAAAACAATTTAGATAAAACGCATTAAAGTTGAGAGTGGGCGCGCGCTGAGTCACAAGTCGGTATAACATAATCGGAGAATAACGGCTACATTGTAACTCAATGTATTGCCATAATCTTTTGATTACGTAAAAAATAATTAGTGTCCAATTTTTTTTGTCAACATCTTTAGTTGAAACACTTATCAAAACTACATACATTGAGTGCTATGTAGGTACCTAACATAACTACTATCTAACAGTCACGCTCATGGTCTCCAAAGGATTAGTTAGAGTTGAACTGTCGCAGCCAGCAGTTCTAGATAATAGTATTAGGTCTGACGTCATTTATGAGGCTAGTGAGTTAGCATGGTTAGAAATGAATAATGCTGGGACATATTATAGTGCTATACAGCGTTGGGAAGATTTTCGTCACACTTAAGAGCTTTTTGTCGGAGGAGTAGAAACTAAAACTATTTTTGTTAACCTAGGGTGAGCATTATGTCGTTTTCCGTGTTACATGTGTGGCTCCTAAAAACAGAAATACCTACCGGTGCGGTATTTCTGACCAAACCATGTACCATAAACAAGCCATTGTTACCAAGATTGGGGTGGCCACCAACAGGGCTCAACAACAAAATAATTACAAATATTTACCATCGGCTCGAAAAAGAGAAGAAATTATAGAAATCTTTAATTTGGCTTATTTTCATTAAGGTTTAGATATTGTTTTATGAGGAACTTAATTAATAAAATAGTTTAAGGTACCTTATTCAAAGTGTTTTTGAACTAATTAATGTTCTATTTTTATTAGACTACACGCGCAACGGTTCATTTATCTCTAACAGGTAGCTATTACATAAAGCACCTATTAATGAAGGATTTCGTTTCTTTTGTTTTGTCTTATCTTACACTAGCTTCTGCCCGCGACTTCGCCCGCGTGGACCCTAGTTATTTTTCTAAAATAAAAGTGAGCCTAAATTACTTACTCCAACATTAGCTATCTGCCAGTGAAACCCCGTCAAAATCGGTCCAGTCGTTTTGTAGATTATTCGGAATAAATAGACAGAAATAAATAATTAAATCTGTTTTTTGTTATAAGTACCGTAAAATAAAAAACTATAATTTTGAGATTACAAACAGACACTTCAATTTTATTTCTGAGTATTTAAAGTAGATAGATTCTGAGTCAGTAAAGTTAGTCAATATACTTGTCTAGGTCCCTGGAAAACTTTCGTATGAATACGTTAAACAGAAAAAGGTCAAAAACCTAGAAGTTAAGGAAATTTATTGCTACTACAAACTTCAAGTAAACTCCAAATAAGTAGTACATCTTATAGATCCCTGTGGTGTATAAGTCAGTCTTCAGAACAGAGTTTTGACCGACACGAGTTGTGTTTCGACAGTACAAGGAAGTTCGATCTAAACCAAGTTTCCTGGTTAAGTTACGTTTCTTATGGTACGAAATTAAATTAATAAAAATAACATAAAACCAGCCAATTATTGAAGGCCGGCAGGGCAATGGCAGGATCATTGATAACCATGTTAAAAATTACGCGAAAATTAAAATTATTAATGAAAATATTTACAATTTGGTATTTCCATCTAGGATAATAACCATAGCCGTAGTCATAGTCAAGTTATGGCCACGGCTCCTATAAAGAAAATTAATCCTCTGCCAAACATGAACATGAATTGAAATAATTGACCTAAGGAACTCATCAACCTCAAATCGCCAAAATAATCAGTTGCTCCTTATTTGCATGTTTGCATAACTCGACAATGATAAATAAATGATAAATGATTTTATTTCTGAAAGTAGGTCTGTACAAACACTTTAACACGTCAATCATATTTTTAAACTAGATGAGGTCGGTTTCCAATCTGACTACACTGAGAAGACAGGCCGAAACAAACTCAGAGGTCACAGTCTCTTTTAAAGTCCAGACATAATCTTGAACAGTTGATTAAGAGCTTTTTAGTTATTTTAATCACACGTTGTATAATTATAACAAAATCATTAGCAATATTCTTAGTCATATTTTGGTCCTACGTCCCATTTCTTCACAGCTGTTTTCAAACTAAAACTCGAAGCATTTAATTCAAATAAACCAATTACAGGCACTTTTGAATTGTCAAGGGGTCGCGGCTCGGTCGGTCAGAAAAAGATGAAGCTAGTTGCCCATTCCAAAGCTTAATAGGTTCCTATGGAGAAGAACGGGCAAGAAACTCCACGGACATTTTCATTGACCTTGTATTATAGGACTAGCTTTATCCAAACTAAGTGTTTAAACTCAGGTTTTCTGCCTACGCAAACTACCATCAATATTATTAATCACCCCTTTAAATTGCCAACTACTAAGTTTTAGTAAAACAGTCAACAACAGATGGCACAGCGATATTATCTAGTAGGTTTTAAGACGTTTACTTTGACAATAAATGATAATATTTTAAGTAGTTTAGAAATCAATTCACGGGGGCTCGTGGCTAAATAATAACAGCCTCACGGGTCGATTGGAGGTTAAGCTACGCTTGCCGCGGTCGGTTCGTGGATGGGTCACCATCCATTACATAAAGATACCCCTCAGTGCCGCGGAAAGCACGTAAGCCATTGGTCCCGGCTGTCATTCGTAGTTCTTTGACAGTCGTTGCGGGTCGTCAGAATCCCAAAAGTCTGACAACCAGCGTTCCATGGGGAATCGTGTTACTCAGTAACTGGGTACATAAAAAATACTAGTGTTCAGTTGCATGCGGTATCTAACTGGAAGCAGCTAAATACCAGTATTTTCACTATCAGGACTCCGATTCCAACATAGCTCTCTGTTCTATGTTCTGTAGTTATTCTGTAATATTTTTCATGAAAACAAATAAATAGTTGTGAAAAGACTGGGCGGATTGAGTTTAGAAATCATTTGTTTTTGATGTCGGGTATTTATTATGTAAATGTTTTCATTGGTTAAGCAGTCACAAATGTGGTTACTCCGAATCTATTAATTATTGTGTGGTGTACCCAGAGAGTAAGGAATCGCCACGCCACGTCTAGAGACACCAGCGGCAGTACTAATAAAATTCCTGGTGTCAAAATTGCATTGACAACACAACTTCTGTGACGACCGTCATTCAAAGCCGCCAATTTCTATACGCCTTTTGCGTCGTACTGCGAAGAAATGATGACACGCATGGTTTTTATCGAGTGTTGGCAGTGCGGCGTCTAGCGGGCGGCCGCCGAGGCGTCTTGCTCGCGACGATAGGTCGTAGTGGAGTTAAATGAAAGGACTTCTTTGTTTCTAGTCGATGGTAAACCATGTATTATGTTAAACGAGTTGGGCCCAGTAGGTGGCTACGGCAATCGCGACCTTTTTTAGGTCCTCAGAAGTGCAGGTGTGTGGTCACTTTGCAGACTTACCCATATAGGACATGGTTTGGTTAGGAGCACCGCATTCGCACTGGGTATCGGTAGGATATAATTATCCCTAATTTTTCTAGATTGTGCTTGCAGCAGTTAACTTGGGTCCGCAGTCGATTGTTTTCCATATAGGCCACTGCAGGTCACGTCCGGGTGGCAGATGCTTCTGGGGCTGAACGAAGTCGGGTGGTGGTGGGAGCTGTCTTTCCCTTACGTCTTTTCTATTGAATAGCCTGTGTACAGCGAAGGAAACTCTATATTGGAGAATAAGGAACATATGCAATATTAGAAAAATAATAAATTACATCGGTGTCTCTCGGTTTAAAACGCGTAAACGCAGCTGTGCGTGGACGCATGCAACAGCTGACTGGCTTGGGGGCCCGTGCTCGGCCGCTCGGCAGGCCGACTCACCGCTGTCTCACTTCACCGCTCGTTCATTGCCGCCAGAGCGCGGCGATGTTGAGAGGAGCGGTCTCAGCACGTCTCCATGGTCTGTGAGTATAAAATCCAAGCTTAAAGCTGTTTTCAGACCAGCGCGATTTGTCGCGAGACGCGACACCGGTTACTGTTATACCGTGAAGTTTTGTATTGTTCGTGTCGCGTCGCGCGACAAATCGCACTGGTCTGAAAACCGCTTTACTATAGTGCGCGTGGAACTAGTTAGCCGCGCCTTAGGTGGCTACTCATCTCGCTATTGCAATCTCATGTGCGTTTTGTCTAAACTAGCCGGAACTTTCAACGCGTATTGCCGTCGCGAAGTACGGCGCCGGAATAGATTAAGTAAGATAAGGCGCTCAATCTATTTCACTTTTCACTTCCGCGCACACAATAGCCATAATGTAATGTTCATTTCATAAAAATCTTTAATAGTCATTCTTTATAGTGAGAATGAACCGAAACACCGTTTTCTTTTATAAATATACGGATAAAAAGCACTCACATTTTCGAGGCAAAATATTTTTAATCCCCACACAGTATTAAGGGGTAACGTAATACGGTAATACGTAATAATAAAGGATAATAATATATTCGTGTAATATACGACGTAGCACTGCCGAGGTGAGTTACTGAGGTTTCGGGTTTCTTTCTCAGAACGATCTTGGAGGAACGGGAAGGATTTCGTAAGAGTGAAGATTTTTTTTCAATAAAAAAGCGACTAAACTTAGGCCAATTCATATAGGAGGATTGCCTCAAAGCGACGCCCTCAATATTTGCGTTAGTGGATACTACGATCACCAGTCTGTTATAAAGTAGGTGCGGAAAGACATTTCGCAGTCTCCTGGAAAGGCTGGGAAATTATTAAATATCTCCAGGACAGGATGGCGTGTCAGACTTTTACTGACTAAAACCACTCGTGTTCCTTTAGTTGCCAGAGGCCACGGTAATCAAATCGGTCTTTCCAGCAAAAAAATCCTGAAATAAATTTACTATTATGAAGTAGATTGAGCTTGCTTGTCAGTTTCTTAAACTTCTGACACAAGAAAAAAAAAACTATAGTGGAGAAGAAATAAATTTATTCTTATGACCTACATTTTATAGACAGAATAATAATTTTAAATTAGGGTGTATCCGCAGTTGTATTATAATATATACAAATAAATAAGTCTATACAAATAAATAAAATTGAAGTGTCTGTTTGTAATGTCAAAATAACAGCTTTTTACTATTGAAGTGTCTGTTTGTAATGTCAAAATAACAATTTTTTACTAAATGCATATGAAAGTATATACGATTCATACAACAAAAATCCTTTTTTTTTATCTGTCTGTCTGTCTTTTTGTTCCGGCTAATCTCCGAAACATCTGGACCGATTTTGACGGGACTTTCACTATGAGATAGCTGAGGCCACTGGGCGTAAAATAGGCTTTTTATTCCGATAATCCCACGGGAACGTTGGGATTAAAAGGAAAAACTAATTTACGCGGGTGAAACCGCGGGGAGCAGTCATCATTAATAAATGAAAAGTTCTAAAAACTTTTCCATAAGAGATTTGTTCTTATGGGACAAATTTATCTTAGACAGATATAATTTATGATTATAATTCTGTAAATACATATCTGTTATAGTCGCGTATCATATTTTGATCAAGATATAACCTGACACTGACCTGCAAGTTGAAAAAAAACGTAAGAAAATTTGAATTTCGCGGGCTACAACTGCGAATCCACCTTAACCAACGTGGTCTTAGGGATTCAATACACACACGCACCCCCATAACAAAATCCCCATAAACAGGATCCCAAATAATATTTTGTAGGTGTTACTACATATTGAATAAGCTACTGTTGACGCAACTGCTTAGCCCCGCGGCTTTATCCGCCATTTATTTATCTTTTGTCCTTGTAAAGGAATCAGTTGTATGCAGCTCATGTTTTTTTTAATAAGGATAGCAGAAGACATTGTTTATTTGGTTCCCCTTTGGGTAGTAATGAAAGATGGGTCCTGGTTACTGTGCCTTAAGGGATGCGTCTAAGGTCAATCAAATATTTGTTTTAGGGAAATGACGAACGCAATGTGAGTTGGTCTTGTGAGTCCGATATGATTCGAATTTTGTAGCTGTGTAGGACGTAAAATAATGATAACTTAGTAAGGAAACGGTTGGTTGACACTTCACGTGACCCCAGAGCTGGCTTTTACCTTGGCCTGAGGCTAAGCATTGGCATACAACGCGGCAATGCCGCCAGTCTCTTGGGTACATTACTGGTCTGATAGCTATGCGGAGGAAACCTTTTTCAGCGCCATATTTACGATTGTTAATAGTTTTAATTAAGTTAGGTTATTATAGTTAATTTAGTATAATAAGTTTATCCAGTGTATATATATTTTGTTATGAAAGTAAAGATAAAAGTATGCCCGAAAGATAAACGATAAGCTGATTTAAATATGGTTTTTAATTAAGCCTAGAAAATCTTTAAATAAATAGCTCTAATTGTAATTTAAGCATTGCAACATTTGATGCAGGAGCAAATTAATGGGATAATTACATTTATGCATTCTACTATTTATCAACAACCCATCGATTTCTTTGTCTCAAATAAGGTTAAGTAAAAGTTGAATTAATTTAGACGACGATATATTAAATATTAATCGATTACCATAGATAGTTCTCCGCTTACCGAAGTGTATTTGGAAAAAACAACATTCAGATCTTGTCAAAAAAGCGCGGTTAATGTTTTCCCACAGACTTTTCTGTTTTTCCAAAACCAATAGAGGGCAGCACTGCTGTCCCCAGTTTGTTTAGGACGTGGCCACCACAAACAAAGTGGTACACGCTGATTTTGCGCTTTTATTTTGAGCTTTATTTGTTTGTGTTCATCTGTGATATAGGATGCTGAACTAGCTCCTATTGGTTTGTATCAGAAATAAGTGAGTTAGGTACTATGATCATAAATCCCTTTGTCTATGTTATTTTAAAGTACTTGAAAACGATTTTGTGACCTGGCAATCTTTTAGGCGAGTTTGTTAGCGAAACTTTAGGCTACTTTACACTGATTAAGTAGGCGTTAACAATAACAGAGAAACAGAATTTAGATAAAGAATACAGAAGCCTGACGGAGTCATCATGCTGACCGGAGCAGGACCGACGATTGTAGGAGAGCCGGCAGAGAAACAGGCCATCTGCAGAGTCAGCGTGAAGCTGACGCCATTGGCCAGAGGAGCCAGCACTTTGGTTCAACCAGGTTGAAGGTCAGTTCACGAGCGACGACATCAATCATTGAGCAGTTGCCCGCCAGACACAACACCCGTCGGGGAATCCTCCCTTTTCTATAGAGGATGAGTGAACTTTACAACCCGTTCCTCATCATCCTCCTCCTCGTTCCTCTAAATTGGTGACCCCGACGTGATCACCATACCTCTACTCTCATTATTTGGTTTTCAAATAATAATTATGTATTCGATCTTCGAAAATGCACGTTATCAAACAAATAACAATCTATCGCTAAAAATCGTTCTCAAAGCACAGAATTTTCCGAACACACCGGAAAATTATAATACTAAAGAATAAAGTCATTAAAAAAATAAATCATGATCACTCAAATTCACCCCACAGATAAGGGAAACATAATCATACGAGTTCAAAAATCAAAGTCACAAAATTCATGCATCGTTTGTAATACTCGTATTAGTCGCACGTGCAGTCACGTGCTTACCCCCAAAATTCTTAAGCGTGCTATTAAAAGTTGGATAGCAATTTATTTTTCTGCCTCTATGAACCCCCAAGTTTTAACGATGCACGAACGTTCGGCGTGTAGCTGCGTTGCTGGCTGTACGCAGTACTGTATCAACTAAAAGTTTTGGATAAAAGGTGAATTTTCTGCAATGCAGAGAGCATTGTATTTTTTCTTTTTTTTTATATTCACTTGTAAAGTTTCTCTGTCATGATCATTTATTTATCTATCCATACATCTAATAAATAAAAGCCGCTTTTCGTGTCTATCTCTGTATTCGCATTGTTCTTCTAAACTAAGAAACGGATTTTGATGCGGATTTCACCAACACTTTGGGAATTTATTCCGGAAGTTTTCATGTGTATCATCATCTGCCTAGCCTTTTCCCAACTATGTTGGGATCAGCTTCCAGTCTAACCGGATGCAGCTGAATACTAGTATTCCACGTGGAGCGACTGCCTATCTGACCTCCACAACCCAGTTACTGGGTAATACGATACCTCTTGGTAAGACTAGTTGTCAGACTTTGGAGCTTCTGATGACGCGTAACAACTGTCAAAGATCTACGTATGACAGCTGTTACCAATGGGTTAACGTGCTTTCCGAGGCACGGAGGGTTCTTGTTATGTAAAGATGGTCACCCATCCATGAACACAACAACATGAAAAGTAAAAACAACAACTTTTGAATAGTAAAAATATAAAGCGTAAGCTGAAGGAACATTACATCAACTCGATTATAACATAATTGTTTATAGCGCGTTGATCAAATCTCAGGCTATGGCATGCTAGGATAGACCCCAGAAGTCTAATTGTGTGCCTTGTTTAAGTATAAGTTTGTAATTTATAAAATAAATAAATAAGTAACTGTTATTTTGTTAGCCACAAGCCCCTCACACTTTTATTTGTATATTACAGCTACTCAAAAGTAAAATGTTACAAACTCAAACTACCAATGAGTAGCCAAAATGTCACAGCATTAGTACTTCCATGGCGTCCATCACAACGTAACCAATCTTATACTAGACTCCATTTGAAATAAGATTACACATTTAAACAAATCTTTTTTACAGTCTGTTCAACCGATTTTGGCTTCTTTTGCGTTGGTAGCATGACACATGGTAGCTGCAGGAAACATTTGGTATTGTAACCACTTTTTTGGTTTTAATGCGCCATCCTTATGCTTAAAACTTACATAGTATAATACAGTAATGTCGATGTTTTGTCAAGTGCCATTCAAAGCAGGTGCGGGTCGCTAGTATTAAGATATATTCATTGCACTACAATGAACTTTATTATTCTTGTTTTTAATTTAAATCTCATGCCAAATGCTTAGCTCTCAACTAGTAGAATTTTTGACTTGTAAGAATTTCATAACTAGAAAACGAAGAATAATATTAATAACAATCTGTCTTGCGTACCTAAGTCCTACAAAATGTCGGCATGACCTACAGATATTTATTTCGTGTCCAAATATTTGAGCAGTTGTAATTACACTCTAATAATGTTTCGAAAATACTTAGGGGTATCGTTTTTTTAAATACTATCACGTTAACATCGACAGCCAAATTAATTAAAACTCTAATAATGTCTCGAAAATACGTACCTAGGGGCATCGTTTTATAAAATACAATAAAGTTGCGTCAACCAAATAAATAAGCACAAAAAAAAATGTAACCACTTTTAAGGATTAAATCGTAAAAGTGCCGCTTCAACTGCTGCGAGCACTAAATAACACATTCCCTAGCCGACTCACTCAAAGCTAATTCACTCATCACCACTCCCCAAATGAAACGTTAATTTAAACTAGAATCCAGTTCACTTGTTCGAATTTTCCGTACGAAAAAACATACCGACTGATCTTCTTTGGGCGCCGCCGCCGTTAGCAATTTGGACACATTTAGTCTGAGTATTGAAACAAACTAAATAGGTACCGGGCACAGACGGGGGCTAGTCGATAAATTGGAAGAATAATTCATTTTTCCAGTCGATAGCACAGGAAACAGGACAGTGCGTTGCTCTCGAACTTTTTGGATCTTACGGATGTGCAATTGGTTTGGAGTCGTAGTAGTAGTAGTTTTTTATTATTATGTCGTACATTAATTTGTTTTGTTTCTTATTTATTTACATTTTTAAATATTTCTAAAGTTAAAAGTATTAACAAAAACAACGGGTTGCACTCCGGGAGTGCCGGCAGAAGTGAAAACTAGAACATTAACGTTGTGCATTTTTGAATATTTTGGAATAGTTAGGGAATAATTTCGCACGAATCGCTTTATTTATCAGAATAAAAGTACTATAATTTATGTGGTTAAATGCAATATTCATTAGTAGGTAGTAGTAGTATATTTATTTATTTTCAAAATATAGTCTAACAAAAATAAACAATTGATTTAAACACTTCATGAAGTATGTTTAGACTGCTTTTTTTTACCCATAAATATGGATAAAATTTCTTACCTCGCAATCTTTACGTAATGTCAAAGACTATTTATTTTGATATTTACTTTGTCGGTTTCTAGGCAATAAGGCAACGGATCTTACGCCCCCCCCGACCCTTGCTCGATAACGATGCGCCAGCCCGCGTTTTTGCTGAGCCTGTAGCTTTAAATTCCCCTGATAATAATAATGAACCATCCTTGATCCAGCCTGTCCCTCTTGCTGTCCTCCCGTCAGCGAACGCCTTAAGCCGAGGTTCGTACCCCACAGGGGGTGCCCTTAGCGAGCGTTCGCCTAGTTTTAATTAGCTTAGTTTGTATGCCCCTGGCTGGAGGCTTTGAGTTCTTTTAGGAGCTTAAGGCAGCCACAGGAAAGTCCGGTTAAGCAGCGAATACCTTAGTGGTAACATGCGAGATGCCCTAGTCAAAAAAAAAAAAAAAAAAAAGGATCTTACGGTCACGTCCTGACGCGAGTTTAACATTTTTTACCCATTCCAAAAAAAGTGTACGCCGCTAAAGAAGTTATCTCTTCAAAAACATATAAAAATACAAAAAAAATTAGGTAAACCGGTATCGGAGCAGGGTCCAAGCTACCGGTAGTTATAGGCTACAGAGACAGGAACCTCGTCACAATGCGAGCCGTATCTAAGAGTACTGTCTTCTGAATCAGGCTGTTGATAAAACAGCCTCACGAAAGCATTATCATTATACTTATTAACGGTGCCTGTTAGAATTTTCGTACACTGAGAACTTCTGTAATTGGCAGACAATGATAGTAGCGAGTCACTTAACTGTCTTTTTGCGAGTTTTCGTGTGCTGGTTAGTATTTTTTTACAAATCCGGTGTTTTGCACCAAAACGTTATTTAACAGGCTCCTGGTCAGGAGGTTTTTTCGTACTTTTATAATAATATGAAATAATAATGCATAGTGCAACCGATAAAATTATTCGTCACTTAACATTTGGGTAACAAACAAGATAGAAGAAGAAAAGAATTAAATGCCCAAAGAAGAATCATATATCCAAGATCAATAAATTACCCAATTAAGCAAAGAAATAAATCGCCAGTAAATTTTTTTTATTGATAGTTCAAAAAAAAAATTCCATTCTAAGTCACAGTTTGAATCTGAACCTGAAATCAGAGCAAACACATTCAACGTGGTCGTCCTCAATAAATCTCCATATATGTCCACACAAATGTTAATTGTTATAAAATCACTATGCGCTGTTTTTATGAATATGAAACGTAGGTTCGAACCCAGATTGACGCTTTACTTTGTGTAAATCAGTAACGTCAAAATCATCACCACAGCTCTCAAAACGGTGAAGGAAAACATCGTGAAACCGGTATGTCTAAGAACCAAAAATTCGAAGACATGTGACAGTTACCATCCCGCACTGGGTCCGAGTGGTGGATTATGGCCCACACCCTCTCACCGAGAGGACTCCCAGCAGTGGGAACATTATAAGTTGAATACGCTGTTTTGATGTTAACTCATCATATCGGAATACAATGGAAAATCCATGCCTTATATGATCTACTTCGTATTAGTCTTGTTGAGTTTTTTTTTTCCGTGTCTATTATTAATCCAACGAGAATGCAATTGGATTAGTATTGTTCATCGTTTGAGGGCTTTTAGCCAATTGCCAGGGTCTGTTTGTTAGTAACATTCTGTTTCCTGTTTGTTGTTGTCAATTGTTTTATTTTTGTTACCAATTTCATTGTCAGTAGGTTGTATTCGTTTATTTAGTTAAATCTTTGTTTGATTTCCAATTGATTTATTTTCACTTTAATGATTATTTCATACTACTGTTATCTAAGTTTTTAGAATTACTAGTATCATGTACTTAAAAGTCATAACAATGTTTTAAATCGCGAACACAGTATACATTTTTAATATTATGATTTGTTTAAGTTGGAATTGTCATAAGGCCTATAATAGATAATATTACAAGAGTGTAATTGGTAACAGAAATTCGATTACTTTGATGAATGAGCTCTCCAGACTGAACTTGGGTAGTTAGGTAAACTTCGTGAAGTCCCAATCAGTGATACACCAGTGCCACCGATCGCTGAGTGGACTCACTATTATTAACTTTGCATGAAATAGAGTACGAAAAAAAAACGTACAAAAAGTATTTTCTACTTAAATGTACCGAAGTCGGTAATGATTCTACTTAAATGTACCGAAGTCGGTTATGATTCTACTTAAGCTCGACTCCCACCGTGCGCCATATCGCGCACGCGCACCAGCCCGCACGAGGACGCACCGCCACGCACGCGTCTTGCGCTACCACGCACGTTAGGTTTCCCACGGTGCGTCGTGCGGGCTGGTGCGCGTACGTCCGCGATATGGCGCACGGTGGGAGTTGAGCTTTAAATGTACCGAAGTCGGTAATAATTCTACTGAAATGTAGGTACCGAAGTCGGTAATGATTGACCCTGGATTTATTCACTATTAGCTTCCACCCGCGGCATGGCTCCCGTGGTATTGCAATAAAAAGTAGTCTATGCTTTCCTAGGGTTCAAAGTATCCATTTATCCAATTTCATTACAATCGGTTTAGCCGTGGAAGTGTAACAAACACACTTACATTGGCATTCATAATATTAGTTAGGATTCATTTTCATCATCATCATCATATCAGCCGAAAGACGTCCACTGCTGGACATAGGCCTCCCCCAAGCACCGCCACTTCGACCGATTCTGTGCTTCCCGCATCCAGCGGATTCCTGCGGCCTTTACAAGGTCATCGGTCCATCTTGTGGGAGGCCTTCCAACGCTACGTCTTCCGGTACGCGGTCGCCACTCCAGAACCTTTCGGCCCCATCGGCCATCTGTTCTGCGGGCAATGTGTCCTGCCCATTGCCACTTAAGTTTGGCAATTCTTCGGGCTATGTCGGTTACCTTGGTTCTCCTGCGGATCTCTTCATTTCTGATTCGATCACGTAGGGAAACTCCAAGCATAGCCCTCTCCATTGCTCTTTGGGTGACTTTTAGCCTTCTAATAAGGCCCATTGTGAGCGACCACGTTTCAGTGCCATAAGTCATCACTGGCAACACGCACTGGTCAAAGACTTTCGTCTTGAGACACTGTGGTATGTGGGACGAAAAGATATTGCGTAGCTTCCCGAACGCTGCCCAGCCGAGTCGGATTCGACGATTGACCTCTTTCTCGAAATTGGACCTACCTAGCTGGACAGTTTGTCCTAGGTAAACATACTCGTCTACAACTTCGAGCGTAGCGTCTCCGATCTTTATGAGAGTGGGTGTTACATGGGCGTTTGAGGATTCATTTTAGTAATTATTAATTCTCTATACTCTCATAAAACTTCAAAGAGGTTGCTGGCTAAATAGCCAGCCACCCGGTCCATCAAAGGTTAAGCTACACTTGCCGCGGTCGGTTCGTGGATGGGCGACCATCCATTACATATCGAGACCCCACTGTGCCTCGGAAAGCACGTAAAGCCGGTCGTCCCGGCTATCATTCATAAATCTTTCGACAGTCGTGACGAGTAGCCAGGAGACCAAAAATCTGATAATCAGTCTTACCAAGGGGTAGAGTGTTAGCCAGTAACTGGGTTGTGGATATCAGATAGCAAATAAATAATTTGATTTGATAGAAAGTCGCTCCATGTAAAATATTCATTTTCATTCGGTAAGACCGGAAGCTGACCCCAACATAGTTGAGAAAGGCTAGGCAGATGATGATGAACTCTCTTTATTTTCATAAAGTTTCAAAAACGGCTCTTATTACTGACACAACAAATTCGGTTTAACGTCAGTGCTTCGCGTAGTACATAATATACTTCTCATTTTTTCACTCACCCAACACGAAAAGGCATGAAAGTGCAACTGTACGGAAACATTCCATTTTGCAAGGGTATATTTTTGAAAAATGTTATGTGGGGGAAGTGACTTTTGAGGTGCTCTGAGGCAATGGGGTAGCAACTTAGTGTTATTTATGCTGTGATAAAGCCATAAATGGCAACAAGGTAATGCGTACTCACACACGCATGGGTGATTATTGGTATTATGCAATGAAAATGTAACTAAAACCAACTGCAATATTTCATAACTATAAAAGACTATCCGCGGTATCGCTTTATTGTTTATTTATTTAATAGTTTATGTACACACATATAAACAGACAAGAAAAATGGAAAAGAAAAGTACACATGAAGGTGATGCTTATTTTTAAAGAAATCTCCCAGCATACATGCGACAGGAAAGTAGATAAAGAGATGTAGACAACGATTGCTCTGTTTTTTTCCTAGTCTGTTAATCAATATCGTGTTAGATATAAATGTTTCTTTTATTTCATTGTTTACATCTAAATTATGTTCTAAAATATTAGAATAAACAAAAACTTAAAAAAAAATAGTACCTAATTCACCGGTATCGAAACAGGGTCCTAGATAAGCGGTCAGGGCTCAGAGAGGAACCTTCTAACAATGCGAGCCGTGTCCAGAAGTACCGCTTTTTGAATCATGCCCTTAATCTAGCTGCCCAACGAGAGCCTCCTCCATATTAAAATAATGATTACAGAGTTTCCAAACTTCTAAATTCCGCAAGTACATTAAAAGATAGCTCTGAAACACCATAGTGTGCCATGCAATTTGAGGCTGTTAGATAACTTTTGTAAATAAAGTTCATGTTATTACCACGGAAATACCACGAGAAATTCCAACACTATAGTAATATATTCGCAAGAATATAAATAAAACCACCCACAAATTCCTGTGTAATCGAGTTTCCAAAGTTACCGTCATATTACTTACCTACTTAATAAAAAAAGTAAAAATTTCCGAATATTAATTTAATAAGGTGCCCGATATAGAAACGGGGAGAGGAAATGGCGCCACCAGCTCGACTCAAAGTCAATTTTTATTAAAGTCGTCAAAACGACTCGACTTGTGGAAAAATGGTCATAATCTTGACGTTAAAATCATCGAACTTGCCAGTTTAAAGTGAACTCAATGGATCTCCTGAAATTATTTGCTATGAATATTTTTAGGGTTCTCTTTGATAATTTCAATTATAAGTTAATTATCGCATTGTGGATTTAATAGAACGATTACACTCTAATTGCTTTTAAACATTAAGAGCGTGCTTTTTAAAAGTGGGCAACGTCGCAACGTCGTTTTGAATAATTTGGCAATATTACTGTATGAAAATATGAAATAGCCGGTTTACAAACGGCACCGCGCACCGCCGCGGTAGGCGGTGAAGCGGATCTCATGTCGCATTGGCCTCTAATAAATCCGTTGATGCCTAACACACGTACAGCGCCCGACCGCGCGGTCGAGCGGTGCTAATCCCTTTGTGGCTAACTAGTGAACTAAAATATTGATTATGAAATGCAATAATTAATATCGTAACACCGAATAATTAATTTAAGACATAAAAAAAGCATTTGGAAACTTACTACATGCCTTTAACCCGGTCACAACTTCAAATTCAGTGTTATAATTTTTGCAATCGATTATTATTATACAAATTAGCAATATTTCATATTTCCATACAGTAATATTGTAAAAATTAATCAAAACAGGTAAATATTTGATAGCTATTTGCGACGTTGCCAACTTTTAAAATGAACGCTCTTAACAAATCGTTTACGTGAAGAAGGCACAGGAATAGATCCAATATACGTATATTGTAAGCTTATGTTTACGTATTCAGTTATAATACGATGAATAAAAGAGCATAGATATAGATAAATAGATAGCTATAGATGGCTATAGATTTTTCCAAAATGAATAACTATTTTAGGAACCACCTTTACGGACAATATTGAAACTAATCCCAATCTCCTCCCGATCTACTTAAGATTGTATAATCTGTTATATTAGTATATAGTGGTGTTTTATGATATCCTCGCGAACGAGGTCGCGGGCAGACGAAAGTTTAAATAAAAAAAATTGAAATATTACTTTTTTTTAAACTTTCTTCGTAACAAGAATAAAACTGTTCATTTAATAACTATTGTTACTTATGTGTCATGTAATGTGTAAATATTTTGTTGGAGATACTAAATAAAGAAAGAACTAAACTAAATCTGTACATAAAAAAAAAACAAAAAAAACTATTGTGACAGCATCTAGATCGCCACATGCAAATTACGAATAAAAGAGCTGACGTCACACAAATCTTGCATCTCGCAATTAGAGTTTACCGCGTGAACAGCATACACTTTTCTAAGAATGAGTGAATTTTATACTCTAAAATTCAAAATTCAAATTCAAAATTCAAAAGTCATTTATTAAAACTAGGCTGAGAATCAGCACTCTTTGAACGTCAAAATTACATAAGACAGTCCCCCAAAAACGCCCGCCCTTCACCACTTCCTAGTGCTTTTAGCTGAGAAGAAGAAGTGGCGCAACAAACTCCCCAGCAACACAGCTGTCTGTTCAGTTAGAAAAAAAATGATTTTATATAATAGTATGCAAAATAATGACTACGCAACACAAACATTATTTAAATTAATTAAATTAATAGCCATAAGTCAGCTAGCACACGCCAATATACCAACCGAAAACATCGAGAACTATACTCAGGCAGAAATAAAAACTAAATGTAAACAATATCTATAAAAAGCCTCCAGGCATTCAGGGAGTGCCCGCTGACATATAGCTGTAACTGGATGTTATAAATGATAAACTAGGACCATCGAAGTATTTTATAAGTAAACAGTTAATTACTAATAACAATAACAAAACCATGATCAGCAAGACAACCAATCACCACAAGCAGCACCCGTTCACGAGTATAATGCAAAGATCAGCCATCACCCCCTCGCCATATTAGAGGGAAGGAGGCGACCCGACCCCCGACGCTACCGCAAGCAGTGACATCTAAGGGAGCATGACGAACTTGCTGCTGGTTGCTCAGGCAAAGAATAATATGATCAATTCTCGAGGTCGCTAGCTAACCACATATTGCAATACAACTCTTACGAAAACATTGTAATGAGCAGATTAAGTCAACAATAAATAAAAATAAAATAAATTGACTAATAAAGTCAAATAAATTAAACATTACATAAACTCATATAACCTGTCAGTAGGTAAGCTAATTCTGGAGAAAGAACATAAACATTGTCTTGAGTTAATCACAGCGACCAACTATTCTTATCATTTAAGTAGTCGTTGATAGAATAGTATGCCTTTGAACAAAGGTTGGACTTTACTTTAGTTTTAAACGCATTAAAAGGCAAATCTAGCAAAGAAGAGGGTATTTTGTTATAAAAGGTTATACCAAGCCCAACAAATGAGTTATGAACCTTATGAAGCCGGTGAAAGGGAGCTCGAAGTTTGTCCCTATTTCTAGTGTTAACACTGTGAATATCACTGTTTTTAGTGTATAAGTGTATATTTTGCCTAATATATAAGATGTTGGCAAAGATGAATTGCGATGCCACTGTGAGGATACCAATATCTTTGAAAAAATCTCTCAGGGAAACTCTGGCACCTAGCTGGTAAATTGCTCTGATCCTCATACCTCTAAACTACATTTATTAAATCTAATACTCGTAATATACAGGCAAATATCATACAGAACCACTCCGTAGGAACAGGCCAATATAGCTGCCAGGAAAGTTTTTAATAAATTCAGTCAAAGCTTGCCCTGACATAATCTCAGACTTTACAGACGTCAATCCCAGCGAAATGACACTCTTCTTTTTATCAAACTCCCCAATTTATGAAGACCTACCATTTTAGAACCAATGTCGAGAATTCTCATAGATTTGTTCGAATGAAGAGCTCTTTAAAACTGGACAAAAGTGGAAATTTAATTTCCTCAGAGTTTGAATATAACTTTGATGAGATAAAATTGACATATTCTGTTTAAAGATGGATGTGTATTTCTTTTACTTTTTATTTGCAAAGATATTTAAGTATTATTTCCGTATAAATGTTTTAAAATACTGATATTCAGATGCACTCGGTTAGACTAGAAGCCGACCCCAATTATGTTTGTCAAATCGAACCCAAATCTGTCCCCCATATTATCAGATAAAGTAATTCGAAATAGACGCGACTATAGTAAACTCTGCATTCCTAGATCCAGGACAGTTCTACTGCGTAAAAGTATATTCTGTATGGCGCCATTTCTTTATAATATGTTGCCAAAATGTTAGAGGGAATATAAGGTCGTGGCTAATAACAGTCGCACCGGTCGATCCATCAGGTGAAGCTACGATTGGGTTGGTCCGTGGATAGATGACCATCTTTACAAACCGAGTCTCCTCCGTGCTTTAGAAAGCACGTAAAGCCGTTGTGCCCTGCTTTCATTCGTGAATCTTTGACAGTCGTTACTGGTATCCAGAAATCCAAAAGTCTGACAACCAGTCTTGCCACGGGGTATCGTATTACTCAGTTACTGTGTTATAGAGGTCAGATGGGCAGTTGCTCCATGTAAAATATTGGTATTCCGCTGTATCCGGTTAGACTGGAAGCCGATCCCAACATAGTTAGGTAAAGAGAAGGCAGATTGATTATATGATATACCTATTTACCCTCCCCTCAGACTCCCCCCTCTCTCCCCCTCTAGGACTCTTGTCCCTTAGACTTTCTCTAACCGAACCACCCCTTATTAGATCATTCTTACAATTTAAAGAACACATAACACTTGATCATGTTTCTCAAAGTAATTGAACTAATGAAGACATGAAAGATAGGATTCAACCGAGCCATCGCAAACACCCTGCCACACGTGACGTCATCAAATTGTTACAATTAACAAACTCCAAAGCTATTTAATTACAGCATTCTCTTCACTCCGCGCATCTAATTATAAACCCTACCGCATTCATTATAAAGTATAAATTGCTTTGCGGATATGACATCTGTGACGTAAAGTATACGCCGTACATTGAAAGGAAATTATTTTTCCGAATCGTTTCACACGCGTTTGCGTAGTGATGGGGGAACGTCGATTATGAGATGTCATAAGTCATTTATCTATCGATGGTTGTAATTTTTGGCAGTTTTCCCGTCTGAGATAAAATATATTCTGGAAAAATTGAAAATAACGACTTGTTCCCTGGAATTCGTGGTAATTAAAATCACACGATCCTTTAAAAACAATCGTGATTTTCAAAACGAATCTTCTACAAATTCATTTGATTTACTTCAAAGTTCTAATAATTATGCGTAGGCTCGTAGCAATTCGTCGTATTTGCTACGAAACGGCTTAGCTAATTAGCTACGTCGTAGCAAAGCTGCGATGTGGTACCTGCTCAATATTCAAATTCCAATTGAAGAATTCTTGGTACGGTACACGTTTTCTTTATTTAACAATATTGTGACGTTTTCAAAGCGTTTAAAATTAGCAAAATAAATGCACTGCTACAAGAATGATTTGGCACTCGAATGACATTGATTGTTGGTAAACATTAGTGCAATTGTTATCTGAAAGTGAGCAGTAATGGCTCAGTAGAACCAGGCAGGCAGTTTACTTTTCGTAAATTATTTTATCACCACTGCTCTCAAAATGGTAAAGAAAAATATCGTGAGGAAACCGGCCATGTCCTAGAATAAAAAAATCGAAGACATGTGACATGCACCAAGCCTCGTGGTGGTTTACAGCTCAAACCCTCTCACAGAGAGAAGGCGTGTGTCCCAACAGTGGGAACATTATAGGCTGATTATGTTATGTGAAATGTCACTTGAAATATATTCAATCAATCTGCCTAGCTTTTTCTCAACTATGTTGGGGTCGGCTTCCAGTCTAACCGGATGCAGCTGAATTTTACATGGAGCGACTACCTATTTGACCTCCACAACCCAGTTACTCGGTACCACAATACCCCTTGGTAAGACTGGTTGTCAGACTTTCGGGCTTCTGACGACCCGTAACGATCCAAGAACGCTGGAATCAACGGATTAAGGTGCTTTCCGAGGCACAGAGGGGTCTTTGTATGTTAAGATGGTCACCCAGCCACGGACTGACCGTGGCAAGCATAGCTTAACCTGATCGATCGAACCGTGCAGCTTTTATTACTTAGCCACGAGCCCCTCACACACATCACAATCACATGAAAACATCGTCACATGAAATATATTCAAAAAAACAAAATCGCGGGGTTAGTTCCGATTTTTGCCACTCGCCGAAATAACCTTGTACCGCTATATTGACACTACACTAAGGGCCTATTTGACGATGTCCGAATAGCCACAACGTACCGAATAAATTCAAAAATGGAACAGAATTTGTTTGAAATTATCTGTCAAGTAAGTTCTGAACTTAATCGTAGGTGGTGAAACAGGCCCTTAGTATTTTTGTTTATCTTACTTGTCTAAGGATATTAAGCAGTGAATTAAATATTCGAACCAGAAAGGCGTAAAGAGCTCATTCTCAAGTTATTTCATGAAAGTGATACAAAAGTTGGAAGACGTTGAAATCGACTCTCATTATCACAAGTTTGAAACTTCCATTTTCTTTGATGAATTAGCTCATTATTTAAATTGAAGCCAGTATTAAAAGAAAGTTATGAATTCATCCGATAATGTAATTGCATACTTTAATCTTATGGAGCTTTATTGGCAAATCTTTAGTTTAACACTTGCACTGCGTCATAAGAATATGAATTTTTTTTTTTCGAGTTTTATATGGTACTATGCTGCCTTTCCCGGCTTCGCACGGGTTGAACTAAGTACTTATCTATGGCGCACCTACCTGCCTAGCTACCCTAACTACCTCCCTACACCTCCGTACAGACACCTACGTATCTACCTACCTACACTATATACTTACCTACATACCTACCTGCTTACCTACCCTACCTGCCTACATACCTAACCTACCTACCCTAGCTACCTACCTACCTACCCTACTCTACTTATCTACATAAACACCTACCTATGTACCTACCTATCCTACCTACATACCTACCTACCTACCTACCTATCCTACCTACCTACCTACTTGCCTTCACCTACCCATCCTAAGAACCTTCTCCTTACAATAAAAAACATAACAAAAAAACTTGACGTTGACTTTGACTTTGACTTTGACTTAGATGACCCGATGCACTTGTACGAAGTTCACCGGGTCATCTAGCCTATACTTCTTCAAGTGACACAAAATATAGTTTTTTGGCCTGATCATTACTTACCATCAGGTAAGATGCAAGCCAAGTGCTTCACCGTTGAGAGTAAAAAAAAAAGAAGAAGGCAGTCTGGGACTGCCGATTGAAGTGAAAACTCCGTAACGCCATCTAACGAAAATGTCAGGAATTTATGAGGCTTGCTGTCAGCACAAGAACAAAAGCTGTAGCTCCATTAAAAAAAAAATGAAAAATAATAAAACAGAGTGCGCTGTCAACAAAAATTGGTACGTCCTTCAAAAAACAAGTTTGCCTACGACATATTAAACAGCTAATAAGAAAAAAACAAAACCACTGTATGAAACTATCATTATAACACTGCGTCATTCATATCATTTAACAATTCCGCATAATACCATACAATAATATCGGTAACGCAATCGATTCAGACAATTAATCGATTTATGTCATTCGATTCCGATGCACGTCCCTACTGCGAGTGCCGGAGGCAATAGTGTTGGAATGAACAATGTTTTATAGCATTTTTATGAGATTTTTATCCTATAAGTGGGATCGCATTTCGTGAAGGGGTATTTGAGAAATTCCTTTTTACATGTTGTATTTTTTTTAAAGTCGCATTTTACGACTGCAAAGATTTTTATGACGGGTCGTATTTTAAATTCGGTGTGTCATTACATAAAGGATACAAAATAGGGAATGGTGGTAGGGATTCGTGTTGGTATTTTCAATAAGCGATTGATATCGGTTTTTATGAAGCGACGGTATGATACTTCTTGTTCCTCTTGGTACTGCAATGTATTGAGAGATGATTTAATTAAAAAGTTAAAGTTTTTGATAACGTTACACTTGCGTTGCTTTGTTTGATATATATTTATACATTTTTGATATCATAAACAATACTACCACGTTTATGTTTACTTTTGTGGAAGCAGGAATTGTACGACTTATCTTTGCAATTACTACATATTTTGTTTTATAATTTCTCGTATCAACAAAAAATAATAAATCAACTCTGATACATCCGTTTCATTCGTCCATCAATCTTCCGAAAACATTTGCTCTCTCTCTCTAGATCCAAAACATTCAATAACCATTTACCAAAGGAATAAACCATCTCCTTCAATTCGAAACAGCACAAAAGATAATTCAATCCTCATAATATTGGACTTACAAAAACAAATAATAGCTGCACTCGATAAATCTAAATAAAATTAAAAATTCATATCTCCCAACCGAGAAGATCCTTTCGCAAAACACCAGAAACATTCTTCACTGGAACCTATTGAATTAATTTTGTTCTGTTGATTGTAAAATGAAAATGGTTATATCTGCAATGCAAATGTCGTAGAATGATGTGCCGATTCGGGAACGGTCGACATTCGAAACGTGAAACGTTAACAACGTTATCGAGAACACTGGGAGCGAAAAATTTTGGGGGATATGTTATCGTGAAATTGAGAGAGATCTGCAAATACTAAGGGTCAATTGAAAACCCACTAGACCAAGACCCAATACTGAAGTCCAAAATTTTTTTGTTTTTTTCTGAAAATGTTTAATTATTGATGAAAATATTTATAGTATTATGTAAAAATGTGGATAATTTTTACATAGCACCTGCCTCTTGCTCGTGAGTAAGCATTATCAGTGATATACAACAATGCTTATTAGTATTTTTTTAACAAAGAAATCTGACATCCTGCATTGGGACAATTTACGTTGTTTTAATTTTTTTCGTGTTTCATTTATCCTCGGTTGATTCCACCATCCATGACCCAGACAATTAATTTTCCTATGATTATCGATGTCCGAAATTTTTAATCGTAACTTTATTTTGTCCGAAATTCGTATGCAATGGAGCGAACAATGAGTTTTATTGTGTTACAAGTAATGTAATGTTGTTGTTCCATAAAAGTTTAAAGCAAATAATTTACTTTTATTTCATTCTGTGGACGGGAATCGAGGATTTTAAGCGGGCTGCTTGTCATTCTGGGAAAGTTGTAATGAGGTCTGTACAAAATGGCCCATATAGGTCACGGTATATCGGCCATTAATTATTTACATTTGCAAATGGACTATAAAGCAATAAGCTGTAGTGCATTTTCATTGTTACTCTCGTACTCGCTGATGTAGTCGAAATCAATGTACTTTTTTGACTGACTGTGGACTGTAGTGGTGGTTATGGCTATTCATTGATTGATTGATGGTCGTCCCGGGAGAAAGGCAGCAGAAAATACTTTACCTGAGAATGCACATAATTCTGCAGTGAACATGATTCTTTTTGCCAATTTTTGAAGCCTGAGTCTCCGGTGTAAACGTAACAATAGATAGCAAATTGGTATCTCATTAGTCGTTGATTGAATTCATCATCATCATTTCAGCCGGAAGACGTCCACAGCTGGACATAGGCCTACCACTTCAACTGCCACTGCAAGCAACTGGCACTGTCATTTCAACCATGTATGTGCTTCCCGCATCCAGCAGATTTCTGCTCCTTTCACAAGGTCATCGGTCCACCTTGTGAAAGGCCTTCAATGCTACGCCGTCCGATACGCGGTCGCCACTCCAGAACCTTTCGGTTCCATCGGCCATCTGTTCTGCGAGCAATGTGCCCTGCTCACTGCCATTTCCCACGTTTGGCAATTCTTCGTTTGGTCGAATTAATGGTTGATAATACGATTAAAAAAAAAATTAAACTAATCACTAGCTATATTTCATTTTCTCCAGAAACCGGAGTTACTACTGACGTATGAAACAAATAAACCAAGTACTTTTGTTTACTAACAAATTGCTTAAAACACAAGGAGTTAATTCTCAAGTCAGAGTGTTAACTTGTCTGTAGGGTGTTACGGTAAGGTCTTGCATCTTAATCCAATTTAGGCGACATATTGCTGCCGCAAGTAGCCCGGGGCCGTGTCTACAAACTTGGTGGTAGGAGCTCACTTTGCAAGGAAAATATGGGGTGTGTAGCTAAGAGTGTCAAACTCAAACTCAAACTCAAACTCAAAGCATTTATTTCAAATAAACCAATTACAGGCACTTTTGAATTGTCAAGGGGTCGGTCAGTCAGAAAGATGAAGCTAGTTGCCCATTCCAAAGCGTAGGTTCCTATGGAGAAGAACGGGCAAGAAACTCCACGGACACTCTTTTAAATCAAAATATTGTTACAATATATTGGTTACATCATTCATGTTGAAATTAAACATGTGAGAACAATGTAGAAAGACGTGCAAGTTAAAAGCGTCCGTAATAAAAACAATTAAAAAATTAAAAATTAAAATAAGCCATGGCAGCTAAGAGATGACCAGTCCCTACTGACGGCGCCCGTTCACGAACATGACGCATGGATCAGCACCATTTAGCTCAACCATTTTGAAGGGAACTTAATGATCCAACACACACGCCACCACCAGCGAGACATTTAAGTGAGTATGACATACTCTCAGCCATCAGGGCTCATTCAAGTCAATGAAAGACATACCCAGTAAATGGTAGTTTTGTAAAATGGTCACAGTGCTCACACATGTGCAATGCAATTATACAATACTAAGAGATTGAATTTATACAATGCAAAGTTAGTTTTTGCAATCTTCAGCGGCTCCAACAATATTTTCGATGCTAATCAACTAGTTTATGCGTCCTTGTGGAGCTGGACCAGCGCTGAGCCAAGCATTTTTGTCAGCGATGTAATCCCCCAACTTATAATATGCTTGGCAGCATAGTGTGCGTTTTATACAAGATTTAAATTTGGTTTCATTTAGTTCGAGTATGTGAGGAGGTATTTTATTGTAACATTTTAAACAGTACCCCATGAAGGATGAGTCTACTTTAGCCAGTCTGAAACCAGGTTGAACTAATTTGTCCCTATTTCTAGTACTATAATTGTGCCTTTCACCTCTTTTACTGAAAAGATTAAGATTTAGAATTAAGATTTATTATTAGAATTAAGATTTAGAAGAGATTTAGAATTAGAATTAAGATTTAGAAGAGAGTGTATGTGGATATTATGAAGTTTAAACATCAGCAGTGAATGGGGGTGTAAAATGGTGTTGAAATGTTTTCAGATTATGATGAACAGATTAATGGTATTCATGAAAATAAATTAATATTTATTTTCAATAATGTTTTTTTATAATGAAATGAAATGAAATGAAATGAAATTGTTTATTCTGTAAATAGGATATTGGAATCACTTTTACACGTCATATTAAAATGTATGTTAAAAATTAGCTTGATGAGTTCGGCGTTTCCTATCTGACTACTCTGAGAAGAAAGGCCGAAACAAACTCAGAGGTCACAGTCTCTTTTAAAGTCCAGACATAATCTTGGTCAGGCCATATGAGGACCATGTAGACTAATGTCTGAAATGGTCTTTTGAGGAAAGAACCATACAGCTTTGAGTGGACCTGTCCAGTCAGTGGAAGCATTTGTCAGTAATCGCGGAGCTCAACTCTGAACTTAAGGAGCTCAACTCGACGAACAGTACCAAAGAAAGGACATTTGGGTAGGCCGCATAAACTACTCAAACTGCCAGACCATCATTAAATTAAAACTAACTGAGAAAGAAAAGAAAATAGAGAAGAAAAAAAAAATATCCACATAGTCCTCACATTCACAATAATTAAAATAATATAATACTTTACAAAGTAATCATGTCATTTTGTATGTAATATTCAACAATGTCAATGTTTATATAAAACTGGTATAATTTGATGATTTTACTGAATAATTATAATGTCAATTTTCAAGGTTTTATTACAAGGTTTAGCAGAGCGAGCAGCTCAATCCCATGCTTTTTTATCTTCTAAATAATCGGAAATTCTATAATACCCTTTTTTAAATATATAATTTTAATAATGTTTTTTTATATAATTTTAATAATGTTTTTAAATTAATATTTATTTTCAATAATGTTTTTGTAATGGTTTTTTTTTAACTTTGCCCCACCTTAGTTTATCGTTTTACTTCACGGTGGTCAGTCTCGGTAAAAGCAAGCTTCCTAATCAGCCTATTAATGTTCCCACTGCTGGGACACATGCCTCCTCTCTGTGAGAGGGAGTGGGCTGTAATCTACTACGCGGACCCAGTGCGGTGCAATTGGTAGATGTCACATGTCTTCGAATTTTTGTTCTATATAAGACATACCGGTTTCCTCACGATGTTTTCCTTAATCGTTTTGAGAGCAGTAGTGATGAAATTATTTACACAAAATATAGCGCCTGCTTGGGTTCGAACCCATGATCTATAACTCGTAAGTCGGGGCCGTTACCACTGGGCTACCACTGCTCTCAAAAGCAAGCTTGAATGACCTGAAACATGAGTTAAATAATCATGTGTCAGGTCATTCAAGTTCTTGTCACTTTTACTCCGATCCTCTCTCATATAGAGAATATTTAATCATGCTTTTGCACTTTGTTTGGGCCAATTTTAATATATTACATTCAGGTGTTTTTTCAGTGTTGATTTTTAACATATTGCTTTATTTTTTTAATAAGAATAAGTACATGGTCCTTGGCAAAGATTATAAGGTGAATGCAACACGTTAACGTTATAGTTACAATGTACCAGAATAGGGCTCCAGCAAACGCCAGGTTTGAGATCAGTTATTTTACATAGCCTCCTCCAAAGATTGGTTTATTTAGGCCCACCATTGTCTATTCAGCGAATTTCCTATCTTTATTCATTGTTTTACGAGTTTACAATATTAATACGCAATGAATTTTGTTTCTATTGTAAATGATGATTTATTCTGGAACTGTCTTCGTGTAATGGGCCTGAGTAGGGTTCCCTTTGAACTGATCCCTTCATTAGACCTTCAGAGTAGGCAGATGTCGGCAATATTTTTGTGATTTTGTTGGTTTAAAGTTATTTGATAGTTTTTTTTATGTTCGGTTCTTGTTTGATGTTGTCTGTCGTGTATTTAGAAAAGAAACTTGGACTGAAGTTAAAAGACTTTGAAAGATTTGTAAACTATCACTCGTAAGAATGATTTAAACACTATTTACACGATGTGAGTTTCTTGATTGTGGAATACAATAAAAATTAAGCAACAAATGACTTGCATCGTCTAAACACTGTTTAGACTTTGTGCAATTTTTATTGTTGCTTCAACATATGGTATGTCACAGGTAATTTGGTATATTCCACAAAAGAAAGATTTAAACTTAAAAAAAAGCGAATTTTATCAGTCTGAAATGGTATTGGTACAATTATAAACGATTAACCAGACGAGGTTTTTTTCAATAACCTGCGCACTACCAAACTTGCTGACTGCCTAATCTCTCTACAACGGCATTGCACATTTGCGTATAGCTCGAAAGGAGAAGAAAAACTATTCTACTTACAAATCACGGGTATTAAATCCCATCAACTATTTACTCTCTATATCGATTCTCCAAACACTCTCTAATTGGCATCACTAACAAACCTGAAACACACACCTAACACCAAACCACACCACAAATATCTACCTATGTACGTGGATATAAACGAGAATCCATAGGAAAACACACGAAACGTCTCTACTTAACTGATTAAACATCCACATTGAAGTGTTTCCGAATTAATTGTCGTGTTCTTTGCAAGGCTGTCGGTATTAGCAATTCAAATATGACGGAGGCTCGTCTTGTCCAAAGTTGTCGTGGCACGGATTTCGTGATGGGCTCGTGTTGATTGCTTGTTAGTTCGTATTGTTGGGGTGTTGGTGTTGTGAGGGAGGGTCTTTATTTTCTTTGACATTTTTTAAGGGGAATGCGCGGATTTTTTTAACGTTTTTATTCATTTGCAGCTAAATATCAAAAGGCCAATTCTCGTACTTAATAAACGTTCACATTCAAGTCGCAATATGTTAAACTTGTCAAAAATGTTGGTAAATTGATTGTATTTTTGACAGATTGCCAATGAGATGCGAATGCGAACGTTGTTAAAAACTACAGGAATTGCCCCCCTCAGGTGTATGTTTAACAAAATACGATTCTCTATAGTAAAGAAAGTTTATTTACAGAATAATAATACATACATACATAAACTCACGTTTTATTTCGGGAATACACCCACATAAAAAGATAACAAAACAGTAATTTATATTATATGAATTTATTATGCCATGTACGAAGAAATAGTTTATTTCGGATCTGGCCCTTAATATTCCATTGTCAGATTTTTCGGTTCATAAAGGAGACCTGTGACTTCCTCATGACTGCGTAAAATTCATACAGTAATAGGTAATCTATACTAATTTTATAAAGAGGTATAATTAAAAATTTAAAATTATTTAAAAACTTTGTATTGGATGGCCCAATTTTTTTTTTTTTTAATATTTATTTAATTCATAATCTTACAGTTTTATTTTTACATAACACCTGCCAAAATGCAAAGCAATTTGTCGGCAGTATGATTTTACAGCCATAGATTTTACAACCACAGCTACCACACTCCGCGACATCAGTCAACAAACGCCATGAAACTCAATGAGTTAAATGTATGTCTTGAGGAAGGTTATATAGGTTCGCGGACGAAATCGCGGGCAAAAGTTGTTTATAAATACAGCTCTCTAAGTTCCAAAAACCACGCACACAAAAGTGACAGAAATATAACGAGAACCTTCCACAAAATATAGGAATCCTACCAAAGGTTGTCAAAACCGAAGATTATTATTTAATACTGTGTAGGCGGACACGATATGACATCGATGTTCCCCCCCTTAAAATAACTTAAGGATACCCAAAATAACTAAGCACCTGGTTCCCCTGAGGATTGCCGAAGTTAAGAGGGTTTTTACCGATAAAAAACAAATTTAATTATATTTTGCCGCGTATAATGTGCTCAGTCGTATGACCTTCAACTTTACAGACTTTCTTAGACAGTACGCATACCAGAGTCAAAATGATAATATTTTCTTTAAACATTTAGGCTTTGTGTCGGGTAGGCACTGCTATTTAGTTCACCTACATTTCATCAGAAATATTTTAAGTCCTATGAATTAGAATCCTCGCAATTATACTCGGTTGTCGGCATTGCTGTTTATTCGAGCACATAATTTTAGACTTTGGGCTACTACTGAGAAATGCCTAATTTAAAAGAAATATCCAATGTCACTTTTGTCTGCCTGGAAGGCAGTCTGGGCGTGCGAGATATCGCCACCACGATGCAAGAGAGTAGGCTGCGATGGTATGGTCACGTGAAAAGGAGGCTACCTCAATATGTAGGGAACTTGGTGCTACAACTTTCCATTCCCAGTTCAAGATCCAGAGGCAGACCAAAAACAAGATGGAAAGCTGTAGTGCTAAAGGACATGAAAGAGTGTCAGGTATCCGAAGACGATGTCGAGGATAGAACGAAGTGGAAGAGAAAGACCAGGAATACTGACCCCACCACATGAATACTGACAATGGGAAACATAGCCAGGAAGAGAGATTTTGGAGCCTAGAATTTGAACCCAAGACCCCACAATAACGCAGTTGTTTGTGAACCCTAAACTAACTTAAATTAATTTAATTTAATCATTTAATTCAAGCAACTGTCACTCATAGTGTTAGTAACAAAAAACTTACAACATATGTTATAGTGTGGCCATTAGTGCTGTGCACTCCCTGAGGTATGCGCGCGGCGATACGGGGGGAGAATCGGTATGCGCGCGGCAAGACGGGGGGGGAGAATCGGCTGGAATCGGCTGCTGCGCTTCGCGGCCCACCTTGCCGCGCATACCTCAGGGAGTGCACTGTACTAATGGCCACACTTTAGTAAAAACATTAACACAGAAACATTTTGTGTCGTCACTGCTGCAAGGTAACAGGCCCAGCCGATACCTTGCAGCAGTGGCTCACAAACGCACAATCTAGCCTGGTTGCTACCATAGACAGGATGCTGTTGGTGCTGCTCCGCACCCTACTAACTAGGAATACGCACCGCTTCCGCATCACAGTGTAAAAGAAGTCAACGCGAGCTTCAGCAAACATCCCTGATGCGCTGCAGTATCGAGGCAACCCCATCAGCACCCTGAATGCGTTATTGTATTGAACGCGAAGGGCACCGTATGATTTCTGAGTATAATAAGCCCACAGACTAACGAGGCAGTGAACAAGATTATCATTATTTAACGAAACCCTCTTAACATCACTTAAAAATCTGCCTACTCTTGAATCTAAGATACATGAAAATAAGTGCCCAGAAACGAAGATTTATTTCAGGTTCACGACCGGTCTTAAGCTATTTGTAGGCTGAAGCAGGGTTTTATTCGTACGGTCTAACCCACACATTTAGGACGAATATAATCATGGATTTAGATGCCCTTTAGTTTAAGTGCTTGGGATAGCTCTTCGTCACAGAAAGGTACAAGTAACTCTATAAAGTTGCCAGACTGCAAAACGTTAAAAAAAAAGTCCATGAGATGTTTTTCTTGCAAGGAATAATTAAAAATATTGGTGACTTCAAAATTAGGATAAATTATGTTGCAAATTACAATAAATTACAACAGTATAAATTAATTGGAGGAGCTCGTGGCTAAGTAATAACATTCGGGGTCGGGGTTGGTCAGTGGATGAGTGACCATCTTTAGATGCCGAGACTCCTCCGTGCCTCGGAAAGCACGTTAAGCCGTTGGTCCCGGCTGTCATTCGTGGATCTTTCACAGTCGTTATGAGTCGACAGAAGCCCGAAAGTCTGAAACTGGTCTTACCAAGGAGTATCGTATTACCCAGTTACTGGATTGTGGAGGTCAGATAGGCAGTCGCTCCATGTAAAATACTGGTATTCAGCTGCATCCGGTTAGACTGGAAGCCGACCCCAACATAGTTGGGAAAAGGCTAGCCAGATTGTTTTTTTTTATGAAATAATTACAAAGTATCCATAGATTAACTGTATTCTGTATGTGAGTCGCGGATTAAATTTCTAAAGTAAGAAAAATATCTTGCCTGAAAATTTAATTTTGTCTCGACCTGGGTATCGTTCTCAGCACCGCAATCTCAGTAGGTAACTTGTTTTTGTTTGCAGTTAAAATCTTTTTTTTCTGTAAACAGAAATATTTTTACACCAAACCTCTTTTATATCTACACCCTTTCAGCAAGATCTAGCTCGAATGGTCGTTTTAAAAGGAAAGTCTTGGTTTACCCGCATTCGCACTTAACCCGTTTATTATTCAAACTTTTGAATGTATATTTTACTTTATAATGTAGTTTACGGTGCGCCGTAGTTTTACAGTAGTAACTCGCTATAGCTTTGTAGGCTTGGCTACGGTTACATTACCTATGGTCTTTGCCGTAGGTAATGCTACGCCGTAGCAAGTGCTACGCAGTAGCTTAGTTAAACCGGGGTATGAAAAATGTTTTAGTTTAATCGTGATATCAGGGACTGCCTTGTTGGTCGACTGGTCGCAAGCAAATGTGTTCTACCGTTATGGCGTTAAAAGGTAACAGACAGATGAACTGGCGGACAGACAGAGTTATTTTCCTATTTATAACTAGCTTTTGTCCGCGGCTTCGCCCGCGTGGATGTCGCAAAATATCCCACGGGAACATACTATCGGGATTACATACCTAATATCTGAGGAAAAGGTCATTGACTCCAACTGCTGCGCCCGCGTATTTTGTTACGCGTAATTTTGAATGTGTGATATCTTTTAACCTTTTCATTTAAATGATATAATGTAGAAGCATATTTGAATCTAAATGAAATGCCCAATTTAAATAACATATTTTATTGGATTATATAATACCGGTCAAAATAGCGTCGGAAATAACAATGAAATATTTGTCATATTCTGAAAGATAAAAATGGTTATTGTGGGTCCTTAGAAGATAGATAATATATTATTATGCCATCACAAACTTTTTTGTTGAACTTTTTAAGATATACAGTACTGTAGAACATCATTTTTATTTACCTCTCACAACTTACGCGGCGCACGCCAGTAACGCTCCCAAGTTGGCATGATTTTTTGCGACATCTTCAAAAATAATTGTCATATTTCAGCCAATTTACACAAAACCATGCATTATATACCTCATGCCTTTCTCATGAATAACTTCGTCCATTGATGAAAACCGTTTGAAAATCCGTTTGGAAGTTTTTGAGTTTATTGCGTTCAGACAGACAAACGCGGCGGGGGACTTTGTTATACAGGATAAGGATATTAAGTTAGTAAGTCGGATGGGATAAGTCCCGTCAAAATCGGTCCAGCCATTTCGGAGATTTCCCTTAAATGTTCCCGTGGGAATATCGGGATAAAAAGCCTATTTTACGCCCAGGGGCCTCAGCTATCTATTAGTGAAACTCCCGTCCAAATCGGTTCAGCCGTTTCGGAGATTATCCGAAACAAACAGACAGACAGACAAAAAAAAAAAAATTGTGTTTTTATTGTATAGGTCGTATATACTTTCATATGCATTTAGTAAAAAGCTGTTATTTTGAAATTACAAACAGACACTACAATTTTATTTTATTGTATAGATATTCCACGTTTATCTGTACTTCCAGGAAACGTCTTCAATTACACAAGAATCGATTGGCTAATACTTCCCACAAATTCGAACTTACTATATTTGGCCAAAATCTTAAGTTCACGTTGCTATGGCTTATTCTAGCTTAGTAATTGGATACTTGACTAGACCCTTCCCCCGACTTGTAAGCTAGATAGCGTTCTATAAAACTGATATATTACGTATTTTGATGTATCCGTCGTTTGAAAAGTTTTCATTAAAAATGTATTTGAAAGGGATTTAGAATTTGAAGAGAGCTAGAAATCGTCTCATTTTGTCTATGGCAGTATGGAATTTCGAATCAATTATTGTTTAATGTGGATATTATCAACAATTTTTTTGACTTCATTTATTTGAATTTGCTCAACGTGGGTTATGGTGTTGTGAGGTGTTCGTGGCTAAGTAATAACAGCCGCACGGGTCGATCCATCAGGTCAAGCTACGTTTGCCGGGGTTGGTGCGGCATTTTTGAAGTGCAAACTTTCTTTAGCGGCGTTGTGCACTTTTTTTGGGATGGGTAAAAAATTTTAAACTCGCGTCAGGACGTGACCGTAAGATCCGTTGCCTAGCAACCGAGAAAGTAAATATCACACTAAATAGTCTTTGACATTACGTAAAGATTGCAAGGTAAGAATTTTGCCATTTTTACCCATATGGATGTGTAAAATTATGTTATTATGTTATTTTACCCATATGGATGTGTAAAAAAGTGCAGGCAAAACATACTTCATGAAAAGTGTTCAAATATTTTTTTTATTTTTGTTAAACTATATTTTGAAATAATGAATATTGTATTTAACATAAATTAATTACATATAGTACTTTTATACTGATAAATAAAGCAATTCGTGCGAAATTATTCCCAAACCATTCCAAAATATAAAAAAATCCACAACGTTAATGTTAAAGTTTTCACTTCTGCCGGCACTCCCGGAGTACAACCCGTTGTTTTTTCCTGGAAACTTTTAGGTCCTCTACAATTTTTGTCATTTTGTTCATGTGTTGCGCAACGTCAAGCATTGCTATCTCATTGTGTTATTATGTCATGTAAAGTCGATTTATCGTGAAATAGAAACAGTTTTACTAGTTAAACGTTTTTGAAGTGTACTATAGGAACACCTCTGCCCAACCTGTCCTGTTTCATGTCACAATGATATAAGACTTCATGGTAAATAAAAGCATTAGAAAATAATACTGTTCTATTACCTTCCTTGATACTCAATACCAAGACAGGTGTCTAGTGTTTCTGTAACATTTCGATTCGGGAGCTACGTCTGTTCCGACGAGAATAAATGTAGGTACATCGTGTTACGTACTTTCTTGTTAGGGCAGTAATACACGGGATGTGTTGTGTTGGTTGAAGATATTGTAGTGATGAACATTCGTGTAGTCATTATAAATTAATTATTAATTAATTCATTTATTTTTCAGACAAAGTCCATAGCATTACATTTCATTCAAATACACTTATTTACACATGTCAATAAAATCAAATATTAAATACATACAGAAATCAATTCTAACAAATAACATTAAAGTACATACAACTGTCATACATAACAAATAAAATAAATTAGAAATACATACATATGTCAAAAAAAGGAAAAATAATTTGAATTAATTTAAAATGTCGTGCTTTCGACTTAGATAGCATTGTTGATCATACTTAAGTACCTAACATTGTCATTCTCTTTATAAATGTACCTTGAAATAATTTATTCGCTATAATAATTATATATTATAGCATATGTAGGTATACAGATTATAGGCAAGATATTTTTTATATGTAGTAATTAAATAGGCTTAACGTGGGATTAATACAATCCATTTTATCCCAACCAACTTCAGAAGGTGCCAAAAAGTTATGCCATTTAATAACAGTCCTAAATCGGTAACTTCTGTAAACAGTGTTAATTATAAGTGATAATTGTACAACGATAAAAGGCACGATGGGGTTGACATATCTATTTAGACAAAAACCCCAAAACAAATAAAGACAAAAAAAGAAAAATATATAGTCTCAATACATTTTACCTTGCGGCATGCAAAAGTGTCGGGCGTTTGAATTTATTACTAAATCTGCTTAGCTTTTTCCCAACTATGTTGGAATCGGCTTCCAGTCTAACCAGATTCAGCTGAATTCCCGTATTTTAAACGGAGCGACTGCCTATCCGACCTCCACAACCCAGTTACTGGGTAACACGATACCCCTTGGTAAGGCTGGTTCTCAGAGTTTCGGGCTTCTGACGACCCGTATCGGCTGTCAAAGATCAACGAATGACAGCCGGGAACAACGGTTTAACTTGCTTCCCGAGGCACGGAGGAGTCTCGGTATGTAAAGATGCTTACCCATCCACAGACCAACCCCGGCAAGCGTATTTTAACCTGATGGTACGACCCGTGCGGCTGATATTACTTAGCCACGAGCTCCTCAGTGTTTGAATTTATTATAATAATAATATTGCAAGTAGGTACACTAATCTAAGCATAAAAAATCTATCATCATCATCAGCCTATTAATGTTCCCACTGCTGGGACACAGGCCTCCTCTCTGTGAGAGGGAGTGAGCCGTGATTTACCGACTCCGTATCAAAGTTGCGACAAACAATTGCGCGACAAATGCTGGAGCGACAGTACGCACGCGGGCCCAGTGCCGGGTTGGTAGATGTCACATGTCTTCGCATTTTATGGTTCTAAGACATGCCGGTTTCCTCACGATGTTTTCCTTCACCGTTTTGATAGCAGTGGTGATGAAATTATTTACACAAAGTAAAGCGCCTGCCTGGGTTCGAATCCACGACCTACAACTCGTAAGTCTGGGGCCATTACCACTAGGCCACCTCTGCTCTCCTAAAAAATCTATAACATAATATAAATTAATAAAAACATTACATAAACAGAATCACAATATCTGTTATATGATATAACCTATGGATATAACTATGCAAAGTAATATTTTAGGAATTCTTTTCAATTTTAGACACCTTTGTGAGTGCTTATTATCGCTTTTTCACTCTACTAATGAAACTACATTACTTAATAATACGATGCACAAAACAGCATTTGCAAATGTACGTAAGCTACACACAAAACATTATTCAACATTAACAATGTTGTGTGCATGTTGAACCGTGTATGAAGGCACTAAGCCACTCGCACGTATGCACAATTCAGTAGGTAGTAAGCTCCCTTTGAATACGCGTTGAGTTTACTTGTTCCCTGGCTACTTAGACTGCGATGGTGTGACGATATTTCTTTGTCGTGGTCGGGTGTTGATGTTGTGCTGTATGGTTTAGGTGCTTTTTTACTATCATAATTGAAAGTCGTGGTGAGAGGAACTTGTAGCTAAGTAATATTAGCCACACGGGTCGATCAATCAGATTACGCTAAGCTTGCCGGGATTGGTCCGTGGATGGGTGACCTTACATACCGAGACTCCTCCGTGCCTTGGAAAGCACGTTAAGCCGTTGATCCCGGCTATCATTCGTGGATCTTTGACAGTCGTTACGGGTCGTCAGGAGCCCGAAAGTCTGAAAACCAGTCTTACCAAAGGGTACCGTATTAACCAGTTACTGGGTTGTGGAGGTCAGATAGGCAGTCGCTCCATGTAAAATACTGGTATTCAGCTGCATGCGGTTAGACTGGAAGGCGACCCTAACATAGTTGGGAAAAGGCAAGGCAGATTGAGATTGGTTGAAAGTCGTGGTGAGCCAATTCTGTATACTGTGTTTTAGTAAGAATTTACTGGCTTGTAAAAAATACGAATCTTTGTGGACAATTGAAATAGAATAGAATAAATGAAATATATTTGTTTCCAGGTAATTCAATTGATAGATTGATGAGATTGATAACCAAAAATGAATCGATGACTGAAATGCGAAGAATATGGGAATGCTATCTTAGTTTATAAACAGATGACTATCATATGAAAAAGTACGGTTGTCGATATAATTATACAGGTACATTAGACATTACAACGCACAAACCGACACACTTTCCGACCTCGCCGCAGAGGTCCGCGATCGCGTCCCACCCGAGTAAACGATACCCCCCCCCCCCCCGACCCTTGCTCGATAACGACGGCCCGCGTTGTTGCTGAGCCTGTAGCTTTAAATTCCTCTGTTAATAATAATGACATATCCTTGATCCAGCCTGTCAACCCCCCAAAAACGTCCCCAACAGGGGGTGCCCTTAGCGAGCGTTCGCCTAGTTTTTAATTAGAATAGTTTATGCCCCTGACTGGAGGCTTTGAGTTTTTAGGAGCTTAAGGCAGCCACAGGAATGACCGGTTAAGTTGTCATGGCCTCAGAGGCCAGCTACGAGATGCCCAATAAAAAAAAAAATACATTACAACGTACTTTTTCATACGGAACTTAGCAAATATTGCGGTTTTCACTAGACTTACTAGTTAGAGTCTTGAGTTAAGACTAAAACCACCAAATTATCAGCAAGTATATAACAAATCAAAGGGAATGTCTAGTCACCACCCGGGATAGATCCAGAGAAGCACCCCGGGAGCCGTCATTTAAAATTTATTTATTTATTTATTTATTTATACTTCAAGCACAAAGATGTACAGAGGCGGACTTAATGCCAAAAAAATTAAAAATTGTGTGCTACATTCACACAATTCCCATCTTGCGCTCCTAAAAATATTACTGAACACTCTTTTAAAATGACTTTGCCTCTTTTTTGTGAAATTTAAATAATTAACATTTTGGGGATCCTAAAAATACTAAACAGCCAAGTAACTTCGACCAACTTAGACGCAATGTATGCGCTTGGTCTCAATTCTACCGAAACTATCCCATATGGATTAGGTTCCCGGAGTAACTTAGGTAGGGCACTCCGACCATATGGTCGTAGTGCCCTAGCTTAGTTACTGCGACCAACTCCGGTCGCGCGTGATTGGTCACAGCTCCTAACCTAACCTAACCCGTCTGGTCGGGGAACCCTAACTTAGTGCAACCAACTTACAGATCAGTCAAATATTTTTGAAGTGAATGCTTTTTTAGGCGCATTGAGCACTTTTTTGTTGACAGCGCACTGTTTAATTTTTTTGGATTTTTTTTTATGGAGCTACAGGTTTCGTTCTTGTACTGACAGTAAGCCACATAAATTCCTGGCATTTTCGTTAGATGGCGTTACTTAGTTTTCACTTCTATCGGCAGTCCCCAAAGACTGGGCCGCATGTTTTTTTTTTAATTATACATTAATTAAAATTATATAATCACATCTCGACAGAAATATATATAATTATGGTGGTAATACTTCCCCGAACGAGGACTTAATTTAATTTGTCTTTTACGATACTCAGCTCAGCTTCAAAACTTGTACATTATCCAGTAGATTAAATCCAATAAACGTAAAATATGGCATTTCTATTTCAATCCTCAGCCTGTTTGAAATTAATTACGAATGAGTGGTTTTCGAATAAATAATCCGAAAATTATAATTTCAACTTCTCCGAAATCTATTTGGAACCGGTCTTGGTCAATAATTATTACTGAATTAATTATACACTGTTGCCATGTTGCTTATTATGTGTAGGAATCGAATATCTGGACGACTTTTGGTCACGAAATATGATGTTGTAGCTGAAGGTAGAACAGTATACGGTTGTTTACATGGCTATGAGTGATTCGTTGGTCTAGTCAAGTCTAGTGTTTGGAAGCACTACTGCTGACCGTGAGTTTCTTTTGATTCCAAGGTCGGGCAAAAATTACGGCCTACCCAAATGTCCTTTCTTTGGTATTGTTTGTCGAACGAAACGTTGAGTTCCTTAAATTCTGCACGGTTACTGATAAATGCATGCACTGACTGGACATGTCCACTCAATCTGTGTGGTTCTTTCCTCATAATACCATTTCAAACACCAATCTACAGGGTCTTCACATGATTTGACCAAGATATAATTATATGGAATTTAAAACAGACTGTGACCTCTGAGTTTGTTTCGGCTTTTCTTCACAGAATAGGAAACGAAAAGTCAGATAGGAAACGCCGGGGTCATGTAGTTTTCAAAAATATGATTGAAGTTTAAAAGCTAAAAAAATAAAATCATTTATCATTAAAAATTCTTATAGGGTTTCTTTATCTGGAATTTGGTCAGTAGCAGCCCTGACTCTGGATTTGTGACGTTGATTACATGGGAGTAAAACTTAAATGGCGAAATGTGGGTGTACTATAAGTGCGTGCACATCTGCCTAACCCTTCGGGTTATATAGACGTGATGTTATGTAATGATTTCGATGACATCTTTCATCTATTCTGCATTTGTTGACATTAGCAACGTAGCAGAACTAACAAACAACAGTTTGATTGTATGCAGGCGTTTCAAAACATTTGAGGCCTTGTTGAGCGTTAAGGACTCATACTTAAATTGGACAGTCATCATTTCAGCAGAAAGAAGTCTGCTGGACATAGGCGTTCCCCAAGCACCGCCACTTTGACCAGTTCTGTGCTTCTCGCATCCACCAGATTCCTGCGGCCTTCACCAGGTCACCTTGTGACGGAGAACCTTTGGATTGGATACTCATGAGAGAATAGTAATTACATTTCATAATTACTCGCAACAATATTTAGTTACAAGCTCCGCTGCGGAAAACAAACGTGAGCCATTTGATTTAGCTATGCTTAATTTTACGCTTGTTACGGTCGTTTAAAAAAAGAACATTATTCTTTTATATTTAAGAAGCTTAAAGATCTAAAGTATTCTAAGAAAAGCTCATGATCCACTCCGTTTATGACGAAACATCTTCAACAAAGTTTACCTCAAAAACACTCTGAACATTATGCTCTTGCCGAAGCAAATAAAAGTGGCTATTTATTTAACAGATTCGGACAACTTTTGGCAGATACTTATTCTTCCGCCACGTCAGTAGGATTACTGCTCATTTTTTCACATAATATTGCCCTGAAAGTTTTGTGTGGTCATAGTAAAAAGAGAAAAGAAGTCGAATGTAAAGGATTGCTGGAATTTATTAAAATATTCCTCGTATTTGTTTATTTTTTTAATAGCCTTACAGCAGCTTTATTTGCCAACTGTCTCGCGCTCGCTTAAGATTTCACTGATTTTATTTTACAATATTTTTATAGCACTTATAAGGTGCATATTTGCGAAGAAGGAGTGGAAAATACTTATGAATTAACAGGAAATGACTTGGGTTACATTTAAATAAATATTACGTAGGTACTTACCTATACGTGTCTTCGTTTTCTGTTTAGGGACAGAAGACATCTAGTTTATAGAAATATTTTTCACGATCTAAGGTCAATATGAGTTGGCTTTAGTTTTTTATGTGACCAACTATAAAACTAACAAAACTTTTCCCATAAAATATTACTAGGTTCCTAAACAAAATATTTCCTTTGTTTTCGTAAGACAAAAAACATGCCAATTCGTTTTCGTTCGTCGTCCGAACCACCTACTTGGAATTGTACCTTGCAATTGCGGATTACACATGACGAATCCTAACTTCCTAACTTATTAATATTATAAATGCAAAAGTGAGTTAGTTTATTTGTTACGCTTATACGCTTAAACAGCTGGACGGTTTGGGATGAAATTTGGGACATGGGTAGACCATAACCTAGGTTAGGACATAGAATACTTTTATCCCGATATTCCCTCGGGATCGAGACTCAAGCGGGTGAAACCGCACGGCACAACTAGAATTCATATGAACGCCTTTTATCGAATTAAATAATAAATGCGGTAGCGGTGGGATTGAAGTTCTCTCTGACGTCAGTTCGATGAAATAGCCTTTCGACTAATTGCCGTTTGATATGCAAGCTGGCTGACTATTCATTGATCATCAAAATACATTAAGAGCTAACATAACAGTTATAAATAATAATAAATAAATAATCGACTTGTGGACCGGGTTAAGAATACAACAATCCTTTCCATCACTAGAATAACTGATGTCACTCGGAAAGCTGCTACGCTTAAATGTATTTGGGCTGGACACATCAGCCGCATATCAGACGATGGGCCACAACTTACGACCCAGAGGGTGGACCCGCAGACCGTGGGTCCAGTGGCAAACGACATCGCGGCAGGCCCAGATGGAGATGGCAGGATGAGTTGGACTCCTTAACGAGTTGGGCAGCTGGATAGAGAGAGATGGAAAGAGAGTAGGGAGGCCTTTGCCCAGCAGTGGGACAATAATGGCAAACAAAATTACAAAAATAATAGTTTATTGTACAAAGAGAAACACACAAACCTAGTCATCCACTGAAAACGACTGAGCAAGTGGAGGTCAAGATCAAGTTGAACACTGGCTCCTGAACTATATAAGTAAATACTTGTATATCTTAACACCCGGTTCTCCATCTTTCCCCTTCGCCTTTTCAATAACTGCACTGCACTGTTTTCTATTTATGGGTACAAATCATACACATTTGTGATTTAGAACTTAAACGTATGAAAATCTTTAATGAACCAGTAAGAACAAATTATAGTATATCTGTGATTTAAAAGGTTTACTTTAGATTTACAGCCCAATTCCTTTCAGAAACAAATAGTACTTACCTAAATAAAAATTAGCAAACATTTATTTTTGTACTTTCATTTAAAACACTAAAACACACATATATAATAAGTCTAACGTTACCAGTCCTAGTTACATATTTACTTAGATATACATTACTTTCTTTTCCAAACAAATATAAAATACGAGCACCTACACAAATTCTAAGCGCGGTTTTACTCTCACGCTGACCGTCGTCGGCGCTGATAAGACAATGTATATAAAGTTTAGTATTCTTATGAAATTACGCCAACCTGCTCAGCGCTGACATGAAGTTCATACGTTTCGGCTGTCAGCGCTGACGGTCAGCGTGCGGTCAGCGTGACTCTAAAACCAGCCTAAGGTCCTAGTGGGGCAGAATCCACAAGATTTAAAACTAGTGGAATCTGCCACACCAAATCGACCCAGTGGGGCAGATTCCACTGCAAAATTTTAGGCATTTCATTTTGCCCCACAAGTGAGGCGGCTTGGTGGGGCCAAGTGGAACTATTCCAAATTCCAGCTAAAAACTTATATAACAAAAATTACATTTGGTATTTAATTTCTGTTCTCTAAATTACTTGTAGGAAATAAAAGGCTTTTTTATTTATTATTTATATTTATACATGTACAAGTGTGAAACATTTACGAAAGTTTAATAAATTCAGTGTCAGGAGTAATCTGTGTTTTATTGTAAACAAGAAGTATATTCCTCTCAGAGGAAATGGGAACGCAGTGATGAAGATGTGATGAAGCAAGATGATTGTTAAATAGATTGATTGACAGCTGTTTAACAAGAAAATATGAACTTCACCTACTGTTAACGCTCCCAACGTATATTCCCTTTGCGACAATTATTTTTTTCCTACGAAGTGACGTTTGACGGAGGCCCTATTAAAAGTTGTTGGCAACTTGAGTCCATTCGTAATAAGTCAAACGTAGGAAGAAGTGTGTCAAAGTTAATGATGGAATTCATAGACTTGCACGTCAGGAAAAAGTTATATCGTAATATTATTTGATAGGTTTGACGAAGTTTAAATTGGAAAAGTATTTTTTTGGGTAAGATAGGTGCGAGGGTAAAATTAGGTACCTATCTGTTACATTTAACATAACATAATATTTTTATTATTATGTTATTAAATTACTACGGATTTAGGGAGGGTCGCTAGTGATACAACACTTTGAAATTATGGAAAAAAAAAAATAATAATGTATCTCAGTACCTAGGTATGGCAAAATATGGCATTATGTACCTACTAGCTCTTGCCCACGACTTCGTCTGCAATCTACGATAAAAAGTAGCCAATGTCCTTCTCCATGGTCTACCCATACCGTCTTAGCGTGAAAGCATAACAAACAGACAAACTCACTTTCGCATTTATAATATGTTGTTTTAGAGCAGTGGTGGCCCAGTGGTAACGGCCCCGACTTACCAGTTGTAGGTCGTGGGTTCGAACCCACACAGGCGCTTTACTTTGTGTAAATAATTTCATCACCACTGCTCTCAAAACGGTGAAGGAAAACATCGTGAGGAAACCGGCATGTCTTAGAACCAAAAATTCGAAGATATGTGACATCTACCAACCCGCACTGGGTTCGCGTGGTGGATTACGGCCCACTCTCTCTCACAGAGAGGAAGCCTGTGTCCCAGCAGTGGGAACATTAATTAAGGGTAATTATGTATGTATATTAAATTTCTGGGTACTTTCTCCTCTCTTTCATAATTAACCTTTTACATAACACGCAACGGCATGGTCTTTACATACCGAGACTCCTCCGTGACTCGGAAAGCAGGCTAAGGTGTTCGTCCCGGCTGTCATTCGTGGATCTTTGACAGTCGTTACGGGTCGTCAGAAGCTGGAAAGTCTGACAATCAGTCTTACCAAGGGTATTGGATTACCAAGTTACTGGGTTGTGGAGATCAGATAGGCACTCGCTCCATGCAAAATACTGGTATTTAGCTGCATCCGGTTAGACTGGAAGCTAACCCCAATATAGTTGGGAAAAGGGTGGGCAGATTGATTGACAATTATCACGCAACGAAATTATATCAACAAAACTTCCATATAAGTTTCAGCCAAACATTTTGTACCACGAAACGTTGTTTACCACTCAAAGAATACTGCCAAAAGCGATACACTCGTCATCCGAATCGCCCAACATAAATGAATTCGGTCCAAGCACATCAAATCTGTCCTAAATCAATAAAATAACATCATCTAAGCTCAGAGTAAACAAACAAATCAGTTTTCTGACGAAAAATACTTATTTTTTAACGAATCGCCATTCGTTAGGATTGCTTCGTAAATCATTGCGTTTCGGTTAAAAAGACGCAATCCCTTAGTCCCCTATTTTATTTTGGTCGAGGATTTTAGAATGTGGATTAGAAGTTTGTAAAGTAATACTTAATTATTTGAGTGGTTTTATGCAACTTGCACATGAAAGGCTTGATAAAACCAGTTATCTAATTACGTAACATATTTTCGTAAACGATTACGACTAATCTGTTTCATTTTGACAGACAACAACATTCATTGCGTTATTTACGTTGTTGAGCAGATTTTTTTTCGAACTTGTGAAGCAATGGATTAGCAATCTGTTTCAAAACGATTCAGATTCTGATTGATTGTGTATTACCTAATTAGGGTACAGGTTCCTGGACTTGCTCAGTTAGGTTTCTTGGTCTGGTGTTCTGTTAAAGAAAGTATGCAAGGGAGTCCACTGTTCGAAGTAAGTTTTAATTAAATTATATCAAAAAAATTGACAATATTAATACTTTTATGTTCTATGTTAATTAATGAAATTGGTGTTGCACCGTTTAACTATGCTACTAATATTATAACTGTGAAAGTTTGTATGTATGGATGATTGATACTTAATCTCGCAAAAACGGCAGGACGGATTTGGATGAAATTTGGCGCACATTTATAGTTTATAATATGAATTAACACATAGAATACTTTTATCCCGGGAGTACATTCCTGTGGGATAATAATAAATAAATCGATAAATTGGAACACTTAGGTTTTAGTCTTTATAATTACCGTCCATGGCATCTCTCCTCATATGAAATGCAACATGACGTGCAATGTGCCTATACAAGGTGAAGACGACAATACAACAAAAAATTTAACGGCGTGTCCATAATGACGTTCCCATTCTGTATACAAAAATTCAATTGAATATATTCAATAGTTTAGTCATTATAGCTTGGCAAAATCCATAGTCGGCTCGGGCTATTCCGTTTATCCACCCCAATAATCCACCCTAAGGTGGATATTCGGAAATGTATGCCCGAGAATTCACCCAAGGCCTAGTTGGATAAACGGAATTATCGGCTTAGGGTGGATCTGGCATACATTACATTTAATTTGTTTGAAAAACTCATTTTTTTATTTCGAAGCTAGGATTTATTTGACAGTTTCAAAATACTCTTGAGCATTAGTAGTGCCAGTATTTTAATTTTTTGTTGTATGGTAGTCTCCACGTTGTATATTAAAGACTGCTCATGAAAATGTTTTTTGTAAAATATTTCTTGTCCACATTGCTTCATTCTACGGAAGCCCAAGATACCAAAGGTTTACCTTCAAACCGAGTTTTTGTACACGAAGATTACGAAAAATTTCATGAATATTAAAAAAAAGAAGCGTATTGGAGGCTGAGATTATGATTGAACGAATACTTGATTAGTGATTGCTGATTCTGCGAAAATAAAATAAAATTTATTCGTGCCGAAAATTATGTGGCGAAAATAAAGAGATGGCGTGCTGTGTTTCTCGATTCTAAAGACTGGGTTTAATGAAAGAGTTCCAATGGAAAATGTACGTAACGTCGAATTTTTATTATGGAATTTTCTGGTCTTTCAATTATCGAGTGAATGGTTAAAGAGTGAGCGCGTAATGAAGCATTAGATTACTTTTGTGTTCGAATGAAATTGATGTATCATCACTCGATATTGGATTAACGGTTCCTATTTCTTTTTTATTAATGCTGCTTTCACAGTCTACAGAGGGGTGAATAAATCTTTGGATGGCTTTTTTTTAAAGGATAGGTGTTCGTACTGTGTGTCATGTCATGATATTTACGTTTTCAGAAAGGTTTAGTTCCAGCTTTGTCCGTGAGCTGTGACGTATAGAATTATGTCTGTCAAAGGATTTGAAAAATATAAACTAGTTCTGTGATTACCAACGCACAATCTAAACCACAGAAAGAAAAGGAATTTAAAGTATCTACTTATACGATAAAAGGAGTTTTGAAACTACTAAAATAGTATATATAAAAGTTTTATTAAATATTTTATCATTTATTTCAAGTAGGCCATTAAAAGGTACTTTTGAACGTCAAAATTTACAAAAAACTATAACCTATTCTAGATAATTATTCGTTCTAGGAATGCTAGGAACAAAGAACCAATTTTAGCTAATATGCAACCCAGAAAATACATACCAAAAGTTCACTCAAACAGAACACATAAAACTTCAGAACGTATTTACGCATGTATCACAAAGCTCTCCAGAATCCCTTATTTATCAGGATTGGCCAAGGAATTAATTAATGAGGCATCTACAAAGGCCGTTTGGGGACCCTGCGAACCTCCCTTTAGCCCTTTTGGACCTATAAGAATTCCACCCCAGAGAACTATAAAAGAGATATACCTTCTTTAGGAGAGTTTTAAAAGTAATTGACTATCGAACCGCAGTGTTCTTTTTACGAAAACAAGACTGTTTGTGTTAGTATTTTTTTTTTTCAGTAAATGGCGTTTAAATTTCTATTTAGCATTTAGTTAGTCCATTTTATTTTGTCTAAATATTTTAATATAAAAATTGTAATCGTAGTTCGAATTTATTGCCAAACAAATGATTAACTTTCTATTCAGCATTTAGTTAATTGACTTTATTTTTATCGAAATATTTTAACGCAAAAATTATAATGCTATTTCGAAATCATAGCCAAACAAATGAATATTTAAGTTTTTATGACTAAAGTAATTGCAGCGTATCAAAAAGAAAAATTCAGATTTTACGATTCAAATAATTGAAGTGTATCAAAACGCGATTCTCGCTACTTATATTTTATTTATTTGTAATGCAAATAGAGTTATTTATCGTTACATTATTAATAGTATTTTACACGATGAATATTCGCAGTGGGATTTAAATACGAATTTAGGTATCTAAGTAATTTTAGTAATGTATTTACTAACTAACACAATATTATAAACAATATTTCGTAGTCCCAAAGGGAAAGGCAGAATTGTGAACAACCACATTTGGCGAATTATGTTTTAGTCCCATGTGTATGCATAATAAATTCAAGAATTCAAAATGCTACTAATAAAAGACTAGTAATAATGCCAGACAATTGTTTTTTTTTTATGGATGCGCGGTTTCATTCGCGAAAGTCTCGATCCTGTAAGAATATCAGGATGAAATATATTCTATGTCCTTTACCAAGTAATGGTCTACCCATGTGCCAAATTTCATCCAAATCCGTTCAGCCATTTTAGTGTGAAAGCGTAACTAACAAACAAACCAACAAACTCACTTTCGCAGTTTTAATATTAGCTAGGATTTATTTTAACTGAAAACATATGTACAATCAATATTATAATGCATTAAAATTGCTACAACACATATTCTTGTTTTTATTTATTGAGGAGCTCGTGGCTAAGTAATAACAAGCCGCACGGGTCGATCCATCAGGTTAAGCTACGCTTGCCGGGGTTGGTCAGTGGATGGGTGACCATCTTTACATACCGAGACTCCTCCGTGCCTCGGAAAGCACGTTAAGCCGTTGGTCCCGGCTGTCATTCGTGGATCTTTGACAGTCGTTACGAGTCTTACCAAGGGGTATCGTATTACCCAGTTACTGGGCTGTGGAGGTCCGATAGGCAGTCGCTCCATGTAAAATACTAGTATTCAGCTGCATCCGGTTAGACTGGAAGCCGACCCCAAGATAATTGGGAAAAGGCTAGGAAGATTGATTGACATATTCTTGTTTTTAGTAAGAGACATGCAAATATACGAAGTTTGTATGGCCATAATGTTTTGTGGCTGTTGGTAACTTCTTTGGTGATATTTGTAACATTATTCCGGTTTTATTTGCACTTGTTTGATTAACAAAATGGCTACCTAATTTTGTAAGGTTTTGTGGAAAAAAACTTTTTGTCTTTTCGACATTATTTATTAATTAATAATAATTAATTATTTACTAGATAGACTTTGGAATTGAACCGAGCCCACGCTCAACCGTCGACCAAAGCAACTAAAATTAGTCTTGATCTTACCAGCGTCCTAATTACGTAATGCACTATCATAAGTTCGACAAAAAAAATTGAGCAGATTTTTTTTGTCGAACTTATGAAGCAATGGACTGGCAATCTTTTTCAATTGGTTTCAATTTACAATTGATTGTGCATTGCGTAATTGGGGGGCTGGTTGTTAAGAGGGCTGTTGCGGTACTCAGACATGGAAAAGCGTAAACTAAATCTTTACAGGACTTTAACAACGAACTATTTTGTCATTCTGGAGCTGTGTTCGGTTCCCGGGTCGAGTAAAGTGTTACTGGGTTTTCCCCTGGAATTCGTCAGTAGCAGCCCGAAGTATGGATTCGTCCTCGGTTAGAGGTAACAGCATCCTGAATGTTATAGGCAATAAGTTAGACAGCCCACTGGTGTGGAGCCTCACCCAGAGGACTAAATTTGTCTTAGTTATTAGGTACTAACATAGTTTTAAGTTCATACTAACAATATAAATGTAAATATAATGTAATGGATCAAAGGTTGTCTGAATAAATAAATATTAATAATAATAGGTTGGCCCCCCTATTACATGGGACTTAAACAATACTGGTGAAATGTGGGTGTATCTAATAGGTGCACCTCTGCCAAACCCATTGGGGAATACAGGCGTGATGTTTTGTGATGGAATAAATTAGTCTTGGATCTTACCAGATTGTTTAGACGGCTCTTGAGGTACTCACACGTCGAAAAGCATAAACTAATTCATTTCCTGACACGAAAAGTGTTTAAAAGCAAACTAGTGTGGTGTCAGACTCATCAAGAACAAATTAAGCTTGATATTGTAGCTTCTCTACGTAAAGCCAATAATTTTCAGAAGTTCTGGAAGGCAACCAAAAAGTTTGATATTAGGCCTGGCCTTCCTGTGAGTGTCGGTGGTGCTGATCAGCCGGACGGCATCGCCAACATGTTTATGGACCACTTTAAAGTGGAGTCACCGCTGGGCTCTTCGTTGCGAGTGCTCGATGACGGATGCTGTCGTGATTCTGATTTGGTTCGTTTTTCGGCCAAGCAGGTGTCAAGCACCATTAAAAAAATGACGAGAGGTAAGTCCCCGGGTCACGATGGTTTAAGCATTGAGCACTTGCAGCATGCCGGTCCTCACATAGCTAGAGTGCTCGCTATGTTTTACTCGTTATGTATGTGTCACTCATATCTTCCCTGCGATCTCTTGCAAACTATTGTCGTGCCTATTGTTAAGAATAAAACGGGTGACGTTTCTGATAAGTGTAACTATCGACCCATCTCCCTGGCTACTATTACCGCGAAGGTACTCGACAGTCAGCTAGACGCGCGGTTAGATAGCTTTCTAAAATTACACGACGCACAGTTTGGGTTTCGTAATGATCTTAGCACGGAAAGTGCGATTCTCGGCCTCAAACATACGGTGCAATACTACACAAAACGTCGAACACCCGTGTATGCTTGCTTTTTAGATCTCTCCCGTGCTTTTGACCTTGTATCTTACGAGGTTATGTGGGAAAAGCTGCGGGAGAGAAAAGTGCCAGCGGAGCTGTTGCGTATCTTCCAGTATTGGTATTACAACCAAACGAACAGTGTGAGATGGGCCGATGGGCTCTCTGTGCCGTACGGGCTAGAGTGCGGGGTGAGACAAGGAGGGATAACATCACCAAAATTGTTTAACCTTTACATTAACGATCTAATCGTTGAGCTCAGCAGCAAGAAAATCGGATGTCGCATTGATGACGTTAGTGTCAACAACATCAGCTACGCTGACGATATGGTGCTGCTGAGCCCTACGGTTAGGGCACTGAGGGAGCTGCTTAATTGTTGTGAGCGCTATGCTCGAGAGCATGGCCTTGTATATAATGTCAAGAAAAGCGAGTTCTTGGTCTTTAGGGCTGACGGTGCTAAATGTCCTGAGTATGTGCCCCCGATTAGACTGAATGGGAATGACATATTGCGAGTGTATAAGTTCAAGTACTTGGGGCATTATGTAACCGACGACCTTAATGACCAAGCGGATATTGAGAGGGAACGTAGGGCGCTGGCAGTCCGATGTAACATGTTGGCTCGCCGGTTTGCACGCTGTAGTAGGGCAGTGAAGATAACGCTTTTTAAAGCTTATTGCCAAGTGTTTTACACGTGCAGCCTGTGGACCAACTATACTCAGCGGGCTATCAGCGCTCTACGGGTCCAATATAATAATGGGTTCAGAATATTGATGGGGCTCCCCCGTTTCTGCAGTGCATCAGGTATGTTTGCACAAGCACACGTCGATGGCTTCCACGCCATCGTCAGACAGAAATCTGCCTCTTTGCTCTCCAGAGTGCGGGGGAGCTCCAACTCCATCCTGAAGACCATAGCGGGGAGGTACGACTCTCCTTTGTTAAGTGATGTTGTTCGAAGATGTATTTCGAACAACAATCTTGTTGCTAAATAGATATAAGTTTACTAACATAGATATAAATTATCGTTTAACAGACGAGAAGTGGCAACACTGCCCGAGTGACATGTCAAATTTTTGTTCCGCATTTTAATATTAAATTAAATTAGTAATTAAGTTAAATTAAGGTCTAATTTTATGTGTAAACGTAATATAATTGCATAAATACTCAGGATTATTGTTTTCCTGTAAATATATAAAGTAAAACACAGTGTTTGGTTACGAACCGGTAACCTAAAATCAACAGCTGACGTTTGAACTGCGGATTTAAACGGGGAGTATTGCTTTACTTTTATATAATAATAGCACACAATCATCACATTAACTCTGTTACACGTTCTCGTGTCTTTTTACATAAATAGTTCGCTGATTTAGCACTCTGTAATGGGTCTCAATCGCATTGTTTACATTGTAGAAAACGAAACTTAGCAAAGATTCTGATAGTCTCAATCAGATCTAAGTATAATATATACATTAAACAATTAAAACGTCCATGATCGTTAGTTTTGCACTGCCTTTATACTGTGATATTAAATACTTATTAGCTTTCATAAATCTAGGCAACCTACCCACATCAGAAAAAGTAAATCAATAAAAGCATCTAAATTTTACATTTAATTTAATTTGATAATATAGCTTTGATAATAGCTCTTTAAGCTAATTCAATAGCCTACCTCATTTCTCAACTAAACTAAACAACGCAAATTTCTCCCTTTTTGCCTTTCATTTCCAACTTTACTTACTTTATTTGTCTGTCCTTCTTTATCTCACCGTTTCTTTATTCTAATTTCAGTTACAAATCCTGAAACCATGCCTGTGATGACCCGTAAGGCTACTGCTCAGGATATGGAGCTTAAATTGAGAACGGCCCTCCAAAACCTTGAAGCATCTAAGCTCCAATGTAAACAATTGTTGCAAGAGAATGATGAAAGTGAGGAGGAAATTAAGAAGATAGTTAACAAAAACTCAAGCCTTAAACGGGAGCTAGTAGGCCTACATCAACAATATCTCAATGTTGTTGATGAACGCGATCAACTGAAGGTGGTCACTGATGGTTTCAGCAACTGTAGTAACTTGTACGAGGAGGCCTTAAGCAAAGTTAGGGACCTAGAAGATGAATTAATTCACGCTAATAGTCGTATTATCCAGTTAGAGAAAGAAAAAGAATGTACGCAGGTCAAAGAAACTAATCACCTATATAATGAACTATTAAATACTAATTGTAACCCTCATTCCATTATAACTATTGACCTTACTGAAGATTCCTTGTTAAAGCAGAATTATAGTTATAAAGTTAGTCATAAGAAAATGAAAAAATATGCTAAACTAAATAGAATAATTAAAAAATGTAAACAAATTAGGAGACAACAAAAACACTTTTCCAAAAATATTCCACGGAGAAAGGAACGTATTGATCTAATCAATAAATTAAATAATTATCAAATAAAATTAGAAGACAGCAAAAACATTTATGAAATTGATACACAGCGCTTACAGTCCGACATACAGGTACTTGAGAGCAGACTTAGTTCCCTTTTCATTAAATATGTGGGTTCTCAGAACCAAATTAAAGAACACATTCTTGCTGCTAATGAGTTAGTTAGGTGTCAGTGTACTTGTCAGGTTTCAAACCCTGATGCTGTCCAGCCTGAGGCAACGGAGGACCCGTCCCAGACTGAGAGTGTGTCTCAAGACTGTATCCTCAATCAAGATAAACCTGATATTGTGCAAGAATTATCTCAAATGGTACAGTCAGTAGCTAGTAGTATTTCCTCTTGTAGTAGTCAAGTTTGCTATCAGTCAGTTATGTTTTCAGATAGTATAGGAAGAGGGTTAGGGAAATTAGTTAGTAACAACTTGAGTTTTTCTACTCAAAACTATTGTTTACCTGGGATATCCTTCAAAGAAATAATGACATCAATTACAAGGACTCAATATGATTCTAATACCAACATAACTGTATTTGTAGGAAATAGTTCCCAGGTCAAAAAGGAAGATATCACTGACAGTGTTACTGAGATTTTAAAGTTAAATTGTAATAAAATTATTTTGTGTGCTTTTCCCTATTTTGAGAGGTTATCAAATAGAAAAAACAATTATATACATATGCTTAACAAGCATATTCAGTTCTTAGTAAGTCACTACAGTGACAAACTTATATTTTTTGACACCAACAATTTTGTTGATAAGTTGAAATCGACAAGGAATACAGTGTATCTGCCCATTAGGTTTAGACTTCAAATAGCGAGGCTATTAGCTTATATAAACTCAGACATAAGTAGTATGTCGACGTGCAGTACTATAATTAACACCGCAATTATTAGTAATAATTCTAATGTACAGGTGGCCACCAGTAACTGTAGCACTAATGCTATAAACTTTTACAATTATTGTACGAAGGAGGATCCATGTGTCACTATGGCAAATTCTTGTCATAATGTGGGGTCCACAAGTAGTAGGATCTCATTGCCTGGTGATGGCATGGGAGTCTTGGGGCTCACTCTGGATGTTAATTTAAACTAGATAGTAAGACAACAGAAGATACCGGTAACACTGTAGTTATACCTACCAAGAACAAGGTGTCTTCTGGCTCTAAAATAGTTAATTGTAAAAAAGAGTCTAAGCAGAATACCTTGAAATTATTCCATCAAAATATTCAAGGTTTTTCTTCCAAACAATTAGTAATTGAATTATTTTTAGAAAAAACTATGTTCGAAATTATTTGTTTAACTGAACATTGGTTGAAAGATTCTGAGATGTTAATTAATTATAAAAATTATAGCGTGGTCAGTTGTTTTAACCGCAAATCAATGCTGCGTGGGGGTTCACTAATCTTAGTTAAAAAGTCTATTAAATCTAAGACTCGTAAAGATATAGTTGATTTGTCGGTTGAACATAACATTGAGTTGTCCTGTGTTGAGCTAGATAAGTATGTCATAGTGTGCGTTTACAGACCCCCCAATTATCAAAACTACTCCTTATTTGAGGCAGTAATGGAAGATGTTCTAGCAAAACTTGCAAAGGGGAAAAAATCAATAATTATCTGTGGTGACTTCAATATTAATATCTTAGAAAATAGTTCAAATAGCAGTCGATTATTAAGTCTCTTTAAATCATTCAATCTGTCAAATGTGTTTTCAGAACCAACCCGCATAACTACAAATACTGCTACTTGTATTGATAATGTTTTTTGTTGCTGCGACTACTTAGATAAAGCTATTGTAAATTATCTGCCTTCGGATCACAGTGGTCAAACTGTTGCTTTCAAGTGCAACACACCATTACAAAGATTTCAGATACAATCTAGACAACCAGCAATCTAAGTAAATTTAATAATAACTTAATTAGTAAGTTAAGTATACCGGGTCATATTATAAACAATGTAAATGAATTATATGAGGAATTCTTTTCGGTAGTGCGCACCGAGTTCGATAATACTTTAAAAAAGAAAACTAAAACGATTTGCCCAAATTTTCTGTTCAGTGACTGGGCAACTAAGGGTATTAGGAAAAGTAGGGAAACATTGTTTGAGCTGTATGGCCTTAAGCCTTTTATTAACTCTGACACTTTTAATAAATACGTTGCTACTTACTCTAAAACTTTTAAAAATACCTGCAAGGTAGCTAAAGCCTTGTACCTTAGCAACAAGATCAAATCAGCCGATAATAAAATAAAGACGGTTTGGAAAATTATCAATGACGAAACAAATAGGAATAAAAGACATAACAGTGATTTCACACTAGAAACTTCACGTGGTGTCATAAGCACTAACAAAGAAGTTGCTCAAGAATTTGTAAATTTCTTTACCAGTATCCCACTTAAAACTACTGAAATCTTAAATTCCTCGCCCTCGCGTTCAATTGATTTATTAAGAGCCAACGTTTCATCCTGCCCGATTGAATTTAAATTCAAGCATATAGACCCCATAACAGTATTAAAAGCTTTCAAGCAAATTAAGATCAAATTAACCGAAGATCTATGGGGAATGTCAATCAAAGTTTGTACCTCCATCATTGAGACTATAGCGCCGTACTTAGCCTTAATATTTAATTTGTGTGTGGATCAAGGAGTCTTCCCTGATCTAATGAAATATAGTAAGGTAATACCACTTTTCAAATCCGGGGACAGTAAAGATACCAATAATTATAGACCCGTGTCCGTGTTGCCAGTATTAAGCAAGGTGTTTGAAAAGGTTATGCTTAATCAAATGCTCAATCATTTTAATACCAATAAAATCTTACATGATCAACAGTATGGCTTCACCAAGGGACGTTGTACGACTGACGCCGGTGTCACCTTATTAAAACACATATTTACGGCGTGGGAAGAGGCCCAAGACGCCATAGGAATTTTCTGTGACCTCTCCAAGGCTTTTGACTGCGTCGACCATGAAACCTTAATCTTGAAACTTGAGCATTACGGACTTGGAAAACTTGCGCTCAGTTTAGTTAAATCTTATTTAAATGATAGACAACAGCAAGTTCAAATAAATGGTGTCAATTCACTCGGTTTAAAAGTAAAAATGGGTGTACCACAAGGATCAATATTGGGTCCTTTTCTCTTTTTAGTATATATTAATGATCTACCCCATTTGTTAAAAACTCAACCACAAATGGTGTTATTTGCTGATGATACTTCATTAATTTTTAAAATGAATAGACGTGCATCAAATCTTGACGACGTAAATAACGCCCTGCAGCAGGTCCAAAATTGGTTCACTGCTAATAATTTAGTATTAAATGAGAAAAAAACTAAGTGCATAAGATTTTCTTTACCAAATGTCAAAAGTAGTAATTGTGAGATAGTATTAAATCAAGAGAAACTAGAATTCGTCGATCAAACTGTTTTCCTGGGGATCACGCTCGACTCTAGGCTTCAATGGGGTCCTCATTTAACATCCCTTTCAGGACGACTAAGTTCGGCAGCATATGCTGTGAGAAAAATCCGTCAATTTACGGATGTAGATACCGCGAGGCTAGTCTATTTTAGTTACTTTCATAGTATTATGTCGTACGGTATTCTACTATGGGGACGGGCTGCAGACATCGAGTCTATTTTTATTCTGCAGAAAAGAGCCATCAGAGCGATATATGGCCTCCGCAGGCGCGACTCTCTAAGGGAACTGTTTAAAGATATTAACATCATGACGGTACCTTGTCAATATATCTATGAAAACATTATGTACGTAAGGAAAAATCTACATCTTTTTAGTAAAAGAGGTTCAAGACACAATTATATCACTAGGAATAGGGACCAATTAGTTCAACCGGGTTTCAGGCTGGCTAAAGTAGACTCATCATTCATGGGGTACTGTTTAAAATGCTACAATAAAATACCTCCCCACGTACTTCAGCTGAATGAAACGAAATTTAAATCTTATATTAAACGCACACTATGCAGTCAGGCATATTATAAGTTGGGGGATTACATCGCTGATAAAAATGCTTGGCTCAACGCTGGTCCTGCTCCACAAGGGCACATAAACTAATTGTATAGCATCTGAAAATACTGTTGGAGCTGCGGAAGATTTTAAAAACTATCTTTGCATTGTATAAATTCAATCTCTTAGCATTGTATAATTGCATAGCACATGTGTGAGTACTATGTACAGACTGTAAAGCTACCATTTAGGTACTGGGTATGTCTTTCATTGACTTGAATGTGCCCTGGCGGCTGAGAGTATGTCATGCTCACTCTAATGTCACGCTGACGGTGGCGTGTGTGTTGGATCATTTAGCTCCCTTCAAAATGGTTGAGCTGAATGGTGCTAATCCATGCGTCATGTTCGTGAACGGGCGCCGTCAGTTGTGACTGGTCATCTCATAGCTGCCATGGCTTATTTTAATTTGATTTAATTTTTTAATTGTTTTATTTTTGTTTTTATCTTTTATTACGGACGCTTTTAACGTTTTGCATCGTTCTCACATGTATAAGTTCAACATGAATGATGTAACCAATATTTTGTAACCAAATTTTTATTTAAAAGAGTGTCCGTGGAGTTTCTTGCCCGTTCTTCTCCATAGGTACCTACTACGCTTTGGAATGGGCATCTAGCTTCATCTTTTCTGACTGACCGACCCCTTGACAATTCAAAAGTGCCTGTAATTGGTTTATTTGAAATAAATGCTTTGAGTTTGAGTTTGAGTTTGAGTTTGTTTACTAACCCATATGGATGTTGCTTATCCGAAATAAAGATTATTTTATTTTTATTTTATTTATTACAGGATTTTATTAACAACTAATTTGTAATTCTATACAATTTAACCAAAATTTTCATAATTTAACACAAACCCTTGCCACTTTTCTCATTAAAGCGTACTAGGTTAGCAGCTGTGTGAAGGTCAAATATAATTACAAAATGTTTAGCGCTAGAACACTAACAGAGTTTTGTAGCGCGCGCAAAGTTACAAACTTCCCACTATGTGTTGAACTAACGTAATTTAATTTATATCGTTGTAATTCATGAATTCCTGGTAGATGTATGGCTGGTAGTGAACATTAGCTTCCTGTATATTATCACTTAAATAAATGTACTTAACGAAACAGTATTGTTTTTTGTTTTATAATTTAACAGTAAGAACACAGAAACAAGGTAAATAAATGTACTGTTCTTTAGAGTGAGACCATAGAGAGTGCCCATCAATAAACGATTTTGCATAAATCAATGACGTGTAACATACTGTACAAGTTCTATGACAAAAACTAAGAAGGTATCTGTCTATCCAAAATTCTCTTGGACGAAGTTTTAGGCAAAAACTTAGACATCACTTAGGCCGGCCTCATGGACACACGAAATTCCGTTTCGGAATTCTGTTTCAAAATATCGATTCGGTATTTCGAAGACATCAAATCCTTATAAATAAAAGGCCGGCCATATACAGACGGAGTTCCGTTTTGGATTTTCGAATCAAAGAAAATGTCGAACGGCGAACTACGTACAGTAGTTCTCCGTTCGACATTTTCTACATGTGTGATAGATTCTTGATTTTATAATTATGGATTTGCTGCCTTCGAAATTCCGAATTGATATTTGAAAACGGAATCCCGTATCGGAGTTCCGTATGTATGTGGCCGGTCTTAATCTAGCATGCATTGTAGGTAATTTTGATTGAAGCAGTTAATTCTAACACACCTATGAAACTATGATATTGCACGACTCGAAAACTATGATATTGCGAAGCATTAGAGTGTGCTCAACGATCGAAAAATACATTTTGCTCCATTTCTGCAACTGTTTGAACCTACTTAATTTATATACCATTGTATAGATGAGTAAATGGAGATTAATACTGTATTTTTTAACAATTGATTTAATGGAGCAGAAATGAAAAAGGAACAAAATAGTTGAAAAAAAAAAACTGTCCGTCAATTTATGAACCCTGAAAACATTGTAGCTTGCGATAAAATCAATTAATTGAGTCAATTTTTTTTTTATACATTCGTTTCGGCCATAGAAGGAACCCTATTGAAAATGGCTCTTTTATTCAAAGTAGTTTAATTATAATTAATAAAATACTAACTAAAATATAATATCTTTATCTAAATATTTCCAACCTTTGACTTGATGTCCGTAAGTTGCCTAGCAACCGCCAAGTAAATATCTTTGTAAATATTGTTCCTGACGTCACATCGGGCCACATACCACACCGCGCGATCGCGGGCTTCTCCCCACCTTTTTCTCTCGCTCGCCGACACCTTGAGCACGGTAGACGGTAGAATGACTAAGCCATATCTTAGAAATAAGTGCCTACAGCCGCGCGGTACGTAAACATGCGATAGGGCTGCCCGCCTCCAGTATTTTAATTACATTTGCCTACTTTGTGTTTCCATTTAGTTTTGTGATTGTAAATATACTTTTTTTATCTACACAAATAAATAAAATACTTTGTGAATTGAATAACAAAACAAAACACAAATGCCCGAGGTTTTAAAACAAGCGTACCTACCGTATTAATTCATGAACCTCCTATAACTACCTATTTCACTCGTGTTATCACTTTCCTTTACTCTATTCACTTTATTTATTAATCCAGACATCTTTTTTTCGGGAGATAAAAGGAAATACTTATCCATTAAAAATACACACAATATGTACCTACCTACCAGTAAGTAAAATTATTTTATAGTAAGACTATAAAATAATTTTGTTGTTGTTGTTTGTTAATAATAATAATACCTTTCAAAGTTTCCAGGTAATCTAAAAAAAGTTATCTCTGGATGCGTTATTGCCAAATTCATGCAACCAAAAACAGCAACAATATATCCTACTCGTCATATTAAATATGTACAATTTATTTTTAGTGTAAAAATCGCGTGGTTATTGTTAAAAAACAACACACCGTTCGTTCGTCACTGCGGCACAGACGCGACTGTCTGCGTACCTCGCGCATACCTCGATCGAGGCGCGTAGGTATAGCTCGCGCTTCGTCCGTTTCTATGAAGTTGGCCTACCGTCTACCGTGCCTTGAGCGTGCGCACACAAATCGGTCGTCTCAATATAAATTGTAATTAGCATACCTACAGAAATACAGTACGTCATATCGGAACAAAGTAGTTTCATTCAAGACCACCAGCAGCACACCTGGAGCTTGATACTCAACATATGGTCCTTCGAGTTAATAGAAGATCGCCGTTTTTGTGCTACGCACGCGCCTCCAGTGGACTTTGGACTGGCCGTCCGTACCGCGCCTTTGTCTACGCCGTAGAGGACACTTAAAGGACAGTCTACCCAGACCAGAGGGACTTTATTCTGAGTGAGTCCGTTCCATTATCCTTATCTACTTTCCTGTCTTTTCGCCTTTTCTATCCAGGAATTTTAAAATAGTGCTATACGGATCAGGCATACTTTGATCTCTTCATATATAGCTATTCAGTGGAACTTCCCATATTCAAATCATCATTTTGCATATTAACTTCATTTCTTAAAACATTCCTTTGTTCGCTAACCGCACGTTTGCCAAACGCGTAAACAACCTCATTAGTGTTTTTTTTTCGATATTGCACCGGTTAACTCGCCGGGCTCATTAGCAATAGAATATCAGCTGATTTTACCGTAGGCTTGGCCAGCTGCTTACGCATAATTTTATAACTTATCTTACATTATTATTGGTTTCTTTGTCTTTGCTTGCACTTCGGACTTTTTGCTTTGTCTTAACGACCTACCTACCTTTTCATTATGTCTGATGCAAAATTAAGGGAACTTATAAAGAGGCGTGGTGGCTACAAAGCAAAGCTTACGCATTTCAGTAACTTTTTAAGATTATTACCGAGCACGGGAAATGATTTAGATAGCTTCCAAGCAGCGGAATTAAATAACCGTCTTAGTTTAATGGAAACACTTTATAAGGAATTCGACGTGTTGCAGACAGAGTTGGAGCTGTTGTCGGAGGATGCAGATGAAATGTATGACGAGAGGGAGCAGTTCGAGACGCAGTACCATGCGCTGGTGGCCCGCGCGAGGGCGAATCTCGCACCCGCGCGCGCCTCCTCGCCCGCGCTCGTGTCTGCCACCTCCGTCGATGATCTCCCGCACCACGGCTCTGGCTGCAGGCACGACTTCGTTCGGCTGCCTAAGATAGACTTGCCTCACTTCGACGGGGACTATCAGCACTGGCTTGAATTCCGAGATACGTATCTTTCTCTTATTCATAACAATGATAGCATACAAGACATCAACAAGTTTCACTACTTACGTGCTGCCTTAACCAGCAGCGCGTCGTTAGTGATAAAAAGCATAGATTTCAAAGCAGATAACTATGGTACAGCTTGGCAGTTATTGTCCGAAAGGTACGACAACGAAAGACTACTTGTTAATAATCACGTGCAGGCCTTATTTAATCTTGAACCAATACAACATGAATCTTGTAAATCGTTACGGAATATGATTGACGTCACAAATAAAAACCTTCGTGCCTTGTCAACTTTAGGGCAGCCTTCTGAGCAAGGTGGTCTAGGGGAAACCCTTGTTATATACATGATGTCAGAAAAACTTGACAAGGTCACACGAAGGGAGTGGGAAGAATATAAAAATAATTTAAATGCCTTTCCAAATTTAAAAGATTACATTAAATTTTTAACAAACAGAGCAGATTTACTTGAATCCTTAAATTATAATAAAAACACAACAACAACAAAAAACACTAACGAAAACAACAAAACTAAAAACTTTCTTACAACAACTAAAACTAAAAATAATAACAATTCAGACACTGTTAAATGTCCTATGTGTTCTCAGAATCACTTTTTATTCAGTTGTCAACCTTTCAGAAATCTTGACATAGAAGCACGCATCAAAAAAGCTTCAGAAAGCAATGTTTGTATGAACTGCCTTCGACCTGGTCATACCGAAAAGCGTTGCAGCCTCTCGCATTGCAAATATTGCAAGACCAGACACAATACCCTCTTACATAGGGAATCAACAGAAAAACAGACAGGGGAAAACATTGTTTTATCAACAAACGTCGTATTACCCTGTTCAGAAACTAATCAGGTTCACATTTTGCTATCCACAGCATTGGCAAAGGTGACAGACGTCAATGGAGAGCTTCATACTGCCAGACTATTGTTGGACAACGGCAGCACCTCCAACTTCATCACCCAAGAGCTCTGTGGAAAGCTCGGCCTGGTAAAACGCAGCACTAGCTCCACCGTCTCAGGTATAAACGGTCAAGTTTCTAGTACCTCAGAAAGCTGCAGTCTTCATTTGCGGTCTTGTTATGGTGGCTATCAGGCGAAAGTAAGCTGTTTTGTTTTACCAAAAATCACACAATCACTGCCTGGCTCTTATGTAGACAAAAGGTATATTACCATCCCGCCAGGCATTCAATTAGCAGATCCATCATTCAATGTACCTACTGCTATTGACATTCTAGTAGGTGCTGAGGTATTTTGGGACGTCTTAGGTTCCGATACCATTAATTTAGGCAATAATCAGCCTAGATTACAGTCTTCCAAATTAGGTTGGCTTATCTCGGGCCGCGTCAGTCGGTCTCGTCTTCGTACACAACCTTCTGTTTGTCACTTTCTTTCACATGAGGAGTCTGATCAGCTGACTCGCTTCTGGGAACTTGATACCGTGTCGTCTGCAAACTGTTTCTCTTCAGAAGAACAGGCTTGTGAAAAACTTTTTCAAGAGACCACACGTCGGGATACGCATGGTCAATTCGTTGTCACCATACCTTTGAAGGACTCGCTCGAGTGCTTAGGTGACTCTTACGCGATGGCGAAGCGTCGTTTCCTCTCCCTAGAGCGTAGATTTGAGCGGGACTCCACATTTAAAAACAGATATTTGCAATTCATGCAAGAATATATCGACCTACATCACATGACAGAACATTCAAAAACAAATCATTCAGAAATTCATTATTTTATGCCTCATCATGGTGTTGTGCGCGAGTCAAGTTCTACCACAAAACTTCGCGTAGTTTACGATGCTTCGGCCTCCAGCACCTCGGGCAAGTCCTTCAATGACATTCAGATGGTAGGTCCAACAGTACAGGAGGATCTGCTATCTATACTCTTGAGATACAGGCAACACAAGTTTGTTGTAACAGGTGACATTGAAAAAATGTACAGAGCTATTTTAGTTGAACCTTCTCAGCGCCCGTTACAACAAATTGTTTTCAGATTCAATTCCTCAGACCCTTTAAAGACCTATGCACTGAATACAGTGACATACGGTACAGCATCAGCCCCGTATTTAGCCACAAAATGCCTAGTTTCACTAGCAGATCAATGTTCAGACCCAGAGGTTAGTCAGTCCATCAGACGTGATTTTTATGTAGACGACTATTTGAGTGGTGGCGATTCGATTGAGTCAGTCATAAACTTATGTCAAGGGGTAGTGAATACTCTTGAGTCCGCCAAGTTTCACCTTAGAAAGTGGCAATCAAATAGTCCGAAGATATTAGAGTCAGTCACTAATCTAAAACCAGAAAATCAAGATAAAAAATTAAACCTTAATGACACTCCCAGCAAAACACTTGGGCTATACTGGGACTGTAAAACAGACAGATTATTCTTTTCTATAGATTTGAAACATACTTCAAAAATTACAAAGCGTAATATTTTATCATTAATAAGTCAGGTGTTTGATCCTATTGGCCTCGTCGGGCCATGCATAGTTCAGGCTAAACTTATGTTACAGCAGCTGTGGATACTTAAATGTAACTGGGATGATGAAGTACCAACAGAAATAAAATCTCAATTCCTTGAGTTCGTACAGTCACTTCCAGCCCTTAACTCTGTTCACATTCCTCGTTGGGTATCTTGTAGCAATGCTTCTTTAGTAGAGCTACACACTTTCACAGACGCTTCAGAACGCGCCTACGGCGCGTGTATTTATGTGAGAACGGTAGCAGTCGATGGAACAGTTTGCGTTCGCCTTTTAGCTTCCAAAAACAAGGTCGCCCCTATAAAGCCTACAACCATACCAAGGCTGGAGTTGTGTGGTGCTTTACTGGGCACAAGACTTTTTCTAAAGGTACGTAAATCACTCACTCTAGAGTTTAATCACTGTTTCTTTTGGTGTGACTCGATGATCGTGCTTGGATGGTTGTCTACATTGCCAAGTCGGCTTGATCAATTCGTCCGCAATAGAGTGAGTGAAATTCAAGAAGCTACGACTGGACAGACGTGGAGCTATGTGCCTTCTAAGAGCAACCCCGCTGATCTCACATCTCGGGGGGTGAAGGCTGATTGCATCAGCTCGTCCACTCTTTGGTGGTCGGGTCCTGACTTTCTTAATCATAGAGAAATCAAATTTCCTACATCACCTAATACACAAATTCACTCTTTACCAGAAACATCTTTACATACAACTGCTGACACACATAAACAAAATAATAATAATATATTTTCAAATTTAATTCATAAAAAATCATCATTTACATCAATCATAAGAATCATAGCCTATATACAAAGATTTATCCATAATTATCAAAAACAGAATAACAAAAAATCATCTTACTTATCAGTTTCAGAATTACAATCATCACAGAATCTTATATTACAGATTTCTCAACAGGAAATGTTTCCTGAGGAATATTCATGTCTTAAAACTAATCAGACCTTACATAAAAAGAATCGACTAATAAGTCTTTCTCCCTTCATTGATTCAGACAACTTAATACGCGTAGGTGGACGTCTTAACAACTCCAACTATAGTTACAATGTTAAGCATCCAATCCTTTTATGTAGCAAACATCACTTAACGAAAATTATCTTTGAAAGAGAGCACAAAACACTCTTTCACGCAGGGCCACAATTACTTTTAGCACACATTAGACTCACCTACTGGCCTTTAGCAGGCAGAAACCTAGCTAAACATGTAGTGCGTAACTGCGTTCGCTGCACTCGCTTCAAAGCTCAGCCTATTCAGGTCATCATGGGCAACCTACCAAGCGATAGGACTCATCTAGAGTACCCTTTTTTGAATACAGGGCTTGATTATGCCGGGCCAGTGCTGATAGCCGACCGTAAGGGTAGAGGATGTAAGCTACTTAAATCATACATTTGTGTTTTTGTGTGCTTTGCAGTCAGAGCCGTTCATCTGGAGCTGGTTTCCGACCTCACCAAGGAGGCTTTTCTTGCGGCCTTCAGCCGATTTATTAGTCGTCGGGGCAAGCCTCAACGCGTGTACTCCGACAACGGCACTACATTTGTGGGAGCTTTCAATGAGCTTTCACGCTTCTTAAAGGTTTCATCTAACAATATAGAGTCAGATCTTGCAGCCAAAGACATTGAATTTAAATTCATACCTGCCTACAGCCCACATTTTGGTGGAATTTGGGAAAGTGCAGTAAAGTCCACCAAACATTTATTGCGTAGAGTCATGAGCCTAACTCATTTAACATATGAAGAGCTCTCAACTTGTCTGATTCAGATAGAGGCTATTTTAAATTCCAGACCTTTAACACCTCTATCCACTGATCCATCAGATCTTTCTTATCTTTCTCCTTCACACTTCCTCATCGGACGATCACTCACGTCAGTCCCTCGTCCTCAGATCACCGATGTCAATATCCAGCGGCTACAGCGCTTCGATCGCATCGAAAAACTACGACAACATTTTTGGCAGCGCTTCTCTAATGAGTATGTGTCTCTCCTGCAGCAGAAAACCAAATGGCAGACAGCTGGGCATGAGCTGAAAACAGGCACTATGGTCTTAGTGAGAAACAGCAATCTTCCTCCTCTTCTATGGTTGCTGGGCAGAGTGGTTGCAGTGAAGACTGGCTCTGACGGACATTGTCGAGTCGCTGACATCCTGACGAAGAAGGGCATCATAACACGTGCATACAACAACATATGCCCTCTTCCGGTCTCTTCAACATCATCTTGAAGAATTCTCTTCAACGCGGGGAATATGTTCCTGACGTCACATCGGGCCACATACCACACCGCGCGATCGCGGGCTTCTCCCCACCTTTTTCACTCGCTCGCCGACACCTTGAGCGTGCGCACACAAATCGGTCGTCTCAATATATTGTAATCAGCATAAAGAAATACAGTACTTGTTATATTAATTGAATCAAGTAGTTTCATTCAAGACCACCAGCAGCACATCTGGAGCTTGATACTCAACAATATCTTTGACATTACGACTCCATGAAAAGTTATAAATTGTTCATTTTTGTTAGAAACTACACTCGAGAGCAATGAATCCGGGTCACTTAAAGAATCCTAAAAATCTCGGAAACTAAAAATGCTAGGTTAATGCAATAAATTGTATTTAATAGACAATGTAATACTCCTTAAATGAAGGTATTAAAACTTCTTAGTTATTGTAAAGTTATATCATAAAAAAATCAAATTTGAAAAAGGGCCACTTTCGAAGATGGAACTACGAAATTACAGCATTTGGTTTTGCTTTTGTTTGTAATCTGTCATTTATGTGGGTACATAAACCATGTTGATAGTGCTCTATATTCATTATTCAAGCTGAAATTATGTCGCTTACGCCTGAAGAATGCACCAGAATACTTACAATGCTGGAAACCGGCCGGAGTCAGCGCGATACAGCCAGGACTGTCGGTGTGTCGCTGTCAACAGTACAAAGAGTTCTCCGACGTTACGAAGAAACTGGTTCTAACCTACGCAGACCAGGAACGGGCAGAACCAGGTGTACCACAGCACGAGAAGACCGATACTTGGTGAACACCATGCTTCGAAATCGCTTTCTCACAGGAACTGAACTCACAAATCAGTTTCGACGCCTCGGAGGAAGTAACCCAAGTGCATGGACAGTAAGACGTCGGCTTGCTGAATCTAACTTAAAACCCCTTAGACCTGCAAACGGCCCTAAACTGGAGCGTGGGCATCGTATTTCAAGACTAAGATATGCCCAGAGCCACGTAAATTGGAGTATTGAAGATTGGTCAAAAGTTATGTTCTCCGACGAATCAAAATTTATGCTCTACAAGCACGATGGAAGACACAGAGTGTATCGAAGACCAGGGGAAAGATTCAAGCAAGCATGCATCGAAGAAAAAGTAGCCTACGGTGGTGGGTCTGTACTTGTGTGGGCCGGAATTTCTTCTGAAAGTCGCACAGAGCTGGTGATCATAGAAAACGGCTCTTTAACTAGCGTAAGATATGTGGAAGAAATCCTCAATGATCACGTTGGTCCATTTATGGTCAATTTAGGTGAGGATGCTATATTTATGCATGACAATGCCCGACCTCATACAGGTAGGATTGTGAACGACTACCTTCAAGAGATGAACATTACTCGTATGGAGTGGCCAGCGCGCAGCCCGGATATCAACCCGATCGAGCATGCTTGGGACGAGCTAGGCAGATGCGTAAAACAACGAAACCCTCCCCCAATCACGCTTCGTGAGCTCAAAATTGCTCTCACAGAGGAATGGGAGAATATTCCCCAAAATCGTATAAGGAACTTGGTGTACAGCATGCCAAACCGCGTAAACGCAGTAATGGAAGCACGAGGAGGCAATACGAAGTATTAAAATTCAAGGAAATCGTAATAAAGTTCAAAAATTTCATGTTTCCTATTTTTGTTTTAAGGAGAGATCAGCAGTTTTTTTCTTTATGTAATTTTGTGTTAATAAAATGTATGGTGACTCATATTTTTTTTACTTTCATTTAAGGAGTATTACATTGTCTATTAAATACAATTTATTGCATTAACCTATCATTTTTAGTTTCCGAGATTTTTAACATTCTTTAAGTGACCCGGATTCATTGCTCTCGAGTGTATATTTTGAATTTCTTTTTCGTTTATGAATGAATGTTATGAGGCGTGCACTTTTGGATTATCCAAACTATTTCTTATCAATAATTACAGCTTGAGTCCTTTACCTCATTCATTTGTTTTAGAAAAGGGCGTCTGTTCATCGTAAATGTCATCAGCTAGACATGGGTCCCCTAATAAACGGCGGTTGTCGAAACACCACACTTTGTGGCAGTAGGTACTTACTATTTGCAGACAGGGGCACACTACTGCCTATCCTCTTGTCACATTTTATGACACTCAAGGGCATTGGGGATCGCTTATTCCTTGTAGAGGATCACACGGCTCGGTGACCACACTCAATCACATTAGTTATACTCCCCACGAGTGGTGATCCATAAATGTTCGTCCGGCGGACCCTGGACAGTCAACTCCGCTACCAACTTGCTATCTAGCTATAGTACATTACTGTCGAGGCCAGCAATTAGGGCATTGACGAACGATCGTGAAAATGTGGGCCGAGGTGAAGCCGTAGCACACATACGTGAGTCCATCAATGCCTGGTTACGGCCAAGGCTTGTATAGTACTTTTCTCAAACAATGCGCGGAATCTCAAACTAAGTAAATTAATTATAAATTCCAGAATCAATGTCAAACAAAGCTTCACGCGGCGTATGATCATTTGTTTCTTTTAACAGCTCCATTTGCTATACCAATTCGAAATTTAAATAAAATATTTGATAAGTTACCACCCTGCCAGGTTGCCACGTGTTGAAGTAAAAACTTAATTCCATTTTTAAATAACACGACAGATATGAGTTTTCATAATAATTTATTTGGCCGCTAAACACGACAGATATGGACTTTCATACTAAGATTGCCGGCTGCTCGCTCGCTTGTTTTTGATTAGTACAGCAATTTCGATTTATCTCGAAGAAGGTTGTCAAAATAATGTTCGAATTTTCAAGCATGTTTGAGAAAATACTGTAATTTCGTCATCAGCTGTTCCCATGTTTTATTTTATCCGACCAGTATGTTGTTTGGACTTTAAAAGAGACTGTTGTTAAACAACCTCTGAGTTTGTTTCGACCTTTTTTATTAGAGTAGTCTGATAGGAAACGCCGGCCACATCTAGTTTTTAAAATGTATTGACGTGTAAAAGTGTTTGGACCAACTTACTTACGCTCGGGTCATGGGGCCCCACTGTACGTCACTTTTTAAGGAATTTTCTTTCCAACTGGTCGACACTTCACGTGAACTTTGGCCAAAGAACGAGGGATAAACTTACTTACGCTCTGGTCATGGGGCCCGACTGTGCGTCACTTTTTTAAGGAATTTTCTTTCCAAATGGTCGACACTTCACGTGAACTTTGGCCAAAGGACGAGCCAACCCCAAACGGCCGTCATGGCCCACGCACAATGGTCCACTCGAAGGACTAAGTGCGGAAACCAAACCCTTAACATAGAACATAGAACGAGCCAACCCTCTGGGGGTTGGCTCATTCTTTGTCCAAAGAAGACTGGCAGCATTGCCACATTGAATGGCAATGCTAGCCATTCAATGTGGCAATGCTGCCAGTCTTCTGGGCATGTTTTCAGATGACAGCGATGCGGACCAATACTTCGACGACTAAGTGTCGTTTTGCTTTTGTATTTATTTATATTGTTAGTTAGTTAGTCATTTAATTTAGTATCTAGTGTAAATAGTTGTGTTAAACAAGCTTAAGAAATAAATATTTTGACTTAAATTTCTTTCAGAAATAAAATCATTTAACATTCGTGCCAATTCATACCTAGACCCGCTGTCTGTCTGTCATCTACAAACGCTTGACTGAAAACGATGTTTAAAATTCGATTAACGCTAAACCTATTCAATAATTTGTGGTGCATGCGAGAGCTAGTCCTACTCAATAAACGTACTGCATACCTAATTCAATTCGAGTCGAAGTTCGATATTTATTATTATTCCCTTTCAATTTATACGCGCCTAGTACAATGGTTCTCCGTAGACTATTATCTTGAAGTACGAACCGTTTACGAGAAGTATTGCCGTATTAGCTAGACCTAGGCGAGATTGGCTATCGTTGTTTCGTATTGGTTTTAGATGTTATTGATCTTCGGTAAAGTCTTTTGGGTTCAAGTACCTACATTACAAGATGATACTGAACTTGAGGAGTAAGATAACTGAGAGAGTTTTGTTATTATTTTCCCTGTCTATAAAAACTCAGGACAGTAAAAAAGTATCTTTATTCTAAAAGAACCTCATCATCTGCATAGCCTTTTTCCAACTATGTTGGGATCGGCTTCCTGTCTGACCGGATAGGCAGTTGAATACCAGTATTTTACATGGAAAGACTGCCTATCTGACCTCCATAACCTAGTTACTTAAGCAACCAATCTTACTTGGTAAGATTGGTTGTCAGAGTTTTTAGACCTTTGACAGTCGTTACACGTAGTTAGAAACTACGTGTAACGACTGTCAAAGGTCTAAAAATGACAGCCGGGACCAACGGCTTAACGTGTTTTCCGAGGCATGGAGGGGTCTTGGTATGCAAAGATGGTCACCCATCTACGGACCAACCGCGGCAAGCGTAGCTTACCTGATCGATCGACCCGTGCGGCTCTTATTACTTAGAAACAAGCCCCTCACAAAAATATTAAGATTTATTAAAATTGACATAATTTTGGGGATTTATAGATTCCTTTACGAAAAAGACCATCCCCGCTCCTATTACAACACTGTACAGCTAACAAGATTCTAATTAATTGCATAAACATCACCCTAACGTTCACAACAGCTATTAAACAGCACTAACAATTCCTATAAACAACCGAAACAACCCCTAAATAGCCTTTCTTAAAAAACTTTACAATTAAAGCATTAAGAAACTGGTTCTAACCTACGCAGACCAGGAACGGGCAGAACCAGGTGTACCACAGCACGAGAAGACCGATACTTGGTGAACACCATGCTTCGAAATCGCTTTCTCACAGGAACTGAACTCACAAATCAGTTTCGACGCCTCGGAGGAAGTAACCCAAGTGCATGGACAGTAAGACGTCGGCTTGCTGAATCTAACTTAAAACCCCTTAGACCTGCAAACGGCCCTAAACTGGAGCGTGGGCATCGTATTTCAAGACTAAGATATGCCCAGAGCCACGTAAATTGGAGTATTGAAGATTGGTCAAAAGTTATGTTCTCCGACGAATCAAAATTTATGCTCTACAAGCACGATGGAAGACACAGAGTGTATCGAAGACCAGGGGAAAGATTCAAGCAAGCATGCATCGAAGAAAAAGTAGCCTACGGTGGTGGGTCTGTACTTGTGTGGGCCGGAATTTCTTCTGAAAGTCGCACAGAGCTGGTGATCATAGAAAACGGCTCTTTAACTAGCGTAAGATATGTGGAAGAAATCCTCAATGATCACGTTGGTCCATTTATGGTCAATTTAGGTGAGGATGCTATATTTATGCATGACAATGCCCGACCTCATACAGGTAGGATTGTGAACGACTACCTTCAAGAGATGAACATTACTCGTATGGAGTGGCCAGCGCGCAGCCCGGATATCAACCCGATCGAGCATGCTTGGGACGAGCTAGGCAGATGCGTAAAACAACGAAACCCTCCCCCAATCACGCTTCGTGAGCTCAAAATTGCTCTCACAGAGGAATGGGAGAATATTCCCCAAAATCGTATAAGGAACTTGGTGTACAGCATGCCAAACCGCGTAAACGCAGTAATGGAAGCACGAGGAGGCAATACGAAGTATTAAAATTCAAGGAAATCGTAATAAAGTTCAAAAATTTCATGTTTCCTATTTTTGTTTTAAGGAGAGATCAGCAGTTTTTTTCTTTATGTAATTTTGTGTTAATAAAATGTATGGTGACTCATATTTTTTTTACTTTCATTTAAGGAGTATTACATTGTCTATTAAATACAATTTATTGCATTAACCTATCATTTTTAGTTTCCGAGATTTTTAACATTCTTTAAGTGACCCGGATTCATTGCTCTCGAGTGTATATTTTGAATTTCTTTTTCGTTTATGAATGAATGTTATGAGGCGTGCACTTTTGGATTATCCAAACTATTTCTTATCAATAATTACAGCTTGAGTCCTTTACCTCATTCATTTGTTTTAGAAAAGGGCGTCTGTTCATCGTAAATGTCATCAGCTAGACATGGGTCCCCTAATAAACGGCGGTTGTCGAAACACCACACTTTGTGGCAGTAGGTACTTACTATTTGCAGACAGGGGCACACTACTGCCTATCCTCTTGTCACATTTTATGACACTCAAGGGCATTGGGGATCGCTTATTCCTTGTAGAGGATCACACGGCTCGGTGACCACACTCAATCACATTAGTTATACTCCCCACGAGTGGTGATCCATAAATGTTCGTCCGGCGGACCCTGGACAGTCAACTCCGCTACCAACTTGCTATCTAGCTATAGTACATTACTGTCGAGGCCAGCAATTAGGGCATTGACGAACGATCGTGAAAATGTGGGCCGAGGTGAAGCCGTAGCACACATACGTGAGTCCATCAATGCCTGGTTACGGCCAAGGCTTGTATAGTACTTTTCTCAAACAATGCGCGGAATCTCAAACTAAGTAAATTAATTATAAATTCCAGAATCAATGTCAAACAAAGCTTCACGCGGCGTATGATCATTTGTTTCTTTTAACAGCTCCATTTGCTATACCAATTCGAAATTTAAATAAAATATTTGATAAGTTACCACCCTGCCAGGTTGCCACGTGTTGAAGTAAAAACTTAATTCCATTTTTAAATAACACGACAGATATGAGTTTTCATAATAATTTATTTGGCCGCTAAACACGACAGATATGGACTTTCATACTAAGATTGCCGGCTGCTCGCTCGCTTGTTTTTGATTAGTACAGCAATTTCGATTTATCTCGAAGAAGGTTGTCAAAATAATGTTCGAATTTTCAAGCATGTTTGAGAAAATACTGTAATTTCGTCATCAGCTGTTCCCATGTTTTATTTTATCCGACCAGTATGTTGTTTGGACTTTAAAAGAGACTGTTGTTAAACAACCTCTGAGTTTGTTTCGACCTTTTTTATTAGAGTAGTCTGATAGGAAACGCCGGCCACATCTAGTTTTTAAAATGTATTGACGTGTAAAAGTGTTTGGACCAACTTACTTACGCTCGGGTCATGGGGCCCCACTGTACGTCACTTTTTAAGGAATTTTCTTTCCAACTGGTCGACACTTCACGTGAACTTTGGCCAAAGAACGAGGGATAAACTTACTTACGCTCTGGTCATGGGGCCCGACTGTGCGTCACTTTTTTAAGGAATTTTCTTTCCAAATGGTCGACACTTCACGTGAACTTTGGCCAAAGGACGAGCCAACCCCAAACGGCCGTCATGGCCCACGCACAATGGTCCACTCGAAGGACTAAGTGCGGAAACCAAACCCTTAACATAGAACATAGAACGAGCCAACCCTCTGGGGGTTGGCTCATTCTTTGTCCAAAGAAGACTGGCAGCATTGCCACATTGAATGGCAATGCTAGCCATTCAATGTGGCAATGCTGCCAGTCTTCTGGGCATGTTTTCAGATGACAGCGATGCGGACCAATACTTCGACGACTAAGTGTCGTTTTGCTTTTGTATTTATTTATATTGTTAGTTAGTTAGTCATTTAATTTAGTATCTAGTGTAAATAGTTGTGTTAAACAAGCTTAAGAAATAAATATTTTGACTTAAATTTCTTTCAGAAATAAAATCATTTAACATTCGTGCCAATTCATACCTAGACCCGCTGTCTGTCTGTCATCTACAAACGCTTGACTGAAAACGATGTTTAAAATTCGATTAACGCTAAACCTATTCAATAATTTGTGGTGCATGCGAGAGCTAGTCCTACTCAATAAACGTACTGCATACCTAATTCAATTCGAGTCGAAGTTCGATATTTATTATTATTCCCTTTCAATTTATACGCGCCTAGTACAATGGTTCTCCGTAGACTATTATCTTGAAGTACGAACCGTTTACGAGAAGTATTGCCGTATTAGCTAGACCTAGGCGAGATTGGCTATCGTTGTTTCGTATTGGTTTTAGATGTTATTGATCTTCGGTAAAGTCTTTTGGGTTCAAGTACCTACATTACAAGATGATACTGAACTTGAGGAGTAAGATAACTGAGAGAGTTTTGTTATTATTTTCCCTGTCTATAAAAACTCAGGACAGTAAAAAAGTATCTTTATTCTAAAAGAACCTCATCATCTGCATAGCCTTTTTCCAACTATGTTGGGATCGGCTTCCTGTCTGACCGGATAGGCAGTTGAATACCAGTATTTTACATGGAAAGACTGCCTATCTGACCTCCATAACCTAGTTACTTAAGCAACCAATCTTACTTGGTAAGATTGGTTGTCAGAGTTTTTAGACCTTTGACAGTCGTTACACGTAGTTAGAAACTACGTGTAACGACTGTCAAAGGTCTAAAAATGACAGCCGGGACCAACGGCTTAACGTGTTTTCCGAGGCATGGAGGGGTCTTGGTATGCAAAGATGGTCACCCATCTACGGACCAACCGCGGCAAGCGTAGCTTACCTGATCGATCGACCCGTGCGGCTCTTATTACTTAGAAACAAGCCCCTCACAAAAATATTAAGATTTATTAAAATTGACATAATTTTGGGGATTTATAGATTCCTTTACGAAAAAGACCATCCCCGCTCCTATTACAACACTGTACAGCTAACAAGATTCTAATTAATTGCATAAACATCACCCTAACGTTCACAACAGCTATTAAACAGCACTAACAATTCCTATAAACAACCGAAACAACCCCTAAATAGCCTTTCTTAAAAAACTTTACAATTAAAGCATTAAAAAATTTAATAAACCATTACCGGTTCGAACGGTTCGCTATCAAAACTTTTTAACTCTTAGAGCCTGTAGTTAATGCATAAGTTTTGTCTCGCCAGATGGCAGCACTCGAGGAAGGGATGTCTGTCGATATATACCTACGGAAAAGTAGCATGTTTGGTACAACCCCAGTTCCACACTAGACTCGGTCGGGAGAGGTCGTGCGGTCAATTTGGAGCGTTCCGATTTTCGCGAGTTTACTATTTTATTTTTCAGTTGATGAAATGTTTTTTGTGTGTGAGTTCTGATGGATGGTTTGGATGAAGTTTTTTGAGGTAAGTCAATTTGAATTTTTTTTAAACGTGTTTTTGTGGTTTGAGAAAAGTTTTCAAGAACTTTCGTGCGTTTTTTGAAGGAAGATAAATAGTTTCGAGGTGTGAATTCTGCAAATAAACTTTTAATAAGTTAATGTTTAAAAACTACGTTTTTATCAAGTCGGTATTGAACATCATTTTATTGGCAGTTGAAGTCTATGATATTTAACCTGAAAATGACATGATAAGATAATGTATAAATCCTTACCTACTCTTCATGATAACTTACAATAAAAATGTTGGAAACGATAAAAGAGAGACTCTTTAAAAGTAAGCGAACAAATGAGTATTATTAGCATATTTTGAATGTAAGTAGTTGTACTGTCTCTTCTGGTTTTGCATTTATTTAATGCTCAACTTAATGCGTTATGCTAATGTGCTTCGTGTCTTTCGAGTTTTAAGTACATTCTTTACCTCATTGTTAATTTTATTTTAAAGTTATACATTATTTATTTAAAATCAAATCTAGAGTACCTGTACTTTAGGGTGAAGATAAATAATAGAGTAGGATCTAGGAATTATTGACCATAGTTGTAATAATTTAAATAACATTCATTTTATTCATGAATTACACTTCTACAGTATTTTGTAAGGTCATTTATTTATTTAACGAAGGAGAGAACAGACTAATACCTACCAAGGTGATGCTAATTTCTAAAAAAATCTCTGATAATTTCTAATTAGTTTGTAGTTAGAATATTTACATGAATGTCGCTATTATTTCGTGAATTGAGAACAAAAATATTTTATTACAGGAGTGAAAAACACTTAAGTGTTTTTCATTCGTGTAATAAAATATTTTTGTTTACCAAGCAAAATTTATGCTGCCCACCGTTTTCCACATAGAACTAAGTAGGTAGCAGTCTGTAGCGTCCTTAAAGATACATAGTTACACAAACTACACAATTGGACAACGTTGAAGTTAGACGTCTTGTTCATAATAAATTGACAGTATAAATGATACTTTATTATAATTAAAACTCTTGATCTAATTGTGATAAATAATAACCTTATGTTGTTCTATTGATAAAGACGAATGATTTTATTCTTGTTCCGTTTTCACGGCAATCACATATTTTTTAAATAATTAGATGAGGCCTGCGATTCCCTCTGAGAAGAAAGGCCGAAATAAACTCAGAGGTCTCTTTTAAAGTTCAGAAATAATCTTGGTCAGCTCATGGAAGTATAAACTTGTGAACAGTCATATTCTGCAGCAAATATTGTGATGATTTCATATTAGGTAGGTACTTACTGAAAATGTTTTTCACGTTGTATAAGTCAATATCTACAGTAAGCTCTATTTACATAAAAGACGTGTGTTACTAGGATATAGCTATTCATATAGTTACATAAATTCCATCTCTTTCACGTGAATTCTTAGCGCTGAGTGATGAAATTCCTAGCGTAGGAAGCTAAACTTTTCCCCTAGAGCATACGAATTGACATAATAATATTTTCAAGAGATAAAATACATCTTATGAATTAATCCATCACCTTTAGGTAAAATTCTTTTTCAACCTATTCTGTTCCATTAATATGCGAGGAGCAGTGGTGGCCCAGTGGTAACAGTCCCGACTTACGAGTTGTAGGTGGTCGGTTCAAACCCAAGCAGGCGCTTTACTTTGTGTAAATAATTTCATCACCACTGCTCTCAAAACGGTGAAGGAAAACATCGTGAGGAAACCGGCATGTCTTAGAACCAAAAATTCGAAGACATGTGACATCTACCAACCCGCACTGGGCCCGCGTGGTAGATTACAGCCCACTCCCTCTCACAGAGAGGAGGCCTGTGTCCCAGCAGTGGGAACATTAATAGGCTGATGATGATGATGATGAATATGCAACGAGGCCTCCTATATTGTGCATACTTTTCAATAAGTAGATTAGAATACATCAATTTGGCCTAGCCTTTTTCCAACTATGTTGGGGTCGGCTTCCAGTCTAACCGGATGCAGCTGAATACCAGTATTTTCCATGGAACGACTGCTTGTCTGACCTTCACAACCCAGTTATTGGGTAGTACGATACCCCTTGGCCCACCAGTATCAGTAGATGAAAATAACACAGAATTAAATATTTTTTTATAAATAAATAAAACGAAGACTGAAAAAGCAATATCCCTAATGAAATTATCCTAGCTTTCTGATAAACCGAGGAACAAAATGAATGCATCGTACAAGAGCACTATTCTAAAAAAAACATTGAAAACAAGCCATTTTCTTTGTCATTCAAGACTGCTTTTTTTATAGCTTCGTACCCGAATGGTGCCAAACGGAAACCTATTACTTAGCCTCCACTGTCCATTTGTCTATCAGCGGGCTGTATCTCATGAACCATAATCGGTGGAAAGTTGTAATATTCACTGATTGTGTTTTATTGCCGCTAAAACAACAAATAAATATAAATAAAGGGACCCCCGTAGAAAAACGTGTTTTTATCTACATTTTTACTGAATATTGTACGGTGATACGGAACCGTTTTTGTGCGAGTCTGATTCGCACTTGGCCGATTTTTATTTACCCGACTGCGAAAAAGGGGATAGTGTATATCGTTTACAAAAACCTAATTTCGGTTCACACTCTGGGCTACTACTAAAAAAATCCTCAGGGTAGAACTAACCTACTATTAAAAACAACACACATAACATTACATCACGCCTTATTTCCCCGAAGGGCTGGGCAGAGGTCTACCTATAGTATAGCCACATTTTGCCAGTTATGTTTAAGTCCCATTTTATAGGGGGCAATCCTATTGCTATTAAAAATTTGTCTAAAGATGTATGAATATTGATTACTCCCTTCAATAATTTATTTTAATTTGATACGTAGAAAATTCTTGATGGTAATTTAATTTTGTTTAAACCGACTAAATTGGAATCATTATTATTGTCACAAGATTTTCAAGCCGAATTTAGTAGACGGAATATGATGAACTATTGTGTATGTGTTATAAAATCTGTAAAATACCATATTTCAGGTAAATTAATCTATTTATTTATCTATAATATATAAGTTATGGAAGGATTGCTCTTCAGTCTAACTTAACTTTATCAAAACTATGATATCTGGAAAAATAAAATCCTATTTAAAGGAACAAGACTGGGATCAACTATTTGCAAGTCAAAATGATGTAGATGACAAGGTAAAGGTATTCTATGATATCTTGAACACGGCCATAAATAAATTTGTTCCAAACTGTAAGCCACTATCCAGTCGTTACCCGCCATGGTTTGATAAATCTATAATAAAAACTCTCAAAGAAAAAAATAAACTAAGATTGCGCTTCAAGATATACAAAAATCCGCGAGATGAAATAGAACTAAAATTAATTGCAAAGCGTTGTCAAAATTTAGCTAAAAGTTTATACAGCCTTTATATGAATAACCTAGAATCAGAAATCAAAGATAATCCCAAACTATTCTGGACTCACGTTAAGGCTAAACGCGGAGGTTCTAGTGTCTATCCACTGACAATGACGGACGGACAGACTACAACGTCTAATGGATCGGCTGTGTGTGACCTTTTTGGTAATTATTTCTCATCGGTTTACTCACCTGAAAATAACACAGAATTTAAGAATGACTCGAGCTATCTTAATTCACTGGAAACTTATAGCCAGTGCCTAACAACCCCAGACTTGGACATGGACTCTTTACTCAGAAAACTGCTATCTTTGAACCCTGCAAAAGGAGCTGGACCTGACGGAATCCCACCGCTATTTATTTCTACATGTGCGCCGGTATTAGTCTCTCCGCTTCTTAAAATTTATAAGATTTCATTAGCCACTGGATCTTTCCCATCCGAGTGGAAAAAAGCCAAAATCGTTCCGGTACACAAGTCTGACAAAAAAGAGACTATCTCAAACTATCGGCCCATTGCAATCCTCTCCACTTTCGCCAAGGTATTCGAGTCAATGATCTGTCCCCATATCCAGCAGCATTTCAGGCTTTATCTCAGCGATCACCAGCATGGCTTTGTAGCGTCAAGATCCACCGCCACAAACTTAGTGTCATTTACAGAGTCCCTGATAGAAACTATTGACTCAAATAAGCAGTTTGATGTTATATACACCGATTTCAGTAAGGCGTTTGATAAAATCTCCCATTCCATACTGATAAAAAAACTGGCAACTTATGGTATCACGGGACCCTTGCTGAAATGGTTGGAATCATACCTCGCTAACCGTGAATTTTATGTGGTAGTAAATGGTTTTCGTTCTACCAACAATTATCGCATGACTTCAGGTGCCCCGCAGGGTTCCCACTTGGCCCCCATTTTATTTATCATTTTTATAAATGATCTCCCCCACTGCCTTCAATTTTCAGAATGTTTTTTGTACGCGGATGATTTAAAGATTGCAAGGAACATACAATCAACAAAGGATATTGAGCTTCTGCAGGTTGATCTGAACAGAGTAAATGAATGGTGCAAGAATAACCAAATGGAATTGAACTTCAATAAATGCTACCACCTGTCATTTTCTAGAAAGGTTCACCCCATCCATTCGAGCTACTTCATAGACAAACATAAAATTAATGAAGTAGAAACTATAAGGGATCTAGGAGTCCTATTTGATAAAAAAGTTACGTTTATCCCCCACATCGAAAACATTATTAAAAGGGCTTCCAAAATGTTGGGATTTGTGTTACGCAATGCCAAGGGTTTTAAACAGGTCAGCACTAAAATATTGCTGTATAACAGCCTAGTACAAAGCATACTAGAATACTGTAGCGTGGTATGGAGACCACATTACGCCACTCATAAGCTTCTCTTAGAAAGAGTCCAGAAACGATTTATGTGGCACCTTGCCTTTTCTAAAGGGAAAAGCAAGCAGCTGCCCTCCTATGCATCCCGTCTGCAAACTTTCAAGATGGTCTCGTTATCGACACGAAGAGAAGTTATGGATGCCGTGTTTCTGTACAAACTCCTCAGAAAGCAAATAGACTGTCCACAGCTACTAAGTCACATTAAGTTTCGTGCCCCAACCCGCTTTCCTCGAAAACCCATCACTCCGCTCTACCCGCCCTTGCGTAAAACTGTCCTAGGTGCTAACTCACCTATACCGCGAATGTGCAAAATCCTTAACAGCTGTAGTGACCTGATCGATGTACACCACGATAGCATAGGGAAATTTTGTAAATTAATTATTAAATACTACTCGCACAACCTAGGCATACTCTGAATTGGAAATTTAATAATTTTTACTAATTCAACGATATTTAATTTAATTTTTAATTTGTAAACCAAATACTTAATTTTAATATAATTTATTAATTATTACTAATTTATGTGATATTTTTTTATTTTATTTTTGTTTTATTTAAATTAATTTAATTGGAATTTTGATTGTTGTTATATCACCAGATTAGCTTAGCATAATAAAATAATGTAAAATTTAATATATAGTGCATATTTAATGTATAGTGCATGTGGTGTTAGCCTGTAAATAACTGTTGCACTTATAAATGTATATTATGTATTTTTAAACGAAATGTAATGTGTAAACAGTTGTAGGCCAACCTATCAATAAATAAATAAATAAATAGATATCTGCTAAAACAATGTCGCTAACTAGTACTACTAATGAACTTGCATTGATAACAGTTGCAGCCAATCATAAGTTATAACATCTCTTGGAATTGACGTATTTGACTAACTATGTAACTTACTTAGCTAACTTATTTAGATGCTCTACCGTGACTTGGCGTAAAGGAAAATGTCAAACTTAGTCATCTCTTCTTAGCACATACTTCATTACTGAAGGTCGTGCCCCTGAAAGGCCTTCGTGACTTAATGTACGAGGTTCTTCCACTTCGTTGAACACTCGGCTTCTCTCAGATTTAGAGATTAAGATGTATGTTGACTTGAAAGAGCATGGCAGTTGAGAGTACGAGTATGTCATGCTGACTTAAATGTCTCGCTGATAGTAGCGAGTGTGTTGGATCATTCGGTGCCCTACAAAAGCTGGATGGTGCTGATCCACGCGTCATGTTCATGAGTTCAGGGCGGTTGTAACAGAGATTCCAGTGAGGGCTGTTACTTGGTCTGACCAGCGATTAGGTGACCGGCCGCGAGCTCTTTTCCCATCTACGCTGCCCATCACCACTCACTTTTCAAAGTCACCTGGTTCCCGACGGGCAATGTGACCAAAGTAACCGAGAATTCGTGGATGGTCTATCTCTTATACGTAGTTATTTGAGGATAGATTTGTTCGCTTTCTTGACGGTCCATGGTACCTATAATTTGCATTCTTTGGCAACACCACATCTCGAAACCTTCTATCTTTTTCCGTCACCTAATCAACCTAGTTATAATGGTCTGAAATAAAGGAGGGCACACGTAACTGCAAGCATGACAAGTCTGCATGAACAATCATTTTGTGCATGCGTGCTTGAGCATCTGAAGGATGATTTTGTGCTGTATGTGATATTATGCGACTTGAACAAGCCACGCTTGTGCAAGCATGATTGAACGTGTGTATGCAGGTTAGCCTTGCGGAATCATAGGCACGCCAGTTGCACACAATTAATGCAGCTAAAGCAAACGCGTCGTCGTCGTTCATCGCTCAAGCAAAAACTGATGCTTCTCCAGCTTGCTTGTGTCAAATCATGTTGTGCACGCTTGCACAAAATGATTGTTTATGCAGTCTTGGTATGCTTGCAGTTACGTTAGTGTGTACCCTTCTTAACTCATACACATGCATGCTTTTCCATGCTGGCTTTCTCTCTGGCTGATGCATAGAGTGAAACATTCACAGGCAGAACTCATGCATTCCCAATATCCTTAAAGTATGGTGAAAACCTCTTCTCATGCAACGATAGAATGAGATTTAAACATGTTTGCTTATTATGTGTTGGATTTTGGACAACTTTTTCTGGAGGTCAGACAGATAGGCGGTTGCTCCGTGTAAAATACTGGTATTCAGTCGCATCTGGTTAGACGGGAAGCCGACCACAATAAATGCTTGGCAGATGATCTAGCTGTTGCAAGCGCATGTGATGCTGATTCCTTCTTCGGTTCCGAAAGTAAATTATAACTGGGTCTTTGTTTCACAAGAATAGAATAGTCTTTATTGTGTTGTGTACACCATAATTATGAAGTACAGATATAAATGTAGGAATATTTACATAGGGTGACAGAGTGATCTTATCGCCAAGAGAAGAAGGAGAGACCATTCTGCTGGGCGTCTGAGGTGAAGATTCTCCGAGCTTGCTAAAGAAATATGAGAATAGCAAAAGGCTCGTCCCCTGTTACATGGATAACAGGCAAAACGTGGATATAATCCACCTCAACTAACCCCTTTTAGGGAAAGGGGTGATGATTCCAAAAATAATCGATTAACCACAAATGAAAGAAATATGTATCTGAATCGAGGACCTGTTTTCTTCCACCATTGGTTTTTCGATCTTCAATACAAAAGAGCTGCCTTAGACTGGTGTCGATGCACTTAAAATAGGGCTGTCATAGGGCAAACATGTTGACCGACCGCTAAGATTCTTCTAGTACAAAGTAGGTTGTCAATGTAGTTTTAACCTTAATCGTACTGAATTGCTTAGTAGAGCGGCTATGCTAAGACAGTTTAGCTTAGGTATAAAGTTCTTTTTATTAAATTAACTTGGCGATTCTGTCAGGGCATTTCACGTGTCATACTGAACAACTTTTGCTATGAAAATCATAACGGATTCGTTAAAAAAAAACGGTGCATCGAAATAGTCTGTCTAACTGTTGTATAGGAATTTAATATTTTTACCCCGAGTTGGATATGAGTTTCATAGCGAAAGTTCTTCAGTTATATCTACTCAAACGAATAATTGTGTTTAAAGACTCTTTTGTTTAAAAAAACCTGGCGTTAATATTAATTTTTTAATGTCACCGATTATGTTTTTTCTTGGTAGGTATTCAGTTTATTAATTCGGTCAAGGAATAGTTTCTGAGGAAACGTTTAGGTACCTACTATGCGTTGGAATGGGCAACTAGCTTCATATTCCTGACTGACTGACTCCTTGACAGTTAAAAAGTACCTGCATATGGTTTAATTGAAATAAATGGTTTGAGTTTGAGTTTTTGACAAACAAAACCAGTAGGAACAGTTTACGTTCTTTATAATTACCATATTTCTCTCTAAACGATAGTATAATCCGTTATCCATTCACTTAACTAGAGTTCAGTCGAAGTCTATTATCTTAACAGAACTTCTGTTAAGTTCTAATAAGAGAAATAATAGTCATAGATTGAAGGGCTATCTAATTTACATAGTTTTGTACTAGTTCAAAGATGTTTAAGTAGACAAACGTACTTAAGGCTCTTGCAGACAGGTGCGATACGGATGGAACAGTTTCTATCGATCATGTTACTCAATTAGGATGCTGGTGTTGCACTAAAATAATGTTAGCTTTTGCACTTCATAGTACCTACGGAGCCAAAATTCAATGAAAGACAACACAATGGATGAAGATTTTTTTTTTTTCTTTTTGATTACGTTTGTTAACTTTAGAGCATTGGTGGCTTAGTGGTAAAGGCCCCAACTCACGAGTAGTAGGTCTTGGGTTTGAATCCAGGCAGGCGCTATACTTTGTGTAAATAATTTCACCGCCACTGCTCTCAAAACGGTGAAGGAAAACATCGTGTGGAAACCGGCATGTCCTAGAATCCAAAATTCGAAGATGTGTCATCTACCAACCCGCACTAGCCGTTGCCCTCTCCAAGAGAAGACCAGCAGTGGCATAATCAAAGGGTTATTACGCCAACCATTTTCAATTATGAACCTTCAGCAATTCAACATGTAATATACTCAAGTGATAAAGTAAAAATATCTCTTTTTTATGTTGTTTGTTTTACGAAAAACCCATACACGGTTCGGTATATCACAAAAGGTACTGTAATCTTAAATAAAGAATGTAAGAGAAACTAATACTAATACCTTTTTTCCTTGAAATAGTTCCAAGTTTTTATCCTTTGTAGGATAAATAATGCCTCCGGAGATACAACCGAGTCCTTTCAAACCAGTTTCATCAAAGACCTAACTAGTGAAGGAAACTAATAATGTCATTATTATAGAAAAACTTACATTACTCTCTGTATTTCAAAGCTTTGGTACAAGGGAGATGGAATACGACTTTTTGTTGTAATTATTTGTAAGATCTACTACATAGCAGTAAAATGGTTGAAGCCGTGACATAGTTATTTCCCTAGGGATATAGCTATATCGCAGCCATCTGGTTAAAAATCATAACTGTCAGAGTGCCCTAAGTTTTTTTACTACGGTAAATTTCCACGTAGCGCTCGCCGGTCGCTACTACCGCGGTACCGGTCGCTTTGCTCGCTCGGCTCGCGCGTAATTGGTCTCAGTTCTAACCTAACCTATTTGGTCGGATTACCTTATAGTTTTATTACTAGATGTGCTCGTATCATAGTTATTTTACATAGTAACACCGTTATGAACCGCTTTCATTATAACTAACAATATCACAGCTTTCAACCGTCTTACTGCGACAAATATACGTTGATTAAATATAGAAATGATGATGGAAAATCACGAGGTATTAAATACTAAATAATATAGTGAAAATGAGGGTAAAATTATTGTTTACTAGAATACGACACTAACAAGAAGTACTAGATACGTTCGTTCCAAGAAAAAAATCTGTTCAGAATCTGCCCCATTTGTTCATTGACTTGAAAATGAAATTTCACTTATTTTGTCCTTTCAAGAGATGTTTTCTTTGTACTTTTTAGCAGTAGTCAACTACCCTATTGTCTTTACATGTAATGATAGTAAGTAAGTAAGTCGTTGATTTTGCTAATATGGGTACAGTACTTGGTGATAAATTGATAACAGTTAGGTTCAGCCATATTTTACCAATAGGCATGCAAAAGTCATAGTTTGACGCTAAAACATTACAAGCTACATTGAAGAGTTTTTTAAATCACAACTTATAAAGATCACTACCACATAATTTATTAAAATTGTCAACAAAACACTACACAATACTTGTAGAAAATTCTTTCTCGGCAAGGAATTCGCTGATATTTTATGATGCTGATGAGTTTGTGCTACAATAGATTTGACTGCACTGAAATTACAAATAAAGTATGTTACACGGTAGCCAGAAATGTAATCAGACGTGGGACTCGTGTGCCCCGCCTAGTCCACGTGATTTCATGTAAGACCAATGCTGTGGCACAAGTACCTCTTCGACGCCTTGTGGAAACTTACGAGTATAACGCATACTTCATGGACATAGACATTTTATTATCCCCTATTCAATTTTTTTAAACTCTCACTATAACTTCATTAGCATCAAAATTTAAAATTAGCACTTAATTCAAATAACAATATTCTTAAAATCTGCTTCGGTTTTTCAAACGAGCAATTCTTGCACATATGATTAATATATGTATATAATCTGAAACTCGGAAACGGCTCCAACGATTTTCATGATATTTAATATGCAGGAGGTTTCGGGGGCGATAAATCGATCTAGCTAGGTTATATTTTAGAAAACGTACCAAAAAAAAAAAACTGGTACAGTACGACACAACTTAGATGTAGCATCGGCAAAATTCGTAAAACCGATCACCATCCGAACTGAGTGCGCCTTCAAAATCACCACTCGCTATTACTGCTTTAGGTGAGAATGATCCTTCGAAAACGCAATAACTTGTAAAGTCAAATAGCCAAATACATTCGTAAAATTGAAATGAACGAATGAAAATTTTCAAATCTATGCTACATCTAAGTTGTGTCGTACTGTACCCAGATATTTTGATCTATGACAATGTGTTGGTTATATGTTTAACTATTAATCTAAAGAATCTTATTGTATCGCCTTAACATGAAACTGATTTTTTGTCCCTAATAAATAAAATAAAACAAAACATAAACGACACGAGCCGTTCGCCCAATTCTATTACCAATGCAGACGCGCAGGACACACGACACTACAAAACTCGAAACGAAGTCAATTAAATATCCCAAACTGCATTTGTCAGAAGAATCGAAAATTCTCCCCTACAGAAACGTGCTATAGAAAAAAATGGACCCCTGCTAAGCCATTTTCACACAAGACGTCAACAATTCACGCTCGCTAATCTGGCCTTATAAAAGAATCTCGAAGGGTCTTTTTACCCTAAAATCCCTTTTATTTTATTAACGAGGAAGTTGGGGTTATAAGGACACTGTAGTTATTCGATTTGGAATCTTAGGTAGGCTATTGTTTTCGGGATAGGTTTTTTTTGGAGCGCGTATTTTTATTATGTTGTCGAGGAAAATAATGAAGTCTTTGGGTATTTGGTTCAGTGTTAAGTGAATACATTAAGAATGTAAGAATAGTTTAGAAATTTTCCTTGAAAATAAGGTTAGATGTTTATTTTTATTAAATCCCTCATGCAGTTATCAATTTTAATTACCTATTTTGTGAGCAGATAATTAGTTTTGTTGAGATATAAATAGATAAAGCTGTACTGCGACATTTCCGCAAAAAACACTTTACACATAAAGCTATAAATAAACTTGCTAAGCTTCAAAAGTCATTAATATTTATCAAGGAGTGTTAATTTACTTATACTTACTCTTGTTATCCCAAGGGGATCATAAGTCTTAGTAATAATTGCTACAAACGATCTTAGGGATAATCTTGTAATCACCGTGCTTTGAAGCCGGGTTGGTGACCGGATGTATGTTGCTATGAGTACTGTATATGCCTAGGTATTATACTTATGCCATAAAGAAACAGTGGAAGAAAAAATATTAAAATAAAATTATAACATATTTTTGAGATAAAATAATAATAATACGACTACCTAACTGCTGATAATTAATACGTCATCATTTTATTTCAGACACATGAAAAAATAACCAACTTAATAAAAAATATCCAATACACAATTACAAAATTAACAATTTTTTTTTTATATATAACATAAATTAATTATTATTACTCGTACAAATAATTCGTTCCCACATTTACAATTACAAATTCATCTCAGATTTACAAAACATCCGACATTTTTCAATAAACACTACAACGAACTGCAGTACCGTCAATTTGATTGCGATAAAACTTTGTCAACTTATTGTTAGCACTTGCGCTAAATTATAGGCATAAAAAAAATTACATGCGGACGAAGTCGTGGGCAGAAGCTAGTGTTAAATAAAATTCTCGAACAATATTGCAACATAATAATTACTGGTAACCAAGTACCTACAGTACGATGCGTCAGTGGTCAAAATGAAAAAAATACTCGATGCCCATTCTTGTGTCCGTGTACACCCGATTACACCCTTCAGGTCCCTCGCATGAAACTTTGAGTATAAAATAAAATTAATATAGATACTCATGTACGATTTTTTGTATGTAAGCGTTAGTTATTAACATGATGTACAGTACATATTCCAACGTAATGCGTTATTGTGACGCGCGTCTAACGGTTTTGCGACGCTAAACTTACAGAGTCGATTTTAAAACGAATTTGACAGCTGTCAAAGCTGTCAGCTTGACGTAGGTATCCCCCGGGTGTTCCGCGGACCGCCAAAATGGAAAACAAATGAAGATCGCGGTGACCGATCGAAAAGCCGGCCTTTGATTTATTGCGACTGCGATAATAGTGATCATTGTGACTACCCATGCAGTGCAATGAGTTGATTGATATGCGTTCGCGCTTTGCGGTCTTCTACAGTGTGGCCCTTGGTAAATGCTACCTTCAAGAGCCCTCGTGATCGCGTCTGACCATCTCACCGGAGCTCTGCCTTGAGCGCGTTTTCCTTCCACCCGGCCTTGTAACATAAGCCTTTCAGTGTATATTGTAAAAGTTAAACTCAAACTCAAAGCATTTATTTCAATTAAACCATATACAGGCATTTTTGAATTCTCAAGGAGTCAGTCAGTCAGTCAGAAAATATGAAGCTAGTTGCCCATTCTAAAACGTAGTAGGTACATAGGGAGAAGAATGGGCAAGAAACTCCACGGACACTCTTTTAAATAAAAAATTGTTACATAAAATTGGTTACATCATTCATGTTGAAATTATACATGTGAGAACAATGTAAAAAGACGTGCACGTAAAGTCTTGAAATATAAGGGAAAAAGTTGTATTGGATCACTTAGTTACAAGAAATGGTAAAAAATCGGAACTTATTGGTAAAATGTATGGTAAAATGGTAATGGTAATGGTTTTGAGTCGTGGTGTCTGTAATGAGATCTGAACGTGAACTGGCCCACATTTTGGTGAACGATCGAATGTTGTGCATATTTCCGTTCGATGAAATTATGCATTTTCGCTGAGTGTTCGATTAAAACTCGAACTCGTTGTTCTTGTTCCTTCTTTGAGAAAGTTACAAGCTGATCAGTATAAATGCTCACAAAATCTTACCCCACTTAATTAACACAAAATAGCCTTATTAAACCAAGCTGTGGTAACAAAGATTTCATTAAGCAAACTTTCATACTTTCTGTAAGCACTAAGTGATTTTTTTAAACTCAACTCTCGTTAAATATTAAAACAATGGTTACTCTGCTAGTTAAACTTATTAAAGTTAAAGAAAAAAAAAAGTTGCCATTTTGTTCGTTGATTAAATCACTGTTCTGAAAGTAAATTTTTATTTTTATTTTAGTTGTTGAATTAAGTAATGGCGGTACGTAAATAGATTTGGCCTTTTAAAAGTGTTTCTTATGACTTTGACATAAGGTTTTAATTGAAACTAGCTTATGCCCGCGGCTTTGCTCGCGTCGTTGTTGTAAAATATCCTACGGGAATGTACAGTCACGAGCACCAATATACAAGGTTGATATGACAGAGGGGCGTTAAATTACACTACGTATACTATACGTGTTTAGTATTAATTCGATACGGTATAAAAATAAAAAGCACCAAAAATGAGTTTTTCTTTTTTTCAAACAAACTAAATAGCTTACAAATCAGAGTAAAACGCAACCACCCTTTGTAAATAAATTTAACTGACCTTAGATACCTAGGTAACAAAGCGGCAACGTCGCGCGCGCCGGAGCGCGGCGTTTGTTCAAAGCGGGCGGCCGCCCGGCCGGCCGTGGCGCGGGCGCGGGCGGCGGCTTTGAAGTACTTACAACGATCACAGCAAAAACACTAAATTTTTATATTCTCGATGACATAAATTGTGTCCTCCATTCACATTAATGCACAAATTATACCGACGGAGAATATTGTTATTTATTTTTCTAATTAAATCACTGTCTGTCGCTAAGCACTTTAATTTGTGAAATGCAAAAAATAATCCTAGTTTTTAGTTCAACAAATGTATTTAACTCTGAGGCACACTTTAATTACACACACACACACACACACACACACAACCAAAGTTTAATTACGTGTCGTAAAGCAGTCAATCAAAAAAAAAACTAACACTAAATAATAATAATCCCAAGTTACGTGTCCTGTCACAATAAAAAAAAGAAATACTGTCTACTGTGGTAACGTGGTGGTAACGGTGGGGCCTTAGCGGTTAAACGTAGGTATTTAGTGTTCTATCCTATCTCAATAACAAAACAAAATCACAATATTATCAGCGCGCGAGTTCGCGGAGCTTCCGTGTTACGTAACGTATGTACGTTCCAAAAGGATTGCCTCGGCGCACTGAAGAAACACGTTTTTTAAAGGCCCCACCCCCTTACCGGTCGCAAGGATGTAGGATGCAAGCCACAGATATAGATAGACATAGATAACGCAAGTATCACGATCTGTATGAAAACCAAGCGTGCCATTTTTTGACTACCTACTATGACGTCACAAGCATTATTTAGTGATGGGAAAATAAAATCCGCCGCACGCGGCAGCGTCTTTGAATCGATTTTATTATCTTTGAATCGATACTGCTCGCTCACCCAGCCAGCAGTACGCTAACTAAAAGTCTTCGCATTCTGAGGTTGTGTGCTCGTGCGCGTTCCGTCGACGTTCACACGTCGTTTTTGGATACCTTTTCCAAAATTTCAAGTAAGTTTACCATTATAAATACGTGAATATTCGATTGAAATACCTTATATTCAATTTAGTTCTAATGTTTACAAAAGCAACGAGATTCTACCCTTTTTCATCTCAATTTTGAATAAAGATCGCCTTTTTATTATACCATTTCTCTATTTATTGAGTAATCGTGTACAGTAAAGAATTATTGAGAATCGCTTAAATAGATTAATTAATCGATTTTGTGACATAGTAATGATATAGACAGAAGAATGAGATAGACAGAGGAATGAGATATACAGAGGAATGAGATAGACAGAGGAATGAGATAAACAGAGGAAAATAAAAATTTCTGATCTGCTTAGTAGGCAGTAAGGGATTTATAATTTCTTTAAATTGTTAGTATTTCCCTACTTCTTCCTTGTAATTGTTGTAGATTATCGTTCAGAAACAAAAAAAAACCAGAGAAGAAATTTTAGAAGGTAAACGAAAACCCAGTAAAATACGAAAAATTTACAAAATGGGAACCAATCTTTATTTCCCGTCGCCTCAATCCATTTTTCTTTTAAATTGGGTTCATGTGGGAAACTAAAAAAATCACTAAACGTTACGATAATTTATTAAAATTGTCTACATAATTACTACCTATAAAATACAAAATCATTCCTCTGTTTCCGAAATCGATTCTTGAGAATCGATTTGTGTTGCATACGATGAACAGCACTAATCGCTAAAATTGACAGAAAAATGATAAAAGCTCCTGTACTACGAAACCGATGCGATATACGATAGTATCACTTGCTTCGATATTCATCACTTGTTAAAACAAAACGTCGCATCAACCGCTACAAGTAAAAGCCGCAATGTAATACGAATATTCAGTTTACGTTTGATGACCTATGTTTTTCTCAAATTTGGTATTACAGAGAGTATTAGATTAAAAATAATTGATTTTAATATTAAATACGCATAATATTAATCACAAAATGACTTATCGATGGAAGGAATCGTTTCCTTTATTTTTTCTCCTCACATTTGTAAAGTTTTTACAATGTATAACTGAGCAATTAACCATTTTAAATTATTTTACTGACGTCCGTCTAGCGTGGCACAACGATGCAGACTGAGCGCGAAAGTGGCAGCTTACGATTATTGTACGTAAGCTGGGCACGCGAAGTAGTTGCTCTTGCGTTATCTATGTCTATCTATATCTGTGATGCAAGCAACATTAGCAACACACTGACCTATTTCTATTTCTTTTACGCGCGGGATGTTTTGCTATGATTGTCACTCTCGTAATGAAAGTGCAAGTGTGTGTGCTTTATAGCGAAAATATTTGGTTGTATGTACTTGTGATTTGCGTCACAGAGCGGCAACAACGCATGTAGGTTGTACTCAGATTTATCGTTTTAAGGTGCATGACCTAAGCGTACAGACATAATCAGCTGTTAGGAAAGATACATCGTGTTCAAACGGGGCAAAAACTTAAAACATCATTTGTGACTAAACTACTGCTCCTATTTAATAGATTTTTGGTACAGAGCTTGAAAATGGTACCTAGTATAGGCAGTTCAAAGGAAAGCCCCTCTGTCGTATCAACGTTGTATATACACTCAGCAACTTTTAAAAGTGAGCTTCCTCTTACTGTGATGATTGTTATTTTATGTTGTTACAAATATAGTATTTTGGAACCCATATTAATATGAAATAGGCCTTATCTCAAAGTTCCAGTCAATATTACACGAGAAAATAGCTTTTGAATTTTGCTAAGTGGATACATATTGGTGCTCGTGACTGTACTACTCAGATTAAAAGTACCTACCCTACGTGCTAATCTAGGTTATACACTATTTGTGTGGCAAATTTGATCCAAATCCAGTCTGCGCCAATCCGAAAAATGCAACCAGAAAAACAGAAAAATGAACAAAAACTATAATATTTTCAGCATTAGATAAATATATTCAATGTACAGTTTTGACTTCGTTACTATTTTATTATAACTGTATGGGTATAGATGATTAAAACACCTGCTAAACGGTCGCCAACCGCGTCTCGACAGAGGTAACCTTGGTGATTTACAACCGTGTAGATGATGGTTTACGACCAAACGTTGAAACAACTTTGCCGGTCGCCAACCAAGGTCATCTCTATCGGGGACGCGGTTGGCAACCGTGTAGCAGGCACATAACGCTTCTCAATAGATAGGTAAGTACAGTGTGACAGCGTAGGAGTGCGTGAGCTATATTTGCCAAGCGACTTGCGTCAAACGACAAAAGCGCGTCACTTGATTCCGTCGCTCCGCAAGACGCGACACGGTGACTCGTGGCATGCTGTAAACAACTGTTTTTATTTGTTATCTCAGTACTCGACACTTGCTGTTGCGAGAAGCGTGTCGCTTGAGCGTGTTAACCCCGCGTCCTATATAAAAACGATCGTCCGAAAACCGGAAATCACCTTCTGTCGGCGTGACCACGCGTTCAGTCACCGAACAAGAAATGACAAGCGCCACGATCGTTTTTAAATAGAACGCGGCCTAAGGTCAAGCGGTAAAGCCCATTTCTTAGAATTTTCGGAGTTTACCCGTCGTATTTTTCCTCTTTAGCTTACGTGAAATACGAAAGTTAATTAAAATGTTTGCGGTAAGTCTCAGATCTTTTCATCTAACTAATTAAATGTCGCTTAGAACAGTATTTTAATCAAATTATTATTTTCTCATTTATTAGATGTCAAGCTCTATAAGTTTCATCTAAAATATATTGAGGGAAGATTGAAAATTTTCAGTAAATAGTCTTGTTAGACTCTCACGAGGATTCCATCTGATTATAGCTAGAAAGCCGGGTGAAGATTAAAAGAGAACACAAAAAAAGTCATAAATAAAAAAGGGAACAGTCTGGGACTGCCCATTGAAGTGAAAACTAAGTAAAGCCATCTAACGAAAATGTTAACAATTTATGTGGCTTGCTGTCAGTACAAGAACGAAAGCTGTAGATCCATTAAAAAATTGCAAGAAAATGAAACAGAGTGCACTGTCAACAAAAACAGTAACGTAGTGCATTTCTACTCTCCCTCCGTCTTACGAATTTTCAATCAGGTCACGTGTCCTGACGCGAGTTTAACATTTTGTACCCATCCCAAAAACAGTGCACAACGCTGCTAAAGAAGTTTTCACTTCAATAAAATACACTCCTTGCCTAGCCTCTAAGATTAGAAAGAATAGAAGGTAGAGTTGCTGATGCTAACCTCTGAAACGAAACCGGTAGGAATCGTGTTTTATGTTGCGTTCGCCACTGCTATTTATACATGTTATAAATTTAAATGGCTAGAAAGCCGATTGAAGATTAAAAGAGAACACAAAAAGGTCATAAATAAAATACAGACTCCTTGCCTACCCTCAAAGATTAGGAGGTAGAGTTGCTGATGCTAACCTCCGAAAGGAAACTGGTAGGAATCGTGTTTTATACATGTTATACATTAAAATCGCTCGTTCGTATCAGTATTATGCGTTTCGTATATTTATGCTTTTTTAGCAATTAAACGGGGCAAAGTAAATATATTTTGTTTTCGTAAAATCACTTTCTTTCGGTAAAATCTTTTCCAATTTGAACTTTCGGTAATGTAATAGTATTTCTTCAAAGAGTGTCTTACAAGATTTATCAATCAATCTGCCTTGCCTTTTCCCAACTATCTTGGGGTCGGCTTCCAGTCTAACCGTATGTAGCTGAATACCAGTATTATACATGGAGCGACTACCTATCTGACCTCCACAACCCATTAACTGGGTAATACCCCCCTTGGTAAGACTGGTGTCAGTCTTTCGGGCTTCTGACGACTCGTAATAACTGTCGAAGATCCACGAATGACAACCCGGGACCAACGGCTTAACGTGCTTTCCGAGGCACGAAGGAGTCTCGTTATGTAAAGATGGTCATCCACTGAACAATCCCGGCAAGTGTAACATAACCTGATGGATAGACAAGTGCGGCTTTTGTTACTTAGCCGCGAGCTCCTCCGTTGTTCGTCTAAACTACTAAACAGATTTAGATGCGGTTTTCACCATCCTTCAGAGCATTATTCCGGAAGGTTTATGTGCTTACTACATTCATATTAAACGTTAGTATAATAAATAAAACTCGATATTTTGTCAAGTAGCGAAACCGTGCGGAGCAGGGGTGGGTCGCTGGTATTCAATCAATTCAGTAGATAGCAGTCTACTGCTGATCTGCCCCGAAAGTTCAAACATTCATCAGATCAAGCGGAATTTATCAATGATTGACGTGATTTCAAAGCGTTTGTGAGTTTTGTTTTAGTGAGGTCAACGCAATTAGCGCCCGTCGACACTGGTAAGCTAATATTTATCCTCTCTAAATACTATGGGATGATGGTAGGCTACTATTTTCCCATATAACTGTATCCGGGATCATCATTTTACCCGAAAAATATTGAAAGCTGGACATTTATGATTCACCCTTAAAACATTGACGAGGTGGTTGACTATAGTATCATATAGACGAACCAGCACCCAAAGTACGTAATACACGATCCATCAGAATTTGAATCGTTTTGAAACAGATTGCTTATCCATTGCTTCATAAGTTCGAAAAAATAAATCTGCTCAACAACATAAATCTGACTTGAATGTCTTGTTTTCTTAAAAAAAAATATATTTTTTTTGTATACTTACCAATTTTTTTTTTTTTGTATTCCTTTTTTTTAATTTTTTTAATTTTTTTTTTGTATATGACGGCGTCGCTATTGTAAACAGCACGTGCAACGGGCCGAGCGGCGCAGCTGCGCAGTGGAATGCGTAAACAAGGCCTCGCCTACTTTCCCTACTACTCGAGCCGCTCTACATAAACGAGCGCGCAGCGAGGAGGGGATCATTCTTGTCGCAGGCTCGGCCCGGTGCACATGTTGTAGCGTTTAGATACTGAATTAATTGTAGTCTGAATTAGAATAAAATCGTTGGAAATATAATTTGAATTAGTGTGCTAAATAAGCTATGGGAATAAAAGATGATTTCTGCTATATTCCTTACTTTCATTTAAGATGTCGGACCCTCTGCCTTCATCAGAAGTGGGATCGAATTCACCGTCCACTAATGATAGCAACAGTAATTTAATGTAAAACTTTTCATTGTTCTCTGCTGGCGAGATCGTTACATTTAAAAAAATTGCGGATGCCTGTTACTCAAAGTAAAGCTGTGCTCGTTATTTTTGATCCTAAACCAGAATCTGATATTGTTAATTGGCGTGCACTCAGTGAAACGATAGTTATTGAGAAAAAGAAATTAGAGGGTGTAGACTTCATTGTGACGTAGGAGCTCGTGGCTAAGTGATAACGGGCGCACGGGTCGAGCCATCACGTTGGGCTGCGCTTGCCGGGATTGGTCCGTGGATGGGTGACCATCATTACGTGCCGATACTCCTCCGTGCTTCGGAAAGCAGGTTAAGCTGTTGGTCCCGCTACACTCGTGGATCTTTGACGGTCTTCGAAAGCCCGAAGGTCTGACAACCAGTCTTACCTAGGGTTGTCGTACTGCCCGGTTGCGGGGTTGTGGAGATCGGATGGGCAGTCGCTCCATGTGAGTGAGCAAGGTATAAATGGCCAACGCCTGCCCCGAGCGCTGGATGAAGGAAGCACTCGGCACCGAGCACCAAGCAAGTGAAACTGTACTTCAGAGCAGCTCGTGGAATATAAGTGTGACAGATAAGTGATACAGATTAGCTTATTATATTTGACTCTGAATCAGAATGTAGCTTTTAAAACATAGTAATAAATTGAAATCTCGTTAAAGGTTAGCAATTTCATGAACAAAATTAAATGATCCTAAAGAGTATAGTTGACACCTATAAATAATACCATACTATACCAAGTAAAAAAGCGTGCCCATTACAACTTAAACGTCCACCATGGTACAAAACCACGTGCTTGAGATAATTGACGTTGTATTCCCGGATGAATTTGGAATTTGGTCGTGATATTTTAGAACACGGAATTTCAGTAATTATAAGTTACAGAATTGAATGATTTAGCTACATACGTTCGTAAAATTATACCCAGTCATGGGGTCTTAATTCGAACAAATTATAATTAGTCTTGGAAAAAGATCATAGATGGCAGCATAGGTAACAATTATGAAATTAACAGTCACTAAAAAGCGATAAACGGAAGATTTTGGCTGAAGTAAGATTAGAAAAATCAAAACTTCCTTGTTTAATGCTGATTTATCTTTTGTAACTCATAAATCTCGTATTTTCAACAAAAAAAAAAAAGATAAAACCTATGTGTTTCTAGGGCTCTTTGCAATAGATGGCGTTTTACTCAATTTGTCAGAACTCTACCACATTTACGCTGTAGCCAGTCAATAGCCCGACTTAGAGAGGTGTCATTTCTTTGTATGGGATTGGGTATCTGTACGTAGTAATATATTATCTGTGACCCAGTTAAAAAAAAACCAATGATACCATTATTACTTGGCACCACAGGTAATCAGGCTGGCTAAAGTCATGTTAGTGGTGGCGTTAGTACGCTGTGCCCGTTTAAATTTAACGCATTTCTAATGTAAGGGATGTCATTCTTACAATTTCTTTGATAAAATCGATATTCTTCTTAGCGTGTCAATGGCAAATGTAATTTAAATTTCCGGTTTGGTCGAGAACTTGGCAATGCTAACACCATTCTTTGATGCAGATATAAGGAGCGCAAGATGAAAGGTGGGCCATGGTATGCGGGGAGACGCCGCTTATACATTGAGGATTAGAACCATCCGAGAAACCCCATCTATGGAGCGTCGACCATCTATGGTCTCTACAGCGGCCGACCTGAGTGCGGAAACTGTTTAAAGTTTTCCAAGACGGCCACGGTAACGTGTGACCAGGTCAAGGCTCAATCTCTTCTGAGTCAATGACTTAGCAACTTAAGGTTAGAATAGTCAGGTGGTTACAAACGCTGTACAATTTCGTTTCTGCAAAAAAACAGTTAAAATCCAGTTCATTTATTTGGCGCGCCGAAACGAATAATTTCTAATCGTGGGAGTTCTTATGATAATTCAGCTTTTAAGATTTTTTTATATTTCATTCGAGACCACCGTTTAAACAAATTACCGGAACTAGTTGAGATATATTGATGGAACTAATAAGGTCTATAAATATTCTCACATAAAATTACGTGAAGTACCGCATGGTCCAAATGTTCTGGTAGATAAATATCGTAAAAAATTATGATGACGTGACGGCGGGTAGTAATGATGATGATATCCATGTTCACGAAACAAGCCATGAGATAATACCGAAAAAAAAAAAAAACAATCCTAACAGTAATGTAACTTTGGAAAACAGTGATACCATTGCCTGTAAATAGTGATACTATATCAATTAATAGTGGTACAATGTCTGCTGACTCACGTACCTTAATAACTATCGGTGAAAATACGAAACATCTTAAGTCACGTTCTGTATCGATAGTCTCTCAACTCAGATTCAAATGCTATTGTTACTAATAAAAGCAGTCACAATAATTAGCAAAAGAAGTGACCCTGTAAAGTCGGTAATGACTGGTCCAGGAGATAATAGTTTTGCAGGGTTTTTAAGTGATAAATGAAAAAGAAATAAAAAGATAAGATAAGTTCTGAAGGCTCAATAACGAGCGGTCCAGAATTAGTATCCCATTCTGAAGGGGTAAACCGGACCAGATGGCTAAAGTCCTGAAGGCTCAATAATGAGTGGACCAGTATTAGTAGCAAACTCTGAAGGGGTGAACCGGACCAGATTGCTAAAGTCATGAAGGCTCAATTACGAGCGGTCCAGTATTAGTAGCAAACTCTGAAGGGGTGAACCGGACCAGATTGCTAAAGTCATGAAGGCTCAATTACGAGCGGTCCAGAATTATAAGCAAACTCTCAAGGGATGAATTGTTAGTCAGGATGAACGAACATTAATAATATCGTTCTGTTCTTTTAGATACTGTTTGATGAGACTCCGCGCACGAGGACGTCCGCACGTCAGCATGGCCGTGACGGCGTCGCTATTGTAAACAGCACGTGCAACGGGCCGAGCGGCGCAGCTGCGCAGTGGAATGCGTAAACAAGGCCTCGCCTACTTTCCCTACTACTCGAGCCGCTCTACATAAACGAGCGCGCAGCGAGGAGGGGATCATTCTTGTCGCAGGCTCGGCCCGGTGCACATGTTGTAGCGTTTAGATACTGAATTAATTGTAGTCTGAATTAGAATAAAATCGTTGGAAATATAATTTGAATTAGTGTGCTAAATAAGCTATGGGAATAAAAGATGATTTCTGCTATATTCCTTACTTTCATTTAAGATGTCGGACCCTCTGCCTTCATATATATATTGTATTTTTTTTTGGTACCTTGTTATTCATGATATTCATTGTGTTTAGTTAATATGTAATCGTATTTTTGTATGTTGTGCTATGTCTTTTGTGTGCATCAAATAAACGATATATTTATCTATATATCTATCAATCAAAATAACGCAATGGGTATTGTTAAACTGTCAAAATGAAACAGATTAATCAGAATCGTTTACGAAAATGTTGTTTTGCGTAATAAGATAGCAGGAAACCACTAATTTATGCCTATAGCAAGTCCACTGGGAAACACACTATAAAAAATGTATTGGATTGATATAAAAATGTATTGGATTGATTTAAAAATGTATTGGATTGATATAAAAATGTATTGGATTGACATAAGCCATACAAAAGGAGCTTGTTGCTTATGAAAAGTTAATGTCAATTTTGTTGAAAATCGTAGAAATACGAAACGCTATCAAGAAAGCGATTGTTACTTGTTTGCTTCAGAACTTGAAGACTTTCCTTTTATATGTTATGTACTTATTTGAAAATTATACCAAACACGTGTAAACTAGAAATGCGCCTCAAGACCGAAATATTTTTCAGAACATTTTTTTTTTACATCAAATCCGTATATTAAAGCTACGTGCGTAGTAAGCTCTATTATTCGAACATTTTTCCCTGTGCCGTAACATGCAAGTGACACTTGACTTTTATGTTTTCCTGTTCAAACGTGTTCTGGGTAATCAAAGTACTGAGTACCTGTAGGATAGGTTGAAATACATACGGTTACAACTTGTTTTTACTGAAAAAGACAAGGTACAGTGGGCTGCATAGAAATCTCACCCCTTTGCATTGCTTTTTACATTGCTAGGAAGTGAGATTTCTCTGAAGCCATTACATTTATTACGACATGAAAGCGACAGGTGTATTTTCTTCAACTGTGATAAATCTTGTAAGACACTCTTTTAAGAAATACATTACCGAACGTTCAAATTGGAAAATAATTTTACCAAAGTCATTTTCCGAACAAAAAATTAAATTAACTTTGCCCCGTTTAATTGCTAAATACAGCATGAATATACGAAACGCATAATAAACTGGGGTGCATTAAAAAACCGGCCAAGAGTGAGTCGGACTCGCACACGTAACACCGTACAGACTAGCAAATCAACCTACTCCAATCTGTCGAATTTTCCCAATCAATATTGAAACACATTCTTTAGCGATAAAGTTGAAAATCTATTAAAGAAATTTGACAGATAGTAGTAACTTGATGTGCTGGCGTCTGTACAATAAGCAAAAAAATCCGAAAAAAAAACGCGTTTTTGAATAGGGTGTGTACCTACCCCTTATTTTTTTAATTTTTATTATTTTGTTGTTATAGCGGCAATAAAAATACACAATCTGTGAAAATTTCAACTGTCTACCTATTACGTTTCATGAGATATAGCCCGCTGATAGACGGACAACGGAGGCTTAGTACCTATTAGGGTTCCGTTTGGTTCGGATCATCATCACCATCAGCCTATTAATGTTCCCACTGCTGGGACACAGGCCTCCTCTCTGTGAGAAGGAGTGGGCTGTAATCTATCACGCGGGCCCAGTGCGGGTTGGTAGATGTCACACGTCTTTGAATTTTTGGTTCGGTTTCCTCACGATGTTTTCCTTCACCGTTTTGAGAGCAGTGGTGATGAAATTATTTACATAAAGTAAAGCGCCTGCCTGGGTTCGAACCCACGACCTACAAGTCGGGGCCGTTACCACTGGGCCACCACTGCTCTTGGTTCGGGTGCGGAACCTTAAAAAGTGTTCGCTCAACATTTTCCCAAAACACCCCTGACTTCACGAAAACATGTACACTCGCCGCGAAAACTAATTTACGTAATAAATTTAATTCTGTCACCCTTATCTTGGAGAGTGAAACTTTTTTACTGATAAAAAAATGAAATTAAAAACGATAAATCTTGTTGGTAACGTCACATCTTGTTGGAGCAAATAATGTTAAGTTAGCATGTCAGGCTTGTGACTTGTGACTTACTTAAGCTTACTTTTATTTGTGATATTAATGAAAATAATTATATTAAAATGAAAGTTTTCGTTTGAGAAAATTCAATTGAAATGGAGCAATAGTTTTAGAACGTTGCTTCCTAGTATTTTCCCTGTAAGTTTAGTGACAGTCTGTTCTGTGTTTTGTTCATCTTGAATACTTGAAAGCTTTCTTGAAAGGAAGGTTATCAATCTATGAATATTAATTTGGTCATGAGACGGACCAAATCCATCATCCCAATTTGGATTTGCTTGATTTAGAAAACTTTTTAACAACTGAAATTGTGATTCAATTTATGAAAAAGTTCTACAGGCTCCTCATACCTGCTACACAATACTTATGGATGACAATAGCCGTCGTTAGTTTTAATTGAGCATTACGTACATCATAATAGATACAGTCGTTAAAATAAGACAGGAATTTAATTTGTGACAAAATATTATCATCACTCACTTTTGATGTTGACTGTTCAGCGTTCAGCACAATACCCACGAAATAATAATACCTTCCTATTAATGAATTACGTTTCGCTGACAGTTGTGACAGCTGTGTGTGTATGCGGTATTAACAAGTTAATTACATTACATTAATTAATTAATAATCACTATGTAATATTTAACGCTGTCATTAAGACAATCGAAATAAAAACCATTACCAAAGTTTATTGAATTCGCGGTTTTCGTTTTGAAATAAGTATAATAATATTCCCCGTATTATTGTAAAACAAGAGGGTAAAACCGATTCATACAAACAATAAATTGAAAGGTATTCAGACAGACAACATCGTTCAGATCTAATTACTTTCTCTTTGAATCGGGAAACAAGGTAAACTCTCAAATGGGAAAAAAATCAAATTAAATAATTGAACAAACACGGCCAATCAAAAACGCAATACGTTTTCAACTTAACCCGCCCGCCGCGACCGCAAAAACATTTCGGCGTCGAACTCTTTTGAAATTCCAAAAGGGCCGAAAACAAAGGAGCTAATTTGTCCATTCGAACAAAAACGGAAGGCTGACGAGGGGGAAAAAAACAACAGAAATCTTTTCCATTCTTCATTCGAGGAAGTGACAAATGCCCTGAGACGGGGGATGGCAAATGGCGCGAAATTAAAGCCTAATTTTTAAAAGTTGCGAAAAAAAATGAGTTTTTTTTCCCTAACCGTGAATCGCGTTGATCTTAATTAGGCCACTCGGAGTGCTAATTCATCGTTTATACTCGGTTATGTTAATGTTAAACGCTTAAGTGTGAGATTGGGGTGTAAAGATGTGACCCCAGCTTTGTATTATGACCGACATTAAAGTTTATGAGTCTTACGATAGATGGTGCTCGAGTGCCCTGTAAAATCAGGTGTGATATGGACTGTTATTTTGATGGGAGTTAATATTTTACTACGTCTCAACGGCCATTCGGATGATAGAATACATTAACAGTTTATTACGGAACCTTTAAAAATAATTGTGTGCGGTAAATCTTCTTCGGGAATATTAAAATTGGTACTGACGGGATATTGATTGGTGGCCCTGAGCTGCGGCAGTGCGCAATATTTCACTTTTACATTCAAGAGTGATTGCTATTATAACTCATACATCTATTAATCTCTTTAGCTAATCTTCAAAGGTCGTGAAGAAACTCCACCACAATAAGTCATTGGTGTTAGATTTTAACTTACGACCTCAATCGTTACGGTCATTAATCAACGTCTTTGACTTGAGGATATTGTCGCAGAAGTTTGAATAGTTTTACTTTGTCTGATATCGCTTAATGTCTTAGGTCTTAGTATTTTTTTCACGTCAATCAAACTAAAAAGTTTAGAGAATAATACTTTGTCTTATTCTCCAACTAGCTGATGCCCTGGGCTTTGTTCGCAAGCCGACATCAACTACTCGGGGGTAGTTTGGGAAAAGTAGTTTGAAAAAAGGTTTCTTTCTTAGTGCACGGTAGTGCACCTGTGAAGCGATCTCCGAATGGTTTGGCAGAGGTGTTCCTGTAGTCGTACACCCACCAGATCCCGGGCTTCTACTGAAAAATTCCTGATGGAAAAACACAATAACACTGCCTGACCTGGGAATCGAACCAGGACGTTATGCTCAGCAGTAGCGCTTGCGACCACTACTTATTCTTACTTACTTATTCAGCCTTTTAATGTTCCCACTGCTGGGACACAGGCCTCCTCTCAGTGAGAGAGAGTGGGCCGTAATCTACCACGCGGGCCCAGTGAGGGTTGGTAGATGTCACATGTCCTCGAATTTCGGTTCTAAGACATGCCGGTTTCCTCACGATGTTTTCCTTCACCGTTTTGAGAGCAGTAGTGATGAAATAATTTACACAAGGTAAAGCACTGTTTGGGTTCGAACTTATGACATACAACTCGTAAGTCACGGTCGTTACCACTGGTCCACCACTGCTCTCAACCACTAGACCAACGAAAATTATTTGCCTTTTTAAATTATCTGCAGTTTTGTTTATGAGTCACTAATTAGATAGTCTAGTAACTGTTCCATTTATAAAGATAGAAATAGAAAGATAAAATAAAACTTCTGAAATTGTACAATTTCCTAGAAATACTGGATAACGTAAATCCAAGGTCAAGTGAAATGGGATCGTTTGTAGTCCACAGTAATAGCCCCCAAATGGGTTAAGTTGCATTCTTGGAAAAATTGTATTACGCCTCGGCATTTAGAGGGTTAGGTTGCGGCATTTCGTGGCGGCTTTATTGTCGGCTGTTCATTGTAATTTTGCCTTGTTTTAGGTGTGTAATTACGCGAATTTTTCATCTATTTTATTTACAAGTAATGTTTTCAGCTTAGTATCAAATTAAACATTACCTACATCAAACAAGTGTAGGTTTATTTCACAAATTCGATTAAATTATTTTCTATTGTTTTAGTCTATCAACTACTTGGTATCACACAAGCCGCTTGTTACAATACTCTCGAGAAAGAATGGAAGAATCTCTCTCTCTCTGCCCTTTAGTCAGGGAGCCCATTGTTTCATTTCTTCGAGATCCAATTATTTTCTAATTGGTTAACCAAAGTTAACCATTCACCGGTTAAAATTCTATACAAATAAATAAGTCCAATTTAATACACACAGACCAGTTAGTTCATTCTCTATTTGCATTCTGCTAAAAATAAAATTGTTTTCACTGCTCGAATGACTTCAATTTAGATTGATGTTTGGACGACTGAATATAAATTCAATTAACTAACCAATTAATTGATTAACACCGTCTGTTAAATGTAGTCGTTTATTTTTTATTTACGTTGAAAGGTGCTGTTTGAGCTGGCTGTCCGTGGTGTTTTATTTTGCAACTGTTTAGAAATTGTGAACCAATAAGTGGTTGCAATTATTAGTTCAACCACCAGTTTGACCTTTTAGAAACAGGTTGTTCTGAAAAATACCTAAAAATAAATCTGTGGTAATTCTTTAGTGCTGTGTCGCCCCTTATTACATGGAACTCAAACAAAACTGGCGAAATGTAGGTATACCTCTGTCTAACCCTTCGGAAAATACAGGCGTGATGAGTAATTCCATAGTAATTTAGGTCCATTTTCATGGAAAAAATAACTACTAACTAAAAAACAAGTGGTTGTTATTGTTACACAAGTTAATATGTATATACAAAGCGAAAGGAGACTCATTTACTCGCTGACACAACGACATAACGGTCCCCCGACAGCAATGAGAATTTTATTTATATGTTTAGTCATTATTTTCTCAATAAAATGTATAATAGCCTGTGTCACTCGGGATCATGTAAGGATTCTAACAACACCCCATACATCTAAATCTGTTCAGGCATTAGAGTGCAGGACAACACAAGCTAAGAGGAAATAATCCTGGTTATGAGACGAACCTAACCTACTGGACAAAGTAACTCTTTATCTATACTAATATTATTAAATAAAATATAAAAAATAACAAAAACAAAATAATAATTAAATAATATATAATAAAAATAATAATTAAATAATAAAAAGTAATTAATTTAATTTTATAATATATAAATATTATTAAATGAAATATTATAAAGTGGTAAAATTTGTTTCTTTGTATATTTTTATGTAGGGGTCTTATCTCCGAAACTTCCAGTCAGATTTGAAAAATTATTTTTTAATTGGATAGCTCAATTCTTGAGGAAGGTTATAGGCGCGCGGATGAAGTCGCGGGCAGAAGCTAGTCCAATGTAAAAAAAGAAACAAAGATTACAAAATTCTAAATTAAAGTCAAATCAGTTATTCCAATTAGACCATTAACAGGCACTTTTCACATTAATAGCCACAAGTCAAGTCTAAACAGTTTTCCCCAGTTAACGTTCTAAATTAACACCAGAGCGCCAACACGGTCTATTTTTCATTAATTCCCAGATCCCGAGTGGTAATTTATCGTTCCCAGCACCATTTCTTTTTTTTATTTAACTTTTTAGAGGACTTGCACCGAGATAATTAATATTTAGTACTCCAAGAGCTTTCTAAGCTGTCTTGGAGAAGAAATTTTATGGAAATCCAATGTATTTTTCACTTAAACATTTTTCAGTGCAAGCGATTTATGTTACTTCATTTGAATAGAAGAAATTCTTAAATTACTTTACTAGATTTTTTACTAGAGTTTTTTAAACTTTTGCATAATCTTTTCTTTTTTCTAAAAACAGTTCAGCTAAATGAAAATTAATAAAAAACATTTAGAATACAGCTGTTTCTTTGGTCTTATAAATGTGCCCATCCTCGTGTAAAAAACTGTTTGGTTTTCGTGTTTATGTTTCAACTCAGTCTGTCGTAATCCATCGACATAGAAAACTGAATGAATGAATGAAGTGCACCGATCCCAGCGTGGTACCAGACTCGATAAATCGAATGAACCAGACAGATTTGCACTAGCCCCTGGAGCCTCATGCTGCATGGGGTTACAGAGGCCATTGCATATCTGGGAGTAGACAGGGGGGCGCGGTAATGGTAGGAAGACGTGCTCTTAGAATGTGGAGGGATTTGCGAGCCGTACCGGATATGCATATTCCTAGAGTAGGCAATGGACTAGTGGAGAGACGGGAGATATTAATATATGGATGGGCATCTTTTAACCTTGTCGCAGCCGTATTGTTTCATGTCCAGCCTGTGTCCTGCTTCACCGGTGCATCTTTTGCCGGAGTTAACTGCTTTTTCGACTCTTTTCTATGTCACTCTGCTGCTGTGTAACACGTTGCTGTTTCCATCTTCTTCGTTTGGCTGTTATCTATTTCAGGTTTCGTGTAAATCTTGCTAGCAGTCTTCTTAATAATACTTTCCGTTGGCTTGAACTTCACCCATGTTTAAATATGTAAACTTAAACACTTCTTCACACAAATAACTTTAATTTATTATAAATGCGAAAGTGAGTTTGTTTGTTTATTGTCACGCTTTCACGCTTAAACGGCTGAACAGATTTGGCAAATGGGTAGAATATGACCTGGGTTAGGACATAGGTTTTCTGTGGGATTGTTTCCAACCTCGCCGCGGGAGAAGCCGCGGGCAAAAGCTTGTCTACAATAATATCTCCGTCTTCGAATATTAAAGTTCATTGGCACAATAAATATCACTATTTATTTATTTATTATGCAAGGCACATTAACGATACAAGAATAGTAACAATAGATAATCACGAGTCCTCAATGCTGTGTAAAAACATCACTTAAGGCGATGATAGCCGACTTTTAATGATTTTATACTGAAGATCACGTCTAAGCGAGTACTGCTAGTGATTTGGAAAACATATATGTTATATTTATGTTATATTAGAGCATTTTTTTTATAACTTAATATATGAATATTTCAAATTAAGTATGTTTATATTACGTGAAATTAATTTGTAAAGTTATGTCTAACGCGGATAAAAAACTGAGAATCACGCAAAATCTATCAAGCGTATTTTTCTGAAAGGTTCAACATTTTAAAGATAATTTAATTATTGAGCTTTTGGCGTACGAGTTTTATTAAAATACTACCTATTTGTTTTATGTATAATAAATTAATAATGCGACAAATTTGGGACAGCGCTCCTTGATGGGCGAGTCCTATTTCTGGCTGGTCATACGACGCGTTGCGTGAGCTCAGTACAGAACACGCAAGCTAACCACTCAAAGTCATTGGCATATATCTTCGTCTTAATAGGCATGCACATCATTTTTAATAAAAGGTGAACAACTATTTAAAGCAACAGTATTTACAAACAAAATTAAATATTCCAACTCTTTCAGATTCACTTTCAATAAACTTTCTCCAACGTTCAACCCATCTTCAGATTTATAATACAAAGATTATTTTCTTTAACAACTGACGACTAAGAACGTTTTCTTCCTTATTTTATCTCGGCTCTTTTCCGCTGCGTTGACTTAGGAACCAAGACTATACTAGATTCTGATTAAAACAGGTTTTTAATTAAAACAACCCCTCAAGTTAGCAGTATCGGTTGGACTAAAGTTCTAAGTGAAAAAGTTTAAGAGATACCTGGGAGTCATGTCCGGGAGTTTGAACGGAGTGATTTGATGAAGGGTATTTTTTTGGGCACTTAGGGAAAAGTAAGGATTTGGCATTTCTCTTAAGTGAGAAAGGTTAATTTGTTTGGATTTCTGCATTTATAATTTTATGGGGTTTGTTTCATCCAGTTACGAATGTTTTATGTCGTCAACTTTAGTGGAGATAAGACTGTTTTGAGATTTGCTTCTTCTTTCGTGTGGTTAGTGACTAACCTGGTGTCAGATATTTAAAGCCGCGCCTCTGAATTGGCTTTACATGCCGTCGAGAAATATCTCTCAGGCATGCCGGTTTCCTCACTATGTTTTCATTCACTTTTTTTTAAGTAAGTGATAATAATTATACAATCCGCACATGCATCCGAAAAGTCAGTGGTGCGTGCCTTGGGTGCCTTATCATCTCGCATGTCAATATGTTTTTGTCAATTTGTGTAAATAATTATAATAATAAACAATATCTTCGAATTTTTGGTTCTAGGACATGCCAGCTTTCTCACGATGTTTTCCTTCACCGTTTTGAGAGCAGTGGTGATGAAATAATTTACACTAAGTAAACCGCCTGTCTGAGTTCGAACCTACGACCTAAAACTCGTATGTCACGACCATTACCTCTGGGCCACCACTGCTCTAGACATGTGACATTTACCAACCCGCACTGGGACCGCGTGGTGGATTACGGCCCACTCCCTCTCACCGAAAGGAGGCCTAAGTCCCAGCAGTGGGATCATTTAAACTGATTATGTATTTAATAAATACATTAGAAATTTCAATAATTGCCATAAATTTTTAGGTGAAATACAATGCGATAATGATTTATGAGGTACACTTTAAAATTACATTTTAAATATTTCATAGTCATGATCGAGGGTACCAATCTAATCTTATTTGTCAATAAAAATATATGCCAGAGCAAGATTTTCACATTAAAAGACGAGATAAAAATATTAGTCAACAAATTATAAAAGCTGAAAGCTATTACTCGTAACATATAATCCATTATCAATGTTTCAAACCCAATGAAAATGTCACGATTTCAAAGCAATATTTTATTTCAAACGATTCAAGTACCATCTAGTATTAAACTATTCTGAGGTCTACACTTCGACGGTCAAGGGTGAGTAACAGCGGCCATCAAATGTAAAATTATACGGGTCTAAGTGCAGACCTCAATAAAACTGGACTTGTATGATTTTGGCAAACGTGGATGCTGAGCCAGGAATGGTATAGAGGAAACTAGAGGAATAATATTGTTTAGGTACCTAAATATAGTTGTTATGAAAGATTGAAGACGGTTCAAGATGGTTGAGCTGAATGCTGATCCATGCGTCATGTTCGTAAACGAGCGCCGTCAGCTGGGACTGGTCATCGCTTAGCTGCCATGGCTAATTTTAATTTTTGAATTGTTCCTTTTTTATAATAAATTTTGATTACGGACGCTTTTAACGTGCACGTCTTTCTACATTGTTCTCACATGTATAATTGCAACATGAGTGATGTAACCAATATTTTGTAACTAATTTTGTATTTAAAATAGTGTCCGTGGAGTTTCCTGCACGTTCTTCTCCATATATACCTACTACGCTTTGAAATGGGCAACTAGCTTCATATTGCTAACTGACCAACTCCTTGACAATTCAAACGTGCCTTTAAATGGTTTAATTGAAATAAATGCTTTGAGTTTGAGTTTGAGATGTTCTTGACCTGATCAATGTGATATTTTCTTTTATTTAGCATTTTTCTCTTTTGCCAATAACTTCAGATAAAAAAATAAGTATTGATTACAATAAGGTATAAGTAAGAACAATTGTTTCTATTATTGTTTTTTATCAATAAAAGTAAAAAAAAACCAGATATAGGTAAGCTTTGGATTGAAATTGTGGAAGATAAAGAATTGAATAAAAACACAAACTAGTACCTAAATTATCTAAGCTGGAAGACAATTACCGAAGCGCGCAAATGCACATCGAAGTTTTATACTTCAAACTTTATCATCAAAATTAAACCGTTCAGCAATAATGATGTTTCCATCTCGCTCGACCCTTCTTTCTTTCGGATCATAAAATTCTTTTTCATTTTGGGGTCAGAACAAAATGATTAAATTTCACGTTTCATCTAACCCCTAAATTACACGTTCAAACTTGGAAAAAGTGTCTAAATACCCAAAACTTCGGCTGAAACCCTCAGGCAGTTATGACTGTTTCAAAACTCTTATTTACGTTGTTAATTTATTTAGGGAAGTGAATATATTAAAAGTCTAAAGGATATTAATGTTTGGAGTTTAAGATAATGATATTATTATTGTTGTAAAAGATTTTAGTTGGTCTTACTTTTTTGTTTGAATATTGTTTTTGGGTCACTACGACCCACGTTTGAGAAGTTTGTAAATACAGCGAAGTTGTAGTATAGTTTGAAATTAGCTTGTTTGTTTTATTAGTCTTGAGTTCACACTGCGAGTTACTAGGGAAGAAATAAACATATTAAATCTGTGCTTAGTTTAACAACTAAAATATTGTGTAGCCAGTCTTTTCTTGCCAAGGAAATTCTTGATTAGATCTCGGTACTTATTACAACTGTGTTATCTTTAGAATAGAATACTCTTTATTATGTAGTTGATCATTAGAATTACGGATGAAGAAAATGTAGAAATGTTACATAATCAGCGTCAGGTGGTACATATTGTGTTGCCATCTGAAATTATGCTGACATGAGGCCCTTTTGGTATTATAATCATTGTTTTCTGTTTTTAGGGTCCCGCACCTCAAAAGGTAAAAAAGGAACCCTTATAAGATCACTTTCTTGTCCGTCTGTCCGTCTGTCTGTCCGTGTGTCACCACCGATTTTCTCAGGAGTGGGTGGACTTAGCAAGTTAAAATTTATACCAGATACTGAGGTCTAATAGCCTCTATTAGGTGTATAAAAATCAAGGTCCTGAGTCAACATGATAAAAAGATATGGGCAGACCAAAGTTTACCTTAATTTTCAACTTTTTATAATTTTTCGGAATTTTTCCTTTACTTGTGCTGTAAGACCTTGTTTTTTGCCAAATTTCGTGATTCTTTCGTGACTTTGCTTTTTCAGCCCATAAAGGAAAACATCTAAAAAATTTAAAAAGTTGATAATTAAAGGGTGTCCCCATACATACGAGTACATAGTTGACGCCAATTAAGACAGTCTTTTGAGTTGTATGGGCGCTCATAAAATTTAAGGACTAGTTTCTGGGCACAGAATTATTTAGGTACCTACCTATACGAATGAAGCTCCTTACGGAACTCTCGGTGCGCGAGTCCGACTCGCTCTTGACCGGTTTTTTTTACATAGGGTGATACAATTTCATCACCACTGCTCTCAAAACGGTGAAGGAAAACATCGTGAGGAAACCGGCATGTCTTAGAACCAAAAAATTCGAAGACATGTGACATCTACCAACCCGCACTGGGCCCGCGTGGTAGATTACAGCCCACTCCCTCTCACAGAGAGGAGGCCTGTGTCCCAGCAGTGGGAACATTAATAGGCTGATGATGATGATGATGAGGGTGATACAATGGGCAGTCCTATTGTTACTAGCGATATTTTAAAGACAAACTTTGGATGGATTAAAGGGAGGAAGAGAGACAATAATACGGGTAGTTCGTCTTTACGATATAATATATTATTATACTAAGTACCTACACTGTGTACCTACTTACGTACCTACTAACATCCTTTGTATCCTCACCCACATTGACCCAATCTTAAGACTTTGCAGACCATACCACAATATCATTACTTCGGACCCTCGAGTCCCTCAAATTCACTTCCCTTGTTATCCGAAGCAGGTAAAGTAGTAGTTGACCACATGGGAGCTGTGGCTATTGCGCCATTACCTTTGCTGATGGATAGGAATTATTAATGTGAGCCGAAACCGATGATGGGTGGTTGTCGAAAAGTAGTTCAGAGTTGGAGTGGATATAGAGTAACGGGGAGAGGGTAGTTCGACTAACCTTTCCCCGTTACTCTATATCCATCTATTAGATATGTAGATATGAAAGTGATAATCGGGTTTATTATGCAAAGCCCGTTTACACTATTGCGCGCACTGTTGGATTTTTAACGATCGGCTCAGCGCCGAAAATTCAAAATACAACAGTATCCTTGGTTCTGTTTAACATTCAGGTGGCGCTTAATGTTAGTAAAGTCGGGCATTATGCACATTGACTTGTGCAGTGAAGTTTTTAATAATGTTATCGGCCAATCACAGAAGTTTAACTGAATTTGAGAACTCTCTCCGATGTATTTTCCTGAGTTCATGGCTTGGTTATTTTACACGTCGAATCAGACCTAAACAACTAGATTATCGCAAGGATTATTTTCAGCAATCAGAGGGGCAACTCCCGTAATTTTAAAGAACGTTCGCATTCTATTCTCATCCACAATCTGTCAAAATACAATTAATTTACCAACATTTTTTGACAAGTTTGACAGATTGCAACTTGAATATGAACGTTTTTAAAGTAGGAACGAGAATTGGCTTACACCAGAATACCCGCGAAATTACGCGGTTTAACTTTTTTTAAATTTTTTGTTCATATTCTTCATGGCACCTCTTTACCTCATGAGCTATCGGAATATAAAAAAAATATATGGCCTTAATGGCCTACGTCTTAAGAGGGAGGCATAAAAATTGATTCGATGTTACAATGTAAAATAGATGCTATACTTTAATAATAATTCAACGTTCAATTACAGTGAAACATACAGGGCTGTATGAGCTGTAATACAATATTATGTTTCCTACACTCATATTCACAAAACAACGACAAAACAACTCACAACATAAATTAAACTAACAAATAACAAAACTGTGACATCCAAGCAGTCTTTAATTAATTTAATGGTAACTGTTGTACCATCCAGTACAGTCGCGATAGTATCAATTTAAGGGGCCGTACAGACTTGGACCTAAGCCGCTCTTAATGTGTCAGATGTGGTTTTGGCGTAATGTTCAAGACGTGATATAAGGCAATGGGCAGACAATGGAGGGTTCCATGGCTTAATAGGTTCGGCTTGAGACTGTAAGGGTCTGGAGACGAATAATAGAGGGTTGATGTGATGTGAGTTCAAGCTTTGGATGAATTTAGAATATTGTGTGTGGATGCAAAATTGTTTTAAATGTTTTTGTTGTTATGTTATTCACGTACACGTATTTTTGCGGCCGCTATTTTTACTGCCGCTAATTGTACCTTTGTTCTTTCCTAGAGTGTATGGACTGTGCAAATATCTATTGATCTATTGGAACGAAGTTCCCTTTTTCGCTTTGTAAAAGGGGGTTAGACGGAAAAAATTGGTATCTATTGATCTATTGGAATGAAGTTCCCTTTCGCGCGTTGTAAATGGGGGCTAGACGGAAAAAATTGGGACCAAAAGTTGTAACGACACTTTTTATTTTATTATAACGCCATCTGTGAGCGACCACAGGTACTAATTAGTGGCATGCCATAGAGAAGTTAAAAAAAAAAAAAAAAATTGAGTCACTTCCAATCAGCAGGTGTCTGGACAGCTCACTGCACCTAAGGATCCAAGCTGTTACTTTGACAGAATGGTCTGTCTGGTGTTACCTATTGAACTCAGTCAAAGATAATGAAATGAAATGATTATTTGTTTGTCCGAAACATGATTATAATTATACACACAAAGCATAAAAGATGTTATGTACATTGCAGAAAGGATCACAGTCATGTTTTACCTTAACAGCGTACAAAAATATGTATTATTATAACTATAACTTTATTTAATTAATTATAACTATTGATTATTATACATAAAATAAAAAAATACAATGCTTTAAAATTAATTTGTTGATGATTACAATAAATTAAATTTACATTTAATGAAGAACAAAAATAATAATACTTATGTTAATTCAAATGTCAAAATCAAATAAACTACTTACCATAGTTAACAGAACCAAACTTAGCCTCTACATTAGAATTATTATGTTTTCTCCATTTTATAGCATCACCTTTTTATTTTACCGAAAATAGAATCTGACCTTCTAACTTCGTCACCCAAAAACGAATTTTAACCAAGGTTAATATAACAAATAGGTACCATCACCAATATTTTTTATCTTTCTATTTCGTTACCAAGAGTTGAGCGTACTTCAGACACTGATTTCCGAAATTATAGTAATATTTCACTTTGTAAGTAGTGTTCTTTTTGGAAGTCGGTTGTTTTTTTTCTTAAAATAGTTTTTTTTAATGTTACATAATTCACATAACGTGTACGTATTTTGTCACAGACTGTACTTTTGTTCTATGTGTATGGACTATAAAATCTAAATGAAATCAAATATTGAATTTCACATAAACCTACATGGGCACTTATGAAACGTCAGAAGCTAGGTGCACGGTTCCAATTGGTCGTTTCCTATAGAGAAGATCCGGCAAGAAACTCCACGGTAACGGTGTTTTCACATTACACTGTTAAGAGGTATGGGAGGACAGTGTAGGCCTGTCAACAAGTACCAGGTACTTAACAAAATAGAAAATCGTCTATAAATCTAAGGTCTGTAAAAATATCTAGGGTTATTATTTCAGTCGAAGACCTTTATATTTTAGGGTCGGGCCACACCTGCCGAACGTTCCGTGGCGGAACGCTCCGTCGCGTCATATTTCTAAGGACGTAACGTTCAGCTGATGTGTCATAGGTAACTTGAAAAACATTAGGAGCGTATTCAACCGAACGTTCCGCAGCAGAACGTTCGGCAGGTGTGGCCCAACCCTTAAAGAAAATAATCTAACCTTCCCAAATAACCTAGCTTTATCGCCCAAAAACGAATGAATCCAAAGGTTTTAAACCAATATTTTTACCTGTCTATTCCGTTACCAAGAGTTGAGCGTACTTCATAATTTATAAATGAAAGGGTCCTAATTAATTAGCGATTGCAATCCCACTAAGTTGTTTCAATGAAATATTACCCTATTAGAGTAATGACTTATTTCGTACAGTTCGGCTGAATCGAGGGATATTTTAATTAAATTATTTCTTCTGTAATTGCGGTGTGTTTATAATTTATTAGATTAGATATGATATTATTAGGTGACTTTGAAACAACTTGAATTCGCACAGCTGGGCAATGTTGACTTCGACAACAAGATGAAAATATCGAAGTTTTTGGATGACAACTTTGTGGTCCCAACTGCTGGTTGTGGTGTATTGGCCTAGTTTGTGATCATAAAGTTACCGGTCTTGCATTGAAGGAAAAAGGTTACCAATTTTTATTTACGTAACTAAATATCTTCATGAAAACGTCAGGTAAACGTGGATAGTTTGGGTTAATATAAATACTTGGGAGCTGTGAAAATGTGTATACTTATACCCACGTATTCAATTACACGTGAATATTAAAGCGTATTTCTAAGAAAATCTGCTCGATAAATCAATATAATTCCACCCCCACCTTAAAATCATTGTACTCAAAATAAATCACTTAATACGACACTCCAAAAATCCCACCTCACATTATTATTCGTAGGGCAAATACAAATTCGATCCTGTCCCATCTCTTTAGTCTGTCTCGACATTCTATTAAACGTACTCCAAACACATTTGCCTTTTTCGTCGAGGAAATTGGTTCCTCGGCTTATCTCGAAGAAAAACCTATTTTGTATGGCACTCTTGGTTTATGCGTGTAAGTAATTTAATGTAACTTTTAGAAGGGAATTCGTCACACGCTGAATTTTTTAAGTCTCCTTCGAATTGTAAATTGAGAAGCTATTTTCGAAGTTCAACTGCGGAGGTGTTTTTTTTATTACTCCTAAAAGTTTTGTGTTCAATTGTACTTCTATGGGTGGCATTTTATAGGGTTGTTCGCTTTAGAAAATTTTATAGTACCATAAAATATGACGCGGCAATTCTTAAAAATATCCTTTTTATATATTATGTTAGATACCTATCGGATCGTAGTACATATTATGCTCAATATTTCAATATTCCATAAACATCGTGGACACTAAGTAACTCGTCATTTTTACCTAAGCTTTATGACTTTTGTCGAAAGATGAAAGAGAAAACTCGTAAATACTCGCATAAAAGTACGTTTGCCTTTGCTAGATAAACAGGTTGACTGGCTCATATAAAAATGAATGTGTACTTAAAATATATTAAGAAAAAGACGCCGTTTAGATGGGTAGTAAATTATATTGTCCAAACAGCAGCTAGCATTATCCTTCTCACTGACGTCATCGGCATTTTTGCTGTGATAGCTCCAAGAAGTAGTAGTAACGTCATAAGGAATTAACAAAAAAATATAAGGGTATAGAACAGTCAGTTTAAAACGAAAGCGACGGTGCCCGCGAATTTCAAATTTTCTCACGTTTTCTGCAATATGCAGGTCAGTAGGTATCAGGTTGTATGTTGATCTAAATATGATTCGCGACCATACCAAATATTTATTTAAAGAGTTGTATGCGGAAAAATCATCAACACACTATCTAAGTTCATATTACCTTATTGAATGACAATTGAAACATGACATTTGAAGCCAATTCTAACTTAAGGACTTGTATTGCTGATTCTAATTCTGTAAAGCTATATTTGTTACAGTTGCGAATAGAAAAAAAGAAAGAAAGAAAAGTATATATTGAGAAAAGCACAGGAGATCTCAAATTAAACTAAGACACACTCATTGAAACATCAATAATTTTTTTTATTAAAAAACAATAAAAATAAAACAAAGTAGGTAAAATTACAATTGAGGCTGAGAGTTTTTCGGTTGAAATATTCGAATATTCACGCGTGCATAACATGCCTTTAAAGAAATGAAAAAGAGCAGACAATAACAATCATTATCAATATTCCTGCCTTATTTAACTTTCATAACCCCCACCATACAAACGTACAGTTGAAAACACGACCAACTTGGAAATAACTTATGAAATAAAGTGCATATTATATCGCATGCCATTAAATTCAGACGACTTATAGATTTTATTGGAACTAGATTTTCCTTCGGATTCTGTTTGTGTTTGAACGGAAGTCTCTTGGAGAATGAAGTCCAATTTTACAGCTCAGATACATAGTTCTGAGATCGTACAACTTTAGTGAGTTGGTTTGAAGTTTGACTTGAAAACTTGAATGAAATAATTTTGACCCTACGAGTATTTATACAATAAAAATCTGAACACGAAAATCGCACTTTTTGTTTTTAATATACTTAATTATCTAGTTTTTTTTTTTCTTTATATAATAAAATTCTGAACGTGACAACCGCACTTTATCTTTGATATTATCTATATTTTTAAAGACCGAATCGTTTTTTATAAAATAGAAAGGATAATTCACATTCACTATAACAGATTCTCATAATAATCTACGCACCTACAATGACTATTTCATCTAAAAATATATCCACATTACGCTTTTTCTTCAGAGATGCGATAATAAAACGTGCTTTAGCAAGGGTCCGCTCTTATTACTACGCTACGATATTAATCCCTTCGTTTGTTATCAAACCCACGGGTGTTTTCGTCTAACCCAAGTAGGTACATAGAAGACTGTTTTCGTATATCCCTTACAATAAACAGAGACCCTATTACCATTTTATACATATAGGTACGTAGGTACAGTCACCAAAATAATAGCGTCACGTAGTTTCAAAACATCGAATATAACAAAAATAAATATAATAATGTTTTCTCACACGTACCGAATATAATATAGTTGATCTCGTATAACGCTTGCTGTAGGTACATGTTTTTATTTTTATTGGCAAATAAACTTGAACATTTTTCATCACTGCGAAAATGCTCTGAATGTCAACTGAGTGCGAATAAGTAGAATGGCTCTAAAAATGGTGATACGAAAATGAAAGGAATATAAACGTACATACAAACTAATGTCAAGCTATGTGACCTCGGGCAGGCTTATAGGCGACTTACATTAGCATCAAACAGAATGTTTTTACTTTGGTTTCTTTGTTCGTTTGTCTGAAAAAGATGAAGGGTTATGTAGAAGTCTCGTCGACGTGTTTATAGTCTATAAATCTTGGCAAACAATATACCTACTACCGTTAGAAATATTGATTTCAATCTCCTTATAATCTTCAAATTGCGTAGACGATATGAAATTTTTATGTTATCCTTTATAACCTCGATAAATCTAGGCCAATCCCATAAAAATTCAATATTCAGCAGCTGACGCCGTAACCAAGTATTGATCTAAACTTTCTAATACCTCCATCTACTAGAACGTGCCTACAGCCTAAATCAAATCGAGAATCAAAGCGTTGCCCCGGTTGCTCAATCATTCGTTTCAGTCAGAATCCTTTAGCGGTAAGTTAAATACATAGCATACATAAGTCTTCTCAAAGGTCTCAGGCGTGTAAGCAGCCTAGCAATAGATACAGATGTAGGCTGTAAGCACAGAGTTAGCGAGATATAGAAGTAAGCCCTCCCAGGAGCGACTATGTCACGCCCCAAAACAGTATGTGGAAACTAACAAATCACATTTCCACATTGTATTAAATAAAAGAGGGAAAGACGTGGCTAGGAAAGTAGCGATTAAGGTTCGTTGTGATTAGAGTCTAGAGACTTGGCTGGACTATATTGCGCTTTGTGTTGTACGAAATAAAGGTAAATTGTTCGAAAAGAAAATTGCTGGAGGCAAAGTTAATTTTGCCACATAGAATTATTTTACCGTCGTACAATGAACACGTTGAGTCATCCTCTACATTGACATAGCAGTCGAAAATTCGTAAAAAAAAAATCGCATCATCTTACTCTGAAAACTACATTGCCGATAGTCCCCGTAAAAAATCTCATCCTCCTAATAAAAGCACGATAAGAACCTTTCAACCGACTAATAACCCGAAGCACATCTCTGATTTAATTCCTGTGATAGCATTCATGAATTACAATCGGATTTCGTTCACTCTATTAGTCCTCCACCTCGCTCATTTTCCGGCCCACGAGCAAAACTAGCAAGCGCTGTAACTTTTGTTATATATATTGACAAGTATAGTTCTGTTGTGAAATCGTGCTTACTACGTACACGCTACTGATTGGAAGTAAAATAAGCGTGTGAATGTGCGCGCAGGGGATTGTGGGAACTTCATATTTGTATTGCCACGGAATGAGGCAGAAGTTTATTGTGCTGTATCTGTTGTTGATTATGAGAGACAATAATGAGGCAAGGTTTTGTTGACTTAGAACTGGGAGGTTTTGGTGTTAATAAACAAATTAGTGCTAATATTATAACTAGTACCTAGTTGACCGAGCTCAGCTCGGGTGAAATTAAAGAATGCTCATTTATTAGTATAGGATAGTTCATACTAATTCCATGTATGTATAGTACATATTTTTTGTATGCTGCAATGATAGTAGGTACTGTAGGGGGTTCGTGTTCGTGTGGGGCGTCGAGACGCTCTTAGTGTGGGATAGATACGTTATTTGTAGCTAAACGTGCAATGTGGGTTCTCTTCAATAACACAGCGATATGTTATATTTATAATAGGTATTTAATTAGATATTTAAAGTTAAAATATATTACAACATGAATGCGCGCCTACCAAGTGACGGATACGCCTCTGTCTATTTTTTTATATGAAACAAATACCACGTAAATAAGAATATGACTTAACAGACCGTTCGAATGATATATTTATACTAGCCAGTACAACATAAGGTTGTTAATAGCATAAAACCTTACATGAGCTACGCTCACCTCGAATAAAAGCATAGGAAAATTGCTTTTATTCAGACCATTCGAACAATCAATCTTTCCTAACCTACACCTATATGAAAACTTACCTGACAGTGGAAGATCATATACACGGTTGAGGTCTTTCTCTTACAAGAGATGGCTTAGTTCATGACAAACGAGTTGTGAAGGCCTGACACTACGCTAAGTGTCAGCCAAATTAACTATAGCATATGCCAATGTGCACTTCAAAAATTCAACGCTGTCATGCCTAAACCATACCGCTTAATTCAACATTTCTTATCAACTGTCAAAGAAAGGCCCAGCGCATGGCTACGCACAATTTTTTTGCAGATAACTATTCTTAATTTTTTTTTTTCGGTTTTTTAAATATTTTTGCCGTCGATAAAATTAAGCATAGATTCCCTCATTCCGATGTGCACATTATAAAGCACACTGTACGAGTATATACAAATGTTGCTCATTTAATAGTATAGGATTTGTTTTACATTTTATTTTGGATTTTTAATTTAAATTTGATTTTAAATTGTAATTAGTGTGAAAATAATATTATATTATCTTCGATGAGTATAAGAACTCATCTAATTTTAAGTTGTCGCTGCTTATCAATATCAACCAACAACATAAGTAATGCATGATGAGCTTACCTATAAGAGATTGGTACACTAGTCTATAAGTATATTGGATGTATCTCGTTATCTTTGTATCAGTGTATTCAATTGTTGGTGAGCCAAATAAATAAAATAAAATACATGCATAACTTAACGAGCAGTTCCAAGGTAGGCTATTTCGTTCATTCATCTTTGTTATGTATCTTATATCGCAAATGCTCTTAATCTGGTTACATAACGTTGATTTTCACAAGAGAAAATTACTTATTGAACCTGAAATGAAAAGCGTTTCAAGTGACCACTTACTATTTATTACACCATAAATCGCACTTATAACATCGTCTAAATAGATGAAATCCTTCAACAGAATAAAAATGAAGGAAAGCGCTAGATTTTATCGGCTGTTCATTTTCCGCCCAGGTTGTAAGAATCGCGAGGTAAATGGATTGCTACTACGCTTACAGACGACGAGGTAGCTAGCTGTCACAATATCTCTATCTGGCAATAAGTTACACATGGCTCCAAATCGTTTTAAAAGATTTCGAACATCAAGATCTTGGCTGTACGGAATAGAAAAACGGAAGAACGTATTTGATCTCAAAAATACATCGTGAAATTGCTTAGAATATTTGACGAAGGTCTTGATTTTGAAGGTTCATACTTTTTACTAAACCTTTGTGTAATGTTTTCTAAAGCCATTTATTTTCATATCACTATTTGCAAGTAGAATTCTAAAATAGGCCTATAAACTTAGAAAAAGAGAACATCAAGGTTTCTTTCACATCGCACTATTTCACACACATAACATCACGCAATGTTTACCCTAAGGGTTGGGCAGAGGTGTACCTGTAGCAGGTACACCCACATTTTGCCAGTTATATTTAAGTCCCATGTAATAGGGGGGGACCCTATTGCCATCAACCCCACTATTATCTCAGTCCCACTATTTCATTAATCTTCAAGGTAATTGATTCTTATACCAAGTAGGCATTACGAAAGCCATTAGTCCTATAGCATCTAATGCGTTGACTGTCGATGTGATCACCGAGACGTTTAATTGAAATCCGTTGAATTGTTGTGGTGAACCCATTCCCCGTGCAGGCATAATTAGGCCAGTCGAGGTCAAACGCAGGAGCACAAATATGTACATACGATGCTGCACCAAGAAACCTAAGATAAATATTATGCCTTTCCATTTGTTCCTTATTACCAAGGAAAATCCGATAACCATCTGATATTTATGCAATTTCATACTCTTGTCTAAAGGAAGTATATTTTCGAGCCGTTTGGGGTTGAAACCCTCGGGCCGTGGGGTCCGAGTACTCATGGCCTCTTTAATGAAATCTGAAAACGGCTATTTGGCACTTCCCGTGCCCCAAGGGCTGGTTTTTACCTTGGCCAGAGTCTAAACATTGCTGTACCTACAATGTGACAATGCGGCCAGTCTCTTGGGTACATTATCAGTCGACAGCGATGCAGTTGAATTTTTCGACGCCATATTTTAGTTTTGTGAATAATTTTGATTAAATTAGTTTCTAATTTTGTTATTTTTTAATTAATTAATTTTAAGTTGTTCTGTACCCATATTTCTATCCATTTATAAAAAGTATTAAGATTTGTTTAAAAGCTTATATAATTATGTTGTTTAGTTTACCTAGAACTAATAGACACTAAAGCTAGACTTGTGATCTTGAGAGTTTATGTGGTGGCATTTTATAGAGCCATCTACAATCAGATGCCCCAAGAATAACTCACAATATTTTTATTCCACTTCACTGCCACAACATTATTCAAGTCACATTCAACATTTATGACAATACAGTAGTTCTGCTCATAAAGCCAAAAAAGTAAAACTTTCAAAACAAACATAAACACATAAAAACATTTCTTCAGGCGAAAAAAGCTTTGCGAAACAAGTAAAAATGTGCTGAAGAAGGACAAAATTAAAGTTAGCACAACTTGTTCCCATTGTTGTCCTCAACTTCCATTCAGTTAGTTTAAGAGAATGTGTCGAACTATGCTCCCAGGTTGGTTTGTCTCTTAGTATTAGTATTTAGAAAGTTTAGTATTAACAACTTGTTGGCCTTTGAGCAGGACGTTGTTTTTTCAGTTCCATTCGTTCAAAGATTGTTCATTATGTCTGGTTCAATTTGGGTTGAAAGGCTGACATTTTTGCTTTATTTTCGACTGTTATTGGATTTAAACACTCAATAAAAGACGAAGAAGAGAAATCCTTTTTATTAAAAACTCGAAAATAGGTAGTCAAAATTAAAGTTATTTCTGAAAAGTAGATTTTGTACCCACTTATGTTTGATGAAGAGATCCGCAGGAGAACCAAGGTAACCAACATAGCCCGAAGAATTGCCAACCTTAAGTGGCAATGGGCAGGACACATTGCTCGCATAACAGATGGCCGACGGGGCCAAAAGGTTCTGGAGTGGCGACCGCGTACCGGAAGACGTAGCGTTGGAAGGCCTCCCACAAGATGGACTGTAAAGGCCGCAGGAATCCGCTGGATGCGGGAAGCACAGAATCGGTCAAAGTGGCGGTGCTTGGGGGAGGCCTATGACCAGCAGTGGACGTCTTTCGGCTGATATGATGATGTTTGATGATATACCAGCTACACGTATTTTATCACTGAGCATAAGCTTCTAAAATATAAGTATAATAGCAAAAAATAAATAGCAAATACAATAATAACAGTATTCTGCAAATAACCCCCTTACTTGCCGTAAATGTAATGTACTCTAAAACAGAAAGTACCAAATACAATTTCACTGCAGTGAGTTACCGAATGCAGAAAACGTTTGCGAAGAAGGCGGGGAGAGAAAAGTAGGCTAGGCGCCCTAGAAGCTTTTACAACAAAGAACTTCAGAAACAATTTAGTTAGGTACTTTTTATACCAAACTTTTTGATACAACTTGGTTTCTATCTACTTATGGAATACGTTCGGGAAAGAGGTCAAGTTGAAATGGTCGTTTTGAATTAGGTAGTAAAAAATTGCCATTTTTTAATTTTTGATAATTTCCTGGCAGGTCTTCAAAGAAAGACTCGGGCAAAAAGTAATTACTTTCATGACAGAAGAGTTGACAGCTGATAATTTTAGAGATGCTTGTCATTTCTTTTTTTTTTTGAATTGATGCTGAAAAAAATAAAAACAAAGCTGGAAATTCCAACCAAAAAAAGACAACGAGATAAGATGTATACGTTGCTCACGTAAAAGATCCAATTTACAACTTTGAGTTAAATAAAAGGCAAACTCAACCCCAATAGGATTATCGAGTGCGAGTGATTAATCCAATTACTTCACAGGAAGAAAGAGCTTCCAAACTTCATTTTGTTTCGTTAGAATCGAATCAAATCAACATTTTCGCAATACGAACGACTAGGGTTCGGTACTGGTGTTGATGTAAACCGGCGATTTTGTGCTGCGACAGGATTGTCGAATGCAATCTTTATAGAATAGAATAAAATAGAATAGAATTGCTTTATTTCTGACACAAATATCCTACATATTATTAATTTATTACATAGATATACATATTACATTTTTAAATATTTTTATGAAAACAAAATAAAACAAAAACAATAAAAAATATAAAAAATAGTGTCCCATCGGCATTAGGAACACGGTATCCTACATATTATTATTATGCTTTAATTTATTTCTCAAAATAATAATTTGTTGATTGATCGACACTAACAAGAAAACGGTGCTTTTTGATGAAAATGTTAAAACGGTGTATTTGTTTTTTATGAAACTGGCTACTCATCTTTATCCCAAACATCTTTTACAATATCTTTGGGAAAAGAAGATGTAATTTTTTGCAAGGTTATGCCTTTTATTTTGGCTTCAAAAGTTATCCAAAATATATCTCCAACTGATCGCCAGTGTACACCTGTACCCCAACTTACGTACAAAGTTTCTATACGAATCAGAAAAATCCTTTCCGCCCGAACGCGCGTTGTTTTCCCCTCGATTTCCATTCACTCCTACAATCCGGAACGTAGAATCCGGATTTGTGCGCACTCGTACAAATGATTTTTATAGAATTTTAAACTTATCTTCTCCTTGTTGGATCCGACTAGAATTTAGTGCTGAAAAAATTGAGCTTTTGTATAGAATTTTGTTTTTGTTCAACATTTTTTTAGTTGTGCGTATGTTTTGTTCGAGTGCGTTTGGCGAATGAGAGAAAAAGTCTCACTTTTCACGCACATTTTTAGTCATACCAGATATATTTTCTATTAGCCATGTTTTCTATGATTTAGCATCTTGTTGCCGCGTTATTTTATTCGATCTTAACAGGCTTATAATTCACTGCTTTCATGTAAAGTCTGGGTAGGTAAAGTCGGTACCTTTTGGTTACAATTTGAGTAACCGGTATAGAAACAGACAATAGAATTATACTTAACATAAAACGAACAGAGCCTTCAGCTATGAATAATACAGCAATAAATACGCAATTAACTTTTTCTGCTACCGCCCATAATTGATTGGACATGAAGATAACGAGATTCAGCGCTCCATTTTCTTGTTAACCAGAATCAAAAGATTTTCCTCGTCCAAAGAACTGTGCTTGGGAGTAAAAAAAATGCTTAATTTACATATTTTATTGTGACTGTGGAATTGAAAGAGAAATGTGGAAAATTGTATCAAGTGGTTCTGGATTTGCAACATTTATTATTATCTGTGGTATCTGCAGCTGTGTCGTTCCCAGGTGTAGGAAATACTGCTTTACTCTTTTTGTTTATGCTGTAAGACGAAACTAAGGCATGTGGTGAAAGAAATACTAGTATTTTTTTTCTTACTGTTTTGTAAGCCGCGTATAAAAATTATTAGTGTAGTGTTTTTTTCTTTTCTTCATTTAAGTTTCCTCTTGATTGTAAACCGTACTTCAACAAAATTGTTAATAAAAACTCAAGTTGTTTATTCAACGTTATAAGTAAGTATTTGGAAAATTGGCGGAGCTACGCTGGTAAACTTAAGTACTTATTATAATCCTAACTATATATGTATATTATAAATGCGAAATGAAGTATTTTTGTTTGTTATGCTTTCACCCTAAAACGGCTGAACGGATTTAGATGAAATTTGGCACATTGGTAGACCATGATCTAGGTTAGGACATCAAATAGTTTTTATCCCGATATTCTCACGGAATTGAGATTTATGCGGGTGAAACCGCGGGGCGCAGCCTGTAAAAATCTCTCGCATATTTCAGCTGCAGCAATATGAAAAGTATCTCTAACATTAAAACTCACAAGAGAAAGAAAGTCTTAAGATATCTAAAACACCCGCAAAACTTCTGCCGATACATCTCAAGATACACACAACGTATTTTTCTCCACTTCGCGCCAATACTCTGTGTACTAGACGCATCTCAACTTTAAATTTACTTTATATGTAGTGCAGAACTTTGGCGTTCCCCTGCATACGTACTCTACTCCTGTCTGTTGAATAAAAAACTTAGTTCCGTGTTCGCGGGTTTGCTCTTGTTTCCGAACAAATATTTGTTTAGTAATAGGCATTGGAAAGAAATAGGTTTCAGTTGGGCTCTTCGCACTTTTAACTTTGTTAGAAAGTTTCTACGTTGTGCTGCTATTATGAAAAAGGATTTTCTTTAAGTTTGTAAGCGGTTTTTGTATTTTTTACTGTGTAAACTTACTATTAGTAATATTTTTGATGACATTGTCAGATCTGAATGATTTTTTTCTAAACTTTGTCTTCTTCATTTTCTATGGGTAAAAATAAGATAGACGTACTACTATTACAATGCTATTAGACAGATACGTAATCATTAACTATGGTAATAGGATCATTTGGTAATATAGTAATCCAGGCTATTAATCGTAGGTTTAACTATAACAGACCGCACTAAACTTCACATCAGTCACTAGCTAAGTAATTTACACTACTTAAGATTACGGAACCTTTACCGTAATGGCCATCTTCGAACCCAAATTTATCAAGAACCTCCCTTCTCGAAATCCCCAAAATGATGTTTGACATTTCCCTCAAAATGTGAACCGAAATTGGATTCAGTTTTCATACATCACGGGGGCGTTCTTCGAAATTTAATTTCCCCCTTAAACGCAAAAATTATAACATAATAAATTCCATTCACAAAAAGGCGAGGGTAAGCCCTGAAATCCCTTCCGTGGATCAAATGTAACAATAGGGATATTTCCTGAAGGAAACGGAAGGTAGGCCAGACGTTCCTGCGAATATCTTTGTGCGAAACAATATTCGTGCTACGTCTCCTATTGTTTTCGTATTTCGAAATGGCAGTGTTCGGACAGCTAGGTTAGTGATTCTTGGGTATCAAGTTATTGTGGCCCTAATACCGGGTTTTGTGAATAGAGAATTTCAAGTTGAGAACTTGTCTAGCATCGACTAGTCGTTCACTTTAAGTTGGCCGTCATCGACCGTTAAAAATGACGGCACAACTTACTACTAACGTTGACAAAAAAAAAAAAAATTTTTTATCGCTATCTTTTTGTAATTATAACAATAATTTAAAACAATTTGTGATACCTTTATGGTAAAAGTGGATACCTACCAAGCTTGCGGTTTGGGGGAGCGTGAGGGTAGGTAACGGCCAACACGAAGTGATCGGCTAGTATACTTTAGTCAATCATGGGCCGTTCACCAATAAATTAAGATTATAAATTATACTATTTTGGCAATAAAATGTAACAGTTTTAGAGTTCATTATTAGAGTTCAAAAAATTCTCAACTTCAAATTATCAATTCAGAAACTGGATGTTTTTATTTCCTTTGGTATTTTTTTATTGCTTAAAATATTAAACAAACAATAACGTATATTTTATTTAATCCACAATTAATTTATAAGTTCGTTAAATAAAAAAACGGACAATTGCGAGTTGAACTCGCCTGGTAAGGATTCCGTAAGATAACTTTATTTACGTTACATGTCAGTATTTGGGTCACAGAAATTCAGTGTACACAATTTCAACTAAATTGGTCCCGTAGATTCCGAGCAAATTGGTTGTGACAGACAGACAGACAGACACACGAGTGATCATAAGATCACTTGTGTGTCTGTCTGTCCGATTGAAAAAAACGGAACCCTTATAGAAGGGTTCCGTTTTTTCATTCGGACGTATGGAACCCTAAAAATAAAACCACATCAGATCTAAAACGAGAAAGGGTTCGGAGAATTCAAATGTGATGCTTTGATCTCGTGGTTTTTTGATGTTGTATACAAAATAATTAATAATTGGCAAATCTAAGCCCACACCTGTAAAATTGTTTTTTTTATGTAGCCGACGTAATTTTGGTAGCTTTATGGGCGGAACAAACAACTTTTAATTCCATGAACTTCCGGAAACATTTTACGAAATGAAATTAATTAACATTAAAAGCATACGTTGGTACTAAAGGAGCATTTCGCAAAAAACATAACAATTTTATAAATTAATTTTTACATCACATAGAACAAAGAGATAAAAACGCTTAAAACAACACATACATCAAAGTGCCGTAAAAATGTTGATAAAACATTAAATTACATTTTTAATATTCCTTTAATCAATGAAGCGCAGATTTTTCAATAGTCAGATAACTTTTGAATAAAAACTGAGAAAACTGAGGAATAAATGTTACGGTTTTACATCTTTTGTAGACTGAAAAATATGTCAAACTGTCATCCAGGTTTTCCATGTAAGGTAAAAAGGCCTAACAACAAAATAATGGTGAGTCAAAGCAAAAGTTTTCATGCAGTTTTGAAACCGAAATACTGGCCATTTTTGGTGACTTCATTGTTCCGAATTTGAATTCACGACCATAAAAAAATGTACAGACGAAAAATGCAGGGTGGCTTGATTTTGGAGTCTGAGAATGTATTATTTTATTATTTTTTCTCAAACATGCTTGGAAATTCGAACATTATTTTGACAATCTTCTTCGAGATAAATCGAAATTGCTGCACTGGTCCAAAACAAGCGAGCGCCCGGCCGGCAATCTTGGTATGAAAATCCATATCTGTCGTGTTTAGCGGCCAAATAAATTACTAGGAAAACTCATAACTGTCGTGTTATTTAAAAATGGAACTAAATTTTTACTACAACACATGGCAACCGAGGAGGTAACTTATCAAAGATTTTATTTAAATTTCGAACTGGCTTAGCAAATAGAGCTGCTAATAGTAAAGAAAAAACAAATGAACGAACATACGGGCGCGTGACAAATTTTCTTTGTTCGTCATTGATTCTGAAATTTTAAAATTAATTTACTTAATATTTTTTTCATATTTAATTTCCGCGCATTGTTTGCGAAAAGTACTATACAAACCTTGGCCGCCATCAGGCATTCATGAGTTTTCATTCATTTCACGATCGTCCGGCGATGCCCTAATTGGTGGCCTCGACAGTAATGTACTATAAATAAAAGTTATCTGACTAGAGAAAAATTTGGTCTAAAAAATATGTCGTTAGGTTCTTCTTTAGACAATTACGTTGTTAACTTTTACTGTATTCATTGCTTTACAAAATTCCATCCTAAGGCAAATCGAACTCTGTCTAAAACTAAGTTCTTTGGAGGACGCTGTGATTGATTCAATTATCCATTCTCGAAAAGCAAAGAAATACAAATCAAGCTGCAAATTAAACATGATAAAAAGAGCCTCAATTTTCCTATAAAACCAGCCGATTCTTTACAGGAGCTGTTTGAAAATTCTCTCTATATGCTAATAAATAAATTAACCTCTGCAAGAATTGATTCGACGTCTGGGTAATGTCGCGACGAACAAAAAGGTGATGGAGAATGGAAAAGCAATTATCGGTTGAGTCTTCCCTCACAGGGTTTTCAATAAACGCGTTGACTTTCGTAAATAAACTAACTGTATAGATTTTTTGTCTTTTGGTGAAGGATTGTTGGTATTGGTTTTGGCTTCCAATATTTCAATTGAAACGAAATTGTTGGCTTCAAGAACTTTGTTACCTTTGTTATCGATTTCAACTTCGAATTTATACCTTATTTAGGGCTACCTAAATAAGGTATAAATTCGAAGTTGGAATCGCTATAAACTGCTAAGGTTTTCTCACTTTGTTGTCTGTTCCAGATTTGTTACGATAATTTCAAGTATTTCTTGATTTGAATTCTCTAGCGTTTGGTAGGATTGATTGGAATTTTACTAATTGTTGATAGGTCAGTTAATTGAAAGTTTATGATCTATCATGTATTTTATTTTAATTTAACTTTTTCTAATAATTGAGTCTGGTTTTCATGTTTACTTATTACTAGCTTTTGCCCGGGGCTACGCCCGCATCGATGTTGGAAAACATGCCATGGGAACATACTACTGGGATTAATAGTATCCTATGTGTTAATTCAGGTTATAAACAATTTGTGTGCCAAAATTCATACAAATTCGTTCAGCCGTTTTTCCGTGATTGAGTAACAAACATTCAAACAAAAAATAAATAAACTTCCACACTTATTATTAGTAGGGTTGCTTAGTAAATATGATCATGTGCATATATATGAATATGCGTCGTTTAGTAGTCATACCGCTATGACTATCAGCCATTAGTCTATCAAGTTCTCCTTTGACTACTTTATTGGCCGTAAGCTTAGTTGGTGAACGCGCACTTCCATATATTCTCATTCCGGCGATTGGCGATCAAACTTAACTATCGGGGATAAAAGCCAGCAATACGGTGTAGCTATTAAACTAGACGGAACTATACTTTTAAAGAATAAAAACGAATAAATATAGCAAACATAATTATTCAAAGAAAAACAATTTATATTAAAAACTCGTTGTCCTGCCCGAACAGCGCAATCTACCTGGTCTAATTGTATTTTCAAACCATCCAGAGACTCACTCAAATATTATACACACAAAATTTCATCTAAATCGGTCCAGCCGATTAGAAGGAGTTAGGTGACAAACTCACGTACGGAAGAATTATATATATATAAAGAAGATATGTACAGGTATATAAAAATAATCTAAAATATTTAAGTGCATTTTGTAGATAAAATAATACATAATTAATAGTTAAGCGAGTTAGTATTTTATTCGCGATCTCCTGAATTTGATTATTAAGTAAGATAAAACTTGCTCCCACAATAACAACTCAATGATCTCCTAAAACAGGGCTTCCTCTCTCCTATCCATTTTTTTTTTTTTTTTTTTTTGGGTGGGAAATCATCCAATGACTTCTCCCGCTCTGGGCGGAGCGGAAGGGCGTGTCAGACTTTTACTGACTAAAACCCACCCGTGTTCCTTCCCTTGCCATGCCAGGGGCCACGGTTTCCCCTTGGGACTACCCGCAACCCCGGCAGGGTATAGTTATCACCTAAGTACACATTATGGTAAAGCAATAAAGATATTGAGTATCGAGAAGAGTTTGCCTTGAATCAAAATTATTTAAGTGCCACATCCAGAAACCATAAAAACGAATCTTCCAATCACATTTCTATTTTAATCCCGTACAAATTCATTAACCTGTCTTCAGATCTCAAAACAGAACCAAACGTATCTTTTGTGCGAAAAAAAAAATTGACCTTCAATTAAAACTTTCACGCTTCAAGCTAGCGCTTAATTAAGGAGCAAAGAAAAGGTTCAAAGAAGCAAATACTCTGACCTTTAAACAGTGCCGTGGGGAGCGTTTCAAAGTATAAAAGGCGTTTAAAAGAGAGTCATTAATCAAAACAGCGAAGAAAATGTGTCCAGGCTCCCGAACTGTGAGCCTTCTCGTGATTTCTGTTTCGGGATTTAATCTTGAGAGGGCTTTGCTAAAGGAGTGCACTCGGCGTGAATCAACGGACCTGAAATATTCAAGATTCTTTTTGGTACGGTGTTAGGACAAGGTCAATCTAGAAAAAATACACGATGTAATGTTTTGAAAAGTTATTTAGATTATAAGCATAACAGTAAAAAAAACACAACAAAGTAAAACATTAATTTAATTTTGGAAGTCGGTGTCCTTAGTTTTGTATTTTAGTATTTTGCCACCGTCTACCGAAATTAAAGCAATTTTTCACTTTGTAGTGTTTTGATTGGACGTCGGTTAATTTTTTTGTAAAAATGCGTTTGTCTTTCGTTTTTTATTTATGGTACGCAACATAAATTCGTATGTCTTCGAAGAACTACTTGCAATGTGATAGGAAGTTATTATACCATAATTACCAAATACGTATTATTGAAGCTGACTCAAAAACCACTCATCAGAACTTGACGAAATTTATATGGGTCGATCCGAAAGTCCTGTTTATTAGAAATTAAAAATAAAGAATTTCCCAAAACGGAAAATAAATGACGGAGTTCTGAGGTAACAAATATTTTAAAAAATACAACCCAATTTAGGACCTCCTTCTTTTTTTGAAACCTTTCCTTTTTAACCCGAAAACACGAAAAAAAAAAGAAAAACACGAAAATTTCACCATTTTATCTCGGTACTCGAATTACTCAACACCCATTATTTCGACGGCCTCTACATTAATTCTGTACTCACAGCAGCAGATTTAAGATTCTCGCTAACAATACGGAGCTAAACCGCCAAGATCTCAGAAAAAACATCTAAGAATTCTTCACGAGGATTTTCATTCAATAAGAGTTCTGTAGAATTTTTGCTAAAAGAAAAAACATATCTTAAGATGAGGACCATTTGTGTTTTAAGTCGTCATTCGAGTGGAGCTGAAAAATATTTTTTTATTTTTTTGATTTCTTCTTTTTGTTGAAAAGGTTTTAATCTGATTTTTAAAGGATTCTTAAGTTTTAATACGATACGGATGGATAAAGTTCGTCTTGAAATGCGAAGTGATATCTTTTTGACGTTAATAATGAAGCTGGGCTCTTACTCTGGAATAAAAACTTCAACCGTTTTCGTCCTAATCTTTAGTTTTTCATAAAGACTTAAATCTTAAGATCTGTAGAAATCTAGTAAAATATTATAATTTACAAAATTGTTTTCAGTTTCCAAGAATCTTGGTTTAATTCAGCATAAAACACCCAATACCAATCCCACTTTGCAGTCGATCAAAAATGGTAGAAATAAAATAATTCTGTCAACATTTACCGCCAATTGTTTGCCCACGAAATAACCGATACCATGGATTTTATTATACACTCCCAAAAACATTATTAGCCAGGAAAAAAATCCATTATAAAACTGAAATTAAACTGCCAAGCAACGTGTTTTATGCACCCGCCCGAATTAATAGAGTTGGTTCGAAAACTTTTTTATAGTTTCGACTTTCGTTATTGGTAAATTGAGAAGTTTTATTCTATAATTTTCTGGATTTCGTTGTTGACGCAAAATACCAATATTATGGTATTTAAAATAATGGTTTTGAATTCGACTTGATTGTGGTGTTTCAAAACCATTCTACAAAATTATTTGTTAAGCTCGCATTACATTTGTAGTTTATGTCTATCCAATGACTATACCTAAAGTTATGAACCTAAAAATCGTCCATATTTCTGAGTAACCTCATTATAATAAAGAATATTTCAAAGGATGGCGCTTGAACTCACAACCTCTCCACCCATTCTAACGTCTCAACTATTGTGTTACTGCCGCTTTTATTATTAACTCTCCATAAGATAAATTAATTATTGTGTTACTAATGTTCCGTTAATTAATCTAATAAGCGAAATGTAATTTAATATGCGAGGTTCCGACAATAGGTTTGGGATCATGTATTAACTCAATTTGAAGAAGGATCGTTTACGCTTCAAGACAATATAGTGTTATTTTGTCTACATAATTGAAAGGATATGTACGAAATATAATCTGAAGGCCAATTCTCGTAATTAAAAAACGTTCACAACAAGTCGCAATCTGTCAAACTTGACAAAAATGTTGGTAAATTGATTGTTTTTGACAGATTGTGAATGAGATTTAAAATGCGAACGTTCTTAAAAATTACGACAATGGCCCCTGTTTTTAACAGGTTTTTGAATGGAGATCACTAATAGTTATAGAAGGGAAGATTTAGTTTGATGTTTGTATATAGAACTTCCTGTCTATAACGACCAACAGCTTTTTGTCAGGACATAAATATTGCCCATGAATGAACAAACAATGTGTATTCAAAATAATAATGAAATTGTCTTACTAATTCTAATTTACTTTTCGTGGTTCAATAATTCTGTTGAAAAAATCATAATAAAATTCCGACATAGGTATTTTCCGTTTCATTATTTTATATGTCGTAAAGTCATAATATTATAATATGGGTCGAGATTAAAGCTTTGTGCAGATCAACGCGACTTGTCGTGCAACGCGACACCGGTTATTGTTATACGATGGTATAGTTTTCTTAGAAATTGTATTGTTCGTGTCGCGTCGCGCGACAAGTCGCGTTGGTCTGCATCAGCCTTCATAGTTGGCATACCTAAAAAAAAACGTGTAATATCTGACATTTTGGCTGACAGTACCAAGCTCTCGGAAAATGGGTTGGTACCACCTGATGGTCAACTCTAGAACACCGTGCGCTCATTGGTCAAATCAAATAGCGCGCGCTTCCCCGGCTTCCTGTTACACACTTCCGTCCCTTTTGACAAAATCACTCCCACAGATTGCAGGAAACCGAGAGGAAATATTTTATACATCAAAAAGCATAGTTTTTTTTATGGAGAGTTACTTATATAAGGCAACGAACCATGTAGACAAAAGCTATGGGCATTATATTTTTGAACTTATGACTAACATCGGTCTTTGCGATGCCGATGCCATCTATTCTCCAATAAATAAAGCTATATATAGAAACTCCTTGTTCAATTACTAATGCAAATCTTATCACAACAATACAGTTGATATATTATCCTTGGAATTTAATTATAGACGCGACGCCGCCATTGCTGTATCTGTCTATATGTAGGTATGTAAGTTGGTATATAATAATGATGCTAGTATATAAGTTATATTATTTGAATTAACTTAGTGAGATGGCTCCACGTGTAAGATGTGTAATTATTATAATTAGAATGAGGAAGCATCCGGGAAGGTCTTTTCCTAGTGGTATTAATTAAAGTTGGTTCGTAATAATATATGTTGCTATAGAAAATACAATATGACGTAATGAAGGCGTTTATTGATATAATATCGGCATATTATAGGCCCTTATTATTTTGTTCAATAAGAGAATTGCTATTATATACTTATTCAGTTTCTTGATATGGTTCTGTTACCCAATCTAGTTCGTTTCCAACTGCTGGGGTAAGGGCTTCTATTTCTTCTTCCAAAATATATTTTTTTTTAGGTATTATATTGTTTTCCATAATATTATTTGTCCTATTATTGTTTTCCATAATCGTCCCCACTCATAATATTTACTTGCACTATTATCATTTATACTAATAACGCTTGCCATATCAACTTATTTGACATAACTTTTATTTGCCACAATATTAGTTTCCATAATAACATGTGTCATAATCATTAGATTCTATAAGTAACACATTACATAATCGACACTTGACGTAGGCAACATTTAACATTATTTAGAAACGTTACAGACAGATGTCCTCAGTATTGTATTATATGATATGTATTATTCCGAATGTTCATTTAAATACATACATACGTACATTTGCAAAATAGGATAGGTTAAGTTAGGTTTTCTTGTTCAGACAATAAACAGTTTGTCAAATTCGAAACGGGTAGGTTAGGTTAGGTTAGAACTGTGACCAAACAACGCGCGAAGGTGAGCGAGCGTAGCGAGCGTGCCGCGGCAGCGGCCGCCGAGTGTTAGATTTCCTCTTTTGCAAAGCAAGCATGCATGGCAGATTAGGGTAATTTTTAGGTTTTCTTGTTCAGACAATAAACAGTTTGTAAATTCGAAACGGGTAGGTTAGGTTAGGTTAGAAGTGTGACCAAACAACGCGCGAAGGCGAGCGAGCGTAGCGAGCGTGCCGCGGCAGCGGCCGCCGAGTGCTAGATTTCCTCTTTTGCAAAGCAAGCATGCATGGCAGATTAGGGTAATTTTTTGGTTTTCTTGTTCAGACAATGAACAGTTTGTCAAATTCGAAACGGGTAGGTTAGGTTAGGTTAGAACTGTGACCAAACAACGCGCGAAGGTGAGCGAGCGTAGCGAGCGTGCCGCGGCAGCGGCCGCCGAGTGTTAGATTTCCTCTTTTGCAAAGCAAGAATGCATGGCAGATTAGGGTAATTTTTAGGTTTTCTTGTTCAGACAATAAACAGTTTGTCAAATTCGAAACGGGTAGGTTAGGTTTGGTTAGAACTGTGACCAAACAACGCGCGAAGGCGAGCGAGCGTAGCGAGCGCTAGATTTCCTCTTTTGCGAAGCAAGCATGGTACATACTGAACTAGCATTGCTGTGCTAGTATGGGCAAATTAATATTAATAAATGTTATGGAAAACGACATTATTGAAAATAAAAAATATAGCTAATGAATTTATGGATTAAAATTATTATGACACTTGATCGATTATGACCAATGAAATTAGTGAAAATGATTTTATGTCATTTCACGATTATGGCAACTGAAGCGTTATTACTAATGAAATTATGGCAAATAAAATTATGGCATATAAAATTATGGCATTTTAAATTATGGCAAAAATTAGTAAACCATTTTTTTAACCAGCTAAGAAAAATACGACGAAGATTTAAAACTTTCTCATTATTGTACATAAATTGTCCATATATTAAAATTACAAATGTCAAAAAATTACAGTTGTGATTTGAATCAATAAAAAATAATATAATATAATAAAATAAAAAATAATTTCACCGACATGTTAATCTTCAGCATTATTATACAGGTAGGTATTGTCAAAACCAAAACTATTTAATTAAGATCGCAAAAAAGTGCTTGGCTACCTAAATTATTAACAATCATTATTATTTTAATATTTTGCGGGAAACATGTCTGAAGCTGTTTTATTTTTTTAATATTATAATAGGTATTCTGTATGCACGTTTTTGTTTTCGGATGTGTACACAAATGTTAGAGCAAATAAATATATCTTATGTTTTCTCATCTGTATATACGGGAAATAATTAATTCTTCACCGTGTTTTCAGATCATTTCTCTTCCTGTTACCCTAACTTACGACATAGTTACAAATTACAGGACAGCATTGAACATAACTAGACTAAACTTAGTTCATAAATACGTAGTTTACGCGAACGCTATACTTAATAGCTATATTTGGGTTAGCTAACACTGATACTCGAGTTTGAACCTAAGTTAAGACCTAAAGTTTCAACAGTCTCAAACATATGGTCTAAGACTTGAATAAGGTCCTAACTCCTGATGTAATTGAGTACTATTTTGGGCAAACACGGCCCGGTTTTAGAAATTTTCGGTGAGGAAACAAATAAAATACAATTTACGACGTATATTTTATAATCTAATCCGCTTAACTGTTCTTAAAGAACCCTGTAAGGAATCAATACGTGTTTCACCTCTCAACGAGTCATCCTCAGGATGGTGATTACTTTTTGCGAACCCGAACACGACATGTTGCCACGGCAAACGCCAAACGCAGAGTGAGCTGCACCACCCAACAACCCCGCTTATATAAGATAACTGCTCGGTCCATTTCAGCTCGGTCTTTATGACTCTTTAAGAACAGTTAAGTGAATTAGGTTAATACGTCGTCTATTATATTTTATAGTCGATTTCCGCAAAATTACGTCTGATTCAATTAACTAAGGAAATAAATATTTTACGCATTTTTTTATTTTAAAAGTTTTGACCTTATATGGTGGCCCTGGTTGGACCACCATCTATGGTCAAAACTTTTAAAATAAAAAATGCGTAGAATGCTTTTCTGACAGTCAAACACACCTGTCAGTTGGACGAATAAAGTTTAAATTCGTAAAACTCAGCTGACAGGTTCCAGGAACGCATTCTTTCATCGGTTGGAGTGTAACGTTCAATCGTTCATCTCTGTTTTGCGAGCAGTTTGCCATTTGCAATAATTCTCTTGACTTTGTCGATTAGTGGCGAGATGGGCGGGGTGGACGACATATACCGGCAATGCCATTGTGGGTAGAACCTGGATGAAGCAGGAGCGTGGGGATTGGCACAAGAAAAAAGAGACCTATGGCCCAGTAGTGGGTAAAGTCGGACAGTGGATGACGATTATAATGGTGATGTCCAAACCAAATACGTAATAAGGAAAACTGATTAAAGTAAAAAAGATCATTGGTTAGTTACAAAGATGATGAATCAAGAGGAAATAAGTATACATGGTTTTAACTCAGTAAAGATAATTATTAGGACGAATGTCTAACCGAAAGCAAACTTCGCTCAAAGTAAGTATATCACACGACATATAAAGGGTACCTATAAATTATGTACTAGGGTAATTAAAGCTAAGAACAAAATAATGTGATTAGATATAATTACTTATTATGACGGATCTCTTCACAGTCATTAGGAAATTATTAGTTCAAATTAATATTTTATGATGTTACAAATATAGTATTTTGGAACCCATATAAATATGAAATAGGCCTATAACAAAATTGTAGTCAATATTCCACGAGAAAATCGCTTTTGAATTTTGCTAACTGGATACATATTGGTGCTCATGACTGTACTATAACACAGGGGGGCCATATACAATGTGGAGACTACAATACAACAATAAATGAAAATACTGGCAATACTAATGCCTAGGAATATTTTGGCACTATCAAATAAATCCTAGCAGCGAATTTGAAAAATGAGTTTTTCAAACAAATTTTCTCTATTTGAGTGTATACGATCTCCCCTAAGCCTATAAATTCCGTTTATCTAACTAGGCCTAGAATGGATTCTCGGACATACGTTTCCAAATATCCACCTCAGGGTGGATTTTTTGGGGTGGATAAACGGAATAAGCCGAGCCGACTAAGGATTTTGCCGATCTTTTACTAGCTATATTGACTAAACTATTAAATATATTCGAGTGAATTTTTGTATGTAGAATGGGAAGGAAACGTCATTAGAGACACACCGTTTAATTTATTGTTGTATTGTCGACTCCACCTTGTATAAACATTATATGGCGCTAATACCAGTTTTAAGTTCGGTCAGCTGTCCTCATGATGAACAATTTTTCTTTTTTTATGACAGATGCATAACCATGCATGTTTAGACATTTAAACGTCTCTTAACCTTAAGTAACGTTTATAAATAAAACCTCAAGCATGTCAATACTCTACCGGTAATTTGATTCATCGTGTGTTTTGTTCATCACTACTGCTCTCAAAACGATGAAGGAAAACATCGTGAGGAAACCGGCATGTCCTAGAAACAAAATTCGAAAACATATGACATCTACCAACCCGCACTGGGCCCGCGTGGTAAATAGACAGCCCACTCCCTCTCGAAGAGAGGAGGCCTGTGTCCCAGCAGTGGGAACATTATAGGCTGATTATGTTATTGTTTTGTTATCACTTTAAACACTGCCTCGGCGCAATCTTGTGGACAAAAAAAAACAATCAATAATTTATTGTTAGTATTATTTCACAGTTGCCTTTTACAGCACCGGAAATAACTATGTTAAAGGTAATAATAAATTCCATGAAAGAATAATAAAAACTAATTCAGAATACCTACTTAAGTATTGTGCCGGAATTAATTCCATTAGCTATAATTCCTTTCAATATAATAAGCGTAATAGAAACATTTTAGGGTGTGTACACATTACGTGAAAATTATCAATGACTGCCTTGGACGCAAAATCAAAATTAAAATCAAAAGTCATTTATTCAAACTAGGCTGAGAATTAGCACTTTTCGAACGTCAAAATTACATTAGAAAGTCCCCCAAAACGCCCGCCCTTCACCACCTCCTAGTGCTTTAGTTGGGAAGAAGAAGTGACGCAACAAACTCCCCAGCAGCACAGCTGTCTGTTCAGTTAGAATACATCGGATCCCTACGATTTTTACTAGGTCTTTGATAGGCCTTATGTGAAGTTCATGTGCCTTCCATTGTCGCCACTCGGGGACTTTGACCTTAACAGACTCCATTCTGCTGGTAGTGTATCCCACCTACTTATCAATTTGCTCCAAATATTTAGTTTGCTATGTCATTTTCACAACCCGTGAATTTTTACTTTTAAAATTGTGAATGCTGTGTATACCTTTAAAGGCATACATACCAGCCCTTTTATATTATTATTATTTTCTATTAATTATATGTGTATGTACAGCTGTTGGTGTACTAAATAATATAAATAAATAATGCTCGCAGTGTGAACGCATCTTAATAAAAAACACACCCACATAAATACTGAGGCCTGATTCTATTTACGTAATTCAGGATACACGTAAACATGTTTTGGCAACATAAAGTTAATAAATTACTCATGTTCGGTGACGTACCCCTGTCCTTATAGTTCCGAATGGAAATTGTATGGATCATTTATGAAAAGGCACAATGACTTTTGTGGACTTTCGTACCTACTAAGCTACTGTTCAAATTGATATATATTTGTACGGAGTTTCGTTTCTAAGACTGTACATGATAACAATAAGGAAGGTTTCTTGTTAGATAATCGAAATCTTAATTTACTTATTACGTAATTCTTATTAATTTTCGACCAACAAAACGAAAAGCTTTGTATTACTGTGTCTTTTTTTGTTATGCGTGTCTTGTTTATGCAGAATGAACAATTTTTTTTCTTTAATATTAATGCTCGCTCTCAGTATTTTTCCGCGTAACCAAACTAAGTAGGTGCAACTATACTACATAACTGCCACGACCTGCAAAGAGGGCATTGATAGACGATCATTCCTAAGGCCATCTGGCTCGCAGGTATTTGACCAGTACGATTAATCTCGAAAAAGGTTGTCAAAAAATGCTCGAATTTCCAAGCATGTTTGAGAAAAAAATTTTACTAGTCATGTATCAGACACAGTGAGAAAACCAAATACAAAGACAGATAGCTTTTCCTTTTAACCCTGTCTCAGTCTTATTTCGTATACAATAAAGGATAGCATTAGCAGTCACATTTCACAACAATTCGGGCCCAATATATTAAATACCCTACCAATCGATATTAATAGGGAAATTCACAGATATAGATAGACATAGATAACGCAAGTATTACGATCTGTATGAAAACCAAGCGTGCCATTTTTTGACTACCTACTATGACGTCACAAGCATTATTTAGTGATGGGAAAACAAAATCCGCCGCACGCGGCAGCGTCTTTGAATCGATTTTATTATCTTTGAATCGATACTGCTCGCTCACCCAGCCAGCAGTACGCTAACTAAAAGTCTTCGCATTCTGAGGTTGTGTGCTCGTGCGCGTTCCGTCGACGTTCACACGTCGTTTTTGGATACCTTTTCCAAAATTTCAAGTAAGTTTACCATTATAATAAATACGTGAATATTCGATTGAAATACCTTATATTCAATTTAGTTCTAATGTTTACAAAAGCAACGAGATTCTACCCTTTTTCATCTCAATTTTGAATAAAGATCGGCTTTTTATTATACCATTTCTCTATTTATTGAGTAATCGTGTACAGTAAAGAATTATTGAGAATCGCTTAAATAGATTAATTAATCGATTTTGTGACATAGTAATGATATAGACAGAAGAATGAGATAGACAGAGGAATGAGATATACAGAGGAATGAGATAGACAGAGGAATGAGATAAACAGAGGAAAATAAAAATTTCTGATCTGCTTAGTAGGCAGTAAGGGATTTATAATTTCTTTAAATTGTTAGTATTTCCCTACTTATTCCTTGTAATTGTTGTAGATTATCTTTCAGAAACAAAAAAAAAACCAGAGAAGAAATTTTAGAAGGTAAACGAAAACCCAGTAAAATACGATATAATAAAATTAAAATGGATGCAAAATTACTTGAGCTACAACAGCAAAAAGATAAAGAAAGTTGTGATCTTCAGTACATCAATAGTCGGATATGCTGCTTTTGTTAATATTCGTTACTTTTTCCCTTCAACAAAGCATGCTTCCTCAAAATGTATTTAACAAATATTATAATGCTATGCTTTGTTGGGAACCAATCTTTATTTCCCGTCGCCTCAATCCATTTTTCTTTTAAATTGGGTTCATGTGGGAAACTAAAAAAATCACTAAACGTTACGATAATTTATTAAAATTGTCTACATAATTACTACCTATAAAATACAAAATCATTCCTCTGTTTCCGAAATCGATTCTTGAGAATCGATTTGTGTTGCATACGATGAACAGCACTAATCGCTAAAATTGACAGAAAAATGATAAAAGCTCCTGTACTACGAAACCGATGCGATATACGATAGTATCACTTGCTTCGATATTCATCACTTGTTAAAACAAAACGTCGCATCAACCGCTTCAAGTAAAAGCCGCAATGTAATACGAATATTCAGTTTACGTTTGATGACCTATGTTTTTCTCAAATTTGGTATTACAGAGAGTATTAGATTAAAAATAATTGATTTTAATATTAAATACGCATAATATTAATCACAAAATGACTTATCGATGGAAGGAATCGTTTCCTTTATTTTTTCTCCTCACATTTGTAAAGTTTTTACAATGTATAACTGAGCAATTAACCATTTTAAATTATTTTACTGACGTCCGTCTAGCGTGGCACAACGATGCAGACTGAGCGCGAAAGTGGCAGCTTACGATTATTGTACGTAAGCTGGGCACGCGAAGTAGTTGCTCTTGCGTTATCTATGTCTATCTATATCTGTGATAACGACCAACAGCTTTTTGTCAGGACATAAATATTGCCCATGAATGAACAAACAATGTGTATTCAAAATAATAATGAAATTGTCTTACTAATTCTAATTTACTTTTCGTGGTTCAATAATTCTGTTGAAAAAATCATAATAAAATTCCGACATAGGTATTTTCCGTTTCATTATTTTATATGTCGTAAAGTCATAATATTATAATATGGGTCGAGATTAAAGCTTTGTGCAGATCAACGCGACTTGTCGTGCAACGCGACACCGGTTATTGTTATACGATGGTATAGTTTTCTTAGAAATTGTATTGTTCGTGTCGCGTCGCGCGACAAGTCGCGTTGGTCTGCATCAGCCTTCATAGTTGGCATACCTAAAAAAAAACGTGTAATATCTGACATTTTGGCTGACAGTACCAAGCTCTCGGAAAATGGGTTGGTACCACCTGATGGTCAACTCTAGAACACCGTGCGCTCATTGGTCAAATCAAATAGCGCGCGCTTCCCCGGCTTCCTGTTACACACTTCCGTCCCTTTTGACAAAATCACTCCCACAGATTGCAGGAAACCGAGAGGAAATATTTTATACATCAAAAAGCATAGTTTTTTTTATGGAGAGTTACTTATATAAGGCAACGAACCATGTAGACAAAAGCTATGGGCATTATATTTTTGAACTTATGACTAACATCGGTCTTTGCGATGCCGATGCCATCTATTCTCCAATAAATAAAGCTATATATAGAAACTCCTTGTTCAATTACTAATGCAAATCTTATCACAACAATACAGTTGATATATTATCCTTGGAATTTAATTATAGACGCGACGCCGCCATTGCTGTATCTGTCTATATGTAGGTATGTAAGTTGGTATATAATAATGATGCTAGTATATAAGTTATATTATTTGAATTAACTTAGTGAGATGGCTCCACGTGTAAGATGTGTAATTATTATAATTAGAATGAGGAAGCATCCGGGAAGGTCTTTTCCTAGTGGTATTAATTAAAGTTGGTTCGTAATAATATATGTTGCTATAGAAAATACAATATGACGTAATGAAGGCGTTTATTGATATAATATCGGCATATTATAGGCCCTTATTATTTTGTTCAATAAGAGAATTGCTATTATATACTTATTCAGTTTCTTGATATGGTTCTGTTACCCAATCTAGTTCGTTTCCAACTGCTGGGGTAAGGGCTTCTATTTCTTCTTCCAAAATATATTTTTTTTTAGGTATTATATTGTTTTCCATAATATTATTTGTCCTATTATTGTTTTCCATAATCGTCCCCACTCATAATATTTACTTGCACTATTATCATTTATACTAATAACGCTTGCCATATCAACTTATTTGACATAACTTTTATTTGCCACAATATTAGTTTCCATAATAACATGTGTCATAATCATTAGATTCTATAAGTAACACATTACATAATCGACACTTGACGTAGGCAACATTTAACATTATTTAGAAACGTTACAGACAGATGTCCTCAGTATTGTATTATATGATATGTATTATTCCGAATGTTCATTTAAATACATACATACGTACATTTGCAAAATAGGATAGGTTAAGTTAGGTTTTCTTGTTCAGACAATAAACAGTTTGTCAAATTCGAAACGGGTAGGTTAGGTTAGGTTAGAACTGTGACCAAACAACGCGCGAAGGTGAGCGAGCGTAGCGAGCGTGCCGCGGCAGCGGCCGCCGAGTGTTAGATTTCCTCTTTTGCAAAGCAAGCATGCATGGCAGATTAGGGTAATTTTTAGGTTTTCTTGTTCAGACAATAAACAGTTTGTAAATTCGAAACGGGTAGGTTAGGTTAGGTTAGAAGTGTGACCAAACAACGCGCGAAGGCGAGCGAGCGTAGCGAGCGTGCCGCGGCAGCGGCCGCCGAGTGCTAGATTTCCTCTTTTGCAAAGCAAGCATGCATGGCAGATTAGGGTAATTTTTTGGTTTTCTTGTTCAGACAATGAACAGTTTGTCAAATTCGAAACGGGTAGGTTAGGTTAGGTTAGAACTGTGACCAAACAACGCGCGAAGGTGAGCGAGCGTAGCGAGCGTGCCGCGGCAGCGGCCGCCGAGTGTTAGATTTCCTCTTTTGCAAAGCAAGAATGCATGGCAGATTAGGGTAATTTTTAGGTTTTCTTGTTCAGACAATAAACAGTTTGTCAAATTCGAAACGGGTAGGTTAGGTTTGGTTAGAACTGTGACCAAACAACGCGCGAAGGCGAGCGAGCGTAGCGAGCGCTAGATTTCCTCTTTTGCGAAGCAAGCATGGTACATACTGAACTAGCATTGCTGTGCTAGTATGGGCAAATTAATATTAATAAATGTTATGGAAAACGACATTATTGAAAATAAAAAATATAGCTAATGAATTTATGGATTAAAATTATTATGACACTTGATCGATTATGACCAATGAAATTAGTGAAAATGATTTTATGTCATTTCACGATTATGGCAACTGAAGCGTTATTACTAATGAAATTATGGCAAATAAAATTATGGCATATAAAATTATGGCATTTTAAATTATGGCAAAAATTAGTAAACCATTTTTTTAACCAGCTAAGAAAAATACGACGAAGATTTAAAACTTTCTCATTATTGTACATAAATTGTCCATATATTAAAATTACAAATGTCAAAAAATTACAGTTGTGATTTGAATCAATAAAAAATAATATAATATAATAAAATAAAAAATAATTTCACCGACATGTTAATCTTCAGCATTATTATACAGGTAGGTATTGTCAAAACCAAAACTATTTAATTAAGATCGCAAAAAAGTGCTTGGCTACCTAAATTATTAACAATCATTATTATTTTAATATTTTGCGGGAAACATGTCTGAAGCTGTTTTATTTTTTTAATATTATAATAGGTATTCTGTATGCACGTTTTTGTTTTCGGATGTGTACACAAATGTTAGAGCAAATAAATATATCTTATGTTTTCTCATCTGTATATACGGGAAATAATTAATTCTTCACCGTGTTTTCAGATCATTTCTCTTCCTGTTACCCTAACTTACGACATAGTTACAAATTACAGGACAGCATTGAACATAACTAGACTAAACTTAGTTCATAAATACGTAGTTTACGCGAACGCTATACTTAATAGCTATATTTGGGTTAGCTAACACTGATACTCGAGTTTGAACCTAAGTTAAGACCTAAAGTTTCAACAGTCTCAAACATATGGTCTAAGACTTGAATAAGGTCCTAACTCCTGATGTAATTGAGTACTATTTTGGGCAAACACGGCCCGGTTTTAGAAATTTTCGGTGAGGAAACAAATAAAATACAATTTACGACGTATATTTTATAATCTAATCCGCTTAACTGTTCTTAAAGAACCCTGTAAGGAATCAATACGTGTTTCACCTCTCAACGAGTCATCCTCAGGATGGTGATTACTTTTTGCGAACCCGAACACGACATGTTGCCACGGCAAACGCCAAACGCAGAGTGAGCTGCACCACCCAACAACCCCGCTTATATAAGATAACTGCTCGGTCCATTTCAGCTCGGTCTTTATGACTCTTTAAGAACAGTTAAGTGAATTAGGTTAATACGTCGTCTATTATATTTTATAGTCGATTTCCGCAAAATTACGTCTGATTCAATTAACTAAGGAAATAAATATTTTACGCATTTTTTTATTTTAAAAGTTTTGACCTTATATGGTGGCCCTGGTTGGACCACCATCTATGGTCAAAACTTTTAAAATAAAAAATGCGTAGAATGCTTTTCTGACAGTCAAACACACCTGTCAGTTGGACGAATAAAGTTTAAATTCGTAAAACTCAGCTGACAGGTTCCAGGAACGCATTCTTTCATCGGTTGGAGTGTAACGTTCAATCGTTCATCTCTGTTTTGCGAGCAGTTTGCCATTTGCAATAATTCTCTTGACTTTGTCGATTAGTGGCGAGATGGGCGGGGTGGACGACATATACCGGCAATGCCATTGTGGGTAGAACCTGGATGAAGCAGGAGCGTGGGGATTGGCACAAGAAAAAAGAGACCTATGGCCCAGTAGTGGGTAAAGTCGGACAGTGGATGACGATTATAATGGTGATGTCCAAACCAAATACGTAATAAGGAAAACTGATTAAAGTAAAAAAGATCATTGGTTAGTTACAAAGATGATGAATCAAGAGGAAATAAGTATACATGGTTTTAACTCAGTAAAGATAATTATTAGGACGAATGTCTAACCGAAAGCAAACTTCGCTCAAAGTAAGTATATCACACGACATATAAAGGGTACCTATAAATTATGTACTAGGGTAATTAAAGCTAAGAACAAAATAATGTGATTAGATATAATTACTTATTATGACGGATCTCTTCACAGTCATTAGGAAATTATTAGTTCAAATTAATATTTTATGATGTTACAAATATAGTATTTTGGAACCCATATAAATATGAAATAGGCCTATAACAAAATTGTAGTCAATATTCCACGAGAAAATCGCTTTTGAATTTTGCTAACTGGATACATATTGGTGCTCATGACTGTACTATAACACAGGGGGGCCATATACAATGTGGAGACTACAATACAACAATAAATGAAAATACTGGCAATACTAATGCCTAGGAATATTTTGGCACTATCAAATAAATCCTAGCAGCGAATTTGAAAAATGAGTTTTTCAAACAAATTTTCTCTATTTGAGTGTATACGATCTCCCCTAAGCCTATAAATTCCGTTTATCTAACTAGGCCTAGAATGGATTCTCGGACATACGTTTCCAAATATCCACCTCAGGGTGGATTTTTTGGGGTGGATAAACGGAATAAGCCGAGCCGACTAAGGATTTTGCCGATCTTTTACTAGCTATATTGACTAAACTATTAAATATATTCGAGTGAATTTTTGTATGTAGAATGGGAAGGAAACGTCATTAGAGACACACCGTTTAATTTATTGTTGTATTGTCGACTCCACCTTGTATAAACATTATATGGCGCTAATACCAGTTTTAAGTTCGGTCAGCTGTCCTCATGATGAACAATTTTTCTTTTTTTATGACAGATGCATAACCATGCATGTTTAGACATTTAAACGTCTCTTAACCTTAAGTAACGTTTATAAATAAAACCTCAAGCATGTCAATACTCTACCGGTAATTTGATTCATCGTGTGTTTTGTTCATCACTACTGCTCTCAAAACGATGAAGGAAAACATCGTGAGGAAACCGGCATGTCCTAGAAACAAAATTCGAAAACATATGACATCTACCAACCCGCACTGGGCCCGCGTGGTAAATAGACAGCCCACTCCCTCTCGAAGAGAGGAGGCCTGTGTCCCAGCAGTGGGAACATTATAGGCTGATTATGTTATTGTTTTGTTATCACTTTAAACACTGCCTCGGCGCAATCTTGTGGACAAAAAAAAACAATCAATAATTTATTGTTAGTATTATTTCACAGTTGCCTTTTACAGCACCGGAAATAACTATGTTAAAGGTAATAATAAATTCCATGAAAGAATAATAAAAACTAATTCAGAATACCTACTTAAGTATTGTGCCGGAATTAATTCCATTAGCTATAATTCCTTTCAATATAATAAGCGTAATAGAAACATTTTAGGGTGTGTACACATTACGTGAAAATTATCAATGACTGCCTTGGACGCAAAATCAAAATTAAAATCAAAAGTCATTTATTCAAACTAGGCTGAGAATTAGCACTTTTCGAACGTCAAAATTACATTAGAAAGTCCCCCAAAACGCCCGCCCTTCACCACCTCCTAGTGCTTTAGTTGGGAAGAAGAAGTGACGCAACAAACTCCCCAGCAGCACAGCTGTCTGTTCAGTTAGAATACATCGGATCCCTACGATTTTTACTAGGTCTTTGATAGGCCTTATGTGAAGTTCATGTGCCTTCCATTGTCGCCACTCGGGGACTTTGACCTTAACAGACTCCATTCTGCTGGTAGTGTATCCCACCTACTTATCAATTTGCTCCAAATATTTAGTTTGCTATGTCATTTTCACAACCCGTGAATTTTTACTTTTAAAATTGTGAATGCTGTGTATACCTTTAAAGGCATACATACCAGCCCTTTTATATTATTATTATTTTCTATTAATTATATGTGTATGTACAGCTGTTGGTGTACTAAATAATATAAATAAATAATGCTCGCAGTGTGAACGCATCTTAATAAAAAACACACCCACATAAATACTGAGGCCTGATTCTATTTACGTAATTCAGGATACACGTAAACATGTTTTGGCAACATAAAGTTAATAAATTACTCATGTTCGGTGACGTACCCCTGTCCTTATAGTTCCGAATGGAAATTGTATGGATCATTTATGAAAAGGCACAATGACTTTTGTGGACTTTCGTACCTACTAAGCTACTGTTCAAATTGATATATATTTGTACGGAGTTTCGTTTCTAAGACTGTACATGATAACAATAAGGAAGGTTTCTTGTTAGATAATCGAAATCTTAATTTACTTATTACGTAATTCTTATTAATTTTCGACCAACAAAACGAAAAGCTTTGTATTACTGTGTCTTTTTTTGTTATGCGTGTCTTGTTTATGCAGAATGAACAATTTTTTTTCTTTAATATTAATGCTCGCTCTCAGTATTTTTCCGCGTAACCAAACTAAGTAGGTGCAACTATACTACATAACTGCCACGACCTGCAAAGAGGGCATTGATAGACGATCATTCCTAAGGCCATCTGGCTCGCAGGTATTTGACCAGTACGATTAATCTCGAAAAAGGTTGTCAAAAAATGCTCGAATTTCCAAGCATGTTTGAGAAAAAAATTTTACTAGTCATGTATCAGACACAGTGAGAAAACCAAATACAAAGACAGATAGCTTTTCCTTTTAACCCTGTCTCAGTCTTATTTCGTATACAATAAAGGATAGCATTAGCAGTCACATTTCACAACAATTCGGGCCCAATATATTAAATACCCTACCAATCGATATTAATAGGGAAATTCACAGATATAGATAGACATAGATAACGCAAGTATTACGATCTGTATGAAAACCAAGCGTGCCATTTTTTGACTACCTACTATGACGTCACAAGCATTATTTAGTGATGGGAAAACAAAATCCGCCGCACGCGGCAGCGTCTTTGAATCGATTTTATTATCTTTGAATCGATACTGCTCGCTCACCCAGCCAGCAGTACGCTAACTAAAAGTCTTCGCATTCTGAGGTTGTGTGCTCGTGCGCGTTCCGTCGACGTTCACACGTCGTTTTTGGATACCTTTTCCAAAATTTCAAGTAAGTTTACCATTATAATAAATACGTGAATATTCGATTGAAATACCTTATATTCAATTTAGTTCTAATGTTTACAAAAGCAACGAGATTCTACCCTTTTTCATCTCAATTTTGAATAAAGATCGGCTTTTTATTATACCATTTCTCTATTTATTGAGTAATCGTGTACAGTAAAGAATTATTGAGAATCGCTTAAATAGATTAATTAATCGATTTTGTGACATAGTAATGATATAGACAGAAGAATGAGATAGACAGAGGAATGAGATATACAGAGGAATGAGATAGACAGAGGAATGAGATAAACAGAGGAAAATAAAAATTTCTGATCTGCTTAGTAGGCAGTAAGGGATTTATAATTTCTTTAAATTGTTAGTATTTCCCTACTTATTCCTTGTAATTGTTGTAGATTATCTTTCAGAAACAAAAAAAAAACCAGAGAAGAAATTTTAGAAGGTAAACGAAAACCCAGTAAAATACGATATAATAAAATTAAAATGGATGCAAAATTACTTGAGCTACAACAGCAAAAAGATAAAGAAAGTTGTGATCTTCAGTACATCAATAGTCGGATATGCTGCTTTTGTTAATATTCGTTACTTTTTCCCTTCAACAAAGCATGCTTCCTCAAAATGTATTTAACAAATATTATAATGCTATGCTTTGTTGGGAACCAATCTTTATTTCCCGTCGCCTCAATCCATTTTTCTTTTAAATTGGGTTCATGTGGGAAACTAAAAAAATCACTAAACGTTACGATAATTTATTAAAATTGTCTACATAATTACTACCTATAAAATACAAAATCATTCCTCTGTTTCCGAAATCGATTCTTGAGAATCGATTTGTGTTGCATACGATGAACAGCACTAATCGCTAAAATTGACAGAAAAATGATAAAAGCTCCTGTACTACGAAACCGATGCGATATACGATAGTATCACTTGCTTCGATATTCATCACTTGTTAAAACAAAACGTCGCATCAACCGCTTCAAGTAAAAGCCGCAATGTAATACGAATATTCAGTTTACGTTTGATGACCTATGTTTTTCTCAAATTTGGTATTACAGAGAGTATTAGATTAAAAATAATTGATTTTAATATTAAATACGCATAATATTAATCACAAAATGACTTATCGATGGAAGGAATCGTTTCCTTTATTTTTTCTCCTCACATTTGTAAAGTTTTTACAATGTATAACTGAGCAATTAACCATTTTAAATTATTTTACTGACGTCCGTCTAGCGTGGCACAACGATGCAGACTGAGCGCGAAAGTGGCAGCTTACGATTATTGTACGTAAGCTGGGCACGCGAAGTAGTTGCTCTTGCGTTATCTATGTCTATCTATATCTGTGGGGAAATTCCATTTATCTATTATCAAATATGTATGCCTACTTTGATAATAAGCTCGTGGATAGAGAATCTGATCTACCCACAAATTTCTCTAGGGGGTTTATAGATAAAGGCGAACCGATATTGGAACACAAAACAAGTTTTATTATAAATTTCGTAAACTATAATATAGGTTGTGGTAAATATATTGCTTTAATAATAGTGTATCGTTTAATATTCAGCGAGATATAACGCAAATTACGATCAGTATCATTGCGAAAACATTGGGATCTTGAAATTAAAAACGTTCTCGTACAGTTCGTTTTTTAATCCCAGTGACCCAGTGACTAACTGTAGCTGACAGTTTGACTGACAGATGCAAACGTCAAACTACAAAATTAAAAACAAACAACAATTACTTGAAATGTCAAATTAGTCTATGGGATTTAAAAAGTAACTTTATTTTAGAAATGGGCATTTCTTATAACTATTATGGCATCGTTTGAGCTCCCTTGGAAATCAAAATTAATCGTGATCACCCGAAATAAATACGGAACTAAAACCGTAAACTTTCAAAACATTACGGGTAGGTTACCTAAATATAAGTTTCACAAAGGTCTGTTTGTTTGGTGTTGTTGATAGCGGTGAAATTGGCGTCATTTTCACGTTTGTGTGAGGTATTAGTGACAAGATCTAAATTCGCCTGTCTATACAGGCGAACATTTCTAAACAATTTTTAACCGACCGACTTCCAAAAAGGAGTATGTTCTATGTTCGACTTTATGTATTGTTTCATAGATATTTTCGTCAATTACAAACCGATTTTGAAAATACGTTTTTCATTTGGTAGAGAAAGCTTGCGCGGTGGTCCCTTATCTATACATTTTATTAACTTTGCTTTTGCTTCAATAATACGTATTTTTCCCACTGTCTATGGCTATATCTAGATGATGTTATAATAAGTGCCTGTCACTGTTCTTTACATAGCAGGTAGTGATATTCGAATTTGTATGGGGTAGGTACTACAACAAAAAAAGTGAAAAATAAAAAGCTTTTTCGGTGGCAAAAGACGAAAATTCAAAACCAAAAACATCGACTTCCGTTTTTTTTTCGCCTTACACCTAATCTCCTGCTGATACCTTAAAACACAGCGTGAAACACACGATCCACGTTTTAATTTTAAAAGTTGTCCCGTTACCTCGCCATTTTAATATATTAATATACAGAATTAATTTCAGCAAAATGTTTATTTAATTAAACTTAGTCGGGGAACACCTGCTTCTGTTTAAAACATCTATTACGTCTTTATTCGTTCTTATTGGTGTGACATACTGCATATAAAGCGTCTTCAAGTTTTTTCGGCTTTGTTTTTCTTTGCCTTTGTTTTCAGGGTAGATCGTTGGATTTGAAGGTCGCTCACCATGGTCCAAGCTGTTGCTAGGTCTTTTTTAGGGTTCCGTAGTTAACAAGGAACCCTTATAGTTTCGCCATCTCCGTCTGTGTAATTTGAGATGGGTATACATATTAATTACGCCGACAAAGTGGTAAAGCAAAATCAAGAAAAAAATTTTTTTTGGGGCATCCCTACACGTAAAGTGGGGATTCTATTTTTTTTCCTTGTCTATCCCATGGTGTGGAGTGGGGTATCGTTGGAAAGGTCATTCAAAAATATTGTGAGTTTGTGAAAAGCATTTTTGGAATCAGGGATCCGTTTGCGAAATAAGTTTAATAAGATTCAGCTTTAAAGTGCAATTTTTTGTTAGAGTCAAGTGTCTCCTCCCTCTGTCAGCTAAATGGTTCGTTCTGGCTATGTGAAAAAATCACAACAGTAGTAGGATATTAACGAAATTAAAAGGAAAACTATCACAGCTAGGTAGGCTATACAAGTTAAGTAATAATCAACCAACTTAGATTTGCCGTTGAAAAAACATGTTCTCTCATACACATTCCTGCCAAATCTTACAACGCACTTTACACTTTTAACTTGTTTTTTTTTTTTTTTTTTTTAATATCTTTTACTTGTAGTACAATATGTTTTGTTGTGTGCCTTTGTCTGTGTCTGTGCTAAATAAATTTAATTTCTTTCTTTTCTTTTTTCTTCTTTCATAAATTCCGTATGGGAAAACACGTTTTTTAACAACACTGTTAAGTTTGTTCTTGGGATAAATTCATCCCTTCATTGTGCGTGGTCCGACACGCACTTGGCCAGCTTTTTTAAATATTGTTAAGGAAACTGTAAACAAAATAGTCCCCTAAACTGTCCGTTTTATGGACGCTGTAGAACTCTCCATGGTTTCCGTAAAATAGAATTCTTCCGCTAAATATGAATAGGACAACACACTACTCCACACAGCTTCGCAAGAATAAAAGATTCAATCTAATACTGTCAAAAGAATCAAAATGTACCCTTCTCATACCTTCTTGAACACAAACATTGTCGAAATTATTTGGGCGATGAAATAACGCGGTGAATCCAATAAATTCTTCGTATTACTATAATATCTAAACTTTTTACTCACCTTATACGTCATACAAATAGTTTTTCTGACAGCTGTGCGCACAGCGGCACAGATTAGGTAATAGAAGCCGGGGCGGCGCGCGAGTCGAAATGCAAACTGAACGGAATGTTGCCATTAATATAATGCCAATATTGTATTTGATTGTTTTTGTATTTTATTTTATATTGTATTATTTTTTATTTTAATTAATCATTATTTAATTAACCATTAATCATTTAAATATCTCATTCTACGACGTCACAACGTCACCGCCGACTGTTTGTTTAATTTTGAATTTATATACATTTTATCAATTTCTTGTCATGAATTAGAAGGTATTCTCTTTATTAGGATCCGCATCAAAATCCGTTCCGTTTCATAGCTTACAAGAACAATGCAGTCATGCTATTTTGCCTTGATAGTTTTAGTTTTTATGACACAGATAGTGGGTATTTATTTATTTATTTTTGTTTCTCTTTTACGACACACCACACACACACGTCTGTCACAACATTTTATTTGATTTTGTCTGATGATCTTTTACTACATAAGACTACATTTAATTTATTATGTAATTCATTAGATCGGACACTCACTTCCCTGTCTTTCAGTTTCAAGCGTATGGCACTCGTGGGTTGCAGCTGAAAATCAGCGTCAGGTGGCACACTTTGTGCAGCCATCTGACATTATGCTGAGCTGAGGCCCTTTTGGCATTATAATAATTGTTTTCTGTTTTTGTTATAAGGTGTTTTGTTTTATTGTAATGCCAATAAACGCATTTTCTTTCTTTCTTTCTTTCTTTCCTTATTAATTGCGCAAATAATCATTGGTTTGGGTTTCAATGGAAACGAAGACGACCAATTGTAACACCGTATGTATGGTAGGTACTTTTAAAGTTATAAAAGTAATTGTAGTTTATTGCACGACTCATAATGCGAAGCATTCGAGAGTGCTCTACGATCGAAAAATTTTTTTCAACACAGTTGCTCGTAAAGTGGCTCTTATTTAACCGCTTTTAGGTTCATAATGCAGTGTATTATAGACACGTGCTTTTTTCTTTACATAATCGCACTAGTGCGGTAATGTGCGTCATAGATAACTATTTACTAGTCGGAGTAATGACATGGCAGTCTGGCAGTATGGAATTAGTAAGTACTATCAAGGCACGACATGTCTTTCTTATTGCGACTTAATACAGTGTGACAAAGTAAACAGGCTTTTGGAACGAAGTTCTTTAACGCGGCTTCATTCTTGCGTCTGTCTTTTTCTAATTCGATAGAGAGAGAAAGATAAAGTGTGAATTTCGTCAAAATGGAAATCTAAGATGGCGGCTGCGAAAATTTTCTCATTTTTCGTCATGGGTATCGTTTTCGTGTTGTCGATGGTTCTAAAGCCGATAGTGAGGTCAAAATGGAAATCCAAGATGGCGGCTCCGAAAATTTTCTCATTTTTCGTCATGGGCGTCGTTTTCGTAGGTTTCGATGGTTCTAAAGCCGATAGTGAGGTCAAAATGGAATTCCAAGATGGCGGCTCCGAAAATTTTCTCATTTTTCGTCATGGGTATCGTTTTCGTAGCTTTCAATGGTTCTAAGGCTGATAGTGAGGTCAAAATGGAAATCCAAGATGGCGGCTGTAATTTTTTTTTTCATTTCTCGTCATGGGTGTCGTTTTCGTAGTTTTCGATGGTTCTAAAGCCGATAGTGAGGTCAAATGTAAATCCAAGATGGCGGCTGCAAAATTTTTTCTCATTTTTCGTCATGGGTGAGAAAAATGCGTAATGAGAAATTTTTACAGCCGCCATCTTGGATTTACATTTTGACCTCACTGTTGGCTTTAAAACCATCAAATACTGCGAAAACGAAACCCATGATGAAACATGACAAAAATTTCGCAGCCGCCATCTTAGATTTTGATTTTGACCTCACTATCAGCTTTAGAATCATCGAAAACTACGAAAACGAGACCAATGACGAAAATTTTCACAGCCGCAATCTTGGATTAACATTTTGACCTCACTATCGGTTTTAGCATGATCGAAAATTACGAAAACGCCACCCATGACGAAAAATGAGAAAATTTTCACAATCGCCATACTGTATTTTCCATTTGACCAAATTCGCACTTTCTCTCTCACTCTCTCTCGATAGAGAATAATTAGTAATAATTAGCAGCGAAATCTAATTTTTTCAAGTTACAAATTTTGTCTTCACCTCCGACCGAACGTGATGGTAGGCTGTTCAGCGGTTTTGTCAGTGCCTTGCGCGCGCATCGCTACCCGAAAAAAAATCCAGCGCGCCATTTTTTATAAATATTTGTTATCGTTTATGTTGTGTGGTTACTGCAGGTTACATATTAAGAAAAATACGAACCGACGTAGAAACGTTTTTACATGAAGTGGATAGTCAGTACCTGGCAACAAAGGTCAGTTGAACTTTATAAATCTAGATGTATCATTTCTCTAAAGTTACGTTATTGTAGCATAAGTTCTTACAACAAGACGGTTTCTTTCCTCGCAAATGTGTTGAAAAACGTCGTATGAAACGCGTGCGCATTGTTCATTACCCACTCGGCTAAATTATCGCGCTCGCCCTTGGCTCGCGCGAATAATACCGCCTCATGGGTAATGACCAATACAGCACACTCGTATCATAATGTACTATTTCAACACAGTTGCTCGTAAAGTGGCTCTTATTTAACCGCTTTTACGTTCATAATGCAGTGTATTATAGACACGTGCTTTTTTCTTTACATAATCGCACTAGTGCGGTAATGTGCGCCATAGACAACTATTTACTAGTCGGAGTAATGACATGGCAGTCTGGCAGTATGGAATTAGTAAGTACTATCAAGGCACGACATGTCTTTCTTATTGCGACTTAATATAGTGTGACAAAGTAAACAGGATTTTGGAACGAAGTTCTTTAACGCGGCTTCATTCTTACGTCTGTCTTTTTCTAATTCGATAGAGAGAGAAAGAGAAAGTGTGAATTTCGTCAAAATGGAAATCTAAGATGGCGGCTGCGAAAATTTTCTCATTTTTCGTCATGGGTATTGTTTTCGTAGTTTTCGATGGTTCTAAAGCCGATAGTGAGGTCAAAATGGAAATCCACGATGGCGGCTGCAAAATTTTTCTCATTTTCGTCATGGGTGTCACATTTTGACAATCGCATTTGAAAATCCAGCGCGCCATTTTTCATAAATATTTGTTATCGTTTATGTTGTGTGGTTACAGCAGGTTACATATTAAGAAAAATACGAACCGACGTAGAAACATTTTTACAGGAAGTGGATAGTCAGTACCTGGCAACAAAGGTCAGTTGAACTTTATAAATCTAAATGTATCATTTCTCTAAAGTTAAACGTTATTGTAGCATAAGTTCTTACAAAAATACGGTTTCTTTCCTCGCAAATGTGTTGAAAAACGTCGTATGAAACGCGTGTGCTTTGATCATTACCCACTCGGCTATATTATCGCGCTCGCCTATGGCTCGCGCGAATAATACCGCCTTGTGGATAATGACCAATACAGCACACTCGTATCACAATGTACTATTACTCAAAAGGCCAGTGTCTGTTATATATTTGATAAATTGAAGGATAATAAAAAAGGTTGTATTTAATTAGTTTAGCTTATTGTTAAGTCAAAATTGTTAACCAAGGAAAGAAAACAAAATTACAACTCATTCTGCTTCCATAAAACTATACAAACAGATATCAAAGCATCGACCTAGAATCTAGCGATGACCTAGCCTCATTCCACTGTTCTAGGCATCGCTTTGAACGGAGTGCGGGCACTAGGTACAAATACAAACCTATAGTTTTACTTACATAGACTATAGGTACCTAGGTATTCTCTCAGTTATTCAAGAGAAGGCAGGAATGATGAGAATGCCTATTTTATACCTGAGTTCGCAGCAAAAAGCGAGCAATTACATGATGTATTTAATATTTTATACAGGTAGACAGATGGTTGATTGCACAGTCAGAGATATTAATGATTTAGCAAAGACAAATTGTCGTAAGGGGGTCACACCTTACGTTAATTTCTCACAAAGCATTTATTTCAATTAAACGATTTACGGGCACTTTTTAATTGTCAAAGAGTCGGGAGTTAGTCGGAAAGTTGAAGATAGTTGCCCATTTGAAAACGTAGATCTCTTTGGGAAGAATGGGCAAGAAATTCCAAGGACACTCTTTGAAATCAAGATATCACAAAATCCTGGGTACATAATTCTTGTTGCTTCTATGTGTGAGAACAATGTAAAAAGCCCTGGCAGATAAGAGATGAACAGTCTCAACTGATGACACCCGTTCACGACGCGTGGATCAGCACCATCCAGCTCAACTATTTTGTGGGGTCCAACTGTCAAAAAATACCGTTTGTGATTTAATTAGACGAATTAATTTATGTTGGTAGTTTACTTCACAATTAGTTTCCCTAACTTCACTAACTTTATTAGGTACCTTTGTAAGGTAGAAAATACCGAGAAAAACTCACAACAGCAACGTTTTGCGATGTATTTTTTTTTTGCTTCGTCGTTGTGTTCACGTGCTCGCAAACGCTATGACCTGATTTTTCTGTTACGCTGCCATTTTTGATTTTCCTCTTGTTTCGTCTTAATAAAAATAATAACAAGTCCTTACATTTTTTGATTATTTATGTAAAATTATAAATGATTATTCCATGTCTTCAAGTCAAAGTTATTTAAATAACAGTCACTGCTCACTCTCAACTAACACATACGTAATATTAAGCTCGGTCCATAACTGCGGACACAGAACGGATCAACACACTACCGCAATCGCTTTGAGCGCTGTTTACTTTGTGTTTCACCTATGCATACCTAGTGCTTCAAAAGCAGACGTGGTCGAAAAATTTAGGTCATACAGAAAACATGAATTCAGGAATTGTCTTGTGAATTGTGGGTTTTGAATAGGGGTTAGTTTATTTATTTATTAAGGTTTATATTGAAATAATAATAAACATGATAGCGTTTCAATAACCACCCATGTTTGCTTTATAAACACCAGATCATAATTATCATTCATCATTATTATCATCGCAAAGTTCAACTTCGATCATCAAAAGTCATTTTTAGGAGAAAGGCTTGGATTTGGGGACTCTGCAGTCCTCTAAATGCAATCTTTTACCTTTCATGATACACTGTTAGGTAACGCAACTAATCTTTTACGGGACACAGAAACAAAGGCACCCTTAAGATAAATCTTCCAGCAATTTCATTCATAAAGCACGGTTGCTAGAAGTTCACACCAGAGTAGTACATAATAGACCGTCTGCAAGCACTCAAAGCCCGCCTAACCAATTCTCAAAGCGTTCAGAATCTGAAAACTATTCACATATTATTACTAATTCTGTGCACACACCGTCTGTCGTTTATTTAAATGTACTCCGCTAGGAAGTCAGGCGTGTGACTTAATTCCGGAATTCTGTACCACGCTTTAGTGTTGAGCGTGTAGTTACACCAAGAATCTTGAAAGAAATATTGACAGAAATCCATTTTATTTTTAAACTATCAATCAGCTGTGGGCGAAAATAACCACTATGTTGAGCCCTGAGACAGCTAGAAGGCATCGCGACAGACCCCGTAGAAGATGGCCAGTGGTTCTTCATTAGTACGGGATTGCAAGCGCTGGAAGTCATGGGGAGAGGCCTTTGCCACGCAGTGTAGTGGGGTGATACAAGCTAACAGTTGGCGGGTTTACTGGATCACCACTGCCATACTGTAGTTCGGGATAATAACTCCGACTCTGCCAAACACCATTTTGATATTGGCAGTTTCACGTATGAGTTTCCAACCTCTTTTCATACGGGGTCAAATTAAATTAGCTAGCAAAACTTCACAGACGTTATGTGTATCAATATCAAAACGTTTTAAAACTGATTATTTCAAGACATGCGTTGATGACCCCAAAAAAAATTCCTCAAATTAATTTATTTTTTATTTCGTTAGGTTTAGATACCGATACATTCGATACCCATCACGTCTGCGTAGTTTCACTAGCTAATTCAATTTGACCCTGTATTCAAATTAATTTATCTATTTATAAATATTGAGCTTTACTAGAACGTCAATGCCTGTTTAACCCAGTAAAATTGTACTTTTAGGAGTGGATCTTTTATATTAATCTTCTTTGTGACTTTCAAGTGAATAAGTAGCTTCTGCACGATTCTATTGTATGGGTCTATTAGGGGTCCAATTTTCAAAATTGGAAGTTTATAGGCTTATACGAAAGTGGCATCTTATGGAACTTTACAACACATTTTACTATTGTTTGTTCTCTTTCTGGAGTTGTTCTCTTCAATGCTCCTTTATGAAAACTTCTTTCATCTTATAGGTGTTATAGCTGAAAAAGCTTTTACTAAAGCTACGGTTTCCTAGAGAGCGGTGACCGCACTTAACGGCCGCAGTGACGGCTGTCATGACGATTACAGGGTGAAAAATATAAATCGTTAGATTCAACCTACTGCTTCAAAAGATATTGGCATTTCTGTTTCGTTTTGACACCTCTAACACACAATGACGCAGTGACTACACTTGATTGTCATGGAAACGCTATATAATAATGTGTGATCTCACTTTTCTCTGTATGGAAACTTTTTCTTGTGACTTAGTACGGTGAGGGCAAATCTAGCAATTTAAATCTGTGGGGGGCGGGGTATCAATTAATGTCAAAATATACTGGTAAAATAAATATAACGGAAACGCTTTCTTAGCAAACCAAAGCTTTATACTCGTGTTGAGTATCGGTGGTGTCAAGAGAATCAAATAAGAAATAAATTCTAGAATATCCAATGGCTAGGTCAACTGACTGGCTTTCGAAAGGTCTTCAGCTAAAACCCTGATTGTTATCTTAATGAACCCAATGCTTTCATAAGCTTATAAATAAATAATCTCACGATTTGTTCGATTATGGTAGGCAGAACTTGTGTAGTTTAATTGGATGGCTTGGAAATATGAAAAATACAGTGCTCAAGCACAATATTTACATTATTCGCCGAATGTGGTGAATATCTTAGACGCTTGCGAAAGCTTCCAAGAATATATTAATGATTTCAGTATAACCTCAAATCGGTGTTCAGAGAATTCTGTGCTTACTTATTGAACTTTGAGATGCTACGTTCCATTATTTCGAAGATAAGCTCAAATGTATTGAAATGATTGAATCGTATTCCAACTAAACGATAAGTAGATGTAAGTCGCTTAGCAGTGTTCTTGCTATCCTGATGTTTACCTTTGTACCTTTGTATGTTGCAGGCTATTTCTATTTATTAATAGAATATTAACATAATAGAAAAACTTTTTTACAAAATAAAAACAACCGACTTCCAAAAATGGGTAAAATAACTTTAATTCAATGAAGCTTTTGGCGATTTCAGCGATTTTTTTCTCGGCGCCTAGGATTTTGCGCACTTTGCGGTTTTCAAAAATACACAAAAAAGGGTCTATTCTACCCAAAAAAAAATACCTACTATACAAAAGCGACGGGTTATAATCCGAAGTGGTTCCAAAACCGAAAATGCAAAACCACCACTTCCGAAATTAAAGTTATTTATTGTTTTAGTTATTTTACACATTTTACAGTCACACTAGATTTGGGACTCAAACGGAAGCCTTTTCATAAACTGACCACATGGCGAGTTGAAAGAAACCTCTGTGTCTGTGGTTACGACTTAGAAGGTATATTATTGGTGTTGTAAAGTTAAGGATTGGTAAGTAAATTGTCTATCAACTTTAACAAAAATGTCCGCATATTCAAATCACATCTGTCATATTTTGACAGTTTTATGAAATTACTATAACACAGAAAATTTACGTAGAATGACAAGGTACTTACTTAGTTAATTGACTCAGGCGTGACCACTGGCGTGACTTTGCGGAAATCCATTATAAAATACAATAGACGACGTCTATTTAGTAACCTAATCAGCTTAACTGTTCTTAAAGAGTCATAAAGAACCCTGTCAGAAATCGACACGTGTCATCCCGTCATCCCGAGGATGCCTCCGACGGTGATGACGATTGACTTGTTGCGAACCCGGAAACGACGTGTTGCCTCGTCAAGCGCCGAACGCCGAGAAGAGAGAGAGAGTGAGAGTGTTGATTTCTTACAGGGTTGTTCGTCGTCTATTGTATTTTTTAAGGTTACCGCTTTACATTAAATAGGCTATCTGCCAGTTTGTTCACTTACTCAACAAAGAAAGAATCAACTGCAAAATAATAATACACCAACAAAAATTTCACAACAGAACTCCACACAATACACACGACCACGCCACAACTTTCGCTATCCAATACCGTTTTCACAGCGCAATCTTCACATAAATCGAATATAAAAAGCGTAATGGAGCGTTAAGTATAAATACGACACGTCCCGCCCACAAACGTATCGGGATATGGGCGAATTTTATATCGTATTTGGAACTTTGAGTAACTTTATGACAGAAATGGTATGGAATGTCTATATTTGAGTAATAGGCTTATTTTTTTGTATGGAATGAAAAGAGAATTAGATATTTATCTTTAATTATATCTATACTAATAATAAAGCTGAATAGTTTGTTTGTGTTTTTTTGTTTGAACGTGCTAATCTTTATCAGTCGAATTTGAAAAAAATCTTTTTGCATTTAGTAGCCTAATTTTTGAGGAAGGCTATATTTACGTTATTTGAATATTACGCTAGGAATCTTAGAAACCGAACAAAAAGAAATAAAAGCCAGAAAGACGGAAAAACGAAAACGAAGTAACAGCGTGGGCAGCGTCAGGTGAACAGCTTTCATGCAACGAAGTCACGAGCAGACGGTAGTTGCTTATAAATTGACGGAACTGGTGGTTTTTTTTTTCAAAGATTACTAGACTGAACTACCTTTCTAATCACAAGCTTGACAGATAAAATCCTGCGTTCTATCTCTCAGTCGGGTTAATTATTATTCAATGATCGTACCCATTAAGAAATTCTTAATAGCGAACCGGAGTTTTCAATCCTGCCTGGCGATCTCAGTAGAATGTTTTTTTTTAATCATATTTTTTTACCTACTAGTTGGTCGTATCCGGCGTTGCCCGAATGAATTTCATGTTTCTGTCTCCAGTGGTTTGGGTTTTGCGTTGTCTGTCAGTTGTTTTATTAAAATTTTCATACAAAAATACCGACATTTCTGGTGAAAAAAAGTCCTTCATACAAACCTTGTTCTGACAGTTACAAATACTACAAACAAAATCTGCCGAATTCGTCGAGCCGTTCTCAAGTCATGGTCTACCCATGTGCCAAAATTCATCCAAATCCGTTCAGCCGTTTTAACGTGAAAGCGTCACAAACAAACAAACAAACTCCCTTTCGCATTTATTTTAATTTTTTATTTTAAATTTCTTTATTCAAGTAACAGGGACTGAATTGTGTTAGGAAACTTAAGAACTATATTAATTCATTATATTAAAATTAAAATTTATTTCACCCCACGGGAGATGGCACTGCAGTGATTTATTTATATGCAATCGAGCCTGCTAGCGATTTATAATATTAAGTTTTTTTTATTTTAAATGCGAAAGCATTTTATTTTTCCTAACACTTTCTAATTCAATGCGTCCTGAACATCAAATAATCTTTATAAAACGAATAAACTTGATCCACCAAAAACCTCCACACTAAAATGCTTTTAAAGCGTAATCTCCTGAGTTTCCCTGTAACAAAGAGGATTCGCGGCTTAGTGGAACGGCTCTGACCGTGTGGTACTGTGCTCAACGTTTGGAAACAAACCTCGGTTTCCTTTAATAATTATGTATTTTAATGAATGGACTGGGTCGGTTTTTTGGTCCCGATGTGCATTTAGAAATCAAAGGAAGATACGGAATGATGTTTTAATCCGTCAGTATTGTTTGTGGATATGGGTCCTTGTATACTAATATCAGCTCAGTCAGCTCAGTTTTTTTATTACTATGTACTCATTAACTACAGAGAAGCAAAGATGACCAGCAGTACTGTTAAGTAGATGATGACTGAATACACAGACAGAGAGAAATGTCACTGAACGCGATCAGCATTTCCATACGGGATTCAAGTTTCGTTTCATTGGTGAAATTCACAAACTGTTACAAAAGTAATAAAATACCAGCCTCACAAAGAAATAAAAACCTCATTACCATATCGATCGCTCAGCAGCAAACTCCAATAAATTTTTAATTCAAAATTAAACTCACCTGGCCAAACGTTTGAGCAATTAATCCTAATTCCTATCACGTAATGACAGAGACCTAACCTTGGGATCTAGGAATCTCAGGATCGTGGGCATCCCGAACATTTGCCTCATTAACGCCGACCCTTTCACCACAGACAGATATTGGCTGCTTTAGTGTTAGACGGATAGGTAGATTGTGATTTTAGATCATTTTTGTTCATAAGTTCAAGTTGGAATTTATTTTTTGGAACGAAGTTATTTAACATGGCTTGTTTTAGGAGCAAACTGGCCGAAATCGTCACGTTATGCCCGGAAAATCCGTTTCAAGTGTCGAAAGTACCTATTTGGTTTTGAATATAGAGCTAAGTATAAGTTTTTAGCTTACCAAAAATTTATTAAAAAACAAAAACTCAAACTCAAACTCAACTCAAAGCATTTATTTCAAATAAACCAATTACAGGCACTTTTGAATTGTCAAGGGGTCGGTCAGTCAGAAAAGATGAAGCTAGATGCCCATTCCAAAGCGTAGTAGGTACCTATGGAGAAGAACGGGCAAGAAACTCCACGGACACTCTTTTAAATAAAAATTTGGTTACAAAATATTGGTTACATCATTCATGTTGAACTTATACATGTGAGAACGATGCAAAACGTTAAAAGCGTCCGTAATAAAAGATAAAAACAAAAATAAAACAATTAAAAAATTAAATCAAATTAAAATAAGCCATGGCAGCTATGAGATGACCAGTCACAACTGACGGCGCCCGTTCACGAACATGACGCATGGATTAGCACCATTCAGCTCAACCATTTTGAAGGGAGCTAAATGATCCAACACACACGCCACCGTCAGCGTGACATTAGAGTGAGCATGACATACTCTCAGCCGCCAGGGCACATTCAAGTCAATGAAAGACATACCCAGTACCTAAATGGTAGCTTTATAGTCTGTACATAGTACTCACACATGTGCTATGCAATTATACAATGCTAAGAGATTGAATTTATACAATGCAAAGATAGTTTTTAAAATTCTGACCATACTAGAATCTTGAGACTATACTATTACATAACATCCTATACTATTAAATGAGCAGTATTTGTATATCCTACACTATTAATGAAAATAAAATATTTATATGTCGGAACTACAGAGTTGACTAATCGGGACGCCAGCGTCGTCTAGCGGCGGCGGCGCACGACAAAGTCTACAACATAAGGCGCAAGCCACACATAAATGGCGTCGGGCGAGGACATGGCGCGGGCGGCTTCCTGTTCCATTCAAATTTTATACCAAGTGCATAGAAATAAAGCGCAATTTAGGATACACGGAATGCGTCATATCCACGCCCAAGCCACGACATTCCGTATATCCTAAATTGCGCTTTATTTCTATGCACTTGGTATAAAATTTGAATGGAACAGGAAGCCGCCCGCGCGATGTCCTCGCCCGACGCCATTTATGTGTGGCTTGTGGCTAATGCTCGGACTGGCTGGAGCTAAGCAGACTTCATGGGTGAGTTAAGTAGTGAAGTCAGTTAAAAACTGTCGTGTGTTTCGAATAGTTGTGCCGTGTACCTACAGTGTGTGAATTTCTAGTGTGACTAATTGGATAGTAAATTATAATTTGATCTGAACTGCAAACGGTTTTTCTATTGCGCAATGACCAACACTACCCTTATCACGCCCACAGTAGTTAAAATATGCCTGATAATAATGAAAGAGACACCCTTCTCCGTTATACTGGGTTATTGGTAAAACACCAACAACCTCTTAAGGGATCAATATACTCATCATTATGAATAACTTTTACTATGGGACCAAAGCTAAAATCGTGAAAAAACAATCAGCTGTTCCCTACATTTATGTTCGCATATCTCGTCAAAATGTATGTAACAGCAGATTTTTTTTTCGCGTGTTCAGCTTTGGACCCATAGTGAAAGTTGTTCATAATGATGTGTACAATGACCCCTTAAGAGGTTGCTGGTGTTTTACAAATAATCCTGTATATATTTGTATAATCACGTTCTCGAAAACGGCTCCAACGATTTCGATGAAAGTTGCAATAAAGGGGTTTTGCGGGGGTGAAACATCAATATAGTTAGGTCTCATATCTGGGAAAATTTTCTGTATTTTCACAGCGACGGGAATGTGATACAGCGTTGGTATACCTGGACGATATATGTTTATCTATTTTCACCCGAGGAGAGCTTGGTCGAGCAGGTACTATAATTTATTTTAATAACGAAAGGAAGTTCATTCCATTCGAGTGTTTCACGACACCTCCCCGATATAACAACAACAACGACAATCATGGTTATATTATCTACCAACATTCTTAGAGTAGATAAAACTGACATAGCATACATAACATCACGCCCGTAATCGCCGAAGGGCTAGGCAGAGGTGTACCTGTAGTACACCTATAAAACAAAACAACTAAATCAGCAATATGCACTAAATATGCAGTATGTTAACTGTCAGAGGGCGTTCCCGTTAAGCCGCAATAGTATAGCGTTCATACGAGTACATCATCATCTGCCTAGCCTTTTCCCAACTATGTTAGGGTCGGCTTGCAGTCTAACCGGATGTAGCTACCAATATTACCAATATTAATACCAGTATACCAGTATTTTACATGGAGCGACTGCCTATCTGAACTCCAGAAAAAAAAAAAAAATCTCAAAGCATTTATTTCAATTAAACCATTTACAGGCACTTTCGAATTGTCAAAGAGTCGGTCAGTCAGAAAGTTGAAGCTAGTCGCCCATTCCAAAAAGTAGATCTCACAACCCAGTTACTGAGTAATATATACCCCTTGATAATACTAGTTTTCAGTTTTTCGGGCTTCTGACGACCCGTAACGACTGTCAAAGATCCACGAAACAGCCGAGACCAACGGCTTATCGTGCTTTCCGAGGCACAGAGGGGTATTGGTATGTAAAGATGGTCACCCATCCACTGACCGTTCCTGGCAAGCGTAGCTTAACCTGATTGATTGACCCGTGCGGCTGTTATTACTTAGCCACGAAAAATAGCGTCCATACATGAGAAGAGAATATAAACATGGAAAAAAACATTTTTTTTTCATGTTTTTATTAATTCACAAAAAATATTTAAGTATAATGATACGTAAAAGAAACACTGTATACGCTTATTTGTCTTTCAACGTCTGCCTGTTTGTCTGTCTTGTAATGACTACTCGATATATACTAAATTCATGAGTCTTCCTCAGGTTGATGACATTATCTATTCAAAGTAATATCTCTTAAGAGCCAATTCAGTATAAGTAGGTACACTTCGAATTCTTTTCAGTGAGTAATGCAAAACTAGCATGAAGATTTTATCTCCCGAAGTGACTGGGGCCCCTAACTGGGTCAACAGACGTATCGGAACGTATTCCGAAAGTATTTTCAGCTTAAAACTTATAATGTAGGTAGCCGTAGCCCGTATCTAGGAAGTCCCTATACAAATGGACGCTGCCGAACGTACTGTACCAACCAATTTCTCTCTATGGGCTCTTTCATTTTGTAGGAAAAGAGTAGCTAAAACAGCTTTATTTTTACCCGACTACGGCGAAACAAAAAGGAGCTTATGATTTTGACTGGTAGGTATGGTTGTATGTTCATCTGTTACATCATAACTTCTAAACTACTCATCATAATTTGACAAATTAGGTATCGTTGGATGGTTATGTGACATCACATTAGATTGAATATGACGCCCTCTAGCGGAAATAAACGCAAAAACTAAAAAAAAAATAAGTGTCGTTGGGTACCAAATGAAAGAGCTTAATGAGCATAATTATTCAAAAAATATAGATAAATATTAAAACTCCAAAATTATAAAAATAAAAAGTTTTAAAACTAAAACTCAGCCACGACAAAAAAGTCATCTAAAAAGGTAAACACAGACGACAGGACGTTTTTGATATTCCTGAACGATGTTTTTAGTACATAAATGAAAGTAAATAAACTCATTTTATTTTACAAAGGTACATTAACAGAAAATTCTTTTTGATAACCCATTTCTTTGCTAGCAGTTTGTTGCTAGGGAATTTCAAAAGCAGGAATAAGCTACAGTAACTTGTGTATTTTCCTTTCATTTGAAACCATGAAAGAAAATTCTAAGTAAATAAATAAATACAGTCTTATTGCCGAAAAAATAATGGATTGTTAGGAGTATTTTCTTCTTAATCCGTCGAAGTTTATTCGGGGAATTACCTACTACAAAAGCCATACTTATTTCTTCCGCTATTCAATGTCATCTTTATCGTGATGAAAAGGTTTGAACTCTAATAAAACTACTCGTTCAATTAGTATATAAATATATATAAATCAGTGATGGAAACCTTGTTCACATTTTATAGGGAAAATACAATAGACGATGTATATTTAGTAACTTAATCCGCTTAACTGTTCTTAAAGAGTTAGAGAACCCTGTAAGAAATCGACACGTGTTTCGCCTCTCAACAAGGCATCCTCAGGATGACGATTGACTTATTGCGAACTCGGACACGAAGTGTAGCCACGACAAGAACCGAACGCAAAGAGAGATTGCGTTCGGCTCTTGTCGTGGCAACATGCTTCGTTGAGAGGCGAAACACGTGTCGATTTCTTACAGGGTTCTCTAACTCTTTAAGAACAGTTAAGCGGATTAAGTTACTAAATATACATCGTCTATTGTATTTTCCCTATAAAATGTGAACAAGGTTTCCAGCGGCTGAATATCTGACCTTCACTTCCCATTTACTGGGAAACACGATACATATGCCTTGGTAAGACTGGTTGTCAGACTTTGGGGCTTTTGACTACCCGTTACCAGTGGACTAACGGCTTAACGTGCTTTCCAAGTCACGATCGTGCAAATAAGAGAGATATTAAAATAAAATCATGACATTATCTTTTGAATATTTTACCTACTGCAGTTGAAGATAAAAGCAGTTTTGCATAACTGATTTGCCAGTTCCGTCATCTTCAAAAACAAAAGAACGCCTTCCACAGATTTGAGCAAGATTAACAATGACGCTTTCAAAGAATCAAAGGATATCTTTTATCGACATTTGGAATTAACCCTTTCTGTAACACCCGCATAAAAACTAATAAATAGCTTAACAAAACTCTGTCAATCCTTACTCAAATGTATTAGGTATCTTTCTCGAAAAGTTTTTAAGTGTTGAAAAGAAAAGAACCTAAGGGATGGTGCGAACTTGGACAGTTTAAGTAGCCGGCCCGCTTGAGATAAGACCCACTGGATGTGGCCAGGACGTAGATAGTGGCTGAGTTATGAAGGGTCAAGACTGACAAGGATGCTCGAAGAACTCAATATGGCTTCCTGATAATGTATTTGAGCAAAAATTATCAGGAGAGGGATAGAGAGAGGAGATTTTGTTGTTGTTTAGTGGGAAAATAAAACATAGACGGGAACAGGGTCTCGAAAACTGATAGCATTACGAAAATGTCAGGAACTTTAAAATATCTAAAGTGTACCATATGAACTTAAATCAAAGGAAACTTTTGTCGGTATTATTTAAGATTATGACTATCATTCATACTTATAATATTACGTATGACTTTGCAAACACTCAAAACAGAAACCAGAACACCTGTCAGAACTTCGCTCAACAAATCAAGATTCAACGAAGTTTCCCACAGTCTCTTCCAGGCATTTTAAGCCCATATCAGTGGTAACGCCTACTTAATTATGTACTAACCCAACTTTACTTTTATCGCGAGATAAAACCCGGTTAGTCCCGCTCTGTGACTTATTTAAAAGGGTTTCGATGAAATTTTGCACTGTTTCACCCAGCACGATTTTTTTTACTCGAGAAGTTTGCCTCGGGGGTGAAAATGTATTATTAAATTATGCTTGTTTAATAAAAATTGTCGTGATTCTCGGTATTTGTGGGTTAAAGATCGGAAATTAAGGCACCATTCCGTAACCGACCGTAGGACGCAACTGCAGGCAACGTGTCGCCGCGACATGACTGGTTTCTATGAATTTCTATGAAATACATTCCGTAGCTAGTGACACGTCGTTGGCAGCTACGGGCGAGCGACACGCGACACGTGTAGCCCGACTGCAGACCAGTATTGTCACCAACGCTCGAGCGATAACACGTTTTTCTATTTTCTATCTCCCGACTGGAATATGGGCTGTGCCGCCTGCAGACGGGTACGGAATCATGACTGCAGTGACAGGACGCCGTGACGTGACGCCGCGACGTGTCACCGCGACTTGACGCCACGATATATAGCCTGCTGTTGCCGTCTGCGGTCGATTACGGAATGTTACTTTTAGAGTCGGGCCACACCTGCCGAACGTTCCGCGGCGGAACGCTCGGTTGAATACGCTCCTAATGTTTTTCAAGTTACCTATGACACATCAGCCGAACGTTACGTCCATAGAAATTTGACGCGACGGAGCGTTCCGCCGCGGAACGTTCGGCAGGTGCGGCGCTTTTAGTTGTTTGTCTTCGCTGTTGCTAGTGTACTGAAAAGTGTTTTATTGAGCACTTTATAGTCTTTACTTTTCTCACGAGACTGTAGTTAATGAGTTACCAACATTATAGGAGATCATGCTCCCTTTGGGCGTACACTTTTATAATCAATTATAGTAATACAAGCTGCGCCCCACGGTTTCACCTCCATAAGTTTCAATCTCGTAAGAATATCGGGCTAAATATATCCTATGTGTTAATTCAAGTCCTGGTCTACTCATGTGCCAAATTACATTCAATCCAGCCGTTTAAGTGTGAAACCGTAACAAACAAACAAATAAACGAGCAAACAACCAAACTCACTTTCGCATTTATAATATTAGTTAGGATTAAGATGAGCATTGATTAGATTTTTGTACGGTCATAATTTAATAATGGAAAACCGATGTCATTATTCGCAAAATGCAAGCCCACAGTAACGGACTAAAAAAATAATTACCTTATAATTCCGGATCCAACCAGCAAATACCTTCACGCGAGCTCATACTTACGACAAAAAATCAAATTGCTCTAATAAAAGCCTCCATAAATCAATTTTTATACGAAACGCCTGGCATTTTTAAAATTACAAGCCTTGCTTTGTAATGACGTAATTATCGGCACGACCACGATTTGTCGCGGCTTTTGATTATAAAGCATTGTTTACATGTATGCTGATTGTCAGACTTTTGGGTTTCTGACTTGTCACGACTGTTAAAAGATAACAGGCTACGAATGACAGTTGGGACCAACGTGCTTCAACGTGCTTTCCGAGACATGGAGGGATCTCAGTATGTAAAGATGGTCACCAATCGACAGACCAATCGCGTAGCTTAACCTGGTCGATCGACATGTGCGGTTGTTATTACTTAGCCACGAGCCCCTTCTTAGAACATAAAAAACATTAATGTTTAACTTTAATTCAACAACAATACACGAGTAAGCTCATTAACTTGTTAATAATTTAAGTCTAAAGCGGTGCTGAAACAACGGATTAATTTGTGTCATGAAATTTTGAGTTAAATCCGACCACAATTCGCTAGCAATTGATAGTATATCAGAGCTTAGGTATCACAATAATGTCCCTTCATTTCTATTATGTATGTTGTAATTCTAGCTTCATTAATTTTGTGGGCTAGAAAGCCTAATTGATCAGTTAAATTCAATAGACGGAGCAGTCTCAGAATCCACCCTATATACAATAGAGTGGATTCTGAGACTACTCCGTCTCCAATTTCGCACTAAATAGGTACAGTACATAACATAAAATCGCCTTTTGTCCCCGAAGAGTTAGGTAGAGGTGTACTAAGACCCACATTTCGCCGTTGTTTAAGTCCCATGTAATAGGGGGCGAGCCTATTGCCATCAACCTGACACAAATCCACACTCCGGGCTGTTATTGAGAAATTCTTGATGGGAAAATCCAATAATTTAACACTTGGCCCGACCTGGTAATCGAACCCAGGACTTCATGCTCAGCAGTAGAGCCTGCGACCACTAGACCAACATGGCAGTCAATAATTTAATTAAACTCAATTAAAGTTCATTAGTCAGTAAAATTCAATAGTGTATGGGTAAATTCTGAGACAATCCTGTCTCAAAATCCAACTTATAAGTGTATATAGATTGGATTTTGAGATAGAATTGTTTTATTGAATTTATTTGAGGTCTCTCCTACCTAAAAGATAAAGAATATAATATATAATAATACCTAAAAGATAAAGAAAAAAACAAAAACACAAACAAATACCTCTATAAAAGTACTCGTATAGATTGAATTTATTTAAGGTCTCTCGTTAAAATAATAGATATAGAAAAAAAAAAACTAAAATAGTCAGATAACGTAGAAAACGATAGCAATTTTAACTTTGTTCTGGTAACGGTTATGCCGGAAATCAATCCCGATTTGTATGTCTTCTGTCATCTTTTTTCAACTTTTCATCGACTGTTCTTGCATTGTATTGCAGTTTTTACGATAAAAACGATACAAATACCGAGTAAAAAAAAAGAAATAATTATTATAAAATACAGTCATAACTACTTTTCGAAACCCTGTATCAGGAGTTTACATTCACTGAGATTAACGTCTAAATATCAAACACTATAAAAGAGTAGGTAGGTATATTTTATTTTTAGGTGATTTACATATATTATATCAATAAAATAGTATCTATACGTACTAACGGTACAGGGCATTTTATTTTGATCCCAAAAAACTAATATAAAAGTTTAACACCGGCTTACAACAAAAATGGCGCTCGCTTTCCATTTAGACTTTTTTTTATCGCTGATACCTAAAACAGGATATGAAACCAAAATACTGGACAGACTCATGTGAAACAATGAAAAAATATACATACAAAACCTATACAAAATGGTGTCGTATTTATTACAAGAATCTATTTTACTGTGGTAAAAATTGTGAAATTTTCAGTACCTATTTCGGTTCACAGCTGGACATTTTATTGAAGGATAAATTAGTCCTCAATCTAAGAATAAAATCAGTCTTACCTAATTTAAGTATATCTTGGCTGGATAATCATCATCATCATTTCAGCCGAACGACGTCCATTGCTGGAAATAGAATTCCCCCAAGCACCGCCACTACGACAGAATCTGTGCGCAGTGTGAAGGTCGCAGGAATCTGCTGGATCGCATCCAGCAGATTCCTGCACCCTTCACAAGGTCATCGGTCCACCTTTGGAATGCCTTCCAATGCTATGTCTTTCGGTACGGGGTGGCCAGGGGTAGATAGCTCCCTAGATATTTTATTAAATTCGAATCCACTTTTTTCAGACATTTAGGCTTACATAAAATTTAACTTAAAAAAGCTATTTAAGTCGTGAAAACGTAAATAACCAATATGGAATAACAAATAACTATTCTATAACATTCGAAAAAATATAACAGTAAATACAGATATCAAAAAGTTTTACGAGAAAACGGGAATGTATGAAAATGAATTCGTTTAATATCAGGCTATTTATAATATTATTACCTTTTTAAACGAGATATTCTGGCGACTCGCGTTATTGCTACATCTTAAATATTTTCTTCAGTTGGGTTTTTGTGCTCAAAATTCTCAACATTATATTTTTTGCACTGAAGAAAATCATGAGATTCAATGGTTTTATTTAATACAAGATTTAAAAAACGATGAATATTGAAAGTAATAAACAGCCCAGATTTATTCAATTTTTTATAGATACTGATAGATAAAAAAAATTAAGAGAATTTCACTATTTATACTTCACATCGTCACATTGTTGAAGCTCGCGTATATGAAAATATGTAGGGCCTATAATATTCATACATACTGTAGATAAAGATAGCCTCATATATTATGAATCTCCCTTCTTGATTATATTTGGGTCCAATTTCATGCACTATTTGATATACGCGTGTGTTATTCCGGTTCAACTGTATTCTAGGCCTTCCAATCTATTTGCAATTTCAACCGAAGTGTTCCAAAGATTTGTTGATTTCGGCCGGTTTTGAGGGTTAAAGTAAATAAGATTTATTTTGTTGTGACGTATCTTGTTGCTCATTTTGTTAGAGCTTATAACAATATTTTATACAAATCTGAAAACGAGCCTTGTGTTTCAGTAAAACAATAAAAAAAATTATGCCGCTGCTTTTGCAGTTAGTACCCAGAGTAAAGTCAATATATTGATAAGAGAAAATTGCAAAAGGTTCTTGTTTTTAAGGTTACTGCAGGCAGCAAACTGAAAGATACTGACTGATAGTGTTAACTCGCAACATTGACATAGTATATACATTTGATAACAGTTAAATTCCATAACCGTATGTAACATTAGTTTTCTAATCTATATCGTTATTTTAAACGCGTCGTTCTAACCTTTTGATGTATAACTGGCACTTGAACTATTAGTTCAAGCCAAATTAATAAATGCTTTTAATCAGCTTATAATGTTTCAGGCCTCCTCTCTGTGAGAGCGGGCCAGTGCGGGTTGGTAGATGTCACATGTCTTCGAATTTCTGGTTCTAGGGCATGATGGTTTCCTCACGATGTTTTCCTTCACCGTTTTGAGAGCAGTGGTGATGAAATAATTTACACTGTGCTTCAATCTTCCTATTCTTTCCCAACTATCTTGGGGTCGGCTTCCAGTCTAACCGGATGCAGCTGAATACATGTATTTTACACGGAGCGACTGCCTATCTGACCTCCACAACCCAGTAACTGGGTAATACGATACCCCTTGGTAAGACTGGTGTCAGACTTTCGGGCTACTGACGACTCGTAACGACTGTCAAAGATCCACAAATGACAGCCGGGACCAACGGCTTAACGTGCTTTCCGAGGCACGGAGGAGTCTCGGTATGTAAAGATGGTCACCCATCCACTGACCAACCCCGGCAAGCGTAGCTTAACCTGGTGGATCGACCCGAGCGGCTTGTTATTACTTAGCCGCGAGCTCCTCCTTGGTTCTAGGGCATGCTGGTTTAAACAGCAAAATTCAAGTAGCCAACAAGAACAAAATAACAGTAGCAATATAATCAATTATTCTTCTTTTTATTTTACTATCTTATAACTTCACGGCAATCTGTTCGTCTTAGTTACTGGCAGCATTGAAGCTTAGCAGCCCTGGGGAATGCTTGCGAAGGAACAAGCAATGAATTTAATCACAAGACGGCATTCTTTTGTTTTTAATAGGGGAACGTCTCGAGATTCTAATAGTAAAAGGCATTTTAATTGAAGCTACGTGAAAATCAATTGTGTTCAGACGAAGTTGGTTATTTTAAGTAGATTATATTATAGGTTTAATTGGTTCAATATAATATGTTTTGAATAGGATTTTATGAGTAGTAAAGCTCCTTGTGAAAGGCTTTATTTGTCTGGAGATTGATAGTTTTATTTTTATTTGTCTTGGTTTGTTTGTCTTTGTTTACTGTTATTATAGCTATTTGTGACCTCAGTATTGTTAAGTTTCGAACTGAAGTCGTTGAGCTGGTAAAATCATTGGCTACTTCAATTTGTTTTCTTTTAATTTATTATCCTTGGATGACATTCAAATTTATGTGGATAACTATGGCCAAAGAAACACTCTCAGTGAAGATTGGCATACACACTACACAGTCTTGCGGTCAATATGAATGAAGTAACGAATATTTTGTAACCTTATAATTAAAATAGTGTCCATGGAGTTTCTTGCTCGTTCTTCTCCATAGGTACTTACTACGCTTTGGAATGGGCGTTAACTTCATATTTCTGATTGACTCCTTGACAATTAAAAACTTCTTGTCCAGGTTTACTTATTCAGCCTTTTAATGTTCCCACTGCTGGGACAGGCTCTCAGTGAGAGGAAGTGAGCCGTAATCTACCACGCGGGCCCAGTGCGTGTTGGTAGATGTAAATGGTTTAATTGAAATAAATACTTTGAATTTGAGTTTATTTTTGCCTTTGCCATCTAACGTATGCCATTTGTTTCTGAATTCAAAAATTTAACATTCCTGTTACGTTGAAGTTGCATATGCATTTCATCATTTCATTCATTTCCAATTGCTATAAAAGTACCGGTGCAGTTATTATTGAAGAGAATTTCAACTAGTTTATAGTTCAACATCGACATAAAACTGAAAAGTGTTTCGGAAAAGAGTTTATGTCTTCATAAAACAACTGTTTTCCTGATGCAGATAGATGCTTCCAGGCAATAAAAGAACGCAATAAAACTAGGCTGTCATTCAATCTGTTCAAGTTTATGCATCCGTTTTGAGACATATTTATTACTAGCTTTTTCCTCTAGAAATTTATCTCACGGGAACGTACTACCGAGATTAAAAGTATCTTATGTGTTAATCCTGGTTGTAAACTTTAAGTGAGCCAAATTGCATTCTAATCAGTTCATCCGTTTTTGCGTGATTGAGTAACACATCTAAACATACAAACTTTTTGTTAGTATATGTACATATACGTATATTAGTGATTTTTTATTATTGTTTTATTTATAATATTAGTGTTTTATAATATAAGGGATTTCACTATAGTAAGAGTGCTAAGGCCGATGTACACGAGATCACTAGGTTCTTGAGTAAACTAAGTATTACTCCAGTAGTGAGCATCATGTAGTGCACACCAGTCTTTATTGGTGTTTGTCTTTTTTACACTTTATAAATTATTCCTGATAGTTATTTTCGGATGTATTATGTACTTCCATGTAAGTTTAGATAAAGAATCCGCAAGAATCTCCCCATCTGTGGAGGTAGCACGAGGCGACTATTAATTAGTTATAAGAGTATATATTGAGCAATATAAATAAACCTCTTAAAAAAAAACTTTATTTATTTATATTAGAATTTATTACGAATACCATTACAAATCTGCATACCAAATGAAGTCATTGGTGATTTTCCATTTGTTCAATTACTGTAGCGCATATTGGACGCCCTTTAAGTGAAATAATTTAATTTTAATCTAAATAATTTATTTTGCTTTCAGTATTCAATATTATAAATAAAATACTGAATAATATCACAGGCATCATATGACACACAATATAATATTCCATTTGAGAGATATTAAAATATATATAAAACCCTCAACAATATCCATTAAAACTATTAAAACCAGACCAGAGCCATCACCACAACATTCAGAGTTAAAAGATAGGTGCCTATATAATTTCCCTGAACCGCATACAGGACAGAAATACTAGAGGCAAACAAATTAATACGTGCACGTTATACTCAACATTTAATGGTTTTAATGTGAACTTTTATATTTTAAACGTACTTGTGGTATAAAAAGCTTTGTAGCATAAAACTACTCCATTTGAGGGTCCCGTACCATTAAAATATTCAGCAATGGAATTTAGTTTAGAAATGGCGACGTTTTACGTTGCCTTTTTGATACTTTTTAAGATGTCTCAGCGAAATGTGATCTTGTAATGGTTTTTGGTATCGTACATTTTAATGTATGAAAATAATTTGAGACGTACCCTGTAAAGATGAGGATCGTTTATTTACTTTGTTTATTTTCTTGATTAGCAGTTTGTTCTTTGATTCTGTTTAGTTTGATTCTGTTTAGTAATAAGTTTTTGATCAAGGATCGTTTAAAATCTTAAAACAAAATCTTCTATCTGAAGGTACTTCTTTTTTTTGTTTTCTTAGTTTATGAGATAATAGTAAATAGAAAAACAAGTGAAAAAAGGTAACTTAATTCGAGGGACTAACTTGACTATATCCCGAGAGCAGCGAAGGATCCTGGAGTTGCATCCCAAGCGTAGCGAGGGATTCTAAATTAGAATCCAAAACGAAGTGCCCTCACTGCGTTCAGGATTCTAATTTATAATCCCTATACAAGGACCAAAATGATTTTTTTTTTCACGACTTGTGTACTCTACTGTTTACCAGTGACTGCGAGAAAATAAATATTAGTATCTATAATAAATGAAATTAGAAAGAAATGATTCCGGAGTCAAACTCTGAACTCCTTTTATTACAATTATGTTAATAGATTTTTCAATGACATAAAACAACCATGGTGTCAGATAAAATAGAACCTAACTAAAACTGGCGGGTTTAAAATAAAATCTATCAAGTGCGAGTCGGACTCGCACACGAAGGGTTCCATACCATGTCGTACAAGATTTAACACTATGAATTTTTGTAATACTTTCGTAAAGGCAACAACAGAGGCGCTATAAAAAAACAAAGATTTGTAAAGAAATTGTCTAATTTTAATGAGAAAATGTTGTTGTGTTAAAATATAGGTGTAGGAGTATATTTCATTTATTTTAAGAGAAAAATATTAAGTTAACTTTATCTAGTAACATGCATTAACTAAAGTCAAAGTTATTTATTTGCTACAAATATAGTATTGGTAGGTATAAATAGGTATATATGGTAGGTAAGCAGGTAGATATGTAGGGTAGGTAGGGTAGGTTAGGTACCTACCTACCCTGGTAAGAAGGGTAGGGTAGGTAGGTAGGGTAGGTAATTAGGTAGAAATAGGTAATTAGGAAAGGTAGATGCGCCGTAGATAAGTACTTAGTGCTAACCGTGCGAAGCCAGGCCGGGTAAAGCTAGTTACTTATAAATAAAAGGATTTCTCTTGCTACATCAGACTATATTGTACAAAATAGAATGTAAGTAGTACGCCAAATTTTAATTATAACTGTGCGTTTGCACTGGCGAAACATTCACAACAAAACATGTTGGAATCTCTATTTTCTGTCAATTTTTCATACAATGTTTGACAGGAACTATAGAGATTTCAACATGTTTTGTCGTGATGTTTCGCCAGTGCAAACGCACGGGTCAATACAGGTATTTATTTACGTTATTTTTGATAGTCATACAGAAATCTATTATTTCTTACTTATTATTTTTACACATCCCATCGGACTATGAGAGTGAGGGAAGAGAGAGTGCACTCGTGTCTGCGCACACACTTGTGCACTATAATATCTCCCGCGCCGAAGGCCAGTCTCCGTTGAGATTGGCCGCCATGACCGAATATTTTTACACCAATAATTTTTCTCAATAGGAAATTGTATCCACAACGGTTTAAGCTAGGTAACTGAATAGTACACTGTATGTGCCAGCATTCATTTCAATGTTACTGAATATATTGTATAATGGAGTGTAGTTTTAACACGAGGTACACACATCAACACCGTCTAGGGATACTTTGATAAAAGACGATAAAGTTCTTAAACTCAAAAAATACTGGCCGGTTTTAAAATCTTGTGAAGAAAGTTTATTTTGTAGACCTTTTTGGATGATCGAAATGATCGAAATAGTATATGCTGCCATGATAGTAGGTACTTACTAATTCCATGTCATTACTCCGACTATTAAATAGTTATCTGTGGAATTTATATCGCATAATATTAGCATGAAATACAAAATTATTACTTTAAGTTGCAGAAAATCGCCCATATTATATAAAATACGTTATGAATCGGCGTTTTTAGTATTTGTTGATTATAAACAGTATATGTTACATGATACACACAAGTTTCAAATTCCTAATTTGTTTAGTTGTTGAGATAGAGCTCGTATAAAAATGGTCTAAAACAGACAACTTCTACGGCCCCCTAATTCATCATTTTTGAAGATAAAAACAAATAAAAATTATATTTATTCTCTACTCGATGAGCTCTAGAAAATGATACCCCACATGCCAGATATATTTTTTTTCAAAATTTAATTTTATTGTATGGCGACCCCCCTTTATTTTTTAATTTTATTATTTGTTGCTCTTACGGCAATAGAAATGCTCAATCTGTGAAATTTTCAACTGCCTACCTATTACGGTTCATGAGATAGAGCTCGCTGACAGACAGACGGACAGCGGAGGCTTATGAATAGGGTTCCGTTTGTCACCCTTCGGGTACGGAACCCTAAAAAAGAGTTGTATAGCTCTAGAATAGCTCCATGTAACTGGCCACTAGGTACTTTCAGCACGTTTTTTTTTAAAACCAAATCTTTCAGTGACTAAAAGAGAGATTTATTCATTCTAATCGATGAATAAAATGCCTTTTTTCGAGTGGCAATGTTAAAAAAAGCCTTGTTATGAAGGAAATAATTTTAGTGTTAATGCAATTTACATTCATAGATCACACAATTTGTGATTACAGCAAAAGCAAAAATAATGTCATGTAAAGATTGTTTTGATGGTATGATTGATTTGAACTCGAAAAAATTGCGGTTAAAAAAAAAAACAATTTATGTGAGAAAATATTTATAGCGCTGGCTTTAATAACAACGGTTTAATCGGCTTTCGATAGCAAATATATTCCATATAGTTAGTTTACATAATTTATAAGCTTTACGTTTTCTTCTGCATTGTAAATACCTACTCGCATTGCCCAATCCGCTGTGAATATTAAAGCCGTATTCATTTAACGAATAATGCTTAAAACAGTGCGTTGAGAAGGTACCTCACGATAAAACAGAAAATGTTTCTGTTCTACCAAAAAATACGGTAATTATGTGCACTCGACTCAACGAGCGTATGCAGGTTTTTTGCAAAAATAAAACTATATTTTTTGTTACTTTCATCCGGTTGTTCGCAGAATGTGGGTTACCCGTTTTGCATACGCTGTTAAGAAAGCTTTAAATAAATGTGTAATGTAAGTTTTGGTCGTAGAGATTTTCTTACGTATGAGATAAGCTGTACTTAAAGCCATTTTGAAGCTATACTAATCACACACAAAAAAATAATAAAAATGTTGTACGTATTTCATATTTGTATTATAATAAAATACAGATTATAAACAGAGCAGGGTAGGGGTCGCAAAACTATTTTTTCATTCTGAGGGGTCGTTTTAAAAAGGTTAAAAAACACGGCTTTAAACAACTTCTTTTATTTTTTTTCTCTGCAGTCACTGTAGTAAGATGCGTGTCGCTTTAGCGTGTACTGTGGCCACACGGGGTGTGGTTGCGTTCTTATCTATACTACTATTATAAAGAGGTAACATTTGTGAGTTTGTATATAAGTGGTAATCTGCGGAACTACTGATCCCCCCCCGACCCTTGCTCGATAACGATGCGCCAGCCCGCGTTTTTGCTGAGCCTGTAGCTTTAAATTCCCCTGATAATAATAATGATCCATCCTTGATCCAGCCTGTCCCTCTTGCTGTCCTCCCCCCAGCGAACGCCCTAAGCCGAGGTTCGTACCCCACAGGGGGTGCCCTTAGCGAGCGTTCGCCTAGTTTTAATTAGCTTAGTTTATATGCCCCTGGCTGGAGGCTTTGAGTTTCTTTTAGGAGCTTAAGGCAGCCACAGGAAAGTCCGGTTAAGCAGTGAATACCTCAGTGGTAACCTGCGAGATGCCCTAGTCAAAAAAAAAAAAAAAAAGAACTACTGATCCTATTCTGAACATTCTTTAATTATTGGGAAGCAGTATTGCCGAGTGTCAAAGTATATACAACCTTATTTTTTATTCATTACAAACCTCTTAAGGGGTCATTGTACTCATCATTATGAACAACTTTTACTATGGGACCAAAGGTGAAATCGCGATTTCGGGTTAGGCCCCATAGTAAAAGTTGTTCATAATGATGAGTAAAATGACCCCTTAAGAGTTTTCTAATGAATAAAAAATAAAGTTGTTTATTTAATGATAAAACAAGATATTTCTCGTGGACGAAATCGCTGGCAGTAGCTAGTTAAGGTATTAAACCCATAGACTTAGACGTTGTAACGCTTTAAGGACCAGCTGTACCCGTTTATGGCCTGATATGGGGATATAAATTAATTCAAAGCCTGCAAAGAGGTAACCCTTGAAGTCCTTAATAGTCATGAGGTTTGAGACCCTCAGTGTTAATAGTTTAGTTGTCTTTTAAGACTTCCACGGTAAATGGGTTACTATCATCATCATTATATCAGCCGAAAGACGTCCACTGCTGGACATAGGCCTCCCCCAAGCACCGCCACTTCGACCGATTCTGTGCTTCCCGCATCCAGCGGATTCCTGTGGCCTTTACAAGGTCATCGGTCCATCTTGTGAGAGGCCTTCCAACGCTACGTCTTCCGAAGAATGGTTGCTAAATTGTAGAGGAGGATGGGTTACTGAATTATAGTCAAATAAAAAATAACAGTCAGGTAGATTAATTGTTCATCAAATTGACACACTGCGACAATGTGCTTTATTATAATGGTGCTAGGCAGATTGACAATGATTTGAATATACGGGCAATTTCAGTTAGTAGGTACTTTGTCAATTTGCTAAGCAATAAATTTTCCTGATTGTGTTTATGTGACCGATGCCATGGTTTGTATTTTCTATCATTATTTTAATGATTAGTAGGTATTAGTAGGAGAGAGCTCGTGGATAAGTAATAACAGCCGCACGGGTCGATCCATCAGGTTAAGCTACGCTTGCCGGGATTGGTCCGTGGATGGGTAACCATCTTTACATACCGAGACACACTTCGTGCCTCGAAAAGCAGATGTGCCAATATTAACCAATAGAATCGCACCTCTGGAGCGGAGTTTGGATTCTATTGGTTAATATTGGCACATCTCCGCTCCTCTTCTCTCCGCTCCAATGGACGGGCAGCCTAAGTTGTTGGTCCGGGCCGTCCTTCCTAAATCTTTGACAGTCGTTACGGGACGTCAGAAGCCTGAAAGTCTGACAACCAGTCATACCAAGGGGTAAAAAGTAGGTAACTTAGATTTGATTGCTCTTACTAACAACGCATTAGCGAACCTAAATTAAGTTAACGCATTTATTATGAATCTGCCTAGACTAAAATTCTAAATCAAAATATTACGAAGACTAATGGCAAGTTATTAATCACTTAGCAAATGATGTAACAATAATTTTCCCTTTAACAAGATTAGGGATCAATAAATGAGAATATAATATGCAAACGCTTATACACGATAAATTAATTCCCTCTCTGCTTCATAGGTCCAGTGGTCGCAAGCGCTACTACTGAGTATGATGAGGTCACGGGTTCAATTCCCAGGTAGGGACAAAGTACTATTGGGTTTTCCCATCTGAAATTTTTCAGTAGCCCCCAGTAGAGTCTAGATTTGGGCCCGATTGATGGCAATAAGCTCGCCCTGTTACTCACTTCCGTCCCTTTTCACGAAATCTCTCCCACAGATTATAGGACAGCGAGAGAATACACCTTATCGTCATTATCATCAGCCTATTAATGTTCCCACTGCTGGGACACAGGCCTCCTCTCTGTGAGAGGGAGTGGGCTGTAATCTACCACGCGGGCCCAAGGCGGGTTGGTAGATGTCACAAGTCTTCGAATTTTTTGGTTCTAAGACATGCCGGTTTCCTCACGATGTTTTCCTTCACCGTTTTGAGAGCAGTGGTGATGAAATTATTTACACAAAGTAAAGCGCCTGCTTGGGTTCGAACCCATGACCTACAACTCGTAAGTCGGGGCCGTTACCACTGGGCCACCACTGCTCTATATACTAGAAAATACACCTATTTAAACCTAATGACATTTATACAGCTATAATAGTAGCAGCTAATGATCAGAGATTCTTCTTTACACCGCTAATATACCATAAGAAACATTACAAACTCAACTACATAATGCCATCAAAAGCCTACAGATTATCAACTACGAACCGTACAGTTTCTGTTGCAATCTTGATACAAAGGCTCGAGCTTAGTAGTGTACCAACAAAGTTGATGTTGACATCGTCCGGAGTTCTGCTTGCTCTGCTAAGCCTACAGCTTCAAACTCAAACTAAAACTTAGCAATTAAAATGTTCTTACCTTAAATTAAAATCTTTAATGCTGGTGATGGAAGATTTGATGAGTCATTTCATTATGACGGCGTGCATATAATAATATTAAATTCAGACGTAATATACACAGATTAGGCGCTTAGACGTTGAGTTTCATATACCAGTCTGTTATATCATAGTAAGATATATACCATACCAGACAAGAATAAAATTGGGTGTTATGGTTATACAATAATGAATCATAAAATGCAATAATATGAATAAATAAATATTACCAGCTTATTATCATCCCACCGCAGGAGAAAGGCCTCTTCTCATAAAAAGAAGGCTCGAGCTTTGATCGCCACGGTTGGTGAAGACAGGTTGACGATTTCAGATTTACATTAACTATAGGTTCAGGTTTCCTCACAATGTTTTTTTTGACCGATGTCAGTAATGTTCAAGATAAAGTCAGAAAGTACATAAATGAATTGAAAGCCACAATGACTTGCCCGGATTTGAACCCAGAACCACGTGTATGAGAGGCGAGGTATCACTGGGCCATCACGACATTAATTAATGCAATAATTAGAACTAGTGGTCGCCCAGTGGTCGAAATTCGACCACAATAATAATTAATTACATTTTAAGTTGTATAGTACATACTAATTCCATGCTGCCATATCATTATTCTAAGGTAACCATCTTGTGTCAAACGCATGTTAATGTGTGTAATGATCTTTATTCATCATCATCAGCCTATTAATGTTCCCACTGCTGGGACACAGGCCTCCTCTCTGTGAGAGGGAGTGGGCCGTAACCTACCACGCGGGCCCAGTGCGGGTTGGTAGATGTCACATGTCTTCGAATTTTTGGTTCTAAGACATGCCGGTTTCCTCACGATGTTTTCCTTCACCGTTTTGAGAGCAGTGGTGATGAAATTATTTACACAAAGTAAAGCGCCTGCCTGGGTTCGAACCCACGACCTACAACTCGTAAGTCGGGGCCATTACCACTGGGCCACCACTGCTCATTACCACTGGGCCACCACTGCTCCTATGATCTTTATTAGTTTAATTTATTTTCAATGCTTATTATATAAAAATATTAGCTTTCTGTACTCCTCCACTTATACTTTAACTGTGCCAAATTTACATGTCCGCGTAATTTTCGTAAAAAGAGGTACACAATTTTTGATTTAGGTATGTATTATTATATAGATAAATTGCTTGTCGAAGTAACGACCTGTCGCACAAGCGACCTGTCGAACAAACGACTTGTCGAGGTTATGACATGTCGCACACCTGTTGATCGAACTAATGACATACACTCAAAAGAAAGTTCATGTATAACCCCAAAACAATACACTGCATCAATAATAACAACTTAAAACCAATAGTATTCCTGACTTGAACGAACTTCGAAGATGTTAAAGAGCAGATGGTATTTCATATTTATTTTCAATAAAGCCTCGAACATCGTCTTGAAAAGCAAGAGTTAATTCATTTTAGTACTGTCGTAACAGTAAAATGTTCTCAAGGGATTGACTAACAATCTGACTCAGGCTAAACTAGAGCAATTTTGAATTTATTAATACATCCACGCAGATTTTAGTAGTGCTTACATTTTTATGAACTTATGGCGAGTACACACTAGGATCTTTTCCATGGAATGTAACATTCTTTCGAATGCTCGAATGGTGTGTTCGACGAAATGTTTACTTATTTATATAACCTATAATATTAAATGAGCAATATTTGGTATTATTCTTTTAAACACGTTCTCGACAACGGCTAACGATTTTGATGAAAGTGGCAGTAGAGGGGCTACAAATGAAAAAATCCGAGAAAAGATCGACGAATTTTTCTAGATGTGAGACCTGTCTCATAAATATCCGGAAAAATTCCTTTTCTCTATTTTCACCCAGAGCTTGGTCGCCCTTTATTGAACATCACAAAAATAAAAATATAACCATAATATGAATGAAAACTAAAAAGTGACAAATAACAACTTTTTAACCATAGAGTAATCGCGTAACAAACATATAAGAAAACATACAGTCGAATTGAGCACCTCCTCTTTAAAAAAAAACATACGCGACGAACAATTATAACCTCCTCCTTTTTGGAAATCGGTTAAAAAAGGGCGTGTCGTTGGTGCAAATACTAAGTATACAATATACTAAAATAGATACATAGATAAATATACATAATATGCTAAATGTTCGTGGTGTGTTTACTAGTAACATTCCTTTCTGTTTTGCTTTCCATTTAGATACGTTTTTCCTTTGCTCGTCTATTTGCTCCAAGAAATGTTACCTACACACATTCGCTCGCTCCTCGAAGCGATCTTATCATCGCGTTCTTGTATTTTAGTGACTTTATCGAAATAATATTTGCACGTATTCTAGGTCTATTGTTCTCGTTGAGTGTAAAATATATAGATAGAATTATTGAAGTTTACACAAAAAATACAAAACTGTAATTAAAAAAACTGGTCTTATTCTTGCTCTGGTTCTTTGTTCGTTTGGTCTAAGCTCACATTTACAAATAAATGTGTACCCACCTTTATGTTGATGATGTTAAGAAAAATATTTTTAGATAAAAATGGTACTTAAATGTAATGAAGTTAAGTCTGATTTCTGTCATCATACTCACGATTAATTACACAAAGTAAAGCGCCTGCCTGGATTCGAACTTACGACCTACAACTCGTAAGTCGGGGCCGTAACCACTGGGCCACCACTCGCTGCTCATTCGACGAGTAGATGATAATATTCATTTATAAGTTGATTTGTTAGTGAATGGGAAGTATTCAAGAACATAGTTTATCACAAGAGCATAGAACATAATTATTTTATTTTTGATTATCCAGGTGATGTTTGTGTTACTGGGTTTTTCCAACTGGAATTTTTCAGAAGCAGCTCGAAGTCTGGATTTGTGCCCGGTTGATGGCAATAGGCTCGCCCCCTATTACATGGGATTTAAACATAACTGGCGAAATGTGGGTGTACTATAGATACACATCTACCCAACTCTTCGGGGTATACAGAGGTGATGTTATGTTATGTTTGAAAATCTTGGTCTTTTTCCTTTAATTCAGTGTTGATATAAGGTCCGATGTCTTCTAAGCCTATATCTCTCTAGAACCTGTACAAAAGCCTCCCTATTTTCTTTCTAGCTTCTTATTCAGAGCTCCCAAGGACCAGTCTTTATTAAAAGAGTCAAGCTCATCCCGCGTTTTGTAATTAAGGGTCTCAAATCTGTTTTCACTTTATCTTTCATTCCACAGAAATGTAGTTTGAACCAGCTTATGAATACCAAAAAGAAACGTCTTTAGAACAATCCCATTTGAATCTAGATCTTCAATAGGTACAGGTATAGATACCATTAGTTTTTACAGCATTGATACACCCAAAGCTGTACTATTTTCTTTAGAATTCCGTATCCAATTGTTATAGTTCTGATACTAGACATTACCATTTTCCTCATTGTCCTTGTAACACTGTTATCTACCAAACTTATCCGAATTTGCATCTTAAGTTTTAGACAGAAAGGTTGAAATTCAATCAGCAGTAGAAGTTCTTAGGTGTTACAGACTACAGTGGTCTAGAAGTAGAATAAAGAATATGAAATAAGTTGAAAAAATCTTCGTCGTTGAATTTAGAAAAGACGTCTGGTTTTATTTTTAGAGCTGTTTTTATGCTATCCGGCACGGGTAGCCAATTTTCCGTTCTTTTGTACATAAAAATGTCTTATTGTTGATCTACGAATGAATATTTAATTATTTATTCGCTGAATAAGAATTGGATTTTTTGTTGGTACTTTAACATAACGTTGGAGAATTTGTACAGAATAATTCAATTAGGTAATTAATTAATTCGGAATCATTCCTTCACACTGATTGAATTCGATTATGAAACCACTAATTCCTAATCAGTTATGACCTAATTATGCTGCAGTAATGAGATTAGAAATTCAAGAGATATTGACATCACTACGATCAATTTTGCTTACCTAATTTTAAGTAGTATATATTAGATTACTAGAGTAATTTTCTATCTGGAGAGTGAGCCAGCCCATTCCTACACAAAATGGCAAAAATATATGAATATTCTCACAGTAAACAAATTATTTATGCAGTGTCTTTTTGCCTTCTCATCCCACGCTTAATTTATTAAGATAAGATCCATTAAAAATTCCGCCCACATTAATTTGAATTGATCAAAATATTTCTTGGCCCCGACTTATGAGTTGTAGGTCGTGGGTTTGAACCCAAGCAGGCGCTTTACTTTGTGTAAATAATTTCATCATCACTGCTCTCAAAACGGTGAAGGAAAACATCGTGAGGAAACCGGCATGTCTTAGAACCAAAAAATTCGAAGACATGTGACATTTACCAACCCGCACTGGGCCCGCGTGCTAGATTACAGCCCACTTCCTCTCACAGAGAGGAGGCCTGTGTCCCAGCAGTGGGAACATTGATAGGCTGATGATGATGAAAATATTTCTTTAAGCACGCAAAGCCCAGGAGGACAAAACATTATTCTTTACAAAATAAAAAATCAATACAGCAGAGCCAATTATCGAAAGTAAAGCGTCCAGTGACGATGACAAAGAACAAAAGAGTTAAATTATCCATTGGCTTTCACGTAGAATACCGGAATACCAGCGTGGTGTACGTTGTCACAAAGGTGGGAATTTGTGGGTGCATACGGCTACAGAATGTTAGCGGGCACGTGGCGATTATCTAGCTAAGGAGTATACTCCGAAATTCTAAGTGGGTGAGCAAACTTATCAGGTTGAAACTGCACTAGAATTCCTGAGTCTTCTGCTATGTTATGTTGTTACTGTTAACGTTCTTGTTCGCTGTTGAGTGTAGAATTTTGACAAAGTTATTACCCGACTACGGCAAAGCCAAAAGGAAGGGTTATTTTATATTAATGTTTGTTGTGGCGTTTTTCGTTTTTGACCTAGAATCCTAGAGTTTCTCGAGAATTTTTACTTATCCTATACTATAAGAATATTTTATCCTTAATTTACACACATGTATTTACATGATAAAACTAACAGACTTAAAATTATTATGATAATAGATAGATAGAATACTCTTTATTATGTACACCATAAAAATTACAGACATAGATTTAGACATTTTACAATGGGCGGTCTTATCGCTAAAAGCGATCTTTTACAGACAAACTTTGCCTTTGTATAATATGTACATTATAGCAATATTTGTAATCACTTTCTCGGAAACGGCTTTAACGATTTCGATGAAAGTTGCACTACAGGGATTTACGGTGATGAAAAATCTGGCTAGGTCTCATATCAGGAAAAATCGTTTTCTCTATTTTTACAGCCTTGGGAATGTGATACAACATTGGTATACCTGGACGATATGTGTTTAATTACTATTATCATCCGAGCAGAGCTTGGACGCCCAGGTATTTTGTTTTTATATGCGGAAAATAAATTCGAATATCTTACACAAAATGTCTATAGGTACTAATACTAATATTTATAGTATTATGCATATTATTACAAAGAAGTAAAATTTGTGAGTTTGTATGTATAGGATAATCTTTGGAACTCCTGATCTGATTCCGAAAATTTTGTCAGTAATAAGAAGAAGAAAGAAAGAAAGAAAGAAAAACACAAACTAAATGCACATTCCAAAAAATAAGACTCCTTTACAAATTAGCTACAGTAGATACAAGCTATAGTACTCGTATTGCCATGGATATTTATTTTATGTTAAAATAAGAAATGTCATGCGGACGAAGAGTTTTTTTTATAAAGAACTTAAGAGGGTGCATCCTAAAAGTTGGCAACGTCGTTAATAGCTGTCAAATAGTTACCTGTTTTGATTAATTTGGAAATAATACTGTATGAAAATAAGAAATGTGGCTAACTAACTAACTAGAATATTAATAATGAATGAATAAAAATGCAATTATAATATTGAATTTTGATGTTGTACCCGTTTTAGGTGTAAAAAAGGCATTTGGAAAGTTTCCAAATACTTTTTTTACATCTAAAACTAACTATTTGGTGTTACGATATTAATTGTTGCATTTCATAATCAATATTCTAGTTCGCTAGTTAGCCAAATTTTTTATTTCCTTATAGAAATATATTATCAAATCAATCAAAATAGCGAAATATTTGACATCTATTTGCGACGTTGCCAACTTTCAGAATAAACCCTCTTAAGTAAAAACTAGTAGATTAAACAATACACACGAACAAACATCTTGTGCTCCCACACAATGTGTCCAAAACAGAACAGTTCCAGAAAATAGATGACCCTCCGAAAGTTTGTCACAAACACAAGTTCCTAGACCAATTCTAGCCTCCAGAGTTTTCTAATCAAAATTATTAGCACGTTTTTGGCACAGTTTTGGGTCAAGTGGTGCTGTTGAAGGCCGGAATAGATTTTCTGAACACGGATCCAGTTTTATACGAGTTAAACGTAATATGTTTTGGTACATATCAAATTCAATTGAAGTGTGTGGGGGGTTTCAAAGCATGGATTATATGAATAATAGTCGCGTTACTACATCAAAGAACTCCTCCTTTAATTCTGTTCTGATGTGTGGAATATGAGTAAATAGATAGTAATGAAGAAAATGACATATTTAACTATTACAAAATTACGTTTTAAGTACGTTATAATATTGGTGATTAGGTGACTGATCATCTATCTATCTTCTACCTATATTTATAAAAAATCAATTGTCGTGCATTAGTCTCGCAAAAATTCAAAAATGACTTTTTTTGTTTTGTTTGCATCAATAAAGGGGAAAAAAATTGGAAGAATTGAAACTGAAATTTTGACAGGACAACATCTGACGGGTCAGCTAGTATTTTTATAAATTCTAAGTGTTAAAATCAAAATAGATTTTTAAATGCGCGGATATGAAAGAGCGAGCGTGTCGTCAGATCGGTGGGATTCCCCTCTGCTGCGCCACTGGGTAAAAATCCATACCAGTTGATATTTGTAGTATTACCGCCTTATTACTAACACTAGTTATTATGTTATTTTTATGTCTGAAATAAAGAATTTGATTAAGATTTGAAACAAACGTCAATATGAAGTTGATTTTAATCTTCGCTAAACATCTGTGGAGTAAATTCAGCTTCAAAATAGTTTCTGTTCATCATTTTATTGATATAACCTAACCGAAGTATAACATGAAAAATTTTAGAACTACAATAAACAACATAAATATTCAGAAATTCCTCCCAAAATATTCCACGTCAGCTTAAACTAGGCGTTGGACTACCCAAAATTGGACTTGTGACTACCACGCATTGAAAATAGTAGTCTTTTTCAGCTGATAAAGGTCTCAAAGAAAATAGTGTCGAGGTATTGAATGAAGAGGGTTAAACATGTGGGTGACGTCTTTTTAATGGTGAGCTGTCTTTAAAATCGAATGACTCAAGAGATGGGTCAGTAACGCCGTGTTTAAGGACTACGGGTAAAAAGGCTATCGATGGACGCGATATAAATGTAAGTGAAAAGGATTTCCGAATCACTAAGTAATAATAAGTAGGCAGTAAGGAATAAATATCATCGAACCATCCTCTTGATGGTCTTCCTCGCTTTCGTTTTCCCTTGGGTCTTTCCCATACTACGGCATGACTCGTGCATAAACATATAGCGACGCGTATTATATAGCGTCGCGTATACAAAGATATGGCGGGAGATAAATGGCAAACAAAATTGAGAGATAGAAAACAAAAGATAAAATGAAGGCCTTTACCCAGCAGTGGGGTTCTCATTCAAATTAAACAAAATCTTATTCAATGTAATAATACATTGGAAATCAAATTTAAAATATTTAAAAATAATCTAGATAATTAAATATTATAAAATACCATCCTAAATATTGTATTTTAATAGATTTCAAGATAAGACTTAGTTATGTAATTAAAATTTATTAATATTTATTTAGTTTGTGGCATGCTAACAAATATTGTAAAACTGCATGGAAAAATGAGAAAAATAAAAGGCCTATTTATTAATAAGGAATAAATGTAACCTTTACAAAATCAAAAATGAAGAGTGTAATGGAAAGATGATTTTTTTTAATAATAAAACTCTCCTACCAAGGTTTCTAGTGCTCCAGATCGAATTTCAGCTCAGCGGAAACTAGCGATCGACGCGGGAGATATCATACACCAATAATATTATAGTAATTTTAAGAAAAACGCAAAATTATTTCGGATAGGTTCACCTAAAAAAACATCAGAGACAAAAAAATTACCACCAAAAAATACTGATAGTATAGTAGTAGCCGAGAATCTTAAGATAGATATCATTACTGTAGTGATTCCTTAGTACGAAACTATCTGTGCCTCACCGTTTAATTTAAAATAAATTCGATCGCTCAAAGTCAAAGTCAAATAATTTATTTCAATTAAGCACATTAAAGGCACTTTTGAACATCAAAGCTCGCCCAGGCTATTCCATACTTCGTTTTTGCTTACTGTTATTTCTACCTTTTTTCATTTTGCTCGCCTCCTAGGGGTCGTAGCGTGATTTCAAAATAGCCTTCCTCAAGAATTTGGCTATATAATACAAAAAAATGTCGGACTGGTACTTTTAGAGATTAGCGCGTTCAAACAAAAAAAACAAACTATTCAACTTTATTATATTAGTATAGATCTTTTTTAAAGAAGCGCCAAATACGCAAATTCGACCAAAGCCTTCCTATACATACACATACAACGAAGCTGATCAGCTCTTCGGTACACGGTGTGACCGGGTTTTCAAGACCAAATATGGTTTTGCTAGTCATCAGAGAGCTCACGAAAGAAAAGGAAATTAGTCTGGGGCTGTCACCGGATAGGGTGAAGAGGACTGTATATTATACAACATGTAACGTAATTAACGCACACCCTTAAACACCCCAATTAGAATATTATGTTATAATCATAATACATATACTGAATTTTTAATTTAACATGTATATGCATTGTTATTTACTAAATTAGGTTCTTGGAATAAGGTTTATTTTTCTTTATTTTGTATTGAATGATGGAATTTGTATGAATACAAATAAAACTGCGATTTTAAAAGTCTTATTACTTTGACTTACGGTCCATTTCAATTTGTTTTGACTGTACAGCGTTAATATGACAATAATTTCCGTAGTTTTAATTATTTTTGGGATAAAAAATTACCTATATTAAAAATTATATAAATCGATTCAGTAAACGATTCTGAACAAACTATTTTCAGGATGTGCGTTAATTAAGTTACATGTTGTATATATACCTAGATCTTTATGGAATGAAATGAAGTCTCATAGAAAATCTTTTAAAAACTTCCATGACTCTCACACTAGAATAATTTTCCTTTCAAAATCTTCCCAACTCCGTCCCCACTATGTTGCTCCGACTCTGAGGTTCTATCAAATTTATTCCCTCTATTACAACTGCGCCCAAGTTCCTTTTTAAAAGTTTCTTTCTATTTTTTTTACCAGCCATATTCTTTGTGAATACAATGAGCTAATGTATAGTTCTGTTAAAGTTTCTAGTATATGTACAAGTTTCAGAAACTTGACTTTCGTTCGCTTGGACGACTGTCTGCTTTGTTGAAAATGTGACCCAATTTTCTTTGTTATTTTAAAGGTTCTTTTGTTGTTATATCTATTTATCTTCATGATTCATTTATTAGAAGGCTATCCGATCGGATCAACATTTTAGTTTGATATTTCGAAATACCGTTCGGCTTACGGATTTTCGCTTGAAGAGCTCATGATTGAAGGCTTTGTTCGAAATAGTCGGGAATTTTCGGAATAATGTCTGGAGTGTCAAGTCCCATAAATCTTTAAAAAAGTTTGCTGTGACTGAGTTAATTTTGTACATATTATGGTCTAGGTTATATAGCCTATTTCTGTAATATTACCATTAAAATATTAGTATTACAATTATAGAATGTTAATTTACCCTTGTTTTATTCGTTTTAACAGTAAAGAAGCACTTTAGAAAATCTTTGTATAATTTCTTCAAACCATCACCAACTTACTGATTATGGCCTACTCTATATAGCATATTTCTGTAATATTACCATTAAAATATTACTATTAAAATTATATAATGTTTATCTAGCCTATTTTTTAGTTTTAACAAAAAGAAGCACTCTTGCAATAATACAAAGAGTATTATTTCTTCAAACCATCACCAAAAATACATTTCAAAGCAAAAACAAAAATATGTATACAATTTTACTGAAATTATCAACAAAAATGGAATTTTATAACAAGATGTCTATTAGTTGAGTAAATACTCCCGGCAATTTAAGTGTAAAAGATATCTTTTGAATTAAAACGTTCCTCGAGTTTTACTTATTTCAATAAACAATTCAAAATCTAAGGTCCTTGATGTCTCTTGAAATAATTTAGTTGTCAGTTAATTGTAGTAGCTTTTATAATCTAATATCTTTTAAGTATAAACGTACTTTGGAATTCAATTAAGATAAGCTGAAAAAACTTTGTGATGAAATTAAAAGGATTTGAAATATTACTTATATGTGTAAGTCGAAGCGTAATTGCTTTACCAATTGTGACAACAATTCCCAATAAATTAAAAACTTCACTAGGGTTCATTCATCATCATCATTTCAGCCAAAAGACGTCCACTGCTGGACGTAGACGGGGCCTATGTCCAGCAGTGGACGTGTTTCACTCCACTTCGACCGGTTCTGTGCTTCTCGCATCCAGCGGATTCCTTCGCGTTTGCGGAAGCGTTCCAACGCTATGTCTTCCGATACGCGGTCGCTATCTTTTCGGCCCCATCGGCCATGTGTTCTGCGAGCAATGTGATCTGCTCACTGCTACATAAGCTTATTTATTTTTTTACATATCCTTCATTGTACATTGTAGCGGTTACACCGCCACCTACGAACTACGCAGCAAAGACATGACGTCACACAATTCCTGCATCGCGCAGTTAAGAGTTTACCGAGCGATAAACATAGATATGACTATCCGAAATCAACTAACGGGCAGTTGCCCGCCAGACACAACACTCGTCTGGCCGGAGGATCCTCCCTTTTCTATAGAGGATGAGTGAACTTTACACCCTGTTCCTCGTAACCTCTCAACAGAAAGCTATTCTTTGGGCCATGTCGATTTAATCTTAATTTCTGATTTGATTCACATAAGGAAACTCCAAGCTTAGGCTTCATTAAGGTTGAAACTATTTTACTGTCACATAGACAAAAATACCCTTAGAGCTTAAACAACAAGAATCTATCAGCGAATAAAATGATGGAATGTCAAAAATGACGTATTGAATTGACATACACTGCCAAATTAATTATGTCAATTCTGTAGAAAATTGTTGAAGTTAAAAAAAAACGATTGCCACTTGTCAGTCTCTAGGCGTTAATCGTTTTATCATATGCAAGTGACATTCACCCTTAAGGGGTATAGAATTTACGAGGATTATAGAAATTACTAATTTAATATAATCAGCCTATAATGTTCCCACTGCTTGGACACAGGACCTCTTCTCGGCGAGAGGGACTGGGCCGTAATCCACCACGCGGGCACAGTGCGGGTTGGTACATGTCATAATGTCTTCGAATTTTTGGTTCTGGGACATGCCGGTTTCCTCACGATGTTTTCTTTCACCATTTGAAGTGCAGTGGTAATGAAATAATTTACACAATGTAAAGTGCCTGTCTGTGTACAAACCTACGATGTACAACTCGTAAGTGGCGACCGTCATCACTGCTCGATTATAGCTAAGCCGAAATTAATAAAAAAGTTATAAGCTATGGACATCAGATATTCAAATTTAATATTTACCTCTTTCTGTCCATAAAGGAAAATTTCTCTATGGCTCTGTTGTCAGAAAACTCGATTCTGTGAACTCGCTTTTGTGCATAAAACTTCCTTTGATCAGTAACGTGAAGGTATGAATTCTATGTGTACAAAACAAGGTGAATACATATTTCTCTCAACAGTTATGCTAGTAATGTCCCGTCACACCCAATGACTTTAGTCACTGGCGACTGGCTGACATATTTTTTTACGTATTTTGACATCGTTTGCGTCAAATCTGCTGTCAAAATCCGTGTGTGAACGTGAGATTTTGAAATCACCGGTGACTAAAGTTGCCTAAAGTCGACTTAAATCTTTGCATGGATCTGTACCATGGGGTACCTAGCATAAAATTATCATGCACGAACTTTAAATCATACCAAAACACAGTTTATTTGGCCAGCCTTACCAAGGCGTATAGGGTTACCGTTACTGGGTTGTGAAGGTCAGATAGGCAGGCGCTCCATGTTAAATACTATCCAACGTGGGAAAAAGCTAGGAAGATTTATTTGATGTCACATCTTTTAGGTACCTAGTACTTTGTTTTAACATACTAACAGCCAAATCCCACGTACCTACTTTTAGTCTACACACAATTGTATAAGTTTTAATTAAACTCAAGAAATAATATATAATTTCTTTATCTTCCAGGTATGTGCCAGCGCAAGATGTTTTAATATACGGGCAGAAGTTTTGTCGTTTGAAGGTAACAAGCAAATTATATTGTAAGCCGAGTTTATGTTAGTTTGGTCTGCCTTGGGAACCCAGATGTTGAGTTGCTTGAGGTTTTAGTATTTAAATACATTACCTACTTCGTTTTATTTGTTCGTACTTACTAATTTATGAGTATTCTTTGGAGAACGGAAAGAATATGAAGTCAATGAAATCTTTTTTTTGGTTTATTATTATTGATGTTTATTCAATCTGACGTTTAGAGGAGGTCGTGGCTAAGGAGGACCTCGTCGCTAAGTAATAACAAGCCGCACGGGTCGATCCATCAGGTTAAGCTACGCTTGCTGGGGTTGGTCAGTGGATGGGTGACCATCTTTACATACCGAGACTCCTCCGTGCCTCAGAAATCACGTTAAGCCGCTGGTCCCGGCTGTCACTCGTGGATCTTTGATGGTCGTTACGAGTCGTCAGAAGCCCGAAAGTCTGACACATAGTTTTAGCAAGGGGTATCGTATTACCCAGTTACTGGGTTGTGGAGGTCAGATAGGTCGTTCGCAGTCGCTCCATGTGAAATACTGGTAATCAGCTTCATCCAGTTAGACTGGAAGCCGACCCCAAGATAGTTGGGAAAAGGCTAGGAATATTGACTCAATCTGACGTTTACTCAAAGTCTCTTTTCTTCAATCGGTTCCTTATTACTGAGGATCGTGGTCACAGGACCCTTATCTGCTTCCATCGACTCCGGTCCAAAGTTGTCATCACCATCTGCTGAAATTTGCTTGAGGCCGTAGCTTCTTTTACTTGGCCGGACCATCGTGTTGGCGACCGGCCTCGTTCTCTCTTTTCTTCAGTATTGCCAACAATACCAGCATTTCAAGGCTGCTAGCTTACTCAAAGTAAAAAAGAAAAAGAATGAAAAGTCCAAGTTAGAGATTTCTTCTCCGCCCTTTAGCATGTGTCCAACGAAAGCGTTGACGTTGCGTAGTCGCTGCCTAAATGGATACGCTGTCTGAATTTGCTAGCGTCGTGTTGACATGCTTGTATTGAAATTAAGTCGCGTTGAACCTGCGTTGGTGTAGCGGTTACGCAATTTCAACGCTTTCTCTTTCGCGACAAAAGCTCAATAGCAGAGAAGAAATCTCTCACCCTGTTTGACACAAATGTTTGACGCCTGTGTTGGACATACACGTGAAAATACTCTTTAATCTTATGTGAAAATGAAAAATAAATAACCAAAAACAGAAGTACATAAAGCCATGTTACGACTACCTTCATCAATTTGTTCACAAACGCATAAGATTTCCCTAATTCCCAGAATCGGATAGACTTATACAAATCCGTTGAGACGGTATTCCTTTAGACAATTAGGTATGCCTCGTGAACAAATGGCGAGCGCTGGGATATAGCGGCACAGATACTGTTTTATCTACAGTCTAATCTTTGATGCCCTTTCATTTTTGGACATTGAGGAGTTTTAAGACGTATCATAGACCATTAGTGTAGTACAAGTGATTGACGAAAGGGTCCAAATAAATACCTGGTCTAACTTCTATTATAAAAAAAATTATAAATATGTTGAGATCATAAATTAAATGAAAATATTGACATATAAACGGACGTTTTGTTACAACTTGATTAAAAAAATTAAATTCCTAGAAGATGAAGCCTTAAGTACGGTAATATTCCACTTATAAAATGGAAGTTTATTATTAGAATGACGAGATTGTATGCTTAGAACCAAATCAAAATTAAATATGGGACACAAGTATCTGTGCTTTTTAAAACTAACGATTTTCAGATTCCTGTAGGATTTGTGATATATGGTGTCAAATAATACTTATACTATAATGATAATATTTGGTAATCAATCTTAAGGGGAAATTGATTTATATTTTTATTCATTAAATATTATAAATTGAAATCGCTTTTCGTATGTGTCAGTGTAAACGCGATAGTCTTCTAAACTCCGCAACGGATTTTGATACGGATTTCACCATCATTTAGAGAATTTATTTCATTAAAAGGTTTATTTTTGTACCTCCTAATACTTAAACTATAATAATAATAATACATTAACTTGCCTTGCAATACAATCTTGTGGAGTCAGAAGTACCATACTACAGGTATGTGCCCGACCCAGTTCTCGAGAATGGTCAGGCCACATTGTATTGGGATCGATCTATCATCACTGACAGGACTATTGTAGCCAATAAACCTGATATTGTGGTGATAGATCGACAAGAGCGCCGTGCTATGATTGTTGATATCGCTGTCCCTCATGACGAGAATCTCGTGAAAGCTGAGAAAGATAAAAAAATCAAGTATCTTGACTTAGCACACGAGGTTGTCGACATGAGTGGGACGTGGACTCTGCAATCATTGTACCGATAATCGTTACGGTTAATGGCCTAATAGCGGAGAGCCTCGACCAACACCTCAGGAGGCTCTCATTGCGCGGCTGGGTCAAGGGCTTGATTCAGAAAGCAGTACTCCTAGACACGGCACGCATAGTGAGGAGGTTCCTCTCTCTAGAGCCCTGACCACTGGCATCTTGGACATTTTTTAAATTTTTTAGTGTTTTTTTATATCTGTTTTTTACGAAATATTTAAAAATGTAAATAATATGTATTTAAATGGAATAAAAGAAATAATACATTAAGTCCTCATACGCATTTGCGGTTAACCGTGGGGATGGCTAACCGCGTAGCTAGCCGCGTTTTCATTTTTTATATGCAACCGGTTATAGTTGTACGCACTTAACCGCCACCAAACGCGGTGGTTAGCCGCGTTTGGTGGCGCGTTAGGGCAGCTTTTACATTTAATAAAAAGAAATCTCGATGATTTGTAGTGTTCAAAACCGTGCGAAGAAGGCACTGGTCGCTAGTTTTTAGATAAAAGTTGCTTCAGATATTTGTTAACATAAAAAATACGAATAAACGTATTAATCATACATTAGGTAAGTCTCACTTCAGATAAATTATTTGCTCCATCCATATTACAATAGACGAAGAAGAAAACACATTAATATATTCCATAAATAATAATTATTCCTTACTAATCTATATCGTGTTTCAGTGTTCGATTAGATTAATGTTATATAAGCTAGCTGCGTGGGTATTATTCGCAAGTCAGAATACATAAATTGTCTGTCTTACTTTGATTCAATGATTGTTACTAATGTAGGTAATATTAATTGAAAACTACAGGCTACAGTACATATTTTTAGAAATGTTGTGGATGTAGTATTATTTAAATATACTGTGTTACTATCCTATATTATTAAACGAGCAATATTTTTATATTTATGTATATTTGTAATCACGTTCTCAAAAACGGCTCTAACGATTTCTATGAAAGTTACAATATAGGGGCGAAAATTCGATGTAGCTAAGTCTCATATCTGGGAAATTTGTTTTCTCCGTATTTTAACCCGAGCAGAGCTCTGTCGCCCAAAGTTTATTTAGAACAAGAATAATTACACCATAGAATAATGACATGGCAGCGTAGAATTAGTAATAACGTACTATCGCGGTAGCATGGAATTAGTATGTGCAGACGCCAGCACATCAAGTTACTACAATCTGTCAAATTTCTTTAATAGATTTTCATGTTTATCGCTAAAGCATAAGGTCCAATGTTGTTTGGGAAAATTTGACAGATTAGAGTAGGTTGATGTGCTGGCGTCTTTACTATCATGGCAGCATGGAATTAGTATGTACTTTCATGGCAGCATGGAATTAGTACCTATGACCTTTCTTCATTAGTTTAAACTACTAAATGAGCATTCTCTATTTCGACCAGAGCATAGCTCGGTCGCCCAGGTAGGTACTTAAATTGATATAACTAATGTTAACTCTGTTTAATTGTTGAATTTTCCATTTTTTTTTAATTTACGGAAATTTTAAATTAATTTCATGCCAAGTAAATCTATCATGGATAAGTATATTAGACTAAGGTTTCCTCTTTGGTCAATGCGGTCTCATTTCGACTCTTCCAAGCAAACAGATGTTATCAGCAAAAACAAAACAAAAGAATTCAGCAACCCTTACTTAACTTGAATTACTAACCCGTCCCTATTAGAAAGGATTGAATCCTTTGAAATAGGGACGGTTCTAGTCAAGAAACGTCTTAAAAATAAAGCTGGCTGTAGATAATTGTTCACCTGTGTCCCTTAAGCGATACTTCTCCGATTTCGCCTCCCACTCGTGCCGAAGACATTACGCCAGACCCAACAAATTGCGTTATAGCTAAATTAGATTCTCTTTGAGCCCCTAGGGTCTCTGTAATCCATATAAAGCCATGTTCTAACCGACCATGAGTGGATTCCAGTTTGCAAATTCATTCGTTCCGTGTGTATGTAGGTCTTCTTTTAGGAAGCCAAAAATATAAGGAATTATTAACACATTTTCCATCCCCACAATGAATGACGGAATTAAATGATTCAATATTCAGTGAACGAATTGTAGTATTGGATTGGTTTTATTGAAATTCTATTTAAATACGATAGTGTGGTTATGGCCCAATTTTAGAACAATAATGCGGATGACAGATGTTATAATGTGGCTGGTTTTACGAGTCGTGTAAAGTAAATAATAAAAATAATAATATATTTTGTGTTTTCAGAAGCTGTCAAATGAATTTAATAACAATGACACTCAATTACGTAAACACAGTTACACAAAAATATGCAGAAGCTCATGAACACAAACGTCATCATCACGTGAATGTTGAGGCCATCCAACTCCTTGACAACACTGAATTAGTGCGAAGACTAAAATGAGTAAAACCTGAGTTAGTTTAGTGCAGTGTAAGTGAACTTAGACTGTTGACTTTTATAAAGAACACGTGAATCAAGTGTCTTCACCTTAACTTATAGTGATTAAGAAAGACGTTATTGGATGATTTCTCAATTTTATAGTTACTTAGCAGTTTAAGTTGTATTTAAATAGTTCTTTTTTATTTTCATTATGAAATGAAATGAAATGAAATGAAATTGTTTATTCTGTAAATAAACAATTTCATTAATAAGTGCAAGAATTTATATACAGACTTAAAAATAATAGTAATAATATGTATTTAAATTACTTATTAGCTAATCACCAACTGTGAAACTTTATAAAGGAAAAAATAAATATGACACTCAATTATCAAAACATTAATAATAAATATTTGGAATACTAGCTTTTGCCCGCGACTTCGTCCGTGTGAAATTTCTTGTTTTAACATAAAATATACCATGACACTGCAATACTGAAGCTTCCCATTACTGATACAGAATCAGATCAGTAGTTTCAAACTTTATATTATTAGTATAGACTAGTTGTGTTAATCCAGGTGATAAACTATATGTGTGCCAAATTTCATGCTAATCCGTTCAGTAGTTTTCGCGTGAACGAGTAACAACATTCATCCATGCCTCCGTCCTAACAAACTTTTGCGGTTTAAAATATTAGTAAAAAGAACAAAATACCGATGTTTACATTTTTGATAAAACAACTAAGAATAGAATAAAATATAATACTTTTATTTTTTGGACTAAGTCCTTAGGGTTAGTAACAATTTTACTTAACATCTAGGTGTTAGTAGTGACATATGGATTATAGTGCGCGCGGAACTAGTTGACCGTTAGGTGGCGACTCGTCTCGCTATTGCAAACTCATGTGCGTTTTGTCTAAACTAGCCGGAACTTTCAACGCGTGATGCCGTCGCGAAGTACGGCGCCGAAATAGATTAAGTAAGATAAGGCGCTCAATCTATTTCTATAATAATCTATTACCTAAGGCGCGGCCGTTCCGCGCGCACAATAAAATAAAATTAAAATTCAGGGTGAAGCTGCATCCACCTCCGCAACATCTGGGAATCCCACCGATCTGCGAACACACTGAAAATACTGTTGGTGCTGCTGTGACTAAACCTCTTGCACTCATTTTAACTAACTCCCACTTAAACGTAACAATACACCAAAGCAATTTGCGAATTTCAAGTCCTGACGTAACAGTACACATAAATTTTGTTGCTGTGTCTAAACAAGGCAATTCTGCGTTCTGACATTAATTTAAACGCATTCATAACCATTTTACTAAGACCTCCCGAATTTGGCTAAGATAATAATTAATGCTTAAACTAACTGCGCGGGTAAACCAACTTCTCGTTTGTTGTTTGACTTATTTTCTTCTAAAGTGTGAGAACTGCGGGAAGTGTTTAAATAGGTTCCAGCTATTCTGTTTCACCATTGAGTGTATTTGTAGTACTAACAGCCACTTCAATGGAAATATTTACATTTCCTTATTCTAGGAAACGTATACAATTCCATTTTACTTCAACAGCATTATCATTTAGATCTTTCTACATAGTTAAGTTAGAAAGATCTCAATGATGATGTGAAGTGACAAGAACTTTTCTAGATCAAATAAGAATAAAAATGTCTAGTATTTTCCCGCTTGGATTATTCAATCAACATCGTAATATAAATAAGCCTTGAATCCAAATCCTTGTTTAACTATGCCCAAACAAAATCGTTAATTTCTAAATCAAGAGCCTGTTTATTCAGAAACCCTTCCACCTAAAGTTATTCAAACGAATGGATTCTATTCCAAAATAAACATTCGCCAATTATCTTCGCAAACTAGATGTCAACGTGACATTATTTTGACATTTGAAACGTAGCTGGAGTAATACGAAATCCGTGTCTCTTTGTGTTGGCTAAATAAATATGGTCTAGCTAAATTCCACCTGAGTTTAGAACTTCGGGATAATTTTAATTCGTGGCAGTTCTCACGAGATGTTCGTCTGCGGTTTTTGCTTATACTATGTTCGTCTTGATTAGTGTGAAACTGTTTTGAGTTATTCCGAATTTGGAAGTTAATTAATGCGGTTAGGGCAGGCTGGCTTGAGATTTATTATTTCTATTTCGTGAATGAATTGTGCTGTTAGTGCTTTTAATTAGGCTCAGTTGAGTGGCTTTGTAGGAAATAATATTGTGCATTAAATTTAAAGAAGACCAGTACCCTAATTACGTAATGCACGATCAATAAGAAATTTAAATGAATTGAAACAGATTGCTAGTCCATTAAATAGCTTCAAAGTTCGAAAAAAGAATCTGCTCAATTTCTTTTTTCGAAGTCTGTTTCAATTCATTTTAATTCAATCTGTTTCAATTCATTTCAATTCAATCTGTTTCAATTCATTTCAATTCAATCTGTTTCAATTCATTTCAATTTCTTATTGGTCGTGCATTACGTAATTAGGGTACCGGTATATGACGAATGCAAAAAATGGAGCAGCCAAATTCTATAGTAGTAAAACGTTTGGTTAGAAAAATATCTCTAAAGATAGAAAGAATCAAGTTTATTTGGACACAGTTCGTGAAACACAAAATACAAATAACTACATAAAAAATCTCTGTCAAATACCTGCGTTTTCATTGATAAAAGAACGTCAATACAATATTGCGATATATTTTGCAAATAAACTGGAATTATCGGATAACAACCTGCACAACTAAAGCTTAAAATCATGAATGTCATGTTAGTGTCAAACGCTTCACGGTATTATGCTCTTTACAGTTCAACGATAATCTCTAGTTAGCTGTTAAATTTAAAGCAGACTAGTTTCTGCCTGCGATTTTGTCCGCCTGAAATTTCTTGTTTCAACGTATTATATATCCTATGACACTCGTTAATACTGTTGTAGTTCCCATTAGTACCTAAAAACATCTTCGTAATCGGATCAGTAGTTTCGAAGATTACCGCATACGAGACAAATTTTACCTCTTTTTATTATTAGTACCTGGTCGACCAAGCTTTGCTCGGGTGAAAATAGAGAAAACAAATTCAATAGTATAGGATATTTTATACTAATTCTATCTAAAGTACATACTAATTCCATGCTGCCATGTCATTATTCTAAGGTAGCCATCTTGTTCTAAACTTAGGGCGACCGAGCACTGCTCGGGTGTAAATATGGAGAAATCGAATTTTCCTAGATATGAGAACATGCTAGATCGATTTATCGCCCCCGTAAAACCCTATATTGCAACTTTCATCAAAATCGTTAGAGCTGTTTTCGAGAACTTGATTAAAAATATAATATATATTAAAATATTCCTCATTTAAGTATACGATAGGATAGTTTAAACAGATAGAATTTCTAAATATTTGTTTATTGATGTTTTTAAATCAACCAATAACCCAGTGCTTACGAGATACGTGTGAGGTTTGATGTCCCTGACGTCGATTTCCAACTCTTTCAAAATGTTATTGAGTTCTTCAATACTAAAATTCTCAGTAGCAGTATGTCTAGGTGAAGTAATTAAGATCTGTTATTTATACACCTACCTGATTTAATTTCACTTTAGCCTTGATTGTGTCATATTATATATTTTTATTATCATATATAGCAGAAAAACCTCTCCTCTCCTCTTCCTTTTAACCTTATCTTTTCCTACAAGAGATGTGTTATTTTATTTTGTTTATTTTGTTTAACAGTTTTCTTTATTTTCTCTTCACCTACAGTACATTCTACTCTTGGATCACATCCAGCACTATATTTCTCATCCCTACCTCCATGAACATTTGCTGTTGGTACTTAGCCGTTACAGACGACATTTATGACTGGACCAGCTGATACCTTGAGAACGGAATGTGAGCTTGGTACACTAACCGACTTAGTAAGATAATTCATGTCCATAACTATGCTAACTACTCAGCCGGTGTCTTGGAAATTTGTATGAATTTCGGAGAAAAGCGAGTGTAATTATTATAACGGGTTAGCTACCTGCTAGACTTATTTACATAGTTATTAAGGTACTAGCTTCTGCCCGCGACTTCGCCCGAGAGCCTATAACTTTCCTCAAGAATTGGACTACCCAAAGCAGAAAGGAGTTTTCAAATCCGACTGGTAGTTTCGGAGATTACCTTCCTACATACAAACTTACAAACAAACAAATAAACAAACACACAAACAAACAAATTTGTCCTCTTTATAATATTAGTATAGACATATAACTTGATTATTTTAATAGTTCTTATGTCTTAATCAACTACAGACAAAAAAAAAAAATTACGAGAATAAAATTTTTATTTGAAAACCTCTGTGCTAAGCTTGTACCCTAGTCCGTAGCCAATTGCTATTCTGAATAATAGGGGTTAATGCAGTGTATACATAAAAGCTACCAATTTTAGTAGTTTTTTTTGGCAAGCCTTGAATTAGTACTGTGTTGGATTAAAGTATATTTTTACTAGATTAAAAGTTTATTTATTTAAGCATTGTAACTGGAGTTGTTCCCGCGTATAGTGCCGTATCATTTTCCACAAAATAAAAATGAACTACCAACATATTTTTTGTTACAAACTGGATCATCAATTTATAGAATACATTGGACATTAGGGTGTCCCGTAATTTTTTTTTTTCGATTTTAATTACTCAAGACCCCTCAAAAGTTGCGTTATTAGTTGTAGATTACCGTAAAAATAATTTAAAAAATATAAAAAGATATCTTGAGGGCTCTACCAGCACTTTTATTTTTGAAAAAATCACTTTAATTACCCTCCAGTCAATGTCATCTATTCTATTTAATGTACATTATTCCCATTTTATTTATTTATTTCACTGATAGTGGAACCCTAAATTATGATTTGCAGGCAACGACAGGATGTTTTCGGTGAGGAATTGGTTTGGATCGAACTCGCAAAATTCATTTTTTGACAGGTTTTCACTAGTTTTTCTTAAATTCTCTACTTCTACGGTGAGGCAGTTCGTCTCATTTCTATTGCGGTTTTATTGGTGTAAAGTGTCGCTCCGCACTTCCTTGTGATAAAATACGTGTTTTTGTGACAAACATACGATAATGGGTTCAAGACGAAGTGAGACTAGTTGTCCGATTTTGGGATCATATAAAGAACTTGACGATCGCCAGTTACCAGCGATAAGTGACGTTATTAAATTTATCTTGTTTACTAAAAATGAACTAAAACTACAGAAAAATGGGAAAGATCCTTCTAACACAGAAGTTTTTTCAATCGTTTCTGAAAAACTTGATACGATTTGGACCAAAGCTTCGATTCCCATCGTTTCCAATGTACGAGTTACCCAATTGCTGAAATCGTATTTCGACAAATACCTGTCATTAATAAGATACCCCAAAAATAAAAGAAATGATGGCTACGAAACCAAAGTGAAGTGTTTTTTGGAATCGTCGAACAAGCTCTTCGATATTGCTGCTTGTAAGTGCACTTCGTTTGACATTTGTTCCTGCATAAAACCTAACAAAGTTCCTATTGCTGAAAGAGATTTTTTACTGGACCAAAGAGGTAATAGAAAAATGGCAGTAAGCGGTATAGATGCAAAAGAAACGGCAAAACTTTTAAAGAAACATCAGAGACAGGAAAATTTGAAGCGGATAGAGCATCCATGTATTCCAAGTACATCACAAGAAACCAATCCTGTTCCGGTGCGCGAGTTGCCGCCTCGATCGCAGTCGCCTGCAACAGAGCTTTCTCAAAAGAGTGACGTGCTTGTAAATGAGACTCCATCTACTTCATTGAACCGGAACACTCTCGCGCTGCCAACAGTAGCTAAGGTATGTGATCGGTATGGACTATCAACGCGATCTGCGGCTGCAGTTGCTTCGGCGGTCTTAGTTGACGTAGGATTGGTATTTTCTGAAGATCTAAGTCTTGTTATTGATAAGAATAAAATTCATAGAGCAGTTTCAAAAGCACGGACCAAAGCCAGCAAAGATATTGATGCAATTGTAGTAAAAAGTATCTACTTTGATGGACGAAAGGACAAAACACTCATAAACGATAAAATAGGCGATCAGTACCACCGCAGAGAAGTTTTGCAAGAGCACATTTCAGTTCTCACAGAGCCGGGATCTATTTATTTGGGACATACGACGCCAAGTTGTGGTACTGCCATTAGTATCGTCACTTCTATCATATCTTTGTTAGAAACTCAAGGGTTGAACTTGGAAGAGGTGATCTGTGTGGGGTGCGATGGTACTGCTACAAATACAGGTTGGAAGGGAGGTGTCATTCAATACCTGGAAAAATATTTGAAAAGACCGTTGCAATGGTGTGTTTGCATGCTTCACGCGAATGAATTACCGCTTCGCCATTTATTTATGTCTCTGGATGGTAGCACATCTGGGCCAAAAGAATATGCAGGACCTATTGGAAAACAGCTAGCTGTTTGTGAAAGTAAATCTCTAGTGTCTTTTTGTGCAGTGGCTGGAAATTTGCGCGAATTACCTGATAATATTGTGAAGGAACTAAGCACAGATCAAAAGTATCTCTACGAAATGTGTCATGCTGTGATGGCTGGTTCCTGTTCCCCCGAGCTAGCGAGCCGCCAACCTGGAAAAATGGCACATTCGAGATGGCTCACTACTGCCAATCGCATACTCAGACTTTACGTAAGTACTGTTTCGCCGTCAGATAATTTGCAGTTGCTTGTGAACTACGTGGTCAAAGTTTACGCTCCTGTTTGGTTCCTCATCAAGCAAAACTCATCATTTAAAGATGGAGCCAAGCATATTTTCCAAATGATTATATACTCTCGATTTTTGCCTGATAGTCAGAGATCTATTGTAAATTCAGTGATTGAAAGAAATGCTTTTTTTGCGCACCCAGAAAACTTGCTTATTGCCATGCTATTCGACGATAGAGTCCATATTCGAGAGCTTGCATCTCGCAAAATATTAAAGGCTAGAGAAGCAGAAAAGAGCAACTCTCGCAGGGTATTTAAAGCACCAAAGCTTAACTTCTGTGCGCGAGATTACATTGATATTATATTTTGGCAAGAGTGTGAGATATCAACTCCACCAATTTTGCGACATGTCTCCAACGATGAACTTAGAATTAAGGCTAAAGAACACAGCCTCGACATTGTTGACTTTCCCTGTCACACACAGTCAGTGGAAAGATGTGTGAAACTAGTGACGGAGGCTTCTCAAAGCGTCACGGACGCTACAGCTCGGGATGGTTTAATTAGGAACAGATTAAAATCTCGCGCGGAAATGCCTAATTTTGGGCACAAAAATCAGTTCCGTTTTTAAAAGAGCCATTGATTATTTGTCTTTCAATTATTTTAAACCTTGCTTCGACTCATTGTTGTACCTTTAAAATTAATAAAAACCATTTAAACGTTATTTTTGTATGATTTATAGTTTATGTTAGGAACCCCTAAAAATAGCAAATTTGAAAAACTTCAAGGACCGGTAGAGGCCTCAAGATGACAGATATCTAATAAAATTTCATAATAATCGTAATCTATGAGTCAAAACGCAACTTTTGATACCTCTTGCGTAGCCGTAGATCAATTTTTTTTTTTTCCCATACATGCACGGGACACCCTATTGGACATCCCTCAAACAATCAACCTAAAAATGTTAACATGAAAAAAAAAGTTATTTTATCAAACACTAAATTCAATACAGCTGGGTATTTGCCTGCCAGAACAAATAATGAACAGAATAACAGAACCCTTCATAATTAACGAAACTTTAACGATGTTGGCAATGAACTCGACAGAAAAAAAAAGTATGAAAAACTTATTTGAATTGGTCTATGCAAATTCTCTTGGTGGAATTTACCTTCGTTTTATTCCCATAGCTGTCGTTTAACTTTAAACTTTATAAAGAAGAGTACAAAGTTGAATTTGATTTTGTGCAAGATGATGGCTTAGTGGTGTTTGCATAAATTGTGCGATTAGCGCTGTTGAGTAATAGTTATCCTGATGGGTGACAGTTTACGTCGCATAGTTATTTTAGATGTAGTTCGTTGTATAGTTTTGTCTAAACGCGGTTTATTTTCAGAGACATTAGTGTTGTATCTCCAACTGCCATACTTGGAGATTCAACACTAATGTCTTCTTCATTTGGTCTAATTTAATTAAAGGTTCCGGATGATGTCATTCCAATTCTGGTTTTGGTTCCTATTTCTAGCTTATAATTGCAAGACAATAACAAATAAAGAATAATAATATGTAACTAATCTCAGATAAGTCTGACTTAAAGACGCAGATAATATATCCAGTGACCTTGAGTGGTTAACTTGCGTGTTCTCAACGAGTCGTACATCCAGCCAGTAATATGACTCGCCCATCAAGTAGCTCTATCCCAAATTAGACGCATTATTAATTTATTATACATACAACAAAAGGTATTTTAATATAACATGTATACTAAAAGATCAATAATTAAAAATTATCTTTAAAATGGTGAAAGTTTAAGAAGAATATTATTTATGCTTGATAGATTTTGCGTGATTCCGTTTTTTTTCCGCGTTAGACATAACTTTACAAATTAATTTCAATAGGTAATGTAAACATAATCTGAAATATTCCCATAATAAGTTATTAAAAAAATGCTCTAATTAAACTTAAGTTTTTTTCCAAATAATTAACACTGCTCGTTTAGACGTGATCTTCAGTATAAAATCATTAAAAGTCGGTTATCGTTGCCTTAACACTTAATGTTAATTATATCAGTATTTTGTATTATTAACCTATGTCGTAGCAAAAGCAAAAGGAGTATGTAAGGATCATAGCAGGTAGCGTTCTGTAGTTTCTGCCTACCTCCATGGGAAGAAGGCTTGCGTTTAAGTACACACATCAAAAGTGTCTAGGGATCAACATATATTTTTGCAATAACTTTTCTCCTGATTGATATTAATTAAAATTTTCTTTAAGGATTCATCAAATAAAGTGTTTTCGTTTGTCACAGTAACGATAAACCAAGTCACCTTTGCATTAATAAAGAAATTTGCCATTTTCCTAATAAAGGGATTTTTGACATTTGAACCACTAACATTAAAGTTCGAAAAAAAGACTGAAATAACAGTTTTCTTTAAAATTTTATTGGGTAACTTAAACAATTAATAATCCGTGTTTCTACCGCGAACACTAACAACACAAGAACATCGGTTTGGCATACTCAAAATGAGTTCATCCAAATCACGCTGTGGAATGGCCGCCCATGTTCGTTGCAACAACAAAAAAAGGTCTTCTTGCGACTGGATACCCTCCATATTCGGCAGAGCTCTTCTCTGTAGCATATCCCATGCATGCTCAATCGGGTTCAAGTCTGGCGACTGAGCAGGCCAGGGCAGGACATTGATGTTAGCTGCGGCGAGAGTCTGTCTTACAACTCTTGCGGTGTGCGGTCGTGCATTATCATGCATTAACTGAAATAAGGGACCGATTTGCACTTGTAGAGGAACGATGACGTCTGATACAATCGTCTCAGCAGAAATTTGAGCGTTGAGGTTGCCTCTAATCCAAATCAACTCAGTTCTTCCGCCGATCCAAATACCCGCCCATACCATGATGGTTCCACCACTATAAGGATGGACTTCCTGGCAGGATTTTAATCGCTGTTGGTGTCCAGGGGTTCTCCAGTGTCGTATACGTCTTGTATCCGGTCTCATACCAAAACGAGACTCATCAGAAAAGCACACGAAATTCCATTGTTCTTCTGCCCAATTTCTGTGTTCAAGAGCCCATTGATATCGAATCCTACGATTGTGCATTGCTATAGGTGGTACCCGTAGCGGTCTTCGGGAATGAAGGTTCACTTCATGCAAGCGGTTTCTGACTGTTTGGTCGCTAATTAAGTTCCCTGAAGAGTGATGAAGCCTCACGGCTAACATCATGGCGGTTATTGTTGGAGCTCTTCGAGCTAAGATTTGAATGTATCGGTCTTGTCTCCGTGTGGTGCAGCGATACCGTCCTCCATGGCGCTCAGCCACGGTACCAGTGCTTCGGTAACGTGTCCAAAGTCGACTGATAACACTCTGACTTGTATTCAGAGCTAAAGCCACAGTACGTTGCCGGGAACCAGCTTCTATCATTCCCACGGCTCTGAGCATTTCTTCCCTGCTTAAATGACGTCGCTGCTCCATAATAACGTTGGTTTTAATCAGTAGTAGGGAAACAGTAGCACTAATAATGTCTTCAATGCGTTGTATGTTTTTATAGGGAAAATATTGACAGCTGATTTTCATCTTTTACTCGAATTTGATTCACAGTTCCTGATTCAAATTATGAAATGCACCAAAAAGGATCCATATAAATTTATAAAATCATAAATTTATTACAAAGCCACATCTCAATCTCAAGAAATCCGCATAAAAATGCTTGATCCCTAGACACTTTTGATGTGTGTATATAATATGTATTATTATGTCACATTCTTATATACATTGACGAGGAATATAAAAAAAACCTCACAAGTTAATTGCTTTTTACTTCAAGATACTATCTTGTGTGGTTTCGGAAATATTTCATGATAAGTTAGTGTTTTTAGGGTTCCGTACCCGAAGGGTGACAAACGGAACCCTATTCATAAGCCTCTGCTGTCCGTCTGTCTGTCAGCGAGCTCTATCTCATGAACCGTAATAGGTAGGCAGTTGAAAATTTCACAGATTGAGCATTTCTATTGCCGCAAGAGCAACAAATAATAAAATTAAAAAATAAAGGGGGGTCGCCATACAATAAAATTAAATTTTGAAAAAAAAATAATCTGTCTCTGGCATGTGGGGTATCATTGTCTAGAGCTCATCAAGTAGAAAATAAATATAATTTTTATTTGTTTTTATCTTCAAAAATAATGAATTATGGGGCCGTAGAAGTTGTCTGTTTTAGACCATTTTTGTACGAGCTCTATCTCAACAACTAAACAAATTAGGAATTTGAAACTTGTGTGTATCATGTACCATATACTGTTTATAATCAACAAATACTAAAAACGTCGATTAATAACGTATTTTATATAATATGGGCGATTTACTGCAACTTAAAAATAATATTTTGTATTTCATGCTAATATTATGCGATATAAATTCCACAGATAACTATTTACTAGTCGGAGTAATGACATGGAATTAGTAAGTACCTACTATCATGGCAGCATATACTATTTCGATCATCCAAAAAGGTCTACAAAATAAGCTCTCTTCAAAAGATTTTAAAACCGGCCAGTATTTTTCGAGTTTAAGAACTTTGTCGACTTTTTTCAAAGTATCCCTAGACGGTGTTGATGTGTGTACTCGTACCTCATGTTAAAACTACACTCCAATAGACAATAATATTCAGTAACATTGAAATGAATGGTGGTACATACAGGGTAGTATTCAGTTACCTTAAACCGTTGTGGATACAATTTCATATTGAGAAAACTTATTTGTGTAAAAATATTCAGCCAAGGCGGCCAATCTCAATGGAGACTAGCCTTCGGCGTGGGAGATTATTATAGTGCACAAGTGTATGCGCAGACACGAGTGCACTCTCTCTTCCCTCACTCTCATAGTCCGATGGGATGTGTAAAAATAATTTTTATTTTCGCTTGAGTTTAGATTTCGATATTTTTTTTTGTTGGTACATTGGCGTGTGCTAGCTGTCATTATGGCAAATATATTTTATTTAATGTTTCGTGTTGAGTAATGTAAAATATTTGCATACTATTGTATAGAATCAAGTTTTTTTTCGTAACTGAACAGACAGCTGCGCTGCTGGCGAGTTTGTTGCGCCACTTTTTCTTTCCAGCAAAAGCACTAGGAAGTGGTGAAGGGCGGGCGTTTTTGAGGGACTGTCTTATGTAATTTTGACGTTCGAAAAGTGCTGATTCTCAGCCTAGTTTGAATAAATGACTTTTGAATTTGAATTATGACTATCAAAAATAACGTAATACCTGTATTGACGGAATGTTGTAATTAAAATTTGGCGTACTACTTACATTCTATTTTGTACAATATAGTCTAATGTAGCAAGAGAAATCCTTTTATTTATAAGTAACTAGCTTACCCGGCCCGGCTTCGCACGGTTAGCACTAAGTACTTATCTACGGCGCACCTACCTTTCCTAATTACATATTTCTACCTAATTACCTACCCTACCTACCTACCCTACCTACCTACCCTAACTGCTACCTAACCTAACCTACCTACCCTACATATCTACCTGCTTACCTACCACATATACCTATTTCAATCAATCAATCTTCCTAGCCTTTTTCCCAACTATCTTGGGGTCGGCTTCCAGTCTTACCGGTTGCAGCTGAATACCAGTATTTTACATGGAGCGACTGCCTATCTGACCTCCACAACCCAGTTACTGTTACAACACTTAAACCTATTTATACCTACTAATACTATGTTAGTAGCAAATAAATAACTTTGAATTGCATGTTACTAAAATAAATGAAATAAACTTCTACACCTATAATAATTTAACACAACAACATTTTTTCATTAAAATTAGACAATTTCTTTACAAATCTTTATGTTTTTTTATAGCGCCTCTGTTGTTACCTTTATACTTTCGTATTACAAAAATAGTGTTAAATCTTGTACGACATGGTATGGAACCCTTCGTGTGCGAGTCCGACTCGCACTTGACCGATTTATTTTATATTGCTCGTTAGTGTACTTTCGGGTTTTGTGGATAACACTTGGTCCATCGTTAACTCCAACAATTAGTGGTTTCATAAGGCCTTTATTTTACGAGTTGCAACATAGCAGCCCAGCTTACATCTTGCTCAAATGCTATTATTAAGGAGGAAGTAAAATGATGATACTAATAATTAAATTCTATGTAGAAAACAATTATGTGAAATTGACAAAGGCTCGTAATTACGGCTCGAAAGTGCTATGGAACTTTCTTAATTTTACTGGCTAAGTTGAGCTTAATAATAAAATGGAGCCGCTGCCTTATAAGGACTGAGTATGGGGTATTCCTCGAAGCGCTTTGGAATGCACTTAATGAAGCGTACTAAAAGTATTTCTCGGAACACACCATTCAGGTGCGCTTACAAAATCAAATAAAAATATATTATAATTTTATTCCTCGAAACGCACCAACGATGAAGCATAGAGAAGAGCATTAAGGATTCGTAATAAATGATATCGATAGACGTTTTTAAATGAAACTGTCCCAATTGTTTATTTATTAAAACTACCAGGAAAGCAAAAATGAACTGGAACTACGTGCTTAAGCGACTTACTACTTTGCTCAATAATGGTAAAAATACAGGTTTTGAAATTGAATCGGCTTTAAAGTTATCACTTTTGTTCGAACTGCATTATGTATGTACATAGAACAGTGGTCGCCTAATGTTAATAGCCCTGACTATCCCCTTGGCCACGACCTACACTCTCAAGCGCCACGTGACTTGCAACAACGACTGCAGGAGCAAACAAATGAAAGACGTTGGTTAGAGCATGTCACGAGTCGTCAAATTGCCATTTGCGGAGCGACGGCGATGGCTGGAAATAGGAAAGGCTATGGTGCATCCGTTACTCTTCCCACGGTGCGTCGTGCGGACTGTTGCATCCAGAATATAGCGCACCATGGGAAGCCAGCATTACAGCGTCACGCTGTACGCCGCGTCAAGATGCTTACTATAGAAATGTACGGTTGTGATCTCTTTCACACGGCGTCGGCGTCTTGTTGCGTTCAGACGCGGATCGGAACGTTGAGCCGGACGTCGCATATAGCATAAAACAGGAGACCAAAGCCTAACGTACACGTGTGTCGCTTGACGCAAGTCACGTCGGAATCGCTCGAGGACAAAAATTTCTATGAAAACTTTACGGAAATTGTTCTACCGGAGTCGCGTCACGCCTGTCTGTGGAAACCTTTAAGATCGTGAAACAACCGGCTTCAAAAAACGTAAATAAAATAAAAAATTTGGAAGATAATAAAATGACATGTGACATCTACCCACTCCCACTGGGTCCGCGTGGGCGAAGTACAGCCCACTCGCTCTCACAGAGAGCCTGTGTCCCAGCAGTGGGAAAATTATAGGCTGATTACCTTATGTAGGTACATAGGTATTTTGTTGTTAAAACAAGTAGAATATTTCAACAATGGCCTTACTCTGAGGGATGATAGAACATGATTGATTGTGGAGGCTGTTAGTAATTTGCTTTCCCTAATTAACTGTCAAGTATTTACGTGTAAACATGATATTTCTTTTGTGTTGGTTTTGGTGTAGAAAGAAAAAAAGAGAAAATTTTATGTTTTTAATACAAAGTTCCTAGATATTATTGTTGCCCTTGTTTTACATAAAATTTTGACTGTTAAGCAGTTGATTGCTGTTCTATAAAACTAGAGCAATCAAGGGATTTCTATTAAACGAGAGCAATCAACTGCTTAACAGTCAAAATTTGGTGTACAACAAGCCCAAAAAAAAGAGAGAATTAAATATTTTTAATACAATGCTTCTAGATTTTTGTTGGAATTGTTTCACGCCAAATTTTTACTGTTAAGCAATTGATTGCTCTCGTTTAATAGAACAGGGAACCTTTCAATTACCTTTTATAGAACTGCATGTCTTTTACATAACTCTTCGACACAGCCATTAATATTATTTGGCACGTTTCGTATTCCCTTAGATCACCATCCTATCAATCTCAAACTGTACCCCTAAACTCGAAAAGAAGCGAACGATTTTAAAAATTCACTTCCAATATCTATCAAAGAACAAAAAATGCATTGTACCCTCAGGCGAAAAACTCCGTACCGGTTCAGAGCGGTTGTATCCAGTAAATTCCGGATCATTCTAGAACTCTAGCCCATATTTTGTGCGCAGCGTGCCGACATCGCTTGGCAGTAGCGAAATTTAATTCCCGAGCTACTTGTGCTTAGTTTAAAGCATATGTAGCACTGAAGACGTAAGATGTGTTGTGTGCATGGTCTTAGAGAAATAGGTCACTTATATTTGAGGGTATTTGGATACTATACATTTGCCCAGTAATAATTTTGTCTACCTGTACTCTCGGTCAGTGGCGTGCACAGAGATTTCAGACAGGGTATGCACGGCTAAAATTAAAATAAAACGTACCAGTTTCAGCTTGTTTCGTTCGGTGGCCCACCGACTACCTACCCTACACGACTCTTACGCCATTGCCTTCGCATGATGTTATATCTGAATAATAATCTTATCCGTTATACCTAGATCCAAACATTCTCTTTATCTAGATTTGTAAACCAAATGCAAGGGGAAACAATACAATGTCTTGTTTGTGTACACAACCTGTTAGCCTGTGTAGGTACCTACCTAATAATAATCGTAAAACTTTTTACGAAAATAACAAGTAGCATCACCTATTTTTTTTATTCAATCCAACCCGGGTGCACCTTCCCTTTGCAATCAATTGAACTTTTTTCTCAAAAGATAACGTCCAAATTAAGGCAGATTTTAATTTAATGAAATACGTTTCAATTAATTAAAATCTGCAGCCAACGCAGGTTTCACAGGTCTAATTTTCAATTTATTACAATTAACTTACTAAATATTTACTTAGAAAATCAATATATTACGCCAAGAAAAACAATCGGAACAATAGGTTAAAGAAACTTTGTAATTACGAACTAAAATACGAACGAATAAATATGGTTAATCCGACTAAAAAAGTCGACCCTCTACAATCAACAAACAAGAGGTGCTTTTATGACTTCTCAATTCGGACGGGTTGCAACGTAAGCTGTGCCTCCAAAACACAAACACGCGCTCACATTTTCACGCACACAGTCACACTTTTGCTGTGTACTACACGAGAATTCACGAGATGCGTTGTATGACAAATAAGCAACGTGTAGTAATGCCTTTGCTCACGGGGGGAGCCTGCGGCGGCGGCGGATGTTCGGCTGTTCGCCGCTTCAACTAGTTCCAAAAAAAAGTAATAGATGGCGCGAAATTAACACGGGAAGCAAAACGCTATGCGATGAGATGTAGATCAATAATTCGATACCATGTTTTTTTTTTTGTTATAGTTATTTATCATTTTGAGGGACATGTATGTATGGGACTACAGGGTATGCAGAGCTTATTTGCATGTATGGAGTGCACGCCACTGCTCTCGGTAATTCCCAAGGGCTCTTTGAAATAGTGGGCATAGGATTATTTGTCATAGTTCCAAAATACTGATATCTTACATAATTTTGCGGGAATATTAATGCCATTATTTATAAGATAACTGACCTTTGGGTTCTAAATACAGCGTTATTAAGGTCTTACTTGACCTTGAGATCCGTCTTAAAGATCAGAAGAATGACACTTGGAGAAAATCAAGGAAATTATCACTTAGCTAATGGTTTTGGACAGGACCCAGTTGCGCCATCTTCAGATTACTATAATATAATGGATGTCTTGTAAGACAGTTTTACATAAAGGTAAAATGTAGGTTATTATGTAAGAGATATCATTCGAAACAGCGCTTCTGGTATCTTTTAGTGTGACTTCTTTGCTTATGGTAGTGAGTAGAGTTGATGACTAAATATACCTACAATATATACATACATACATAAACTCACGCCTTCTTCGCATTGGGGTGGGAAAAAACTATACTACGTCACCAAACTCAACTCAAAGCATTTATTAAAAATAAACCAACTACAGGCACTTTGGGAGCAGTGGTGGCCCAGTGGTAACGGCCCCGACTTACGAGTTGTGAGTCGTGGGTTCGAACCCAAGCAGGCGCTTTACTTTGTGTAAATAATTTCATCACCACTGCTCTCAAAACGGTGAAGGAAAACATCGTGAGGAAACCGGCATGTCTTAGAACCAAAAATTCGAAGACATGTGACATCCACCAACCCGCACTGGGTCCGCGTGGTGGATTACGGCCCACTCCCTCTCACAGAGAGGAGGCTTGTGTCCCAGCAGTGGGAACAATAATAGGCTGATGATGATGATGATGATGACAGGCACTTTTGGTTGTCAAGGGGTCGGTCAGTCACAATGGTGAAACTAGATGCCCATTCCAAAGCGTAGTACCCCAATATACCTATGGAGAAGAACAGGCAAAAAACTGCACGGACACTCATTTAAATCAGAATATGGTTACAAAATATTGGTAACATCATTAATGTTGTAGTTATACATATGTGAGAACGATGCAAAGCGTTGAAAGCGTCTGTAACTGAAAAAAAAAACAATTAAAAATTAAATTATAATAAAATAAGCCTCGTCAGCTAAGACATGACCAGTCCCTACTGACGTCACCCGTTCACGAACATAACGCATGGATTAGCACCATTCAGCTCAACCATTTTGAAGGTACCTAAATGATTCAACACATGCGCCACCGTCAGCGAGACATTAGAGTGAGCATGACACAGACTCTCAGCCGCTAGGGCACATTCAAGTCAATGAAAGACAAACCCAGTACCTAAATGGTAGCTTTATAGTCGGTACATAGTACTCAAACATGTGCTCGAGACTTTCACCTGATACGATCCTTACATACTCCATATCACATTGTGCGAATGGGACTTTGTGCGAATACGACATTGTGCGAATGGGACCTTTTGAGAATGGGACCTTTTGAGAATGGGACCTTTTGAGAATGGGACATTTTGAGAATGGGCCGTTTCGCGAATAGGACATTCGTTTTTAGAGTGACATTTTGCGAATGGGACATTCTGCGTCAGAACCATCTAAAATATAGCATCAGCAAGAATTTGAATTTATACTTATTGCTTGAGCTTGCTATAGTCAAACAAGTAGGGAAAGTGTATTTTTTATTTAATTGACATAATTAAAAGTCGGTATGACATAAAGATTTTAAACAGTGTGACGAAAGGTTCCGACCAGAGATGCAAATTGCAACACCTATCAAGCTTATTAAAATAAAACCATTAATACAAATTAAAGCAACACGATACTGTTATTCGTGACCACGGAACAACGTGGGCTACATTTTATTCAGGAAAATGTATGGATCCCTTGGGTATAAAGAAAGGTCGTTTCGGATACCCACTGGAGACTTGAGTGAACCAAATACTGCAACCAACCAAGCCTAGCCTGAAGTGTTTGAAGAATACGAAATTGTTTTTGAACTTTTCGCCATTCAGCATTCGCAATTTAGTTTCCAAAAATGTAAACAGGTATGTACTTTTGGAAAAGTACCTTTAACACTCATGCATATAGTTCAGTTTACGCTACAACTTCAAAAATTTTAATGACTTTTCCAATTGTACTTGTCATTGTGAAATAGACTTAATTTACACAATATTAAAGTCGATATTTTGTTAAAGTGGAAATAACATCAGTAGGACAACGATTTGAATATAGCATAAGTTAATTAGTGGAAAAACAGCGGTATGAAAAGTTTGGACGTTAATATTTATGAAATAAAATAAGAAGGGGATAAATATTTTTTTTGTGAAGAATTAAAAGGGGTTTTTATTATCCTTGCTGAAACAAAACATTGTTTTGGCTTTTGTAAAAAGAGTTTTAGTAATTGACTATTGTCAGTTTTTGTTACACATGAATTTGTGAACTAGGTATTCTGTCTTAATATGAACAGACTTCAAAACACTTAATAAATATTTGTTGTAGGTACAAGGTTAGTAAGACACTAGCAATCCCCTAGGTATAACTGGTGTCAAGGCTGTCTATATCAGGCTCTAAGTCGTCTGCCTCTGTGAGCCAACATTTTAATATTAGGTATCTCGCGTCTCAGAACATTTAGTTTTTGGTATAAATGGAAACTATATCACGCAGATACAGTCATGGCGGGTTAATTTGACTCTAGGGCATAACTTTGGCTCCATATATTTACAGTAGCATGTTTATTTTAGGTAACACACCGTCTAGTCCTAGAGTCAAAGTAACCCGCCATGACGGTACTCCAAAAATAATTGGATACTTACTTTTGGCAACTACAAAAAAAATATTGTTGCAGGCTTCTAAAGAAACAGCAATCAGTTTATGCATGCTGATGAAAAACTCAAGTCAAGGTTACTCTTTACATTTTGATGCACCTCCCCTGATTATTCTCTTGCCCTATATTACGCAGCTTTGCAAAATATATCAGGAATTTCGGCAAAAAAATGGAATACTTCCACCCCCTACACCTGCGTCCACGGTGCCAATTCCGTCTCTTTCTACCACCCTACGTTTGAGCGAGACGGAAATTTATTTATGTCACTGATATAGCAAGAGAAATTTTAAACGAGCAAGTGCTTTTTTGTTTCTTTCACTCATTATAATAAAAAATAATACGGTCTGTATTTTAGTTCTATTACGATTTTGTAATGAAAGAAAAACATTATAAAATAATACAGCTTATTACTACAGTGTCGGAGTAAAAATGGAAGAAAGTAAAATGGGTTACTCTGACTCTTAGGGAGAATGGTAGAACATTAGTTGTTGTTTGTAATTATTGTTACTGCTGACCTAGCTTTTAAGAGTATAGATTTTTATTTCAAAGTGAAAATTTTATAAGAATTTTCTTGGTTTGAAACAGCAAGTGTAGTACTGTAGGTGCTATTATTTCCTCAATAAGTCACAATCATGAAAAACCATTGAAGAAATAATTCGCAGGTTTTGCAACAAAAGTTTTGACTTTTCTTGGTCGATCAAGTGTCATACTGACTAACCTAAAGCCGAATTTACATTACAAAACTAGTTGCGTAAACTTAGTTATTCATAGATTCCACAATGTAAATAGATAATTATTTATACGTGAAACTATCAATGAATAACTAAGTTGCGGAACTAGTTTCGTAATGTATATTCGGCTTTATGTTAAGCGACAAGCTCTCCCTGTAACAACTACAATAATCTCGTCGACCACGTCAACCTGTACCCTAATTACGTAACATACGATCAATGGGGGTCCGCGAGAGCTAATGCCTGCCGGGGTTGCGGGAAAGTCCAAAAGGGATACCGTGGCTCCAGACAACGTACAGGCAACTGCAGGAACACGGATGGGTTTTAGTCAGCAAGAGTCTGACACCCCGCCGTCTTTCTTAGAGAAATTGTAATGATTGATAAATGAAAGGGGGGCGCTGTTGGTAAAATATGCAATTGTTTTATGTATGGTAAAAACATAATGGCGGCATAGTTTTAGCCACGCGCCAAAACATCCCTGCGGCGCTACACGTATAATTTTTCCTACAAACTCACCCATAAACTGAAACAAAAGCTGCAGCAAAGCTGTCAAACGTCACAGAAACGTTGCTGGTACCACCTCCGGTCGAACTTTTGCAGTACTTCGTGATTTCCAGTAGTATAATTTCTTGTAAATGATATTTATGTTGCCATGCCTTCTGTTTTCCGAACACCGAATACTGCTTTATTTATATCAATAACAGAGAGACAGAAAAAATTTCCTAATCTTAAAATATTTTTTAGAATAAAATAATTCTGCTTGAAGACGCTGAAAATATTGCATACCATCCATTTTCTGAGTACGGGTACCTGAAAATTGTGAAAATTATTTCGCTTAAAGCGGTTATGCTTTTCTTCATGCCTCCGTTTTGAATACCGCTTATAAGACTTGCTATTACACCGTCACGCAATTTAAATATGAAAATACAATTATACTGAACATTAAATCATAATAATCGGCTCATAATAAATCGTCACTCCTACTAAACAAGACTTGGATTTGGTGATAAAAATATGAACAAACTTTAAATTGATTCTTTCAAAGCCTTTCCAAAAAAGAAGGTGACTAAAAGACAAGTCAAGAGTTTGCCAATATTGACAAAGACGACATTATAGATGAAGAAGTATAAACTAACGAATATATTGAAACAATTATCTCAACTCAGTAAAACAACTCAATATCGTTATTTTGCTAAAACAAAAGAAATCCAACGTGCTATTTTTCTTTCCATTTAAAGAACAACATGATGCCCATTGTCTTATCTTCCTTTTTATTAAAAGAAAAGTCTCTATTCTGAATAAAAACCTCCCTTTTAATAACGGTACAATATTCTTATCTCCTTTGCACTCCGGTGTAATATGAAACCCAAGGCTTATTCTTCAGAAAATTCCCGCCCTGGGACAGTCTAGAACGGCGCAGTTTAAGGCTAAATTCAAAAAAATATAACCAATAAGAACAAAACTTGGAGCATTCATAAAATTTTCTGTTGGCATTTGTGCGCTTATAAAAAGGACTTGAAATAAATGGTATTTTCATCGCTCCGTATTGTAAAGGCTGTTTTTCGGTTGGACGAAGTAATAGGAGTTTCAAATTTTCACCTGACGCTTTCTTTTTAGGGTTCCGTACCCGAAGGGTGACAAACGGAACCCTATTCATAACCCTCCGCTGTCCGTCTGTCTGTCAGCGAGCTCTATCTCATGAACCGTAATAGATAGGCAGTTGAAAATTTCACAGATTTAGCATTTCTATTGCCGCAAGAGCAACAAATAATAAAATTAAAAATTAAAGGGGGGTCGCCATACAATAAAATCAAATTTTGAAAAAAAAATAATCTGACCCTGGCATGTGGGGTATCATTTTCTAGAGCTTGTAGCGGTTAGACCGCCACATACAAAAACTACGAAACAAAAAGACATGACGTCACACAATTCCTACATCTCGCAGTTAGAGTTTACTGAGCGAATAACATAGATAAGACTATCCGAAATCAACATATGGGCAGTTGCCCGCCAGACATAACAACCCGTCTGGTTGGAGGATCCTCCCTTTTCTATGGGGGATGAGTGAACTTTACACCCTGTTCCTCATACTCCTAAATTGGTGACCCCGAGTATGAACGTCAACGCAGCCTTCGTGCAACTACTTCAGCGTGACGTCATCATCATCACTCCCGCAAGTTTTCGTGAGGCGAGTCACACAGCCAGCCAGCACCCACGGCTTCAACGGGTATCCTGACCACCAGCATGCAGCGAACGCGCATTCCTGGTCATCACCCTCAGCCACATCACCCCGACTCACTGGGGAATCACCGCAATCACCTCAATCACCGCAATCACCACAATCGCCGCAATCATCGCAAACAGTTCCGACCCACCGTGAACTGTGCGGCACCCGGTTCCGACTCACTGGAACCACAATCACCATCGCCGCAATCACTGCAGACAGTTCCGACCCACTGTGAACTGAGCGGCACCCGGTTCCGACTCACTGGAACCACAGCTGGCACTGTGAAGCATCGCAAGATCCAAGACTCAGCCCACTATCGACCTCCGGTCTCCGGAGGGGAGTGATGTAGCGGTTAGACCGCCACATACAAAAACTACGAAACAAAAAGACATGACGTCACACAATTCCTACATCTCGCAGTTAGAGTTTACTGAGCGAATAACATAGATAAGACTATCCGAAATCAACATATGGGCAGTTGCCCGCCAGACATAACAACCCGTCTGGTTGGAGGATCCTCCCTTTTCTATGGGGGATGAGTGAACTTTACACCCTGTTCCTCATACCCCTAAAAGCTCATCGAGTAGAAAATAAATATAATTTTTATTTGTTTTTATCTTCAAAAATGATGAATTAGGGGGCCGTAGAAGTTGTCTGTTTTAGACCATTTTTGTACGAGCTCTATCTCAACAACTAAACAAATTAGGAATTTGAAACTTGTGTGTATCATGTAACACTGTTTATAATCAACAAATACTAAAAATGCCGATTCATAACGTATTTTATATAATATGGGCGATTTTCCGCAACTTAAAATAATAATTTTGTATTTCATGCTAATATTATGCGATATAAATTCCACAGATAACTATTTAATAGTCGGAGTAATGACATGGAATTAGTAAGTACCTACTATCATGGCAGCATAATATATACTATTTCGATCATCCAAAAAGGTCTACAAAATAAACTTTCTTCACAAGATTTTAAAACCGGCCAGTATTTTTTGAGTTTAAGAACTTTATCGACTTTTTTCAAAGTATCCCTAGACGGTGTTGATGTGTGTACCTCATGTTAAAACTACACTCCAATAGACAATATATTCAGTAACATTGAAATGAATGCTGGCACATACAGTGTACTATTCAGTTACCTTAAACCGTTGTGGATACAATTTCATATTGAGAAAAATTATTGGTGTAAAAATATTCGGTCACGGCGGCCAATCTCAACGGAGACTGGCCTTTGGCGCGGGAGATATTATAGTGCACAAGTGTGTGCGCAGACACGAGTGCACTCTCTCTTCCCTCGCTCTCATAGTCCGGTGGGATGTGTAAAAATAATAAGTAAGAAATAATAGATTTCTGCATGACTATCAAAAATAACGTAAATAAATACCTGTATTGACCCGTGCGTTTGCACTGGCGAAACATCATAAGTAACTAGCTTTACCCGGCCTGGCTTCGCACGGTTAGCACTAAGTACTTATCTACGGCGCATCTACCTTTCCTAATTACCTATTTCTACCTAATTACCTACCCTACCTACCTACCCTACCTACCCTACATATTTACCTGTTTACCTACCATATATACCTATTTATACCTACTAATACTATGTTAGTAGCAAATAAATAACTTTGACTTTAGTTAATGCATGTTACTGGATAAAGTTAACTTAATATTTTTCTCTTAAAATAAATGAAATATACTCCTACACGTATATTTTAACACAACAACATTTTTTCATTAAAATTAGACAATTTCTTTACAAATCTTTGTTTTTTTAGCGCGTCTGTTGTTACCTTTACGAAAGTATTACAAAAATTTATAGTGTTAAATCTTGTACGACATGGTATGGAACCCTTCGTGTGCGAGTCCGACTCGCACTTGACAGATTTTATTTATATACCTGTCTCTTTTGCTCGTGTTGAAAATATGCAATTTTATTTTGTAGTTTTTGTTACTCGAACTTTTGAGCCTTCCGTGTAAATATTTTATGAATTACTCGGTGCTTCGTACGCCTGAATGTTAAAAATTTATTTCGGGGAAAATAAGGGGCCCTAAAGCAAAATAATACAGACCCCGGCAATAACTTAAATTAGTTTGGCAGAAATACGTCAAATAAGAAGAGAAGAGAAAAAACTAGAGGGTAATAAACGTACAATGACAAAATAATAAAATACAGCGCACTTAACTTAAGTGTAGCAGTTAACGAAAATATATTGGTACTGAATATTCACACAGTTATAGCCTCTAGAGTCCAATTTAAATTTTACCCAACTATAAACTAACTGAATATAATAAATGTCATTTATATTTCTGGGGAGTGCTAATCTCCAAATCCCACCTAGGACTACTAACTTATCCTGAGTAAGTAAGCTTTGGAACCCTTCAAATCCCAATTTGTAGGTAAGTACTGTCAAACTAATTTCCCTGAGATATTTGTCTGCTCCTACGTCTTACGAAGTAATAGGAACTTTGGGCTTGAACAATAAGCGGTGTGTCAGATGTGTGGAAAGTATTTCCTCTCTCTTATTACCTTTTTTTTGGTGCTGAGATTCTATTCTTTTAACTTCATAATCAAAGCTTACAAGTATCACCAGGTGAGTTGACTGCAACTTTTTCTGCTGATAAGTTCTTCATATTGGGGTTTTCATCAATATGAGACTAATCTTGACACAGTCAGGAACTTGAATGTTTATTCATCAAATTTTTTGCCAATTTTCTCTACGCCAATTTTTTGTGTTATACTCATTTATACAACTGAGGGGCTTGTGGCTAAATAAAAACAGTCGGGTCGATTGTTCAGATTCAACTATGCTTGCCGTGTTCGGTTCAAGGATGGGTGCCCATCTTTACATCGTCTTGATATGTAAAGATGGGCACCCAATCGGCAATGGCGGGCTACGGGCAATGTTGGGGTCGAATTCCAGTCTAACCGGATGCAGCTGAATACCAGTATTTCACATGGTGCGACTGCCTATCTGCCCTCCACAGCCCAGTAACTGGGTAATACGATAACCCTTGGTAAGACTGGATGTCAGAATTTTGGGCTTCTGCCCGAAATTCTGACATCCAGTCGTCAGAAAACGACCCGTAACGACTGTCAAAGATCCACGAATGACAGCCGGGACTAACGGCTACCGTGCTTTCCGAGGCACGGAGGATGTAAAGATGGTCAACCATCGACGAAGCAACCCCGGCAAGCTTAACCTGATGGATCGACCCGTGCGGCTGTAATTACTTATCCACGAGCTCCTCCAAATATGAAACTATAGAAACAACATCCCTTAAGTAGTCCAAAAAATATTTAAAGAGCCTACGAATTGCACTAGCTTAACAACCAAAACGTTAAATCATTCCAACAGAACCGTTGAGCCGAGTAATCCTTGCTATATGAGTGCTTGAGAATCCACTGTGTCACTGAAATTTCGCTTTTATGGCTATATATATAAAAGCTCCACTTGCTCACGTTAGATTCGTGGTTATGAAATGCCTTGTGCTATTTTGCTTCGGCGAGAGGTTACGGATTAAATTCCGTGTTGGCGCAAGTTTTCGGAGATTTTGGTGTTATTATCAATGCATGCTAGTAACTGTTTATGTAAAAATCTTGTCGGGAAAATTTTGGTGAACTGAGCTTGGAATAAGCTATCAATAGTGCATCAGGTAGAATGACAACTCACTCCGCCTAAGATAGTTAATTGGCTCAGGCGTGACTTTGCTTGATTATTGTATTTTATAATGGATTTCCATCCATTATAAAATACAATAATCGACGTATATTTAGTTACCTGATCCGCTTAACTGTTCTTAAAGAATCCTGTAAAAATTCCGATTCACTTGTTGCAAACCCGTACCCTAATTACGTAATAAACAATCAATTCGTTTTGAAACAGATTATAATATCCATTACTTCATAAGTTCGAAATTTAATTCTGTTCTGCAACGTAATTATCGAATTGAATGTTGTTGAACTGTCAAAATGAAACAAATGATCGCTATCGCATTGCTTCTGCAAGATAGGTAATAGCCCTGCCGGACACGATGTGTTGCCACGACAAGCGCCGAATGCAAAGTAATCTTTGCGTTCGGCGCTTGTCGTTACTAAATATAATATATGGCGTCTATTGTATAATGCTCCACGGCTCCACCTAAGTTTTTACTGTGACAGTTTTACAAAATGAAATGAAATGAAATTTATTTTTTCAGTTTCGAAGAATAGACCGCTGTTTCGAAAATTAATAAAAATTTTACTCGTATTGTCAGTTTTATGTGGATTCAATCTAGCTAGATACAGGAATATGATGAAAATTTTTAACCGTTTTGAATGACATAATATTGGGATGGTTTTATTTCAATATTGATTGATGAATCACTAATTTAATTAGTGATTCATCAATCAATAATAGATCATCAATAATAAGAGTAATTTTAACAATAAATCTTGGGTCATTCTATAAGCACATTCCATATCGCAAAAATGAAAAAAATATACCAGCAATAGGAATAATAGTAACAAATAAAGAGGCATCTTATCTGGTGCATTTTTTCTTCAGAATATGTAGCCAAAAATAACTACGGGTGTTTAATGAAAAATATTTCGGTAACTGTAAAACAAAAACAGTTTCTGTTTAGTTGCCAAGTTGTAGCTTTGTCTACTTGGCCAAGATACGGACATTCGACCTTCTTCGGTTCAGTGGGTCAATGTTTTTATTCACTACCCGCAGGCTTTAGCCCTAAAAATACCTACTGTTAAGATAAAAACGAACAAAGGTCTTTAGAATAATTTAAATCACATTTTATTTTAGTCATGTTTTCGATGATATTCTTTTGTTTTCAGCCTAAAATCTTATAAGGCTTTTTAGAAATTCAGAACGTTTTAGTATCTTTATTGATAGTCTAGCGCCTCGTAGAATATAAAAATTCCTGAAAACTAATATTTTTTAACTAAAACTTAAGAACATCAGCATCATTATATTGAAAAAGTGTTTTTACATTTAAATTACAACATTTGATTTCATACGTCTGTGTTTCTTAATGTTACTTCCAATTTATTCAAAAGTGCTCTAAAGACATTTGTCCCCGCTTCCTCTCATAACTCAGGCAGCACAAGATGAGTTGCCCCAGCAAAGCTGTGCTGTTTCGCAGATTACCGCTGTTCAGAACAATCGTAATGTCAGAATACGGAGCCGCGGTATTTTTTATTAATCACAATACTGCTCGTATTAAATTGAGTGCATTTCATGTGCTGCCTGTGGATTTTAACTTTATTTCTTTATTTTTTTTAAGCCAGGATTTACTGGTTTTATATTTTTCATGAGTGATTTATTTTTCGACGGACCGTCCATGGAATACAAATAGGTGGTCGCTTAAAGCATTATGTATTTTGTGTACAGTACATTTGTTGTACAGTCTGAAAATAATAGTAGCAGTCACGTTTCTTTTAAAATAATTCTCCATTCTTTATTGCATTCCATAATTTTGGTAAAAATGGACCCTGTCGGGCACACATAGTAGGAGAGAGGAGTTTATAATTATTTATGTTTTCAGGTAATTTGTATTTTTATTTTATTACTACCTACTTTTTCTTCTTCTTGTTATACTTTATTTATTTAAGTATTTTAATAATAATTGACGACACGGTTGGCGCAGTGGTTAAGCGATTGACTGCTACGCTGCGTGTCGCGGGTTCGATTCCCGCACGGAACAAATATTTGTATGGCCTACAAGTAGTTGTTCCGGGTCTGGCTGTTTGTGTATGTGAGTTTAAATGTTTGTTAACGCACCCACAATACAGGAGAAATTCCTAGTGTCCCCAGACTAGGAATTTCTTCTGTATTATGCGGGCGTTTTCAAACAAAAAAAAAAGTTTTGTAATAATTATAAAATTAAGTCCTTAAATGTTTTGGCGACGCATCGACTTGTCGTAGAAGAGATTAAGGAATGAACACTAATGTGCTTAATACCACACACAGATTAAATCTCGTCATAATTCTATAAGTATTCACCATTAAGAAGACTTTTATGAGCCATGCTGTAGCCACGCATCTTTCTCAAAATTCGCCTCATGTTACAAAACCACAAAGGACAAAAGAAAAAAATGCAACAAATAAATATAAGGAAACCGCGGAATAAAAAACGTTGCCATATTCAAAAGCTGGTATAAAAACATCAACGTAACGCTTGTAATATGATTAACATAATCTCGTAGCGGTGACTCACGAACTCTTAGATACATCCTATATGCGAGTAAGAGAAAATGATATATCGTAAAAGTTTCACAAAACACATCACGCTGTATAATATGCTTGCTTATTTTCTGTTTTTGCATTTTCGTTCCTAACTTTTAATACGTTATGTTTGTTCTTCATGTGAGGACCTTTGGATTTCTTTAGTGTCATTCCCTGTTCTGTTGTTTGTTATAGTTTTTTGTGTTTCTTTTTCCTTATTAGATGAAGAAACTGTAGGGATAACTTCAATCAAGTTGTGAAAGGTCTCTTGATATTTTCCAACTGGAGAGATAACTTCTGATATTTCTCTAAACTTGTCATGAGCTATATACATTGTTTATTTAATAAATCTGACCCTATTCTAAAAAATGCTAAGTAGTAGACATACGTAAAGGAAAATACCAATGTTAGGTACATTATTATGCGCAGATGGCCGCACTTACATGTATAATGCATGTATCTCCAGGCGATGCTGGCATACGAAGAATACTTTGTCAAGCTTCAAAAATATGAAAATAGATCATACTTATACAGTAGGGAAAGACCTAACCGCATGATCATTTTCTTCAGGTACTTCACACGCTTACATTAATTGCGTTAAAGAAGGAATTCTTGAAAAAAACGTTACTCTGTATTTGCCGTCGCGTAGTCGGGCAAAAAAGGAATATCCAATTAAAAAACGCATTTGAACGTCTGGCACAGTCAGCTTCACGACCAACTGTGCTAATTAATCTAGTCTCGTAAATCCAACCAACCAATGCCACCAATACAAACAACCAACCAATACCAATAAGAGAAAACAAGAGGAACACAGTTCAGTTATACAGGATGGAAGGGTAAACACCGTTGTCACTCAAACTATGGGTAGTTGGCCTAAATATAAACATAAAAAACCGAGTAAAAAAAAAATTACGTTATTTTCTTTAACAATATTAAAAAGGATATTGTCCGACACCGTCCGCAAATTCATGGATATGCAGTGCCCGAGTGACATAATCGATCGCCGCCCGTCCTACCTACCTACACAATACATGAATAAATACAATACAACCTTTTCCTGGCTTAAGACAGGCAAAAATACCTATCTTAGGAATTGCGTGACGATTCTAAGTGTACATCTTTAAAAAAAAAAGTTGTGATTTTCCATTGAATTTATGTTCTATAAACAAAACCAAACCACTGGTTTGAAGGATAACGGTGTTTACCCTAACACCCTGTATAAAACAAAGGTGGTAAAAATAGTCGAAATAATAAATTCAACCAAAGAATAAAATTCTTTCAATTGAAAAGCAATGTGATTTCATCATGTGCCTTTTTGAAACCAAAACAATGACGACGATTCCGAAAGCATCCAACCACCTAATTGGATCAAAAAGCCTTAAACTGTACAAAAAGGTTTTGGGTTTACCACGTTCTTTGTTCCTTCCAATTTCAATGAGGCCTAGCTTAGCAAAAACCGGTTTTATTCCTTCACTTTTACTGACGCATCAATTTCTACCACATATAGTTTTACTTCGGGAATAATACACGTTTCTCCGTTATTTTTCTTGAGGCAACTTTCTGGTATATTATTTTTCAATATCACGTGTATCGAGTTCGTAAGTTTTCTGTTATATTTGAATTTTCTATATTGTTTTCTTATAAATGAGTCAGCGTTGCTTAGGGCTATTTATACTTTATTGGGTTTGTTTTTATGGGATCTTTCTGGTTTGGGTAAGAGAGTTAAAATAATAAAAGAAATAATATGATTTAACTTCAACTCAGCATTTGATTAAACATCATATTATATTGTGGTGTTTTATGAATTTCTAAATTGAATGATAATAATTTTTATATTGATATTAGTTTTGTGAGGTATGTTGCCTATAATGTGATAACTGTGTATTCTGTTACTTATTCTACTTTTTATACATATTTTGGATGTTCGAAGTTATAACTTGGTCAAAGTAAATTCCATATATTAAATGGCATCGTCTATGTTTCTAATTCGGTGGATGCGGGAAGCACAGAATCGGTCGAAGTGGCGGTGCTTGGGGGAGGCCTATGTCCAGCAGTGGACGTCTTTCGGCTGATATGATGATGATGATGATGATGTTTCTAATCGTTCTCATCCTCATAAATTATATCGACGGGTTCCGGGCTATTTGTATTAACCGACATTTTTGAAACTTTACACCAGAGCAGTTTAAAGTTTCGATTTTTAGAAAAAAAATAATAACTTTAGCAAATCGCATTATTTTTTTAAAAAGAAGGATATTATTGTTTTTATAACATATTCCCCATAATCAGATTTTTTTTCTTTCTAATATTCCTATTTTTAACGAAGATAAATGTCGCTTAATACAAAATGACCCATATTTTACTTTTTTTCGTTCCAGGCTAAATGACTTAACCCCCTATGATTATTGTTTCTTATTCCAGGCTAAATGACTAAACCGCCTAGTTTTATTATTTCTTGTTCCAAGCTAAATGACTTAACCGCCTAGGTTTATTATTTCTTGTTCCAAGCTAAATGACTTAACCGCCTAGGCATGCAAATAATGGCTGTAAGCTAAGTGTTTTAATCAAAGAGTTGGTCATATTTCAAACCTAAGCTAATTGATTTAAATACCATATCTTAAACTTATTAATCTAAGGCTAATTAGTTTATGCGACTGATTTTTTTTAAAATAAATTGTTTGTAATCATACTTGAATAATGAAGTTTGAACATTGATAAATTAAAAGGTACATACATAGGGTGTACCTACCTATCTTGCCACGTGCTTTTAAAAACACAAGTAACTCGCTCTTTTCAGCATTATACCTGAGTCCTTGAGCCACCACATAACTCTCATAAATTCGCAGAAGGCACCTGAGAGCACTGATCGAAGGACTCGGCAACATCATATCGTCCGCGTAGCTGATATTATTAATACAAAGCCCATCAATGTGACACCCGACATTTGTGTTGCTGAGTTCAACGATCAGCTGATTTATGTACAAATTAAAGAGGCGAGGTGAGGTTATTCCCCCCTGCCTCACCCCGCATTTCAATCGGTACTCCTCAGATAGTACCCCCGACCACTTTACATGGTTAGTCTGGTTTTGATACCAGTACCTGAGCAAAAATGTTACTGCACTGTCTACATCAGTTTCCCGGTACAGCTTATCCCATAGAATGTCATAAGACACCAGGTCAAATGTCTTCGATAAATCGAGGAAGCAAGCATTGACCGGTGTCTTCCTATCTGCATAGTACTGGACGGTCCGCTTGAGACACAAAATGGCAGTTTCTGTCGATAGACCGGGCCTAAAGCCAAATTGTGCGTCATGCAATTTTATGGGACTGGCCATATGTGTATCAAACAGACAGTCCAGCACCTTAGCTGTAATAGTAGCCAGGGAAATTGGCCTATAATTCGACAGATCTGCCACATTCCCCGTTTTATTCTTCACTATCGGGACAACTATGGTTTTCATAAGATCATTCGGTAGGTAGGAGTGTTTTAAGCACAACGAATTAAACATAGCCAACACCCTCGGCAAGTGAACACCCGCATACCGTAGGTGTTCAACGCTGAGGTGATCATGTCCCGGAGACTTACCCCTTACCATGTTTTTGATGACATTTGCAACTTCTCTGCCAGAGAACAGTAATGGGAAAGTCCTCTCAGCGCTGGACACACACGGTGACGCAGAAGAACTTAGGTTCCGTGGCGGATCAACTTGGTAGTGATTCATGAACATGTTCGCTATAGACAAGGGGTTGCAATTACCTGCCACGCTCACATCCCAGGCCCTGCTTTGGGTTCATATTATTAGTATTTTTCCAAAATTTGCTGAAATCTTTTTTCTTATGATGTTCGGCTATTATGTCCATCTTGATTTGCATTTGATTATTAAGACACCATTTTATTTTAGATTTAAAAACTTTTCGAGTTTCCCGCATTTTATCAAAGACTTTCCCTGAAATCGGATTCCCACATAAACACCACCACACAGCCGAGCCTAGCTGTGAGCGGATTTAACATGTTTATTCCACCCTGTCAAAGGTTTGTACTTATTTTTCTTAATAAATATATAACTACGTTTAGCAGACATTGTCAATATACTAATTATGTTCCTGTACATAATCATCTAAAATAGATCTGTGATTTAGGTCCCCACAGGTTGATTCTGCACAGCTACAAAATTCCGGGGGAAAATCTATTTTACGCAAAGCGGAGTGACATAAATCTTCATACAATTTTATTTGGTTTAAGTCCCTTTCCCCCCATAAAACATTGTTTACACTCGCATTCGGTAGTACAGTACAATATCAGGTTCAATTATTTTTAAATCACAGTCCATTTGTAAAGGCAAATGATCAAACCAAAAACTATCATGCAATATTGTGCGACGCGCGGCTTCAGTCACGAGTGTCACGACGTAATGGTCGAGCCACCGTTTGCACCCGTGCGCTTCACTCACAAAAGTAAACGAATCTAGCGGTAGGAGTTCAATATCCGCGCAAGTCCAATATTGTTAATTACAAAATTTTAACAACTCATGGCTAAACAATTCATTACTGTGCGCATTGTAGTCTCCTAACATAAACACAGATTGGATATTCCTATCTTCTATAGGTAATTGCATTCATTTCACTTAAGCAGTCCGTAAATTCAATTAAGTTATCATTACAGTCAGTAGGCCTATAAACCGAAAATACTAGTATTTCTTGTTCACACAATTGCACTGTTATAGCTGAAAGACGAACACTATTGCAAGGTACAACAGACACCGATGAAAATAAACTTTTCCTCCACAGCAGTGCTACTCCTCCGTAAGGTCTCCCTCGAAGTACACCAACCGATGTATCTACCGCAGAGGTCCCGGTGAAAGCAAAATCGTCATGTATACTGCCAAGAAATGCCAAGTCGTGAGGCATCAACCAAGTTTCTTGCAAAGCTATTATGTCACCCGATACACACAGCCGCCTTATTAGGCGGCTGTGTGTATCGGGTGACATAATAATGTTTAATTCGTTGTGTTTAAAACACTCCTACCTACCGAATGATCTTATGAAAACCATAGTTGTCCCGATAGTGAAGAATAAAACGGGGAATGTGGCAGATCTGTCGAATTATAGGTCAATTTCCCTGGCTACTATTACAGCTAAGGTGCTGGACTGTCTGTTTGATACACATATGGCCAGTCCCATAAAATTGCATGACGCACAATTTGGCTTTAGGCCCAGTCTATCGACAGAAACTGCCATTTTATGTCTCAAGCGGACCGTCCAGTACTATGCAGATAGGAAGACACCGGTCAATGCTTGCTTCCTCGATTTATCGAAGACATTTGACCTGGTGTCTTATGACATTCTATGGGATAAGTTGTACCGGGAAACTGATGTAGACAGTGCAGTAACATTTTTGCTCAGGTACTGGTATTAAAACCAGACTAACCATGTAAAGTGGTCGGGGGTACTATCTGAGGAGTACCGATTGAAATGCGGGGTGAGGCAGGGGGGAATAACCTCACCTCGCCTCTTTAATTTGTACATAAATCAGCTGATCGTTGAAATCAGCAACACAAATGTCGGGTGTCACATTGATGGGCTTTGTATTAATAATATCAGCTACGCGGACGATATAAAATTTTGATTGTATGTGTATACTATTCTTAGTCCGTTTAAGATAAACTGTTTGAAGTACTAGAACTATACTTTTGTTATAACTGAAACGACACTGCAAATCAAATATTGAATAAAAAAAATAGGTTTAACCATAATCTTTAAATGTTTACTGTTGAAATCCTAAATAGTTCATGCGACCGACATATCATTATCTACTGCAAGCTAAATGGTTGAAGTGACAACATCTAACATTTCATGTACAGAGCTAAATGTATGGATCGACACTGGGTATGAATTTAACAAAGAGGCTAAATGTATTAAACGACATTCTTGTATATTTATAAGGTAAAGCTAATTGTATTAAACGACACTGGATAAGAATTTAACAAAGAGGCTAATTGTATGAAGCCACATTTCTATATATTTATAAAGCCAGGCTAAATGCTTTAACGTACGTTGCCTGTAAATTGTTGCTCCAGGAAAAAAAGTTTAAACGACTGCCTGGTATTTGGTAGTTAGCTTAAGTACACAGTTCCTAAATTTGTCAATATTTTGTGTCGCTTCATACATTGCAGTCCAAAATGGGCCCAAAAATGCGGTTGTATTAAGCGACAAAAAAGTGCTCCGATCGTCACCAAACCCAGCTCAAATGACGCAGAAAAATTCGCTGATTCCAAATATGTATAAAAGTCTATATCGCTCAGAGTGTCGCTTAATACAATTAGCCCGGAACCCGTCGATATAAGCGCTTCTGCTGGTCGTGCATGGTGTTATTCGGTTTTCTATCTGGAATTTCTCAGTAGCAGCCCGGAGTCTAGAGCCCGGTTAATAGCAATAGGCTCGCCCTTACATGGGACTTAAACATACCTGCAAAATGTTGATGTACTATAATAGGATATATAATAATACACCTCTGCCCAATCTGTCGAGGAAACAAGGCGTGATGTTATGTTAAATGATATTATAATAAATGGTTGAAACTCGTCTTCCTAAAACCACCTTGTAAAACTTTCAAACCACATTATACGCAAAGTAACTCCATAAACACACCGGCGGAGTGTATTACACAATCTCACATGTTTACCGCATTCAGTATACGTTACATAATCTTATCCTGAAGTGTAACCGTAGCCTTAACTTTTAGTTCTGGATTTATTTCACAAAGTTTGGCAAAAAGTGTTGAATAGGGATTCGTAATGGGGGACTCAGACGGCGAGTGAGTGGTGTTAAAATTTAATGTGATGTGTGTGAGGAAAATATAGGTACAGAAAATCTTTGTGGAAGTAATGCTATGTTTATTTAATGAATTGGTGTGTCACGGGAAATGTGACTTAACGTTAAGAAAATATACAAGTCTAAACTTATCAGATTTTGGTAATCGTATAAGACGCTTCAAGACATAAGTATATCATTTCTTATAGAAGACAATCATATACATTTCAAACCCAAAGATTATATTATCGGAAGGGTCATGAGTACGAGATGTCAATTGACAAAGAAACGTAATTAATGTGAAGTTGGTGCGCTTCGACAGAGTCTAGCCTGACGTTTGTACGAGTCGTCGAGGGCGCTGTGGTGGCGTTTTTTTTTTTTTTTTTTTTTTCGGTGGGAAATCATCAAATGACTTCTCCCGCTCTGGGCGGAGCGGAAGGGCGTGTCAGACTTTTACTGACTAAAACCCACCCGTGTTCCTTCCCTTACCTAGACCAGGGCCACGGTTTCCCCTTAGGACTTATCCGCAACCCTTAGGACTTGGCGTGGCGCAGCCCCAAAGTCAAATAATTTATTTCAATTAGGCATATAAAAGGCACTTTTGAACGTCAAAGATTTACAAAAAAATAAATAAAATTGATTCTAGTCGCCCCTTTTACTATGTGATACCGTACGGACAACGAGTGCCTAGAAACTGTTCAACGTTTCGTTTTTTAAATGTTTTTCAAGTTTAAATATAACCTAAAAACTATTAATTAATTCAGACTTTACTTCTCGCCCGCAACACAAGATCTACGCCCAGTAAAATGATCAACGGCCCCTTGTCACGTATATTTATATATATTATTTAATTCACGTTGCTCCGAGTTTTAGTAAATAAAAACAAACAGGAAGTCAATTATTATTCTTTTATACCAAATATAGCATGAATTTGGATTCATCGAATGAATTTCATTAATTCATACTAAATCAGATTCACGTAATACGTGGCTAAATATTAAACATTTGTTGATTAACCAAGCGGAATCGTTTAAATTGCATCATCATTATATTTTAATGTATTAACCTACCGCTAAATTGGTACGAATACATGCATTTGAATATTTGAATTAATAATATTACAAAGGTAACTTGGTTGAATAGTGATTTCATGTTTGATGTATTAATAACCAACTCAATACCATAATATATAAAAGTGACTCTATTGAAATAAAAAAAGACGCCACAATAATATTTAATAAAACGCTTCTAAATGGACTTTTCCACCAACAGCATCCGGGGATTCTTTTGTGCTAGTTACAGACTAAAATCTAACTGACTGGCTCGTTGGTCTAGTGGTCGCAAGCGTTCCTGTGGAGCATGAGGTCCTGGATTAGGATCCCAGGTCGGGAAAAGTATTATTTGATTTTTCCAACAGGAATTTCTCAGTAGCAGACTAGCAGCCCGGAGTTAAAATTGTGCCCGGTTGATGGCAATAGTCTCCCCTATATGGGACCCGCTAAACTCCCACTGTATCCCGGTGAATCATCATCCGCCTAGCCTTTTCCCAACTATATTGGGGTCGGCTTCCAGTCTAACCAGATGCAGCTGAGTACCAGTATTTTACATGGAGCGACTGCCTATCTGACCTCCACAACCCAACCCAACAACTGGGTAATACGATACCTCTTGGTGAGACTGGTGTCAGACTTTCGGGCTTCTGACTATTCGTAACGACTGTCAAAGATCCACGAATGACAGCCAGGACCTACGGCTTAACGTGCTTTCCGAGGCACTATATCCCGGTGAATATGGCAAGAAAATACCCTTCAAACTCCTCCGTTTAAATCACAATTTCTACTATGAAATAAGGGCTAATCTGGTCTGTGGGCAGTTTTACTCTATGGCTTGAAAGATATTCTCGTCAACTAAATCATTTAAATCCAAAAATATCAATAGGCAACGTTGCAAAAAAATGTTGAAACTGACAGTTGTCGCACGTCACTCGCAGGTAAAACGTCATCATCATTAGCCTATTAATGTTCCCACTGCTGGGACACAGGCCTCCTCTCTGTGAGAGGGAGTGGGCTGTAATCTACCACGCGGGGCCAATGCGGGTTGGTAGATGTCACATGTCTTCGAATTTTTTGGTTCTAAGACATGCCAGTTTCTTCACAATGTTTTCCTTCACCGTTTTGAGAGCAGTGGTCAATCCTTCACCGTTTTGAGAGCAGTGGTCAATGAGGATTGTATAACCTCATTGGCAGTGGTGATGAAATTATTAACATAAAGTAAAGCGCCTGCTTGGGTTCGACCCCACGACCTACAAGTCGTAAGTCGGGGCTGTTACCACTGAGCCACCATTGCTCAAACGTCTTAGTCGAACCCTTTTCTCACAATATTAGTGTGAGATATAATATTTTTATATATAGAAAATACTTTTCCATACTGATTGATAAATTGGTCCCGTATTGAATACTAACAAACAACAATAAATTCGTCTTCATAACTTCGGTTACTCGGAAACAATATTGTTAAAGGTAGGTACTTACATAATGACCAACGGCAACGGAGGAAACATGAACGAAAACTCAGTATACAATAATAAAATACCGTTAGGAAAATGTCAGATAGGCAATTATTCTTACTCATTTGTCAAGATGACATCATTGACAAATTAATAAGGATTAGGTAGTACCGATGGTAATAATAATGATATACTTATTATCTACTCTTTCATTATAAGACTGAAAATATGAAATAAAATATGAAAGACAATAGAAGATTCTATTACCTTTAAGCTTAATCTCAGAGCACTCACAAATAGAAAGCTAAATTCAAATAACCTGAATGTTAAAACAACGATAAAAACCAGCTGGCTCATCGTACATAAATATCAATACAACATACGAACAGTGATAAGTAGCTACTTGGCAACCAACACATAGGACGTAAACTATGGAAGCGATATAGATTTCTGGTGCCAAGACCATTATGTTGACATTCAACCACTATCTGCCTAACCATAATGAAATACCACTCCTGACCACATGATACTGCGAAAGTGAAAGCAGAGAATATGAAAAGATTTTGCCAATTAAATCCCGTAATATGATACCTTAAATGAATTATAATAAACCCAACACTCGAGCAGGAAAAAAGAAGGTATAAAGGAGTTAGTTATCAGTCAACGATGATTGTGTTACACAGAAGAGATTGTAAAAAGTGAAGACGTAGAATTCATATACAGATTTCAAATGAAACTGCAACAGAGACATTATTTGAATAAAGCAAATAATACAACAAGTATTGCTTTGAAAGAAAATATAGTTTGAGCCAACTTAAAAGAAGAATTTGACGATATTTATATTAAAACGCGTAGTCTGTACCCTACCTTTTGCAGAGAGAAAGCGAGAAACACATAACTCTACTTGACGGAACGCTAACAAACGCAATTTTTCATCTCTCATATTATTCTTCCAGCTACATATTATTCTTTTGAACGTATATAGAAACTGGATGTTGCAAGACCATAGGTTTGCTTGAGGTTTTGAGAACTTAAAATTAAATTAGATGGATTGAAAGTGCTTGGATTTGTCGCGAGCATGGGTTGTGCTTACTCTGCCGGCTTCTCAGTTAATGGCCTTTGTCATGCTGGAAGATTACGGCACTTTAATTCATTATTTTGATCGCAATTGTGTTGGTTGTGTGTGATATTGTCTTATCTTCCCAAAGATTTCTCATCGATCAGAAAAAAAAATGGTTTTCAATACACGTCTATTGTCTTAAAATTAATACTTTCATCAAAGAATCGAACAATCAATTCCTCTTTACCTACTTCCTCAGACCACATCAGCCAATTTGCCAGCTGATCCATTATTAATACCCAATCTGTTCCGCAAGGTGGCGCTCTCCTCATTAACATAAATCACGTTGAGACTTGATACCGCGGCTCCAAGCCAGTTTATGAACTGTATTGTGCTGTGTCTGTGAGGTGTAAATTAACTCGGCTTTGCAAAGGTATTACAAGGATTTTGTTTTTAATACCTTCAGGATTTGGGAGATAAATATGAAACCTCTCAAGGCTGTGTTGCTTAAATGGTTAGACACTGTCTCGACCAAGGTGACCATTAGGTACCTTAAAGTAAGAGGCGTTATTAAACCTTCAACTGTCACCGAGATACAATAGAATTTTAATTGTTATAGCCTTCTAAAGGCCAATCGACAGATGATCGGTACAGACTCATATTATAAATAAATAGGAGCATTGGATTGGAGGATTACTATAGGAGCTCGTGGCTAAGTAATAGTAGCCGCATGGGTCGATCTATCAGGTTAAGCTACGCTTGCTGGGTGTGGCCTATGGATGGGTGACCATCTTTACATACGGAAGGTACGAGCCTGTGGTCCCGGCTGCCATTCGTGGATCTTTGACAGTCGTTACGGGTTGTCAGAAGCCAAGAAGTCTGACAACCAGTCTTACCAAGAGGTATCGTATTAACCAGTTACTGGGTTGTGGAGGTCAGATAGGCAGTCGCTCCATGTAAAATACCTGGAACCTGACTTCAAAATAGTTGGAAAAAGGCTAGGCAGATTGTATAATAAGATTATTATAAAACTGATTGATGAAGATTGAAGAGTTGTGTGTTTTAAAGGTTGCGATATTATTAACTAAGAACACAAAATAAGTCATAAATACGAGCCATATTATTATCTATATCTATCTATATCTATATCTTCTATCTATCTATATCTATCTATACATATAATAAAATTGTAGAAAAGTGGTGTCTGTACAATGGAAATAAATGAAAAAAAAGTAGCAGGGGTTGTTATTATATCGATGCTGAACCCGAGATTGTAATTAAAATTTTTTTTGTCTGTTTGTCTGTTTGTCTGTGTGTTTGTGCACGCTAATATCAGAAACGGCTTATTCGATTTAGATGCGGTTTTCACTAATATATTGTAGTAAGCTTCACTTAACATTTAGTGTTTATTTCATGTCAATCGGTTCATAAATAAAAAAGTTATGTCAATTTAAAGAATCACGGCGAACATTTGTTATAGGTTAGGCATTTCTTTCCTTGATTTTCGGTATACTTATCTTAATTTTTATTTAGGGTTTGTATATAAATATTATAAGTATTTGGTATAGGTTAGGTATTTCTTTTCTTGATTTTCTTTATTAAGTATAAGTTTATTAGCTCAGGTTAGTAATTAATTTTTCTAGCAATTCTTTTGTTTTATAAAGTTAGATAAGACGTGTAAACCAAACGTACTAAACGTTTGGTTTACACGTCTTAACACTTATTACTTAAACTATAATAATTTTAGACTGTATAATAATCTGTAAGTATTTATAATTTAATTGTTTACGATAGTACGTGTTTACTAAATAACTGTGTGTTAAGTAGTAAGTACTATTTTATTGTAAGAATGCTTCGAAGAAGATCCAACCTCTCCCAATGTAGCAGAAATGCTAAAAGGATGAGATTAGTTCGATCACAGGAATCTGAGGAAGGTCGTGAGGGAAGGCTCTCTGCAACTCGGGAACATCAGGCTAGGTTTCGTGCTGCAGAAACTTCGACTCAGCGGGAATCTCGACTGAGTTCAAATCGTTCTCGAATGGTCGAGGTCGCGAAAAATTTTTTATACTAAGGGGGTCGAGTCATGAAAAAAGTTGAAAAACACTGCCCTACATTAATCCTACTAATCCTATTAATATTATAAATGCGAAAGTTTGTGAGAATGGATGGATGGATGGATGGATGGATGGATGTTTGTTACTCTTTCACACAAAAACTACTGAACGGATTTTGATGAAACTTTACAGTAATGTAGCTTATACATTAGAATAACACATAGGCTACAATTTATAAAGATTTTATGTGATTTGACCATAGCAGATAAGTATCAAGTAAGTCGGAAAAATTCCTGCCCTCTGAGATCTATCTTTGCGTGCGCTGCCATTTTTTTTTTTTTGGTTGGGAAGTCATCCAATGATTTCTGGGCGTTTCAGTCTCTTACTGACTAAAACCTACGCGTGTTCCTTCCCTTGCCTTGCCAGAGGCCACGCTTTCCCCTTGGGACTACCCGCAACCCCGGCAGGCATCGGCCCTAGCGGACCCCGTCAGTTTTGCTGATATCTCTTTGAGGTGCGCGTGGAACACGATGCGCCGTCGACCCGGGCCTGGTCCTTATCGGACGGTGAGCTGCCCGTTGCTCTCCATCCGCAGGCCCGCGCCTACGGTGGCCGGAAATCGGCTATCAATTCCCGACGCCCGGGACGTCTCCTACGGCGGCGGCGGCTAGGGCTGGTAGGGCGCGGCCTTTGCCACTCCCTCGCGCGCTCCACCTTCTCCTTCGCGAGCATTACTGCTTTGCAGAAGGAGGTGACGGCTTGCCATGCCCTCTCGCTCCGCACCATGGCCTGAACCAGGGCCGTACGCGAGAGGTCACCGCCGCCGATCGCCTCCACGAGGACACGGCGGTGGTCCACCTAAGCCGGGCAGACCTCCACCGTTTGCTGCGTGCGCTGCCTAAACCGTTAGAGTTACATGAAGAAAATGTATTGTGGGATTGTTTGTCTTAAAGAGTTCTAAATAAAAGTCCGCGACAGCATATCCGCGACACCTTTTATGTGGAAGCCTTTATAACCAAAATAGTGAGCAATAAATACAGTTAAATTGAATACTTTTTTTACATTGCATATTTTAGAGTATTTAGTTAATTCTTATCAAAATAAATACCTTCATCGCTTTTGGTATTTAATGTAGATAAAGTTTGTCTTTTACACTAAGTAATTTGGACAAATAGTTTAAAAGTTAGAACGATAAGAATGACCTGCGATATTGAGTCGACGGCGCGAGGGTGGAGGGGCGGGCCAGCCAGGGGATGATGCGCCAGAGCGCCGAGTGGAATAATTATGTTCGAGAAATAACGTAAATAACGCAATTAATTGTTTAACTGTCAAAATGAAACCCATTGCTATTGTAAGTCCGACATCCACGCGGGCGAAGCCGCGGGCAGAAGCTAGTACCCATTAAAATAGATGGACAAACTTTTCGAAATCATTCAGACGACCAAATTAGGACAATGGGAAAAAATATATAAGAAAAACGCATTAGATACTTACAAGAAAAATAAATCAGCTAACGAAAATACACTAAAAATGTTGGTTACCCAATGCCATTTATTATTTTTCGTCAAAATAAAATCACTTTTTTTTGCTTGAATATCTTTGGTTAGACGTAGGTACTGAACGCTGTGTTAAAATTTGTCCATGTATTATAATGGGACGTAGTATATACATAAATTCATCACATTAAAGAAACGTAAAAGCACTCTTTCAAAAGCAATTCAACTAAAATATCGTCAAGACATAGGCATATTGGCTTAATGAAGTAGTACCTACCTAAAGTGATTGCAAAGCATCAATCGCGTTTTCTCGGAATATACTCGTATACGCAAAGGAAGTAAGTAAAGTGCTTTTCTCAGTAGTAATTCTTGAGGTTGTATATGAAACCCATGTTGTAGAATTCAGAGAAATGATAAAGAGTCTTAATGGAAACCTTGATTGAAAGTTCGTCGACAGTCGCAAGCTTTCCTTATTTTATATTTAGTCATTTTGTTTATGAAATTATAGCATTAGAGCTCCGAGAACATATTTTAAGTCAAGGTTCAAAATGTTTTTTATTTTTGTTGATGTGTTTTGCATATTACTAAATATTATTTGTCTCGTGATAGCCTCGCCTGTCATGCATAAGGTTAAGGGTTTAAATCCAGGTGTAAACCAATGTTACTTTTATTCATGTGTACTACTTTCTGTGTTATGTTTCTTTTGTTCATGTGTTCATGTGTACTGTGTATGTTGTTGTGTGTGTGTGTGTATGTTGAGTTTATCTTGGACATTACTGACATTGGTGAAGGAAAAACATCGTGAGGAAACCTGGGCTTATAAGTAGTTAATAGAAGTTTGAAATTACCAACCTGTCTTGAGCAAGCGTGGTGATCAATGCTCGTGCATTCTCTGCGTGGGACACTAAGGCTGCCTGTCCACTGGAGCGGAGAGGAGAAAAGAGGAGCGGAGATGTGCCAATATTAACCAATAGAATCTTGACTTAGGATCACTGATCTAAACTCAGGGGCGGAGTCAAGATTCTATTGGTTAATATTGGCACATCTCCGCTCCTCTTGTCTCCTCTCCGCTTCATTGGACAGGCAGCCTAATAGCTGGGTTTTTATTTTATTTTAATTTTTTATTATTATTTTGCTTGGAGCAGAACGTATGCGGTAATCGCACTAGCTCATTCAGGAGCCCGATGCTTGGCTAATACCCGTTCGAGTCTCCCGAGCGTCAATCATTTTTATTATAATGCATTTTCATAGTCTATCCTCGTCGTGACTATCATTCATGCCCAAGCTACCGAGGGACCAACGATGTAACTTTTCTTCCATAGAATATTGCATGACTTATTTTTTACTCACTGGAATCGAAATGTATTGACACATTTCCAAATAATATCGAGAATGGAGTCAGCAATAGAATGTTCTAGTGAAATTGCCACCTCTCAAACGTCCTTTCTATTATTGTTACTAAAATTTTCATATTTATAAAATTATTTTTTTATGTAAAATCGCCTCAATTTTCTCCATATCTCAAGCTATTTAAAAACCTCAGTAAAATAGGGCAGTTAGGAGCTCCAATGCTTCTGCAACACGTATCTCATGAATTTCAATAAAAAATAAATTGAGCAGTCGCTTGCCTCAATGCATCTTTTACTTATATCTCACGCTTGAAAATATGCTTGAAAACAATGAGGTTATACAATACTAGAGGCGCAGCGTCCTACAAACAATTTCTGAAAAACGTCACCACTTACGAGTTTAAAGACGTAGCTTTGAAACGGATACATAAAATGTCAATCTGTCAAAATAATCTATGTTTGTCTCATTTCTTCTACCGTCAAACTAATGACGTTGGAATGAGACAAGACATTGCTATCGGAAAAACGACCAGAGTTGCCAATTATCAACATAATTTGCCCAGAATGAATGAAGGTTTTATTGAATCAATTAGTTATGTACTATGAAAGGTTGTGTTATGGAACTTTCAATAGATAATAGTTACATTATGCAACTGGGGGTATAATAAGGGGTATTAAAACACGAATGTGGGTTTGTAAAAAATAGTATCACATGAGTGTTTTAATACCTAATTATAACAGTTGCATTCAAGACTTTATCTACACCCATGAATCCATGATATGAATCCTCTATAAACAACAAAGTACTTAATAAATTTTTGCAATACTAATATCTAACAAAAATGGCGGGATACGACGTGAATTCGAAGAACCTACCCAACCTTTTCTAATTGTTAAACGCGCGTGCATGACAATGTTCTTTTTTAGAAATTCATAAACATACCACGAGAATGTGGCTGTTCGATGAGTAAAAAACGAGTTGCATTATGAAATTTAGTACAACATTATAACACCCGTTTGGATGTCATTAAGGTTACTATGACACAGGCTGTTTTAATTTTGGCAATAAGCTAACTGTTTCAGGAACTTAGAGGATTTATAGCATGGGTGTAGATAAAAGATTTAAAAAAAATTACAAGGATTACGGTATACTTACAAAACATAGGCAAAAAAAAAATGTTTCAAAAGTTTTAAGATTTGTGACAAATAATATTGTTCATAATGTAATATATTATAATTTATATATTCATGACAATCGATTAAATTAATTAAAGTGATGTAACGCACTAACCAGCGACATTCACTTTTTTTTAGAATAATCTAAATCAATCTGTCTAGCCTTTTCCCAACTATGTTGGGATCGACTTCCAGACTTCCAGTCTAACCGGATGCAGCTGAATACCACCAGTATTTTACATGGAGCAACTGCTTATCAGACCTATACCTGTAAAACTGGTTGTCAGACTTTCGAACTTCTGACGACCCGTATGTAACGACTGTCACAAGATCCACGAATGACAGCTGGGACCAACAGCTTAACGTGCTTTCGAGGCACGGATTAGTCTCGGTATTTAAAGATGGTCACCCATCCACAGACCAATCCCGGCAAGCGTAGCTTAACCTGATGGATCGACCCGTGCGGCTGTTATTACTTAGCCACGAGCTCCTCCTCCAGTTCAAATTTCTTAGAACAATAACATCAATTAAAAAATAGTTAGTAGTAGTTTATGAAACTGTTGGAGGGGTATTAAAACACGAGCGTTTTAATACCTAGTTATGTGCAGTTTTATACACACTACTACATCTATCCCTACTAAATAAATGATATAAGTTAAAAGAATACGAAATATTTTTACATGTCGTCATTCACTAAACTCCCAACAGTCTGGCAAAATCAACATCGTTTTTCCTGGTAACATTGATCGCAAAAACAATGTTTGCTAAATTTATTTCGTTTTGTAATGTTTTTTTGGATAATCTGAAGAAAATTTAGCAAACTTGATTGTGAAATGTAACACCACATGCTTTATTAATCCTTTCAGACCGTGACATACTAATTTTAACCGCAAATTCCACCATTTTTTATTTTTTATCGCTAAGCAATTGCTCACTTGACGTCAAGCTGACAACTGAATTCAGATATGCCTGCGGACACCTAAGTAGTGGTGACGCTTATGTGCCGTCCACTACTTCTCTAGTATTGTATAACCTCATTGCTTGAAAAGGACTGTGATTACACTTCATTGAGCAATTCCACACAAGCAAAAGTTTTTTTATTTGTTAAAATTGCAGTTGGCCGAAAATTCTGAAGCTTTTGATAAACGATTTAGATCATTCCATTTTCTCAAACATGCTTAGAAAGAAATTCGAGTTTTATTTTGACAACCTTCTTTGAGATAAAATCGAAAATGCTGGCATATATTATGAAAATCCATATCTGTCGAGTAATTTAAAAATGGAACGAATTTTTTACTTCGACACATGGCAACCAAAGAGGTAACTTACCAAAGATTTTATTTAAATGTCGATTTGGCTTGCAAATAGAGCTGGCAAATGTACTTTAGTGGTAACAAATTTAAGTGGGCCTTTTATTCTATTGAAACTCAGTACCACGCTAGACCAGCTGCATGCTCAAGGTCTAAGTACCGCCTCCACTACTGCCGTGCGGGCTACAACCCTTTTGACTTTTCACTAAAACTATTAGAAGAGAAAAACCAGTCAATCTGCCTAGCCCGTTCCCAACTATGTTGAGGTCAGCTTCCAGTCTAACTGGATGCAGCTGAATGGCGACTGCCTATCTGACCTCCACAACCCAGTAACTGGGTAATACGATACCCTTTGTAAGACTAGTTGTCAGACTTTTGGGCGTCTAACGACCCATAACGACTGTAAAAGATCCACGAATGACAGCCGGGACCAACGGCTTAACTTGCTTTCCAAGACACGGAGGAGTCTCGGTATTTAAAGATAGTCACCCATTCACCGATTAACCAAGTCAAGCCTAGCTTAACCTGATAATGGATCGACCCGTGCGGCTGTTATTACTTACTTAGGAGACAAGAAACCATGTTTAATTAGAGGTTTCGATGGAGTTGGCAATGGTATCAATTCTTAAACATCTGTTAAGAATTGATACCATTGCCAACTCCATCGAAACCTCTAATTGTCCTCAGCTAAGAACTAAGTATATCGTTTTCCTGATTTATATAATTTCATTCAGTTTGATTAATATAGGTACAACAGAGTATTAATAGCACGCCGTAAATAAGACCTAATACATACTATTTCAGGAGAGGATTTAGACATATTCGCATTTGGCTGTTCAATCATGCTATAATAATAGTTTCATACGACACCTACGAGTTTAGGTAATGAAATGGCAGTCTATTTTGAGAAATCTATATGAATACAGGATATGGTTAACAATACACCTAGATTGGAAGTTCTTGACCCGATATTGATAGAAGGCTCTACCTACGACTACTTCACTACTTATTTTCTGCAGGAAGAACCACGATAAGCATTGGAAGGATAGTAGAAAATATCAAGAAGAGCTAGTTGCTATAAAGCGAACCCAATTTGGGCCAGGGCTCAAACTCAAACCTAAATATTTAGGACCTTATCGGGTCACAAAAACCAAATGACACGACAGGTAGGATGTGGAAAAAGAAGATAGGATGGCAGAAGGTCTAGGCAAAACCACAACATCTGCAGATCATAATAATATGAAAAAATGGCCAGATGATAAGGAGTAAGACCAAGTAAGTATGCAGAGGTGCGAGTGAAAGGTGTATAAGAGCAAAAGAGAGACAGGGAGAAAAAAAGGAAGATGGCAATGGATGCAAGGAACGAGGAACGAATGATAGACGTATTGTTTTAAGTTTTATAAAAGTTTATTCTGCTAACATTAGAAATATACGAAATTTTTCCCCAACAACTATTTCATTTCACCACACGATCCCACAAACTTGGATACCTCTAAGGACTGGTACACATCTGGCGAGGCACAGCGCACCGCAGTTGTCACTGCAAAACAAATATCAATATTTATAACCTCAACAATACACTGTTATCAATATTTACAACATAAACCAATTGTATTCCATCACTGCGGTCGATATGTGGGGACCACTGCTCTTCTACGAAACCGTAGCTTAAACCATCAACTGCCAATGAAAAAAAGAAAGTGAAAAAAGTATCATACGGACGTAAAATCCAAGTGTTTTGCCAACGGAGCGATGAATATAATCGGTTTATAGGATGAAAGGTAACTGCTGCCCATCGTAATGATACACCCTCGGTTGCCTTTTATTAGATGCACGGGACGAGAGGCCCATTAATTGTCCGTAACGATACGGGACATGTGATTATTGTTATAAAGCCATCTCATATAGATCTGCAATGACTTGTTTCTGTACAATTTTATTGTGAAATGAGGATACTCAGTCTTCCACCGTAGGCACGGGCTTGCGGACGGTGAGCAATGGGTAGCTCGCCGTCCGATAACGACCAGGTCCGGGTCGACAGCGCGTTGTGTTCCACGCGCGCCTCAAAAGAGATGTCAGTACAACTGACGGGGTCCGCTAGGGCCGATGCCTGCCGGGGTTGCGGGAAAGTCCGAAAGATATACCGTAGCCCCTGGCAACGTTCGTACAGGCAACTGAAAGAACACGGGTAGGTCTTAGTTAGTAAGAGTCTGACACGCCTTCCGAGAAGAAATTTGATCATATCCCGCCCAAAAAAAAGCATACTCCGTCTTGAGATATCAGTATTACTCCTACAACTCGTATTGCCTCAGTCGCTTTTACGACACCTCTAAACGTCAGTACAGTCAAAGCTGTCGTCGATTCAATATTCTTTTCCCAAAAACATTTCTCTGACATTTTCTACCGCCTACATCCATTTTAGACCCTACTCTCGTATTTCCAAAAGGATCATTACTATCGTGCAAAACGCTAGGTACTATAACACAAACTTTACTAACCTTTTAGAAAGCGTGGAAATACATGTAAAAATTCTCTCTAGCCTTTAACACGTCATGTTACTCCAGTGCTAATATATGAGTCTGCCTTTAAGTTTATTTTACTAGAAAAATTCTCCAAGTAACGGTGTGCGAAAATAGCTTTGAGACTCAACGCCGAAGACTGTGATTTTGTTTTTGGAATCTGTATGTGAACTGATATTGCCGTTAAAGCAAGGATTTAGTTTTTGGGGAGAGTTTGTGAAATATATTCGACGTGAAAAATAAAATTATAAAACATGCAACTGATTACCGTTTCTGATCTTGTTACTGATATCGTGTATCCTACTGTTAGGAAGATTAACTCAAAAGCGGTTTCCACTAAAGGCGTAACTAGGAAACGAAGATTATTGCTCTGAATTCTAAGATTCTTTATTGTGATAACGAAAAATTCTTCGAAACTTCTAAATGAAAACAGATTAAAATGAACAAATGAATAAAACCAACATGAACCTCCTGTGTACAGAAATTAGACTAGGAGTGGTTTCAGTTGTCCTACTGCTTTCATTGAAAATAATACAAAGAAAAATTACAATATTGCTTTACTATTATAATATAAACTTAACATTTGGTCTTCAAGCGGGAAACGTTATAACTACTCGTATTTCCTTTTCTAATATACAATTCATAGAATGAATATAAAAAGGCTGGATTTTCATAATTTGAAAATCCAGCCTTTCTTATTTCTTCCCTTATTATATTTTTCTTTAGTCCCTAGTCTCACCCGAAATTAAAATAAATTATGTAGGTACCGTTGTATAAAACTTTGAAAGTATGTACTTTTTAAACGTAACATTTGATTTCCAAAAAAAAAAGTAATTGCTCTTTAGAGAAATCTTTTTATTTTTCCAGTAATCTTTACATACATTACTAACACATAGAATAATTTCTTCGGAGTTATGGAAGGTTAAAAGTAATTTATTTTTTCTATTTTCGTCTAAAGTCGAAAACTATGCAGTGTAAATAAATAATGTTTGAGATTGTGCAAATAGCGCTTCTTCATAATGATACCCCACATTGAATTTAGCCCTAGTAACCCCTTCGAATTTTTAAGACGATTTTTTAAGACTTTTGTTTTTGCAACAGGGACTGAACGGGGCTTCAGTCCCTGTTGCAAAAACAATAGTGTTTTTTATATAAAAAAATAACCTAGATGGAGTCAACATTTCCTATGAAATGGCTAAACAAACTCACGGTTCATGTAGGTAGTTAAATTTTCACGTGATATAATTTTCTGTAGTTACTGCCAGTAACATGGGAAGGAGGCGAGAGTATGTATATGTGTGTATAATTATGTAATCAACGACACGGAAGGATACTTATATTTTAAATACGAAAACCATACATTTTATCCTTAAACACGTGTTTAGTTTAATTAAGTATAAGGATTTTCATTAGAAGGTTTCTGCTTATTCAGAGTTAACGAACCAAATTCTATGGAAATGGGATTTTCCTTTTGAAGGTTTAAGATGTGTTTGATAAAATTTGCTTTTACATCCCCTTGAAAGCCAAAAGGAGATAAACGGCTTACTACAGTACAAGCCTTGATAACATATTCAGCATTTACCCTATAGCTTTATTTTTATCATCTACATTAAAATGTGTGTGTGCCATGTAATTGTACATAGCATAGCATAATCAGTCTTTAATGTTCCCACTGCTGGGACACATACCTCCTCTGTATAAAAAGGAGTGGGCCGTAATCTATCACGCGGGCCCATTGCGGGTTGTCACATGTTTCGAATTTTTGGTTCTAGGTCATGAACCAAAAGTTTGAAGACATGTGACGTCACACGATATTTTCCTTCACTGTTTTGAGAGCAGTGGTGATGAAATAAAGAAGAAGAAAACGCCTGTCTAGGTTCGAACCTTTGACCTACAACTCGTAAATCACGGCCGTTACCGCTGGGCCACCATTGCCTTATACTGAGAAGAAACTCTTCAGCTTTAGTATTATTATTGATTGGCAGAATGAACCGTTAAGCTGACTTCGGCTTTACGGTTAAAGATATTTATTTCTCAAAAATTACAAATTCACCTATAGAGAATAGGACATAAATAAAGTTTAAACAATATTATGTGCCATCAACATCACGGCTCTGTTTGCAGTATATAAAAATATATTATAGTATATTATATTTGATTTAAAGCTTCATTCTATCATCTTCAAACGATTCAAAGAAATAGAGCGTTATTTTAAATAAGTTTAGCAGTAAACGTAGTATTTTAACGATTTGAAAGACGATCGAAAGTGTGCCTTGAAGATTTAATTTAATTTATTTATATTTTATCTTTACAGATCAAATATTGTTAATATTAATTTATATACTAACTGCGCCCCCCGGTTTCACCAGCATAAGTCTCGATCCAGTTGGAATATCGGGATAAAAAGTATTCCATATCCTAATTCAGGTCATGATCTACCCATGTGCCTAATTTCATTAAAATCTGTTCAGCCGTTTTAGCGTGAAAGCGTAACAAACAAACAAACAAACTAACTCACTTTCTAATAAATAATATTAGTTAGGATACTATCAACTATATTAATATTATAGTTTAACTCATATCAATCAATGTGCCTTTTCCCAAATATGTTGGGGTCGGCTTCCAGTCTAACCGTATGCAGCTTAATACTAGTATTTTACATGAAGCGACTGCCTATCTGACCTCCACAACCCAGTAACTGGGTAATACGATACCCCTCGGTAAGACTGGTTGTCAAAGTTTCGGCTTTCTGACGACCCGTAACGACTGTCAAATATCCACGAATGACAGCCGGGACCAACGGCTTAACGTGCTTTCTGAAGCATGGAGGAATCTCGGTATGTTAAGATGGTCACCCATCCACGGACCAACCTCAGCAAGCGTAGCTTAACCTGATGGATCGACCCGTGTGGCTGTTATTACTTAGCCACGAGTTCCTCTATGTATATCACATATATTGACAATAAAATAATGTACATTATGAAATTATTTACAGCAATAACTACAAATAACCAAAACTTGATTAAGTTTTTTAAGCGTCTGAAAAGCTCCAAGCATGGGTAAGTGAAAACCAGCCGGTCTCATGTACGCAATGTATTTTGCCAATCAAAGAACAGACGAGGTTCTGCCGGCACTAAGTCAGGTCTAACGAACCAAACAGTATGGAAATTTCGACAGCCTTTGAGGCCTCGTTTACACATTTTGAAAACGAAACGAGTTTCAAGTCGTATTATTCCGTTTTACTTGAGATTTTGGCTTTCGTTTCCACTTTTTTTGAATTATCGTTTTTGTTTCCATGTTATTGCACCAGTTTTGGTGCCAAGAACGACTTTTTTATTGGATAAGTATCTTGGGAGGCGTCCGGTTTTTAATCAAGTTTATTTTATTTGTGTCTGGTATGATTTGGGTCTCGGCTGTTTATAATAATATTTAGAGGTTTCTAGGACATTGAATAAGTAAGATAATAATCCATTTTACATAGACGATCTTGTAAAAAATTAGGAAGATAATGTCACACAAAATAAAGAGGAAAAATATTAAGCAAGAAGGAAGCTCTGTTTCAGAAATAAGTATGTAATTCAACTGCTTCTAATTCTCAGATTATATCCATTCTTATCCACTTGGAAACACCCCAACAAAGAAGATTTCGTTATTATTATTATTATTATAGCTTATTATTTTTTCATAGAAAAACAACCTACTTAGATACGACAGCAATAAATTACTTTACGTTACACACCAGAGGTTACCATCGGTCTCCAGTTGAGACAAATTATACAAAACGAAACGATAATAAGAGGTCAAGGTTGGGGAAGATGAAAGACCAAAGAGACAATTGTAAGAAAAATGGAGACATTTTTTTTTTGTAATTATTTTCGCCAGAATGATTTCTGTTCGAACAAAGGAATTCGCTGGATTTATGGTTTTGGGTGCTTCAAAATCTGTCTGGACAGTTTCAAGTAGGCTATTGCCTTGAGTGCGAAGTTATCCCTTTTTTCTCGTGCAAATTGTTTGGTTTTAGTCGCGTTCGCTTAAATACGCTATTGTTCTTGGTCAGTGCATAAAACTAACCGACTCATAAGTTAAATTACAATTTTATTTTTCATCAAAAAATATTTTATATCGCAGAGTTTTTGCATACTAATCTGAAAGGATTTGATGATCCCGAAAAGTTTTAGTTTTAACAATAGAGATAAACCTCATAGCTTAAAAACGTAAAACCGTGTTGTATCTAATATTTAGAATAGAATTTATATTTAGGATCCCGCAAGCAACCGCAGAATATAAATTTTTAACGTGTTAAGAACTGTGATAAATAGCGGCACTTGGCACCTGGCACTAGACATAAACTATCTGCGCCACGTGGATGCTACGAGTTTCTAGCATTCACCACAATTACCAACATATTATACCTTCATAGTTGGCATTTAATGTAGGAACCTTTACAATTTTGAAACTTTTTTTTTTTTAACTTTTACTTTTGGGTCTTTTAGAAATCCATATTTTGTAAACAAATTAGATATTTTTAGCTCTGTTGATGATAACATTAGAGACTGTATGTAATACTATTATCCTATACTATACCCGAGCAGAGTTCGGTCGCACAAAGTTTAGAACGACATGGCAGCATGGAATTAGTAAGTACCTACTATCATGGCAGTACGGAATTAGTAAGTACCTACTATCATGGCAGTACGGAATTAGTAAGTACCTACTATCATGGCAGTACGGAATTAGTAAGTACCTACTATCATGGTAGTACGGAATTAGTAAGTACCTACTATCCTATACTATCATTTTCTATTTCTATTGTTTCTTACTCTTCTTTCCAAAAGCTAGTAGGTACGTATAAAAGTCTCCAATATACTTTTAATGTTGCAGTTTCCTTCAAAAATAAACAACTAAGTTCTTATCCATATCCTTACTATCCTTCCAAACAATTTTAATTTAATATTATGAATGCGGAAGTTAATCCGTCTGTATATCTGCCTGATACTTTTTCACGCCTTAACAGCTGAACATATTTGAATGAAGTTTGGCTCACGGATAGACCATCATCTGGCTTAGGACTTAGGATATTTTTTACTCTGATAGTAAGTTTTCCACGCGGGCGATGCCACGAGGAAAACCTAGTTTGTTATAATGCTCTTCGCTAAGTAATTTCAAACACAGACCAGTTTAAAATTTGAACACACCACCTAGACGTGTGGACTGTGGGCACTGCACGTTACCGCACGGAGTTCCGACTGAAACTCGGTAATTTGTTTCAGTCTTGTTCCGACATGGAATCCTGCGCTAGCGAAGTAATATAGTAAAATCACTTACTATACTTCTTTCTGTTGTTATCCCATTTATACCAGGGGTTTCGGTTTAATCCAGTTGTATTGGTAAAGTTTTAGTGCAGATGAAAACAGGAGAGGGGTGATGTAGGATCAGGTGTGTTTTAGTTACGGTTAGAGGTATATGAAAAATTGTATACTAGCCCGCAACTTCGTCTGTGTACCTATATTTTACTTGTATTTCGTCATTTTTAATACAAAAATCCAGGAATAAAAGTAGCATATGCCGTTCCCCATGTCCCCGGTTACCTATCTGTCATATTATTTTAAACGATCGGTTTAGTCGTTTCGGCGGAAAAATGTAACAGACATGCAGTTTTGCATTTATAGTATGGACTAGCTTTTGTTCTCTGCTTCGCCCGCATGGAGGTTGGAAATTATCCCATAGAAAATGTGCTAAAGAAATGTGCAAAGAAGTTTTGAAAAATTCTGCTAATGTCTCTAAGACGCTCGGCGAGCAGTTGTTTAAAAAAAAAAAAAAAGATCAAGTGCAAAAATTGAAAATATCATTATGAAAGGCTTTGAAACTCTGAGCAACGCCAGGTGTGGTCTCATATCCCACTCTGATGTAATAACTGCGACTCAGTGAGCGCTACAGAAATGCAGATGCAAGTGCCAATCGCAGAGAAGGATAACTGACAGTCGATTATGTTCCGGTTGTCTAACAAGAAATCTGTACATAGGTACAAGGTACGGTTACGGATGCTTGGTTCCGATTCTCTATGACGTATCGTTTGCAATACTATTAATATTGCATTTCAAATGATATAAACCATCAAATGCAGGAAATGTCTAAACAATATGCAGCTTATTTTTTTTTTTTTTTTGCTGAATAAAGAAAGGTCAGTCAGTTTATTCAAATCCTTAGTCATAAACTAAGGATTTGAATAAACTGACTGACCTTTCTTTATTCAGCATAATTATCTAAAAACAAAATGTAAAACTAAATAAATTATGTTATTAGAAACTTAAGTATATAATAACAATCTTTCCCAAGTGTATAATTATATAGAAGGCGAAATCTTCTTAATAAACTAAAATAATTGAGTTAGAAAGTTTATGATGTTTTGAAAAACAAACTGTCAATTCACATCAGTTGACAAAAACAAACAAGACATTGGTGTGTCTCAAAGTATCTACAACGCTCGATAAATTGGGGAGAGAGATTGTCGCGGTAAACATTGTCAGTTTTTGCCTAGAAGATGTGGGAGTTGAGGAAACTTTGAATAAAGGTACCTTTATTCTCAAATTATCAATAATAATAAGAAACTAAAGTAAACAACTAATCGTTATTCTTACCCATCGGGGTAAGGATTTTTTATTATGTTAACTAATTTGAGAATTTTAGTAAATAATTGTATTGTTATGTGAAATCTAACTTCTAAAATTAGTACGATCCTCAGCAAGAAACAAAAAAAAAACTTATCGATTATAAGTCTCAGTGGATTACAAAATATTAACTTTTATACCCTATAAATCAAACCAACAAGATTAAAAGCAATATCACAAAAAAATTTACCACTATGTGATGGTAGCGCAGCGTCTACGCGTTGACAACGCGGCGTAAACGGGGTGTGAATACTGGCGTCAACGCGGCATCAACGCAGCTCCAACAAACGCCAGACTCGTAACACTTAGTCCTGGAGCAAGCCACAATAGCACTGCCTGCATTTAATCCGCATCATTTAAATCCACAATACAACTGAATACTTCATCACTTGAACACCCAATATGTATAATTAATTACCTCTTGGGTGGTACGGGCGATCTGTTAGGATTAGTTTCCCAACAGTTTGTCAATGTCAGTTGCAAGTTACCAACTAACTTGAACTAGTATCGCGGTGATTGCTGACGTCAAACGTAATGCTCGTCATCGTTGGTATGGCCTACTTGAATTGTTGATGTTTTAGACTAATTAGTATGATTTGTGTTGTGGTAAATGTGTGACGTTTTAAAAACGTTGTCAAACATTCTGAAGGTTAAGATTATTTTACTAGATGAGCATTTTAACAAACGGCTCTTCTACTCCAAATACTAATATTAAAATAATTTCGGTATACGTGTTTGATATTTTAGCACTCCTAAAATACTACAACACAAATTACTCGTCAGCTGTCGCTACAGACTGTTTTAATATTTTTACATTCCTTGTTAAACGAAAACCATCTTCAAGGATGACCTCTAGTTTTCTTTTCATCGCTTAAAGAAACTTAAAAGTGTTTATCGTTTCATTTTAAAAGCGACGCAATAATATTCCTCATAAACCTGAGTTCCAACAGCTATAGTTTTTATTAAGTTTGAATTTTCACTTTCTTTAGCTTATTCATCAAAATTCAATTTCATTGTAATAAGTTATTTACAGCTAACTAAGTTCTGAGTAAAATATTGCTGAAACTGAAATTATTAAGTTACATAAATTCTATTTTAGTTTCGAACTCATTTTAGAAAATTTCAAATTAAGGCAAAAATACTTTCTGGACCGGTTTTATAAATAATTAATATATAAATTATTATTTTTATAAATAATAATCTATCGAAAGAATATTCTTAAAAAATAGTCTTTATGTTACACTTTCCGGAATCTTGTATAAGATTTCGTTTTCGTTAAATATGAAAGTACTTCATTTACTGCATAAAAGCATTATTTTCCAAAAGCAGAAAGCCCAAATCTCCTTACAAATTAATATTACACACTTAATATCCATTTTCCGTACCAAAAAGCACAAAATTTTGCCTTTTCAGGCAATCAAGTACCCACTACGAAACAAAACACGAATTATATCCCACAACACAATACATTACTTCTTTTCTTTAGAATAACACAATAACGTTGATGCGCCAAACGCGCGATGAATATCAAAAGTATTGGAAATTTCTCGAAGCCCTTCATTTTAATAACACCCATTTGAGGGCTCGTTCGACCCAAAAGGATTTTGTTTATAGCCCATTAATGAATTTCGTTCAAGAATCATTGCGAACAGACCTTTCATACCTTAATTTGTAAAGGTATTGGATATTAAGCGGTTATCGTCTTTTGTATGTCGGGGCCCGGTATTGTTTGCGGTAAGCGGATTCATAGCTAAGTTTTGCTTAAGCAAACGACTTTTCGGGACGTACGTACTCGTATTACGTGGAAATGGGTTTTGAATTTTTACTGATAGCTTATCGTTATATTTGACGTAATTATGCCTTAGTACGCCATTTTAATTATTATTTTTACGACCAACAATGGTTTTTAATGTGATATAAAAATGTGGTCTCCAGTTTCGGTGGTGGTTTTTTATTCTGTATGTTGGGGTTTCAGTTTTTATTGTACAGGCAAAATGCTGAAATAGATGCAGGATAAGATAAGTGGAATTTTTACTGACATTTTTATAGGAATTGATCATTTTAAAGTAAGCGTGACGCGAAAAATAAAACAGTACCGGTGTTTTTCAGTCCCATTTGACTAGAGTTATTATAAAAAAAATTGTTTATTAACAAATTGACATCGTTTATAACTGGAAAATAATAATTTAAAATACTCGTGGCCCATTAAATTAAGTTAAGTTAAAAAGATTGAATATAAACAAAAATTTCATACGCAATCACACAAATGTATTCAAAATCGGCATCTGATGAAAACCATCAGATGAATCCGTTTGAAATTCACAAAAAAAATCCCCTATCGAAACCTCACATCTAATGGAATATGATGCAGTGATTCCGGAGTTTCCCTTCGCGTCAAAACCAGGCCATGATGGATGATCGGTCCATTCATAATGTTATTAGTTCAATTGTAACGTGAGGGTAGATGAATTAATTTGGGAGTCCGTTTATGTGGATGATGTGGTCGTTTTTAGAGAACATTTTTCTTTGGTTTAATTGAATTTGTGTAGTTTCAGCTGCCTGCATTATGGTAAGTTGAATTTTTTTGGGAAACTTATTGAATAAGAGAGAAAACTTTTTCGATTTTATTTAAAGGTATATCTATAAAATTGAAACATTCTGTAGATAATTTAGGAACATTCTGTTGCTAATTTAGAAATAGATGACACAATGTCAGTAGAGTAACACAACCTTTGGAGTAAAATCAAATCAACGCAGTTTATTGCAAACATATTGTATAGAGGTTGAAATACGATTATAAATTTCACGATAATAAATTTCAAACATGCACCCTGTAATGGGGCACTGCAAATAATAACATTAGCTACAAAGTAATTCTTCCACGTGTTTTCGAAATAGATATTCATGAAACTGGTTCATGACCTTATTTCAAACAAAAGCATAAAACAAATAAAACCAAGTGATACTAATCCACCCTATCATAATAAAAACAATTTAGCCCTTTACAGAGGACATTCAAAGGCTTTCAAGTTCCATTGTACTTAAAATGTACTTAACAGTAATTTTGACTGTCCATTTAGAAGTTTTGGATTGTTAAGGATTCTCCATTTACACTCTTGTGTCAATCATTGTTTAGGTGTTATAGATAGAAGTTTTAGTAATAAAAGTTAATTTTCTTATCATGAAGAAGAAACAGCAAAATAAATACTTCCCACTATAAACCCACTAAAATACCTACTATTCTACAAATACATTGGGCAAGATTCACAGATTGCACTTTGACTTTACTTTAATAAGTAAGCGTCGCATACAAATATGAACACTATTCGGTTAATGTTAACGTTCATATTCATGCGTGACGCTTGCACACACTCGCTTTTAATAAGTTTCATAATATAACACATAACATCACTCCTGTAATCCCCTAAGGGTTCGGCAGAAGTATACCTAATAAGGTTCATATGCATATTATGAAACGGTTATTTAACAGCAAATTGTCCTATTTTTTGTTTAACCCTGTGTATGATTTTTATATAATTTTTGTAGCTACAAATGTTTATATTTTTTTTTGTAAAACGCTTAACAATATTGACTTATGTTTTAAAATATTTTTATCCCTTTTAGTTCATAAATATTTGTCACATTCTCAAAATCTAAAAACCTTATTGGCATATTTTTGTTTATCCAATAACGTTAAAGAAATAGGTCAGATACGGTTTGGATTTAATAAGGTACTCATCCAAGTATCTCTTGTACACTATTACCTCTTATATCTGAACTCGAGCGTTATTAAAACATCTTCAAGGCTTTGCTTACCGAGAAGGATGACATTTTATTACATGAAAAAAAAACGAACTGGTGGAGACCGTAGTGATTCTTTGTTGTTTTCTTTTTAGGGCTCCGTACCCAAAGGGTGCCAACGGGACCCTATTAGTGAGGCTCCGCTGTCCGTCCGTCCGTCTGTCACAGGGTCTGTAATTTTTGCAGTGTGTACTACTATGGCCGCTATACTATATAACAAATTAAAGGCAATTTCCATACAAGAAATGAAAGAAAGAAAACGTGATTTTTCGTAAAAAAAAATGTTTTCTGTTAATTATTGTACTGTGATACAGCCGATTTCTATCACATTCAAGGTGATATAACCTACCTATACGCAATTTTGTTATTTGTGTATGGACTGTTTTACGGCTTTCCTTTAAAGCTCAAAGAAAAGCTATTGTTGTCATTCAAAGAATTTGTTTCTTCTGTTACTAAGTACATTACTCTATTGTCTATCGCATCTTTTGTGTCAATTTATATCATGCAGCTCAGAATAATCTTTATTTAATTTTACTTCTAGTTTTATATTTTCCAATATCATCTGCCTAGCCTTTTTCCAAATATGTTGAGGTCGGCTTCCTGTCTAACCGGGTGCAGCTAAATACCACTTTCTGACCTCAACAACTCAGTTACTGGATATTCTTGGTAAGACTGATTTTCAGGGTTTCGGGCTTCTGATGACACGTAACGACTATCAAAAATCCACGAATAACAGCCGGGTCCAACAGCTTAACGTGCTTTCCGAAGCATGGAGGGGTCTTGGTATGTAAAGATGGTCACCCATTCATGGACTACCTGCCACAAGCGTAGCTCTACCTGATAGATCGACCCGTGCGGCTGTTATTACTTAGCCACAAGCCTCCCCTCTATATTCTCCAATGTAAAGTATATAGGGTGGCAGGGACTCCAACGTGAAAACTCTTACCATGGATTCAGTACATGATTCTAAACCCCCTGCGTTGAAATTTCGCGTCGGTTATTAAAAAAAAAACAATCGGCAGTGCCGGCAGAAGTGAAAACTTGACTGCTTTTTTGACCCATCAATATGGGTAAAATTTCTTACCTCGCAAACTTTACGTAATGTCAACGACTATTTATTTTAATAATTATTTACTTTGTCGGTCGCTAGGCAACGGATCTTACGGTCACGTGTCCTGACGCGAATTTAACATTTTTTACCATTCCCATTAAAAGTGCACAACACCGCTAAAAAAGTTTTCACTTCAAAAAAAAAACAGCTGTTCCATACATATTGATCGCGTAGGTTTTCACTTTTCTATGAAACAGCAGATTTTTTTATTAATAACTAACGAAAGATTTCAATGCAGGGCGGTTCAGAGTCATGTACTGAATCCATGGTAAAATCGCGTCGATTACTATTCACAGCTTCAAATTAACAATCCACGGAACATTACACCTCTATCAAGCGTTGTCTATCTAAACGACATCACATTAAAAAAATCATAGCAGCATTCATTTACAAAACTGTCTCCAGCGAACTATGAGTCAAGTCCAATCATCTGACCGTTAACTTTCCTTTTATGCTAATTTATAATGAAACGAAGTCAGGCTGACTGCAGAACTTTCTTAATATAATATTCCAAAAGTCAAACAGTGGAGGGTTTGCCGTTTATAATTTTAGGCAACGATAGCTTTGCCCTTTCTAGTCAGTTATTCGTTAAGTTCTACATCAATTTGATATTTGGTTTGTAAAGTCAAAACCGTAGAATGAGGGTTTACTATTATTAATGGGACTGAATTTTAACGAACTATATATCGAATATAATGTGAAGGAGAAGGGGGGGCTTGCCCTGCAGTAGGACAACAAAATCTAAAAGATATTTTAAAAACTTTTTCACAAAAAAAAACAATCGACTTCTACTATAATGTGAAAGAAAGGTTTGTAATTTACCTAAGTTACAATAGTCTAATGTCAACTGCTCACCACTTTTTACAAAATATTGCTTTTCCCGATGCAGGGACGTTCATTGTTGACGAGTTCTTCTGGTACTTCGCCATCAGCTCCACTTCACCCTATGCATTGTGGCGGGCATAAATTGCTTGGCAACCATATTAAAGTAATCGAATCGCAACCCGTGATATACGTATTATTTAGTAGGTAGTTCCGGTGGCCATCTGTGCTCTTCATCATCAGTTCCACTTCACTAATTAATGGTGCTTTCTGAAAGCAAATTCAAGAGTTACTATAAAAAATACCTAAATCGCTAAAGGTAGGCACACCTTTAGCGATTTAGGTATTTCAGACATCCAGTGTCTTTTATGAGCCTACTTGAAATAAATTATTAGATTTTCACCAGTTGCACGAACTTTAACTTTTAAAGCTATCATTAAATGTAAATCTTCCATTAACTTGTTGCAGAAAGCAAAATTAGCCCAAATTTTAATGGTTCTTTGAACAAATTAATGAAATCATTAGCGTTAATGATCCATTACGTAATGTTTGTCTTTTTGCAACTGGGTGTAAAAAATAAAGTAACAAATAAATAATAATCTCAATTTGTGGTTCTTTATACAGTTCTCGATGAAAATTGGAAACTCATACAATACACTGATTTAAACGAAACAAAGGCTGGTATTCATTAATATTGCCTTAATTAACAACTGTTGAATAAACAATTATTTTATAATCATTGGCAGTCGGTGGCTGAAATCAAAAAGTACTTTCTACGTATTTCTGAAATTACCTGGGTTGAAGAACACATACATTCTACCTTTTTATCAACAATCTGCTTCTCGTCTGGAGATTTTCTTCTTTTCGTGTGGTCAGTGACTAACCTTGTCAGAGTTTTAAAGTCGCCCATGGGCCTCTGACTTGGCTTCATATGCCGTCGAGAAATGTCTCTCAGATATGCCGGTTTCCTCACGATGTTTTCCTAAACCGTTTTTGAAGCTAGTTATAATTCTTAAAAAAGCACATGAATCCAAAAATTCAGAGGTACGTGCCGTAGGTTTGAACTCGAGACCTATGACTTGGTATTCTGACGGTCACACTACTACGCACAGCTTTGTATTTTTTTTAAATTAACGTGAAACTTTTTAACATAGATTCCTCGAACTTCAAAGATTTTGAAGCTATTCTCCTTTGGGTGGAAATATTTTAGTATCAAACTATGTTTAAACAATAAACTATGTTTAAACAATACTATCTTATTACATTGCACTTACCAAGTTTAATTGACTAATTTTACATTTTTATTCGTATTTAACATAATTAACTATTTACACTACGTACTAAGGCTACCTAACTATACAAATAAATAAAAAATTAAAATAAAACAAACGGATACTTAGGCGTCGAAGTATTCGTCCGCATTGCTGTCATCCGGAAACGTGCCCAGAAGACTGGCAGCATAGCCACGCCATTACATTGCTATAATCAATCCGGTAGTTTGATGAGATGTCTATAAAAATTTTACAGATTGATTTTATTATGAAGATTAAAAACGCACCTTATTCTAGATAATATAGTGTAGCTATTATATTACGGCTAAGAAATCGATCACTCGATTGATATCATGCAATAACAAAACAACTGAAAAAACAAATAGGCAGAGAGAAAACGAAAGAGGACCCTTCCATAAAGCAGCTACAGCTATCAAACAATAGATTTTCCTTTGTATCCAAAACAAATTACATTTACATACAACCGATAATACCATTCAGTCAGGTCCGTGGCCGACCTCATCGATAATCCGGAAGCCCTCGAAGCCCATTATGGTTTTATAACCTTTGTTATAAACATTGAACAAACAAGGTCGCAAATGTCGCTTCTAATAAATCAAAGGGAAAAGGGGAACTGATGAATTTTATTACTTACAGCATTTTAACTTTCAATTTCTTATACAACTTGTTTAATAGGAAAGGCATTGCAAATCGCTTCTTTTGGTGATTGGTTTAAATGAAAAATGGTCTAATGTAGATGTAGCTATTTTCGGTACTAATTTTAACTATTTGAGAAGACGGTAACAGCTTGTTACAATTTTCCTGTTTTAGCGTTGTAAAAACAAGACAAATACGTCTTATTTAATGTATTTTTGGTCACCCCTGACATTTATAGGGTGTTCCAAAAAATCCAAAAACAAATGTCAAATACATTATTTACCCCAAATTATGCAGCACACACCTTTCTAAGTTTTACATCAGTTTATTGCCTTCGTTGAAATGCAATCTTTGCTTAATTCAGCAGTTAACTGCTACAGTAAATTATTACTGTGTACCAGGTTCACAAAACCATTAAATGAGAAAGTATTTAATTCTTCGTATTTTCTAAATAAAACTGATCCTTTATAACAATCCAGAATCATCGCTCGCTCGTATACTCGCTGCCTTCTCTAAATAGAACCACGTATCTAATTTGTTGTAGGGATCCTTGCAAGATCAATCAATCACGGAGACAAAGTGCGGACTCTGTCGACACTGGCGAAGTTTCGCCGATTTTAGTCGATTAGCCAGTTTCGGGAAGCGCGAATGGTTAAGCGGGTCGCTTGACGGATTGTTATTTAAGGAGCAGCGCTGTTGTTCGATTTCATTGTTCCTGTTTTTTTTTTTTTAGTTTTTTTTCTTTTATTGGTTGAAAGATACCAAAACTGTAGGAGCCCCCATTGTATGCAGTGTTATATTAATAATTTCCCTTCAAAATAATAATTTTTTTACAGTTGACTGTAAAAAGCTGAATAGATATATAAATAACTTATTATTATTTTATATTGATATAGGCTATGCTTATTCCAATAGTAGCAACACAGTATAGGCAGCAATTGAAGGCCCCACTGGAACTTCCAACGATCAATTAGTTTTCACAATGACGACTGCATTCCAGAAGCATCCCGTTGTCCAATTCTAGCTGCATTGTTAGGTCTACGTCTATTTAAAGTTTTAGTTCATTGTTTAGTTCTAAAATATGATCTATATATAACAGCAAAGTTTGTCATTTGAAAATTATCTCTATCATCTGTACCAGTATATGAATAAATATCAATTTCATGACGGTGCAAGACCTACTATAGTAAAAGCTGGTCACAAAGTAAAGCAGACATTGTATAATATTAAGTTTTGTCTGAAAGTATAGTATCGTAGTAAGTCAGTATCCAGCAATAAACAACGCGACGCTGAAATTGATTTATCTTCGATTTTAAATGCAAACAAATCTACTAGAGACAGTACGAGAATTAATGACAATTCTATTCAAATAGATAACGAAAATATAAATATAACAGACGAACACGAAGTTGTAGAACGATCAATTTGTTCGCACAATCATGTGCAATCGAGAAGCATCGACGTTGAAACTCGACGGCGGTATTGTTCACTCGACGATTGTACGAAGTTGTCGCTGTGTGCGCAAAGGGAAGTTTTAGTTGGTCCACGTAGTTCTGACGCCTTATCTATACACCGTATGAGAGCATCTTCTATGTTCAGGTGCCTATGTCGTGAGTTATGTGAAATCGTGATTATTGTTTTGTTTAATTTAGTGTTAAGATTGTTATCATCTGTTTCAGATTTATTACTTCTAATGTATAGTTCATTTATAATGTTCATTACATTTACTTCTGGCTTCACTTTTATTTTTCTCTGACATTCTATGAATTAAAACATGAGTAACTTTATAAGGTAGGTATATAAATTATTATTTACTTGTCACTTACGTGTACCAAGTTTACGATTCGACGTGCATTATAATAACTACATCAACTCTTATAATTTAAAGACTACGATGATTATATTTCATTCTTAACATTTTCCACCCAACTTTAAAGATAATTGAAACACCCAGTACACAAAGCGTAATAAAAACAAAAACCCAAAGTTTGTAGAATTACTCAACGTTTCCAGCTAGGCTTATACAGATGTCGAGAGCTTACCCTTAACCCCTTCCAGTTGACGAATTGTACGAGTTAAGATTAAGACAACTGCCTCCTCATGCTAAGCAACGGGACAAATTCGCACCAACTAAGATATTCTTGGTTGTAATTAAAGGATGAAACTCAAAATGTATGTCGTTAAATTTGAATTGCTTCATTTTGTTGCTGACTTACAGACCCTCGTTGGATGTAAATATAAGGCCTGACCTCCTTGTGTTTTCATTGCCTCGAAATCATCTGGTAAGGCTTTTTCATCTGTAGAATTTATTAGGGTTTCTGGATGGCAGAGTAGGAATGAAAAGTGGATGGTATTTATTATAAGAACCTTTTTGGAACCTTATTTTTAGTTTTTTTATTAAGGGATGCTGTTTCAGTAAGTTTGTTTAGGTCCTTGCAAAAATTCAATCATAATTTTTTTAAGTTTGTGAAATTGGTAAACTATTTTCAACACGATCATGAGCATATGCAAAGGAATATTCACTTCAGATTTATTTCTTTTTTTTTCGTTGATACTGCCTACCTTAATGTATGACATGTGTATGTTTTAGTAATTGTACAACGTTTTATTTGATTTTGTAAGCTTTTCATATCATCCTATCTTTTACTACCTTTAATTTATTCTGTTAATTCATTAGAACGGACACACTTCCCTATCTGTCATATTCAAGCGTATGGCACTCGTGGGTTGCAGCAGCTGAATATCAGCGTCAGGTGGTACACCTTGTGTTGCCATCTGACATTTTGCTGAGCTGAGACCTTTTTGGTATTATAATCATTATTTTCTGTCTTTTTAAGTTTAATTGTGTATTTTTCTGCTGTAATGCCAATAAATGCATTTTTCATTCTTTCTTTCTTTCACTTATACTTTCACTTCCAAACATCCCTTTTCGAGAAAACAAACAAAAACATCTCAAAACAGACCATACTTTTAAAATGCAGGCAACGGAGCGTTTCCTCTAAGTGTTAAACATTCTTAGCAGGTTATTCGCAAGTGTAGTTAACGTGCTAACGCGACTTGAATACCTGTTTGTTGCCGTACAATTCAGGCACAATTTACAGTGGGGTGTCGCAGAAATAAGCAACATTAATGTAAATGGTAACAAGGATGAAACATGTGCACTGAATTTAAGTTTAGAGTGTTTTTTGAGAGATTTTGTAAATTTATTTGAAGTGTGCAGTGTTTGAGCTGAAGAGCATTTGATGTCCGAGTGTGAAGCTGGCTGTGAAAGTTTTTATGGAAATGTGAAACTTTTTTGCCAGGATTAATAATTTAATGGAAACACAGACACACACTGCGAGAATATCGTGGACTGAGGCAACTGCTATAAAGATTGAAGGAATAGAGCATTTTAAGGGTATAAAATCTGGGCTATTAAAAAAAAAACTCAATAAGACTCATAATAACGACAAAGTCCAATAAAACAGCATCGAAAATTACGGAAAAACTTCGAGACGCAGACTCCAATTTGTACATTGAAATACAAAATTTCAAACAGATTTACACAACACTCTGATTCAAATACATTTGCGCCACAGTAGCCATTTATCACTGCTATTAGCTAACTAGTTTGAGAGTTACTAGCGAGCGTAGGTACAGATGAATTGCGAACGTACAAAGTTGGTCTGCCATTCTCCAATATCGTTAATTGAGTTACTTCAGTATTAGTAAAGGAATATTGAGTGACAAAAAGGTAGAGCTTTGGTTTAGCAAATGTAATTGCAAAGTGATTTTGAAAACTTAATTTGGCATTTATCTTTAAAATTGTAGCTTTTCTGGTAGAAGAATTTTGTAAATAAGAACAAAGAACTGAATGCAGACGAAATAGGAATAACTAATTGTGGGAAGATTGAAACTGGACAATCGATTAAAATACCATACGATTATAATATTGATAATGATTTTGTAACCAAAGTCAAAAGTCTGACAGATAACCAAAGTTCATAGAATGAGTAATCTGAGGTTGCAATGGGATAACCATATTAGCCGTAGAACCGATTATTGTTGGGGTACACGTTGAGTGGCAAGAGACCGCGAATCGGCAAACGTAAGGTAGGACTCCCTCAGGCTAGGTAAAGCGACAATCTTCACAGGGTGGTTGTTAGCAGCTGTGTAAGAGTTGCCGAGAATCTAGCTGAATGGCGAGCAGCTGGAAAGGCCTATATCCAGCAATGAACTGCTGTAGGCTGATGATGATGATGATGAACCAAAGTCAAATAAATACTAATAATGTAAAGTTTGCGATTGTTCAGACACGTCATCAATCAACTGATTTTTATCACAATACAATATATAGAATAATTAATATCAATCATAGTTTATAAATAAACTATAATAAATTATGATTGCAAGAGTTGCATGACGCAATCGCAATAAGGTTAAAAATTATTGAAAAAAAAAAACAATTTCCGATTTCTTGTTTGAGCACAGTGGGGAAACCAAATGATGGACACTTTAATGATAACAACTACATACACACGGTGTCTACAATCTGACATGAATATCTATATGATGATTCTAGACCTACTAGCGTTGAATGTTCATACTCATTCCATAGTACATACTAATTCCGTGTTGCCATATGGTAGGTACCATTTAGGGACTTACAAATTTTATAATGCCATGATAGTAGGTACTTACTAATTCCTTGCTGCCATGTCGTTATTCTTAGGTACCCATCTTGTTCAAAATATTGGGCGAACGAGCTCTCCTCGGGTGAAAATACGGAGAAAACGAATTTTCCCAGATTGAGACCTAGCTAGATCAATGTTTCGCCCCTGTCAACTCAACATAATGCAACTTTCATCGAAATCATTAGAGCCGTTTTCAAGAACGTGATTACAAACATATATATGTACAAATAGTGCGCGTATAGGATGTTGTTAGCAGTTAAAAATATATCACACAAGCTTTGAATGGCGGATCGCTAGCCTCTTAAAGTACTTTAATTATCATGAGTTAATGTAGCTTAGGATAAGTGCATTTTGTTAATTGTTCCGATGTTAAAGACATTTGAAAATGGAAAAGGTGACGATATGGTAATGTTCTTTTGTTCTGTCGAGTGACAAATAATATTGGGCTTCCAACAAGTCAAAGCCAAGATATATTCACAGAGACAATAAGTACTTATCGTCGGAACTCGGGAAAGTCATAAGTTCGTATCCGAAACTACAATAGTTCCGTTTTTGTGCCTTCCAATCTGTTTCCAGGATCTGATAAAGAACTTTTCAAACAAAATATATTGCTTGAGTTCTGTAAGAGTCCGTGGATATATTTTACAGAAGAGTATAATTCATATTGACAGTCTACCTCTTTGTAGGAGGACCATGCTCCTCATATGGCCTGTCCAAAATTATATCAGGACTTTAAAACAAACTGTGTGAAGTTTGTTTCGGTCTTTCTTCTCAGAGTAGTCGGATAGATAACACCAAACTCATCTAGTTTTAAAACATAATATATTTTTGACGTGTAAAATTGTTTTTTATTTTAATTTATAGAATTAAATAGCACTGGTCTTGGTTGTCCCTGGCAGGCAAACAATGATAATTTATAATATCGTCATTTTGGACTCATTAGGCTACAATCCAATCATGCGAAATATTTTCTTCTTCATTGGAACCGTCTCCATCTGTGTTATCTTATTCATTTTAAATAGCACCAAAAAGATCAAAAACATTGAGATTTTTTTACAACAGTAAATCATAAATATTTCCTTACAAAAAGCGTTACTTTATGAATACTCGTATATATAAATATACTCTGGTACAGTAAATTCATTGCAACAATTTAATTCAAAGCACAGTTTTAAATACAGTATTTCACTGTTTCCCTTTTACAAACTGCTGTGCAAACAAAAAGTTAAACAGTGCTCTTTATTCTTTCCCTGTTTCTGTAGTTTTGCTTACGATTGGACTACCTTAATTTTGAACCTAATTACTTGTTGTCTCTAAGAAAATGTCTGTAGGAAAGGTCTGCTTATTGTGAATACTGTGCTGCAACTACTATACAAGATTATTTCTTCTTTCGAGTCGAAGGCAAAAATAAAAATATTATAATTATGTCAGATGAGTTGGGCTCAATAAGTGAATAGTCAATTGTGACATCGATGGCGTTGTTTAGGTTTATTTTTTTTACCCTCATCTGGGAAGCTCTTGACCTGACGGTAAGTGATGATCAGGCCGAAGGTGGAAGCGAGCTTCACCCGGAATCCTATTCCTCAACCACAGAGGAACTAGCCAGGTGGACTTAGAACAAGCCCTTCCACCAACCAAACCGAGCAGAAAATTTTGCTCCCACTGACAGGTGACAGGTGGCTTAACCACTAGACCACAGAGGCGGTTAACGGTCCTCAGAAGTGCAGATTTATGGACACTTTGGACACTCCAACAAATGGGACATGGTTTGTTCAGGAGCACCGCATTCACATTAGGTGTTGGTTGGGTTAATAATCCGCCAAGATTCTTTAAAAATGTGTGAATCCGTAGAAGGTTTTAAGAGTCCGTTTCGCTCGCAGCGGCGTTCAAATTTTACATACATTTATTCCTGTGTAAGCAAGCAGGTTTCTGAGTCGCCTTAGAAGCTCTGTTCAGCAAAATCGTCTTTGGTTTACAAATTGACTCAAAATGTTTGTGTAATATTTTTGACAGTATTTTTTTAGTGCATTTCTAGTCGTTCTTAAACTGGAATCTGCTGATTTTAGTTAACTATATTACAGTTCGCCTGAATGAATATTCAGAGCATTTTTTTCGTATGTTAGCCAGAAAGGATTAAAACGGAAGTATGTTTTTTTTTTTAATTGTTTTTAGCGATTTTTTGAGATATTTCTCCCTGCTCTCAGACATGGGGTTATTTTCTATGGGAGATGAGCCTTCTTTTATTCATATTTTTTAGATTATGTAACTACATACTTAAATTATTAAGCCTGGTACAAGCGAAACATATTGCTTTAGTTTTGTACATTAATAACATAATTCTAAAATTAGGCAACCATTTTGTGTTTGACCTATGATTTATTTTTACTTTTTGATTTATTTTTACTTTTGATTTATTTTTACTTTTTGATTTATTTTTACTTCAATGGTCCTAGTTTATCATATCTAATTATGTGACTTCGAGTTACAGCTTTATTAGCTATATGTAAGCGGGCACGCCCTTTATGCCTGGAGGCTTTATAATTCGGGTATTAAGTTCTGTTTACGTTTTTAGTTTTTATTTTTGCTTGAGTTTAGATTTCGATATTTTTTTTTGTTGGTACATTGGCGCGTGCTAGCTGTCATTATGGCATATATTTTATTGAATGTTTTGTGTTGAGTAATGTAAATTATTTGCATACTATTGTATAGAATCAAGTTTTTTTTTTTTTTGTAACTGAACAGACAGCTGTGCTGCTGGGGAGTTTGTTGCGCCACTTCTTCTCTCCAGCAAAAGCACTAGGAAGTGGTGAAGGGCGGGCGTTTTTGGGGGACTGTCTTATGTAATTTTGACGTTCGAAAAGTGCTGATTCTCAGCCTAATTTGAATAAATGACTTTTGAATTTTGATTCTGTACGTACAAAATTACTGATGTCTCAAGCTTGCTTGCCATGTTGTAAAAAATACAATTATCGTTCCTACAAAACTTCACGCCCTATTTCCCCGAAGGGTTGGGCAGAGGTGTACCTGTGGCAGGTACACCCACATTTCGCCAGTTATGTTTAAGTCCCATGAAATAGGGGGCGAGCCTATTGCCATCAATCGGGCACAAATCCAGACTCCGGTCTGCTACTGAGAAATTCCAGATAGAAAAACCCAACAACACTTTGCCCAACCCGGCAATCGAAACCAGGACCTCATGCTCAGCAAGAGCGCTTGCAACCATTATGGCTCGTACACACACTGGCCGCGCGGCACGTGCCTCCGGCTTTTGCACCTTCATTTCTTTGTGCGGCATGTCCGGGCACGCCGCGGCTTGCCCGGCGGCCAGGCCGGTAGTGCCGGAGACACGTGCCGCACGGCAAAAGCCGACGGCATGGCCAAGGGCTTTTGCCCTGTGCACTGTGTGTAGAAGCCACTAGACCAACGAGGTAGTTCAAGGCAATTTTCGTTGCTTTTGGTGTCAAAACCACGTTTCACGGTTCAAAAAACAAAAAGAGAATTTTAAAAAACCTTGTTCAACAAATTGATTCATTTGGTTTACTTATATTTTAATTTTTATGAAAAACATTATATTTTTTCGATAAAACAATAGCTGTGTTCCAGTCATTGCACGCACCTCAGACTTTTTAGATTCATGTGCGTATTGTATAATTATCACTTGCTTCAAAAACGGTGAAGGAACACATCGTGAGGAAACCGGCATGCCTGAGAGATATTTCTCGACGGCATGTGAAACCAAGCCAGAAGCCCATGAGCGGTTTTAAAACTCTGAAGTCAGGTTAGTCACTAATCACACGAAAAGAACCCTGGTTGCCATAATTATTTATTTATACGAGTATATTTCATACACTCTAACGCAAATATTTAGAAACAAAGAAAAACTGACATACCATTGTTTCACTATAAATAAAACCATTTTCATGTTCTGTCAAAATTAGCAAAACTTCAATGAATCAAATATTTACCAAAAAATCTAAGAAAATCACGATTTCGTTCCAAGGTTCAGAGGTAATGAAAAGTTGTCTTATAAAAGGAAAACGAAAATGTCATTGCCAAAATTATGAAGCAATCTACCCCTCTTTACAAAAGAAGAAACTCCAAACGTCCAAGTTTTTATTGTCATAATTGGACCCCAGATTACTCTCTTTCGGCGAAAAAAGGGAAACGTGAAACGATTAAAGATTATTAAAACGAAACCATATTATGAGTTATTTCACGTTTATTAATTTAATTTGAAGTTTATGAGTATTTTTGAGTTGGATGAAACTTGGATGGTTCTAATTTGATTGTGAGGCTGGAAGATTTGAGAAGGATCAAAAGTTTATAAGAAATGCTTGGAGTAATAAACACGAAATATCAAGTTAAAATTATCTTTTATTTTCATACATTTTCTTTTCAATCTTTTGCCTAGTCTTAAAACTTCTTGATGTTAAGATCTTTCTAAAAACACTTCTTCAGCTTTCTATAAATTCTCTCCCCTTTTACACAACAAGCCGTCTTTTATTATCTTTGTAGTTTTTATAAATATCATAAAATAGACCTCAATAAAAAAGTTCTAAGTTAGGTCACAAACAACACCTACGAAACGTAACTCGCATTTTGAATTATATTTCTGTTCAATATAAATCACATTTTGCTTCGGAGCATTCATAAAACCGGCGGAAAAACAAAGCTAGCTACAGATTTATAGGAATTTGTTTTGGATAGAATGTTATGTGATTCAATATAATAGCCTTGTTTACTTTCGCACTGCCAATGTTAGTACAAATCGAGTTATAGTCCGTAATAAGTTTACGAGAAAAAAAAAAGGCGAGACGTGTCGTAAAATATGCGGGTGTATTTTGTTTACCAAAACTCGTGCCTGGGGTGTAAATGGTTGAACAGAAGTTGGTTTTGAGTTTGAAACTTGTGAAGTGTCTTGAAAATGTTTAGTTATGGCGATAATGTTGTTACTAACACGTACGCTTGAGATTCTGAGATCAAATAAGTAGGGAAGTGAACTTATTCATTTATTACAAGACAATAATAGAAACTATAATATACCATACCAGATGATGACGACATTTACGCTAATAGCACACCTCAACCGCGAAACCTTAGCAGCGAAACCGCAGTGGTTCAATTCATGTTCCGCTACTTGAATTTCCAGTAGCGGAACATGACGCGAGCCAGTTGAATTGAACTACTGCGGTTTCGCGATGGAGGTGTGCATGCGTATTCTTCATACAGCATGTATCTGTGATAATTTAATGAGTGATAATTTTTTTAGAGCAGTGGAGGCCCAGTGATAACGGTACCGAAGGTCATGAGTCCGAAGTTCCGAACCCAGGCCGGTAGTTTAGTTAGTCTAAGTAATTTCATCACCACTGCTCTCAAAACGGTGAAGGAAAACATTGTGAGTAAACCGGCATGTCCTAGAACCAAAAATTTTAATACCATGTGACATCGACCAACCCACACTGGGCCGGGTGAGCCCGGGTGGTATAGATTACAACCCGCTCCAACTCGAAGATAGGAGGCCTGTGTCCCAGCATCGGCATATGCTTTATTTTTTTTGCAATTCGCCAGCTGTTAAGAAATTATATATCAAATATTTTTCTAAACATTTACTTAAATTGATAGAAAACTACAAAGTAAAGAAATGATCGTAACAAAGCTATTTAATGCTATCAAAGGATTTATAACAAACGAAGAATGAATCCAGAGACTGTTGCAATATTCAAGAGGATTATGTAAAAAAACATTTTTCTTTGTAAACGGATTTGTGAGAAAAGGGTACGGGATCATTACATCATCATTATAATTTTATCCGAAAGACATTCACTGCTGCACATAGGCCTCCTCCAAGTGCCTCATCGACAGGTCCTGTGCTTCTCACATGGCTTCTACAAGTCATCGGTCTGCCCTGTGCGGTACGCTATCACCTCTGGAACTTTTCAGCCCCAACGGCCATCCGATCTGGGATCAATGTCCACTGCCATTTATGTTTACTTGGCACCGCTCGCTTTTCTCGCTCGGCTCGCGCACGGGTTTTCACAGATCTGATCTAATCTAATCCAGTTTTGTCTGGGCGCCCAAGCTTTGTTATTGCGACGAGCATACATCATAAGAAGGTCATTAGAAGGCAAGGCGCTCTTGGCTAAGGAATAACAGGCGCACGGGTCAATCGATCAGGTAAAGCTACGCTTGCCGCGGTTGATCCGTAGATGGGTGACTATCTTTACATACCGAGACCCCTTCGTGCCTTGGGAAGCACGTTAACCAGTTGGTCCCGGCTGTCATTCTTTGATCTTTGATAGTCGTTACGGGTCGTTAAAAATCTGAAAATCTGACAGCCAGTCTTACTAAAGAGTCTTACCCGCAGTAACTGGGTTGTGGAGGTCAGATACGCAGTCGCTCCATGTAAAAATATAGATGCATCCGGTTAGACTGGAAGCCGACCCCACATAGTTGGGAAAAGGTTAGGCAGATTGTTTTTCTTTTACATTATTAGAAGGTCGATATGATTTTAGGGGTTTAACTAAATATTTCCGTTTCTAATATATCTACCATGTGGCTTAACCAAAATCCGGAAAACTCAATAACCTCAACACGCAGTCTAATAACTAAAGGCCTTTGTCCTATACTGAATCGATTACAGCCGATATTATTATTATCTTACAACATCGTTAGCCATTTCTTACACCACGGGGAGTTCCAACAACCTTGACCAAGGCAATTTGTTCTCTATAAGTTATTGCTTTGTGTAACTAAGTTATAAAATACGAGGATTAATGTTGGGTCGTTAGTACAAAAAGGAGATCAGTGTTAAATCTAAGTTTTTTATTAAACCCTCAAACGCTGGAGGCGTTGAAGATTATGGGTTGGACGCCAACGTACGAGCAGTGGTACCGGCTCCGACTTACAAGTTGTAGGTCACAAGCTCAAACCCAAGCAGGCGCTTTACTTTGTGTAAATAATCTCATCACCACTGCTCTGGAAACGGAGAAGGAAAACATTTTGAGGAAACCAGCATGTCCTAGAACCAAAAATTCGAAGACATGTGACATCTATCAACCCGCACTGGGCCCGCGTGGTGGATTACGAGGCCTGTGTCCCAGTAGTGGGAACATTATAGGTTAATTATGCACACGTATGTACGCTCTGCGATCAGCATCTCTTCAATTCCAGCTGTACAGGATTCTTTCTATGAAATTCGATACACACACTTATAAGCATCGTTACCAATGCAATGCTTTGGCTTGGGGTCAGCAAGTGTCAACGAGCGTACGGGGCGGGTCAACGATCACCCAATAAATAGCAATATAGGAAATAATTATGATACCAAAATACAAGTTAATGTTACATCATTTGAAGTCATCATCATCATCATCATCAGCCTATTAATGTTCCCACTGCTGGGACACAGGCCTCCTCTCTGTGAGAGGGAGTGGGCTGTAATCTACCACGCGGGCCCAGTGCGGGTTGGTAGATGTCACATGTCTTCGAATTTTTGGTTCTAAGACATGCCGGTTTCCTCACGATGTTTTCCTTCACCGTTTTGAGAGCAGTGGTGATGAAATTATTTACACAAAGTAAAGCGCCTGCTGGGGTTCGAACCCACGACCTACAACTCGTAAGTCGGGGCCGTTACCACTGGGCCACCACTGCTCCATTTGAAGCATTTGAAGTAAAATATCGTAATAATACACAAATGTCAGCCTGGTTACAGTAATATAAAAAATGTCAAACGGAATAATAACACTGTTAGTAGAGGTACGAGGCACAAGATCAGCTCAACATAGCCCGAAAGACGCTCCGTAGCAGTATTCACTTGCCTGGTCTGCATACTGAGCTGACTGGCTGGGTCGCTTCTTTGTCCCAGACACTTTGTACTGATAGATTTAGCACGCGCAATAGTGGGAACTGTTGCGCGTGCTAAAGCTCAAGTACCTCGTACTCTGGAGGCACTTGATCTCTGGGATTCTAAACCAAAAAACGATCTGTTTGCGGATGAATGAACGATTTTATTGGCAAGAGTTGTTAGGACAGTCGTGACAAATTAAATATTTAATACTGACTACAAAGACAACATTGAGAAAATTAAAATTGTCTTTTATTTTAATTTTATTAATTGTATATTTAATCAGGAAGACGTCAATTCTGTGATAACTTTCTCAATAATTATTTAGTTTAGAGCCCTTTTAAATTTTAATACAGTTTAACTATTTTTCTTTACCTTAATATTATAACAATAATTATGACATTATGTGTCCGAAATCAGAACAGATTTTTCTAACAGAAAAGAGGGATAGGTAGGTACAAAGGTATGACATTTTAGATATGTGATGTGTCCTAAGAATGTCTGCGATCAATTCCCAGCCCATTTTCAATCTCCATGCGTAACCTTTAGTATTATGCTAAGCAAAACCAAATATAAAAATCCGATATCAGTCTAGACTACGAGTATCTTACTCGTAATATCTTATACAATAAACATTTTGATTCCATCTGTATATATAAACATGAAACTTTCAATAACTCAGTAATTACTGGGATACAATAAAATCGAGGTTTCTTGTCACGCACCGATAAATACACTTTCGTAAAAGTTCCAGAATATTTTGAGCCAAAATCGTTTATCCGTGTTTAGGAGTACTAAACGATATTATATTCTATTTCTTTGGAGAAAGAAAACTGTTTATCAGGATTAGTTCGATTTGGATCTAAATGGAGATTTTTGTACTTAACTTTTATATAAAGCTGTATTGAAACAGAAATCAGTCGTTCTTAACTTAATAGTATTAAACCATCACCAGGGAATGTATTCAGAAAATTTTAGTAAAACATCGATCATGATAAAGCATGTGGCCTAGTGGTATCGGCCCCAACTTGCAAGTTGCAGATTGTGGGTTTGAACCCAAGGTAATTTCATCATTCGGCGGCAGTGACCTCTCGCGTCCGGCCCTAGTTCAGGCCTTGGTACGGAGCGAGAGGGCATGGCAAGCCGTCACCTCCTTCTTCTATCTATTCTCCTTCTGCGAAGCAGTTATGCTCGCGAAGGAGGAGGCGGAGCGCGTGAGGGAGAGTCAAATGTTGCGCCCTCTCGCCCTTAGCCACCGCCGTAGGAGACGCCCCGGGCGTCGGGAATTGGTAGCAGATTTTCGGTTACCGTGGGCGCGGGCTTGCGGACGGAGAGCAATGGGTAGCTTGCCGTCCGATAAGGCCCACGCCCGGGTCGACGGCGCGTCGTGTTCCACGCGCGCCTCAAAGAGATGTCAGCACAATGGACGGGATTCGCTAGGGCCGATGGCTGTCGGGGTTGCGGGAAGTCCTAAGGGGAAACCGTGGCCCCTAGCACAGGCAAGGGAAGGAACACGCGGGTGGGTTTTAGTCAGTAATAGTCTGACACGCCACCAGAGCGGTAGAAGTCATTCGATGATTTCCCACACAAATTAAAAAATAAATAAATTGGTAATTTCATCATCACTGCTCTCAAAACGGTGAAGGAAAACATAGTGAGGAAACGGAAAACCAAGAATAAAAAATTCTAAGAATTGTGACATTCACTCCCTGTCACAGAGAGGACGCCTGTGTCCCAGTAGTGGTAACATTTAGGGCTGATTATGGTATAGATCATGAACTATCCTACGTAGTACGTCACTATGTAGTGGTTGTGTGTCGTGTTTGGTTTTTATATTTTATCGACGACTAGCTTCTATCCGCGACTTCGTCCGCGCGCCTATAAAGGTTCCTTAAGAATTGGGCTATCCAATGCAAAGGAAATTTCTCAAATCCGACGAGATCCAAGTTTGTTTGTAGGAGGGTAATATCCGGAACTACCGGTCAGTTCCGGAGATTACCCCCTACATACAAACTAACAAACAATTTTTGAAGTGAAAACTTCTTTAGCGGCGTTGTGCACTCTTTTGGGATGGGTAAAAATTGTTAAACTCGTGTCAGGACGAGATCAAGATCCGTTGCCTAGCAACCGACAATGTAAATATGGAAATAAATAGCCTTTGACATTGCGTAAACTTTTACCCATATTGATGGGTAAATAAAAAGCAGTCAAAACATACTTCATGAAAAGTGTTTAAATAAATTGTTTATTTTTGTTAGACTATATTTTGAAAATAAATAAATATACTACTACTACTAATGAATGTTGTATTTAACCACATAAATTATAGTACTTTTATACTGATAAATAAAGCAATTCGTGCGAAATTATTCCCTAACCATTCCAAAATATTCAAAAATGCACAACATTAATGTTTAAGTTTTCACTTCTGCCGGCACTCCCGGAGTGCAATCCGTTGTTTTTTTTACCTCTTTATAATATTCATCATCATAATCAGTATATATTGTTCTCACTGCTGGGTACAGGCCTCCTCTCTTCGACAGGGAGTGGGCCGTAATCCACCACGCGGGCCCAGTGCGGGTTGGTTGGTATAATATTAGCATAGAAGTATAAATTAGCATAGAGTATAGTATAGAAAAGTCATGCTTTTTGTGGACTCTTATCTCTTCTAAGGACCATATTTTATTCCGCAAGAAAAAACGTAACCACCTGAAAGATCGCAATAAAATAAATAGAATTTACATTATTTACTCACTGAAGAAATTCTCAGAAACCCCAAACACGAAAGGATAATTAAAAAAGATCGCTTTACATCTAAAATCGAGGCGCGTACCCAAATCTGGACAATCCGACGGAGAGTGCAGCCTCCCGCGAAAACCATCGCTATAATTTTAAATGTAAAGTATCTAATATTAGACATTCTGTAGCAAAGACGCTTCAGCCCTAAATATATTTCCAAAAATATCAGCACAATCAAAATTGGACTTTGTTTTATGGATGTTAAGGTTCAATTTAAGTTTCATTGTTAAGGGGTTGAGAAGACCGGGTGATTATGTAAATAATGCTGTAATGACGTCATCATGGGTCATGTCGTTTGCCTTGATGCGAGGAAGCGATATAATAAAATCTGAAATGTGTTCGTTCTGGAATTTCAAGTGATAGACATTAATATTGTAGAACAGCGTTGATTCTTTAAGGACTGATAAGGTAACTTTAGTGGTCAATAACTAGGGATTTAGTGAAGAAAATGTCCTAAATGTCAGTCATTGTTGATAATGGTCGGCAGTAAGATCAGCGACTTTGGAAAGGGACCTAAAGTTTTATTTCACAGTTCTTGGAATGAGAGAAAAATACACTTTGCCGTAAAAATGTAATTACGGGGCTAATTTTGTCGCAGGCAGTAGGTTTTAAATTCAATGAGCTTGGAAATGGTTGACAGTTACTATAAAGCCTATGATGTTAATACAGTGCAAATATTGTATACTGATGTGTCGGGCGAACTTCTATTTTCTATTTTCGATTTTATTTTATGGTCAATTCTATTTTTTATTATAATTTTCATTATATTTTATTTTTAATAATAATTTATATTCTATTTTTTATTCAGTCGATTTTGGGACGCACGTAGATCCTAATGCCTTGTAAAGAACAATCAGTCACTGTTAGTACCTATATAGCACAATTTTTTAAACTGTTCATCTTCTTGGAAGAAGTAATATCTACCTATCTATCTCTTTTTCTAGGTAGTCCGTAGCAATGTAAATCTAACTTCATCAAAATCGGTTTTATTTCGGTAAGCCTAAGGTTTCAGGTATTGCACGATTCATAATGCGAAGCATTAGAGTGTGCTCTACGATCGAAAATTTTTTTTTGCCCCATTTCTGCAACTGTTTTTATTGTTACACTCCTGCTAGTACACAGAACCTACTTAATTTATATACCATTGTATAGATGATTAAATGGAGATTAATACTGTACTTTATAACAATTGATTTAATGCAGCAGAAATGAAAAAAAGCATCAAAATAGTTGAAAAAAATTTCCTGTCCGTCAGTGTATGAAACCTGAAAACATTGTAGCTTGCGATAAAATTAATTAATTGAGTAATTTTTTTTTATATATATTCGTTTCAGCCATAGAAGGAACCCTATTGAAACAGGCTCTTTTATTCAAAATAGTTTAATTATAATATTTAATAAAATACTAACAAAAATATAATAGTTTGGAAAATCCAAAAGTGCACGCCTCATAAGTTCATAACTCTCATTCATAAACGAAAAAGAAATTTAAAACATAGTTTCTAACAAAAATTAACAATTTATCACTTTTCATGAAGTATGTTTTGACTGCTTTTTTACCCATCAATATGGGTAAAATTTCTAAACTCGCATCGATATCAATCTCTCTCATATCTTGGATCTTGTCATCTGATAATAAAGAATATAATAATAATAATAATATCGACCTCCGGTCTCCGGAGGGGAATAATGTAGCGGTTACACCACCACATACGAGCTACGCAGCAAAGACATGATGTCACACAGATCCTGCATCGCGCAGTTAGAGTTTACCACGCGACCGACATAGATAAAACTATCCGAAATCAACTTACGGGCAGTTGCCCGCCAGACACGAACACCCGTCTGGCCGGAGGATCCTCCCTTTTCAAATGAGGATGAGTGAACTTTACACCCTGTTCCTCATACCTCTAAAGTTTTAAACTGAAATATGAACAAAATATTTTACGGCGCCATTCGCCATAGACTAAAACATTCAGAAGTGAAGTGTAGGTACAAATAGCTGCCGTTTGTTTTTATGGCGGAATTTTGTTTTATTATATTATGGTTTATGGTTATTTGTCATCAAATAATTATTACAATTTGAGCAAACGTGGTTGCCAAGTAAACCATCTCACATAATGTTCATCATTAATACAATGGAAATTAGAATAATGTTCTGCAGTTAAAACTGTGTTAGGTATCAAGTAGGCAGAAGAAGCAGACTGTGTCGCATCCGCGGGTGCATTACTCTATGAGAATCTCCTCGCAACGCGCATGCACCGCAGTAGTCAAACGTCAAAGCATCCAAGGGACACATTTATTGTTCGCGGTGTCTTCTTTGATAGTATATTTTAGTTAGTATTTTATTAATTATAATTAAACTACTTTGAATAAAAGAGCCATTTTCAATAGGGTTCCTTCTATAGATGAAACGAATGTATAAAAAAAACATTGACTCAATTAATTGATTTTATCGCAAGCTACAATGTTTTCAGGGTTCATAAATTGACGGACAGGATTTTTTTTTCAACTATTTTGATGCTTTTTCCATTTCTGCTGCATTAAATCAATTATTAAAAGGCACAGTATTAATCTCCATTTAATCATCTATACAATGGTATATAAATTAAGTAGGTTCTGTGTACTAGCAGGAGTGTAACAATAAAAACAGTTGCAGAAATGGGGCAAAAAAAATTTTTCGATCGTAGAGCACACTCTAATGCTTCGCATTATGAGTCGTGCAATATCTATATCTAAATATTTCCAACCTTGACTTGACGTTGCCGTTGCCTAGCAACCACACAAAGTAAATATCTAAATAAATAGTCTTTAACATTACGTAAGGATTGCGAGGTTAGAAATTTTACTCATTATTGATGGGTAAAAAAGCAGTCAAAACATACTTCATGCGTGAAATTGTAAATTTTTGTTAGAAACTATGTTTTTAATTTCTTTTCCGTTTATGAATGAGTGTTATGACTTTATGAGGCATGCACTTTTGGATTTTCCAAACTATTGTTTCAATTGCCAACTCTATACAGATTCATGTGGGCATTAAGTACCTAATTTATAAAAACCTTGATCACCTCCTTTAACAATAATTAGTGGACTGAAATGTAAGTGGCGAAATGTTGTGTAGGTAAGGTAATGCGCACCTAACTTACTTCAGCTCTTCTTTCTGCTTATCCCTTATGGAAATACAGGCGGATTTTACGCAAGTTAACTGCCTCGTTGGTCTTGGGGTCGCAAGAACTACTGCTGAACATAAGGTCCTGGGTTCGATTCCTAGGTGGGGAAAAGTGTTATTGGGTTTTTCAATGAGAAATTTCTCACATATTATCGAACGCATATTATGACCGAAAAAGCTGAGGGCACGCTCCTGGCATATTGTAGATAGCCGCTTGGTGATGTTGAGTTCCTCCAGTATGGCTTCATTCGTTCTCATGGCGGTCCATGGGTTACATTGCAATTTTCACAGGGATCTGTAATTTTTTGAAAAATTAAATACGCCCATAATATGCTCGCTGACAATGTAGCTTTTTATAGGTGAAAGAATTTTTTAAATCAGTTAAGTATTTTTTGAGTTTATGCATTACAAACAAACAAATATACAAACATGCAAAGATACAAATCTTTTCTCTTTATAATATTAAGTTAAGATATACCTAGTGTAAATAAAACGACCTTTTCACCAGTATTTGACATAACGGTGTCAAAAACGCTTTGTATTTGGACAGCCGTTATTGTGTATATCTTTCACTGCTTTCTTAGGATACATATTATCAAAGCTTAAATTATCTTTTAAAACTTGATCGCTCCATTATTTGACATTAAAAACCGCACACTTTCACACACACCAATCTTACTTTCTCATTCGCCATTTTTCATAGCAACAAGATTCATTAAAAAATCATCATTCATCGTTGATGTTTTATTAATTCGATATAATGGTAGCGTCGAGTCAACAGTAGCTTCCATACAATGAATCATCAAAAGCCATGATTGATGTATCCTATAAATAAATTATCTTTTCAACTTGCTGGTGTTTAGTCTTGTCGTTATATGGGTCATGTTTTTTGGGCGTTTGTATTTTATCAGTGGTACTGACAATTTATTAGAGCTGTTTTAGGGTTACGTACCCAAATGGTGCCAACGGGACCCTTATTATAGTTGAACTATTTCAGCGCACACAAAAAAAAAATTGTCCGCCCGTCTGTCACAGGGCTGCAACTTTTAAACCGTAATAGATAAATACTTGAAATTTTCTCGATATTACAACAAATAATAAAAATAAAATAAAGTCAAAAAAGTCGAGGTGTCGTGGGAAACCCGGAAGGAACGAAGTTTCTTTCACTAAATATTATGTATTAATACACTTACACAGCCATCTAGTATGGTCTCAAGTGTCAAGTGCGAAAAGTTTTTGTTTTTTAATACAGAGCCATCTAGTATAAGTTTTTAGCTTTCTAAAAGCTTTTGACACTTGAAATTGACTTTCACGGGCGTAATAGCGGTGATACGGAACCCTTCGTGTTTTAGTCCGACTCGTGCTTGACCGCTTTTTACTATTCTAAATTTCTAGCCCTTGTTTTCTTTATAGGACTACGTGTGTATTAGTAGTGATCGACTCTGATCCTTCTGTTTAAATGGATCATACGGTTCACACTTTTCTTGATCCAGCCTGTCCCTCTTGCTGTCCTCTACCCAGCGAACGCCCTAAGCCGAGGTTCGTACCCCACAGGGGGTGCCCTTAGCGAGCGTTCGCCTAGTTTTATCTTAGAATAGTTTATGCCCCTGCCTGGAGGCTTTGCGTTTTAGGAGCTTAAGGCAGCCACAGGAAAGTCCGGTTAAGCAGACAAGACCTCAGCGGTCACCTGCGAGATGCACTAGTTAAAAAAAAAACACTTCTGTATACCTAATAAATTTTGTCAAAAAGTTATCCTATTAGAGATCGTCACATCGAAGTCAAGTTACAGGTCAGTGAGGATTCAAAAAAGGGGAGAATGTGGCAATAGCTGCACCGTGCAATATTAATAACAGTTTCAAAAAAACAGATGCTAACAATCTTGCACCAAACGCATAATCTCGCTCACGGACTAAACCAAAACTTTTTCATGAAAAAAAACACCATAAAAAGCCATAACTCATAACACTTTGACGTTTACAACGCACTCATAGCGCCAATTTCTACAATACGAGCTCAGTTATCGGTCCGTGGGGAGCGAACCACAACTTGTTACGAATAAAATGGCCATCAAGAACCGAACAGCTGATATAAAGGGCTGAACAATGAAAATTTTGTGAGTTGTTAAAAATATGGTCGCCAAGTGAGGATAAACCACAAATTTTATCCCTGTGGGATCTTTTAATATGACTTAGGGTGGGATGAGTGAGAACTGACGTTAAGGTTTCCGATTTAATATGTCTTTTGTGACTTGCATAGTTTTGATCTGCAATCTGCAGACCTGCGAAAGGAGAAATGAGAAAGGTAGACAATAGTTTATGAAAACAAGTAGAGAAAATATGAATATGCTAAGTAGAGTAGAATATTAAATATACCTACACGTATAACGTAAAAAGTATTTTTTTTGCGTTACACGTGTTTACTTAAATAAATTATTCTACGTTATTACTTAAATAACACATAAAGTTTTTTTTTAAGCTTTGTGTTTGATTTCATTGCTGTCACTCTTTCCAATCAGAGTTTAATAAATGGTGTCCCCAAAATAGCCGCAGAATTTAACAAATTGTCATGTAATTCATAACTTTTTAGAAACCATTTATCTGTTTAAAAATTGCCGAAATTTTACCGGCTGCTAATTATTGTATTATTACGCTTTAAATACTTAATTCAAAATCGATTATGTACAGAAACGAATTAATCTTCGTTACTCTGAGTAGCCGTTTTTATACCGTGAAATTTGCTATAATAGATTTTCATGAAACTTTGTGACGAATACTAATTATGGTCCGGTTTGTTAAATGAAAAGGATTGATCATTTTCACTCTGGTAGGATAAAGCTCACCACAATATTTTGGTAGGATACACCTCACCCCTTTAGAAGATGCTCCTTTCAAATTGCAGGCAGAAATCTTATCTTAGTCTGTTCTGGTCATACGCTTACTAAGTTTTTAATAAAAGGACTTTGTAAAAGTATTTTATAGCGATACAAAGAATTAAAGGATGACCATTTACACTCTGGAAGGATAAAGCTCATCACAATATTTTTGTAGGATAAACTTCACCAAAATATTTTAAGTAAATCACAATTCATATCAGCCGAAAGACGTCCACTGCTGGAAATAGGCCTCCCCCAAGCACCGCCACTTCGACCGATTCTGTGCTTCCCGCATCCAGCGGATTCCTGCGGCCTTTACAAGGTCATCGGTCCATCTTGTGGGAGGCCTTCCAAATCACAATTGGATTCTTCAAACAGTTAAGCACAATGTGAGATATTTCTTACCCACGTTTTATTTAAGGCGATGCTTCTTTCAAGTTGCAGGCCGAAAAAATCTTATCTTAGTCTAGTCTGGTCTGGCCATACGGTTACAAAGTTTTTAATAAAAATACATTGTAAAAGTATTTTATTGCGATATAAAGAATCGAAATGTTGATAGAATAAAGTTCTACGTTTTATCTTTTATTACTAGATCAACGTCGAAGAATCGAGAAGAAGCTCTCTTCAATTTAATTTAACGTAGAATTGCACCAACAAGAAAACTCGGAAAACTTTACACAGCTAGATTTCCATTACTTTTTTTCACTCCGTAATTACTTGCCCCGTCCGAACAAACTTGACAATGTATTCAAAAATTATACGTTGTATCCTGAAACACTGTTACACGCAGACAATGGTATACAAAACAAAGTCACAATACCCCTCTGTTAAGTAGGTGCCTTCCCAAGTAATTTTCTCTCACTGAAGATAAACTTAGTGATGTCATCGCTTTATTTCTTTTCATTGTATCTGAACCCTTTGTAAAGGGTGTGACAGTAAGTCTATTGTTACCTTTGTGTAAGGTTTATGATGTGCAGCTTCTGTCGGCTGACGCTTCTCTGTATTGCTTTGTATTGTCCAAATTAAATTTCGGTCTGTGTCAAAGGATTTTACTCTACAAGATCCTGTTTTTTTTTTTAATTCGGTAGGTGTCGTGGCTTACTTGGTTGGAGCGAAGATCCTTTCGCTGTATAATTATGTGTTAATACAAAGCTCTTCTGTCTCTGTGCAAATTTTTATTTTTATAAAAATATAAAAATGAAAACTTTCAGATTTGTTCAGGCAAAACGCTCTTTTGGTACGTGACGATTTCTACCAGTTAACTCCTACCGCAAGCGGCATTAAAGAATTTTGTTCCAAAAACTGCTTTTATTTAACCAACGCCTCTGAAATTACCTAAAAGCTCCAAATATTTTAAGTGGATTCAAATGAAAAAGCTTTGGTACTAAATTCCATTTTTTTAACTCTCGAACTGAACTGGGAAACGAATTTTTCGTTAGATTTTCATAACAATCAACGAATAGAATTTCCATTTTAAAAGTAACAGGAGGGTTTCTGTTACGAATCTAGATTTAGTCAGTGTTGGAATCTGTAAGTCCATTATGAATTTAGGAGCGAAATAGTCGAAGTTTTTTCTTTTTTTTTTCCAATCCATTTAATTTTTATTACTATCTTCTTGAATTGATGTTTTTCTTTACCTAGTAGGTAACTGAAAAGGCAATCTATAAAACTATTTCAATTTGTCACATAAAAGACACAATTTAAAGTTTACTCCTTCAATTGACGATGATAAAACTAAATTGGACGAAAAAAGATAAAAAATAAAATTGCTTTTTATCTTGAGACACCTTTCAACTATAAACGTCAGACTTTTTCATAATTAATAAACACATTTTTCAAAGGAAATTAAAACCGGTAAGAAACTGACTAAGTTATATTAAAGTCCATCTAAAGATTGTCTGTAAAAGATCATTTTAGCGAAAAAACTGTTCATTGTAACTTTTTGAGTTCTGAGAGTCGTTACGAGTAGTCAGAAGTCCAACAGTCTGACAACCAGTCTTAACTGGGTGACATATTACCCAGTAACTGGGTAGTGGAAGTCAGATAGGGAGTCACTCAATTTAAAATACTGGTATTCAGCTGCATCTGGTTAGACTGGAAGCCGACCTTAATATAGTTGGGAATAGGCTAGGCAGATTGATTGATATTCTGTAGCAAAACTTGAAGTTAGAATGGGTCCAAATTCAATTCTATTGGACGATTGCTTTGTATTCTCCCCAAATGTGTCAGCGTTTTAGCTCGGTCAGTGCGGTTAACAGGAATGTTAGTTATGTCCACTAGTGCACCACTCTCTGTAAGCAGTCCTTTACCACGTCCTTTTTCAAATTCTCTTGGGATATCTTCAGTGTTTAGATTCAACTTAAACATTATTAAGTTGAATTAAGTTTTAGGGTTCCTTAACAGATGAGTGCCAAACAGAACCCTATTACTAAGCCTCCGCTCAAGCTCAAACACAAACCATTTAATTCAAATAAACCAATTACAGGCACTTTTGAATTGTCACGGGGTCGGTCAGTCAGAAAGATGAAGCTAGATGCCCATTCCAAAGCGTAGTATCTATGGAGAAGAACGGGCAAGAAACTCCACGGACAATCTTTTAAATAAAAATGTGGTTACAAAATACTGGTAACATCATTCATGTTGAAGTTATACATGTGAGAACGATGCAAAACGTTAAAAGCATCCATAATAAAAAAAAAAAACAAAAAAAAAACTAAAATTAAATTATATTAAAATAAGCCATGAGATAACCGTCCATCTGTCTGTCAGCGGGCTATATCTCATGAACCATAATATAGTTGAAATTTTCACAGATTATGTAGTTCTATTGCCGCTAAACAACAACTAAAAATGTTATTAAGTTAATATTGAAAGGAATTCATACAAGAAGCGTGTATTTGTTGGCGTTTTTTCTCGATGTTAATATGATACGGAATCGTCCGTATGCGATACCGCCTCGCAATTGGAGGATTAAAAAGAAATAAAAATACACCGTTTTCTTGTTTAGCATGATTTAACATCGACAATCGTCACGTCTGTGGAGTTTCGCTAGTTAATTTTATTTAAGGCTCTATGGGCTCTTCCTTGGACTTGGCTTTAGGCTTTTCTCAAAAAGGTGAAGGAAAACATCGTGAGGAAACCAGCATATCTTAGAACCAAAAATTCGAAGACATGTGACATCTATCAACCCGCACTGGGCCCGCGTGGTGGTTTACCTCAGTCCGATTATGAAGGCTATATTGATGATACAAAATAAATAATACTAAACATAGGAAAGAAATACTTATGTAAAAATATTTCTTTATTAATAAGTGTAATAACGTGAGAATATTTCTCAGATATAAGCATTTTATTAGTCAAGAAAACGGACAGATTGCTCAAGGATTTGAATTCGTTTGAAACCCTAAACTACAGTTGACAAAGGTTCGGGGTTAAAGGTTGATTACCATCTACCGTCTGGTCAATTTGTATCTGTTGGGATCGACGGCTCATTTGCTTCCAATCAAGACCTCGTAAGGACTAATGATAAAACTATTAAACGATTTTAATGTTTATATTTTGTTGTCGCGACTGCTGAAGATTTAAGAAATAGAGCAACAATATTTTATATAAAAAAACTTGCTGCGCCCCACGGTTTCAGCCGCATAAGCCTCGATTCCGTAAGAATATCCAGATAAAAAGTGTTCTAACCCAGGTTATGGTCTACCCATGTGCCAAATTTCATCCAAATCCGTTCAGCCGTTTTAGCGTGAAAGCGTAAAAAACCAAAAAAAAACTTACTATCACATTTATATTACCTGGTTAGGATATAGTTAGAAAATTAGGATTGAAGACACATACATACATAAAGTCACGCGTCTTCCTATGGTCGTAGGCAGAAACTTCATAACGCCACCTGCAAGGATCCTTACATACTACTTTTGCTTCGTTTACGTTCATACACGCACGCCTGTTACGAGTAGGTACTACGCACCTGACCTTCTGAAGACATTACCAATAAGGTCACGGTATATACACGCACGGTGTATGTTTGAAGATTATATAATAAAATTCAGTAATATGTCAAAGAATGCAGAAATGACACTCGTATCAATTAAGACATGATAAATAAAATGATAAAAGAAAATTGAATAAATTTTACTTGTCATGGTTCGTGTCGCAATAAAGCCTTGTCAAACTGCAACTTAACATCACGTCAGAACATCAAAGCTAACAACGTGAAATATTTTCTCAATATTACACGTTTTCTTTGATCTCATATACCGCATTCTTGAATCTGCTTTACAAAATTCACGACAAAATAAATACATTATACAAATTCTAAAATTCAACTGCCAAAATTCATAACCCTTTACAGAACATGTATTTAAACATCGCTGTTACCTATCGCTTCACGACGTAACGTTGTAAGGAGGGAAGATCGCCGAAACAGATACAGTAATGCGTTCCCCATTAAGCTAAATGGCGTCCCTTTCGAAACAAAAGGGAACTTTCAAATGTGCGAATAAACTCAAGTTTCAACCGTACTGTTGAATAGGAACGCAACACAAAAGGTGAAATGTTTCGAGTGACTCGCCGGTGATGTATTAGCTATGGAAGTACTCATTTGTGCTGAGAAAGTCTAAGAATGATATAAAGTTCCGACTGTGTTTTTGAACTTTCTTGAGAGTTTTTGTCTTTTGTTTGATCTTGACTCTTAAGTTAATTACTTGCTGAAGAGGCTTAGTTATGATTAAGGGTGTCTCAATCCGTGTGGCTCTGGTTTTGGAATACGGTGACCCACCTTCAAAAATATGTCAATCTGACACATCTTTAAATCCTTTTTTTTAAATACATTAATCACTGCCATGAGCCAAGAACTGCTGCTTTATTTATGATAAGAGCAGTGAAGAGGTTCCAACGGTCTCTAAAATCCTTTATTAAGGATGAGATTTAGTTTTTCTCCTTTCATCTGCAATCAGCTTTCTAGCCATAATCAGATGGGATCTTCGTGTGAGATTGTTTTTGTGATGTTCCATTGAACATTCACATTGTGTGGTTCAGTACTAAATGAACTTAAAATTTTACTAAAGGATGCGATAAGGTGTTTTTCTGTGAAATCCCATAAAAACCGTTGTCATTGAATGACCAAAATAACAACCACTTTATTACATTTGTAGAGATGAGAATTGATAACAGATTAAAAGCACACAGCGGGCGTGGCGTAACGGGGCGCGGCGTGACGGGGCGGCGACGTGGCGTTGGCGTGGCGGTATCGGTCACATTGCGGGTGCGATCACGTCCCGTCCCGCCGCGAATTGAGAGAGAAAGAATATAAATACAACAGTTATAAGTTCAAAGTAACTAGATTAGTTAAAGTAACTTATAACTTATTAGTTACAGTTATTAGTTAAAGTTAAGTTTTAATACAATCTCTCAATTCTGAATGTAACCGACGCGCCCCGCCCCGCCGCTTCTGTCTTGTATTCACGCTTCGCGGCGGCAGCGTGGCGGCGGTTTGGCGTGACAGTTACCGTGGCGCCGAGCGGGACGGCTCTGTGTGGAGTCGTCCGTAATATCTAGTATATTACAACTGCTCAGCGTCACGTCACCGTCCCGTCCCGCCACGCCACGCTCGCTGTGTGCAGTGACCTTGAAAAAGCTGAGACGGTTAGTCTCACAAGAGCTTGAAAATGGCTCGACCGATTGAAACAATGTAAGTTGTTGTCGTGTGCACGCCGGAGAAGTATCCTCACAAAAAAAAATGCTACGCATGCTGTGCATTAGCTAGTACTCGTATTACTATAGATAGAGTCAGAAAAATGCTCAGGGCGTCATGTTATTTCAAACCATGAACTAGAAAGAATCGTGCGTTTTACCCAACAAGCGCGTTTTCCGAACAGGAAACTGTGCAAACAAAAATAAAAGCGAAATGTAGGTATGAGTTGTTTTTTTTTTTGTTGAACATATAAAAGTAAGAACACGAGAGACTTGTAAGGCAACTGCAAAGCTTTGCTTCTTGGAAAAATAAACCAGACCTTTACCTATAGGTATTATTTTTTGCTTCGACATTTTCCGAACCAACATTTATTTACAGGCAATAAAAAGCATAAAAGGATTAAGACGCTAGAAAACTAAATAGTTACCAGTAAAAGCCAGCCAGCCAGCTTTAAAGCAATATAATATAAATTCACGCCTATAATTCCCAAAGAGTTACGCAGAGGTGTGTCTGTAGTACATCCACATTTCACCAGTTATGTTTAAGTCCTATGTAATAGGGACCGAGTCAATGACCATCAACCTGGCACAAAGATCAGACTCAGGGCTGTTACTCAGAAATTCCTGATGGAAAAAGTTGGTCGATAAAATTGGATTCACGCTTCGTGAATGAAAACATACGATTGACGTTTTATAATATTTGTAAAAGATATGCTCGTTGACCATTCATCATCATCATCAGCCTATTAATGTTCCCACTGCTGGGACACAGGCCTCCTTTTTGTGAGAGGGCCGTAATCCACAATGCGGGCCCAGTGCGAATTGGTAGATGTAAACATGTCTTCGAATTTTTGGTTCTGAGACATGCCAGTTTCCTCACGATGTTTTCCTTCACCGTTTTGAGAGCAGTAGTGATGAAATTATTTACACAAAGTAAAGCACCTGCTTGGGTTCGAACCCTCGACCTACAACTTTTAAGTCGGCGCCGTTACCACTGAGCCACCACTGCTCCACACTGCACCACTGCTCGTTGACCATTACTAATAAACAAAAGAAAAATGCCTTATTTTCCACACCAGATAGCGAATTGGTAACACTTTTATTATATCGGCTACGTGGAAGCTCTTGGCCTGCATTACACCCAAGTAAATGAAGATCAGGCCGAAGATGGAAACGAGCTTCACTCGGAATCCTTAACCACAAAGGAACTGGCTAATTTAAACTAAAGTACATAGTTATACATATACAAACAATTCAGCTTATTGGACTAGACCATTGGAAAGAGCATAAAAAATGCATTAAGACGGACTAATAAAACGATTTTTGATTTTTTTGCACTTATTGGGTGTTTAACACTATACCCTCGATACTAGTATTTTTAGTCGAATTACTCTCATTTTGGTACCATACAATTTTTATTGTTGGTACAGGTACAGGCCTAAGAAATCGGCGTGGGATGATTTGTAGTCGTTCCTGACCAATTGGCCCGAGAAGACCAAATAAAAAGAAAATTGGAAAACTATGGGTGAGACCTGTGCCCAGTAGTGGGACAAAATAGGTTGAAATAAAAAAAAAATATTTTGCAATTTTTAACTCATCGTTTTTGGCTTTGACTTTCAACCTACATGAATATTACTGTCCATTAACAAAACAATGCTACAGTTGTAGGTACAAAATATAGGACAGACCTTCCAATCAGCGAAATTTTCGAGAGTTCTACAGTGAAAACTGGAAAATTCTGAAACCGAAATGAAGCCAGTTTCTTTTTGTTCCCTCTATTGAAGGACAAACCTATTGTTATAAGAATTTTTGAAATTTCGATCTGAACCAATGAACAAAGTTTTTGATTTGTTGATTTTTTATTTTCTCCATTGGACGACCAAATTTTACTGGAATGCCATCAGATTATAAAAAAAAAATGCTGATTTATCTTCATCCATTCACTATCATAATTTAAATTGCATGTACCATCTGCTATGAAGGGGTGATCCCTACACTTAGGGTCTGTTTCACCATCTACGATTATTTACCTATTAACTTACTAGGCAGATAATTTCATACAAATTCTGTTCTATTTTTGAATTTATTCGGTAAGTAGTGGCTATTCGTACATCGTGCAATAGGCCCTTACTGATATTGTTACGGGGCGGTTATATTGGAAATGATGAAATAAAAGCGACCTTGAATGTTCGTTAAACACCATTATTATTGAAATATATTTTTACATTATTATTTGCAATATTATTATTTGCAATATTATTATTTGCAATATTATTATTTGCAATATAGCTGTGTGCAGAATGTATGGCGCGTAAGCGGTAGAGTAATATACGATTCTGTACATGCTGAGTATTCTGTTCTGTACATGCCGAGTGCTATATTCTATTTACCTACTTTTCTCATTTACTTTCACTATGTCTACAATCTATCTATCTACTTTGGAACAATTTTTCAAACCTTGGCAATGTGACCAAGACTCAGTATGATCCTTATCAGGAACTCAAGAGAATCTACTGAGATTAGAATCAGTGGCACTTCAGTAACTTTTGTGTTTGCAAACCATCCAAAGTTTTATCATGAGCATAAATATTTTTTCTTTGTGAATACGAGTAGACTTTTTGTCTCGGCTAACTTAGTCCGTTTCACTGTCCTATTTAAGGGTTCGTGCCATAAGATTCCTTAGGTAATAGGTAATACGGGGTGGTATCCGCAACTCCACGTCAAAGCGTGTATTTTGCATACGAGATTCCTAAGATTCCTTACAATAGAGATGATGACAAATATATTTTTTTAGTCCTTCTGGTAGATTATTAAACAATATTGGGCACGTATTTTTTCTTATTTACGTAATCAAAAGTTTACGGCGATACATTGAGTTAAAATGTGGCATGACGTCGCCTATGTAGATTTTTTACTTAGTTGTAACGTACCCCACTCTCCAATTTTAATGCGTTTTATCTAAGTAATCTTTTATTTATATGTTAAAGCAATAGAAATACGTGTCTAATATTTTTTATTATCTGACTGTCGGACTAAATAGTTTTTTTTTTACCCAGGCGTCATCCTTATATCATCCTATTATTATTCTACTGCAGGGTAAAGGGCTCTTCACATACAGAGAAGGCACGAGCATTAATCTCACGCTTGCACAAGATTCCTTGTTAAGTTATACATACAGGTCTGGTACCTTAGTTTATTTGTTCAAAATTTTCTGTAATTACTTATACCACATTAACATTAAGCAATGGAATTACCCGTTGAAGGCAATAGTAGTAGTTATGGCATTTTACAGGCAATTATTGCCCTGAGTAAAAAAGAGTTTAGCTACTTGACGAATACTTGAATTAATCTACTGCAGGGTAAATGCCTCTTCTCATTCAGAGAAGGCACGAGCATTAATCTCACGCTAGCAGAAGATTCCTTGTTAGCTTAAACAGAATCTGCTACCTTAGTTTATTTGCTAAACATCTTCTGTAATTACTTATACCACATTAACATTAAGCAATGGAATTACCCGTTGAAGGCAATAGTAGTAGTTATGGCATTTTACAGGCAATTATTGCCCTGAGTAAAAAAATGTTTAGCGACTTGACGAATACTTGAAGGTATTCATTGGTTTTTGCATTGATTGGTATAAATAAGTCGCAATAATATACTGCGTCGTTGATCTACTAAGCTTTACCGCTGAGCATGAGGTCTTAGGTTCAATTCCCTGGACAGGCAAAGTGTTATTGGGTTTTTCCATCTGGAATTTAGAGTTTGGTTGTGCGGTTGATGGCAATTGGGTTGTTACGGCAAAATTTGGGTGTATAGGTAGGTACACCTCTGCCTATCATCTCGGGAAATACAGGCGTGATGTTATGTTATATTATGTATAACACACTATTCAAGTCAAACACCATTCGTTTACCCCACTCGTAATAATAATTGTTATGTCCTAACAATAACACAAAAATCGAGTGATTGTATTTTAGCGATCGGATTTATACGCACTTCACTAATTTGAAACTAAACAAATCCTTTGATACTCCTGTGGAGTTAAATGATGTATCGGCTTTTTATTTATAATATCCATTTAATACTGCTGTGGAAAATAAAATACTAAAATTACTAGAAAGAACGATTGAAATATTTGAAAAATTAGACTGGAGTATTAGTAGTGATATCATTGTGCTGCTAATACTGTTGTTGCTGTTGTTTTTTTTATTTTTTTATTCCTGATTGGGCCTGCTCTTGACCTCGATCTCGCCTGATGGAAAACTATGGATGAGGTTGTTGTTATTATTGTGTTGCTGTTGGTGATGTTCTACAGAATGGTCAGGTGCGTAGTACTCGCAACCAGCGTGTGTGTATGGCCAGATGTATAAATGGTAACGAAGCGAAAGGAGGCGTTCTGTAGTTTCTGCACAACAGTTATAGAATGCATCATAAGCCAAGTGCACATTACAACCGCAAGGGGCCGCAGCGCAATGCATACAAAAAAGTACGGTTTTTTTTTTTTTTTTTTTTTTGACTAGGGCATCTCGCAGGTTACCACTGAGGTATTCGTCTGCTTAACCGGACTTTCCTGTGGCTGCCTTAAGCTCCTAAAAGAAACTCAAAGCCTCCAGCCAGGGGCATATAAACTAAGCTAATTAAAACTAGGCGAACGCTCGCTAAGGGCACCCCCTGTGGGGTACGAACCTCGGCTTAGGGCGTTCGCTGGGGGGAGGACAGCAAGAGGGACAGGCTGGATCAAGGATGGATCATTATTATTATCAGGGGAATTTAAAGCTACAGGCTCAGCAAAAACGCGGGCTGGCGCATCGTTATCGAGCAAGGGTCGGGGGGGAGTATCATTTACTCGGGTGGGTCGCGGTCGCGGACCTCTACGGCGAGGTCTGAAGTTGTGTCGGTGTGTCTTTTTGTATACTGTACTTGTGGCCCTACTGCTCTCCTGGAGGAGAGTTATGGGGTCATCTGGGTCTGAGAGGACATGCCTAGGGCGACGGGCCTTACTAACTTGGTTATTAGACGGGACATAGCAAGCTGCTTTGACTATTAGGGGGTTCCTATGTTTGACTGCGGAGTCAAAGTACCGCTTGGACATTCGTTTGAGGAACTGACGGATTGTGGGGATTTTGAGGTCGAGATGGAGGATCTCGTTCCTAACAAACCACGGGGCTCCCGTGGCCCTACGAAGGACACGGTTCTGTAGTACTTGCATCCTATGGATCGCAGTGGGATTCGCGTGAGCAAAGACGGCTCCCGCATAGGTCATGATTGGACGAATGCACGACGTATAGATGCGCAATTTGCACTTGAGTGACAATTTGCTGCGTGCATTCATAACGAAATAAAGTCTACTAAGCGCGAAAGCGGCTCGCGCGCGTACCGCTTTTACGTGTTCGGAAAAAGTGAGATGATGATCCAGGATTACACCTAAATATTTGGCTCGCTTCTCCCAAGGGATCGGCTTGTCAAACATGGTAACTGGACGAGGAAGGATGGGCCTATGTTGCGGCTTAGAGAAAAAGACCGCCTGACTTTTGTCGGGATTAACCTCGATTCTCCATAACCTAAACCAGGCGCCGAGCTTGTCGACGGCCTTTTGTAGGTTAAGGATTAATCGGTTGGAGTTATACCCGGTACAGTAAATGGCCGTATCGTCTGCGAACAGAGCCAACTGCGCCGTTATACTTCTAGGTATGTCACTGGTGAACAGTGTAAATATGAGGGGGGCAAGAACAGAGCCCTGAGGGACTCCTGCGCGAATGAGACGGGGAGAGGATAACGCTCCTTCGATACGATAGCGAAAGGTACGATTTGTCAAAAAGTCCCGTAAGATGAGTACGAGACGATCTGGCACACCGAGCTGGTATAGCTTGTATATTAAGCCATTGTGCCAGACTTTGTCAAACGCCTTTGCTATGTCGAAGAAGATAGCACCGGTCACGTAACCACGATAGAAACCAGCGCTAACGTGTTCCACGATCCGGTGGACCTGATGCACGCTAGAGTGCTGAGTTCGAAAACCGAACTGCTCGTTTGGAATGAGGCCCTTGGTCTCGGCATAGTCTCTGAGTCGCTTATAAATAAGTCTCTCATAGATTTTTGCCATTACCTTGAGCAAACTAATGGGACGATAACTAGATGGATCTGACTTTGGTTTACCGGGTTTAGGGATACCTATAACTACGGCTTCTTTCCACGATTGTGGAAAGATATTTTTACTAAGAGCAGCATTGAAGATGGTGCACATTAGTAGTATGAGATGAGTGGGGAAGAGTTGGACCACCCTATTGGTGATGCCATCTAAACCGGGGGCTTTGCGAGTTTTAAGACCCTTAATGATATCTTGGACTTCGTCTGGTGTGACGGGAGCCAGAGGATTATCAGGGTCTTCTACGGGGGGTAGAGAGGTTCTACGTTCTACTTCCGTATCGACCTTATTGAGTTGAGTTTGGTCTACGGGTAGGAGGCTCGGGGAGCATTGCGCTTCGAGACTGTCGGCTAGGCATTCTGCTTTGTCGATGTCGTCGAAAGCGATTGATTTATCGGGGCGAACTAACGGGGGCATGGAAGCCTCTTGTTTGGACCTAAGTTTCCTCTGGAGTTCCCAGAAGGCTAAGTGATTGGGAGTGAGTTCGCTCAGAGTCTTGTCCCAATTCGCATTACGCAGCTCCTCCACGCGTGTCTTTACAGATCTCTGTAAATAGCGCATGTGGGCTTTGTTAGAGGCGCAGGGAAAGTTATCGTAGGCACGGGTGGCCGCGTTCTTCTCAGTCATCAGAGCACGCACATCGTCAGGGAGTTTAAAGCGAAGGGTATCCGTCGCTGGAACCTCCCTTGAACAGTTGTTCAAGACGGTTTGCACATGCTCCGTGAGTGAGTCGATCGCGGCCGTCGTGTCTGCGACTGAGTCAAACTGGTCTGGGATTGATTCTAATAGGGGGGACATGGGTTTCAGCTGTTCGCCTACTTTCCTCCAGTCCGTGACCCTTTTGGTAACGGGGGGTTGGTTGGGGTCGTTAGGGTGACCTGTGCGGGAAGCCATTTTAATTACTACGGGACGGTGGTCAGAGGTAAGCTCTGACGCCGTTTCAATAGAGACTAGTCTGAGATTGACGTTCTTAAGGAGCGCCACGTCTAGGACATCCGGAGTCCAGTTAGGATCATGAGGGAAGTGAGTAGGTGACATCGGACCGAAAAAAAGTACGGTTCGGCTCGTGTGTATTATATATTCGTTCATAGAAAATGTACAATAGTGATGAAGGATTGTTTCAATAGCTCGCCGTCCAATAAAGACCAGGCTCAGATCGACGGCGCGTTGTGTTCCACGCGCGCTTCGAAGAGATGTCAGCACAACTGACGGGTTCCGCTAGGGTTGATGTCTGCCGGGGTTGCGGGAAAGTCCTAAAGGGATACCGTGGCCCCTGGCAACGTACAGGCAACTGAAGGAACACGGGTGGGTTTTAGTCAGTAAGAGTCTGACATGCCCTTCCGCTGCGCCCAGAACGGGAGAAGTTATTTGATGATTTCCCAACCAAAAAAAAAAGGCTTGTTTCAATACGTTACGTTGCGTACGGCCATCAATGAGTTAAGGCACTTATAACTTCCCAGAGAAGGGTACTACTAATATTGGTGACTGTCAATTGTTTTTGCCACAGCATCAGGTATTACCATTTTCCTGCCAGGAAGAGGCTAGAACAAGACACACAAGAGATTCAAGATATTAATCGTAATCAGCTTCTTACTTTGTAAATAAGGGCAATTTTATCTTACTCAAAGGTAAGCTTGCCCTATAGCAGGAAGTAAGCACTAAAAAGTCCCTCAAGCTGCTTCATTTCCCACGAGAGTAACTGTAAAGCGATTCAATAGTACTCGAACTGTAACTTATACAACATTTTGCAATTATTCAGGAACCGTGCAACAGAACTCCTTTGCACTTATGAGCCCCTAGTAACCTGGTCTCATAAAATATGAATGAATTCTTAGTAAATTCCTTTACTCCGTTTTATGGGAAAAACATCCGTCAGTGCACAGACAACACAAAAGTCTTGTCTGTCATAGACAGATGAATTTTTGTCTTGTGTCAAAACGGGTTTTCAAAACATTTTGTAAATGTCTACTACTGATTACCTCGTTGGGGTTGCAAGCGCTACCACTAAGGATGAGGTCGGACGAATACTTGAAGGTCATTTATTGGTTTTTGATTGGCATAAATAAACCCCAATAAAACACTACCTCGTTGATGTAGTAAGCTACACTGCTGAGCATGGGGTCTTAGGTTCGATTCCTTGGATGGGCAAAGTGATATTGGGTTTTTCCATCAGGAATTGTCAGTAGCAGCCCGGAGTCTGGATTTGTGTCCAGTTAATAGCAATAGGCTCGCGATCCTATTACATAGGACTTAAACATAACTGGCGAAATTAATATGGGTGTACTTTAAGTTCACCTGTGCCTAACCTTTCGGGAATTACAAGCATGATGTTATGTTATGTTTATTTTAGTACTGTTTTGTTGCGAGAGGGGGCGCCATCATTATTTTCATAAAGCGAAATTCTGTCTAACAGAATTAATTCTGTCTATGTGTCCATTTTCTCAATTCATAAAGAAATGCAAGAAGAAAGCGAAAATGTTTCTTAAGATTAATTAAGATCAGGTGGCATACGATATTTTTTGCTGACCTCTCCGAAAATTGGCGTAGCATGATAAAGTAGGTTAATTTTCATATTTCTGGGAGGTTTTGTATAATAAATACTTTCTACCTTTTTAAACTCTAAAATGTTCTTCTTCTTCTTTTTATTAATTTATAAAGCTGAGATTGAAGACTTTCATTTCAGTATAACTAAATTAGTTCATTCAAAAAAATGCAAATCTATAGTTTGTAAAGAAAATCTTAAGTTATCAATTTATCATGCATTAATAGGACGTCAATCATTTTTTGCCATTTCTTACATATAGATTTGGATTGATATTACAGCCAACTAACACATTTCATATAAAGTAGTAAAGTAAGTACAGTACGTTGACAACCAAACAATAACGTGGCTATTATAATACACCCCCACAAATTCATCTCCAAAAATTTCTGCTCGTGACAAAAGACGGGAGTTTCTAGTAATAACACAACTGAAGACATCTGACGACAGCGGCTGATTAAGTCCTGTACAGTCGCTGGCAGCAGTGATTAATGAAACGGGACGTACAGTGAAGGACAGATGTGTTAATTAGATTAACACATCCAGACGTTGTCAGTTCGAGATTTCTGCGCGACTGTACAGAGCCAGGGATAATATATGTTGTATTAATTATTCTTAGGAGGAATCAAGAATGAATGGTTCTTTCGTCTGGGGTAAATTAAGTAATCAGATGTGTTGTTGTATGTGATAAATTGATGTTAGGTACGGAAATGACATGTCCTGTACGACCTTGTCTGCTAGATTGAATTGTATTAACGGAAATATATTTCTGAATATAGAATACATTTATTTTAGTACGTTGTTAGGTCTGGCAAAATCGCGCTGGGCGATTTTGTCCCGCCACGATTTTATTACGTGCGTCGTCGGTGCGAGCGAGTGCTTAAGCTCCCGCCAGGTGGTCCAGTCGCGTGGCCCGCACACTTGTACGAAAAAGACGCCCTGTCACTAATTTCGTAATCAAATTTTGGCTTTAAACTATGGTTTCCTAAAACTACGGTGAACGCCACATAGCGTCCGCAATTTGTTGTCGAATGACGTCACTGACACGTTGTGTATTTCCTTAAAGAGCGTTTTTTCTCATCGTAAACTCAAACCACGGTACCATCAGTTTCATGACAGCCGTCACTGCGGCCGTCATTTGGCGGCCACCGCTCTTCAAAGAAACCGTAGCTTCATCGGCTACAATAAACAATTTCCGCTCGACCGAGAATTCCATTTACATTTAAATTATCTTAAAAATACTTACTAACATTTCATTTTCAAAGGAAAGCCATTAAAAACAAGCAAATTAATATTAAAACCAACACGACTGTTTGAAAGCCGATATTGATGACGTTAATCGTCAACATTTCAACACTAAAGGAGATATACGATCTTCATAAAATAACAAACGCCTATTTTATTACGCCGCCAATACAAAGACTGGCAGTTAAGTCTTTCTAATAGCCTGTAATTCGTTTAACTGCTGACGGAGAGTTTGCTAAATAGGTTGATGGTTAAAGGAGAATTTGCTGCGGTAACGCTTTTGTTGTTGTATGTACAGACCTCAGTGGGTCTTATTAGAAGGCTAAAAGTCCCCCAAAAGCGACGATAAAAGCTAGATTTTTGTCAGATTTTTTACTCAAAACTGAGGGAACGAATTTTAGTGCGCAGTTTTCCAAAATAAATTTTTAATCTTACTTAGTTAGTATTTTGATGGATAATCATCATCAATGGGCCTCATAAGAACACTAAAAGTCACCCAAAGGGCAAAAGAGAGGCTATGCTTGGATTTTCCCTACGTAATCAAATCAGAAATGAAAAGGTTCACAGGAGAACCGAGGAACCGACATAGCCCGAAGAAGTGCCAAACATAAGTGGCAATGGGCAGGGCACATTGCTCGCAGAACAGATCGCGGTGGACGGGACCGAAAGGTTGTGGAGTGACGACCGTGTACCGGAAGACGCGGGGTTGGAAGGCTTTCCACAAGGTGGACCGATGACCTTGTGAAGGCCGCAGGAATCCGTTGCATGCGAGAAGCACAGAACTGGTCGAAATGCGGTTCTTGGGGGATGCCTATTTCCAGTAGTATAGACTTGAGTATAGACTTGGTGGTATATGCCACACTCACTATGTACACGTCTATCAAAACTCAAAAGCGCTTTTACCGTGGAATAAAGAATGGAATTTTGAGATTAGGCCTATTTCGTAAAATTATGGGTTCAACATTATTACCAATACAGTGGGAGAAATCACTTTTAAATATGGCTAATATTCTATAAATACTTATTAGTGCTCCTGATAGTACACTAGTTATACAATGTGTCCCAGGGATAAGTGACCGCCCGGAGTTAGTGTGTAGGAAATATCATGTAGTTAATTAATAAATTAAAAAAATGTGATATTAAGGGGCGTTTTTTTTATTTATTTTGAAAAAACTGAAAAGAAGAGTTTTCTTCGAATTTAAAATTTTGTTTTTTATTTAATAAATGTTTTACTACATTTTAGTTATGTTTATTGATTTTAATTGATAAACTATGATGTCGGCTAGTCAGTAAAAAAAAAATAAAGGAAAAAGATGAACAAACTTAGGAAATATCGTAAAATAACTGCAGCACGTCACGCGTCTTTACAAAAAAAAGAAAAAAAATCATAAAAAAAAAAACTAAAGCCGCTAAGTCACAAATATAAATGTCATCATCATCATATCAGCCGAAAGACGTCCACTGCTGGACATAAGGCCTCCCCCAAGCACCGCCACTTCGACCGATTCTGTGCTTCCCGCATCCACCGAACTCCTGCGGCCTTTACTAAGTCATCGGTCCATCTTGTGGGAGGCCTTCCGACGCTACGTCTTCCAGTACGTGGTCGCCACTCCAGAACCTTTCGGCCCCATCGGCCATCTGTTCTGCGAGCAATATGTCCTGCCCATTGCCACTTAAGTTTGGCAATTCTTCGGGCTATGTCGGTTACCTTGGTTCTCCTGCGGATCTCTTCATTTCTGATTCGATCACGTAGGGAAACTCCAAGCATAGCCCTCTCCATTGCTCTTTGGGTTACTTTTAGCCTTCTGATAAGGCCCATTGTGAGCGACCACGTTTCAGTGCCATAAGTCATCACTGGCAACACGCACTGGTCAAAGACTTTCGTCTTGAGACACTGTGGTATGTGGGACGAGAAGATATTGCGTAGCTTCCCGAACGCTGCCCAGCCGAGTCGGATTCGACGATTGACCTCTTTCTCGAAGTTGGACCTACCTAGCTGGACAGTTTGTCCTAGGTAAACATACTCGTCTACAACTTCGAGCGTAGCGTCTCCGATCTTTATGAGGGCGGGTGTTACATGGGCATTTGACATGACCTTTGTCTTGTCCATGTTCATTTTAAGACCCAGAATATAAATGTAATTATTAATAATTTTGTACAAATATTCAAAAAACGCCGGGCGGTCACTTATCCCTGGGACACATTGTATATACTTAATATTGTAAAGATATAAAATTTGTTTGTTTTCTTTGTTTGTAAGTTTATATGTAGGGGGTAATCTCCGCAACCACCAGTAGGGTAAAAAAAAAAAAATTGCATTAGATAGTCCAATTCTTGAGGAAGGTTATTATAGTCTCGCGGACGAAGTCGCGGGCAGAAGTTAGTCCTAAATAATATTATAAATGCGAGTGTGTTTTTTTTTCGCTTGTTTGTTACGCGTTTACGCTAACACGGCTGAACGAATTTGGATGAAATGTGGCACAAGGATAGATCATAACCTGGAAAGGACACAGTATAACTTTTAGCCCAATATTTTTACGGGATCGATACTTATGCGGGTAAACCGCGGGGAGCAGCTAGTTTTTAGGGTTCCGTACCCGAAGGGTGACAAACGGAACCCTATTCATAAGCCTCCGCTGTCCGTCTGTTTGTCAGCGAGCTCTATCTCATGAACCGTAATAGGTAGGCAGTTGAAAATTTCACAGATTGAGCATTTCTATTGCCACAAGAGCAACAAATAATAAAATTAAAAAATAAAGGGGGGTCGCCATACAATAAAATTTAATTTTGAAAAAAAAAATTATCTGACCCTGGCATGTGGGGTATCATTTTCTAGAACTCGTCGAGTAGAGAATAAATATAATTTTTTTTTGTTTTTATCTTCAAAAATGATGAATTAGGGGGCCGTAGAAGTTGTCTGTTTTAGACCATTTTTGTACGAGCTCTATCTCAACAACTAAACAAATTAGGAATTTGAAACTTGTGAGTATCATATACTGAATATATCTGTAATATACTGTTTATAATCAACAAATACTAAAAACGCCGATTCATAACGTATTTTATATAATATGGGCGATTTTCTGCAACTTAAAGTAATAATTTTGTATTTCATGCTAATATTATGCGATATAAATTCCACAGATAACTATTTAATAGTCGGAGTAATGACATGGAATTAGTAAGTACCTACTATCATGGCAGCATATACTATTTCGATCATTTAAATTTCGATCATCCAAAAAGGTCTACAAAATAAACTTTCTTCACAAGATTTTAAAACCGGCCAGTATTTTTTGAGTTTAAGAACTTTATCGACTTTTTTCAAAGTATCCCTAGACGGTGTTGATGTGTGGTGTGTACCTCATGTTAAAACTACACTCCAATAGACAATATATTCAGTAACATTGAAATGAATGCTGGCACATACAGTGTACTATTCAGTTACCTAGCTTAAACCGTTGTGGATACAATTTCATATTGAGAAAAATTATTGGTGTAAAAATATTCGGTCATGGCGGCTAATCTCAACGGAGACTGGCCTTCGGCGCGGGAGATATTATAGTGCACAAGTGTGTGCGCAGACACGAGTGCACTCTCTCTTCCCTCACTCCCATAGTCCGATGGGATGTGTAAAAATAATAAGTAAGAAATAATAGATTTCTGTATGACTATCAAAAATAACGTAAATAAATACCTGTATTGACCCGTGCGTTTGCACTGGCGAAACATCACGACAAAACATGTTGAAATCTCTAGTTCCTGTCAAACATTGTATGAAAAATTGACAGAAAATAGAGATTCCAACATGTTTTGTTGTGAATGTTTCGCCAGTGCAAACGCACAGTTATAATTAAAATTTGGCGTACTACTTACATTCTATTTTGTACAATATAGTCTGATGTAGCAAGAGAAATCCTTTTATTTATAAGTAACTAGCTTTACCCGGCCTGGCTTCGCACGGTTAGCACTAAGTACTTATCTACAGCGCATCTACCTTTCCTAATTACCTATTTCTACCTAATTACCTACCCTACCCTTCTTACCAGGGTAGGTAGGTACCTAACCTACCCTACCTACCCTACATATCTACCTGCTTACCTACCATATATACCTATTTATACCTACTAATACTATGTTAGTAGCAAATAAAATAACTTTGACTTTAGTTAATGCATGTTACTGGATAAAGTTAACTTAATATTTTTCTCTTAAAATAAATGAAATATACTCCTACACCTATATTTTAACACAACAACATTTTCTCATTAAAATTAGACAATTTCTTTACAAATCTTTGTTTTTTTATAGCGCCTCTGTTGTTACCTTTACGAAAGTATTACAAAAATTCATAGTGTTAAATCTTGTACGACATGGTATGGAACCCTTCGTGTGCGAGTTCGACTCGCACTTGACAGATTTTTTTATATACATATTTCCATTTAGAATATTTAAGTCGTGTAGGTACCTAAATAGAAACTGACCTTTGTTTAATACTTCTCCAAAATATATCAGAATTTCTTCAATTTCGCTCAGTATCAAAGCCCTTCCAATTACCACATCAATGAACACGATACCTATTATTATCGGTCATTAATTCAGTCCGTCTATTGTTCAAGTTTCGTGTCATGTCATTATCTAGGCATACAAACTAGTCTAGAATACTCCTCTCAGAGAATTAGATATTATCTTTTGGTGGCTCGTTAACGGTGAAATAGATTTCTAAATGGGTGTAATATTCTGCTTACATTGGCTTTATCTCGCCGGATATATTAAGGACGTAATTACTTGCTATTTGCATTTACCCTATCTGTATATGTATGAGTAGTAACTTTGTACCATATATTATATAAATAGGCAAACCAATTTATAAAATTTATTAGCGTCACAAAAACAAAATCATTCAAGAATTAGTACATTACTGTCGCGGCCAGCAATTAGGGCATTGATGGCCGCGACAGGTGACCGTGACATTGACGCACGTATGTGTGCCTCGGCTTCGCCTCGGTCCACATTTTCACGATCGTCCATCAATGCTTAGTCACGGCCAAGGCTTGTATAGTACTTTTCTCAAACAATGCGCGGAAATTCAAACGAAGTAAATTTATAAATTCCATAATCAATAACCAACAAAGAACATTTTCACGCGCCAATATGTTCATTTGTTTCTTCATTACTTTAAACAGCTCTATATTTTAGTAAGCCAGTTCGAAATATAAACAAAATCTTTGATAATCTACCTCCTTGGTTGCCATTGTGTTGAAGTAAAAAGTTCGTTCTATTTTTAAATAACGCGACAGATATGAGTTTTCATAGTAATTTATTAGGCCGCTAAACACGACAGATTGTATTTTTTTCATAGTAAAATTGCCGGCCGGCTTGTTTTTGACCAGTACAGCAATTTTGATTTATCTCGAAGAAGGTTGTCAAAATAATGTTCGACATTCCAAGCATGTTTGAGAAAATATATTTTAAACTACATAATTTTATTTGGTCACACATCGATGGATTTATAATTTTAGAAAACAGCGCAAAATAATTGAAATATAAAATGCTGATCACAAAGCAAATTAAAATCTGTGTTCTGAAAACACTAGTTTTACTAGATTTTATAACCAACACAGCTTTTCTAATCAAGTCGATTAAAAATAGGTACGTACTTCGTACGTGTTTGAAATTTTAATGAAATTAAAGTTTGCAAGAGACGACTAAACCATTTTTATAACATAATGAAAACCGTTTACTATCAGACTGGTTAACCTATAAAGTGAAGAAACTTTACTTAAAAAACTGAAAGTATTTGAAATCAATTAAATTCAGAACACTTTTGTTTTATGAGTTTAGCTTAATAAAAATCATTACCCCTTAATTCTTACTTTTTATTAAGTGTACTAATAAAAATATTTTCTTTCGTTGCAGTTACTGAACATCTTGCCATCGGTAAGTAGTACTTTATAATATTTTTTACCCGACTGCCCCAGAAGGAGGGTAACGTATTTTGAGATTATGTATGTCTATTTCTTTTTGACGCGCTCTGAAGCCTAAAGGGCATGATGGATTTCAACATGGAGGTGTCGGTAGATTCGGTAGAAATATGGCTAATTATGGCTATTAATGATGAAATGCAATAATTTAATATCGTAAAACAAAATATTTAGTTTGGATGTTAAAAAACGTATTTGAAAACTTTTCAAATGGCTTTTTTACACCTAAACGGCTAAAACATCAAATTCAGTGTTATAATTGCAATTCATTATTAATATTCTAGTTCACTAGTTAGCGATATTTCAATAATTATTTATGTCGTAATATGATCTTTTTATGGATCAAATAAATGATTTTTGAATTTGAATTTTGAATTTCCATACTGCCAAATTAATCGAAACAGTGAATGTTTGAAAGTTATTTGAGACGTTGCCAACTTTAAGAATGAACGCTTGTTTATAGGGCATAATTATGTTACTGTTAGCCTGCATCTTCCCACTGCTCGGCAATCGCCTCTCCCTATGACTTTCAGCTCATAAGATCCAGGCCTAATGTGGACCTCTGGTCTGTAATGAATGTATGCGCAAGTAACTCTGATCTTCTGTTAACTTTTTCAAGACTCAACGGCTGAACTTTGCATGAAATTTGGCACACAGACAGACTATCCAAGTAGCAAAATTTGGTCATATGAATATCTAACGAGCATGTATTTGGTTGTCCTATTGAAATCCTACAAACGTTTTTAAAACCGCATTTGGGCACTTTATAGGACCATTACGCACTATATGTAGTCGTTTTTTTACAGTCCGGTAAAGTGCATTTCGATTTCATAATTATCTTATTAGGTACTTTTACAAGATATAATTGTCATATAAAGCTCCGGTAAACGCTTGAATAAGCGGGACTAGTCATCCAATGATCTGACTAGTGCCGCTACTGGTTTAATTGATCCAACAATTGGCAGCGCGATGCTATTACTAGAGCATTCGTTCTATCATCTTTTTGTAATGATGCCGTGCTGATATCAGGTATAAAAAAAGAGTGTGTGCCGCACGGCAGAAGTGAAAACTTCATTGTATCTTTCTCGCTCGGGTACACTCGGCAGTCCCGAGTTCACCCAATCGAGCCTTTCACCTCAGAGCGTGACGGATCAGCCTAAGTTACTACCTACGGAAAAATCTGTGTGCGGTGCGCCAAAAGAAGTTTTCACTTCAAAAATTAAATTATTTTCAAAGGGGAAGTATTCCACATTCTATTTATCTATTTGCAATAGGTAACTTTTGTCTTTTGACTGTTGTATACAGAATGCCTACTCAACTTGCGAAATTAGTTTTATTGATTAAGTGTTAGATGCTAATAAACATCACGCCCCTTCAAAACAAAACTTATTTGTTATTATTTTATTCGATAATAATTTATTAACAAATACTTGAGCCGCCATGGGATCTGAATTACGTGTCGTAATATTGTATTATCAAAACTTTTGTAAAACTATTTAGTCAAAGTTAAGACTACTACAGGATATACCTACTTCGCCAGCATATTTAAGTTTTAGGGTTCTTAGTAATACAACAGAAAGAACTCCGCATAGGCGTACATTTAAGATAATGTTTTAAACAGAACTAATATTTTCAGAATATTGTCAGAATTACTTTGAAACAATTTTATATTTCTCAAAAGTAGCAGAGGGCAGTATTGGGATGCAAACCGGTAATAGCAAATATAGGACACTAATATGTAGAATCTTACCTATAAAAATCGGAGAGCAGTCTGTATTAGTTTGGTGCTACCAATCCAACGACTTAGACAAATTAATCTTACGACTATAATATCCTTGAACTATAGCAGCTATATCTAAGACGTTTATAAACGTGCATGTCTTATAGAAGAATGAAACAAGACATTAACAAGAGCAAATAGTTACATTAAATGCATTTATAGGATCAAAAGTGACACTTTCCTAAGTAGTTTTATAACATGCGCTTATAAGACTGCACGTTCTAGTAAAAATCTTATAAAGTAATCCTGTAAACTTTTATAAAACTAGTTATAGGATCGTATGTACTTGTAGCGCAAATCGTCTTGTAAGATGCTGTTGTAAAATCACTGCCAAACACAAAGCGACAAAGACAAAGCGTTTATTTGATTCCTATATGACGTTTATTCTTATAAGTCGATAAAAATAGGAAAATTTTGCTACTATTATAGGACCTGGGTATATAGTGAATACTTTATATCCGAGTTGTATTTAGTTTCGTGGGATTATTTCCGACCTCCACTCGAAGCCCCGGGCAGAATCTAGTCTGATAATATGATATAAAAAAAAGGTAAAGATATAGCCCTACAACTCTAATTGCCGGTACCGTCTCAAAATTAATTTATTAAAGACGTCCTACATTTAGTATAATCATGTCAGTCTGAATCCCTATTCAATAATTTATTCAACTTATCTCGTATTCAATTACGTTACTCTCAAATGGAATTGAACAGTCAATCTAAATGAAAGCTCGGTAATCAAGTTAAGACAAGTATTCTTTTTATCTAAGTATTTTTGAACAGGTTTAAACCTGTAAATTGATGTAATAATATATTATAGATATTTTTTTGCTACCTGATGTTGTTTAAAAATAACAGTAGGTACAAATATTGCTCATTTAATAGTATAGGAGAGCAGTGGTGGCCCAGTGGTAACGGCCCCCCGACTTACGAGTTGTAGGTCGCGGGGTCGAACCCGAGCAGGCGCTTTACTTTGTGTAAATAATTTACCATCACTACTGCTCTCAAAACGGTGAAGGAAAAGATCGTCAGGAAACCGGCATGTCATAGAACCAAAAAATTCGAAGACATGCGACATCTACCAACCCACACTCGGCCCGCGTGGTAGATTACGACCCCATCGCTTTTGCAGAGAGGAGGACATGCCTCCGTCTTAGCAATGGGAATATTATAGGCTGATTATGATTTAAGGAATCCTTGTAGTATTTTTTTCAGATACCTAATAATAGCGATGCTTTTATTTCAAAAAGCTACGTTTGTTTTTCTTTACCACGAAATCTAGACGTATTGTCAAAAAAAATTCAAGGACTGTATTTGTCACTAGCAGAAACGGAGCAGTAAGTAGTCAACAAAAATAAATATATTCATATTTTGTCGTCTACAAAACCTTCTTTTAGTAAACAACTGGATGAGATTTATGTTTTCCAAAATAAACTCTACACGACTGCTCCAGAAGGAGGGTAATGTTTTTCGAGAGTATGTATGTATGTGTCTGTAGCCTAAACGGCTTGAAATATTTTAACATCTAAAAAGTGTCGTTAGATTCGTCTTAATTGTGGGATTTATATATTGCATTTGAAAATACAAAAACAAAGAAAGGGGAAGGATTAAATAATGAATTAATAATGGATGGATTGGATTTTAATAATGTAATTTAATTTAATTTATTATGATGTAATATTTTAATAAAAATGCATTGTAATAATCATTGCTATGGGTTAATACCTGAGAATAAACGATTTTTTTTATTTTTTTTTATTAATAAAAAATAAAAAAAACAATATTGGAAAAACAATTTTAAAATTCATTCAACCAATTCCAAATATAAAAATGCAGAACTACTCAAACGTATGCGAATTGAATGACGAATGAGTTACAAATAAAATATTAGGCCTGTTGTGCTGGATCTTTAATATGTGTTGGAGATATGGCCGTGTACCGGATGATTGGTGCAAGGCTGTAATCGTACCGCTATATAAGGGAAAAGGCTCTCAGCAGGAGTGTAAAAACTACCGCGGCATTAGTCTTTTGAGTGTTGTTGGCAAACTGTATGCAAAGGTGTTAATAAATAGAGTGATAAGAGTGACAGATGAGAAAATATGGGATGTGCAGGCAGGATTTAGAGAGGGAATGGGCTGTATGGATCAGATCTTCTCTCTAAGGTGCATAGCCAAAAAACATCTGGCAAAGCACAAGAAAGTCTATTGTGCTTTCGTGGATTTAGAGAAGGCCTACGACAGTGTGTGGAGGGAAGAACTGTCGTCAACCCTATCCATGTACGGTGTGGACTAGCACTTGGTACGGGCACTAAAATCTTTATACAAGGATTCCAGTGCTTGTGTTAAATAGGATAAATGGGGCATACACGAACTGGTTCTGCATCTCGAGGGGTGTGAGACAGGGTTGTGTAGCGTCACCATGGCTCTGCAACTTGTACATGGATAGTTGTCTGACAGATTTGAAAAAGGGTGAGTGCGGATTGAGAATGAATGAGTTGCCTGTCAAATGCCTTCTCTACGCAGATAATCAAGTACTACTTGCATCGTCAGCAGAACAGTTGCAAGACATGGTGACTGTGATGGATGAAGCATATAAGATGAAAGGGATGAATATAAATGTGAATAAGACGAAGGTCATGGTGTTTGAAAGAGACGAGGATGTATCGGTGTGTGATGTGAAAATAAATAATAAGAGTGTGGAGCAAGTAAGTGAGTTTGTATACTTGGGGACTCTGTTTACAAGGGATGGAAAGATTGATAAAGATGTGGAAAAGAGAGTAAATGCGGGAAATAAAGTGAATGGTGCTATACATGCGGTTGTGACCAACCAGTTTATGTCCAAAAAAGCACGACTGGCTGTTCACAATGGTGTGCTGGTGCCTACGCTTATGTATGGAAGTGAATGCTGAGTGTGGCAGAAGAAGCATGAAAGTAGAATAAATGCTGTGGAAATGCGTTCTTTGCGAAGCATGTGTGGTCTAACTATGAATGATAGGCTGAGTAATGATGTGATAAGACAACGGTGTGAGTTAAAAGACGATGTAGTGACAACAATTTAAAAGGGTATGCTGAGATGGTCTGGTCATGTTGAGAGGATGAATGAAAGGCGGCTAACAAAATGTATTTACAAGGCAGATGTGACTGGTAACGCCGGGAGGGGACGCCCTAGGAGGACATACACTGACCTTATTAGAGATGTTCTTCAGAAAGGACAGGTGCGTAGTACTCGCAAGCGGCGAGCGTGTATGACCAGATGTATGAACGTAAACGAGGCAAAAGGAGTATGTAAGGATCGTAGCAAGTGGCGTTCTGTAGTTTCTGCCTACCCCCATGGGAAAAAGGCGTGAGTTTATGTATGTATGTATGTAAAATATTAGGAGGGTAGGTCGGGGGACCTAGCAATTCCAGGCGGACGAAGTCGCGAGCAGACGCTAGTAATTTAATATTTTTACGCACATAATATTGAGGAAAACCTAATAGACGGCATTTCGAGAACCCTTGCATACTTTTATTAATTCTGTTATGAAAAGAAACCTGCAAATTGCCGTTTGCCTGCAAACGTTTTGTACGGTTGTATGTTTGTTACTCTTTACCGCTATAATTACGGAACGGATGTGAATGTTTGGCACATGGGTAGACCATGGCCTGGGTAGGACACAGGATAATTTTTATCCTGATATGCCCGCATAATCGAGACTTATGCGGATAAAACCGCGGGGCGCAGCTAGTATCTTAATAAGCAGCTAGTGAGACATAAAAAGATTTGGTGATCATATTCTCATAAGACAAGAATAGAAATTATCATGATTTGTTATTTATTGCGTCTCCTTGGTAGAAATAGTTTACGTTATGACATGGCAATACGATACAAAGAAAAACGTAAAGGCTCCCGCGAACAAGCGCGACTTGACGACGTAACGCGACACCGGTAATTGTTCTATCTTGAAGTTTTCTTAGAAATTGCTTTATTAGAGTCGTGTCGTGCCTGTTTGCCTTAGGTTAGGTAATCCGTTTTTTGTATAGGTATTAAAATCGATACGTGTTAGCTTACAAAATTTCATAAGACAAAATTCAGATATTGCCTAATCTGTTCAAGGAAACAAGTAAAATAACCGTCACACTGTCCTTATAACTAATACAACAAAAACTCAAACCTCGATCAAATATTAAATGAAACGCCCACGTTCACTGGCACCCCATCCAATATAATATGAACGAAATTGCGTCGAGGACTGAAACGGGGAGAAATTGAGACAGATTTCAAGAAGTAAAATCATTTAAGGACGGCGTCGAGAACGGAAATCCGTCATACATTGGAGAACTCACAAAAGTATATAATTAGATTTTTAGGGGTCGACAATGCGACATTTCTTTTTCAAACGAAATTCGCTCCTTCTCAAATGTGAGAGCTTGTTTTCACTTAGAAATTGTGTATGCTTATTTTGTTTCTTCTTGAGGATAAAAGCTGTTGTGAGTTTCTTTATAGAATTGAATCAATATGGCTTAGAAGAAATTACTTTTTGTTCACCTTGTTTGTAAAGAATAGGTTTATTATTGTCTGTATTAGAATTTTAGACGTTACAACGTTGATTGTTATCAACAACAGTTCTTGATTCTTCGTCTTCGAATTGAATTTTCTTATTTTTATCTTTCGAGATGTTTAGATTAAATTAGGAAAGCATTTCTACACAATAACATTGTTACCATTTGATATCACTAACAACGAGGTCTTTGCGTTGTTATTTTTAGTCCAATTAGGACTAAAAACAACAACACAGAATATTCTAGACAACATTGTATTAAGATTTAGTCTGGATCTGGTTAATACAAAGGTCAAAATGATATAACATGAAGTCGGAGACACAAAATGTGGTGATGCCATTATTTCGTTAATTGTGTCGTGTAGTCCCACTAATGGGCAACCGTCTGGTTTTGTGGGACAGTGACATAATACTTGGAACTAGTCCAAATCTTTCTACTAGCGCTGTTTTGTACGACTTATTCTATGTTATAATAAATCAAGATTATTTTAAATAGCTAAGCAAAGAAATTAAGTTTAAATTGTTTATTTAGGAGATAGACGTTGTATAAGTGATTATAATCTTGAAGTTGGTTATTATTAGCTTTGAATTTATAAAAGATGGAGAGCTAATTTTGGAGGGTACTTGTAAGAAACTATTTATAGGCATGTTCAGAGAACTTTGATAACATCAAAGTCATCATTTTCTCTCTTTGCTTTTAGTTGTAAATGATTAGGCTAGCGTTCTTCAACAAATCCAACTAGATTATTATGAAAAAAAAAGAAAATCTGCCTAGCCATTTCCCAACTATGTTGGGGTCGGCTTTCATTCTAACCAGAGGCAGCAGTACAGTTTTACATGGAGCAACTGCCTATCTGACCTTCACAACTCAGTAACTGGGTAATACACTACCCCTTGGTAAGACTGGTTGTCAGACTTCCGGACTTCGGATGACACATAACGACTGTCAAAGATCTACGAATGACAGCCGAGACCAACGACATAACATACTTTCCGAGGCACCGAGCAGTCTCGATATGTAAAGTTTTTTTATGAATAAATTGACGCTAACAATATCATCCACATATTAACCTCTTTTTCTACGTCTCAATGATCCCTTTTTGAGACAAGTACCGACACCAACACATTTATTCCTATAAAATCTCAACAATTCTCCTCGCCTAATTTCCGTCGAGTATTAGAACGGGAGGGCACTTACTGAGAGAGAAAAAAGATATTGCTAAGGAAAATGGCAGGTCATAAATAAGGGCAAGTGGCACACTTCGCGCTTCGAAATCTGACGGTACTAAGGCACAGAATAGATGAAACAGAAGGTTGGGTCCGTACAACGCAACGAGACAACATGCACGCACACATAGAGTCACTTCAGGTACAATGAGTGCAAGTGCACTCGCGCCTCGCAATCCCTTCACATCTTCGTACGTACGCTACGCGGCTATCTGTGCATGCCCATCTTTTCGCTTGTTGATTGGAGACAAACCTTCTGTACCTATGTATTTTGTGACTAGGGGTTAAGGTTGAGTGTATGATTGCGGATATGAAAAATGGGAGCTTAGGTCTTTTTTTGTGTGCGTGTTCGGTGCAGGCGTGTGCTGTTCGAGAGTATTTTCTTATAAGATTTAAGATATTCTCTTCTCATTTTTTTGTGATTTTGTGAGTTTTGATCTGCAGTATTATTTCTTTGACACAAAATATGTTAGCATAATTTTCGTTTTGGGACTAAAATATGATTGACAAAAACAGTATTAATATAATTATATTATTAATGTTGTAAATTGTATCTGATGTAGGTAAATAAGGACATTTTGTTAATGAGATGATCAAAATTGACAATAATATTGAAATTAGGTATCTTAATAAATAATGTCGAAAAGACAAAAAGTTAGTATTTTTTCTACAAAACCTAAAAAAAAACTAGACACCCATTTTGTTAACCAAACCAGAGCAAATAAAAACGGAATAATGTTACAAATAACACCAAAGACTTTACCAACAGCCACAAAACATTATGGCCATACAAACTTCGTATATTTGCATCGCACTTACTAAAAACAACTATGAAACCAAGTCGACAGCCAAAGTAGTGTCATATTTATTTTCGCTCCCACTACAAACGTCACATTGTTTTGAAGGAAGTCTCACTTATACAAAAAAGGGTAATATAATAAACAGTAACATAAACATCTTCAAGTGTCTCTCAACCTTTGAGAATAATATATTTCTTTGTTGGCGAGAAACAGATAAAATAACGGCAAAGTTTGTTCTTGTCGTTGATAACGTTCTAGTTTTGCGAAGAACTGTTTAGTATGGCTTTATAACTATTGTAGAGAAGGACGAGTAGTGTCTAGACTTTTTTCGCCCTTACATTAGAATAATCAGCCTATTATAGTGTTCCCACTACTGGGACACAGGCCTCTTCTCGGTGACAGGGAGTGTGTCGTAATCACATGTCCTCGAACTTTTTGTTCTAGGATATGCCGGTTTCCTCACGATGTTTTCCTTCTCCGTTTTGAGAGCAGTGGTGATGAAATAATTTACACAAAGTAAAGTGCCTTGATAAATAAACGTTGCTGGGTTTCCTATGACTGCGGTGGCCTCCACCACAATATAATATTGTGTCTCCACATAGCATCCTCATGTGAATGACGTCACTGTAACTTGAGAACCTTTTTTTGATACCATAAAGTCAAATAATGTAATGTTTGTAAACGCACCCACGATACAGGAGAAATTTCTAGTGTGGGGCAAAGTTAAAAAAAAACAACGGGTTGCACTCTGGGAGTGCCGGCAGAAGTGAAAACTTGAACATTAACGTTGTGCATTTTTGAAGATTTTGGAATAGTTAGGGAATAATTTCGCACGAATTGCTTTATTTATCAGTATAAAAGTACTATAATCTATGTGGTTAAATACAATATTTAGTAGGTAGTAGTAGTATATTTATTTATTTTCAAAATATAGTCTAACAAAAATAAACAATTTATTTAAGTAAACACTTTTCATGAAGTATGTTTTGACTGCTTTTTTTACCCATCAATATGGGTGAAATTTCTTACCTCGCAATTTTTACGCAATGTCAAAGACTATTTATTTCGGTATTTACTTTGTCGGTTGCTAGGTAACGGATCTTACGGTCATGTCCTGACGCGAGTTTAACATTTTTTACCCATCCCATAAAAAGTGCACAACAAAAAATAAAAAAGAAGTTTACACTTCAAAAAAATAAAAAAATCTCTTTGCCATCAATTTCGTGACAGCCGTCACCGCGGCCGTGATGTCACGGTTACCGCTCTTCTAAGAATCCGTAACTTTAGAGCCTTGACTGATCCGTAACTTTTGAACGCCATAGTCATATATACGTGACAAGCAAGCGCGTGCCCTGTACGCCAGCGACTCGAATATGTGAGCATTTTTGTCACATATTTGTGTCGTAGGCGTACAGGGCACGTGCTTACGTTTATGCTCTGGCGTGCAATATGCACAGGTTGTCTTAACTCTAAGTGTAGCGACACACCTGCGGAACGTTCGGCGCGGAACGTTCCGTTGCGTCATGTGACGCTTGCTCATGAACCGACGTAACGTTCGGCTGATGTGTCATAGGTAACTTGAAAAACATTAGGAGCGTATTCAACCGAACCTTCCGCGCCGAACGTTCGGCAGGTGTGGCGCGACCCTGAAAGAAATGTATGTAGTTACATCAACGTTAATATTTACCTTAACTTTTATGAATCGTTTATAATTCTGTTTATAATTCTGGTTATAATTCTGTGTTTGTAATCGTTTATTCTTCCTCTGGATTGGCACGCGCGCGCCGGCGCAAAACCGTTAGCTGTCAAGCTGCGCGTGGGTGGTCGCGCGGGCCACCCACGCAGCAGACCTCTTGAGATTAAAACGACTATATCTCTAAAGTTTCGTATGGGAGCTATTTATAATACTTACGTAGTTGGAATCGGTATAAAATAAGCTAACACAATAAAACTAGATAACTAAATGTTATTTTCCTATTATATTCTTAATTTTAATGTAAAGTCACGAGAAGGGGGCTTTTTCCCCATTACCGTAAAGAAAAAAATAATTGAAAAATATTGAAAATATTTTTATCAATTATTATTATTTTTTTAAATTGATATATTATTTAACGTTAAAGAATTACATAAAAAACTACACGTCCCCCTACATTATTTTCAAATAAAAAATAAATGTATGACTTACCACGCGATGACGTCACCTCCCGACGGGCCGTCGACACGTTATCGGAACCTGTTTCTTTCTTTGTTCTCCTTATCACTTAACACACAAACACTTTTACACTGAAGTTTATCTTTTGTTCGTTATTTATACAATAGCTAACAGAGATTCAACTGATATAATTGTTTATTTTTAACAAAAATAACACCACGTTTGACCACGCCATTAAAAGTTTTAACACGGACGAAACCGAAACACTTTATTTGGATCACAGTTTTTATTACGTTGCACTATACTCAAATCTGAATGTACATTCGAACTTATGATGTTATTTACTCATGGGAAAACACTACACAAAGGCTTGAGGACTACCGAAATTAACTAAAACAAAATAAAATCGAAATCAAAACACGAGACAAACACCACACGCGCGGCCATTTTGCGCGCAGACCGTATGAACTGAATAAATATTGAATTTATTCAATGAATTTACTGTCAGATGTCGGTCATGTCATGTTTTATGTCATCGTTCGTTCATAGACTTTAATTATAAACCTGTTCCACGAAAGTAAACACTATTTATAATACAAATAACACTCAAAATTAACTGAGTGGCCGGTGGGGTCCAAATGGTCCGCCCGTCAGTCAATACGTTTTTGACGTCGGACCGCGGGGACCCGGCTGCCAGTCCAGAGGAGGGTTTAAGTATAGACAATTGTTATAAGATATACTAATAGGTTAGGCAATAACTTAATGTAAATAACAGTTAAGTTCCTTTTTCATTATACTGCATAGTAATCCATGCTTTGGAATTGGTAACTTGCTGATATTGGTCTTACTGACAAAAATGCCAGTACCTGGCGACCGAGCTCCACTCTGGTGAAAATAGAAAATGCTCATTTCATACTTACCTTTGGGTACTTACTAATTCCATGCTACTATGATAGTACGTACTTACTAATTCCATGCTGCCATGTCATAATTCTAAGGTAGCCATCTTGTTCTAAACTTTGGGCGACAGAGTTCTGGTCCGGTGAAAATACGAAGAAAACGATTTTCCCAGATGTGTGACCTAGCTAGATCGATTTTTCGCCCCCGTAAATCCCTATACTGCAACTTTCATAGAAATCGTTAGATTCGTTTTCGAGAACGTGATTACAAATATAAGATAAGATTAGCTTATAATATATAAGTATTGGAAAACGGACTTAGGTACTGCTACAACTTCGTATTTAAAATTGTCTTTTACTTTTTATAAACCCGTAACGTAAACCTTTTAAAACTTTGTTCTAATGGTACGAAATCCCATAAGGCGAACCTCAAAGAAGATTGATTTCTTTTACGTTCAATAATTTTTCATAACCTCATCTGCAACAAGTCAATCTTTTTCTTTGATCACGGTCCCAATATAAAAGGTAGAGAAACCTTAACTTCAAAACAGTATAATAACTACGTTGATTTATGAGTCAAAATTAATAAAAGTACCATGAGACCCTTTAATCGCGAAAGACAGTAATTAATATTATCTTAATATATATAAATTACGCGTCACGTTTTTTGTCCACTATGGACTCCTAATCTACTCAACCGATTTCAATCATATTTGCACACCGTGTGCAGTTTGATCTAACTTAAAAGATAAGTTAGCCTTCATCTCAATTTATAGCCGCAATATTATTTTATTGCAAATTAGGGCTACCACGGCACGTCTTGCGTGGCACTATATAGTGCCATTTTCTTCACAATTTTAATACCCAACCGGCTACCCAAGCGAAGCTAGGGTGGGCAGCTAGTATAAGTATAATTATTTAACCCACAACAAAACCAAATGGTTAACAAATCAAAAACCCAGATCATAATAAGGCTTAAGTACACGCATTGAATCATTGTATGGCTTAGAGCCAATAAAAGAAATCGATTTGATAAAAGAACCGATTTTCAAAATTGATTTCTGAATAACTAACTGAAATCTGCCAAGGCTTTTTCCAGCTATGTTGGGGTCAGCTTTCAGTATATGTCTGAACAACAATACGACACATTATTTCACCGAAAATATACAAGTCTAAAACTACCAATTAATTCCACACACGTAACAATAAAAACATTTGGTTGCTTCCCGAAAGAAGTTACGCCAATAAAAACAGGGGTCGCGAAACCCTACTCGCTGCATACATACTCCGGTTCGATCCTGGACGAACAACAAAGAGCCTAGAGTAAAGTTCTACACGAGAATTGCAATCGACACCGTTCGCGTTGGAATGGTTAAAAATCGATTCTGCCGTTGACACTTTTTAATTTGAATTTCCTCTTTTTTGGCTTCAAAAAATTTTGACTGGGTTTTGTTTCGTTGAAACACCGTGAAGCGGACAAACCTTTTTGATTTGTCGTTTATTTGAGGATAGTTGCTATACGCGGCTTTCGTTCCATCGTTGTTCTATGAAAAAATATGTGGCTAAAAACCTGTGCCAATCCTTCACTACGCGTGGGTTAGTTTTGATAGCAACGTGTAATAGGACCTTTGAGATTTGAGCTTTGTATTGTTGATCCTCCGTTTCCACTATTGGAAATGTCTCCCATTGTACAACATACAATCACAGCCAATATTGTGCACAAAGCCGTACGTAGATACTGTAAGCTAAAATACAATTGATAATGTAGTAATCCATTAACGTTCAAGTGCGTATATAGAAACCGTTACTTAACAATGCGTCCGTTTTGACATTGGAAATTCGCCTTATCAACCTTAGCAAGTTTAACTAATGCTTTTATATCCGCAGTATTATTATTTCCACCTAAATTGTAATAAATATTTATAACATTTTCAAAGTTCCCTCTTGCATTCTTTACGCGTTGTTGTCCTGCTTTCTCGAGGAGATCGTTAGCTGTATCCCGCATATTTTTTCTGGAGATTAAATTTTTCAGTGAGCCTCAAAAGCTCAATTTTGAGCGAAATTATTACTTGAGCTTCATTTTCTGGGTTCATTACTTGTTCTTACTGCCAAAGTTTTATGTTAAAGTATGAAGTATTCCAATTCCGGTGTAATAATGGGCGCGTAACATCTTGTTCTTATTATTTTTGGAACGGATAGATTAATATATTATCATAATCAGCCTATAATGTTCCCACTGCTGGGACACGGGCCTCCTCTCTGCGAGAGGGAGTGGGCCGTAATCCACCACGCGCGCCCGTGCGGGTTGGTGACTTATATAGCTTAAATATGGAAGTTGTTGATTCAAATATTGCTTATGGGTTTAGTATTATAGAATATTGACACACTTATACATCTAGTATTGGATATATTATTATTAATCATTTATTTCAGAACTTAAAATTTCATACATTGTTAGTAAATAGTACTTATAACTAGGTTAGTAAATTATTAATTATTATTATTTACAATTAAGCTATTATACATTATAAAGGGCACCACCAGATCCGTGAACGGTGTTCCAGTGCATTACAACCGGGCAATCAACCCTTCCCAATATAGTATTTAGAAGGCTGTTGGTGCTACCGCGCACGCGGCGCATCAGGGAGGCCACTCTTTTTCTTAATATTGCCCTAAAGCAGTCCGTGTTGGCCTGAGCAAACATACCTGATGCACTGCAAAAGCGAGGCAACCCCAACAGCATCTTAAAACCATTATTGTACAGGACCCGCAGGGCATTGAAAGATCTACGCGTATAACGGACCCACAGGCTGCAGGTATAAAATGTTTGGCAATATGCCTTAATAAGAGCAACTTTGACTTCTTTAGATATATGTATGTACAGTGTAACTTTACAACAACCAGTAATAGAAATTAGGCAACATTATTAATTCAGCAACAGATCAATTTCAAGAAGGTTAATCGTTAGTAACAGTGTATTTACATTTTGTTGTCTACGTATGATATTGATACGAATCAACGCTCATGTTATTGTTTTCCCTTAAATATAGATACTTTAGCAAAGCGACAACAAATAAACACCGGTACAACAGCATGAAATAAGCCCAATAGATTACGATCTCTTGGCATTCAAACAGCCATGTAACTTGTTTTTGTACATTAATATTGTAACAACTTATTCGGATAACAAGATACTAGTATTTTCTGTTTTTTCCATTCCTTGATCAACGAGAAAAAATCGACTTACAGCCTCGATAATATCAATCCTTTTTTATAGGAACATTACAATATTTCCATCCCTATATTTTATGATTATTTTTAGATATAACTTTTTCATATAAAATGTTATTGCTCTTGTAATCACATCGCAATGATTGAGAGATATTTGTTAGAAACGGAGTGATGTAAGGAGATTAACAACGAAAGTTTTGCTATTAATAACTTTATGGCTTTCATTAATGTTATTCGCTTTTAGCAGTATTTTTGCACTAACTTTAACGACGTAATGGCTAATAGATTTATTAGTGACGACGACGACAGACGATGTCATTTATGAATGTGCTTTTCGATGTTAAATATGTCTGTAGGACTATAAATAAGGTGGAAAGGAATAATATTTTTGTCACAAAGTTTGCGTAATTTCACGGTGTATTGTGGGTAAGTTCGGTTTTTGGTTGATATTCTGGTACTTCTTTTGACTACAAACTGTTACATAGCCCATAAGTTACGTCAGTCAGTTGCAATAAATTAAGGGGATGCGCCAAGGTAGCCCATGAAGTTTAAACTTACGTTTTTGCAATTTTCAGGTCAATGTGTGAGGAAGTCTGAAAGTGGCACCGGTGACCGAAAAGTTGTGCGGAAATCGGTTTTCATGGTATGGGCATGCGATGCGGAGGAATGAGGAAAATGTCGTGAAGAAAGTTTTGAGTATGAATGTCGATGGCTATAAGAGTAGGGGAAGACCAAAGAAACGATGAATGGACTGTGTGAAAGATGATATGGCTAGAAAGGGGGTGACTACCGAGATGACGACTAATAGAAAAGTATTGAAAAGAGGGACATGTTGCGCCGACCACAAATAAAATTGGGATAAGGGCAGGAGAATGATGATGATGTGTGTGAACTATGAAAAAAAAGAATACTATACTTTTTTTTTCAAAGTTCGAGATATAACAACGAATTTATCTCTTTGTAAATATGTTATCCTTTTAGTACCTCAACATATATTTTTATCAATCTTTTTGGCTTACCAGAAAGAAGTTAGGGACGCGTGAAAGATTTTTGTTTGATAATATTTAATTTGAGGTACTAAAAAGGTAGTAAATATTTATAAAGACATATTTTCGTTGGGATGTCTCGGTATATGAAAAAAAAAGTGGTCCAGACATCCTGACGTCAGAATGTCTGACCACTTTCATTACGCGTTTTTTCGCTGTCAATCGAGGTACTAAATATTTCAAGTTAGGTATCAAATACATAGTAGCAGAAAGGTCCAGGGGTTCTGACGCTTACCGTTTGGGGGCTACGATGGCGCAGATAGACACACAGATACACACGTTAAACTTATAACACTCGTCTTTTTCCGTCCGAGGTTAAAAATAAAATAATTTATTTTCAAATTCCCTTTAGTCATAAAACTTTAACACAACACATTCTCAATATCCACTAAAACTATGTAAACTATCCGATCCTAATTCTAACATTTGTTCTCCACTAGGGTTAATACTACTAATACTATATTCTCTAAGTGCTGAATAATGTAAACGTGTACTATTACGATTTGTACCATCTTAATAGCCAAAATACCTATGTCACGCTTAAAAGGGACGCGATAAACGCCAAATACAGGGTTTTCGAAGCTTTCACGGACAAACCATTAATATTAATGAAGCTAAGAAATGTTCCCTTCTGTATTCCATCAAATACCTGAACAGGTGATACTGTTGTAAGCGTTTCCGGGGTAATATTTTATTTCATTACTTTTTTTGCCTTTTTTTGGCGTTTTTTTTTGTAGAGCGAACGTTTTTTTCGTTTATCCAGTAGGTATACGGGCATTTCCGTAGAAATTGATCCACTCTCATTTTGTGCTGTCCCATGACTTTATTTATAATTCATTAGAAAACCGAAGGCCTATTATTGTAATTCACTATTTATTATGATAGTACAATAAATAAACTCAGTAAATAACAGTGAATTAGTCTATTTTTACTATAATAATGATTAAAATAAGACGAAAATATGTTTGGAACCCCCCCAGTTTTCAGGTGTCCCACAGTGTCGCGACACACTTTGAGTTAGATTATTGATGACATAAAATTAAGCATGCATGTAAAAAGGTTTTAATATATTCAAATATATGATTTCTTTTAAAATTAAACATAAATTACAGCCACTTTAATACAAAAATAATTATTTTTTACTATTTTAATTGTGTCCCACGATTTCGGATGTAGTGGAAAATTCCACTTTGTAACGGTATTTCCTCCACAAGTAAAAAATAAACTTCCAAAATCTTAGCACACTTATTTTCCTGGCAACATTATTCATCGATTCCGCAAATTTTTTCGGTTGGCAATCAGGTGCTGTCAAAATCATTCGTGTCTAAACTTGCAAAGCGTTACCGTCTACGTGTAATTCATCCACTTTGTTAGAGGAATTTCTGCTGGTAAGTTTTTGTTTTTGATAATGTTGTTATTGTTAACTATAATAAAATAATCGTAAAAATGATTAATTGAATTACTTGCAGCATTCGTTGTTCTATTGTTTAACTACACGCAATTTTAGATTGGAAAACATGAAAACGTTACCTCCATTTTGTTACCACTTTTCCATATATAAATTTCCATAATCCACTTTTCTCCATTTTGTAACCGGGACCAATTTCTACGGAAACGCCCATACAGCAAAAATATATCTTGCCGCTTGAAATTGAACCTTGGGAAGCGTAATTTCCATAATTTTATGAGAATTTGATGTTTTGACACTGCCGCTTGACTTTCCAATCCCATTTTTTGTGTAATTTGATAAAATGATTTCGTTGTTTTCTCTTGCAACTTTTGATGAAAAATATGGACGATCACGATTTTCTTTACCTTGGCTACGAATACATAATTATTAGAGATAGGCCGACTAGTCGCCGACTAGTCGGGAAAGCAGACTATTCGGCCCGTTTTTTACTCGTATTAATAGGTCTTAATGCGTGATTAGGTAAGGCAATAAGGTACTACTACTAATAAAATAATAATTATACACTATGTTAGCTACGTAATTCAACTTTGTTTTGAATTAAAGCACCAAGAAACGCCGCGCCGGCTCGCACGTAAACAATGATAGAAAAAATACAATGTAAACAAAAACATGTCCCGACAAGTCCGTCTGGTCGCCGGGCGGGGCGCGCTCAACTTACGAGCCGAAAGCGTGGTCACGAACATTGCCGATGCGATGTCACCCGAACTCAACCGAAAGCAATGTTCGACTTGGCCAACTAGTCGGCCATTTTCCAGCCGACTAGTCGGCCAAAGTCATAGTCGGCCCATCTCTAATAATTATACAGGGTGGCAAGGACATCGACGAGAAGCCGGTTACCATGAATTCAGTACATGATTCTGAACCCCCCCTGCGTTGAAAGTTTTCGTCGATTATTAAAAAAAAATCTGCTGTTCCATACATTTTGACCGCGTAGGTATTGCACTTTTCTATGAAACAACTGATTTTTTTTATTATAACCGACGAAAAATTTCAACGCAGGGGGGTTCAGAATCATGCACTGAATCCATGGTAACCGGCTTCGCGTCGATGTCCCTGACACCCTGTATTTTGTCAACTGCATGTCAGTCAGTGGGTGAGTAAATAAACATTTAACATCTTTAATAGTCTTCTCTTATTCATCTACATCGTCCATCTCCTGCCTTTACATCAATTCACTTTAGGTTAGGTTTGGTTAGTTTTCCTCTTCCATATTTTTCAATTTCGTCACCAATCCCACAAAAACATTTAATAAACTAAACTGTTCCCTCCATGTCTGTAAACAAGTTCTCAATGCAAAAACTTCAAAGCTGAAATACGTCATTCAATCAATCATCATGGCGGACGCAACGGTTGCTAGTGACACGCAGTTTGCTAACAGGTAATAAATTGTTGCTGCAGAAAAAATGTTACCACCTGTATTTTGTTACGGGATTTTATTTTAATGTACCGGTTTTTTGTATTGGTTTTAGTTTTTGGATTTGTAGATGCTACGATTGTGGAAGGAGATGCTGTCAAGGAAACTGCATTTTGGAAGCACCTACAATCAATTCTATTTTCTTGTAAATGTTGACGTTCAAAAGTACTTTTTAATGACCTACTTGAAATAAATGTTTTGACATGAACTTCAAACCGTTTATGATAAAATCGTCTGGCATGTCCAGCGACTAGGTACAATGATTCCTCAAATTTACCTGCAATAATGGAAGCTGAAATCTTGTAAGGCTTACCGTTAAAATTTACCCTAAGCTTGTCCTTAGACAGCATCTGTCTAGCATAAATGCTGAAATGAACCTTTTTGGTGCAGCCGTAAGGCACACATTTATTGGAAAAAGAAATATTTTGTTTTTTTTTCATTTTTTTGTGTTCAAATAAACGTTTTCTTTCTTTCTTAAAGTTTTAATTGTTGTTCCAATTCTATTTTACGCTATTAAACCACACTCATAACTATGATATCAGATGATTAATATTTCATTAAAATTCCAAAAGTCTACATAATACTCACCAAACATTCGATCAATAACTTCGACATGATAGTAAAAAAGCTGTCGATGTGAACGCGACTGCATCCATTATTACCGAAAACAAAATAAACTTTTGTATGAACGAACAAAAAACAGTAAAACGTCGACTCATGAATGTGGACGAATGGAACGGAGTATAGGAGAGTAAAATTGTACCGAGAGCAAATTTTTCGCGCTGCCAACCGCAAAGGATGTGGGGAATGGATAGCGAAACTTGTGCTCGTGTGTGTACGGGTATTCGTACTATTGACACAAATCTTCTCAATTCAAAATTGAGATCTAAATGACGTAATGTCTTTTGAAAGTGGAACGTTTAAATTACCTTTGGTGTACAGTGACCACTTTGAAGTGCAGCGATCCGATTATGAGGTTGTTGAACTAGATGTGATCGAATTAGTTGTGGATTTCAGCTATGAATAGGTCACTCTATTAGTAAGAAACGGAATTTAGATGTAGAAAACGCAGAATTTAATTTAGACATGTGTTTTAGTCTTACAAAAAACAAAATTACTGATGATCATGATCAAGTCTTTAAAGATCACATTGATTAAACCTGGAGAAAGGTTAACGTTTACTCAAAGACATCAAAGAATTCTTCAAGTATTTGTGAATGCTCCAAAAATAATAAACATTGTTTTACATGAAATGTGGGTCACCCACGCTATAATCCTGTACACACACTAGTGTATTACTGCTAAAAATAAAATGATACCTACAGGTAACCTGAAAACTGATCGTGAAGCTATAGTGGGTATAAAACTTTTACCGTCCAACCATCCGAAACCCTGTTATATGGATATACCACAGAATAATTTGATTGTCTCGACCGGTGCGTCGACGGGTGAATGTAACGTTAAAGCTGAATATATTTGTGACCTGTACGCGGGAATATTAAATAATACGATACACATTGCTGTTTTTGTTAGGAATAGTACTGTGGGAATCAATGTGATAGATGCAGTGGAATGAAAAAAAATATAATTATAATAATTTGTAGAGTCGTTGTGTTTGTATTTGGGATAGTTGGAGAAGTAAAATTTTGCATTCGATAAATCGTAATTAATGGTAAATCTTTCAATATCATCTGATATTATTGTAATGTATTATGTTGTAACTTTAAAAATAAGAGGAGCTCATGGCTAAGTAATAACACGGCTCGATCCATCAGGTTAAGCTACGCTTGCCGGAGTTGATGTGTGACCATCACATGTTGCTTGATGGGTGACCATCTTAACATTCCGAGACTAATCCGTGCCTCGGAAAGCACGTTAAGCCGTTGGTCCCGGCTGCCATTCGTGGATCTTTGACAGTCGTTACGGGTCGTCAGAAGCCCGAAAGTCTGACAACCAGTCTTACCAAGGGGTCTCGTATTACCCAGCTACTGGGTTGTGCAGGTCAGATAGGCAATCCCTCCATGTAAAATACTGGTATTCAGCTGTATCCGGTTAGACTGGAAGCCGTCCCCAACATAGTTGGGAAAAGACTAGGTAAATTGGTTGTTACTTTTAAAATAATCTTGAAGTCATTGAGCATTGGTGAACTAGCTACTATATATTTGAACATTTTTATGTACAAAACTTTCAGATCTTCCACAAGTGTTCTTAGATATTGGAATAAATCTGTATTTTATGTCCATCTTACAATAAGTATCCAAACCCTAAGATAGCTACTTTCTTATTCATTTTTCAAGTTTAAATTGAGCCGTAGCTGCCGCTAAGTTTATTTTCTCTAACTATCATGCTGGTACTATATTATTTACTTTCAACTACGGAACTCCCAGTCCATGCTTAAGAAAAACTTCAACGACTTTTTAAGTTTTTCAACCCATTTAAGAAAAAATCTCTATTTATATTCTCCTTTTTAAAACAAGCAGGGATATAAAAGTCATTTTGCATGTACATCGCTCGTAAATCACTGAACTAGCTTTAATGGGAGTTTTTAAATTGCAATACTTCTTCCTAGTGACCGAGGAAGATTCTTTGACGTGATTCCTTCCTTGAATTTGTCGAGGAATTAGTTTGTGTTCATGCTTAACTTTTAATGGTTTTCATTATGGTGACACAGCAGATTGTTAAGTAAGATCCCGAAAGAGCTGTTGGGATGGCCTGGATAGGTGTGACATGGATGGGACATCAATTGCGTATAAACATTAATTTTGGAAATTCGAGAACCTTTTTATTTTTTTATTTGTCATTGATAATAATATGTTGGATCAACTGATGACCTGACGAAGACAATTACAGAAAACTAGAAACAGAACGCGGAAAATTCATTATTACAGTGCATCTTTAGAATATATTATAGTTATTTCCCGGTGGACTAAGTAAGTTGATTGAACTCTGTTAAATATTATAACTCAATTTGCCTAATCTTATCCCAACTACGTTAGAGTCGGCTTCAAGTCTAACATGATGCAGCTGAATACCATTTATTTACTTGGAGTGATTGTTTATTTCACCTACACAACCATTACTGGGTAATGGTTACTGGGTAACTCGATATCTGTCGATAAGACTGGTTGTCCAACTCTTTGGACTTCTGACTATCTAGATAGTGAAGTTACGGAAATCCATTATAAACTACATACAATAGACAACGTATTTTTAGTAACCTAATCCGCTTAACTGTTCTTAAAGAGTCCTAAAGAACCCTGTAAGAAATCGACACGTGTTTCACCTCTCAACGTCGAATCATCCTCAGGATGACGATTGACTTGTTGCGAACGCGGACACGAAGTGTTGCCCCGACAAGCGCTGAACGCGGATTAGGTTACTAAATATACGTTGTCTATTGTAGTAGTTCTGACTATACGTAACAATCATCAAAGATCTACGATTGACAGCTCAGGGACTAAATTAATGCTTCACGAGCTTTTCGAGGCACGGAAGGGTCTTGATATGCAGTGGATGTTCACCCATCCATGAACCGACCGCGGCTAACGTAGCTTAACTTTCATTCGACAAGTGCGGCTGTTATTATTTAACCACGAGCCCCTTCTCCTCTGTTAGATATTATATTATTTAAGTATAAGGCAGCCAAGTTCCTGAAAATTATTTTCCGAGATACTCACTGACTCTCAACTTCGATATCAATTCGCGATCTCCTCTACTAACTCTTGTTCCCTAACAATTTAGATGACAAACCTGACAGCCAGAATTTTTTTCCTCATTCATATACCAACATAGACACGGTAGTCTAAGGTGGTTCATAAATAAAAGGGGTAGTCAAATAACACGTCAAGCCATCCATCTTTCTATATGAAACAAAACCAATAAACTAGAGTACCTATTCTATCAGCAGATGAAATTGTACTATAGGAAAATATGTTTCGAAGTTTGTTTATGTTTTTACGATGTTTCTTCGTATTGAGGTGATCATGATGAACGTTATTTATGTTTTCAAAGGTAAATAACCCACATAGGAAAAGTTGGGATAGTGCTGAGTGAGACATCCTAGGTTGACCTCATCTTATAGTTGATTAATTACAAGCGTGAGTTAGTGTTGAAGAGTCAATTACATATATTTTATAGGATTTAATAGATAAAATATATATAACTGCATAAAATATCATCATCATCATCTGCATAGCCTTTTTCCAACTATGTTGGGGTCAGCTTCCAGTCTAACCGGATGCAGCTGAATACCAATATTTTACATAGAGCGACTATACTACATAAAATTTCAAAATCTTAATGGATACCGCCATTGCTAGTGCTCCTTGTGAAACTGTTTTTCTTCGTGAGGTGACGTCCCTAGGTCCGTCCGTCATCCCTTTAGCTTTACAGCCATTTCCAGCCAGGTAAACGGGTGACTTTATTTGAAAACTTGTTAAAAAAAGTGGACCAAAAATGGTATTTCCCGATGAAACCGGATATTTCAGTACTGTACCGTTTTAGCCAAACGTTGTAGTTGCAATATCCGTTTTATTGTGATGTACATATCTGTATATCACTATCATTTTATTACGGGAAAAGTGATGACGAAACGCTTCCCGGTATCGTTTGCAACGCTCTCGACATTTTTATGAGCAAATAAATACTTACAATGCGAGTAATCCTATTAGTTTTGACAATTTATTGTGTGGTGTAAATATTGGTGTTAATATTGTAGGTACTGCTCTGTTACTTCATATTGTATTACATCGATATTTTGCTAATACCATAGATTAATACAGATGCACTAAGCAAAATCATTTAAATAAAAAGCGAATCTTAAGCGACACAATAAAGTGCAATTCAGATCGCACAGCGCTAATCAGCTACAGTTATATTCACCTAGAAGTTGCCTCTCTCTATATCCCGTGACATTCTTATTCTTAGATCTTCTGACTACGTTACACTCACTGAATCGGCCCAGCAAGACGGGCCCGTCACGTAATTGTAGCTTCATACCTAAACTGCGCAGTGTCTGTGCCCATACTACTAAGTTTAAGCCTTGCTTAACCTTCGGCGATGATGTGATGTGAAAGAGAGAAATGTATTAGATTGGAAGTTTAAACAGTAAAAAAAAACTTGTTTCTTTCCAACTATTGTAGCAATTTCTTATTTATTTATTTAATGACAATAAAATTACAAAAAAAAATATCAGAAGTATTCATTTAATATTTTTGATATTTTTTTTGTAATTTTATTGTCATTAAATAAATAAATAAGAAATTGCTACAATAGTTGGAAAGACTCAAGTTTTAAGGGGTTTTATAGGCGTTTTATTTTTGAGGTTTTGAGGACCCCACGCGACGAACTGCGTTATTAAAAGATGCGCGACGGGCCGAAGGTTAAAATAATAAGCTTCTTTTGTTTGTACCTATGTAAATAAAATTGTTGCAATGCTCGAATGCCCTACTTTTAATGGGTAACTTTCTGAGCTAAAGCCATGCCCACTGATATCCATTGAACTCATTTATTTAATCTAGCCTGAAAATCAACACTTTTCAACGTTAAAATAATATAACATAATCCCCAAAATCCCCTCCCTTCACCACTTCCTATTGCTTTAGCTGGGAGGAAGAATTGGCGCAACAAACTCCCCAGCAGCACAGCTGTCGGTTAACTTGGAAAAACTTGCAACAGCAATAGGATTATTAAGTTGATAGAAGTAACATAAGTTAGATTTGCTCACCATTTACAAATGGATCGTGTCAGGTTTCATCTAACAACAAAAGCTTTAGACAAAGACAAGAAGCTATTGTATACAAAGATCCGAAATCAGAGAACGTAAGCCATTCAAATTCTGCTTATCCCATAAGACGTGAGACAGGAATATATTCAAACGATGTCTAGACGATGAACGTTCCAATTGTCTTAGAGCTGTCTATGCATTTCAAGACAATCGATCATCCGTCGACATCACATCGAGATTCATGATGCATCAAACGTTAGGACATCGAAATAAAATCCAAGGAAGCTGAGGTTTTGTTTTTGACGTCACTTTATTATCTCTGCTACACATGCATTTTATGTTTTAAAACGTTAATGATTTTGGGGATTTTAAAAATGGAACTAGGAACTTGTGATGTGTTGTAAGAACGAGGTTGTAAAAAATAGTATAACTTTATGCACGATTCAGTAATCCTCTTTCGATTAATAACGTAAAATTTTATGCATTCAATTCTAATAAATTACTTTTGAACATTAAACGTTTATTGACAGATAGAGTTATTCCATGAAACGTTGGTAAGGTTGAGTTACCATTTCCTGAGTAAGATATTTTAATAAGGATACTTAGCATTTATATAAAATGCTAAGTATCCTTATTTATTCACAGTTAATATACCTACCTACATCAACTTTAATGGTAAAAGATTCTCCCTCGTAAACATAAATTTAAAAAACCACCAAGCATACGAGACCAATTCCAATAAAATTAAAATCGTACCAGCGACGTAAATCCCGTAATGGCCAAATATAAACTTTAAAAAGTCGTATAAAACTCCAGTAAAAGGCAGTAAATAGACTGTCTAGTAAATAACTATTTGTAGTACAGGTAATGGGTGATGGTAATACTGCAATTCGACCACCAAAATCTCACAATGGGTCGGCAATTACATCGTTTGCACGTTGAACCGATCGCCTCTATTCGTGCTTCGTTTAGTTTGGAGGATAGTTGGTTATGTCACATAAAATAATACTAATTATTTATTTATTAACAGCGAAATATACTTAAATATGTTATAAGAACAATATAAAACAAGAATATTTATGTTATGCACAAGTATTTGAAAATGGGAACAGATCATTAGCCATCGAAACATTTGTCCGCATCGCTGTCAAAGAGGACAGTGCCTAAAAGGTTGGCAGCGTTGCCACGTTGGATGGCCAAGAATAGGCCAAATTTCTGATTATCGGTGATGTCCCGAAATACTCGTCGTTGTTTCAAACCCAAACGGCTCAAACATATAACTCCCAATGGAGAAGTTATCTTTGTGTCATGTGATTTTTGAGCTCGGTTTAACATTGAATTAAAAATATTGATTAATGACTATTCTACATTAATAGCCGTACAGATTTATTCATTATTATGCTGAAAATTAATGACATAACAGCGCCGGGGCTTGTTTTAAGGTATCTACACACAGCGGGCGCGGCGGGGCGGGACGGGACGGCGACGTGACGCTGAGCAGTTGTAATGTACTAGATACTACGGGCAACTCCACACAGACCCATCCCGCTCGGCGCGACGGTAACCGTCACGCCACGCCGCCGCCCCGCAGGGCGTGAATACAAGTCAGAAGCGGCGGGGCGGGGTGTGACGGTTACATTCAGAATTGAGAGATTGTATTAAAGCTTAAAACTTTAACTTATAACTAACTGTAACTAATAAATTATAAGTTATTTTAACTAACTTAGTTACTTTGAACTGTTTACTTTATTTATATTCTTTCTCTCTCAATTCGCGGCGGGACGGGACGTGATCGCGCCCGCAGTGTGACCGCTCCCGTCACGCCAGCGCCCCGTCTCGCCGCAACGCCACGCCGCGCCCCGCCCCGCCCCGCCCGCTGTGTGCAGATACCTTTACTTTTACATTTTCTCAGTTGTCTAATATGTTCACATGTCGTGCTGTATTAGATGAGTGTATTCATAAGATTTAATAAAAAAAAAGGAGAACAAATTTATCTTTGTCAATACACAACCATTGCAGTGGTGATTGGGTGGTTGGGGGTAACGGCCCCAACTTACAAGTTGTAGGTCATGGGTTCGAACCCAGGTAGGCGCTTTACTTTGTGTAAAATAATTTCATCACCACTGATCACAAAACGGTGAAAAAAAAACATCGTTAGGAAATGGATCGTAAGGAATGTTCTAGAACCAAAAATTTGAAGACATGTGACATCCACCAATCCGCATTGGGTTCGCGTGGTTGATTACGGCCCACTCCTTCTCACAGAGAGGAGGCCCGTGTCCCAGGTGGGAGCATTAATAGACTGTTTATGTGTGTTATGTGATACACAACCTAAAAATACAAAATAAGTTAAAGATTCACGAAAGACACGTTTTATATCCCTATACGTCAAAAATGACGACTAGCAATCATCTATACAAATAAATAAAATTGAAGTGTCTGTTTGTAATCTATACATACAAATAAATAAAATTGAAGTCTGTTTGTAATGTCAAAATAACAGCTTTTTACTAAATGCATGAAAGTATATACGAACAAAACACAAAAAAAAACCTGTCTGTTTGTTCCGGCTAATCTCCGAAACGGCTTTTCGACGGGAGTCTCACTGGCAGCTATGCAAATAAAGTTGATGAATAGACATCATCGCGGACGAAGTCGCGGGTAACAGCTAGTTTTCAAATAAAAAATAGACTTGTAGAAACCAATCCATCTGTCCCTATTACGGTGCTAGACCTCGTCTGTCACAAAGGAATCCTCAATACTAAACACAGCCCGAATCGAACAATTGGAACATTTGGAACATACGAAATCAAATTGTTCGTCTACTATCCAATCTAAACGGGCACGGCCTAGTGGTTACAGCTAGGTGAACGGATTGATCTGCACTCAGCAATTTCCCCACAATTCCCTGTTAGTGACTTTGTCATTTCCCATTGCCTAGCCTCTAAAACTAAATTTAAGAGGGGTCCGGGAATTTTTAAGAAACTAGTTTGATTCTGGCGTAATATTTGTTCGAATTTTTAAATATTGGTATGTACGACTTGCATAAAAAATATTACACGTTGTCACGTAAGTAAGCTTGTTTTTAATAATTTATCATGTCATTTGTTTGTGAAGAAAAAATAAATTATTTGAATTTGAATTAAAATGTTTAGTTTCAAATATTCATAGTTCTGTATTGTGATGTACTTTTCAACGTAAAATTAAAACTTACAACAATGGGGGGATGGAAATTGATTACAAGAGGGCTGATACATTGTTGACCAAAAAATCACAGTTGAATTGCTTCATATTGGGACCATACTGCCACTACCACCAGAGCACGTCAATGCAAATGAAATAAGTATGTAGCACAGGAGTGCTCAGCTCACCCCTATCAAAAGCATCTTCCCTTTTTACACCGACGCAACATTGTAAAACTCTATTTATAGTTGAATTAATTACTGTCTTTTGATGTTAATTAAACTCGTTGCTCTCGCCTTTTGTTGTTATTTACATTCCAAGAAAAACTAAAGGAAAAACTCTTTTACCGAGTTGAAGGAATTTTCCTTTTCTTTAGCGGGGGCGATTCGTCGATAAAAGTTGAGGCCATGTGCCACATAACGGATTGGTCTTTAGATTGTAATAGTACAAGCAATAAAGATCTGCTTGCGCTGCGTGACATAGTAACCTATTTCCTAAATTGGTTTTACGATTTGAGGGAAATAATGACATGACATTTAAGGTACTATTCCGTATAGACCAGATAACATAAGATATAACATCTGTGTTCACCGAAGGCTTAGGTAGAGGTGTACCCATGTTACGTTGTGTAGTGTTAGTGTCAGTTATGTTTAAATCTTACGTAATATGGGGTGAACCTCCAAGCTGCTTTTGATTTAAATAAAATATCCGTGGATACCATGAAAGGGAAATAAAACAGGACGATGAGTAGACTACCTTCATTGGGTTTATTGCATAGTAATTGTACATTTGACATTACATAATATAGATAATCAGCTTGAGGACACAGACCTCCTCTCTGTGAGAGGGAGTGGCCTATAATCTACCACGCGGGCCCAGTGCGGGTTGGTAGATGTCACATGTCTTGGAATTTTTGGTTCTAAGACATGCGGGTTTCCTCACGATGTTTTCCTTCACCGTTTTGAGAGCAGTGGTGATGAAATAATTTACACAAAGTAAAGCTCCTGTCTGGGTTCGAAACTACGACCTACAATTACCCCTGGGCCACCACATTCAAGATTTTCACATTTAACATTAGTTGTTATTAAATACTGTCTGCATCATCCTACTACTAGGCAAAAGCGTCTCAACATGTCTTCCAGCTCTTTCGATCCAAGGCTAATGTGGACTGATCGTTTTTTATATCCAGTTCATCGCGTCATTAGTTGATTCATCATCATCATTGGCAGCCTAGTTCCACCCACAGATTAGTATGGATCTCCTTCCTTTTGTACACACGGCTATACATCAAGCTATACCTTTCCAGTATAAGCTGACCTCGCATAGTATATATTACATAGCTTATACTGGAAATATATAGCTTGATATGTAGAAAATTAGGTAAGTATTGATTCAACATATTGAGTACTGTGTGCTCTATCATCACCATTCATCATTTCAACCAAAAGACGTCCAATGCTGAACATATGCCTCTCCCAAGCACCGCCACTTTGACCGGTTCTATGCTTTTTGCATCCAGCGGATTCCTGCGGTCTTCACAAGGTCATCAGTGCACCTTGTGGAAGGCCTTCACACGCTACGTCTTCCGGTACGCTTTTGCCACTCCGGAATCTTTCGGCCCCATCGTTCTGCGAGCAATTTGCCCTACCCACTGCCGCTTATGTTTGGCAATATTATACTCTGTAATATAACAAAATCTAAAAATAAATTAATATTAGCTTTGTGTTACAAATTCAATGAACTTCGTAGCATTATGATCAAATCAATGTTTTGCGAATTTATTATTTTTTTATTACGTAAAATAATATTACCCTTAGCTACGAATCTTAAACACAGAATACATCAAAGTTATATACGACTATTTTTTAAATAACAATCAGTGTAAAAGGTTTTTTTATAAGTAGGTAGATATGTAATGTATCTTATTATTTTAACTAAATTGTTGTATTGGCATTAAATGCCAATACAACAATTAGACATCGTGTCCACCGTATCCTGTGTTTGCACTACGTTGCGTTACAGAAACGGATTTGACTCTATTCGAATTCTGGTTCGACTATTTAGATTGTCATCGACATGCTATTAAAAATAATAAGGCCCTTTGTACACATACGTTTTTCTTGCCGTGAAAAACTATGGTTTATTCGCATTGTGAAGGCACGGTTGTCAGTGTTGTATGAATCACTTTAGAAGCTTGTTGACAGTCATATTTTAACTTTGAAAATGTTTTTTTCTAAGGCGCGGTTTATACGCCGTACTGTAACGAAACTGTGCCGTGTACAAAGGGCCTTACATAACAGGACCAAGCCTTCTTCGTAATATAAAACATTTATAGCCTCATTAGTTTTAGTGGTAATAGACTCGCCCCCTATTACATGGGACTTAAACAAAACCGGCGAAATTTTGGTGTGCTACGTCTGTAGGTACATTTTCAATTGAGATTATTTAACTTTAAAGTTAAATTATTATTATTTTTATTTGATTTTTTTTTATTTAAAATATAATAATTTATAATATTAAAAATTAAATAAATTAGTTAAAACAAAAAGCAGTCACGAGCACCAATATGTATCCACTAAGCAAATGTCAAAAGCGATTTTCTCGTGTAATATTGACTGCAACTTGAGATAAGGCTTGTTTCATATTAATCAATTACTATATTCGTAACAACATAAAATAACAATCAACACAGTAACAGCAAATCACTTTTAAAAGTTGCTTAGCGTATACATATTGGTGCTCGTGACGGAACATAAATGTGATATTATGAATAGTGGTTTATAGTACAACTGCAGTCATAGTACTCGTAATCCTAAGTACGGTTCCTGACGGCATATTTTTTTAACTTTTCCAATTAGTATTTTTCAGTAGTAACTAGGAGTTTCGAATTTGTCCCGGTTGGTTCCTTACTTTACGTTCTGTGTTGAAGACCCATAGGTCTTCAACACAGAACCTCCACCCATACCCACCCACCATACCAATAGGACACAGCTGGTGACATTTGGATGTACTATGCACCTCTGCCTTTTCCTTTGGGGAATGCTGGCGTGATGTTATGTTCATTGATTATATTCCCTTCTCGGTATAACTTATTATAGCAGAACTTTATCTATCAGTTCTGTGTATGTACCTCTTAAGTTCATTGTCTTCCACGTGTTGAAGATTTTTTTGAAAGAAATATGGAGAAAATAAGAAGTTTCAACTAAGTTGTAGTAAGTTTAATTCACATTATTTTTTCGTTTAAAGGTTTTGTAGATTAGGTATAATTTTATAAGTTATAATTTGTGTTTCAAGAAAATTGGAAGCCAGTTATTATTAGCTTATACGTAATTTTCTGCAATAGAAGAACTGAGTAGGTTCTTAACTACCTGGAGAGATCATTTTTCTTGCTGTTTCCCAACTATGTTGGCTTCCAGTCTAACCGGATATAGCTGAAATTACGATATTTTACCTGGAGCGACTGCCTATTTGACCGCCTCAACCCAGTTACTGGGTTTTACGGAACCCCTGGGTTTAGGGGTTTTACTGTCATGAGAGAATTTCTTTGTCATTGTGAGCTATCAAAATATTCATCATAATCATAATAGTCAAAAGACCACTCCACTACTGGACATAAGCCTCCCCCAAGCACCGACAGTTCAACCGGATATGTGCTTCTCACATCCAGCGGATTCCTGCGGCTTTCACAAGATCATTGGTGCACCTCGTGGGAGGCCTTCTAACGCTATGTCTTTCGAATTACAGAACCTTTTCGCCCATCGGCCATCTGTTCTGCAAGCAATGTGCCCGGTTCACTGCCACTTAAGTTTGGCAATTTTTGGGATATGTCGGGTACCTTGGTTCTGCTGCGGATCTCTTCATTTCTGATTCGATCACGCAGGGAAACTCCAAGCATTGCTCTCTCCATTGCCCTTTGGGTGAGTAGTCTTCTAAAGAGTCGCATTGATGATGATGATCCATCAAAATACTAACTAAGATAAAAAAAATATTTTAAACCTAGCACTAAAATTCATCTACACAGTTTTGAGTAAAAAATCTGACAAAAATCTACCTTTTTTCCTCGCCACAACAGAATAAAAACATCAGCACCGAAATAAATTGAATAAAATCCACGTCAAACAGCTAGTTTGAAAACAACGTGTAAAATTTATTCATGAGCAACCACCGTTGGAACTTGCACTCAAAGTACTGAATCTGAATGTCGCGGCAGGTACTACGTGATGCTTCCGTTTCAGTGTTGGCACTTCCGGTGGTACTATCGTGCTGCAGTCACGCAATGAGAACTGAGGTGATGAGTCGAAGAGTGTTATTTTCGTTCTATCCTTTTCGTTGGTTGTTCAAAGAATAGGGATGATGATTAAAAATGTTTTTTGTCCATCAAATGGAAATAAAAAATATTGTATACTTATTTTTTCTTCTTTCACGTAATCAAAAGATTGCGGCGATAAATAAGCTAAAATATATCATGACGTCACGGTCACGTCTCGCTAGATTTTATACTGAAGGTGTATTCCCGTAGGATAGGCACGTAAACGGCAATTTGAACGTCATTTACAGAAAAATACAATTGATTCTAGCTGCCCCTTCTAAAAGGTAGTTTCGTATCGAGAAGAACGGTAAATAAACTCCAGGGTTACTAAAATACATCGGAAATCGTCATCCTGAGGATGCCTCGCTGAGAGGCGAAACACGTGTCGATTTGTTACAAAGTTCTCTAAGACTCTTTAAGAACAGTTAAGCGGATTAAGTTACTAAATATACATCGTCTATTGTATTTTATAATGGATTTCCGCAAAGTCACGCCTGAGTCAATTATCTATCCAGCGTTACTCTTTTAAAAATGTTTTACAATATTTTTTTTACATTAATTCATAATTATATAAAAGCTTAAGTGAAAATAAGGCACCAAAAATAAAATTACTACAAACATCACAGTAGGTAAAAATAATTAAAAAGGACTTACCATTCAAAATGTTAGACTGGTGATGAAGTTAAACAAAAAAAGACGTGTGGCACTCGGGGACTGCCCCGGCGAAGCTATTGCATAGCATTTTTTATCAACTTACGCAATTGTAAAATATTAACCCGAATACATGAAATAGCAATGATGACATTGACAGGAACTGTTATTCACATTTATAGTTTTTCAAATCAAAATCAAATCAAATCGTTTATTGCAAACCATAATGTACAATTACAGGTGGTAAATAAAAAAATAATAGAAACAATTATGGACCCTGTCGGGCACAGCAAATTTATAAATAGGTTGAGAGAGGAAGAGCGCTTTATTAATTTTCATGAATTATTTATATCCTTTTAGCTATGTATTTATATTTCCATTCATTCGATTATTCTATAATATTTTATATGCAGGTCTATCTGTTCATTTATTATTTATTTAATTATATTTAATATTGCTTATTTGTTTACTCACTTAAAATTTTGTTTATTATTATTAAAGTAGTATAATTATTAAGGATTATAGTGTCATTTATTTTTATTATTTAACTTATTAAAAGTACTTCATCATATCAGCCGAAAGACGTCCACTGCTGGACATAGGCCTCCCCCAAGCACCGCCACTTCGACCGATTCTGTGCTTCCCGCATCCAGCGAATTCCTGCGGCCTTTACTAGGTCATCGGTCCATCTTGTGGGAGGCCTTCCAACGCTACGTCTTCCGGTACGTGGTCGCCACTCCAGAACCTTTCGGCCCCATCGGCCATCTGTTCTGCGAGCAATATGTCCTGCCCATTGCCACTTAAGTTTGGCAATTCTTCGGGCTATGTCGGTTACCTTGGTTCTCCTGCGGATCTCTTCATTTCTGATTCGATCACGTAGGGAAACTCCAAGCATAGCCCTCTCCATTGCTCTTTGGGTGACTTTTAGCCTTCTAATTAGGCCCATTGTGAGCGACCACGTTTCAGTGCCATAAGTCATCACTGGCAACACGCACTGGTCAAAGACTTTCGTCTTGAGACACTGTGGTATGTGGGACGAGAAGATATTGCGTAGCTTCCCGAACGCTGCCCAACCGAGTCGGATTCGACGATTGACCTCTTTCTCGAAGTTGGACCTACCTAGCTGAACAGTTTGTCCTAGGTAAACATACTCGTCTACATCTTCGAGCGTAGCGTCTCCGATCTTTATGAGGGCGGGTGTTACATGGGCATTTGACATGACCTTTGTCTTGTCCATGTTCATTTTAAGACCCACTCTTTTGGAGGCTCTACTGAGGTCATCGAGCATTATACTGAGGTCCTCCATGGTCTCAGCCATGATAACTATATCGTCGGCAAACCGAAGGTCAGTGATATAATCGCCATTGATGTTGATGCCTAGCCCTTTCCAGTCCAGAATCTTGAAGACATCCTCCAGTGCAGCGGTGAACAGTTTCGGAGAGATAACGTCTCCTTGTCTCACACCTCGCTGCAGAAGGATAGGTTTCGAGGTCTGGTCGTGGAGTCGGACTGACATAGTGGCGTCTTTGTATAGGCACTTTAACACCTCGATGTACCGATAGTCGATCTGGCACCGTTGAAGAGACTGCAGTACAGCCCATGTCTCGATCGAATCGAAGGCTTTCTCGTAATCCACGAACGCTAAGCAGAGAGGCAGGTTATACTCTTCGGTCTTCTGTATAACCTGCCGCAGCGTATGTATGTGGTCCACGGTGCTAAAGCCTTTACGGAATCCGGCTTGTTCGGGAGGCTGGAAGTCGTCAAACCTGCGCGCGAGACGGTTCGTGATGACTCTTGAAAACAGCTTGTAGACATGGGTCAGAAGTGTGATGGGCCTATAGTTCTTAAGCAGGGCATTGTCGCCCTTTTTAAAAAAGAGTACCACCACACCTCTGCTCCATGCCTGTGGCGTTTTACCCTCGAGTATGACGGAATTGAACAGCTTCTGGAGGGCCTTTAGAACGGGTTTCCCACCGGCCTTTAAGAGTTCGGCCGTAATTCCGTCATCACCCGGCGCCTTGTTGTTTTTAAGTTGCTTTAGAGCCATCCTAATCTCGTACAAGCTGACGTCCGGGATATCTTCGGTATAATGTCGGGTTAATCTAGCTCTTGGGTCGTTTGCCAGATTCGTAACGGGGTTACTGGATGACGTGTATAACTGTCCATAGAACCTCTCGATTTCTCTCAATACTTCAGGTTTGGCGGATACGATCCTGCCATCATCGGTCTTCAGCTTTGCAAGCTGGCTCTGCCCAATAGACAGATCTCTTGCAAAGACCTTGGAGCCCTTATTCCGCTCTATCGCGTCCTTAATGCGGTCCGTACTAAAGCGACGAAGGTCGCTTTTTAAGGACTTAGAGATCCGTCTATTGAGCTGCCGGTACTTGAACGCATCGTCTGAAGACTGGAGGATCATCTCGCGCCTCTCCTTCATGAGCTGTATAGTAGGATCAGAGAGCCTCTTGTTTCTATTTGTACGACGGGTCTTAAAGATCTTGGACCCGACCGTATGGACAGTTTCCACGAACCCATCGTTAAAATCGTCCACGGAGCTCCCTAGGCACTCGAAACGATTCTGAAGTTCAAGCTGAAAGCTCTCGGGGTTTTGGACTTGGATCGGTGCTGGACGGAGCGTAGACTTCACCAGTCGAGATCTTTCCAGCTTAATATTTAAGTTCAATGTGCCTCTTACCATGCGGTGATCGCTTCCGGTTTTCACCGCGTTGATCACAGAGACATCATTGAATACTTGCTTCTTCGTCGACATAATGAAGTCAATCTCATTTTTTGTTGCACCATCAGGGCTCTGCCAGGTCCACTTTCTGTGCTCACGTTTTCTGAAGAAGGAGTTCATCATAAAGAGGCCTTCCTTCTCCATAAAACTGGCCAGTAGGTGACCCCGGTGGTTCCGACGTCCAACTCCAAATTGCCCCACTCGCAGCTCATCATCATTTCGTTTGCCCAGTTTCGCGTTGAAGTCCCCCATGACAACGGTGAAGTGAGTTTTAGAGGCATGCATGGCTCTAGAAATATCCTCATACATGGTCTCCACCTCATCGTCGGGGTGTGACGAGGTCGGGGCGTAAACCTGTACGACCTTCAGCGAATATCTTGCGGATATTCTGAGTATAAGGTACGCCACCCTGGTCGACACACTCTCGATCTTCACTACGTTGCTCACAAGGGACTTGTGGACGATAAACCCGACACCACCCTGGGACTGCTGGTCGCCCTCCCGGAAATAGAGCAAGTTTCCGGATTTAAGGATTATCGAGTCCTCCCCCTCTCTTCGGACTTCGGATAATCCTATTATACCCCATCGTAACCTGCTCAATTCTTCCTCGAGTTCGATGATCTTCTCGTCGGTCCGGAGTGTACGCGTGTTATAAGTTGCCAGGTCCAGTTTCCGGTGGTTGTGGTAGCCGGATCTCTTCCGGGGATTCTTCGCACCCCTTGCCTCACCGTGACCTTGACCGCTACCGTAGCCAAGGGTAGGTAGGCCGCCGGGCACTAGGGGCCGTTTGTTTGTGGTGCTTGTCATTTTTAGGGGGGGTTTGCCATAATCGCCACGCTTGGCAAGCGGGTTGGCGATCGCAGTATGGTGTAAATAGTGCATAGAGAACGCTGCTGCCCATTCTCTAGTAATCCCTTAGTCGCCTTTTACGACACCCATGGGAAGACATAGGGTAGTGCGATTCTTTAAGTCCGGCACCACACGGACAGAGAGTAAAAGTACTTATTAAAATATATCTGTTGTTCATGACCATGTATTATTGTTGTTGAATTTATCCGTTAATATTATTCTATATCCTATTATATAATTTACTTATTCTATTAATATTTTATATGGAGGTCTATCTGTTCATTTATTATTTATTTAATTATATTTAATATTGCTTATTTCTTTACTCGCTTAAAAATTGTTCATTATTATTAATGTAATATAATTAATTAATGATATATTAGAGGAAAATTTATTTTTGTTATTTTAGTTGTCATAATATAGGTATCTGTTATTCAGAAAACTTGACACAACGTAATGGGAACATCAAACTAATAAAAAGGTTTTAATTTAACTATTAATAGTCAAGGATCATTCGTCTAAGTAAATTTGAACTTTATTGTCAAACAGTTAAACATAATTTTCAATACAACACTCTCGTATCATTCGTCTAAGTAAATTTGAACTTTATTGTCAAACAGTTAAACATCATTTTCAATACAACACTCTCGTATCATTCGTTTAAGTAAATTTGAACTTTGTTGTCAAGCAGTTAAACATAATTTTCAATACAACACTCTCGTATCATTCGTTTAAGTAAATTTGAACTTTGTTGGCAAGCAGTTAAACATAATTTTCAATACAAAACACTCTTTTCTTAGGTAGTATTTTCGTTACGAAATTTCTGGATTAGGTCTCCACGCTCAAGGCCCGCGATAGAAGCTATGCAATAGCTTAATAATTACAACAAATAAGTCGGGTTTTGTACATAAAATTCATTGTTAATGTTCCTAATTCTAACATACTAGAGGAAATATTATTAGTGTTGCTTTAAATTCGCTTGTGTGATAATTAGGAACATTTTGGTAGAATTACGGTAATGGAAATTTATGGTCAGTGTGTAATTTGTACATGACATTGTTAATTATGCGAAGTGATATATGAGTCTGGCCTAATACAGTTACGTATTATAATAAAGCTTGAATTACTACAGTAACAGTAATAGTAAAAAAAAACACTGGTTGCGAAATAATAACATTCCGAGCGGCATACATTAATTTGTGAAAACATAATCCTTTTTATTAAACTTGTGGGTTATCTAGAAAAATTAATTTGTTTGTAAAGTGTGTGTGTCTACATTAGGTAATAATATTTATAGGATTATGTTTTTGTACCTTTATGAAAGTTATAGTGGCAATAAGGTTTTTTAAATTTCATATTAAACTTATACTAAATTGCTACTGATCTTGAAAACATCATAATATTGAACAAGATATTGTATGTCTTGAACGTGGTAAAAGGCTTGGGTCTAGTATCGTTTGGCAATTGTATGGAAGGAAGAGATTAAAACAGGTTGGGTCCCCGATTATAATAACGCTACCACTCTTATTAAAAGGTAATGCGTATTTTTTTCTAGAAATTACTATAATTTGTTTCGAAACTTCAAATCAGATAAAAAGCGATAACGAAACGTGAAAATGGGCGATTGACAACCAAATCTGTCCCAGTATAATGTTCGTGGAGCAAAATGATGTGCCAAATCGATGAAACGGAACGAAAAAAATCCCTTGCGTGGTAATTTTTTTAACCATTCAGAACACCGTCGACTAGTTACTGCAATGTTACTTCTACATAAGGAAAACTTAGGATGCAAGAGCGAGCGAAGCGAGCTCGTGACTTGGGCACCCCGACTCGGATAGGTCGGGTTCGAAGGGAATCGCGGGGTCTAGGAGCGAGCAAAGCAAGCCAACGAACCCTCTTTGTTGGCTCGCTTTGCTCGCTCCCGCTCGCTCGCTCCCATAGCGGGGATCCCTTTCGTGGTCTTTTTTTTAAAGCATTCATAAATAGACTACTCTGTCACCGTCTACTACGCCGTCACTATTATTGATTGGAAAAAAATTTAGACCCGCCACGTGATTTTCCCCAACCTTAAAGGTTTGAGGTTAGGTTACAATTATTTGTGTTTCTCAAGAACGGTGCGTTACCTTTTCATGAAAGTGGTGCCAGGGGAGAGGGAGCGCCCCCACCACCCTCTACCCCCATCCTCCTGCCAAACCATACAAATTTTTTACCCAAACAATCATTACTCACATAAAACTCACAACCACTTTTTTTTCTATAGTAATCCTCACGTTGAGTGTTGCTCGAATTAGAGACACTCATATTTCCACTTTTCTTCGCACTCCCTTCCTGTTGGACTACCCAGCGCCGCCTGCTGAAACTTTCAGAAAATTAAACCGTTTTTCAGGCGACGGCGACGTTTTTCAAACTCCTTCTGAGTGCAATGTCGAGAGCAAACGGCGAAGTACATCCGGAGCCATTTATAATTACTCGCGAGTAATTTTTACTGGAATAAGATGTGAATTGTGAAGGATTAGGATGAATGTTTTATGCTTTTGTTATGTAAGTACAGTTTAAACATATATAATATATAACATCACGCCTGTATGTTCAAGGGTTAGGCAGAGTTGCACCTATAGCACGCCCACATTTCATCAGTTATCTTTAAGTCCTGTGTATATAATAGGAGGCGAGCCTATTGCCTTCAAATGGGCTGAAGTTCAGACTCCGGGCTTTCACTGAAAAAACACTTTGCTCGACCTGGGAATTGAACCCAAGACCTCATGCTCAGCGGTAGCTCTTGCGACCGCTAGACCAACGAGGCAGTACAGTTTAAAGTAACAGATGAATGATTTTTAGGTTTTCAAATTTTATCTCGATTTATGTAGTGAAAGCGCAACTAGTGAACAAGAGGTAATCATCAAACTTAAATGAAATATAAACAAATTAACGTGAAATAGGGTAAACTCACCAGTAACTGGCCACTTAAGCACATCGCCAAGTTCATGTCATTGTTATGACCAAATGTGTCAAGAAATTAATATTCTTAAATTACCTATGGTTAAAGTGTGTATACGTTTATCGATATTGATGGGTAAAAAATCAATTAAACAAAATTATGTAGAAACATTTTAACCGAATGAAAAAGTAGTTATTTTTAATAGTAACTGGCCATCAAATTTAGAAATTAGCCACCATAACACTAATATTGGCCATGTTATAATAATCATCAAAAATAATATTAAAATATAGGATAAAGTCCCTAAATTAGAAATACAAATATTTCAAAAACTTAATATGGCAAATTCTGACAATATTTTACTTAATTCGCTACAAAAAATCAACATCTTAGCTTATATTTCCTAACAGTTTCTTAGACTCATCTTGACTATTCATTGTTTTGCTTTTAGCAGTCTTATTCTTTGTATTTTTAATCCTCCTATTCTTTATCCTATAATCATTCTCCTGCCCTTATGACAATTTATTTGGGGTCGGCGCAACATGTCCATTTCTTCCTTATTTCTCTGTTAGTCGTCATCGCGGTAGTCACCTCCTTTCTAGCCATGTCATCTTTGCCAGAGCCCATCATCGGTTCTTTGGTCTTCCCCTACTCTTATAGCCATCGAAATTCATACTCTAAACTTTACTCACGACATTTTCCTCATTATTCTTTATTCTTTATCCTGTATTAAACTTTGTGTTAGGATTTCGTAATTTAAATTGGATACTACTTCAATCAATCAACTCAGCCTGTCGCAGTCCACTGCAGGACATAGGCCTCGCCCAGGCTGCGCCACAACACTCCGTCTTCCGCATCCAGTCCGTCCCAGTCAAGTTTTTAAGTTCGTCGGTCCATCTAGCTGTGGGGCGTCCCACACTACGCTAGCCTATACGCGGTCTGCACTCTAGGACTCGTCTGCTCCACCGGTCATCGGTCCTTTGACAAACATGACCAGCCCGCTGCCACTTCAGCCTGCTTACTCTGCAGGGTATGTCGATAACTCCGGTTCTTTTCCGGATAGTTTAATTTCTGATCTTGTTCTCCAAAAAATCTCCGAGCATAGCCCGCTCCATAGCGCGCTGAGCGATCTACACTACTTCTGGGCACGCAAAATTTTTTTCCTGCTTGACGAATCGAACCTTCAACGTTTTCAATAAATTTTATAGTGTTTTCTATTGTTTCTGATGTATTTTTAACGACATTTTGGAAAATCTGTGTAATAAAAAATATTCCGTCAGTAACTGGCCATACAATTATAATACAATTGGCCACCCATGCCAGTTACTGATAAATGTGTACATATATTTTTATTTGATATTTTTTTAGGAGATAGTATACCTTATGCACCTACTAAATACGTCTCATTTTTGATGAAATTCGAATATTAGTTTATAATCTAGTAACTGGCATGGGTGGCCAATAATTGAAAATAATCAAAAATGTCGATCAATTACAAGCCACCCTCCTAATGTTGGTTTATAATAGATGCTGACAGAATAAAACTTTAAAAAAGGATCACTTACCATCTATACAACACACTAAACACAATCGACTGACGTTTACTATATTTAATATAAAAAAAATAATTATTTTACTATAATTAATTTTTTTCATCAAGCGTTTCGTTAAGATTTTTGTAAAGACTTACCGTTCATATGAGCGAACATACCGTGCATGCTCGCCGACTGTCACAAAATGATCGATATTTTTGGCAATAGTGTCCTTATTGGAAAAAAAAATTACTTTACTTAAAGCTACTTGAGTAGGTAATACCGAAAACAAATATTAGATGGCGTACTGTAAGGATAACTCTTAGGGTGGCGCCACACCTGCCGAACGTTCCGTCGCGGAAGGTTCGGCGACGGAACTATCGGTCGTAGATTCGGTTGGCATGACACACTATACGCGCCGAACGGTCGGCGGCGTTTAGTTCGGCGCGTTACGCGACGGAAAATTACGTTCCGTCGTCGTCACAGTGTTTCCACTTTTTGGGATTTCTCCCTTTTTTAGGGAAAAATGCCAATAATAAGCATGGTTTATGGATATTTTATTTTAAAAAATTGAACTTGAGTTGGTAGCCCTTTGTTTATAGTAGGTAGCACCCAATGTACTACTCAAGCGTATGGCACCACCGATTGATTAAAAGGGATTCCCTAAAACTCGTAAAGACGTAATGAATGTAATTCGTCTAATTTTAGTTTACATTTGGTGCCGATTCTCTTGTCAAAAATGCCGCTAAACTAGACTAAAAATAACCAAAATTTAGTTTAGTCCTGTCAAACGAGGATTTCCCATTCTGAAATAGACTAAAGTGACACAACGGGGATGCGCCAAGGTAGCCCGCGAAATTCAATTTGCAGGTCAGTGGTGCCGATTATCTTGTACACCGAACTAAACTAACTAAACTATCACTAAAATTCCTTACTTTTGTCTATGAGAATCTAAAAGCTATTCTGCGGAAAAATATCTCTAAATAAAAAATAAAAATTGACACATCTAAAATCAAATTTGATAATCGCGTCGCGACACCACATGGTACTTGTTTGCTCTACTCCGTGAATTTTTATAGAGCCAGAGGCGCGCTGGGGGGCAGCCTTGACGTGTTTTGTATGGAATTTTTAACTTTTAGTACGGAAAATATAAAAAAATATTACCTATGTGTAGAGGTACATGGGTTTACTTGTTGCAAAGGGGGTCGAATTTCCATTATTTTTGCGCTAGGACGCACCGTTTTCGAGATATAAGCAATTGTATGGAATTTTTAACTTTTTGTACGGAAAATATAAAAAAATATTACTTATGTGTAGAGGCCGTTTTCGAGATATAAGCAAAATAAAAAAAGTACTATTTTTGCAGCTGAAGTGTGTGAATTTTAGTTCATGCCAACTTTATTCCACTCCTTTTTAATTGCGTTAGCGCGCAGGGCCACGCCAGGGCGTAGGGCCGGCGGCGCCGGGCAGGCAGGTAGGCAGGAACGCGATGTTGCCGCTCTTCTCTTGCCACGCTGCGCCGCGCCGCCCGCCGCCGAGATCAGTGTCTCCACTTAAGTTTTTAATTTTTCCCCAGTTTCTTAATGAATGATCCCTCAAATTCCCAAAAAAAAATGGTTTAAGGATTTTTTTCAATTTTATAGCACTTAAACACCTACAAAACTTCCATTAATTGACGAGATTACAAAATATTCATTAATTTCCGATGTCGTTTTTAGCCACGGTAAAAGTACAACTAACGATGACATGGTAAACTAAAATTAGACGAATTACATTCATTACGAGTTTGAGGGAATCCCCTTTAATCAATCGGTGAAGCCATAGAGTTAAGTAGTAGGTATATTGGTTGCTACTATAAACAAAGGGCTATCAACTCAAGTTCAATTTTTCGCCAAAATTCCCAAAATCCCTGTCAAAATAAAATATCCCTAAACCATATTTATAGTTTGCAATTTTTTTCTAAAAATGGGTCAAAATTCCTTTATAGTGGAAACACTGGCCGAGATCCACCGACCGAACGTTCCACTACGCCCGCGGAACTTTCCGTCGCCGAACTTTCGGTCGCGTTCCGTCGCGTCTTGTGACGCTTGCTCATGAACCGACGTAACGTTCGGCTGATGTGTCATAGGTAACTTGAAAAACATTAGGAGCGTATCAACCGAACGTTGCGCCGCGGAACGTTCGGCAAGTGTGCCCCGACCCTTAATTTATGCAGTTGAAGTGTAGAGTGGCCAATTATTGAAAGCGGCTAGTTACTCCTCGGTTTACCCTATGTGGAACAGATAATAAAAAACCGGCCAAGTGCGTGTCGGACTACGCACAATGAAGGATTACGTAGTTGGGATGGATTCATCCCAAAAATAAACTAAACATTGTAGTTGATAAGCATTTTTTCCCATACATCCATATACGTCACGGTAAATTTTCCAACTGCAAAAGTAAGATTGCAAAAGAAAGAAAAATAAATGCGAAAAGACTAAAACCAGCACATGTAAAGGAAAAGGTCCGAAAATAGTTAATTTCGGACCTTTTTCTTTACATGTACTGTAAGATCTTGCTTCCTGCCTTTCATGATTCTAGGTCAATTTTCCCTGTAGTTTCCCTGTAGGTTTTGATTTATTAGCTAGTATTAAAATATGTCGCATAAATGGCCGCATTTTTCTATTGTGTTGTTTTAGAAGCTTGATTCGCCTGACAGACGTACGGACAACGAAGTCCTATAAGGGTTCCGTTTTTTATTTGAAGTGAAAACCTCTTTAGCGGCGTTGTGCACTTTTTTTTGAGATTGTTAAAAAAAAATAAACTCGCTTCAGGACGTGACCGTAAGATCCGTTGTCTAGCAACAAAGTAAATATCAAAATATAATAGTCTTTGACATTACATCAAGATTGCGAGGTAAGAAATTTTATCCATTCTTCTTCTTCGTCGTTCCCTCAATGCTGAGGATCGCGACCACATAGGACGCGTCTCCAAGCTATGCGGTCTTCTGCAGTATGGACCGTTTGGGAATTTTTGGGCATTTTTTAATTTTACCCATATTGATAGGTAAAAAAAAGCAGTCAAAACATACTTCATGAAAAGTGTTTAAATAAATTGATTATTTTTGTTAGTCTATATTTTGAAAATAAATAAATATACTACTGTACTGTACTTTTATACTGATGAATAAAGCAATTCGTGCGAAATTATTCGCCCCTAACCATTCCAAAATATTCCAAAATGCACAACGTTAATGTTCAAGTTTTCCCTTCTGCCGGCACTCCCGGAGTGCAACCCGTTGTTTCTTTTTCCTTTTGAGGTACGGAACCCTAAATATAACATAAAAACTTACAACAAAAATCCCACTTACTTTTTCTATGAATTCAGTACAATAATCAAAACAGCTGCTAAATTCAAAAGTGATTTATTGCCTTTACTAGATAGCCTAGTGACAACTAATAGAGGACTCCATGATACATAAAAGAATTTTTTTCCTCAATAAAATATTTTTGATTTATATTATTAAGTTTATAAACACTAATAAATAAAATGTTCCCCATTGACTTATGACTTGCATCGCAGTTTGGAACAAAATGAAAACTTTTCTTTTATTTGTTGCGCTGTATACTTATTTGAACATGATAAATATTGTCTTATTTTCGCTGAAGATTGCGTTAGTGTGCATTTATACAGTGTGACCGGATACTTATGTTCAATAACACAACATTTTGGGGTTGTATTTGAAAGCTTATGCGAAATTACAAAGCATTTTTTTAATTTCAAATTAAGTGTTAATATTGAGAGTGATGAATTATTTAATTATTTTACTACCAACTTAATGTTCTATTGCATAATTCTAATTTTAAATTTAAAACTTTATTTATTACAGGATTTCTACATAAATCCGCTTTCAACACAAATATAAAGTGGAAGTTTTATTAAAATCAATCGGAGACCAACAGTTACCTAATTATAAAACAACAACATTTATTTTTGTTGTTGTTGTTTTAAAGTTAATATAATCAATAGCCGAGAGCACCAGGATTCGGAAGCGAAACTTTGTTATTGAACATTGAAATTTCTCTCGTATTCAAACAAACAAACTTGTACAGATATTGAAAATACAATTTGGAAATTAATAAAAGCAATTGTTTGTTAAATTGTCGTTTATTATTAATTTGTTAATAAATTCTTCTTTTGATTTATACTTCAATATCTTTAAAACTTTCAATGCATAGACAGATTTATTTATATCGGAATAACAGTGTTTCATTTTGAAAGATTTGGTTCTCGATTCCAAGACAAGCGAGAGTGTTGAGTGGAAAACTTTCTTCTTAATGGAAAATTATAGGAAAATAAATCTTACGGTTTCTAAAAAAAAACGATTTTTTGAACCTACGAGTAAACATCGACTTCATCGACCCTAATTTACTTTTTAATACTAATATCAATTATTTTTTATGTGAAAGTAATTTTGAACGTCAATGGAAATTGGATAGATAAATTAGCCACGCCCCGCGGTTTCACCCGCATAAGTCTCAATCCCGTGAGAATATCGGAATGAAAAAAATCCTATGTCCTAATCAAGGTAGTGGTCTACCCATGTGCCAAATTTCATCCAAATCCGTTCAGCCGTTTTAGCGTGAAAGCATAATAAACAAATAAACTCACTTTCACATTTATAATATTACACATAGTTTACAGTTCATGAAAACCACAAAAAAAACAACACCCCAGGAAAAACTCCCCCAATTAGAACAACTACATTAGGTACCAAGAACTGCAGAAACAAGAAACTAATAATAATCACGATATTTTATCTTAATCTGTTCCAAAGAAAAATAAAGCGGAGCTTCCCCCTTCAGACAATAACTCCACTATTCTGCAGTCCGTAACAAAAGTCGTTTGTTCGAGATACCGCCTACGGTGACGTCATGGTAATGGCCGCAGTAAATTTAACGCCGAACGCTGTGTCACTACGGCCTCTAAGTCATAAGTGCCAGACTGTTGCCAACTTACTGCGGTTTACATTTGAAAGATATATTTATGGGCTTTTAGTGACACGGTTTTGGTATCTCTATATTACACGAACTTACCTTACTTAAAAACATTACCAATTGTTTCCCCGAAGAGTTATGCAGAGGTGTACACCTACATTTTGCCAGTTATATCTAAGTTCCATGTAATAGGGGGTGAACCTATTGCCATCAACCGATCACAAATCCAGGAAAGGGGTGCTACTGAGAAATTTCAAATGCAAAAAACTCAATAACACCTTGCCCAACCTGGATTATTGAACCCAGGATCTTACTTTTGCCACGTTAATGGTATAATTATATTATTTTGAAAACTTTTGTGATTTGCATACTTTAGAATTCTTACGCACTGTTGTATGTGTGTACTATAATTCTCAACCGCTGTGTCACTTCGGTCTCTAAGTCATAAGTGCCAGGGTATTTGCCAACTTATTGCGGTTTACATTTTGAGAAAGAAAAGAAAGTAAGTAAGTTCAATTGCGCCTTAAATGACGTTGCGCATTAGATGCAAAAAAAGTATTTGAAAACTTTCCAAATGCCTTTTTTACACCTAAAACGGTTACAACATCAAATTCAGTGCTAATGCAATTTATTATTATTATTATTCTAGTTCACTAGTTAGCAATATTTTTTAATTCCATACAGTAAAACTGCCAAATAAATCAAAACAAGTAAATATTTTGACAGCTATTTGCGACGTTGCCAGCTTTTAGAATAAACGCTTTTATAGGTCCAGTTAATTTTAAATACAATTTTGACGTTTATATAATAATAACTTGGTTAAACATTTTGTCAGTATAAGCAAATTACGCAATGGATTTTCAGCATGTGATGATGGATGGATGCCATTGATCAGACAATAGGCTCGCCTTGTATTACATGAGACTTAAACATAACTCTAATGTTGGTGTACTATAGTTATACGTCTGCCCTACCCTATGAGGACTACAGGCGTGATGTTGTGTAACTTTGACTAACTATCTTGTCAGTGTTACGCAAATTACGTAATAGATTTTCAGCAAGTGATAATTGATGAATTGTTTAGAGTTGTTGTGATCTGTGTTTGTGAGTGTAGTGTGTCTATGTAAAATATGTACAGGATTTCTATCAGTTGCCCTTTGCACTTGGTGCTGACCGGACGCTCTCAATATACTTCTAAGTCGACTGAGAGCGTGCGGTCTGCACCAAGTGCAAAAGGCAACTGATAAAAATATAAGAAATCCGAAGACTGACAAAACACAAAGTCTATGTTCTGTTTGGTTTCCGCACTTAGTCCTTCAAGTGACCCATTGTCCCAACCAGCTCACCTCCCTTCAGAAGTAAATTAAAACTCCCGGTCTGTTTAGAACATCTGTGAAAGATCTGGGTGACCCGAGAATTTGGGTTTTAATCTAGGTGACGCCTGTGCATTCAAAGAGCACGTGCGCGACGGTTTGCTCAGCCTTCATGCACGCCCTGCACAGAGGAAACACGAAGTTTGCCATGGATCATTAAGAAAATAGTTGTACTATAAAACTACATTCTTATAAATAAATTAATTCTGATTCTGATTCTATGGTGTAAAAAGCATGTGTAAATGAAAAACTCGGAGATGTGTATCTTCAACAGGTCAAGATAATAATACTAAATGAATACCACAACCGGGTAAGGGCTACCTAAATGTTGTTGTAAAACATCTTTGATTAGTAAGTTAAGAATTATTTCTATTTTTGGAATAAGAATGATTTTAAAGATACAACAGTTCAGTGTAAAACACAGAACGTTCACACGTTTTGTGTATTAAAATTTTGTAGTTAAGTTTATAATTTTGTGATTTATTTAGAATATGGCTGAACCTATTCCCTATAACACCATGTATTGTACTCATATTTGCAAAATAAAATAGCATTATCTTTAGAAATAATTTGGATTGGCTCGTTGACAGATTTGGTCGGTAATTTTTTGGTGACCATTTTTATGCAAACGCAATGCAATGTATTTTTTTATCCAATTAATGAAAATATTTAAAGTTTTTGTTAAATACGAGATAACTTAATAAATATCTATTCATAGTTAACGACATAATATACAACGGTCTACTAAATGCTCCTAAATTATATTCATCTCATTGAATATCCCAAAACTTTGAAACTGTGATAAGCCTATCTTTAACTCAATACGAAACTTTTCTAACAAAAATAAAAGAAGGTATTGTGGTATCCAAACCAAAAACTCTTCATGCCTATATTAGTCATTTGAAGTTTTTCTCTGAATATGTCCAGGCATAATAGTTCTAGTACTGAATAACATACTTGAACCAACTCCGATATTTCTTTATGAAAAAAGTTTGAAGAATTTCCCAAGAAGAATACTGAAACTTTCCTATTGTGAAACTTTACTGTTTAGGTTATAAATGTTCTATATTATGATTTTGATGAGCGACATAGATCATGATATTCTGCCATAGTCTTCTTTGTTTTGTCGATGGTACGACAGTGGATTAAATTTTGTTGCCCCAAAACTTTTCTACTTGCACGGCATCGACCGGACCGGTCACTACGGCTGCATTTATGTGGCACATGGACCAGGATAAGAGGCCACAGCCATGCCATAGGCTACCATGGGTGATCATGATATGAGTGCCATAGTATGACCGCTGATAATAAAAATTGCCAGGCCTGTGATTGCCACAAGACTCATATAAGGTTTTCCATATTAGTTGTGGTCCTTTACCTACTTCCAATTAGGCGATTTATAAATGAGATAAATTCGTTTTTATCTCTTCCATAAAAAGCATGTGAATTTATTCATACTAACACCTAAAACTCACCTATGAGATGTTCACACGGCCGTGCCTAAATTAGACTGAAGGCTATATAGTGTTGGATATTCTACTTTGATTGTGATGTCAGTACGAGCTCAAACTGTACCTACGAGTACATACAATACATACGCAGTTCTTAATCAAACAATACAAATTCCAGAGTAACAATGTCAGAACATTTGGTGGTTTTTACACCTCTGTTTAGTACAATCTAACGTTTGAGTATAATACATCATAAAGTCGAAATGTCAGGCAGCGTCGTAGCTTGCTTTACTACCTTTTATATAACCTTACAATATTTGTTTGCATATGTACGTGGCTTATAGGTACTTGGCTTATATGCCAAAGTATGAATAATTTATTTATAGGTTCTGCCTATAGTTCTTCTTATGTTAATAAATCTTCGCTTACGTGGCCAAGTATTCAGACCATGTTCAGACAAATATGTATGAGTTGTTCAAATATTGTCTGAAAAACAACACGCGTTTATAAAATAAATTCTGAGAGGTAACTTTTGAACAACTCAGGTAGGCAGGTAACAAACGACGGTCTTGGAGTTAACCCCAGCAACACATCTCCGCCTCCGCCTCGAAACCGCAGTAGTTCAATTCAACTGGCTCGCGTCATGTTCCGCTGCGGAAAAGTGCTGTATTCTACTAAATAATATTGTATATATCATCTTAAACATCATCACGAGTCTAGCTTTTTCCCACTTTTGTTAGGGTCAGCTTCCAGTCTTAACTGGATGGAGCTGAATAATAGTATTTTACTTAGAGCGATCCCATGATGATCCCACGATACCCATGTGATTTTCACAACCTAGTAGTAATTACCTAGTAGTAACTAGGATGTGGAAATCAGATGAGCAGTCGCAGACTAAGGTTCACCTTACTCAAACTAGTTGTCAGAATGTATGATCTGAATATGGAAGCGACATTTTTTTTTTGGCAAATTCAATATAGTTACTGGAAATAATATCAGCAAAAAAAAAATACATAACGTTTTATTTAACACGATCGCTTATACCTTAGACCAAACATACACTGCACTAAAAGTTAGTTGTTGACATACCCTTAGTTTAATACATACCTGTTTTATGTTAGTTACAACAGCACTCACCGATTTAAGACATAAGTTTTAGATTTGATAAAGTAGTCGTAAAATTGGTACGTAGTTTAAGTTTTAAGTACGGAGTACTTATAAGAAGGGGTTTGCGTAAGCACGGTTATGATTTAGGTTCATATTTGTTACTATAGTCTTTAGTTTTAACATCAGATAGTTGAAAGCAAATTATCATGATTTTGAAGCGTTGATAGTGACCTCATGAGTAGCTAGAATTTTCCCGGTATGAACCTTAAGTGCGTGCGTCCTAAAAGTTGGCATTAACGTGTCGTAAATAGTTGTCAAATATTTAGGTACCTGTTTTGATTTATTTGGCAATATAACTATGGAAATAAGAAATGTGGCTAACTAGCGAACTAGAATATGGATTTTGAAAAGCAATAATGAATATCTTAACACGAAATAGTTAGTTGAACATGTAAATAAAGTATTTGGAATCTTTCCAAATGCTCTTTTTACACCTAAAACGGTTACAACATCAAATTAGGTGTAAAAAGAGCATTTGGAAAGATTAATATTCTAGTTCGCTAGTTAGGCACATTTCTTATTTCCATACAGTAATATTATATTAATATTTTAGAGGTATGAGGAACAGGGTGTAAAGTTCACTCATCCACCATAGAAAAGGGAGGATCCTCCAACCAGACGGGTTATGTCTGGCGGGCAACTGCCCATATGTTGATTTCGGATAGTCTTATCTATGTTTTTCGCTCGGTAAATATTATTACTATTGCCAAATTAATCAAAACAGGTAAATATTTGACAGCTATTTCCGATGTTGCCAAATTTTAGGTTAAACGCTCTTAATAGGGCAACGAGGAAAGATAAATATTTAATTTGTCTGTTGAATTTTCTAACTTAGTTCGATTAAAATGACCAAAGTTTTTGCTGTATCCGCTATTCGTCTTTCATCTCTTCTTCTTAGGCTCCAAAATCAATCACGATTCGGTTCCAGTTTGATTGATAATCTGGCTGCAAAAACATCTTTCTCTTGTGTGCTAAAGACAGGCAATATATGAAAACCCATGAGAAATTCGTAGGTACATATTTCTTAACAATATAAAAAAAATGCAAACAATAAACCTGGAATTATTTATAAACATTATCACTTTCAACCCATAAACAACTCAACCTGAACTCCATAAATCGCGAAATATGCTCCGCGAAAAACAGAACATATTTTTTTATAATTTATTTGGCAACCGCACGAGTCAAATTTCCGGGGTCGCCCGGAACCGGTATCCTTTAACCCTCTGACAGATGTCTTCATTTCAAACCAACCCTCCTGTGGTCTTTTAAACCGACACCGATGATGCTCTCGGATAAATGAGGACCCGAATCTGAGTGCGTGTTATTTGTTAAATTTCTGACGCTTGTTAGCCATTTTGCGATGGTGTTTTCGTGAGTTTTCCATGTTCTTTTGAGGGTTCTAAACAAGCTGTTAGCAAGTTGTAGCAAAACTATAGTAGAAATAGTTTGGAAATTCCAAAAGTGCACGCCTCATAACACATTCATAAACGAAAAATCAATTCAAAACATAGTTTCTAACAAAAATTAACAATTTATCACTTTTCATGAAGTATGTTTTGACTGCTTTTTTACCCATCAATATGGGTAAAATTTCTAAACTCGCATCGATATCAATCTCTCTCATATCGACCTCCGGTCTCCGGAGTGGAATAATGTAGCGGTTACACCACCACATACGAGTTACGCAGCAAAGACATGACGTCACACAGATCCTGCATCTCGCAGTTAGAGTTTACCACGCGACCGACATAGATATAACTATCCGAAATCAACTTACGGGCAGTTGCCCGCCAGACACAAACACCCGTCTGGCCGGAGGATCCTCCCTTTTCAAATGAGGATGAGTGAACTTTACACCCTGTTCCTCATACCTCTAAAGTTTTAAACTGAAATATGAACAAAATATTTTACGGCGCCATTCGCCATAGACTAAAACATTCAGAAGTGAAGTGTAGGTACAAATAGCTGCCGTTTGTTTTTATGGCGGATTTTTTATATATTAAGTATCTAATATTTTGAACGCTGATATTAATGTTTGTATTATTATATTATATTATGGTTTATGGTTATTTGTCATCAAATAATTATTACAATTTGTGGCATTTTTCCCTGTAAGATTTCCACGTCCGAGCTCCAGGAAACAAGGGAAAAATGGATAACATTTGTGCAAAAAAATCGTAATGAGCAAACGTGGTTGCCAAGTGAACCATCTCACATGATGTTCATCATTAATACAATGGAAATTAGAATAATGTTCTGCAGTTAAAACTGTGTTAGGTAGGTATCAAGTAGGCAGAAGAAGCAGACTGTGTCGCATCTGCGGGTGCATTACTCTATGAGAATCTCCTCGCAACGCGCATGCACCGCAGTAGTCAAACGTCAAAGCATCCAAGGGACAAATTTTTTGTTCGCGGTGTCTTCTTTGATAGTATATTTTAGTTAGTATTTTATTAATTATAATAAAACTACTCTGAATAAAAGAGCCATTTTCAATAGGGTTCCTTCTATGGATGAAACGAATGTATAAAAAAAACATTGACTCAATTAATTGATTTTATCGCAAGCTACAATGTTTTCAGGGTTCATAAATTGACGGACAGGAATTTTTTTTCAACTATTTTGATGCTTTTTCCATTTCTGCTGCATTAAATCAATTATTAAAAAGAACAGTATTAATCTCCATTTAATCATCTATACAATGGTATATAAATTAAGTAGGTTCTGTGTACTAGCAGGAGTGTAACAATAAAAACAGTTGCAGAAATGGGGCAAAAAATATTTTTCGATCGTAGAGCACACTCTAATGCTTCGCATTATGAGTCGTGCAATAATAATATGTGCTTTGAAAACTGTCCCTGCTGTAGGACTAGGTGCCACAGGAGATAGGTCCACGTAGGTGCTGTAGGTTTCCCACTGCCCGTTATTATGCACTTTCACTGATGACTCTTGGCTGAAAGACTGATGGTCGCATAGATCTGTAGCGACATCTACAACGCCAAATACGAAGTACGCATCACACTGACGCCACGCGAAATCCTGCATCACGCAAACAGAGTTTACCGCGCGATTAGCATATATATAACTTCCCGACTTCTATCATTGGGCAGTTGCCCACCAGACACGACTGGTCGGAGAATCCTCCCTTTTCTATGGAGGATGAGTGAACTTTTCATTTTGTTCCTCATACCTCTATAGGTCTCTTGTTACGAGTATTAACACATTGGACGACGCTAGTCATTCTCATAACGTAGTTCATGCCATAATATCATGGCGTTTAAAATTGGTGGAGTAAGCTTTTCTTTGCCACAAGGAACAAAAACTGCTAATTTGCGGTTACAAAAGAATATTTTACACACATTATACCCGCAAAGCAATAAAACATGTCGCGTGTAAGTATGTAATGGCTTCATGATGCGAATTTTAGTGTATTTCCCAGCATGGAGCATCCATTATCTGGAATAAATGGTTCACAAACCTATAATTGCGTGCTCTTATTTTGAGAAGACACAAACATGTCCTTGCAAAGAACTAACTTATTAATTAATATCATAATAACTTTATTGGTAAATGGATTTGAACATTAAAATTCAGTTAAGTAATGTCATAAAAATATGGACAAAAATGTAAACAAGCTTTATGGGTTTACACAGGAAAAGTTACTGCAAATGTTGGAAAAAAATATTGCTCAATTTCAAAAGTAAATTATCGGATACATTTCATCATAAAAGCCATAAAACCATCGAACCGGACACTCGTCGGAAAACAAAAACAAAAAAAAATGCACACAAAAATCTATTTTCCGAATTTCGTTTTACACAAAATAGCATAAAATACTCGTACGTGTGCGGGCTTTACTCCGGTGACGCACCAGCAATTTATTGGGCAATTCGTTCACACAGTAAGTCAGCTGCGAATGATAACGCCTCCACTAAAGATTGATTGTAATATAAATACAAATTGTTTCCGCTCCACTGGGAACTGGAGTGAAATATTTAAAAAATCGCTGCATTTCCTTTCAGGAGTGGGTTGCAATTTTTCGTGAGATAAGCTTGCGACCCAGTTTTAAAGCTGGATGAACAGCTATTTTTCTCAGCTTGTAACGTCGGGATGGGTAAATAGGCCAAGACCTATGGCCTGAGTGTAATGGACTCAGGACGGACGGTTTACTAACATTCAATTTGGATGTTATAAATTCTAGTTATGTACATGTTTACTTTCAAAGCTTGCGTTTATTTATGTTATATGTTTTTGTATTGTTTGGTTTCACATCTTATAGCCCCACTTAATTTCAGTGCTGCTCTTTCTCATCTTAGGAATATAATACACGTGGGTAAATTTTTCTATGGTTTGTCACAACAGCACAATATCTACTTAACACACTATCAATTACAACATAACGTAACAAGCCTATTAACGTTCCCACTGCTGGGACACAGGCCTCCTCTCTGTGAGAGGGAGTGGGCTGTATTCCACCACGCGGGCCCAGTGCGGGTTGGTAGATGTCACGTCATGTCTTCGAATTTTTGGTTCTAAGACATGCCGGTTTCCTCACGATGTTTTCCTTCACCGTCTTAAGAGCAGTGGTGATGAAAATTATTTATACAAAGTAAAGCGCCTGCTTGGGTTCGAACCCATGACCTACAACTCAAAAGTCGGGGACGTTACCACTGGGCAACCACTGCTCTTTAATTACAATAACCTAATCTAATTCTAAATGTTTTTAAGAAAATTGCTAATCCATTGGTTCATATTGTTTTAACAACATAAATAACGTAATGGACGATGTTGGACTGTCAAACTGAAAGACATTGTCATTGTAAGTATGTAACGCAATTACCCCGCAGTTTACAGAGAAATCAGAATTTGTAAAAAAAAAATATGCGGGGCAGTCTGTGGTTACTGCCGATAGAAGTGAAAACTAAGTAACGCCATCTAACAAAAATGTATGAATATTTGAATTTATGTAAGGCTTGCAGGCTGTCAACGAATTTTCGATTTACGTGTCCTGACGCGAGTTTAACATTTTTACCCATCCCAAAAACAGTGCACAACGCCACTAAAGAAGTTTTTACTAAATAAATACGTACGTAAATACACGTTTTAACATTCAAGCCCGCGGTTTGACACAGACACGCCCCATTACGTCAGTTTTGACATTTTTCAGATTTTTTCGGTGTTACACTATAATTTTTTGAAAATTTTACTTCTAGTCGACGATAATATACCTCAGGCCATAGAGAGAAACAACCCACAGACCAAACGGAATATCCGTCCAGCCCCACCGTGTCCACCGGGCTACGCCGTGACGCGCGTATCCCGGTGGTTACGGTCGGGCTTAAAGGGTGTTAGTTTGCTATCAATATGGATATAGTCGGGTTTTACTGGTTAAAAAAACTCCAGTGATAAATAATAATGTACTCTATAATATTATTGTTTTGTGTCTTTTATTAGGATACAAAACAGCCTGATTCGACTTTACATAAGCATAAAACAGAATTAAACCAGGTTCCCTTCGTACTATTGAAACCAGAGCAACTATACAACATGTAAGTACAATGTATGCTCACAGACTTTCCACATTACCTCTAACATAGTACACATTTAACTGCTGCAACTATAATCAGAGGATTCAATGCTAGCCATGAACATCCGAATGGACTAACATTAGTTTTACGGTCCCACAAAGGTGTTGGTAGCAGGTACAGTTAGAATTGTAGAACAAAATGTATATGCATGTGGGAATTCAGCGCTGAAGGTGCTTTGAGTTTTTCTGCAGAAAAAAGAGTGAATTTTATCGTGTTTTTTTATAAAAGACTGAGTGTGCTCCCTTGTAAAGGATTAGTTATGTATTTTTCAGTGACTGGGTTCATATTTAAAAGAAAGAAAGAAAAATATTTTATTTGGGACACGCACAAGAAATACAACAATAAAAAAGAACACTAAAAAAAAAACGAAAACAAAAAAAGAAGACCTGTGAAGGCCAAAAGACTCATATCTCAGCATGATGCTATTTACGAGTAGTTTTAAGTTCATAATACTTTGGTTGAGATATTTTCTTGATTTATTTTTTAAGGTTTTTTTAATTCAAGATTGACTTACACAATACACATAGCACAACAACACACACAGTAGTATTTAAAGAGCTATTTTTTGCAGAATAAACTATGAAACGTATGTTTTACTCGAAGTTACAAGAGAGAGAGAGAATATAAATAAATTCTTATTTATATTCTCTCTCTCGGAAAGAAAAGACGGACTATTGCCCGTAAAAGTTAAAGATACCAGACCTGGCCTCTGTTCTATGAAGTTCTTTATATTTTGGACAAATTGTAAGCAGAAAGTTTTCCCTTGAAAAGAACAAAACTATCGATAATCGTGATTCAGAACAATGTCGTTTACTTATAATATATTGAATTAATTTTATTTTAGTGAGAGAGCATGCCTGAAAGATATTTCTCGACGGCATGTAAAGCCAAGTCAGAGGCCCATGGCTTTTTAAACTCTGACACCAGGTTAGTCATTAACCACCTAAAAAGAAAAGAGTTGCCAACAAATAAAAAGAAAAAAAAATATTACAAGAACGTGTAAATGATGTTTGAAATAAAATATCGTTTGACATAAGACGAAACGTGACCTTCAGATTGAATAAACAAGGTGGTATAGAATAAAGGCAGAGCGGGCGCGGTAGCGATTGAAATGAAAGATTGATAATTAAATAGGTACTATTAATGATTTAAATGGGAAGCAGTGCTCTCAAAACGGTGAAGGAACACATCGTGAGGAAACCGACATGTCCTAGAACCAAAATTTGAACATGCATAAATTAAAAAGGTGAATCAATTTTTATTTTAAAATAATGTACATTGTCATTATTCCGCAGTCAAATGGCAAGAACAAAACCCATGTCGTAATATACATAATTATATGCAAAATACGAAAATCCGAAGACATGTGACATTTACCCTAAACCCGCGTGGTAGATTACAGCCCACTCCATCTCGAAGAGAGGAGGCCTGTCTGTCCAAGCAGTGGGAACATTTTAGGCTGATTATGCAATGATTTGATTGACACATTTCAATTAAATACCTAGTTGTTGTTGTATGTTGCTTATCAAAGTATGTAAAAAGTTTCGTTTTACTTACTATATTTTCTCTCTATTTAAATTGTCACAGACAAAAAACGCAAAGTAAAATTTATTGGCTGGGTATACGTAATATTAATGGCATTGGTAGGTTTATTTTTAGGGTTCCGTACCTCAAAAGGCAAAAACGGAACCCTTATAGGATCACTCGTGTGTCTGTCTGTCTGTCCGTCTGTCACAGCCAATTTGCTCCGAATCTAATGGGCCGATTAACTTGAAATTTGATACACATATGTATTTCTGTGACCCAAACGCGGATGTGAAACGAAAATAAATGATTTTTGAATATGGGGGTCACTTTTGGGGGGCAAAGAAGAAAATATTAAAAAAAAGTTATGCAAATTGTACCGTGTGACATATCAAATGAAAGGAATTGTTACAAAAATCTCAAATATTATTTTAAAATAATTTTTAAACAAATATTTTTTGAGATATTTTCGAAAATAGATGAAAATTGACCATTCCCCCCCCCTTATCTCCGAAACTACTGAGCCTAAAATTATGAAAAAAATTCAGAGAATGGTTCCTTACTCATAGATTATAGGAAAACCTATAAGAAGTCTATGGTCTTAAAATAACATGGTAAATCTCTCAAACTTACATTTGCGGTTGGAATGTATGGGAAAATAGGTTTTTCAACTACAATGTTAAGTTAGTTCTTGGGATAATTTATTGCTACTGCTAGTTCGACTAAAGCCCCCGTAAAGTACACGTTCAACGGGCTCGCCCAACGTGTACTAAGGCGAGGCATCCGTCACTTCTCGTACCTTCCGCGAAGCATTCTGTTTGCCGATTTCATAGTACTATGCCGGCATTGCCGGCAAGCACTCACTGCTAACACATTAGCTTTAATTATAACAGTCTATTCTAAATTCTACCATGATTTGGCTACTACATCCAGGATTGTCTTCAGACGAGGGAACTCCTCAACGGTCAACAGTACAAACAGCAAATTTTATATACGCTTTAATTATCATAGTCCGTTCTAAATTCCATCATTTATGGCTGTTGCACCCAGGATTGGCTTCAGGCGAGGGAACTCCTCAACGATCAACAGTGCAGGCACGAAATTTTATGTACCCTTTAATTATGATAGTGTAAATAATATATAATAATATATGAAGTCCACCATGATCTGACTGCTGCACGCAAGATTCGCTTCAGATGAGGGAACTCCTGAACGGTACGCAGTACAAACTCGAAATATAATGTACGCTTTAATTGTGGTAGACAATTCTAAATTCAACCATAATCTGGCTGCTGCCCCCCGGATTGGCTTCAGATGAGGGAACTCCTCAACGGTCAACAGCACAAACAAGAAATTTTAAATACGCTTTAATTATCATAGTCTGTTCTAAATGTCACTAAGATCTAGCTGTTGCACCCTGGATTGGCTTCAGACGAGGGAACTCTTCAACGATCAACAGTACAGACACGAAATTTAATATACGGTTGAATTATCATGGTCCGTTCTAAAGTTCACAATGACCTTGCTGCTGCACCCAGGATTGACTTGAGACGAGGGAACTCCTGAACGGTACACAGGACCGACACGTTTTATATATGCATTCCGGTATCGTCCCGTTGGCACCATTTGGCGCCACTTAAGATTCTGGCATATGTCATATGGCTAGCATTCGTGATTTAAAAACTATTTCTGCTTTCAAATATCGATATATTAATTATTATTAATATATAATTATATTTAATATTTATATATATATTTATATATATATAAATATACGTGTATTTCCTTATAATATTAATACCTACCACACTACCCTACGGGTTAATTATGATATTCTTTTTTAAATTCCACCATGATCTGGCTGCTGCACCCAGGATTGGCTCCAGACGAGGAAACTCCTCAACGACCAACATAACAGACACGAAATATTATATATGCTTTAATTGTGATAGAACATTCTAAAGTCCACCATGATCTGACTGCTGCATCCAGGATTGGCTTCAGAAGAGAAAACTCCTGAATGGTTCACAGTACAGACACGAAATTTTATATTGTATAGGGATATGTATTGTGCTAATAAACTAGATGGGACTAGGGTCTGATGATAGAGCTGGAAGATGACCATAGGAACTTCTAAAATAAACGAGACAGTACCATCGAAATTGGACCGGTTCGTTTTGTCCTGACAAGAACTATAGCCCAAAGTAGCATCCAGGGTCTGATGATAGAGCTGAAAAGTGATCAAAGAAACTTCTCAACCAAACATAATAGTATCATTGTGTTTGCGGTCGTTGGTTTTGTCTTACAAAGTACTGTAGCCTAAGGTGTAGTCCAGGCCCTCATGAGAGATCTGGAAGGTCACCATACGAACTCCTTAACTAGACGAGATAGCTCCGTTGTGTTTCGGCTATATGGATTTGTTATGTTTCAAAAGCGTGAGGCGTGAACGGTTTTCTTAAACAAAGATAAGCCTCAATCTTTTAAGAAAACATTAAACTTATCTGTTTATGTAAGTCTTATTTTGTTCTTTTTAGTTTAATAAAGGCTTGTTTAAAAATATTTATACTTATATTTTATTCAGCCTAATACAGGACGTAATCCGATGGCAGTTTTAACTCGTGCACCATTGTGGGAACCATTTAGGATGTTTCTAATGAGCAAAATAATGCGTCAGAGGTATGATCCATTTGACATTTTGTTATTTTATTGCTGCAAAATTGTTGACATTTTTATATTAATTTGACATTGACTGTAATTCAAACGATTTGACATTTAGTATAATTATGTATTGTTATAAATTGTTATTTAAAATTATAATGTCTTTAAATTTGTGTAAATTAAACATGATTTGTATGCCTTTGTGACGGTAGAACATGGAGGACTTTCATAATAAAATATCAATGTAAAAATTACCTATGTTTGCAAAGAAATAAATGATTTCGAGTCGTACATCAATGGATCCATATCATCCCACTAAAACAATAATAAGAAATCCATATAAAACACTGATCAAGCTGTACAAATTAGCTTATTTGCTGCCAACCCCATGCCTTGACGCGTACCGTAATGCAAATGGCCGCCATGCCATCGATGATGATACGCTTATAGTGCGCAATATTACCATCCATGGTGTATCAATATAGTTACCTCTGAGATAGTTACCTACTTATGGATTGTTAGCCTATTATTGAACTTATTATAATTACTCAAACACACCACACTACACAACGTTTATAATAATTACGTACTTACTACCATAGCACACTTATTATAGTAAATATTTTATGAACTCATAGAAATATGGTCTTACTTAGTTTTTAGTTTATTATTATTTCTTAAATTTATGTTACGCACAAATACAGATATATATATTTATTACAATATGTTTGCACATACTATGTTCAGCTGAATCACGCATATTTCCACAGACTAATTACCTTCATATTTCAGTGAAGAATAATACTTACCAGATTTTATTGTTCACGCAGGGGACGTCAATATGTCATTCCATAGGTGATTGCTGAAAACCAGCGCTGTTGACGTTAGGTTCGTCCGAAGTCACGGCAATTCGCTGAGCAATAACCTGTTCATGCACAGACACGGCGCGCAGATTTTTCATACTATTATTTTGTTACAAAAGTAGTATAATTCTGCAATCGGCATTTTGTTTTGTTTTGTGATGTTGTTGTTGTCATTTGCCAATGTCGCAACAGTAATTACCACAGACTATCATAGTCACTATTTAGCTTGTAATTACGCAATATTGCCTTTGATCTGTGGCCTTGATATCAACCAATGAGCAACATCGCAACATTGTACAACTTTTATTTTACTGGTTGAATACGAGGCTTTTGGCTACTTTTGTATCTGTGTATTTTATGTTTTATTTTAAAAGTGCGTTTTGTTTGTGCAGAATAAACAATTTTTCTTTCTTTTTCTTTCATTTATGAATTATGATGATCTGAATTTTGCTACTACATTAATAATATGGCAACTGGTAATATGAATGACATTGATATTCAGCTTAACATTGCCGTCGAATGCATTAAGAATTCTATCAGTGCACACGAAAAGATTATCATAGCGGGAGACTACAATATAAATTTTAAGGACAAATCAAAAAATGAAATATCGGAATACCTTCTATCACTCGGCCTTAGTCCACGTATTCAAGAATATACGACAAGACAGAATTCAACACTTTTGTTGAATTCTATCTTGTCTATACAATAATATTCAGAAATTTCCCTCTACAATCCGGTACCATACATAGTTATTTTAGTTACAACAAACAACGGGTCACTAGGTCAGATTAAAAAAAAAAACATGGTATAGGCGGCCTGCGAGCTGTGGAGCAGGTGGTTTTAACGCTCACCACCTCAGCTTCGGCTTGCTGGCCGGCGGCGGTACATATTCATCGTACGGAACCCTCTCCACGCGAGTTCAACTCGCACTTGACCGGTTTTTTATTTTTTTCATTGCACTGAACTATAGAAACGATGGATGGACTGTGTGAAAGATGATATGGCTTGAAAGGGAGTGACTACCGAGATGCCAACAGTAGAGAAGTATGGAAGAATAAAACATGTTGCGCTGGCACCAAATAAATTGGAATAAGGGCAGGAGAATGATGATGATGATGCTGAACTATAGAATTCTTTTCACGAGTTGAGCATAACACGAAGATTTTAATCTCTTAATTATGGTACAATGACCGTATGAATTTCTGTACCAAGCTTAGAATAAATAGATAAATACTTCATCAAATCGCGACCGCTCATTCCTATGTCCTATGATGATTTACATTGGGAGTAAATATTCGTATTCTCATAGCTTACGTAGCGATCCCGAATGGTTTTATTTACTGTAACAAAATAAAAGATTATTACATTATACGCTGTGTCTACTCAAATAGAAATGTGTACTTTATCGTATTTGTATATGGAAAAAATCAATTTCATATTTTTCGAACAAATTATCTGTTCTTTATCACACAAGATTTTTTGTTTTTAAGGTTTTGGTGGTACAAATAGTTTATGGCTAAATAAAAATCGCCAACAGCAGTTGTCGCAGTTAGCAAACGTGGTGCCTCATTTTTTTTTTATATTTTTAATCAATTTAATGAATTGTATGAATTTGTGATTAGTATATTAGAACTTGTGCCAATATAGTAAATAAATAATTCCTTCTTGATTTTAGAAGAAGTTTTCTCGTTGCACTGAGAAACTTCATCTTTCTCCTGCCCAATTTATTTGAGGTGGGCGTAACATATCCCTTTCTTCCATATTTCTCTATTAGTCATCATTTTAGTAGTCACCCTCCTTCTAGCCATATCATTCTTCACACAGTCCATCCATCGTTTGTTTGGTCTTCCCCTACTCTTATAGCCATCAACAATTCATACTCAAAACTTTCCTCACGACATTTTCCTCATTCCTCCGCATCAGATGCCCGTATCTTGACAACCGATTTCCGCACAACTTTTCAGTCACCGGTGCCACTTTCAGACTTCCTCTTATGTACTAAATGTCTTATTCTATCCATTTGTGTAACACCACACATCCCTCTTAGCATTCTCATCTCAGCTGCATGTAATTGCCTTTCATGCAACCCTTTTGTGGCCAAACATTTTGATCCATACAAGGTAGCAGGTCTTACCATTGATTTATATATCTTCCCCATATGTTTAAGAAAAATGTAGGAGTCGCAGATTGTTCCCGTGACCTGCCCCCATTTCATCCACTGCGAAACTTACTGGAAGATATAATTATTCGCACATTCCACGTCTACCTTCATATTCCGGCTCCACTCAATAAAACTGTATCTCTTCCATTCCGACACAATAACAAAAAATGTAATAGTTTAACCAGTACATAAAGCTGATATAACAACTTAATATATTCCCTTTAGCGAAACTGTAGGCGCGTTCACACGGCGTGAAAATGTGGACATGTTGGCAAAAAAATAAAAATATTTTTAGCAAAACAATTCCGGAGTGAAATTGGACATTTTTGCTTTTGCCCCGTGTGTTCCGGTAACCGCTTTTGCGTCGCAACAAAGATTTAAAATAATATTGAATTTTCACTGGAACAGGTTGTTATAATGACTGTAACCGGTACTGGGTTGCCTGTAGGTAAAAGTTTTTGTGAAAGCTTTTACTAAGTCCGCGATTTAAAATCTCCTGATACAAAAAATGTCTGGAATAAAAAGTATTTGGTCCAAAAAAACTATCGCAATGAAAAAGTTTCATCATTTAAGGTGAAGGCGGGTTTAAAAATATTTATTTCTGAAACATGCTTGGAAATTCGAACATTATTTTGACAACCTTTTTCGAGATAAATCGAAATTGCCGTCCTGGTCAAAAACAAGCGAGCATCAGGCCGGCAATCTTAGTATGAAAATCCATATCTGTCGTGTTTAGCGGCCAAATAAATTACTATGAAAACTCAAATCTGTCCTGTTATTTAAAAATGGAACTAACTTTTTACTTCAACACATGGCAACCAAGGAGGTAACTTTTATTTAAATTTCGAATTGGCTTAGCAAATAGAGCTGTGAAGAAACAAATGGCCATATTTCCGCGTGAATTTTCTTTGTTCGTCATTGATTCTGGAATTTATGAATAATTTACTTGGTTTGAATTTCCGCGCATTGTTTGAGAAAAGTACTATACAAGCCTTGGCCGCAACTAGGCATTGATTGCGGGCCTCGACAGTAATGTACTATATATTCATAATATACTTACCGCCGATAAACCCTAGGTAACTTAATTATGAAATAATGACTCGCAGTTAGCCCAGTTACCTACTACAACTATTCTCGTGACACAGGACCATTAAACTTGTAGAATAGGTTAAACAAGAGAACTACCGATATAAGCATCGATGTTCAACTACTTGATTAACTTAGCCTTATTTCAAATCAATCTGCCTAGCCCTTTCCCAACTATGTTGGGGTCGGGTTCCAGTCTAACCGGATGCAGCTGAATACCAGTACATACTTTACATGGAGCGACTGCCTATCTGACCTCCGCAACCAAGTTACTGAGTAACATGATAGCCCTTTGGTAACTTGGCTTTACTTACACTCATTTAAAATTGATTATTATAATGCATCGTCAAAGATTGTCACACTGTCATCTCGTGTTTTTTAGTCAAACTATTTCATCAGCTAACCATTTAATCTGTCAAACTGTCAAAATAGCACCGCATTTTATCACTAGATGGAATTAAAGACAATCGTCTTTTGGATAGTGTACCATCCAGGGCATAAGACTCGACTTTTTTTTTGGATATCGTTATACCTACATGTTGTGAGTGGCTAAAGCAGTATTATTTTAATATTACTTTAGTGTGGCAAAGAGAGATTAAGCTCTACAGGACGTATAGCTCCATCTCTTTCCCCCACTGAAGTAAGATTAAAATAGTACTACTTTAAAGGTGGTGGTACCCCCCAGTTCATGTCAATTGAATGTAACCGACGATTTGCCTTTATTAATTATAATAAATTATATAATAATATTAATAGATTAAAACTAGTACGTAGTTTTCTTTGTTATTTTAATTTCAATAAAATTATAGGGTAGTATAGAACAACACTATTAATATTAACCATAAAGAAAAAAACGAGTGAGCCTTATAGTAGTCGCTTATCTTCGCTGGCAGTACCAACCTCTCGGAAAATGGGTTGGTACCATCTGACAGTCAACTCAAGCAACGCGCGCTCTCAGCAACGCACGATATCCTGTTACACACTTTCGTCCCCTTCCCTCCCAAATCGAGAGGTGGTTACACATAAAAAATAAATAAAAATATTTTTTTATTCAGGCAGACCTGAAAACATTCTAATTTGCCGAAAATTCCAAACTTAAATCCTAAGTAGATAAATTGCACATTAAATATTTAACCACATACCAGGCCACTTCGATTAACTTGACGTCACGGCATATTATATAGGGGGGGAGGGTCTCGTAAAAACGTGTTCAACAACCTGAAATATTAAATGCACGCGGTTAATTGGCTGAAACTTTACTGCTGATGTTCAGATATGAACGTTGTTATAGACACATACGCTGACTAGTGCTTTACGTAATATTATGCACCGTTTATAATGGTTTTATTAAAGTTTCAAGAAGTGAGTTTTTGTGAAATTATTTAGGACGAGGCATCGAGGCATAAAAGATGTGGTACAGATAAATATCATTGTCAGAGATTATTTAATAATTTATTTATTTTAACTAAAGTAATAACTTAACAAGTAAGCTAACTAAACAACTTAACAAAACTGTATAATAAGTATAACTGTGACAAAAAAGCGAAGCATCGAAGCATATTGTTCATTTTACCGTAATGCAGATACCGCAATCCGATTGATACTAATTTCAAGTAAACCTATCTGCAGTGTCAGCTTCAAGAGAAATACCTAAGCTATGTAGTTTCAGTTTAACGATTTGGTCGGAATAAAGAAAAAGAAAATTATTAAAAAAAAAAACCCGAGTGACTAAAAACCCGTTTCTTTATTTAAATTTTTTAGTTTTATTAATATATCTGAATTTGGAATTGACTCTTAGCTTTTATTTGATACCAATATTGTTGTGATGTACTTTAAAAAACCTTCCGCTCCCTGTTTTTTTTTATTTGCAGACGCAATATATAAATATTATAGTACAATGTTCCCACTGCTGGGACACAGGCCTCCTCTCTTCGAGAGGGATTGGGCTATAATTTACCACGCGGGCCCTGTGCGGGTGGAGTTGTCTCATGTCTACGAATTTTCGTATTTTGCACTTATCGAAATTATAAGGGTTCGTTCTGTTTTTGCCATTAGACTGCAGAACCCTGAAAACGTACATTATTTAAAATTTATAAAAATTGCTTCACATTTTTTATTCATACTGTACAAATACGAGTACATGTCATAATGATAAAAGGCTATAGAAAAAGTCACTATGATTGGAAATGTATTTTCAAGCTTGGTGGATTACCTGTAAAAGAACTGTAAATTATGTTTTACTGCTGAGTGCTGCTATTCACATAAAATGGACGTTATTATGAGCATATAAAGTACTTGCTGTTTCTCATTCAGTGTTTAAAATTATTTATTGTGAGATATTTTTTTGTTGCGAAATGTACTGATAAATAAATTAAATCAGCAATTCCCGCAATTCCCGTAATTTTTAAGAACTTGCGCGTTCGCATCTCATTCGCAATCTGTCAAAAATACAATCAATTTACCAATATTTGACAGACTGCAACTTTAATGTGAACGTTTTTTAACCGACTTCCAGAAAGGAGGAGGTTCTTTGTTCGACTTTATGTCCGTCAATTGTGGACCGATTTTGAAATATATTTTTTTGTTTGGAAGGTTAAGCTCCCGAGGTAGTCCCATATAAATTTTATTAACTTTGCTAGGATAGTTTTTGACTTAGCTTCAATAATACGTATTTTTGCCACTTAGTTTATTTGGACGATATGATGATAACTTCCTGTCACTGTTAATTGCGCATGCGCAGGTAGTGGTATTCGAATTTGTGTGGGGTAAGTACAACAACGAAAAAGTGAAAAATAAAAACTTGTTACAAGTTTTTACCAAAAATATCTGTTTCAATTCTGTTTGTTTATAAAGTGGATATTTATTAGAAAAATCTGACTTTTAAATATTCTAGACATTATTAAACATGCATTTCCATGGCTTACTTATGTACAGTTGCTTTTTCCGAGCCATAAATCATGTAAGCTAGGCAGTGTAGCCTGAATTTTGCCCGAACATATAATAATACAGGCATTTGCCCGCAGTTCCGTTCGCGTGACCACTATTCTAATAGAATTGTTGGTGGTTAGTTTAAGCAAGTTTGTATTTTATTGCCATCTTTAAATCGTCGTTATTGCTGTATTTATAACATTTGAGTACTTATTGCAGTTGTTAAGTCATACTTCCGATGTTCATGTTTTAAAGTGTGACAGTTTAAATGATGATATTTGAACTTAAACAAGGTGTATATTTTGTGGTATAATTAAAAAATGACTAATATTTACAAGATATAACAACTGAATCTATAATTTTATTTGTTATAATCATTAGTTAATATAATAAACGATTGATATAATTTTAAAATAACTAATTTTTATAATCATAACATCCATTTAATATAAAATCGTTTGATATACCACTCAAAAGACATAAAACATATTTAGTCTAATATGTAATTTCTATCACAGTTAGTAACGTGAGTAGAATACCTAACCGATTGATTACCACCTGCCAAGATGGTCACTTGCTACGGTCGCTGTCCTTCACGCGTTAATGGTCACTGTTCTAACCTAGCCTAACCCAAATGGTTCACCAACAAGAGAGGGGATCTGGCACTCGGCGGCCGCTGCCGCGGCACGCTCCCTGCGGTCGCTCGCCTTCGCGCGTTAATGGTCACTGCTCTAACCTAACCTAACCCAAATGGTTCACCAACAAGAGAGGGGATCTGGCACTCGGCGGCCGCTGCGGTGGCACGCTCCCTACGGTCGCTCGCCTTCGTGCGTTAATGGTCACTGTTCTAACCTAACCTAAATGGTTCACCAACAAGAAAGGGGATCTGGCACTCGGCGGCCGCTGCCGCGGCACGCTCCTTACGGTCGCTCGCCTTCGCGCGTTAATGGTCACTGTTCTAACCTAACCTAACCCAAATGGTTCACCAACAAGAGAGGGGATGTGGCACTCGGCGGCCGCTACCGCGGCACGCTCCCTACGGTCGCTCGCCTTCGCGCGTTAATGGTCACTGTTCTAACCTAACCTAACCCAAATGGTTTACCAACAAGAGAGGGGATCTGGCACTCGGCGGCCGCTGCCGTGGCACGCTCCCTACGGTCGCTCGCCTTCGCGCATTAATGGTCACTGTTCTAACTTAACCTAACCCAAATGATTCACCAACAATAGAGGGGATCTGACGCTCGGCGGCCGCTCACGCCTTAGCCTTCTGACCTAACATATCCGAGTTGGATTGCTTTGAATCGGGGTGTTAACCATAATGATGGTATCAATATATATTTAATGATTTTCGATTAAATAAACGTTATATCCAATAACATTATACGAAATAAGTTTTAGAGTATATAAATGTTATATGTAAAGAAATTATATCAATAGTTGGTATATCTCACGTTTATTATATCTTGTAAACGTTATTGAAATGAAAATATACCAAATAACTTTATATGATATGAGACGCACCCGTGTATTTTATTTTCTAATAGTGTGTTCTGATCGTTTTGAAAATCTTTGGTATTTGTGTGATAAGTTATAGCCCAGTGATAATGGCCCGAACTTACGAGTTGTAGGTCGTGGGTTCGAACCCAGGCAGGAGGTTATTTACCCTTTGTAAATAATTTCATCACCACTGCTCTCAAAACGGTGAAGGAAAACATCGTCGGGAAACCGGAAAGGCCTAGAACCAAAACTTCAAATATATGTGACATCTACCAACCCGCACTGTGCCCATGTGGTAGATAACGGCCAACTTCCTCTCACAGAGAGGATGCCTGTGTCCCAGTAGTGGGATCATTAAAGGCGGAAAATTGGGCTCATCACTCAATAAGAATTTATTGAGTAATTAGCCCAATGTTCCGTAATGCGTTGGTGAAGCTTGTGGTGTCTTGGTTTAGGTTAGGTATGTACAATAAAACACTGTTTCCAATATTACTGCGCTAGACGTGCTATCGCAACGACTGCTCAGAGTAGACTGCCGAGCACGGTACAAAGCTCCGCACTCCCTCTACCGTGCAGCCCCCACCATAGCACGCATAACTTATTTATTAGACGTCACAAAGCTATAACTGAAAATCCCACACAGAATTAAGTGTATTTAACTCAACCATGAATTTCATATGAATTTTGAGTACCAAAATAAATAAAATACAGGTAAAACTTGTTTTAAAACAAGCTTTTCATAAAAGTATATAGGTATGGCAAGTTTCAGCTCAATGTGATATCAGGAAATGCTTGAAAAATGGATGACTATGCGAGTAACTGGAATCATATACGAACAAAGCAAGCAATATAAAGCTTGTAAAAAAAAACACACAGCACCATGCCCGTAATCCCCAAAGGTATTGGCAGAAGTGTAACTATAGTACACCCACATTTCGGCTACTATGTTTAAGTTTAAATCAAAATAATCGTTATACCTAAATCAAAATATAATAGAGAAGAGCTCGTGACTCATTAATAACAGCCACATGAGTCGATCCATCAGGTTAAGCTACGCTTGCCGTGGTTGGTCCGTGGTGAGTTACATACCGAAACTTCTCCGTGCCTCGGAAAGCACGTTAAGCCATTGGTCCCGGCTGTCATTCGTGGATCTTTGACTGTCGTTACGAGTCGTCAGAAGCCCGAAAGTCTGACAACCAGTCCTACCAAGGGGTATTGTATTACCCAGCTACTGGGTAATACCATTGTATGGTCACATGGGGATAGGCAGAACCTACTGAACACCACCTGCAATATGCTGCACCTGCATCGATACATCATATAAGACAAAGTCGCTTTTCGCGTTTGTCTGTATGTCCGCGTTGTTCTTCTAAACCACGCAATTGATTTTGATGAGGTTAACACCATCGTTCATATTATGTTCATTTGTACTATTGGATGCAGCTGCATACTAGTATATTACATGGGGTATTCCCCATGTAATATACTGGATAACCCCTCGACCGTCAACTCCACTGAATGAGCGGAGTAAAAATCAGCTCTCTATTCGCCAAGTCAGCTAAATAAGCTTTATCACTACCTCACGTCTATTTGACTGATATTTGTATTAATAATCTGTGTATACTATTGCGTTCCAGGTCTAAATATTTAATCTATAAATGAACAAAGACGTTCAATCTCACATGCTAAACATCGTAGAACAGTTTTGTGCCGTAATGTTTCATTCTTTTATTCAGTTCGACCACCGCTGCAAATATGGCGGACGGCAATTGTTTTATTTCGATTTTATTTCGTTTTAGTTTATTTTCGGTAGTCAACAAGTCTTTGTGTTGTGTTTTCCCACTAGTAAATAACATGATAAAGACTATTGTAGATTCAGATTTCAATAAAGTGCAACGTAATAAAAACTGTGATCCAATGTTTTTAGTGTATTGTTTTGTGCTAATCGTTGTCAGTGCGTGGTGTGAAATTTGATAAAAAATAAACAATTTTATTAGTGGAGTCTCTGTTTGCTTTTGTCTACACGATAAAACAATAGATGAGCTAGTGCCAGTGCCTTTTGTTTATTATGTGTGCTCGCTAAATACGCAGAAATACCGCCGTCTGTTGTGAAAAAACCTACCCGTCACGCCAGCTAGTTGAGCTTTGTCATTCAAGTAAGTAATTAGTTTTATTTTTAATTTAAATATAATAAAAGGGGGCGTGTGGGGTTATTTTTTAAATTAAACTATATTAGTGACACAATATTTAAAAAATATTTTAAAAAATCCACCACTTTCCAATTGTCTTCAATAAATTTCTCTTTCACGGTAATGGGGAAAAGCCCCCTTTCCCGTGATTTTACATTAAAATAAACAATACATTACGAAACAAACATGTAGCTATCCATTTTTATTGTGTTAGCTTGTTTTATAACGATTCCAACCACATACGCTTTATAAACAGCTCCAATAAGAATCTTATAAGATATTACCGTTTTAATCTCATATGGTCAGGCTTCGTGGGTGGTCTCGGACAACCCAAAATGGGCGTGACAATTGGAGCCAGTTACCACGCTGAGCGCGTGACGGTCAAGGGGATACTGGTATACAGCTGCATCCGTTTAAATTGGATGCCGACCCCAACAGTTAGGAAAAGGCTAGGCAGATTGATTGACCTAAATAAAAATATCGAAGTGTATAGAGTGCCGCGAGTATTCTGTGGCACTCTAGTGTCACTGCCTCGGCCCGGCTAGGGTGCCGTGAGCGTTGAATTGTCACTGTCACTTGTTATTTAGGTTAGGTTAGGTTAGAACTGTGACCACACAACGCACGAGCCGAGCGAGCGTAGCGAGCGGTGCCGCGGTAGCGGCCGGCGAAGTGCCAGGGTCCGTTTAGGCACAAGAGAATGTAATGTTTTGGGAATGTGTTGTTCAACAGCGATCTAACTTCGACAATCAAACAAAATACCAAGTGACGTGACTTAGTGACAGTGACAATGACAATCCAATGCTTGCGGCACTTTGGCCGGGCCGAGGCGATGTTACTAGGGTGCCTGTAGTGGCATTTTATCCGATAAGGATAGAGTGCCACCGGTGGCACTCTATACACTGCCTAAAAATATTAAAGTTGCGTTGTGTTTCTTCGAAACTAAAACATACCCTATCATCAGTATCCATAAGCCAAATAAATAGTAGATATATCAATATGATAAATACACACCAGCTGGTACATATTGGTATTCCATACGCGGCGTTCACGCAGTACGCCAAATGTCAGCCATCCTCGTTTATACTAGTCTACACATCGTGGTTTACTACAATGATGGCCTATCGCGGGGTTAGTTAGGGCTGCCAAAAATTGGTTTGAATCTATAATTATCTTCCACACACACGGAAATAAATGTTGGTATATCCCAGCATTAAAATGAGAATTAATTTAAAGCAATGTTTGTTTTGAGAGATTAGACCTAAACATTGTCTTTATAAATTCCTTTCTTCAATTAATTTTGAAACCGATGATGCATAGAATAGTTGGTGGTATAATATTAACCCATTTATTTATAAACTTTGCTTTATCATCGTCATAATTTCAGCCGAAAGACGACCACTGCTGGACATAGGCCTTCAAGTACCGCACTTCGACCGGTTCTGTGCTTCCCGTATCCAGCGGATTCCTACGGCCATCACAAGGTCATCGGTCCACCTTGTGGGAGGCTTTCCGACAGTGCGTAGTCACCACTCCAGAACCTTTCGGCCCCATCGGCCATCTGTTCTGTGAGCAATGTGCCCTGCCCATTGCCACTTAAGTTTGGCAATTCTTCGGGCTATGTCGGTTACCTTGCTTGGATCTCTTCATTTCTGGATCGATCACGTCAGGAAAGTCCAAGCATAGCCCTCTCCGTTGAAAAGTTGCTTAAAGTTAAGTAATGATTAGCGACTGATCACCGACACGCACAGGAAATACAAACTGTAATAAAAAACAAAAAAATAGCATCCAAAACAAACAAAAAAAAAGAATTTCAATAAACGAAAATAAAAAAATTGGAGTATTAACGACTTGTGCGAGACCAAAAAGGCTCTTATCTCCGCATATGCTGCGTAATTAAAAAAATAATGCTGGTATTCTGATAGGGCCCGCTGTGATGCCACGGACACACCTTTTTTTTAGATGGGAAATCATCAAATGTCTTCTCCCCGCTCTGGGCGGAGCGGGAAACCCACCCGTGTTCCTTCATCAGCCTGTATGTTGCCAGGGGCCACAGTCTCCCCATAGGACATCCTGCAACCCCGGCAGGCATCGGCCCTAGCGGACCCCGTCCATTGTGCTGACATCTCTCGGCGGCGAGCTACCCATTGCTCTCCGTCCGCAAGCCCGCGCCTACGGTGGCCGGAAATCGGCTCGCGATTCCCATAAATCGTTTTTTTTTCTTAGTCAACATACCTATTGTACTTTTATCATGACCATCACCTGATAAACATTGACATCAGTAAGTAGATTTCTTCATAATTCTTACCTGCCAACCCTGAACACATTGCCGATATACCGCGGGTCGATTTAAATATTCCGCGCGTTGACGCCTCATTGGGCGAGTTGACATGAATGCGCGTCGGATACGCATTGTGGCGCGTTCCATATTGTAATTGAGAAGTTAATCGGCTATCTGGAAGGATTTAATCGTGTATCCGCCGCAATTTTTGTCATGTGTTACGAAGCGATGGAAATATTTTCACATTACTTATTTACGGAGTGCGGGAACGGAATTTATTTTTTGAGAACGTTTAAGAGTGGGCGTTTATTGCGAAGGGTGTGAGGCCAACTTTATCGCAGTTTGTTTAAGAGGGCTTCTCTTTGTCAGATAAAATATAAATCTACTATGTTTTCTCATATTTTTTTGCACTATAAATAGACCAGCCTGATTTTCCTGTTAATCTACCTCCTTCTCTTATACCAGGGTGAGCTATAAGAGCGCGTCCTAATCGCCAGCGACTGTCACTGAGCACGCAAACGTCGCGCTCATTTATAGGACTATGCTATGATGTAGTCGCGCTCATTTATAGGACTTTGACGCAGTCGCGCGATCAGTGAAGTCGCGTACCTACCTAAGTGCGTCATTATTCAGGTGAACAATCGGGTAATCGCTTATTCGCGCGGCAGTCGCTTTAGGCTCAGGGACAAAAGAATAGGTCATGCCGTAGTGAAATGACGACGAATGACGTTTTTTGTTATTTTGGGTTCTGTCTTTGCGTCATGTTTACCGCAAATAAACTTATTTTTTTTCTTTTCCTTTTTTTTTTCTTTTAAATTGTAATTTTAATCCAACTTTTAATTTGACTATATTGGGGTATATTTAATTAATCGTCGATAATTTTTCAATTACAAGTTAATAATTAATTATACAATAAATCTTTGAAAACCTGGTAAGGTACCGTTAAATGTGTTAGGTACTAATTCTTTCGTGAATGATTGAATTTAACCTGAACGACCCGTATATTTACACTTCTATCAGATACTTTTGGACTAGACCATAAGTTGCAGTTATCATGTATAGCCCGCGCGCGACTGCTAGTCACCGCCTAAGGTATGTGAGCGGTGAGACGGAGAAGGGCGCCATTGGCAAAATTATCAGACTGATTTAGCTTGGCCTTTGTCTACCTCCACCGTTTTACCACTCAAATACCTTAGGCGGTGACTAGCAGTCGCGCGCGGGCTACAGCACAATATTTTTACTTCAAACGAACCAAACTTTGTTATAATTTATTGTACATTTCATAAGATTGTTTATACAAACCCTACAGCGTTAAAACGCGCATATTTTCCTTTTATTTTGTTGAGCAAACATTGTAGTTTTGATGGAGAGTGCTTCAATTTTGTATATTGCTTAAAAAAATAAAGCTAGAAGTATTGTCTGTGTATTTACTTTAGAGATTCTGCTGTTTGTGTGTAAGTTTGAATAAAATGTAGGTTGAATAACATGATTTTCTTTCTCCGAAGGAGTAGTTGAAGGCATTCGTAAAAAAAATACTTTGTTTCTCCAGTTAGCGGTCAAAGTAAAAATTGCTAACTATCGTCAAGAATATACAAAAGGTATTGCGTACATTATACTGACATGGTTACTCATCATTTCAGTGGCATCCTTCAGTTTCATAATGTGGTATAAAACTTGTGCCTATTTAAAAACCACAAACATAACATTATCATCAAACCTGTATTTCCTGAAAGGATGCGCAGAAGTGTACCTATAGTACAACCACATTTCGCCAGTTAAGTCCCATGTAATAGGGAGCGAGCCTATTGCCATCAACCGGGCACAAGTTCAGACGGCTGCTACTGAGAAATTCCTGCCAAAAACCACAAACCACGAATAGAACTACAAATTACATGAAAAATCTGAAAGTTAACACACTCATAACAGGATTAATTTAGTATCATATAATACCACCTACCTAGCAACAAAATTACCACAACACATAAAATGTGGTAAATATATACAGCTGTCCACTCTTGTAATCCTTTAGTCGCCTTAGCAGAGAAGCTTTCGCCAAGTACATCGCGACAACTCGAGTGGGAAAATACAATATTTTCACCGCGGGACGATTTGTAGAGTACCTACAACTGAAACAGGAACTTTTTGTTACATAATCAGCCTATAATGTTCCCACTGCTTGGACACAGGCCTCTGTCTTCAGTGCGGGTTGTTAGATGTCACATGTCTTCGAATTTTTGGTTCTAGGTCATGCCGGTTTCTCTTCACCGTTTTGAGAGCAGTGGTGATGAAATTATTTACACAAAGTAAATTACCTGCGACCTGTCTCGTTAGTCAAGAGAACCACTGGAGTGCAAAAATGCAATACTTTTCACTATAATAAAAAATAAAATAAAATAAAATAAAATAAAATAAAATAAAATAAAATAAAATAAAATAAAATAAAATAAAAATGAAAATAAAAATAAAAATAAAAATAAAAATAAAAATAAAAATAAAAATAAAAATAAAAATAAAAATAAAAATAAAAAAAAATAAAAATAAAAATAAAAATAAAAATAAAAATAAAAATAAAAATAAAAATAAAATAAAAATAAAAGATAAAGAAATTAATACTATAGAGCGCGCGGAACTAGTTGGCCGCGCCTTAGGTGGCGAATCATCTCTCTATTGCAATCTCATGTGCATTTTGTCTAAACTAGCCGGAACTTTCAACGCGTGTTGCCGTCGCGAAGTACGGCGCCGGAATAGATTAAGTAAGATAAGGCGCTCAATCTATTTCTATAATAAATCTATTACCTTAGGAGCGACCAACTAGTTCCAAGCGCACTATAGTAGTGTGATCGTCGAACTGCCACGTCATAGCTCTCGAGTTCGAACCCAAAGCACGCACCTCTGACTTTTCGGATTTATATGCATATTCTATAATTAGCACTTGCTTCATAAACGGTGAAGGAAAACATCGTAAGGAAACGGCATACCTGAGAGATATTTCTTGACGGCATTTGAAGCCAAGCCAGAGGCCCATGGGCGGCAAAAAACTCTGACACTAGGTTAGTCACTTACCACACGAAAAAGAAAGAAGACTGCAGGACAATTCGTGGTGCTCTGCAACTGAAACAGAAGCTTTTTGTAACTCTCATACGCAATTATGAGCGAGAAACTTAATGTATTTTTTACTGGGAACATGTTTATCACGGGAAAACACCACTTAATCCGCCATTACGACAGATGACGAGGGTTGAGAGTGCAGGGACGGACTGTGGACTTTGATTGAAAGGATTAAAATGTATCGACGTGATTTTTAATATTTTAAAGGCTTTTCAAGGCTCGTGACAGACTTGGAAACGCTTTAAAATTCACGTAGACACTTGTATATTTTCATGGATGGTGTTAATTGTTTTTCGAAATTCATCATCGATCTGTTTGCCAAGACTGGTTATTATCCGGCCACCTTAGGCGCGGGCTTACGGACGGTGAGCAATGGGTTGCTCGCCGTCCGATAAGGACCAGGCCGGGTCGACGGCACGTTGTGTTCCACCCGCGCCTTAAACAGATGTCAGCACAACTAACGGGGTCCGCTAGGGCCGATGCCTGCCTGGGTTGCGGGAAAGTCCAAAAAAGATACTGTAGCCCCTGGCAACAGACAGGCAACTGAAGGAACACGGGTGGGCTTTAGCCATTAAGAGTCTGACACGCCTTCCCGCTCCACCCAGAGCGGGAGAAGTTATTTGATAATGTCCCAAAAAAAAAAAGACTAGTTATAATTAGATGACTTGCTAATGCATTTTTTGTTACGAAAAAACGTTCAACGGTTGACTCTTTCTACCTCAAATAATAAAGGTGAAGGTACAATCTCTAATTGTTATCACTAAGAATAAAAACTTATTCTACTGCATTAGTCTTTCTTAAACCGAAGTTGCTTGTTCATAATATCCTTTCTTACCTTCTCGTTTCTTTTAACCTTTTTTCTTTTGTTACAGGGTGCACTACACTGCAAGCAGTTCAAAGGCAGTTCCAATTAGCAGTAAGTTTCGAGTCTTATTCAATACCTAGTACTAGCAATATGCAGTCTATTTTGTTTATTCAACAGAACCACAACATGCAGGTAATAGGAACTGTACCTATTGTTAAAATAATATTAAATTTCTGGTACCTCCGAGCCGAATATGTGGTTGCGTGCACTAAATTCAAATGGAAGCAATATGAAATAGAATAAACCCGCGTGGCATGAAAATCACTAAATACAATACAGCGTAATAAAAATAGATCTGTCATCTTCAAACTATTGACTGCTTATACGAGTATGTATAATATAATGATGTAGTAATACAAAGCTTTTTGTTAACATCTTGAGTGTCGACCACCATTTAATATAGGTATCAACAAATAAAGTAGTGTTGTTGGATACGGTACGCATTGCGAAGAGCTTCCTCTCTGTAACAACCTGACCAATGTCGATGCTGGTAATTAAAGCCATTATTTTTATACTATATATTTATATTATATAGACATCGTGTAGTCCACCCACACCTGTGTGGACCTAAGCACAAATACGGAGTAGATTGCTCGCTGGAGTCACGCTCTTCCCGCCAATATTTACCTCCAACTCATTCGCTAAAAGTAACAACTGATCGAGGATTGCCACAGAGAAAAAAAAAATATATAGGTATATATATATATATTTATATCTCTAGTCCTCCAGACCGTATTTCGACCAATCTCAACGGACACTAGCCTTCGGCGCGGGAGATATTTTAGTGCACAAATGTGTGCGCAGACACAGGTGCACTCTCTCTTCCCTCACTCTCATAGTCCGATATGACGACAATCCGCCACGACTGGAGAGAGATCAGCGACTGCTGAGGTGGGGTCCTGGGTTCGATTCCCGGGTCGGGCAAAGTATTATTGGGATTTCCATTCGGAATTTCTAAATAACAGCCCGGAGTTTGGAAGTTGACAGTGTGAACCCCCCCCCCCGTGCCTCGTTATATATAATAATGTAACTAAATAATATGACATGTCATGTTTATCTTATACAAAAAATACGAAAAGGTTGTTGGCAAAAAGAAAATATAATAAACAGACAGTATTTTACATGCTACCTAATTAAGTTTTTACATCACAATGTTTTGTTTTGATATATGAGGAGCTCGTGGCTAAGTAATAACAAGCCGCACAGGTCGATTCATCAGGTTAAGCTACGCTTGCCGGGGTTGGTCAGTGGATGGGTGACCATCTTTACATACCGAGACTCCTCCGTGCCTCGGAAAGCACGTTAAGCCGTTGGTCCCGGCTGTCATTTGTGGATCTTTGACAGTCGTTACGAGTCGTCAGAAGCCCGAAAGTCTGACACCAGTCTTACCAAGGGGTATCGTATTACCCAGTTACTGGGTTGTGGAGGTCAGATAGGCAGTCGCTCCATGTAAAATACTGGTATTCAGCTGCATCCGGTTAGACTGGAAGCCGACCCCAAGATAGTTGGGAAAAAGGCTAGGAAGTTTGATTGTTTTGTTTTGATATATAAGTTGTATTTGGTGAATACTGTCATGCAAACTTGCGTAATAGAATTTATAACAAAAACACACACATGCATATCTAATGCAAGAATAATTCGGAAGCAGAAAACAGGACCATTTCATTCCGAGACTAACATCTTGGCAAGCTCGATAACTGCGAGATTAAGAGCTTATCTCGTCCCCTGGAGGTGGTTGTACGTATTGTGCTCGACACAGGTAAGGATAAGCAAATTATTGCACTGCACCGTCCAATTTCCTGGAAGTACAGTGGCAGCCCTATCTTGTAAGAGGTATTAATGCAAGAGGTTTTGCTTCTCTGTACAGTCGACAAATGAAATAGGTATACAGGCTAATAAATAAACATGAACCCTAAAACCATTACCTACACTCCTTTTAGTCGTGTATAAAAAAAAGGTCGGAAATTAGATCCATATTATTGTTAGTAATAATCTTCCAGCTATATCAGGAATCATACTCAGAAAATCACACGAAACCCACACGGTAAAACATTTCATTTAAAAGCACCTAGGACTAAGTAAAAATTTACATTATTCTCACATCACTATTATTTTAATAACCCATGAGTCCTAAAGACTATTTACCTTTATTAAGAAAAATAAAGAATTTCTTTCCATTATAGCTATATAAAGAATGATCGGACAGTTATCTTCCAAATGAATTTGAAATATTGATGAATCATAGCAGATTACTCCCTTGCTATTCAAATGAATAAAAGTATTCCGGATTATGAAACAATATCTCAACGGAAGTGTCACTTAGCGTGAGTCAAAGCTAAATGGCAAAAAAAGTGCTTTAGATTTTAAGACAATTCTGTAAAAATATTTTATTAGCAAGGGAATAATCAATCCGTCAATTAAATAATATATTATTTAAAATAATTTGGAAGCGAGCCATTCGCCATACCATATCAATATTATAAGATATAAACAAAATAAAAGTAAAATTCATTTATGTCAGGCAAAACCCCTATTACATAAAATAAAATTTCGCAAAACTGCAACGGAATAAATCATAATAGAATAAAATGTCAATGTTATTATCTGATTATGTAACACAAGTCCGTTTCAGGAGTCCGGGTACACTTACTACAAAAAACAAAAAAACTACAAGTCAAAACACTTAACAAAAGCGTCGTAACATTTAACCCAATACCTACAATGGACTTAAAGACATCTAAAAGTCTCGACCCAAGTGCGGCCCTGTCCGGCTGTGCATTTAGTTCGCAAGTGTATAAAAGCGAACATACATCAAGCAGCTAACTGGGCTTGACAAGCTCGAGGTGACTTGCTACAACTTGTTTATTTTCCTTCCATTTACTTGTCAGCATGTACATGCATGTCCTGCGATAGGTTTTTTTTTTAAAGTGTCCGTCGGAATTTATGAGTGGTGTCATTTTCGAATGAAACTTCCGCCCTACGTGCTTGTTTTCGTTGTGTTTTCAGCATAACATCACGCATTGTTTCCCCGAAGTGTTAGGCAGAGCTGTACCCACAGTAGGTACATCCACATTTTGCCAGTTATGTTTAAGTTCCATTTAATAAGGGGCGAGCCTATAGCCATCAACCGGGCACAAATCCAGACTCTGAGCTGGTACTGAGAAATTCCTAATGGAAAAAAAACCAATATCACTTTGCCTGATCTGGGAATTGATCCCAGGACCACATGCACAGCAGTAGCACTTGCGACCACAAGACGAACGAGGCAATCTGTAATGTGTATGAAATAACCTCTTTCCATTCTTTCATAGTGGTAGGTTTCTACAACGTTTTTTTTTTTATTAGAAACCTCTTAAGGGGTCATTGTACTCATCATTATGAACAACTTTTACTATGGGACCAAAGCTGAAATCCCGAAAAAAAATCAGCTGTACCCTACATTTTGGCGAGATATGCGAACATAAATGTATGGAACAGCTGATTTTTTTTTCGCGATTTCAGCTTTTTTCCCATAGTAAAAGTTGTTCATAATGATGAGTACAATGACCCCTTAAGAGGTTTGTAATGAATAAAAATAACGATGTATAACTCCACATACTACGAGTTGCGACACCCATCCTAGTTGTTTTATCACACACAACACAAAAGTTGTTGTTGTTGGTGTTGTTTGTTTTATCGTACACAAAAGTCTGTCTTCGTTGTTGAAGAATGCGACAGGGAGTGTGAAAATGTAGAATGTAGAATTTACGATGTAGTTTTCCCTTACGTGTGGACCGATGCCAATACACTTGATGTCTCGTCGTTCGGGTTTCTGTTGAGCTGGCGAGAAAGGGAATCTACAATACAATGTTTACATGACGTCATTTTAAAGACCATTGTAGTTAAGTTAGATTGGTATATTTTTATTTTTGTTTTTACATTAGGAACTCAAAAAAAAAACTCTAAACTCAAAGCATTTATTTCAAATATACCAATTACAGGTACTTTTGAATTGGCAAGGGGTCAGTCAGTAAGAAATATGAAGCTAGTTGCCCATTCCAAAGCGTAGTAGGTTTCTATGGAGAAGAACGGGCAATAAACTCCATGGACACTCTTTTAAATCAGAATATTGTTACAAAATATTGGTAACATTATTCATGTTCAAATTATACATGAGAACAATGTAGAAAGACGTGCACGTTAAAAGCGTCCGTAATAAAACCTATAGATTATCTATTTATACATATAAAAGGAGAAACTAATTGACTGACTGACTGACATATCAACGTAGAGCCAGTTTACTGGGACCATACTGGGGCTAGGAACGTGAAATTTTTCACACAGCTTTCTTTTTTAATGTAGGGGAGCACAAAGAAGGGGTTTTTGAAAACTGCACCTTTAAGGGGGCGAAAAGGGGGGATTTCGTTTCTATGAAAAATAGACGTCCACAATTTCTGAGCAGTACCTAACCTAACAAAAAGTACTAGGCTTGCATGAATTAATTCACGATAGTATTCAATCATTATAGGATTTGAATGAAGCAAACAGATTATAGTTTACTAGCTGTTGCCCGCGACTTCGTCCGCGTTATCGTGCCGCAATAACATAATGATTGAATACTTTCGTGAATTCATGAATGCCTTTTTGCTAGGTTACTGCTCAGAAATTGTGCACAATGTGTAATGATTGAAATACTATCGTGAATTCATGCAAGCCTAGAACTTTTTGCTAGGTTACTGCTCAGATATTGTGCACATCTAAAACAAAAAACAAAAAAACGACGTCTAATGATTGAAATACTATCTCGAATTCATGAAAGCCTAGTACTTTTTTTTAGGTTACTAACAAGAATTTGTTAGTAACCTAAAAAAAAGTACTAGGCTAGAAAATTCTTAAGACGGAGGGAGAGTAGAATTACTCTCCCTCCGTCTTAAGAATTTTCTATCAGTGTTTTGACGCCAGTTTAACATTTCTAACCCATCCCAAAAAAAGTGCACAACGCCGCTAAAGAAGCTTTCACTTCAAAAATCTGCTAAATCGGTCGAGCCATTCTCTAGTGATGATCTTTCATACATGCGGCAATAGATTTTTATTTATAGATAGCTTTTTTGTACTCAAAATAAACTAAACGTGAATTCGTTTCTATGTTCTCTTCCAAATTAATCTCTATCTATCTGTGAAAACTACATGAAAATCTGTTCAGGAATACTGGAGATGTGCGTGAACAAGCAAACAGACAGACACCGGATTTTACTGTTTTTTTATAGTAAAGATAACCAGGATTAACACATAGGATACTTTTTATCCCGGTAGTACGCTTCCATGGGATAATTTCCGGTTTCCAAGCGAGCCGCGGGAAAAAACTATTATTTTATATTCGTAATATCATTTTAATTTCGAATAAAAGTTAGGCAATTTTAACGATATTGTGTAGTTACACTCAATCTTTGAATAGATATTATTCCTATGTTCGTATCACACAAATATCTTACATTCGTAACCTTGTCTATTCGTTGAGGTACTCTCCCCATCTAACTAGGGGTGTTCTTGACTAGCAATTTAGACCATCCAAATTCCAGCCACGATTTAATTACCAGATAAACAACACCTATAACCGGCAGCAATAACAATACCGATAGTAGCTATGCAATTCAAAAAGCCCATATTTTCCATCTTCCCCACAATATAGCAAGCAATTTTAAGGCATGGCAGGTTTAGTGCTATGGTAATCTTTAAATCTAATCTAACGTTATTAATATTGCCCCCAAGCTCATTTCCTTAATGGCTTATTATGGCGCTCGAAGCGATAATATCTCGCGAAGTTAATTACAACTGCATTGTTGAGTGGTGTTTTAATAGTGCCAATTTTATTTCACGTTCTGATCCATTTTGCGATATGATGGGCGTGATGGAGGGGCTCAGCCACAGTGGCTCAGATCAATTGCAATGTGGGGTAGCAGTCCGTAGATGACTGACAATGATTTTCCTCAGCAAAGACGCCTCCGTGTCTTCAATAAACTCAGCCAATTGCAGTCCACTGCTGGAACTAGGCCTCGCCTAGGCTCGCCACAAGACCCTGTCCTCCGTCTTCCGCATTCAGTCTACTCGTATCCCAGCCTCCTTTAGTTCTTCGGTCCATCTAGCTGGGTTGCGGTCACACTTAACTACGCTTCCCCATATGCGGTCCCCACTCCAGGACTACGAGAGTACCCACTCCGTGTCTTGGAGAGTACCAATTACATACACCGTCGAGTATTATTTGAAAGTCTATGACAGTCATAACGAGCATTAGAACTCCAAAAGTTTAAAAATAATCGTTACTTTTACTCAATGAACAGTCACAAATTATCGAACGTGCATGTGCGGAGTGAATTTCTAATTTATTCCGTAAATGTGTTTCGTACAACTGAAAGCCAACGAAATAAATAGAATAGGCAATTAGTATAATGCTAACATACAACACAAACCAAAGACTTTGAAAAAAAAAACTCAAAGACTTTGAAAACAAAATAAAAGACTTTGAAAAATAAACAGAAAAACTCATACAGGACTCTTTGTTATCAAAGAATTTTATGTAACGTAGCATAATTAACTAAACATTCTCGTACACAAACAGTCCCATTTAACTTAAGTTCATTGCGAATGTAAACCTATCGCTGGAGGCTGTCGTCTTCAACTGATTGTAAAGGTATGGACTTATTGACAGCGGTGAGCGAATGTCGTGAGAAAACCAAAGGGCAATTCCCGTATTTAGAACGTTGGCATTCTTATCTCAGTTTGTCAAAAATATCTTTATTTTTGACAAGTTATTGTCATTGACTTCGCTGAGAATAGACTGTGACTACAGTGCGTTAATTGTAACTTATCCCGTGACGCGATTAGTAGCTCAGTTTTGCCTGCCCATTTTGAACACTATTAGTATTGAAACACAGCTTGACAAGCAATGGTGCCAGTATGACGACAAGGAAACGAACAAGGAGAAAGAACAAGGAACACGAAACAAGGGAGTGAACGGTCTATAGGCTTAGAACGTTTTTAATCATAGACATTGAAGCATCGTCTCTGGACTGGCAACGCAGGTGCCGTTACCACTGGACCACCACTGCTCCTTTTTTAGTTACTAACATTAGTTATAAGCAAAATTCTTGTTACTTACAACCTTGCCGTGCCTATGAACTTTTTTGTCTGAAATAAATGTTTATGTTTATTTCTCTAAAATTTACGCACAAGAGTTCCTGAAACAACGCTCACTTTGAGCATTAAGAAAGGACTTCTATTAATGTATAAGAGGACACCTTTGCTCAGAAATGATATAGTTTCATATACATGTATTTGTATGTTCCTTCCACATTAAACTATGAAAACAAAGAAAAATCCACATTATTTAGAGTCGACGTATAAATTATTTTGACCCGTTTAAAGCAGAAAGAAGCCTTTGATAAATTGTAATCGTTACTTGCACCGCCACCTAAAGGCACCAGTCCCACTGTCGACGAGGACGCGAATAACTATCAACGATTTTCTCTTTCAAGAAACGTACAAAAGATTGTTGTTCCCATGTAAGTAAAAGAGATACATGATTAATAGTTGATCTGACTGTTAACACCTCCAGGGAGTTCTCGTTTGTTGCAAAGACAAGAGCTTTCAAAGAGTGTACTTGCTCAGCGTTTTCGCTTGGCAGGCAGAACTCTCGCTGGGAGACTCACGCTTGGTACATAAATAATACGCATATCATCGCCGTCGCGAACTCGAGGGTATTCCTCAAAGCGCACCAACTCTGGAACACATGAAGTGAAGCGCACCAAAAGTTTTCCTCGAAACGCGCCATTCAGCACCGCTAACAAAATCAATCTTCCATGCTCTTCTCTATGTTTCATCGTTGGTGCGTTTCGATGAATACTTTTGGTGCGTACGCACTCACAGCTGTTGCTCGCCAACTCGATTTTAGGGTCCCTCAACAGGAAAAAACGAAACCTTATAAAAAAGAACCCATATAGGATCACTCGTGTGTCTGTCTGTCTGGCTGGCTGGGTATCTGTCCGTCTATCAGAACCAATTTTCTCTGAACCTACTGGACCAATTAAATTGATATTTTGTGCACATATGAATTTTTGTGACCAAATTGTGGCAAATTGGAAAATAAAATAAAAAAGTTATGCAAACTATACCGTGTGACGTATCAAATGATAGAGCTTGTTGTGAGGATCACAAGTATTTAAGAAAACAGATTAAAATTTACAATTCTTTCCCCCCGACCCTATCTCCGAAGCGAATGAGCCTAAACATTTGAAAAAAAATACAGATAATGGTTGTTTACTCATAGACTACAACAGGTCAATCTATAAGAAATCTATGGTCTTAAAAAGAACTTGGTTAATTTTTACGGAGCTCTTCATTGTACGTGGTCCAACACGCACATATGAGCTCAAAATGTCCGAAAGACTGATGCAGCTCGATAACAATAAAAATTTTATTGTGTCTCATTAGTCATTAGTGACAGTCAAGCGGCTCGTTTTTTTTTTGTTGCTAGCTCTACTCGCTTCTCGTTAATCGCCGGCGCTGGGACAGGTGCCCAACGCAACGGGCCAAGGAAGAGTTTAAATATCTTCCAGTGCAATTGCGAACTGGGTCAGTTGAGTTCGTAATTACCAAGCGTCCACGCGAATATATTAGTTTAAGATTAACATGTATAATTACATGACCTCAGTTTTGTTATTCATTTTAGGGTTCAAATAACAAGATTTATGAATTTTATCTTAAATCGGTGGTGAATTTCGGTTCTTATACTGGGTTGAATTTCAGTGCTTAAATATTTTGGATAACATAAACTTTAGCTTCCCTTGTGGTTGTTGCTACTGGCATACAAGGATAAGCATAGTATAAACATAATCAGCCTATATTGTTCCCACAGTTGGGACACAGGCCTCCTCTCTTCGAGAGGGATGAGCTGTTATTTACCACGCGGGCCCAGTGTGGTACCCTAATTACGTAATAAACAATCAATTCGTTTTGAAACAGATTACTAATCCATTACTTCATAAGTTCGAAATTTAATTTTGCCCTGCAACGTAATTATCGCATTGAATGTTGTTGAACTGTCAAAATGAAACAAATGATCGCTATCGCATTGCTTCTTCAAGATAGGTAATAGCCCTGCGGGTTGGTAGATGTCACATATCTTCGAATTGTACGACTCATAATACGAAACATTAGACTATTAGAGAGTGCTTTGCGAAAATTTTGTTTTGCCTCTTTTGTTGTTACAGTCAACTGTTTTTATTGTTACAGTCATGCTAGTACACAGAACCTACTTTATTGCACGACTCATAATGCGAAGCATTAGAGTGTGCTCTACGATCGAAAAATTATTTTTGCCCCATTTCTGTAACTGTTTTTATTGTTATACTCCTGCTAGTACACAGAACCTACTTAATTTATATACCATTGTTTAGATGATTAAATGGAGATTAATACTGTACAATTTTAACCAGCAGAAATGGAAAAAGCATAAAAATAGTTGAAAAAAAATTCCTGTCCGTCAATTTATGAACCCTGAAAACATTGTAGCTTGCGATAAAATCAATTAATTGAGTCAATTTTTTTTTTAATACATTCGTTTCAGCCGTAGAAGGAACCCTATTAAAAATGGCTCTTTTATTCAAAGTAGTTTAATTATAATTAATAAAATGCTAACTAAAATATTATATCTTTATCTAAATATTTCCAACCTTTGTCCGTAAGTTGCCTAGCAACCGCCAAGTAAATATCTTTGTCAGTCGTTGACATTACGACTTCATGAAAAGTGATATAAATTGTTAATTTTTAAACTATGTTTTGAATTTCTTTTTCGTTTATGTATGAGTGATAAGTATGAGGCGTGCACTTTTGGATTTTCTAGATAATTTAATTTAGATTAAAACTGTACTTTTCAAAAATTGATTTAAGTAATGCAGCAGAAACGAAAAAAAAACAAGTATAAGTTTTTTTTTTTTTGTTACTAACTTGTTACTTGATTATTAAAATAAATAATAATAAATAATAAAACCTGAAAATATTTTAGCTTTGCATTGTAAATTGAAGTTGTTTGTAATGTCAAAATAACAGCTTTTTAAAAAAGTATAGTTTGTTCCGGCTAATCTCTGAAACAGCTGGACTGATTTTGACAGGACTTTCACTGGCAGATAGCTGATTTTATAAGGAGCAACTTAGGCTTCACTAAACTTTTATTATAGAGAAAGAATTTGGGTCCACGCGGGCGAAGCTGCAGCTAGTAGTAATAAGAAGGAACCAAAAAGAAAGAAAGAAGGAGAACGTTTACCTACTGCTAGGACCGCATATTTAACTGGCACGAAACGGATTTAAAAGCAAAACAAAAAACTGTGTTGAATTTATATCAAACAATCAATCTGCCTAGCCTTTTCCCAACTATGTTGGGTTCGGCTTCCAATCTAACTGGATGCAGCTGAATACCAGTATTTATACCAGTATTTTACATGGAGCGACTGCCTATCTGACCTCCACAAAGCAGTTACTGGATAACACGATACCCCTTCGTAAGACTGGTTGTCAGACTTTTGGGCTTCTGACGACCCGTAACGACTGTTAAAGATTTACGAATGACAGCCGGGACCAGACCCATCCACGGACCAACCCCGGCCAGCGTAGTATGGATCGACCCGTGCGGCTTGTATTACTTAGTCACGCGCTTCTCTTATAATAATAACAAATCCTCCTCTAATGAATAACAAACAATTGGTATTTATATGACTAACCTATATATAACGTCCTGCTTGATAAATATTTCATTTAAATTTTTGACAGTAATCGGATTTAAGACAAAGTAAACTGACGCTACAGCTAATAAATAATGATATAAACGCGGGCGCTTCTGCATTAATTAAAATAATTTATGAAATTTTGTGTTTTATTAAGCTGGTTGCAGCTGAATATTTCAAGATCTCAGTACTTGTACGGTAATATTTTAAACTTGGAATATGCAATTTGGATAATCCCTTTCCCACGGCCCGTAGAGGATTGAAGGCAACTGAAAAAATATGCTTAAAACTGTCTATATAATTTGCTGTGATCACTAAACTGTTTGTTAAAACTTGTGATTTTTGCTATTTTGTCTTAATCTTCTTCTTAGCGTGTCGATGGCAAAAATAACACGAAAAAATGTATTTCTAAGTTTTTTAAATTTGTTAGGCCCAAAACTCAGCAACGCGTATACCATTCGCTGACGCTGCCATTAGGTCATCACGTGTGCAGGTGACAGGGCATGCGGTGCAAGATGGATGTGAGCCATTGTCTGTGGAGAGACGCCTGTGAACCCCCACTTGTGGAGGTTGTCTTTGCTGCGACCTACTTCGGTATGAAGTCTATTTAAAGTTTTCCAAGTAGGCCACGGTAACTTGAACCCGGATGGGAGGCTCTCTGATGGTTCAGGGAAGAAATCAGGGGGCTTAAGCAGTTCTTGACAAAGATCACATCTGTCTGTGGAGGGGTTACCATCGGCTGGACTCACGCACCAAAACGCGCAATAAAATTTTTGCGGCTTTTAAGCCTCTGTGGCACTGGGTTAAGGTTGTGCATTGGATGGCAAGGGTCATCTTGAAGCTTCGCTCGCTCGATGCGGCTGGTTATAGTCCTGCGAATTCCCGGAGGCGCGATGCCAGTCAGTGGATATAGCATTCGCAACGGGGTCGGTTTTAAGCAACCAGTAATAATCCGGCCATGTCTCATTTAGAGCCGTATCCATTAACTTAGCGTGGGCAGATCGGCTCCATACTGGACAGGCATTTTACCAGCGGAGAAACAAATTGCCATTCCAGATGTTCGCAGGACTTGAGGGAATAAATCGTACTAATATTATAAATGCGAAACTTTGTGAAGATGGATGGATTTATTCTCTTTCACGCAAAAACTACTAAACGGATTTGAATGAAATTTGGTTTACAGATAGTTTATAACCTGTTTTAACACACATAATCCTTATTATTCCGAAATTCCCACGGAATCAAGACTTATGCGGGTAAAACCGCGGGGCTCTGCTAGTAAATTATATTTCTCTCTTGTCTAGTTTCAATATGACGGATATAGTACAAACGATCAAGTATTATTTATTTTCTACTTGTTGAAATTACACTGACCGGTACTAGCAATAGATATAATTGTGTGGTAGAGGGAGAGGGAGACCCAAAGGTCTCCCTCTCCCTCTACCACACAATTATCCCACTGCAGGGCAAACCCTGCAGTGGGACAATACAGGCTAATTAGGCAGGTAGTTGTTGAAATTAACATAATATGTCTCTGCTGGTTTTTGACTTACAAATCTAAACCGTTGATTTGCCTTTTAACAACGTAACAATATATTTTTGTCTATGAAACGGAGATGAACAACGCAACAACCTCTGTAATTACAGCAAACATATAAAAACAGTATAAATAAGAGATGAACGCGCGCGTCACTACCTGAGTATTTGTGTAAAGTTCGGGACACAGTGAGTGCGGAAGAAGTTTTTTTGAGACAATCCACTAGATGGGAAAATGTTTAAAAAAAATCCTCTGGACAGGATAAAACAGATTTGAAGACAATAAACAGAAGATAGTTATTGAAATAATATATATTTAAAACGTTTAAAGCAGTCTTATGTAATTCAAACAATAAGTGAAACTGGATGATAATGTTTTTTTTATCAACATATTTAAGCTGAACGCTTCTATAAGACACAAAGATTTATTATCTAGGTACAGCTAATTGGTTCATTAGTTAGTTGGTCAACAACACCTACAAAATTATGAATGCAAAAGCGCAGCCTTTGAACAAGGTTAAACCAGATTATAAAAACATACCACAAAACAGCTTCGTTAGCCACGTTGAAAGTATTAATAAACAAAAATGAAAATACAACCTGTATATTTGAATAAAGTTTGCGACATAACTGGTGCGAAAAAGTACTAATTGTTTAATTAATTTACCTGGAAACGACTATGTGTTAGTGCAATGTAGCGGTTGCAAAAATGTACAAAATTAATGGCGGGATGTTTCGTTTAGTCAGGTTTTAATTAAAATACACTTTTAAGGAATATTTTTATATATTTTTTCTTATGATTATTTCCCCTCCTTTGTTATATTATATATTTGTACATTATTATTATTTCAAGACTGTTACCTTTAAATTATGTAAATATAATCTTGAAAAGTTAAGTACATAAATATATTTTAGGAATTAAGTTGTGAAATTTCTGATGGACCTAAGTAAATTATTGATAATTATTCTTCTTCTTTTCGTGTCAACGGTACTTTGGTTGATTATTATTTTATTATTTGAGGTCAACGTAAGTGGCCACGTTGACTGCGTCATCACTGGCATTCTTTAGGTCTTCAAAGGTGCACATGGTCTGATCAGTAGCACCGCAGTCGCACTGGGTGTTGGATGGGTCAGTAATTCCCCACTTCGTCAAATTGTTTTTACACAGGCTTACTTGGGTACACAATCGATGGAGAGCTTTCCATATAGGCCACTGAGGACAGCCTATTATAATTAAAAAAACTGATAATTATATAAAATTAAATTGTTTACAGAAATAACTTAGTTGGTCCGGAAGAAGGTGATACAGAATGGTATTATGAGACAGAGTACTCCTAGTACAAATGCCAAAGCACTCTTTTGACACCTTTTTTTTTTACCTTCTATCTGTTTAATACGGTGGAGGTACATAATAAAGAGTATTATATTGTAAGTGCACATTTACTAATAGCAAAATATATGATGTAAAAAGATTTATGGTACCTATTTTTTTAGTACCTAATAAAGATTTTATTCATAATAATTTCTATGGACAAAACCCTCGCACAGCAGTGAAAAGTTATTTCAACCAAATTCATACTGTCATCTTTTCTGGAGTTAATAAATTGTATGCAATAATGAATTCAGGAACATTTATTTAATAGCTCAGTTTATTAAAAATATGTTTCGGCTGGAAGAATCTGAAACTAATATTGAATAGAACTTGCATCGAACATTGGTAGAAAGGAAATGAAGCTTTGAATAAAGTTCTTGTAGGATTGTCTACATTTTCTTTGAACTGGAGAAAAAAACTTCAAAGGCATCCTTTAAATTACTAAGTTTTCAAAGTTTAGTTTATCGGAAGAAGTTTTCTACTTTAAATAAAAAGGAGAGATATCTTTTCTAGTTATATTGTTGCACTAAGACTTGCACTATCGAGCTGACTTGATTAGATTCTAAACCAATCTAATATCAGCACGAGGTCCCATAAAAAGTTAGGATTTTTTTTAGATAAATTACAGATGATTGATTTAATAAGCTTAGATATTGCAATAATTACGTGAAAATGCTTGAGTTGACAATCATCTTAAAATATGTAATGACTGTTTCAATTAACTTCAAAAAAAAAAAAAGGTACAAGCTAATTGTTTACATTATTCATCATCTTTCTAGCTTTTTCCCAACAATGCTTGGGGTCGGATTCCAGTCTAACCGGATGCGGCTGAATAACAGTATTTTACATGGTGATACAATACCCCTTGGTAAGACTGATTGTCAGACTATCGAGCTTCTGACGATCCGTAAAGACTGTCAAAGATCCACGAATGACAGCCGGGACCAGCGGCTCATCGTGCTTTTTGAGGCACGGAGTAGTCGCGGTATGTAAACATGGTTTCCTATTCACGGATTAATCACGGCAAGAGTAGCTTAACCTGACCGATCGGCCCATGCGGCTGATACTTATCAGCCACGAGCCCCTATTGTTTACAATTACCAAACGTAAACAAAATGTTTACACACGTTTTGATATTTCATACAATTTACAATTCTATTCGTCCACATCGTTAAAACGTTCATGCAAAATGTCTACATTTGCGTCATACTATGTTGTCCCGGACTGTGACGTGTAAACGCCACGTAATCCCGTCAGTTTGTCATTCCACCTGACCAAAAAAAAACATTATTCAACGTATTCAGCGTCCTTTGTTTCCGCAACTAACAAATGCAAAGCCACATGTAAATTTCGCCCGTGCATCTAAAGTAAGGACGGACGACAAATTCTCTCAGTGTGAGCCAACCCGAATCTGTGTTTCTGTAAACTCATCGTGGGAACAAATGGGACCTTTTGACGCGACCAGGAGAGACACTCGTTGCAAATGAGACTTCTTTCATACCTTTGTTGGGAAGCTTATTTACTTAACGTGTCTCACTGTTGTGGAGTCATTTTGTGGATTAACTACCTAGGACTCCTTGGAACTTGCTTGGTTTAGATGTTTGGGTTAGACCAAGACTGAGTGGAAAGGAAAGTTACGAGGATTTAGTTGTTGATTCTGGATAGTTTGGTATTTATTTTAGTTTTATTTTTATGTGACCTTAGGTACTCCAAGTATTTTGGCTTTATGTCCATTACGTACTTTTGATGTGGAGATAACATCTTTGCTCTCGCTTTCCTGCAATCTGTGGGAGTGGTTTCATGAAAAGGGACGGAAGTGTGTAACAGGAAGCCGGAGAAGCGCGCGCTATTTGATTTGACCAATAAGCTCGAGGTGCTACAATGACCGATAAGCGGTTGGCCGTCAGAGGTTACAACTTCTTTTCCGAGAGGTTGGTACTGTCAGCGAAGAAGTCAGAGGTACACATCAAGCGACTATTGTAAGGTACGCTCGTTTATTTTTATTTTTGGAACTAATTATCCTGAAATTAATCTTCATCTGCAGTCGTATACGTCATTACATGCTAAATACACTTAGATTATTTGCTTTCCTAATAAATTGAAGAAGAAAAAAAAATGTCAGCAGAGCCCTATGTAAGAACTTTATTCTTTAATCACCAATCACTTGCCAAGCGTGATGGTTACGGCCTTACGCTCTCAGGATCATTAATTATTATTTATTACAGTATGGAAGGTTAACGCAAGCCGGAAAATGCGTCGAACTAGGCATTTTCCGGGTGATATGGTCTATGTATGTATGAGAAAACTGTTCGATGTAGAGAGAGTCATTAATTACCTACGTTAATTTTGGTACACGTATTGGGATGGATATTATTCCCATATAGCATAACCAAAAGAAAACAATAGAACGTTGGTATATTTTTAATCTCCGACGCAAAAAGAGGGTGTTATAACTTTGACCGCTATGTGTGTGTGTTTGTGTGTCTTTATGTGGCTTTTAAACGGGTGAACCGATTTAAATGTGGTTTATTTGATTAAAAAGCAGGTTTTCTAGCAATGATTAGACATGTTTTATCAAAATCGATTCAGCCGTTTGAAGATTATCACCTCTTTTCTAGTTCATGAATGGATGTGAGCGTCTTCCACAAATCTAATCGATTTGAAAGGTATTCTGTTACTTAAATGATATTACAAGAATATAGCAATCTTGGACTGATGCTGCAGCATCACCTGGAATTTGCAGGATACCCAACTCCCTTACCATCTTACAGCACAAGTATCGTGTTTGGGCTCATTGGAATGGTCTCAATGAATAATCTATAGATAGATGATGAACAGAATCTGTAAATGGAGTTGGATAGAGAAATAAGGAAATTTTTGTGTCGGGGTTTTTTTATATTTTATAATTTCCCGTGTGATGACTTTCAGATATCGCGGGCTCTCTGTTCATATTTTTATTTAGTGTTATGTGCCTTCAAGTAAACGTATTTTCTTTATTCCTTTCTGTTTTAGTAAGCATCCGTGGTAAGCATACTTTATAATATGAGTAATAGTGATCAGGTTATGGAGAACAGTGGTGGCCCAGTGGTTTCGGCCCCGACTTACGAGTTGTTGGTCGTGGGTTCGAGCCCAAGCAGGCGCTTTACTTTGTGTAAATAATTTCATCACCACTTCTCTCAAAACGGTGAAGGAAAACATCGTGAGGAAACCGGCATGTCTTAGAACCAAAAATTCGAAGACATGTGAGATCTACCAACCCGCACTGGGCCCGCGTGGTGGATTACGGCCCACTCTCTCTCACCGAGAGGAGGCCTGTGTCCCAGCAGTGGGAACATTAATAGGCTGATGATGATGAATAGTGATCAGCTTATAAAATAAAGCAATAGTCACTTAATTGCCATGTATGATAGTATATGATTCCTTACTTATACAGTAATAAAATTGTTAAATGTCCCTCAAGATATTAAGTGTTACAAGACATTTTCAAGAAAAATACCTCTAAAAGCCAACCACGTACACGAAATTCAAACCACAAATAATGATGTACAAAGTAATTACGGACCCCATTTTCTGCTTCCAGTTTCCGTTCACCATATCTCGCCATAACAAATGTCTTCGACCCTAATTTCTTCTAATAGTATGTGCCACAAACTTGTCCTCCTCATGCTGCAAATAGAACACGACATTAATCCTGTACTTATGCCATAAAAACGAGGAAAACCGGGTGAAATAATATGTTATTTTATTTGTCCCCTATTTTTGTGAGCGTTAAAATGGTTTCCATGGTAAAACAACCATGCCGTATGAAAAATTAAACTCTAAGGTGACACACTAAAAACGAAAGATAGAACAAAAGTTAATAAAAATGTAGTTAAATGCCAAATTACTAAGCTAAAAGTTTTGGGATACCAGTAAGATACGATACAGTTATAACTTAATCGTTAATATTTTATTGTTTAATAACCAAATAATAAAGGAGGTTAGGTTTGATTTTATTAAAGTTGTCGGAGGTGTCGCGCACCTCCGACAACTTTAATAAAATCAAATCTGTCGTGGGAAACCCGGTTGAAACCAAGTTCCTTTTGTTGTATTGTTGTATACAGAACCGTTTAGTTTAAGTTTTTAGGAGCTAAAAGTTTATACTAGATGACATTAAAAAAACAAAATCTTTTGACTCTTGAAACTTGAGACCTTGAAACTGACTTTTTTAGGCATAACACATTTTCTACCAGTGGGGTTCACTGGAAGAAATTGTTACATTAGCCGCAAGCCGCGATAAAGAACTTTGTTTAAAAAGCATGCTAACACAAAAATGTAATCAGTAAACGAAGATTGAAAAACACTTTACCAGAAACTGGGTTTCAAAAAACAATAACCTTTCCTTTACCAACGGAGACAGCAGTATCCCAGATTATAACAACACGACCATTCAAAGCATGACGTTTCAACGTAAATTTATTCCCTCGCAATTTCCGTGACGTCACTAGCTGAAACTGAAACGCGTCGGACCAACACTGAGTCGCTAAATAGATAAAGTACAGAAGGTCGACTCCATAAATCGAGTGAAAACGCACGCATGTAGACTAGTTTCACGTACAGCGAGGGTAAAGCACTCGCGACTGGCCTTTGACCGAGATAGACCGAGTTCGCGTATCTATGTGTGCCTGTACCTGATAGCCTTCTGTATCCATCTATTTTGTGACTGAGTTGTGCATCTCGTTACCGTATCGAATATTCGATACCGGTACCATTCAATTCTAGGGATCGAATCGAAACGATGAATCGTTTTGAGTGAGCTGTAAATGTGTCTATTTGGGAAGTGTGAAATGATTTACGATATTCTCTATGGAGATTGAGGTGGTCGTGTTCTCGAGCTACCAAGTTCAGACTGATAATAATGTTCTATTCAAAAGAGAGGCATTTCGTGGTTAATCGTGTAACGGTGTTCTACGAAATCTAGGAAGAAAACAGTTTTAGAACAAGCAATCTTATTACGAGTATCAAGCCCCGAAGATACTTTAACGCACAACTGTTTTATTACGAGCACACATAGTTCATACAAATCACAGAAAAAAGTAAAATAGGTACGTAGTTTAAAAACATAAAGGTACCATTCCGTACCCGACCGCAGGAGGCAACTGCAGGCAACTTGTCGCCGCGACACGACTGCTTTATACCTTGCGTAGCGACACGTCGTCGTTGGCAGCTTTGGGCGAGCGACAGGGCACATGTGTAGCCCGACCGTAGTTCAGTAGTGCCATCAACGCTCGAACGATAATTATGTTTTTCTATCTTCCATCTACCGACTTGAATATAGGCTGCTGCCGCCTGCGGCCGGGTTTGTTCTTAATCATGACTGCAGCGACATAACGCCGCGACACGTCGCCTGCAGTTGCCGCCTCTACGGTCGGGTACGAAAAGGGGGTTGTAAAAATACTGACGCTGAAGTTTTTTACAACCCCGGAAGTTTTTTTGTCCCGGACCTTTGGAAGACGTACGAGGGGGCGAATCCAACTCGCAGAGGCCCATTAGACGTGTTTAACGAAACGAAGCACTAACCGACGATTATCTCTGTTCGCACTATGCTAGTGCACGCAAGGATAACCCCCGGTTAGTGCAGGACTAATTGCAAGATATGAAAACAAAGATTTTGGTTTATGGGTTTGGATGGCTAAGTGAACTGGTTATTTAGAACTATGGAAAGACTATGGCCCCTGCCTGACCAATATTTTATATTAAAAACACAGTCTACCTTTTTATTTTTATGCCTGCTATTTATGGAGAGCAATACCTACATCTAACACAATCTCGTCGGTGCCCAACAGATAGAAAACAATGAACAGAACCCTCTGTATTTTCTTTTTTTCCGGATCAGTAACAATTAAGTGAATGTAACCTCAAAACACACGAACACTGTCAAAACAAGAACATAAAATAAGCTTACGGTTCGATGTTCAGGGTTAACGTGTTGTGTTGTAAAATTGTACCGAGTGTTGGTCTGTATGTTGAAGATATTAGAATTTACTAAAGCCGGGTCCGCTGCGCACGTAAATGTTTCATGTTCAACCACACCCCCAAATCAGTTCAAGTTTGATGTTTGATGTTAATAAACCACGAAATCATGGCGCAACGGACCCGGCTTTAGAGGTACGATTCGCCTGCTCTTATTTATTTGAGGTCGGCGCAACATGTATTTTTCTTCCATACTTTTCTGTTAGTCGTCATCTCGGCAGGCCGTCCCTTTCTAGCTACATCATCGTTCACACAGTCCATCCATCGTTTCTTTAGTCTTCAATATCTGCGAATAAACACTTTTATTTTATATTTTTTTATAGTCATATCCTTAGAAGTATGTGAGTCACTCATCACACACAGCAATAAGGATATTGCTGATGCTGTTCAGAAAGGTCAGGTGCGTAGTACTCGCAACCGGCGTGCATGTATGACCAGAAATATGAACGTAAACGAAGCAAAAGTAGTATGTAAGGATCGTGGCAGGTGGCGTGGAGGGTTCTGTAGTTTCTGCCTACCCAAATGGGAAGAATAGGCGTGAGTTTATGTGTGTATGTATAAGATAGTTTGTATGGCTTTGGGCCAAATGGTAAACGTGCGGACTTTCACTTTATGTAAGATCTGTCGAGTATTGGTAGACGCATGTAGCTATTCTGTGTGGAGGGAATTCAACCGGGTTGATTTGCGCTGTTCAACATTTTATTGAAAGGTAGAAGAGAAACAACTGCCCCGTTGGTCTAGTGGTCGCAAGTGCTACTTCTGAGCATGAGGTCCTGGGTTAGATTCCCGCGGGCAACGTGTTATTGGGTTCTTCTATCTGGAATTTCTCAGTAGCAGCCCGGAGGATGGATTTGTGTCCGTTTGATGGCAATAGGCTCGCCCCCTATTACATGGGACTTAAACATAACTGGCGAAATGTGGGTGTAGCTGCTACAGGTGCACCTCTGCCCAACCCTTCGAGAAAACAAGGCGTGATGTTATGTTTTTTTTTGTAGAAGAGAAAATACGTCTTAGGTTCATAGCAAGGAGGAGAGAAGACAGAGAACCAGTCTGATGATGTTATCGTATAACTATTAGATACAGGTTTATCCTAGTACAGGCATCATACTTTTTTCTTTTTTTTTATATTCCTTAATGGGCCTGCTCTTGACCTCGACTCGACACCCTCGACTTTGTAATACCCACATTATTTCTAAGATTTATACTGTATTTTACCAAAATTTTTTTTAAATAAATTTTATTATTTATTTTCTTAATGTCCCTCGAAAAAACTTCGTGTACCGTCGTTCTAAATCGCTCTCAATCGACTTGGAAGTATATTCCAAGTCGATTGAGAGCGTCCGGTCTGCACTAAGTGCAAAGGGCAACTGATAAAATTCCGACGAGTGACGAAATACAAAGTTTGCCGAGGGACTTTAAGAAAATAGTTGTACTGTTGTTCGGTATTGGAATAAGACCACTAGGACATCTATCCAAAATTGTTTAGGACAGAACTATCAGTGGATGAATTTAAACCGTTAAACTTGTGTAAAGTTAAGCTTGATTTACACTATGCAAATTTCTTGCCGACGGCATACCATAAGTTGAAACAACAATAAAATGTGTACCGCCGAAACTGTGTTTAGACGATGCAATTAATTTGTTGCTCCAATTTAATTGTATACCACAGATAAGAAAATTGCATCGTATAAATGGGGTTCCAAATGCTTTCCTAAACATAAATATTATTGCTTGCTATTATTGCTGCAGTACTTGAAACCATGTTTTCTTTTAGTGCGAACTGTCAATATGCCCGCATCCCTATCAAACTAACAAGTTTCAACGAAATAAACGATAATACATTGTAGTAGTGGTGTGGCCATCGGACTGCTAAGTCATAGATGTCGAGATCGAACCCAAGGCGCCTCTGAGTTTTTGGATTCATGCGTAATTATCACTTGCTTCAATAGCGGGGAAGGAAAACATCGTAAGGAAACGGGTATGCCTGAGAGATATATCTCGAGCATAAAAACTCTGACATCAGGTTAGTCACTTACTACACGAAAAGAAGGAGACCAAATAAACGTTAGCAAAGTCACAGCAAAACATAAGTCTTGTTCATAAAGTCGACAGAAACAACAGTAATATGTACGCTTACCGATGGCGACCTTTTTACCACCTTTTTATAGCATATTACGAATCTACTTGGGACCAAACGAAATGGATATTACTTTTGGGGCCTTACGACGTTGTAGAAATATTCGCCCATCTGTAATAATTTGCCGTCAGCTTCTGAGCCTTATCAAGTCGAGTAAATCTGCTGACAAATCACATTATATTCAGAACTAATATTAGTGCGTTAGTTTTTACTGATGTAATGTTTTTTTTTTGAAGTGAAAACTTCTTTAGCGGAGGTGTGCACTTTTTTGGGATGGGTAAAAAATTTTAAACTCGCGTCAGGAGTCAGGACATCACCGTAAGATACGTTGCCTAGTAACCGACAAAGTAAATATTAAAATAAATAGTCTTTGACGTTACGTAAGGAGCTCGTGGCTAAGTAATAACAAGCCGCACGGGTCGATCCATCAGGTTAAGCTACGCTTGCCGGGGTTGGTCAGTGGATGGGTGACCATCTTTACATACCGAGACTCCTCCGTGCCTAGGAAAGCACGTTAAGCCGTTGGTCCCGGCTGTCATTCGTGGATCTTTGACAGTCGTTACAAGTCGTCAGAAGCCCGAAAGTCTGACACCAGTCTTACCAAGGGGTATCGTATTAACCAGTTACTGGGTTGTGGAGGTCCGATAGGCAGTCGCTCCATGTAAAATACTGGTATTCAGCTGCATCCGGTTAGACTGGAAGCCGACCCCAAGATAGCTGGGAAAAGGCTAGGAAGATTGATTTTGACGTTACGTAAGGAATGCGAGGTAAGAAATTTTACCCATATTGATGAGTAAAAAAAGCAGTCAAGTTTTCACATGTCGGCATTCCCGAAGTGCAACCTGTTGTTTTTTTTTTTTTGTTTTAATTATTTTATTACGGAAGCTTTTAACTTTCTGCTTCGTTCTCACATATTTAATTTCAACATGAATGATGAGTGATGAGTGTCCTTTTTGTTTCTTGCCCGTTCTTCTCCATATGTACCTACTATGCTCCTTTTGCTGCGTTCACTGTAAATGTGTCCCGCAGGCTTTATGCTAGTGTTATTATTCAATAGACAATAAGTCTTAGGACCCAACTAATTGATTTCAATAAACCTATAAATTTATCGGTCTATTGAATTGCTTCAAGCTGAGCTCAAAGGTAACGTAGGCGGAAACACCGACAAGATCTAGTAAATGTCTGGTCACAAATTACGTGATAGTTACTCCACTCTCCAATCAGGTCTATTGGCTTCCTTTGTGGCGGGTAGGGACGCCACACGACGAACTTTGGAGGATACTTATTCTAGTTTCCACATGTATATTAATATTCTCTCTCGATTTATGATTTCCGCGTCATGCAAAGTGTTATTGGGTTTTTCCATCTGAAATCTTTCAGTAGCAGCTCGGTCTCTAGATTTGTGCCCGGTTAATGGCAATAGTTTCGCCCCCTATTACATGGGACTTAAACATAAGTGGCGAAATGAGGGTGTACTATAGGTACACCTCTGCCTAGTCCTTCGGGGAATACAAGCGTGATGTTATGTTATAGATTTAAACCAAAGATTTACTAACAAGTTTCAGTTTAAATGAACAAAATCGACCGATGTTGTAGAAGATTATAACGAATATACTGCGATTTCACGTTCCAATTAATTTTTGATGTCAATAGAATACACAGTGACGTAAGCGAAGCCGCGGGTACAGCTAATATTTACATATAATTTTAGGATGTGTGAATATTATTGACTTTACAAAATAATAGAATAGAATAGATTTTTTTCTTTATTTAAAGTAACCAAGAATCAACAAGTTTGTTAGTAAAACTTACGATATTAAGGGCCTGTTTCACCACCTACGATTAAGTTCCTATTAACTTACTTGGCAGATATTTTCATACAAATTACGTTCCATTTTTGAATTTATACGGTAAGTAGTGGCTATTCGGACATCGTGAAATAGGCCCTAAAACTTACGACAATCACGACGATGACTACGACGACTTTCGACTTTAAACTTACGATATTAAAAAACAAATTGAGCCGTATAAGGCCAATAGAGACTTGAGAAATATGGAAGAACAAAAAACATGCTGCGTCTACCCCCAAATAAATTGGAATAAGGGGAAAAGGATAAATTTACCAATACAGCAGTATCAAAAAGGTGAAGTACAAGAAAAAAAAGACGTGTGGCACTCGGAGACTGCCGTGGTAAAGCTATTGCATACTTATGCAATTATAATACAACCAATGCCACCTAGAGGCGAGTTGCTGAACTAAAGAGACAGGGGTGTTATGTTAGGTTATTTTCGTTACGGAATTTCTGGATTCGGTCTCAACGCTCAAGGCCCGCGATAGAAGCTATGCAATAGCTTATTAAAAGAATTTCAGCTGTCCCATGTCAAACTTCAATACCCACTCGACTAAAATCTAAGGGACAACTAATATATTTTTAGTCAGTTTGATGGTCTGTACCACACCCTTAAATATGAAGGCTTCAGTCAGATACAGAGTGCCTTCGACTTTTACTCCCAAAGTTCTGTTACTTTGCAATGAGCATTTTGATATTTATCTCTAACTAGCTGACGCGTCAGACGTTGTTCTGTCAAAATTTCAATTTCGATTTATGAGCTGTTGCTTTGGGTTTCGCCCAAATTTATTTTTTCCTAAAAAAAAAACGAATCGGTCGAGCCATTTTCGAGTTTTTACGAGACTAATGCACGGCAATTGATTTTTATATAGATGAAGATGATATGATTGTTCCTTCTAATTTGTAAATAAATCTTTAGAAAAAAGATGAGTGAAAGGTACATACTGAGGCAACAAACAGATTTCCATTCAAAATGAAACGAGTAGCCAGAGACTGAAATTACCAGGAACGTCCTTCACAATATCAAAACCTTGTTACTGTTCTCACAACACGGCATTTAGGAAGGCAGGATGCCGGTTAAACCCAATATCCAGATTGAAGCCCAACCTTTCAATAGCGTTAGTGTCGGAAATTTGGAATTAAAGGCTTGGTTATCTATAATATCTACGAGTATACTAATAATAAAGCTGAAGAGTTTTTGAAGTGAAAACTTCTATAACGGCGTTGTGCACTTTTATTAGGATGAATAAAAAATGTTAAACTCGCGCCAGGACGTGACCGTAAGATCCGTTGCCTAGCAACCGACAAAGTAAATATCAAAATATAGTCTTTGACATTACGTAAAGATTGTGAGTTTTATTCAAGAGTTGCATACTATACTTTATACCATGACTACGAGAAAAAGAAAGATTTAAGCGAAAATAGACATTTAATAAAAGGTTAACACGTTCAGTGTCGGGAGCCCTCCTGGAGGGTTCACCTACTTGGATATGGGATGTCGGGAGCCCTCGCGGAGGGCTCATTTTAAATGTAGACATTCAGGGTCGGGAGCCCTCCTGGAGGGTTCACCTACTTGGATATGGGATGTCGGGAGCTCTCGCGGAGGGCTCATTTTAAATGTAGACATTCAGTGTCGGGAGCCCTCCTGGAGGGTTCACCTACTTGGATATGGGATGTCGGGAGCCCTCGCGGAGGGCTCATTTTAAATGTAGACGTTCAGTGTCGGGAGCCCTCCTGGAGGGTTCACCTATTTGGATATGGAATGCCGGGAGCCCTCGCGGAGGGCTCATTTTAAATTTAGACGTTCAGTGTCGGGAGCCCTCCTGGAGGGTTCACCTACTTGGGTATGGGATGCCGGGAGCCCCTGCGGACGTTGGAAGTGAAACCTCCCGGAGGTTTCACTTCCAACTACGAATAATAAAAGTCATGGACTTTTATGGCGGAATGATGAGTTATGAGTTCTATGAAAATGGGTGGAGTCGAAAGTGTTAAGGAGGTTGTATAGCATTGAGATAGAGGTCGAATACATTGGTGTGTTCTAAATTCAAACACCAAAATAGTGATTAAAAGAGCTTTTTATTCACTGTTTTCAGTGAATAAAATAAGCTTTTTAGAGGGGGAATGGTATAAATAAATATACTTCTACTAATGAATATTGTATTTAACCACATAAATTATAGTACTTTTATACTGATAAATAAAGCAATTCGTGCGAAATTATTCCCTAACCATTCCAAAATATTCAAAAATGCACAACGTTAATGTTCAAGTTTTCACTTCTGCCGGCACTCCCGGAGTGCAACCCGTTGTTTTTTTTTGTTTGTCTGTTTGTTCGGGTGGGCGCGCGACCATCTTTACATACCAAGACTACAGTGCCTCAGAAAGCACTTTAAGCCGTTGGTCTTCGTTTCGTTTTGTTTGACATATGAGTAAAATTTTTTGAGCTGGAGCTTGTAACGTGAGAGTTCTGACCAAGAATAGGCTATGCAAACGATTTTTCTAAATCTGTCATGTTTTATCTAATTCTGTTTTTTTGTTTGTATCCATTAATAATTCTTATATTGATCGATGACTTGTATGTGTGACGCAAACTGTAAATAAACCTATATTTTGTCCCACTGCTGGGCAAAGGCCTTCCCTTTTTCCTTCCAAATCATGATTACATGTTTAGATCTTTACACCACATTCACCGCGGTACCTCGACGGCGATATCTGGCCTCTCAGGCATCCAGTGAAAGACGATCGAACGTTATTAATAAATAAATATATTTAAAAAAAGAACGAGCAAGCCTTACAGTAGTTACATAATTATGATGTGTATTATCTGACATCTGACCTTGGTAATAAGCAACATGAAAGGGGCGGGACCTTGTCAAGGTCGTTTCTGACGGCCAACTCTAGTACCGCGCACACTCATTGGTCAAATCAAATAACGCGCACTTTCCCAGCTTCCTGTGACACACTTCCGTCCCTTTTCACAAAATCACTCCCACAGATTTGATTAATTAGATTTTTTTGAAGAAGAGATGTTGATTGAAGGAAAGCGAGAGGAAAGGAAACACATAAAAAAACTCGTGACTTAAATTTCTGCGGGTATTTACATGGGCTAGCAAAACAACTGCGTTACCTCTGGTATTGCAGTTGTCTGTAGGTGTAGTTGCCAGAATGTAGGTGTAGTTGGTCTAGTTGTCCGTAGGTTGCCAGAATGATTGCCATAACCTTAGAAAAACTTTTAGTATAATTTAACACTCGGTTGTGCCAAAAATCGATAAATGTATAGAGGTAAAGCTAACCAATCAAGGCAAGCACATATTGGCGGTGCAATAACACGGAAAGCGGGCGAACATACACTGTCCATGTAATGTATTGAGCCTGTTACTGACGTGTTAATCAGATGTTAGCATTGTAAGCACTTAGTCATATCTAACGCATAAATGTACAATATCGCCGCCGGTTACATTGAGCATCGTCTCTGAACTGCACCACGGATTCAGATGCGGTTTTCACCATCATATCGAGAATTTATTTCTTTACGTACTAAAGAAAGAAAGAAAATACATTTATTTAGCACTGACTTAAAGACACACAGCACAACATAATTATAATACACAAAAAAATAAAAATAAACAGGAATGTGTGCCTCACGGCTGCGCCAAATAGGCCCAGTACTACTAGGGACAGTAGTAGTAGTACTAGGGTTATTGTATAATGAATTAATAAACTTACATTATAATCTTGATGTTTTATCAAGTCGTATAAACCGTGCAAAGGATGGGGAGTCGCTAGCAGATTTTAAAATAATTAAATTCAAATAATCTTCGTAGCAAACACAGAAACCACGTCATTATCACTCTTGTTTCAACTCCCCCACTTCGTATAAAGCCTAAAACGAGAGGGCAACCAATATCTGACGTCACAATTCTATTGAGCAGTGACGTCACATATTGGTTGCTCTTCGTCGGCTGGATAATCCAGAGTGTTGGCTGGCAGTACATGCGCCGGGATTTGATGGCCGAGAAACAGTGTCGGGTCGAAACAAGTGAATTGTTGCGAGTTTACGAGGGCAGGATGAACTGTGATGATGGAGGAAAATGTTTTGTTCGGCTGTGGAGGTAGAAAAGTTGGAGATTAATTTAGTTTAGTTTGGTTTGTGTGATGTTTGGTACTACAGTATTCTTGTAGCTTTGAGTTTCCGGTATTTTTCTAGAAGAATTACTCTGTCTGTGTGATCGTTTGTGAAGAAACTGATGGATAGATCCAAAAATAAAAATAGGTATAAAAGTTAAAACATTCCATTTTTTTATGTCGGTAAAAAAGTTTTTAAAAATACCCAAATCTGCATTTATTGTTTTCCTTATTTGCTTGCCTTAATTTTGTCTCAGATAAAAGTAAAATATAAATAGTTTGGAAAATCCAAAAGTGCACGCCTCATACTAACACTCATTCATAAACGAAAAAGAAATTCAAAACGTAGTTTCTAACAAAAAATAACAATTTATCACTTTTCATGAAGTCGTAATGTCAAAGACTATTTACTTGGCGGTTGCTAGGCAACTTACGGACGTCAAGTCAGAGGTTGGAAATATTTAGTTATAGATATTATATTTTAGTTAGTATTTTATTAATTATAATTAAACTACTTTGAATAAAAGAGCCATTTTTAATAGGGTTCATTCTATGGCTGAAACGAATGTATAAAAAAAATTGACTCAATTTATTGATTTTATCGCAAACTACAATGTTTTCAGGGTTCATAAATTGACGGACAGGATTTTTTTTCAACTATTTTGATGCTTTTCCATTTCTGCTGCATTAAATCAATTGTTAAAAAGTACAGTATCCATCTCCATCTAATCATATATACAATGATATATAAATTAAGTAGGTTCTGTGTACTAGCAGGAGTGTAACAATAAAAACAGTTACAGAAATGGGCCAAAAAATGTTTTTCGATCGTAGAGCACACTCTAATGCTTCGCATTATGAGTCGTGCAATAACGTAGAATAACTTCACAATTTTTTTCTAAACAACTATAAATAAAATTAGTTTTTGATAAAATTTAGGTATGGGGAAGCTAATTATATTTCGCGATTTTAAGCTTTGTCCTTTAGAAAAAGTTGTTCTCATCGATGAGTACAAGGACCTCTCGTCAAGTTTATTTATTTATGTATTACTATGTATTATTACTTATGTATTATTAATACCTACTTCAAGCACAAAAATGCACAAAGTACATTTCTATGCTTGAAGTACGAGTATAGTAGTAACTGGGTTGTGGAGTTCAGAGCAGTCACACCATGTAAAATACTGGTATTTAGCAATATCCGGTTAGACTGGCCAACCCCAACAAAGTTGGGAAAAGGCTAGGCAGATTAATTGAAACGCAAAAGATTAATCCACCGAGTACCTGAACGTAAAATCGTAATTCAATCAACAGTACCTATATCAGGTTACCTAACATTTAGAGCCTAAAATCATCCTCTTGACGGAAAGTCAGGTAGTAAGCAATTTTGGCTCGTCGCTACTACCGTACGTAGTAGCGACGAGCCAAAATTGCTTGCTTTGTAGTCTGCTAGGTAATCCCAGCGAGCATTGTTCGTGACTATTAGGTAATTTAATGCTCAGAGCATTATTTCAAAATAATTCGCTACGAATTTATGTCCGGATTTGTCTATTTCAGACTTTTATGTTGCTTGAGATAGTCTGTCGGCTGTCAGATTAAATATTTTGATAATGTTTGAAAGTCTATTAATAGGTAATCACTTTAATTTATTGACTGTCAAAATTAAGGGCAAATGCCTGTTATTGTCCAGAGAGTATAAATTCAATTACTTCGTTCACTGGTCGACGGAGATTTCTGACAAATTATTAAATTACAAACGTTGGGATTACATTATTTAAATAAGTCATGTTTTATAGTAGATCCGTAATGTGGACTTGAACTATAATAATAATATAAAATTTATTTGAAAATCTAAATTAAAAGTCAGATCTATATAGTTTCTAAGAACCAGAAAATCGTTGCCAAAAATCAAAATCGCAGGTCGTCCTTGGCCTAGTTTTATTGTTGCCAATATTAGCTCTGAAAATAGATTACATAGAAGCATGTAGGTACTAAGGTTCTTACTAATTTGTGATAGTGTAAAATTGTTGGTTCAAACGGCCCAATACGGCGACGTCGGCGTCGCGACGCTAAGTAATTACTTATTGTAAGGATGAATACAATGCTCCATTGTATCACCTTCGAGATTGGATTCGAAATTACAATCCGAATCTACCTATAGTCACATTAATTGCGTCTGTTACCAATAATAGGCTGCAGAACTAATATGGAATAGTATATGCAGCTGCATTCCTATTTCAGCATTGGCGCTTAGCAATGCATCATGAAATAAAAAAAGAAAAAGTATTTATTGAGACTCGCACAGGAGATCACAAATTAAAAACCACACATAGAAACATAAATAAAAATTAAAAAAAAACAATAAAAATTAAAAAAACAAAGTAAAATTAAAATAAAATCAGAAAGTCCTGTACGAGGCCAAAAGGCTCCTATTTCAGCTGCGACATAGAAATAAGTGTCGCAGCGCTGGTATTCTGATAGGACCCGCAGTGATATCATGGATACGGGATAGATACAGAATAAATATAATAAAAACCATGAAATCTCGTCACTTTGAAGCTAAAATTGTGGTTTCCACTAGGAGCCCGGCAATCATTTATAAGATATACTTTTTAATAAACCTAACAAAGTATTCTATATACATACACATGCATATTATTCTCACGCCTTTTTCCAATGGGGGCAGAAACTACAGAACGCCATCAGCTACGAATTACGATCCTTACATACCTACTCCTTTTGCCTCGTTTATGTTCATACATCTGGCCATACACGCACGCCGGTTGCGAGTATTTGAACCTTAAGCACCTGACCTTACTGAAGAACATCACCAATAAGTTCACTATTATGTTCTGCCACTTATCAAATGAGACAAAAGTTCAATACAGCGCGGCAGCGTGCCGCTTTTTATACGGTTTCACGTTTTCGTTTTATAGAGATATTTTAATTTTATTAAGCGTTATTATTTATTTACAATTTTCTAAAATAGCATCTTGGAGCAACCTGTACTTAAAGAACTGTAGCGCAGAGGTCATTAGCCGGGGTCACGGAACTCATGGATTATAACATCACATCAATGAAATTAAAATGAATGACGTGCAAAGAATAGGTGAATTGAAGGAAATAGAGCCTATTATGTCGGCGTGCGTTTGAAATTTTTAATTTTACGAACTATTTTGTCATATTTATAATTTGTATGTTAACTGGCCACTAGCCCTACCCATCGTTATTGTAGCGGTACGTTGTATCAAACCTACATTGACCACTGACTGACCCAGTTACTTCAAAATAACGAAACAACAAAAGCCTTTCTAACCATCAGAAGGCAAACCATCTACCTTACATATACCACTTCCTTCCAGCCATAGTTCAAAAGACAGGTAGCAAAAAGGTTAGCATGAAAATGCACTCCGGCCGAGCTCCATTCAACGGTAGATAATAACCGCTCCAATATTATACTTTGTCGTCGGTTCCATAACGTTGCGATGCAACGTTCTACATAGTTTGTGGTAGCACAACAGAGGGCCCATATCCCGTAATTTTTAAGATTTTTCGCATTCCCATCTCATTCGCAATCTGTCAAAAATACAATAATAAATTCGACGCTTGAAAGGCAAGATTGACTTAGCGACATTTTGGGCCATATTGAGTTACATACATAATTCGAAACTTCGAACCGCCTGATTTTTCTGCGTTGCTTGGTCGCACTTACGTCTTGCTACGACGACTTTTGATGTCACTTCAGCATTTTAGATTTTACGAATTTTCACTTTTTTTGTTTACTTAGCGACGAAATTTTTTACCTCTTTTTAAGAAATGGTGGTTGTCCTAATCGTAATATATTATGCAACTTTTGCCCTTGGTCAATTTTTACCTTGCCCTTGGCAATATATTTTTATGCGTATGGTATGTTTTTTCCTGACAAAGAAGATTTTTAGTTATCATCTAGGTCATTTTAACTCATTTTATTTTTCTGCTAAATGGCGTTTAGTTAAAACATAAGCCCTTAAAAAAAAAACCTGTTGGTGCCGGTTGACTTGTATTTCTCGTTTTATTTGATTAAGAAGTACCTTTAATAATTTTACAAGCGACCTTAGATATCTATTAGCTATATTTCATAAGTGTAACGACTGAATGAAGCTCAATACAGTTTATAAGTGCATTTAACTGTCATTCCTGATTTAGTTTCTACAACAAGAGTTACTTATGTTAAATTTACTGAGACACGTCAATTTATAAATTAAGTTTAAGCAATGTCTCTATTTCGCAACCTTTTTGATTCTGGTTAGGTTATTTTGCTCTGATATCAATTCGATATAATTTTTATTTATTACATTTTTATTGTACTTTTTTAGATGGACCCGTGTCGGTTAGTATATTTTTGCGGTTTCAATTTTTTGGTGAAATTTACTAACCGACACTTAACTTTTGAAATAATAGTGTTTTTGAATAGTTGCATATACCACAATCAATGTAGATGATAAAATAAGATTTCCAAAACAGTAAAAATTACGTCTGTGGAATGGTTACAAGAATTTACATGATTTTATTTCTGTAAAGTCAAACTTTAAACTGTTTTCCTGTAAAATTAGCCCTATGTCGCTTAGTCGATGTCGCCTTTCAAGCATCTATATGTATATTTAGCAACATTTTTGACAAGTTTGACAGATTGCGACTTGAATGTGAACGTTTTTTAAGAACGAGAATTGCCCTTCAGATAATTTTGAATTTACCTTGAAATAGAATGGCATGTATCGAATCTCAAATAATACCCGTTTTGCTCCCTAAAAATATTATTGAACACGAAAATAATTAATGCGTCTCTCTGCTATATGCATTAGTATTGCCAGTGTTTTTATTTATTGCTGTATTGTCTTCTCCATATTGAATAACTAAACAAAATAGTTATGGGTAATGTTTGCATAAACGCAAGGGTTAAACCAACATTCCATATCTTGCAAAGACACCTTGATTGACAGTTCCGATATTGCAAGCTTTGTTGTCGTTTTGATCATGCCGCGATGCACAACGTGTAAGCGGGCAAGCCAGCAACGGGGGGCAAACGAGTAAACCTTTTACTTATACAAATAATAATAACTCGACCTGTCGGTCTTAGAATGTCCGATCGAAAGATGCATCCATCATTTATGGACTTCTATTAATTACAATAACTTTCATTATTCAAAAAGTACCCTTTAAAATCACATCTTTTGCAAATATGTATATAAAATAGTTTAGTCACTATAGCTAATCAAATATTGGCAAAAATCGTCGAATCTATATAATAATTATATATTTAGTTTGTTTGAAAAGATTCCTTTTTGCACGACTCATAATCTAGGCGATCGAAAAATTAGTTTTGCCTTCTTTCTTCAATTGTTACACTCCTGTTAGTACTCAAAACCTCCTTATTTATATACCATTGTATAGATCATTTAATGTAGATTAATTCTGTACATTTCAAATATTTATTTAATGCAGCAGAAACGAAATATATCATCCATTACAAAAATGTATACAGTTTGAAACAAGTGAATAAATCATACATACTTATAAAAATATAAGTATGTATGATTTATTCATTTGTTCAAAAATGAACAACAATTTAATTATTACGGTTTAAATAGGCCATGTGAGATTAATGAAGGAAAAATATTCTGTAACAATTTCAAATTTTCAATAAGCGTAAAATGTCGTTTAAACATTATTGCAACCATGTTGCAACTAAGAAACGACACAACAAACATTAATTAAAGAACCAATACATCACTGGTCTCTTTCTCTTTTCTTTCAACAAAAGAACCGATACAATAGACGGAGAAAAAAAACAATTTAGCAACGTCCAACAAACAGCAATGAATATTGCCGCGATAATTCAAAGTGCCGTAATTTCCGTGCCGTCAGTTTCATGCGACTAGATCTAGATCCAAACGTATACCAGTCAACCCTACCGAATGGATTGGAAACGATCGAGACAGCCCTCCCGCTCTAACAATATAGCGACAGAATGAGATAGACGTATTATTGTTGTTGCGTTTGAACGGTAGAAGGATGACATCGACTAGCCATTGAGCCCCGGACAAGACTGGATTTGACGGTTTGTGGTTTCAATCGAACGGGCCGGGATGTTTTAATGAGTACGAGGTGCGTTGTTTTTTTAATGCAGTACAGTACTGTCGAGTACAAAACATTTATAAGTTTGTGGTTAGATAAAAAGGGTTTTATAGATTAGCGGAAAATAGTGCCACAGAAGCATCTTCCTATACCTTTATGACAATATATTTTGTACAAAGAATGTACATTAATGAGTATTAAATAAGGAATTCTTAAGGTTAGGTATTTTTCTCTAAATTAACACGATGCAATAACAGACTAAAATACAAAAAACTTTTACCTCAACTTCATTAAGTTATATTCCGAATTTTCCCTTAGGCCCATAATGACATAAAAATAAAAATGAGAAAGTAGGGTTCTACCGCTAGGTTTATTAGGACCCGAGATTTAAGGGCCAGTTAGGGCGCTTGTTATTCAGGACCTCTTTCATAGTTCAGATTTGAGTGAGTCCTTGACAGTGATGTGTTTGACAAAGAGTGCCCTTGGTATTGGATACCGAAACTTAAAGGATATTCGTAAATAGAACATTAAAAAAAAAAAAAATCTTAGCGAATTTAGGTTAAGATTTTTGAAGTGATAACTTCTTTAGGCGCGTTGAGCACTTTTTGGTTTTGGGCGAACAAAAATCATGGAACTCGCGTCATCGTCACCGAAGGCGCGTTGAGTACTTTTTTTGGCTTATTGGTGACTCGCCCGAATAAACTGGTACGAATCCGGACGAATCGACCATTTTAATAAATATTAGTTTTTCTTGAGGCGATTCGTACGAATTTTGATCGTGTGGACGAATCGACAACTCCAGCAATACGTAGTAGTAAAGTACACTAGTGCACAGAAGTGGTTAGGGTAAAATATAATATATTATATTGAAATACACAAGATGAAAAATGAATAAATTATTATTCAAATTAAAGGTAGCATAATTAACTTGAAACTGTGAAATACACACGCCACTAGGATGGCGTTTTATTCACCTGCATCCGTCAAGGGGGCCATCCTACCGGTCATACACGGACACTGATCTTCTAAGATACAGGTACTAAGACTAACCTAGTTTAGAGGTCAGGGTTTCAATGTGTTACTACCTAGCATAAGCCTCTGAATGTATGTACTTCTACTATACCATTGTAATAGTTATTTAGGCTTAGTAGTTCAATAAATATGTTATTTATTATTTATTTATACTGAACAACTTTCGCTATGAAATTCATAACTGACTCGTCGAAAAAAATGCATCGAAATAGTCCTGTTGTATAGGAATTTGTTATTATTTTCCCCAAGTCAGATATAAGTTTCATAAAGCGAAAGTTGTTTCGACCCAGGGTTGATAGTGATTTTAATCACCAAGTGATTTTTTTTTATCGTTCTTTTAAATTAGTACCTTTTTTGATGCAACGAAATCAACCTAAAAGTGTCAAAGGACTTTTCCGACATAAACTACGGCGCACACATTGGTGCAATGCTATATTTATCTACACAGTTCGGGTATTTCCCAAAATGTAAGCAAGTGACTTGATGTATTTTCATTCGGTCATTCGTGATTGAAGAGATGTTTTTTTAAATAATAACCGATTTCCAAATGAAAAAAGATTGGCATATGCAAACAAATTTATAAAATCTGACTTAAATCAAATTAATCCGATTTAAATCAAATAAATTACATTATTTTGATTTTATTGAAAAAGTCATGATTTTTATCAACCCTGGAATCACCCCCTTGATGAATGACTGATTAAAATCATCTCAACCCTGAGTGATTCTACACGTCCTAATAAACAACTTTCGCTATGAAACTTTTATCCGACTCGGGGAAAATAATTACAAAAAATCCTATACAACAGGACTATTTAGATTCATTTTTGTTTGACGAGTCGGTTATTAATTTCATAACGAAAGTTGTTCAATAAGACAGGTAGAATGGCCCCATTGACGGAGCCATTCTACCTGTAATACTGACGGATGCAAGTGAATAAATCGCCACCCTGTATTATTTTCATAGTTTCAAGTTAATTATGCTACCTTTAGTCTGAATAATAATTCATTCGATTTTCATCTTGATTATTTCAATATCTATATTATATTTTACCCTAACCACTTCTGTGCACCAGTGTACTTTACTACTACGTATTGCTAGATTTGTCGATTCGTCCACAGTAAATTAAATTCGTACGAATCGCCTCAAGAAAAACTAATATTTATTAAAATGGTCGATTCGTCCGGATTCGTACCAGTTTATTCGGGCGAGTCACCAATAAGCCCTTTTTTTGTTGACAGTGCACTGTGTTCTTTTTTATTTTTTTTGTTATGGAGCTACAGCTTTCGTTCGTGTACTGTCAGCAAGCCACATAAATTCCTGACATTTTCGTTAGATGGTTACTTATTTTTCACTTCTATTAGCAGTCCCCAAAGACTGCCCCGTATGTTTTTTTTTTCACCTTGTCTTATACTTCCTGTACCTGTTGTAGGTGCGGTCACAGATACAAATCTCTAGCAAGTAGGAAGATTAACGTAAAATACTTACATCCAGCACACTAGCATGATCAAAATAGAAACGGATTTTGTCGACGGAAGAATAGACAAAATGACAGATAAACAATTACAATCTGTCTATTCTTCCGTCGACCAAACCCGTAGAAAACCCGTTTCTTAGGTTGTCATGCTACGCCTGCTGCTATCAGAACGCCAATAAATGTTCAAAGTCCTCATCTCATCGCAACGACAATCAATATCAAAATTTTATCAAAATATAATATCTATTGACTTGTTATAAAATTAATTAATTTTTTCAGGTTGAGACAGATTAGAACGCAAACATTCTTAAAAATACGGGAACTGTCTCTCAGATTTCTATGTGAAACCCACTTCCTTTCACAGCAAGGAGTCCAGCATTTTAATGACGTAATACACGATCAATCAGAATTTGAATCGTTTTGAAACAGGTTGCTAATCCTTTGCTTCATAAGTTCGAAAAAAAAATCTGCTCAAAACTTAAATGACGCAATGAATATTGTTGAACTGTCAAAATGAAACAGATTAGTCAGAATAGTTTACGAAAACGTGTTGCGTAATTAGATAACTGATTCTCAGCAGTTGGAATATTACAGGCTGATTAAACTATGATATTATAAATGCTATCAGTATTCAGAACAATTAATTTCATGCAGGAATTGAACACGCAATCACAATACCAACCGGGCCGTCAAAATCAATCCATGTTCCGTTATTTAATTATTATATTTAAATAGGAAACTTAAGTATCTGTTACTGTGGAAATGCATAATAATAGGATTGTAAAGTACAATGTTGCATTGTCTGCCATTTGACACTTTATATCCTGGTTTAATATGTCATTGTTTACGTTCTCATAGTTTACGTACCTAGCAGTACTAGGTACACAATGAGCTTCGGAGTATAAACAGGTAATTAATGCCATGTATCGGGTTTAGTATTACTACTGGGACTGATTAACGAGAATGAAAATTCGGGTGTTGGTTATACGAGTACTATATATTTTTAGGGTTCCGTACCTCAAAAGGAAGAAACGGAACCCTTATAGAATCACTTCGTTGTCCGTCTGTCCGTCTATCTGTCAGTCTGTCAAGACCCATTTTCTCTTACAAACTTAAATTTGCAGTTAGACAATTGACCGTATGACGTATATATACAGGGTGGCAGGGACATCGACGCGAAGCCGGTTACCATGGATTCAGTACATGATTCTGAACCCCCCTGCTTTGAAATTTTTCGTCGGTTATTTAAAAAAAAAACAGCTGTTTCATAGAAAAGTGCAATACCTACGCGGTCAAAATGTATGGAGCAGCTGATTTTTTTTTTAATAACCGATGAAAATTTTCAACGCAGGGGGGTTCAGAATCATGTACTGAATTCATGGTAACCGGCTTCGCGTCGATGTCCCTGCCACCCCGTATGTATGGGAGAACAATGTTGACTTAACTTTGTAGTTGTTTTTCAACTACAAAGGTAAGTTTTTTTTGGGATAATTTCATTCCAAGTACGGAACCCTTCTTTGTGCGTGGTCCGACATGCACTAGGCCGGTTTTTTTCTGTAATAATAATTTTCCGGTCCAGAAAGAGGTGGCGAGATGACCTAGATGCGTACCGCCAGGGCAGGTTCGAGGTGGCGCGGGATAAGAACTCTTGGAAAAAAAAAGTTTTTATATTATTTTCATAATTTTGCTTTTCTTTAATCAAAAACAACTAAATACACATAAATTGATATTTCCCGAGATCGAAAATCTTTGAAAAAATAACTCTATTGAGTGATTTTTTCATAGATTTGCAATCTCGGGGGGCTGGCCGTGGTCCAGCAATAAAGAGGCTGGATAAAACAATTACCAGACAGAAACACAACAATTATCTGAAAATGAAATAACTCAAAACTCATAATACAGACTTTAACCATCACATTATGTGACGCCCAGTTCCTATAAATTGCCTAAAACTTGGTAATAAGCCAAAGGATAAGGAAGCAGCAACGACAGTAAATAAATATAATAAATACTTAAAGTTTTTCACGAAATAATGTTGACAAACTTTCTACAATCTCCAATTTCGGGGCGGGTTTTCTCAAACAGTAGATAGATCCATTTGCGAACAGTTTTAGTTGTTTCTAAATAGATAAATTGGGCACTAAAAAGTTATAAAGCTAACTTTTCAATGTATAGAAGTTTGTTGAAAGCTATTTGTTAGGTACTGAACATTTCTAAAAGGTATTGTTTAGTAAATGGAGTACGTCAAGGTTCAGTTAATTCTCCTTGTTTGTTACAGTTTACTAGAGGATTGTAGGCATTTGAATATTGTTGTTTAATACAACATCATTCTATATACCTAATATTGAGACGGTGGTCTTTTCTGATATGGGGAAGGAAGTAGCATTTATCCACATACACACATACACCGTTATGTGTCGATTCAGACGATTAAGTCCACGTTCCTCACGTTTTTCTCTTCAAGTTAAGTTAATGTTGGCTTCGACTACCAAATGCAGAGATTTTTGCCTGGTGTAGTGATTTTTCACAGCGATATGATCACGTTTGACAAAGCCATTGGTAAAGAAGGAACTGGTAACGTTACCGACATTGATGAGAGTTTTCTTTATAATCAGCCACTGACATAGATACACAGACGGCTCGTCAGTGCCGAGCAATATGAAAAAAGCCACTAACTCATCATGAAATATTTCCGAAACCACACAAGATAGCTTCTTGAAGTAAAAAACAACATACAAGTGTATTTAAATTCTGTAGTTTCTGCCCATTGGAATAAAGCGTGACTTTATGTATGTATGTATGTATGTATTATAGAGAGTCTAATATATTGGCCATTTAGGGGTATGAGGAACAGGGTGTAAAGTTCACTCATCCACCATAGAAAAGGGAGGATCCTCCAACCAGACGGGTTGTTATGTCTGGCGGGCAACTGCCCATATGTTGATTTTGGATAGTCTTATCTATGTTTTTCGCTTGGTAAACTCTAACTGCGAGATGCAGGAATTGTGTGACGTCATGTCTTTTTACTGCGTAGTTTTATGTCGCGGTGTAACCGCTACATCACTCCCCTCCGGAGACCTGAGGTCGATAGTGGGCTGAGTCTTGGATCTTGCGATGCTTCACAGTGCCAGCTGTGGTTCCAGTGAGTCGGAACCGGGTGCCGCTCAGTTCACAGTGGGTCGGAACTGTCTGCAGTGATTGCGGCGATGGTGATTGTGGTTCCAGTGAGTCGGAACCGGGTGCCGCACAGTTCACGGTAGGTCGGAACTGTTTGCGGTGATTGCGGCGATTGTGGTGATTGCGGTGATTGATGTGATTGAGGTGATTGGAATGCGAATGTGACAGAATGAAATGTCAAACGAGAAATAATGATGTAAGAATTGTGTGACGTCATGTCTTTTTTGTTTCGTAATTTTTGTATGTGGCGGTCTAACCGCTACAGCCAGAATCTAAACAACAAAGAAAACATATAGCCCGTCGTACATTAATACAAATACACACAGGTTAGAGAACTACCAACCGCATTAAGAAAAATCCCTTAACGATACAAACCACCGTACATCATTGTTAAGTACGTCATAAAATATATATTCAGCCCACTTTACGTTATAGTAAGTGCGCAAAAATTTTAACCAAACGTATCCTCCGTGCAACCGGGAAAAGGGGAAAACGGATTCCTTGTGTTTACGGCGTTTTCTTTTAAGAGGTTTTTCTGGTAGTGTTATCTTGTGCAATTGTGCTGGTTTCGGTCCAAACTATAGTGGCTCCGAAGGTGCATGCAAACGCGTAAAGTTTGATGGCTTAAAAGATGCAGCGAAAAAGTATTGCAGGGAAGTAGTAAAGCTTTTACTGATACCGGCGAGTGTGCAATTATTAGGTATAGTATTTTTATCTCACGAAGCGACTCTCGCTCTAATGTACAAACACGCTGTGAATGTGTACGTGAAGATGATTTGCGTCAGCACATAACACGATGTATTTAATTGTCTTTGGCTAAAAGTAAACATACAGTTAAATCCTGGTGATTCAAACTCAAACTCAAACTCAAACTCAAAGCATTTATTTCAAATAAACCAATTACAGGCACTTTTGAATTGTCAAGGGGTCGGTCAGTCAGAAAGATGAAGCTAGTTGCCCATTCCAAAGCGTAGTAGGTTCCTATGGAGAAGAACGGGCAAGAAACTCCACGGACACTCTTTTAAATTAAAATATTGTTACAAAATATTGGTTACATCATTCATGTTGAAATTAAACATGTGAGAACAATGTAGAAAGACGTGCAAGTTAAAAGCGTCCGTAATAAAAAACAATTCAAAAATTAAAAATTAAAATAAGCCATGGCAGCTAAGAGATGACCAGTCCCTACTGACGGCGCCCGTTCACGAACATGACGCATGGATCAGCACCATTTAGCTCAACCATTTTGAAGGGAACTTAATGATCCAACACACACGCCACCACCAGCGAGACACTTAAGTGAGTATGACATACTCTCAGCCATCAGGGCTCATTCAAGTCAATGAAAGACATACCCAATAATGGTAGTTTTGTAAAATGGTCACAGTGCTCACACATGTGCAATGCAATTATACAATACTAAGAGATTGAATTTATACAATGCAAAGATAGTTTTTGCAATCTTCAGCGGCTCCAACAATATTTTCGATGCTAATCAACTAGTTTATGCGCCCTTGTGGAGCTGGACCAGCGTTGAGCCAAGCATTTTTGTCAGCGATGTAATCCCCCAATTTATAATATGCTTGGCAGCATAGTGTGCGTTTTATACAAGATTTAAATTTGGTTTCATTTAGTTCGAGTATTAATATTCAAAGATTTAACTGTTTGTTTGACACACATACACACACGCACACATATACACACAAAAACACACACACAAACACTCACACACACAAACACACACACACACACATTTCACCATTGTCTCGGACGGTACCGAGAGCTCCTGCGCTTACACACACATTCACAGTGTGTTTGAACATTTAAAACGTGTGTAACCACAAGTAAAACTCGCGTCACTTTGTGAGATAAAAAAATCACGTATTCTTGGTGTTTTTGGTACGGTACGAATGTAAAATAGTGTCAAAGGTCCCATGAAGTGTCACGGCAGATTTTTCCATACGTTACTTACTTTAATTTCTTCACCCAGTACTCCTGAAAGGTCAACCGATTGAAGATTGACGTCTTTGTCTTATCACTTAATTTGCTGTTGATATTTCTATCAATTAATCTCAAAATGATAACGTTATACCAGGCTAAGGTCGAGAAATGCACGCCATTTCTGCTATCTACACTAAAACAATTAACCTCCTTTCATTTCGAGATAAAAAAAAACAGATCTACGTTCGTCTTTTGTCTACCCATTCGCTTTTGTTTTATATTTACGAGTAAACCGCTCTTCATCGCCGAAAACAACCAATAAACTACACAGACAGAATTTTCCTCATACGGCGTTATGTCAAAAGTTTTTGCCTATGTTTTTGTTGAAAGCACCGAACCACGAGAGATATATGCCAGTTTTATCATTCCCCCACCTGAAGATGACCACGGAGGACGCAAAAAAAACCTTATTTTGGTCGGAATTAAGTTACCAAAGTTTGTTGGAAAACTTCGCCGTACCTTATTAAGGGACCAGAACGTATGACGCACATATTTATTCAATGTTATTTAATAACTTTGCAACTTTCTAATATCACATATTCTTGGAGAAAATATCTCGTTACTAACAAAATATTTTTTTCGTCTCTCTCCAAAGTCGCGTAATATGTTCTAGACTTAGATTACGTTATGAAGGATCACTGAGTGCTTTCAGGAATTCCTTTGATGAATATTTGTTTACTTCTTCTGATGGAAATTCTTGGGAATAATATTGTAGATGAACGATATAATCATTAAACTTTAGTTTAGTTTTGGGGATTCTGAGAGATTTTATTATGAATATTAGAACCTTGTTTATGATAAGCAGGGCGGCATTTCGAGGAACTTTTTGGTAGTTTAGTGTCATGTTTCGCTATGTTGGCACTTAAAAGTACTCAGAGCTCGACCAACAAATTTTATTCGTCATAATTTTACATTACTACTGTTTCGGCATTTCTTCTTAGGGGTCAGTCAGCTAGGAAATGCCGGCGCCCTCTAGTTTTACAATATTGACCAAAACTTTAACATGTAAACGTGATATAAAAGATCTACACAGAAATATAATAAAAAACATTTCATTAAAATTTCATTTTATTTAAAAAAAATATCTCTATAGAAACCAAAAATTTTAATATACCTTGCCATCTTGGTTTATTAAAACACTACAGAAGGCTCCAAGATCTTCCGCTAGGGCCGATGCCTTCCGGGGTTGCGGGAAAGTCCTAAAGGGTTACCGTGGCCTCTGGCAACGTACAGACAACTGAAGGAACACGGGTGGGTTTTAATCAATAAGAGTCTGACACGCTCTCCGCTCCGCCCAGAGCGGGAGAAGTAATTTGATGAACTCCCAACCAAAAAAAAAAAGGATCTGCCATAAAAAACTTATCAATATCGCATCGCACTCATTCTTGAGTATGCCACAAACCTAAAAGAGGTTTGATTCGGTAAAATATTGAAAAACTTTTTGATTCTTTTTGTGGAGTCTTGTGTCTCTTTAGTAGATTCTACTGAGAGGGCAGAATTTTATTAGCTCAGCTTCGTCAACAACCTACAAACAGTTTTAGAGATATAAGTTCGGTAAAATTGAGTTAGGTAACTAAGTTATTTTGCGAAGACCAGAATAACCGTATAATTTGTGAATCTTTAAATTATGATGGAGTCTAAATAAAAATAGGTCTTTTCGACTTGAATACGTCTTTAAATTGGCTTCCATATTGAGAGGCAGTTCAATCACATCCAAAATTTAATTACACTACTCGATAGCTTAAGGTTCAAAGAATTCGTCTCAATGAAAATATTACTCGTAACGTACACGTATTTACTTAAAACACACGGCCGTGTCCACGACACAGCCACACCAAATTTTTTTAGGTATTTATTTTATCATTGAGATTGACTTTGGATATCTATTTATGCCACCAAATAAGGTATACACAATAAATTACCAGGACATGATTCCATTCATTTTTTGTTCTGGTATGGTCACTCATCTGCGATACCTTTTGCAGTTGCCTATAGGCAACGGTGACAACATAACATCAAAAGGCCTTTGCCCAAAAATAAATCACGGTCCTACCACATAAGTTGTTTACGTAGATAATAGGGACGAATTGGTGTCCGCAACTCATTTTGCGTATGGGTCCAATTCTCGCTGGATACAATATCACAAATTACACCTTACCTAATACTAAACTATCCTCCTTTAGCCTACCACAATCAACTACCAACTGCTCCAATTGCCCCAACTCTCGAACAACAACCCCCAAGTTCCTTATAATCACTCTTTTCCACTTTCATGCCTTTAGAATTCCCATCTGATATATAGTCGTTCTAATTCGGACGCTTGGCAGCACTCCAGGCCGCTATACCTACGTTTAACGTAGCGCCGCAAACTTTAATATTTGTCACTGGAAGATATATTGAAGTTTATGGCGGATATATTAAGCAAGGAGGTTGGATACGGTGATTTGCTTTTTTGTTCATGTTGTTGGAGGCCTGCTAAAATGGTTATAAAAAAAAAAGTAAAATAAAGGCTCTCGCGACTACAATTTCCATGAAGTTTTCTTAGACATTGTTCTACTACAGTTGCGTCGTGTCTGACTGCGGGAGCCTTTATCGGACCAGCCCCTGCTTCGCATGGTTTTACTAACTTGACAAAACAGCGAGATTTCTTTATTATATTAAGTTTATTACATAATAATGTGTACACATAAACTTTTCGGAGTAAATTCCCTAAATGATGGTGAAAACTGTATCAAAATCAATTGCGTAGTTTAGTAGAACAACGCGGTTACACAAAAAGACACTAAAAGCGAATTTAATTTATAAAATATAATTTATCATGACTGTGTAGTTTATATATTATGGGCGTCTTATTTTCCCATTGCAGGAAAATGCCTCATGTCATACAAGTAGGCTAGCTTTAATAGTGATAGATCCTACTTCTTGTGTCACTAGCATGATCCCGCTTTAAAATGTCCTTTGCCGTTAATATTTTACTGGAAGATAAATATTAAAGTTTATCGCGGATGTAAAAAGCAAGGAGTTTTTGGAGACGTTGATTTTGTTTTTGTATATAGAATGCAGGGGTTTACAAACTAGGCCCTTTTCTGATTTGTCAGTGGGTCAGCGGGATCATCATGGTCAGTAATCCTGTACCGAAAGCTCACCGATCTGCTATATTTCAATGAGAATTTCCTAATTGACTTGGTATGGATCGTTTCGGTTTACCGCGTCTCGGTAGTAACAGCCAGCGCCCGTTTGGTGTTTACAGAGACGAGTCACGCGTTTTAATTGAAAATATATACTTAATATTTTCACCAATAGTGCTTTCTTTCGTAAACGACATTTTCTCCCGATGATTTAAGCGATACTGCACAAATTATGCCGATAACATAACGTCAGGTTCATAAAGCAGTGCAGTATCGTTTCGGTATACAGAACATACAATTCCACACTGCTGCTTCCCTGAAAAATCAGGAAAGGGCCAAATATTATAATACTTGAGTTGAGAGTTAATACAGTTAAGTATTATAATATTTGGCCTATATTGGTCCCAATGCAAGAAAAATGCAGCTTCTTTTTATGCAGATAGCCTAAAATAAAGGTTTTTTTGCAAACTATCACTATATGCTGATTTTACCCTAGCCCGTAGTAATAAAGACAACTGAAACTTTTAACTTGGGTCTCTAAGGTCGCTTCAGTGACTGACATCCTTTCCATTACAGGGGCATCACAACCGGTTGGAAAAACTAATAAAAATACCATTAAGTAAATGGATTCAGAAAATACTAAGTAATTTGAATGAATACGGCCTAAGCAATAAAACAAAAGTTCCTGGTCGTGTCCTACTTTTCTACCATTTGACCTTGGATTCATTCTGGTAGAAAATTAATAAATAAAATAAAAAATGGACGACTATGGAGGTTATTCACGTGCATGTCTCTCTACATTGTTTTTACATTCTTATAATTTCAACATGACTGATGTAATCTATATTTTGTAACCCTATTTAAAAGAGGGTCCATGGTTTTTCTTGCTCGTTCTTCTCCATAGGAACCTAAAACGCTTTGAAATTGGCAATTAGTTACATCTTTTTGACTGACCGACTCCTTGGCTATTTAAAACGGCGTATTTGGTTTTGTTTCAATAAATGATTTGAATTTGAATGAGTCATTTAAGCGATAATAATATTGTTTGGTTCGATCTTTATTGACAAGGTCGGGGACAGCAGTCTTGGCAACAGTCCGAGAAAAACGCTCTAACAACGAAGATTGACATAGCACCTTATTTATCTGTGTTATATATGTATATTTATAACACAAGTAAGACCCACGAGTGGCTATTGTTGAATCCGTGACAAATCGCACGTGTTATTTCGTTTGTTCAGACGGCTTTCGGCCAAAAAAAACTGAGATATATTTGACACTATTCATAATAGTGACACAGAAATCCGACGACCAAGTAAAGGCTCGTTTACACGAATAGAGTTTCTTGGCTGGTGAGAGGCGATAATGTCCATGCAAGTCTCTTTGACGAGATTAGCAAAGTGATTATCGCCCTTATATGCGATACAATGTATGTGTGTGGTAGATACAATCTAATCTAACTAGCCTGTATTGTCTCACTGCAGGGCAAAAGCCTCCCTCTCCCTTTCCCGCACAATTCGGTCTATTCTCGGCCAGTACTTTCGGTAGGAATCAAGCTCTTCCTGCCATCTTCGTCTCAGCCTACCACGATCGTCGTGCGTTTAGTAGGACCCAATCGGTGTATCTCTGAGCTCATTTGACATCTGACATACGGTAGACGTGTGCGGACCAGTCCCACTTAAGCTTAGCGGTTTTCTGGGTAACGTCCGTGAACTTGGTTTTGGCGCGCAGTGTAGTGCTCCTTATACGGTCCAAAGACAAAAAACTTACCTTTGCACGTATTTATGACTGTAATTTTTATGGTGTACGTAATAAAAAAATAAAGAGTATTCTATCTATCTATCTATCTATCTATGTACTGTCGTCAGATTTTCTAGACTCAACTCCATGTTTTAACAACACGAATGCTTCTAATGTTCAAAAAGGCAAGACGATTCTCGCCTTTGATATGCGAGTATCGTCCGTTATGTTCTACCTCCTTTTGAAAACCGCTCATCCGAGGCACGAAACCTGTCCTCGTGTAAATGAGCCTTAACGTTATGTAACAAAAATGTCCACGATACAGATTTTAAGTAAAGAAATAAAGGAATCTTTTTAGGGTTCCGTACCCGAAGGGTGACAAACGGAACCCTATTCATAAGCCTCCGCTGTCCGTCTGTCTGTCAGCGAGCTCTATCTCATGAACCGTAATAGGTAGGCAGTTGAAAATTTCACAGATTGTGCATTTCTATTGCCGCAAGAGCAACAAATAATAAAATTAAAAAATAAAGGGGGGTCGCCATACAATAAAATTAAATTTTGAAAAATAAATAATCTGTCCCTGGCATGTGGGGTATCATTGTCTAGAGCTCATCAAGTAGAAAATAAATATAATTTTTATTTGTTTTTATCTTCAAAAATGATGAATTAGGGGGCCGTAGAAGTTGTCTGTTTTAGACCATTTTTGTACGAGCTTTATCTCAACAACTAAACAAATTAGGAATTTGAAACTTGTGTGTATCATGTACCATATACTGTTTATAATCAACAAATACTAAAAACGCCGATTAATAACGTATTTTATATAATACGGGCGATTTACTGCAACTTAAAAATAATATTTTGTATTTCATGCTAATATTATGCGATATAAATTCCACAGATAACTATTTACTAGTCGGAGTAATGACATGGAATTAGTAAGTACCTACTATCATGGCAGCATATACTATTTCGATTATTTAAATTTCGATCATCCAAAAAGGTCTACAAAATAAGCTCTCTTCAAAAGATTTTAAAACCGGCCAGTATTTTTTGAGTTTAAGAACTTTATCGACTTTTTTCAAAGTATCCCTAGACGGTGTTGCCGTGTTGATGTGTGTACTCGTACCTCATGTTAAAACTACACTCCAATAGACAATAATATTCAGTAACATTGAAATGAATGGTGGTACAGGGTACTATTCAGTTACCTTAAACCGTTGTGGATACAATTTCATATTGAGAAAACTTATTTGTGTAAAAATATTCAGCCACGGCGGCCAATCTCAATGGAGACTAGCCTTCGGCGTGGGAGATATTATAGTGCACAAGTGTATGACAGACACGAGTGCACTCTCTCTTCCCTCACTCTCATAGTCCAATGGGATGTGTAAAAACAATTTTTATTTTCGCTTGAGTTTAGATTTCGATATTTTTTTTTGTTGGTACATTGGCGTGCGCTAGTTGTCATTATGGCAAATATATTTTATTTAATGTTTTGTGTTGAGTAATGTAAAATATTTGCATACTATTGTATATAATCAAGTTTTTTTTCGTAACTGAACAGACAGCTGCGCTGCTAGCGAGTTTGTTGCGCCACTTCTTCTTTCCAGCAAAAGCACTAGGAAGTGGTGAAGGGCGGGCGTTTTTGGGGGACTGTCTTATGTAATTAGCCTAGTTTGAATAAATGACTTTTGAATTTGAATTATGACTATCAAAAATAACGTAATACCTGTATTGACGGAATGTTGTAATTAAAATTTGGCGTACTACTTACATTCTATTTTGTACAATATGGTCTGATGTAGCAAGAGAAATCCTTTTATTTATAAGTAACTAGCTTTACCCGGCCCGGCTTCGCACGGTTAGCACTAAGTACTTATCTACGGCGCACCTACCTTTCCTAATTACATATTTCTACCTAATTACCTACCCTACCTACCTACCCTAACTGCTACCTAACCTAACCTACCTACCCTACATATCTACCTGCTTACCTACCACATATACCTATTTCAATCAATCAATCTTCCTAGCCTTTTTCCCAACTATCTTGGGGTCGGCTTCCAGTCTTACCGGTTGCAGCTGAATACCAGTATTTTACATGGAGCGACTGCCTATCTGACCTCCACAACCCAGTTACTGTTACAACACATATACCTATTTATACCTACTAATACTATGTTAGTAGCAAATAAATAACTTTGAATTTAGTTAATCTATGTTACTAAAATAAATGAAATAGACTTCTACACCTATAATTTAACACAACAAAATTTTTTCATTAAAATTAGACAATTTCTTTACAAATCTTTATGTTTTTTTATAGCGCCTCTGTTGTTACCTTTAGGCTGCCTGTCCACTGGAGCGGAGAGGAGAAAAGAGGAGCGGAGATGTGCCAATATTAACCAATAGAATCTTGACTCAGGATCACTGATCTAAATTTAGGGGCGGAGTCAAGATTCTATTGGTTAATATTGATACATCTCCGCTCCTCTTTTCTTCTCTCCGCTCCAGTGGACAGGCAGCCTTACGAAAGTATTACAAAAATGCATAGTGTTAAATCTTGTACGACATGGTATGGAACCCTTCGTGTGCGAGTCCGACTCGCACTTGACCGATTTATTTATTATTTCATATCTTTTGTTTTTAGTGGCAGTTGTGGCTGGGCAATAAATAGTGGAGCTTTTGAAGATATGTTTCAGTAAAAGTTTTGCGGTTGTTTTCTTCACTTAAGTTAATTTTATTGCTCAGTAGCGCAAAACACTGGTTATGTGTCCAATTTAGTTTGTAATTTATTTATTTATTATTCAGAAAGCGTTTACGATTGCCATTTAAAAGCATCCACAAATTATCAAAATTTAAAAAAAGAAACTAAATACAAAAATTCAAATCGAAAACAAAATCGAATTAAATATAACTCAACAAATTCTTCTTTAAAAAAAAAACATAATAAAAAGATCTTGAAGATCTTTTCATTTTATTTTTAAAGAAAAAATGAATCACATGATAATTAGTACATATCTAATAATCGTGTCTTCTTTATTTATTGTGCTCAAAACAGTAAAAAAAGAAAATGTACACTTGTATTACAATTTAATTATGAATAATGCTCGTCATTGCGGTCTTAACAAAGTATTATTATAAATAGTACGCCTTATTGTGCTAGGGCTGGTTACAATCTGTACTTGTTGTCAAGCCTATACTGTACTCCCATTACTATTTACACTGCAATTTAGAAATATTGTTAAAGCCATATATTATTTTTAAAAGAGTACTTATTCGTAGAGTTTCCTACCGGCTCTTCTCCATAGGAAACGACTAATTGGAACCGTGTACCTAGCTTCTTACGTTTCATAAGTGCCCATGTAGGTTTATGTGAAATAAAATATTTTGCTTTTAATTTTTGTTATAGTTTGTAGTCAGAACAATAGTTTGACCAAAATTTTTTTTTCAAAATAAATACGCTTTTCATGAATAGGCAAGTTACCACCAAGACGTTACCCTCCGTTTCGCTAGTGCGAAAAATACTCCAAAAAAGAACCCCAAAATAAAATAAAATAAGATAATCTACATCAGTCTCTACAATGCAACCTTTTAATCATCTAGGATTACACGTAAAAAAGATTTTAATCTTTAGGCCCTTATTCGTACTTTAAGAGCGAGTCGGATCCCTTAAGAAGATTGTATGCCTCACCAGCCAAGTTAGGGGAAGTTACGAGTATTGTAGAGCGAAATATTCTATGTAACTTATAGTACCTAAATAATAATAATATAATTATGTCAGCTTAGAATATTTCGTTTAGTAATGTGAATATGGTATTTAATAATGCACGCAACTTAATATTATGCCTTTTCTTTCTGAAGTGTTAATAATCCATAATTATGTTTCCAGTTTGACTGGTCCAATGTATTATTTTATTTCATTTCTTTATTCATAATACAATTAATATTGTGTTGGAAAATTACATACAATGCCGCCCATGGGCATGTGACCGCCAGTACATTTCTCAATATTTATGAATTTTCTGAAAATTTACTTTAAAAGGGGGCTTTTAAAGTTATTTTTCAATATATTTTTGGTCTATCTTTAATATTATTCATATAAGTCAATTTTGTGATATTTCCGATGTTATTGGCTCGATTTGGATTCTATTTATTATTTCTAAAAGCTTATGAGTTATTTTATCGAATTAATAAAAAAAAAAAAAATTGTCTACGATGAAAAAAAAACGAAGTTGCAAATATTTTAATCTAAAAAAAAACACGAAGGCAAAAAAACACCTCGCAAACACGAGGTAGTCAGTTCTATAAGATAATAATTATTGTATTAATATATCTAATGTCTGCTAAATAAATATGATAAAATTATTTTCAATGTCAAGCAATAAATCTCGTATTACAACTACGAGATATTGTCTAAATCAAATGCTAATATCATTAAAAGACGTCACGTCGATCGTAGCAAATTAATTTCAATATAATCCAGCATAGTATTAATTTTAATTGTACCGTGCTGTATTATATTGAAAAGACTATCTATTCTAAGAACTAGGTATACCCAAATAATGTAAATACATTTCATTCATGAAGTGTTATTTATTTGCTCACATATTTTTTTTTTCCTCAATTAACAATTATGTCATCAAATAGTTCACCAAATCTACTTTACATGAGATTTAATATACACAAAGAAATTACGTGTAGTAACAGATTGAATATAACTAAAATCAGGAATACTGATTGTTATGCCAATAGAAAACCAAATTAAATTTTCCGGGTAGTCAGATCACGACTGTCATTCTTTGGCTATAACACGACAAATTGACGTAGTGTTTCAATTTGATGAAGAAATAATTTCTCTGACGTTACAAATTAAAACATCCCCACAATTAAAACCCCTACTTTAAAAACCACGACAAATTAACAAGTGAAAGAATTTTTGTCACACAAGTGGTACAAGAAGCCCGCTCAGTTACCCTTTGTGTGAGAGCTACGACATGACAGTGACAAGTAGACTCGACTTTACCGCACTAGAGCGTTTCGCTTGTCTCGCGGGCTGTTCGTGTAATAAAGGGTTGGTTGTGTTTATATTTTGGTCAGATTATGAAGTAATGTCATGTATTAGGGTTTTGTGGACTAAAGATACGGAAAGAAACGGAAGGATACGGTTGCGTCTTGTGACGATAAGGGTGATTTCTTGGGCTCGATCTCAAGATGAGTTATTTATTTTTAAAGAAACTCAAAGCTTTTGATTTTGTATATTAATATTATAAGACTAATTTGATATAGTTTAGAAGTGGCTTGGCGTTAAAAAAAAATCTATTATGTTGGGCAAAATGTGATATTTTTGTAAAAAAATCTGACATTTCACTGTAATTAATTTAGTGTCCCAGCAGGGCCGTAAGTGGTTTACTAGACATCGTGATTAAAAGAAATGGGAAATATTTAAGAGATACTTTTTAAATAACTGAGCCTCTTCTAAAGTTTCTGTCCTTGTCCCACAATTAGTTGCAGTAGCTAAGCAAGGATACCATGACCAAACAGGTTAAGTTGAAACTATGACCAACCACGCGCGAGCCGAATTGGTTATAGTAACTTAGCTAAGACACCCCGACCAAGTTGGTCGCAGCTATTTGGCTGTTTAGTATTTTTAGGACCCCGAAATAGGAATCATTTCAGGTACACAAAAAGACGCGTTATTATTATATTACATACGCGTAATATTATCGCATTATTAGAGTGTTCAATAGTTTTAGGAAAGCGAAATGGTAATTATTTGAGGTTAAATTAAATATATGCCTTAAGGCGAAAGCGTCAGGGTAGCCCGCGAAATTCAAATTTTCTTAAGTTTTTCGCAATTTGCAGGTCAGTATCAGGTTGTACGTTGAGTTAAATATGATTTGCGACTGTATCAAAAGTTTATTTATAGAATTATAATCATAGAAATTATCAACACAACTCTATAAGTTCATGTAATCCCCAAATGTCATGATTTCATGAAATCATGACATTTGGGGGTTATTCTATCATACGGAGTTGTATTGCTGATTCTAATGATTATAATTCTGTAAAGCCATATTTGTTACGCTCGCAAATCAAATTTTAATCAAGATACAACCTGACACTGACCTGCAAATTGCAAAAAACGTTAGAAAATTTGAATTTCGCGGGCTACCTTGGCGCATCCCCCTTAAGGAATTCCCACAGTACCAGGTACATCAACCAGTTCCAAAGTAGCTTCCCACCCATTCATTAAGTGAATGGTTAAAACACACGAACAACACATCAAAGAGGTAGCAAGCACATGCACTTTACATCAACAGCGCCTAGTTTGCTTAGTCCGTGAAACAGCCTTACTTAACGTCATTAACCTATGCGTTGTTTGATTTAAAAAGGACTTTTTGCGTCCACTTTTTACTGTGGAAATGGGCCTGTAAATGTCAATTATACTCTTATTTTTTATTTGCTACACCAAATTGTCATTTGGTGTCGATAGTTAATTGACTCAGGCGTGACCTTGCGGAAATCCATCATAAAACACAATAGACGATGTATATCTAGTAACTTAATCCGCTTAACCGTTCTTAAAGAGTTAGAGAACCCTGTAAGAAATCGACACGTGTTTCGCCTCTCAACGAGGCATCCTCAGGACGACGATTGACCTGTTGCGAACTCGGACACGAAGTGTTATCAACGCGAGCCGAACGCAAAGTGAGCTTCAACCGCCCGTCACCCCCACTTATATAGGATCGCTTATCGGCCCACCTCGGCCGGGATCGTTATCAGTGCGATAAGCGAACAATCGCAACAATGGTGACCTCGGAATTAAATACGAATATTCCGAGGTCACCATTGTTGCGATTGTTCGCTTATCGCACTGATAACGATCCCGACCGAGGTGGGCCGATAAGCGATCCTATATAAGTGGGGGTGACGGGCGGTTGAAGCTCACTTTGCGTTCGGCTCGCGTTGATAACACTTCGTGTCCGAGTTCGCAACAGGTCAATCGTCGTCCTGAGGATGCCTCGTTGAGAGGCGAAACACGTGTCGATTTCTTACAGGGTTCTCTAACTCTTTAAGAACGGTTAAGCGGATTAAGTTACTAGATATACATCGTCTATTGTGTTTTATTTGGTGTCGACATAAAAATAACCTAGTAAATAATCTAGTTACCGAGATTCTCACCAAGGACCACTGTAACATTAATAAAAAAAAAATATATAAAAAAAAAAAAAACACTTTACCCGACCTGGGAATCAAACCCAGTACCTTATGCCCAGCAGTAGCGCTTGCGACCACTAGACCAACCAAGCAATCATTTATTTAAATTAAACCATTAACAGACACTTATGAGATGTTAAGGTAAACAAAAAAAAATACAATAGACGACGTATATTTAGTAACCTAATCCGCTTAACAGACTGTTCTTAAAGAGTCCAAAGAACCCTGTAACAAATTGACAAGTGTTTCACCTCTCGACGTGGCATCCTCTGTATGACGATTGACTTGGTGCGAACCCGGACACGACGTGTTGCCACGCCAACCGCCGAATGCAGAGTTCTTTGGACTCTTTAAGAACAGTTAAGCGGATTAGGTTACTAAATATAATACGTCGTTTATTTCATTTTATCATGGATTTCTGCAAAGTAACGCCTGAGTCAATGAATTAAGGTATACTAGTCAAATAGCATAGTAGGCTATTGGGCAATAAATTGGATGGCAGTCGTATTTGACAGATCAAATGGTACCGTTATGTAGTCTAGTGTTTGCCTTGGGGGTCTAATTACGGTTTAATAGATACATTGCCCGAGATATCGCTATTGTTCTTGACAGGGCTGTAATAACAATATGTCACTATGTGTATGTAGGTAAAATGGTTGTCGATACGTAAATGTCGATTGAATACTCTATTAAGGCTTCATTAGCGTCATTTAGGTATACTATACAAGTTTTAATCATGTAGAAAATAATTGTAATATTATCTCGTCGGCAATTGTTATATCTATACGTGCATATACATGGGGATAAATTACGGGGAGGCTTATGTCCAGCAGTGGATGTCTTTTGGCTGAAATAATGATGATGATGATACAAATACATACATACATACAAATTATACAATATACAAATAAATAAAATTAAAATGTCTGTTCGCAATGTCAAAATAACAGGTTTTTACTAAATGTAAATGGAAATTTAAGTGGTACTTTTTTAACATAAAAAATCAATTTTCATAAATTTTGTCTGTCTGTCTTGTTTGTTCCGGCTAATCTCTGAAACGGCTTGACCGATTTTGACAGACTGTCACAGGCCGATAGCTGATGTTCTATGGAGTAAATTAGGCGTTTATTTTTATTTTAGGAAAAGGATTCGGGCCAACGCGTGCAAAGTGGCAACTGCTAGTTATAAATAAATCAATAAGAATTTCTAAGAGAAAAAGTGCAGTGTGTTTGATAAAGTTTAAAAAGTCACTTAATTTATTTATTTATTGCACTTTTTAGGCTCGTAACAACCATTTTTCTAACCCTACACAAACTGTCCACCAACGCTATCAAAGAAAATCAACAGTATATTACGGCCACTCTTTACTTACCCCCGGACTTGTAAACATGTACCTACGTCCTACGTCAAGCCACAAAATAGATGGATACAGAAGGCCAACTCCATACATCAAGCAAAAACAGGCACGCGCACACATTGACGCGTACCTACGGGTAATCTCAAACGAATTCCAGTCGTGAGTGGGTTTGCACTCACTGTACACTCTTCAGTCACGAGCATAGTACCTTACACAGTAACACAAGATTCATAAACGATTTTCTTCTAAAGTATTGAGAGCAATTTTATGGTGTTACGAATATAGTATTTTCGAAACCATAGTATTATGAAATGACCAGATTTATGAACGTAAACGAAGCAAAAAGAGTATGTAAGGATCTTAGGAGGTGGTGTTCTGTAGTTTTTGGCTACCCCCCAATGGTAAGAAGGCTTGAGCTTATGTATTTATATTGAGACTATTTTCCGTTCGTGATTTCGTCCGAGAGCCTTAAACCTTCCGCAAGAATTGAGCATATCCAATGCAAAAAGAACTTTTCAAATCCGACTGGTAGTTTCGGAGATTTCCCCCTACAAAACAAACTTACAAACAAACAAACAAAATGTTATCTCTTTATGTATAGATAAGTAATAAGTATAGAAATAGATCTTTTTCAAAGTTGCAATCGCTATTTCACGATAAAATCGCTTTTGAAATATGCTTATGTGTAAAGTATTTAAAGTTGTGACTGTACGTGAAGTTTGTCTATATGTGCTAGCGCTTTCGCTCAGTTTATAGTGTTGATCTTCTGTACCTATCTATACTGTGGTCAAGGCTTACTGCTAAATATTTGTTCACTGCCGACTTGTTTTCGTACTAATACCTGTACGATGTAGAATTAGTAACGGCTGTTTGGTCAATGGGTGTAACAAGGATATGTATGTGTGTGTATGTCGATCCCTTGTAGGGTGAGTTATGAATTATGTATTTAGAAGAAAGCTTCATAGTACCTTTGCCACCTACAAACAGTAGGTTTTTTATTGCGTAAATTTTTCAATTTGTTGTCGTAACGGGATTAGCTATACTCCATTTAAAATAAGATTAGACAATTAGACATTTAACTAAATCTTTTTGACAGTCCGTTCAACCAATTTTGACTTCTTTACTGTAGGCATAAGGATGGCATTAAAGGCAAAAAAGTGGTTACGAAACCAATTGTTTACTGCATCTGCCATATTTAGTCATGCCACCATCGCAACAGATGTCAAAATCGGTTGAACGTACTGTAAAAAGGTGTAAGTATTTAAATGACTAATCTTATTTCATATTTACCAAGGCAATCTGGTAGCTCGTGAATCGAGACACAAAAAAACGAGTTTTTTAATTTAATGTCTATTTTAGACCGACGCGATGTCCACTCAACTTTCGTTGAACTCCGCCTACACCTGTCTGGATAAAGGGCAGCTCTAAAATAGAAAACTTAAAAAATAAAATGAATCCTTGAGGACACCTCTAAACAGCTCCTTTTTTAGACAACCCGTCAACATAAGCCTACCCTTGTTACTTTGTTATAGTTTTAGTATATTTTCATAATATAGAACAAAACCTGTCCTACCAAGTTATCTTATAAACAAAAGAAAAATTGGGATGCCCACAATCAAAGAGGTACATTTAAAACTAAAAAAATAAAAAAAACACAATAAATCTACACGTATTCACTTAATACTCTAATAGTTTGACAATGTCGACTTCTGACATTTTAGGATTAATTCTTTAATTATCATGAAAAACGTAACTTTAATTTTTTTTTGTACCTTACTAACATATTATTATGGTTCATTGTTGTCTAAGCAAATTGGCAAAATATTAGGTAGTGTATTCACTAGCGTGTCAGAGTAAATGTGCTCCAACCGTAATCTACCATGTAGTAAGGGGTTGAGCAAACAGGCCAACGGGTCCGGGAACGTACCTGACGGCAAGTTCCTGCCGCTGCCTTAATAGATATCTACCTACTTATTTACCAAGTTGTGCCCAAACAGGGTGTGCCGAATTGCCAACCCTAAGGACAAAGGTGGAATATCTTAAATGTATGTGTACGTAGGTACTATCGCAGGACTTCATATAAGCTTTTTGAAAACAAAATTCCGTGAACACAATGACCACATCTGTTACCGGCCCGGTTCTATAGCAGGCGAGCGCTGCAAGCAGAAATAGTCCTTAGAAATAGGCAACTGTATCATGGATCTATATAAAAAGGGAAATACATTTTTAAACAAAGTGACTATCATTTGTCGGTGGATCCTCCCTTTTCTATAGAGGATGAGTGAATTTTACATCCTGTTCCTCATAACTCTATAGTTTTATATAAAATGGTTATAACACGACAAGTTGACGAGGTTGTCAATTTGCAAAATAATTTCTCTGACTTCATTGGACGATGCCTTTCACAAAGATCTCTAAGAACTTTCCGTTGATTTTATCTATTTTAGCTGTTACGAGTATGTAAGTAAATATTTTATAAGGAAAATAATACTCAATAAAACAACTCGTTGTTTGAGCAAAATTAAATAAGTAATATTGCTCCATTCTACGAAAAGTCTTCGCAATAATACCTTTCAATAATCAATCCATTACTAGGAATAAGTCGTATCCTTCTTACGTAATCCTAGGAAAGGCCTTTGAACAATAAAAAAAATGGCACGCGTCTCAGAAATTCTATCCACGACAATATTTTTCTTAATACCTATGGGTAACCAAGGACAACAACATTAAGATATACAGGTATTAATTTTGCCCAACATTTGTCACCAACATTCTCTATTATCTATACACGGCATAATACTTCTATAATATATCTAAACATAATTATAAATTAAAAGAGCTTTTCGTGTTTGTCTGTGTGACTGCGTTGTTCTTATAAACTACACAACGGATTCTGATGCGTTTTCACCACCATTTGCCATTTCAGTGATATCCTAAGTCATAGGTCTCGAGTTCGAAGCCAAGGCACGCACCTCTGACTTTTCGGATTCATGTGCGTGTTGTATAATTAACATTTGCTTTAAAATCGGTGAAGGAAATCATCGTGAGGAAACCGGCATGCCTAAGAGATATTTCTCGACGGTATGTGAAGCCTTGGCAGAGGCCCATGGAGGGCATAAAAACTCTTAAACTAGGTTAGTCACTCACCTCACCAGAAAAAAAATCAACCATAATATTAATATACAAGGTGGAGACGACAATACAACAAAAAATTAAACGGCGTGTCCATAATGACGTTCCCATTCTGTATACAAAAATTCAATTGAATATATTCAATAGTTTAGTCAATATAGCTCGGCAAAATCCATAGTCGGCTCGGGCTATTCCGTTTATCCACCCCAAAAATCCACCCTGAGGTGGATATTCTGAAATGTATGCCCAAGAATTCACCCAAGGCCTAGTTGAATAAACGGAATTTATAGGCTTAGGGTGGATCTCGGCATACATTACTATTAATTTGTTTGAAAAACGCATTTTTTTATTTAGAAGCTAGGATTTATTTGACAGATCCAAAATACTCTTAAGCATTAGTAGTGCCAGTATTTAAATTTTTTGTTGTATGGTAGTCTCCACATTGTATAAAATGTATTTCTCAAGGTTTATAATGTGCAATACATTTTTATAAAACTTCAATATACTAAAGATATCTCCATGTTTTATCAAGTCGTAAAAGCCATGCGAAACAGGGGGAGGTCGCTTGTACAATAATAAAGTAAAAGTTATGATCTTAAACAGCATGACTTTATTGATATAATTTCTTTATGAAGTTATAAAAAGTATTATGTCAAATGGACGCAGATAGTTCGGGTTTTATGTTAAAACAACAAAAATAGTTATGTAAAGTATGTTGTAACTAGGGTATCAAATAATTTCATCTACGTGTCTTAAAAAGGATCCGACAATATGGTTATATGAATCTTTTGTAAAAATACAAGCTTTGAAATAGAGCTTTTAACATACACACATGCGGACTGTAAGTGCTTTATTGCCAGTAACATAAATATTATCAAAACAATAGGGTTCGAGCCGAAGATAAAGGTTTCGTAAATTGTTTATCAAAGAATCCTTTTCTTTACCTATCTCGGGACGGGGTCCCGGTTCTTTGGAAGGCGTACGAGGGTCCGAACCAAACTAACTCGCAGAGGCCCCTTAGACAATTTTAAATGGAATTAGGCACCAACTGATGATTATCCCTGTTATGCAGTATGCAAGTACACCCGAGGACAACCCCCGGTTGGTACAAGACTATTTGCAGAATATGGAAACAACACATTATTGAACTATGGGTTTGGGTGGCTATATATTATTGTGGTCTCCGCCCCAAACAGATTTTGCTAAATACCAAGTTGATAATTTTGACAAAAAGTTAAGTTGATAACTTAAAATCATAACAATTACATAATATTTACATAGTTGATAGTTAGGATAAAATAATTTAAAATTGTTTCCTAAAAAATTACAAAAAATATCAGCGAGGAGCACTCAAACATGAACGTTTTTAATATTTTTTGTAATACTAATTAAATGATTTAATTAATTTTACATGCATTTAATTAACAGCTTCTTCTAAGAAATTGTGTAACCTGGAAGTCGACATTTTGCACTACACTTTGTTTGCGTGTTCAAAGTAATTAAGAAGCCAATTAAATACATCCTACAGATCTAATGCAATAAACTCATAAGTCACACTTAATTACTTACCCCCGACTATTTTAATTACTTACCCCCGACTATTTTAAGAGGGTGCATCCTAAAAGTTGGCAACGTCGTAAATAGCTGTCAAATAGTTACCTGTTTTGATTAATTTGGAAATAATACTGTATGAAAATAAGAAATGTGGCTAACTAACTAACTAGAATATTAATAGTGAATTGCAGTTATAACATTGAATTTGGTGTTGTACCCGTTTTAGGTGTAAAAAAGTCATTTGGAAAGTTTCCAAACACTTTTTTTACATCTAAAACTAACTATTCGGTGTTACGATATTTATGATTGCATTTCATAATCAATATTCTAGTTCGCTAGTTAGCCACATTTTTTATTTCCATACAGAAATATTATCAAATTAATCAAAACAGCGAAATATTTGACATCTATTTGCGACGTTGCCAACTTTCAGAATAAACCCTCTTAAGAGTAAATTACTTTATACGAAAAGAACTTCAGCACGCGTAGCAATACTACAATAGAAATGGGTTTTGTCGACGGAAGAATAGTCAAAATAACGTTTTCATGGTCGTCAACCAACGCGTGCAGAGGGGCTAAACTAGGGGTTAAAATAAATAACTTGATTGAAATCTGCGAATAATTTCCAATATTAAAATCACAAAAGATAAATTAATATAATATACGTTAATGTATGCTATAAAGAGCTCAATTAATTAAATTAATAAGTACCTGGGCGACCGAGTTCTGCTCTGGTGGAAAATAGAGAATGCTCATTTAATAGTATTAGATAGTTCATACTAATTCCATGCTTCCATGGTAGTACGTACTTACTAATTCCATGCCGCCATGTCATTATTCTAAACGTTTGTTCTAAACTTTGGGTGACCGAGCTCTGCTCGGGTGAAAATACGGAGAAAATGAATTGTCTCAGATATGAGACCTAGCTAGATCGATTTTCGTCCCTGTCAACCCCTTTATTACAACTTTCATTGAAATCGTTAGAGCCGTTTTCGAGAACGTGATTACGAATATAATACAATACATATTATATATTATATACAAATATTGCTCGTTTTATACTATTAAAATTAATTAAATTGATTACATAAACATTACATAAGTCATCAACAAAAACATTATAAATTACTCAATAATAAAACGATTAAAATAAGTATGTTTCATCTTAGTCTAAATTTAGGTTTGGATCCGGAATGCTCAATATGCAGCCTGGTCCAGTACCGCATTATAGGGCAAACCAGATCCAGATCCATCCTCCATGCGAACAGCTGAAGGTAGCTGTTGGAGCTGCCTCGTATGCGGCGCATCAGGGACACAACTCTCTTGCGAATAATCGCTGCAAATCCATCTATATTTGCGCCCGCAAACATACCTGACGCGCTACAGTAGCGAGGCAGTTTCATCAGCGCCCTGAAGGCATTATTGTAGAGAACACACAGGGCGTCGTACGCTTTTTTCGTATGCTTGACCCATAGGCTGCACGTGTAAAACGATTGGCAGAATGCCCTAAATAACGTAGTTTTTACTCCCGTAGTACAGCGCGTGAACCTACGAGCCAGCATATTAATGCATTCTGAGGAGTCAGCATTGAAGCTAACTTTTCAGCATTTTCGATTACGTTTATTTTTAAATCATGGCATGTAGTTTCATGATAAAAATCTAGTCGGATAGTAAAAAAATCTTCAAACATACCACGTTCATTATTTTTTTGACAAAAACATACAATTTTCTCTCCCCAAAACACCAATTCAGTACATTTTCACTTCATACCCAGAATCATAAATGAGAAAATATTGTCTCACTAAAAACAAACATGTCCTATAATGCTAGATCGTAATCACAAATCAGCAGACCTCGTAATTTAGAAGCCTAGGCCCTCCTAATATTTGGCTTGCTTACCGACACAATTTTTGCCTCCCTCTTTTATTATTATGGGCTCAGGTCAAAGTATATTGTATTCTACGCACATTTTGCTTAGCCAACGCAATATAAAAAATGGTCAAGTGCGTGTAGGAGATTTGTTTAGGGTTTTGTAGTTACAAATAAACAGAACGACGTGATTCGAACCTTTCTATACTTTTTACTAACTACGAAACTAAAGTTGAATTAAATAATTATAATATGTACTTTAAATTGTTGCAAAATTTAGCTTAATATTTTCTGGTGTACAATAAAGTATATACAGTGTGTCTGGTCACCGGTGTCCGACCCGTTAAGGCAAAGTAATAAGATCAATTTTATCTACAATTCCACCATAATAAGGCATTTTGCCACGACTGTTTTTTTAAATTATTTATGCAATTGTTTCATTTATTTTGAAATATCTTCTAGGTTTCTTTCGACAGCTACAAAAGTAAGCAATAATTTGTCACTAAAAGGTTTATCAAAAACTCCTATTAAATACTTGAAACTTAAAAAGTGTGAAAACATTTAGTTGTTTGTTTTAACCATTTCAAAACAGTAGGGGCAAAACGCCTCATTATGTTGGATTTGTCGATAAAATTGATCATATTGCTTTGCCTTAACGGGTCGGACCCGGGTGACATTGTATAAATAAATAATTAATAAATAAAGACAGAAACCTTATTCTGTAAAAAATTACTACGTTTTTTGTTTGCTAAAATATTTCAGCGTGTAAGTTTTTTGAAAATCAATATAAATTCAAAGAATGAAGAGATCACCTTCAAATAATGAATTGACAACAATTCACACATCGGTTCACAATTTATAAACGGATCGACAACATTTGTAAACCACGAAAGTAGGTCCACGCACACCATTTGGCTACGGAATCCAAAAAACAGGGGTAAATATGACATGAGGGGATGATAAACTGCCTTGTATCATTCTCGCCTCGATGATTTCTGTATGAAACCCGCATGAACTCACGACAGGACGTTAAAAGAACGTGACATGAAGCTTTTGAATAAAAAATTTGATGTCTTTTTAGAATATCGCTTTTATTTATATAAAATAATAACTGTTGATACTTCGTGAGTTTCCATGATAAGGTAGAGATGTGTTTTCGTCACTTTCTCTAACTGATTTTGAGAATGGTTTTTAGTTCAAAGTAATTACGTGTAACCTACTTATGTTTTTTGTGACCTACCAAAACCTTTTTGGAATACAACAATTCAATTGGTAAGTAATTACATTTGTTAAGCGAGCCGTCCACCGCCAGCTAAACTAAGTAGTTTACCTCACCGGTTTTTCATACATGTGCGTCTACCCACATGTATGAAAAACTGGCGAGCTAACTAAACTAACTTAGTTTAGCTAGCGGTGGACGGCTCGCTTTAATATTGTCCATATGAAGACAAAAGAAAAATGGAACGTGATACACAGATCTGGGGGCCTACCACCACCTCTAAAAGCAGTATTATTTTAATATTACTTTAGTGTGGGAAAGAGATGAAGCTCTACAGGGTGTATAGCACCATCTCTTTCCCCCACTGAAGTAAGATTAAAATAATACTGCTTTTAATGGTTATGGTAGGCCCCCTGGTCTTTTACTAAGAATCGCAGTAGATACCTACCTAGTGTGTTGCCAAGCATGTAATAGGGTTTACTTATGTGTGTAGCCCAAACCCATCCCAAACAGCCCTAGATAGAAAAATGTGGAAAGATAGTAGAAAGGCTTTTTTCTTGCAGTGGAAAAATCCAGGCTACTAGTAATAATAATTGGGGGTGTAGTAGATGACGACAGGAGGATTCTGCCATGTCAGAAACGCAAACAAAACGCAAAAAGATATAAGCAAGATAACTATATCTTGCTTATGTCTTTTTGCGTTTTGTTTGCGTTTTTTTAAGTTATTAAATTAAAAGTTATACGAAGACCGAAACCGATTTTATTTTGGTACTAACCAAAATAAAATCGGTTTCGGCTTTCGTATAACTGGAGTTACACGTAATCTGTGTGATTTATGCCTTAATTACATGACATAGGTATTTAGTAATTACCCATGGAATAACATGACGCTTCCAAAGATACCTGCCCCCCAATTACGCAATGCACGATCAATTTTAAATTGAAACCAATTGAAAAAGATTGCCAATCCATTGCTTCATAAGTTCGACAAAAAAAATTAGCAGATTTTTTTTGTCGAACTTGTGAAGCAATGGACTGGCAATCTTTTTCAATTGGTTTAGGGTGTTGGTTTGTCTAAATACGACGACTAGTAAAGTTAACGAGTTATGAGGGAACAGAAGAACAGAATACATACATAGCCTGTTAAAATTATAACTCTCCTTTAGCTTCACCGTAGTCGGGTAATAACTAAAAACGTTTCGTGGAATATAATAATAATATTTATGTGAAAAGTCTGTATGAACGAGTGCAAGTGACATGTGACAAGATGGTTCGTCGGGTTCAAATAATAATGTGAACCTGCTTACTTCAGTCAACTAGGAGTAAATAAAAAATATGTTAAATAAAGTACAATAATATATCATCTTTCCAAAATGTTTAGTTTCTACTTTTGCTTTCATTTGGTGTACCAAGAACAACGATTTATATTTTATTTGAAAAAAAAAACAATGATAGATAGATAGATAGAATATTCTTTATTATGTACACCATAAAAAGTACAGATATAAATGAATGTTGTTTTTAGGAAAATGATGAGGATGATGAATGACCACACGAATCTTATACGGTTAGCAACGCTGGTGAGTCTACATTCATGTTCTTAATTGATGGTAACAGTCTGCACGTCGATGTCCCTTTAGCTACGGTGTTGAAGAAGAGCGGTGGCCAGCCACATAGTTTCCGTAATGCTACCAAGAATTCTGTACCTGATTGTAGACCCGTTGAAACTTTTCGTAAGTTATTAAAAGCCAATCTGTTCATCGGCGCCGTCGGTAGGGACTGGTCATCTCTTAGCGGCTTATTTTAATATAATAAAAATTTTGGATAGCGCGTTTTTAATATTTTATTACGGACGCTTTTAACGTTCTGCATTGGTACCTACTAAGCTTTGAAATAGGCAACTAGCTTTATCTTTCTGACTGCCCGACCCTTTGACAATTCACGAGTGCCTATAATTGGTTCATTTGAAATAAATGCTTTGAATTTTAGTTTGAATTTTGAGCTCTTTCACTATAAAAGTGCAACAGTCAAATTGAATGAAAAAGCTGATTTATTTTTGTTGATATCCCTTACACCGTGTATTTGATCAATAGACCATACATATATGAAGGCAGAGGGTCCGACATCTTAAATGAAAGTAAGAAATATAGCATAAATCATCTTTTATTCCCAAAGCTTATTAATTCAAATTATATTTCCAACGATTTTATTCTAATTCAGACTACAATTAATTCAGTATCTAAACGCTACAACATGTGCACCGGGCCGAGCCTGCGACAAGAATGATCCCCTCCTCGCTGCGCGCTCGTTTATGTAGAGCGGCTCGAGTAGTAGGGAAAGTAGGCGAGGCCTTGTTTACGCATTCCACTGCGCAGCTGCACCGCTCGGCCCGTTGCACGTGCTATTTACAATAGCGACGCCGTCACGGCCATGCTGACGTGCGGACGTCCTCGTGCGCGGAGTCTCATCAAACAGTATCTAAAAGAACAGAACGATATTATTAATGTTCGTTCATCCTGACTAACAATTCATCCCTTGACAGTTTGCTTTTCTGGACCGCTCGTAATTGAGCCTTCATGACTTTAGCAATCTGGTCCGGTTCACCCCTTCAGAGTTTGCTACTAATACTGGACCGCTCGTAATCGAGCCTTCATGACTTTAGCAATCTGGTCCGGTTCACCCCTTCAGAGTTTGCTACTAATACTGGTCCGCTCATTATTGAGCCTTCAGGAGTTTAGCCATCTGGTCCGGTTTACCCCTTCAGAATGGGCTACTAATTCTGGACCGCTCGTTATTGAGCCTTCAGAAATTATCTTATCTTTTTATTTCTTTTTCATTTATCACTTAAAAACCCTGCAAAACTATTATCTCCTGGACCAGTCATTACCGACTTTACAAGGTCACTTCTTTTGCTAATTATTGTGACTGCTTTAGTAACAATAGCATTTGAATCTGAGTTGAGAGACTGTCGATACAGAACGTGACTTAAGATGTTTCGTATTTTCACCGATAGTTATTAAGGTACGTGAGTCAGCAGACATTGTACCACTATTAATTGATATAGTATCACTATTCACAGGCAATGGTATCACTGTTTGCCAAAGTTACATTACTGAGGATTGTTTTTTTTTTTAATTTCTGATTTGGTATTATCCTGTGGTTTGTTTCGTGAACATGGATATCATCATCATTACTACCCGCCGTCACGTCATCATAATTTTTCATGATATTTATCTACCAGAACATTTGGACCATGAAGTACTTCACGTAATTTTATGTGAGAATATTTATAGACCTTATTAGTTCCATAAATAATTATCTCAATTCGTTCCGGTAATTTTCTTAAATGGTAGTACAAAATAAAATTATAGAAATCTTAAAAGCTGAATTATCATAAGAATTCCCGCGATTAAAAATTATTCGTTTCGATGCGCCAAACAAATGAACTGGATTTTAACTGTTTTTAGCAGAAACGAAATTTGTACAGCGTTTGTAACCACCTGACTATTCTAACTTTAAGTTGCTAAGTCATTGACTCAGAGAAGATTGAGCCTTGGCCTGGTCACACGTTGCCGTGGCCGTCTTCGAAAACTTTAAACAGTTTCCGCACTCAGGTCGGCCGCAGTAAAGACCATTGATGGTCGGCTCCATGGATGGGGTTTCTCGGATGGTTCCAATCCTCAATGTATAAACGGCGTCTCCCCGCATACCATGGCCCACCTTTCATCTTGCGCTCCTTATATCTGCATCAGAGAATGGTGTTAGCATTGCAGAGTTCTCGACCAAACAGGAAATTTTAATTATATTTGCCATTGAAACGCTAAGAAGAATATCGATTTTATCAAAGCAATTATAAGAATGATCACCCTTACGTTAGAAACGTTAGTTTACCTTAAACGGGCACAGCGTACTAACGCAACCACCAACATGTATTAAGCCAACATGTTCACCTGTGGTGCCAAGTAATAACGGTATCATTAGGTTTTTTTTTAACTGGGTCACAGATAATATAATACTACGTATAGATACTCAATCCCATACAAAGAAATGACACCTCTCTAAGTCAGGCTATTGACTGGCTACAGCGTAAATGTGGTATGACAAATTGAGTAAAACGCCATCTATTGCAAAGAGCCGTAGAAACAAAAAGGTTTTATCTTTTTTTTGTTAAAAATACGAGATTTATGAGTTACAAAAGATAAATCAGCATTAAACAAGGAAGTTTTGATTTTTACTAATCTTACTTCAGCCAAAATCTTCCGTGTATCGCTTTTTAGTGACTTAATTTCATAATTGTTACCTATGCTGCCATTTATGATCCTTTTTCAAGGCTAATTATAATTTCTTCGAATTAAGACCCCTGACTGGGTATAAATTTACGAACGTGTGTAGCTAAATTATTCAATTCTGTAACTTATAATTACTGAAATTCCGTGTTCTAAAATATCACGACCAAATTCCAAATTCATCCGGGAATACAACGTCAATTATCTCAAGCGCGTGGTTTTGTACCATGGTTGGACATTTAAGTTGTAATGGGCACGCTTCTTTACTTGGTATAATATGGCATTATTTATAGGTGTCAACTATACTCTTTAGGATCATTTAATTTTGTTCATGAAATTGCTAACCTTTAACAAGATTTCAATTTATTACTATGTTTTAAAAGCTACATTCTGATCCAGAGTCAAATATAATAAGCTAATCTGTATCACTTATCTGTCACACTTATATTCCACGAGCTGCTCTGAAGTACAGTTTCACTTGCTTGGTGCTCGGTGCCGAGTGCTTCCTTCATCCAGCGCTCGGGGCAGGCGTTGGCCTTTTATATCCTGCTCACTCACACGGAGCGACTGCCCATCCGATCTCCACAACCCAGCAACCGGGCAGTACGACAACCCTAGGTAAGACTGGTTGTCAGACCTTCGGGCTTCCGAAGACCGTCAAAGATCCATGAGTGTATCGGGACCAACAGCTTAACCTGCTTTCCAAGGCACGGAGGAGTAACGGCACGTAATGATGGTCATCCATCCACGGATCAATCCCGGCAAGCGCAGCCCAACGTGATGGCTCGACCCGTGCGCCCGTTATCACTTAGCCACTTTTCCTCAATAACTATCGTTTCACTGAGTGCACGAATTAACAATATTAGATTATTAAATTACTGTTGCTATCATAAGTGGACGATGGATCCGATCCCACTTCTGATGAAGGCAGAGGGTCCGACATCTTAAATGAAAGTAAGAAATATAGCATAAATCATCTTTTATTCCCAAAGCTTATTAATTCAAATTATATTTCCAACGATTTTATTCTAATTCAGACTACAATTAATTCAGTATCTAAACGCTACAACATGTGCACCGGGCCGAGCCTACGACAAGAATGATCCCCTCCTCGCTGCGCGCTCGTTTATGTAGAGCGGCTCGAGCAGTAGGGAAAGTAGGCGAGGCCTTGTTTACGCATTCCACTGCGCAGCTGCACCGCTCGGCCCGTTGCACGTGCTATTTACAATAGCGACGCCGTCATATAAGTTAGCTTATTAATTTGGTGTAAAAGTACCTTACTATCCATTTCTCGAAAAAACACCGAAATAAATCACTTCAAAGAATTTTCGGGAACATTAATCATAGCTAGCCAGTCTATAACAGCTGTAAGGCCCACAAAAGTAACGCCATATCAACCGCCTTGTCCCTTGACCATGAGCTAAACTGCTCAAGTATCGGTAACTATCTGGTCCGCACCATTTTCCTCTTAAGCCCCGCGTCCTCGGTAAAAAATATATCGCTTGCAAGATACGAGATAGGAAGGTTCTGAGTTTTACCGCTTGGCAGCAAAACGGTGTTTTGTTTTTGTAAATGTCAAGTGTGAATGTTTTGGTTAATCATAATAATCATCATCATATTTGCAATAAGTATTGGTCTTATAGTCAGTAATAAGTTTTTAATACATAGTCAGACATTTGACATGCAAAACATTACAATGTATTTGATGCTAGAGTATAATATTTTTCTCTAATGGCATGCTTTAAATGTTTCTATAGTTAATTAATTTTACAATACATTAATTATTATGGCTTAAGATCGGTGATAATATTGGGAGATGTTTAGGCAAATTAACAGAAAACACATAAACATACGTTAAACTTATTTCAAACTCAGTACAGCCTTGCTACAGTGTTGCTGGCACAAAACAAACTGCTTCGCAGTCAAAATCACTCAAGGCTCATTAATGTGTCACTGGCTTAAAATAAACCTTCGCGCAGCTGCAACAGCCTACAATCCTACATATAATTATACAGCCCTTGTCAAGCATTTAATTGTTGATGGAGTGTGTCCGGCCCCAATCAGCAAGAGAGCAGTTGATTGGTGCTTTACGTCCGGACAAATTACTGAGTGAAAAATTACGTGACTTTTAAACGGGGGTTTAACAGCGTGTCGGTCTGATTTTAACTGACTATGGATCGGCAACTGGTCCAGTACTATCTATACTAATAACAACGGGTTGCACTCCGGTAGTGCCGGCAGAAGTGAAAACTTGAACATTAACGTTGTGCATTTTTGAATATTTTGGAATGGTTAAGGAATTATAATTTCGCACGAATTGCTTTATTTATCAGTATAAAAGTACTATAATTTATGTGGTTAAATACAATATTCATTAGTACGAGTTTCAAAATATAGTCTAACTTTTCATGAAGTATGTTTTGACTGCTTTTTTTTACCCATCAATATGGATAAAAGTTCGCTGAAACAAGGCGTGATGCGATTTATGTTAAGACACTCTTCAACAGCTGAACTTTTTCTTGAAAACGATGTGCGATTTGTACAGTCAGTCAATCTACGTAATATGACGAAATACACTAACCATTTCAGGCCTTGAAAAAGTACCTATAGGATATGACGGATTCCTTACAAAAAACTCCGAGTTATATAAATATTGTACTAAGGCAATTCATCAAGGATAGTATAAAAAATACGGATTCAATAACTTTGGGGCGAGACTATTGAAAGTAACCGGAGATAATCCGACACTCCGGGTTTTTACAGCTAAGAGTGTTTGTAGGAAAGCTTATCAAGCCAGATCTGAGGACGATCAGGATCCCTTGTAAAGCTTCGTAATCAAGGCTGTATTGATCTGTGATCAGCAGGAGCCTAAGATCAAATTCTATAAACGATACTTAGCATGTGCTTTGATCTAGACTTGTTCCCGTCTCTTATTTGTATTTTGCCAGTTGTGCGACAGTGACAGTAATAATGCTTAGCCAAGGTAAAAGCTAAGAAACGTTTGTAGATCTCGGCCTAAGGGGTAGTAATAATATACAAGTTATCATCATGCCTTAAACAATGATAGCTTAATGGTGGGACCGTCAAACTGCCAAGTCATTGGTCTCGAGTTAGAAACTAAAGCACGCACCTCTGACTTTTCGGAATCAGGGCTTCAAAAACGATGAAGGAAAACATAGTGAGGTTACCGGGATGCTTGAGACATATTTCTCGATGCCATAATATGTGAAGTCAAGTCAGAGGACTATGGGCGGCTTTAAAACTCTGACACCAGGTTAATCACTTACCACACGAAAAGAAGATGAAGGTCATACGTTAATTTCCCGAAGTCATATGCTCATAGTAATAGTCATAATTTATTTGGTTGGTTACAGTACAAGATATCCATGCATAGGGGGCGAGCCAATTATCATAAACTTATGTATTTCAAACGCAATAAAAATAAACCAGTAGGGAACACTTTGTTTCTCCGGATCGAATCTAAGACTCCATCCTCTACTATTGCATTTGGTACCACTAAACCAAGACCTGTTGGCCAATTTACTGTAAAGTAAGACACCAATTACCAGTAAATGATAGAATAAAAAGCTACACTAAAAATAAATCATAAAACCACAAGAAGCCAAATTAGGCCATAATTTTACACGCGCTCTGAATACATTTCTGAATCAATTTTCTATTAGCCTTTGATGGGCGATCAACATCAAACAATCTGAAACTCACACATTTCTGCCAGTTCGATGTTCTGCCGATCAGATAAACCGATTTCACGCATTCTCGGGCGGTAACGGTCGGCCGAAAATGTCGGGAATAAGGGTGACGTCATAATGCAGTAGTGGCTATTGGAGATATCGGTTTTTACTGCCAGTTACTGCAAGTATTATTGATTTTAATTTGGGTTCTCGTTTCTTTTGTTTAACTTGTTGTTATTGTTTTATTGATATTTATAAATACAATTATGTGATCCGCCTTCTTCGCGCGTGTTTTAAGACTGGACAAAACATCGAATTGTTTTGTTATTATTGTAAGTTTTATATTCATTAATTAATAAATATAAATCTTTTGGAATAAAATACTTTAAATGATGGTGAAGACCGTATCAAAATTCAATTTGCAATTTGGAATAACTAAGCCGTCGCGTCGCAAGGACAGGTATTTGTTATACAGGGTGTTAGGTTAAACACCGTTATCCTTCAAACCAGTGGTTTGGTTTCGTTTATAGAACATAAATTCAATGGAAAATCACAACTTTTTTTTTTAAAGATGTACATTTAGAATCGTCACGCAATTCCTAAGGTAGGTATTTTTGCCTGTCTTAAGCCAGGTAAAGGTTGTATTGTTATTCATGTGTTGTGTAGGTAGGTACCTAGGACGGGCGGCGATCGATTACGTCACTCGGGCGGGCGCATATCCATGAATTTGCGGACGGTGTCGGACAATAACCTTTTTAATATTTGTTAAAGAAATTTTTTTTTACTCGGTTTTTTATGTTTATATTTAAGCCAACTACCCATAGTTTGAGTGACAACGGTGTTTACCCTTCCATCCTGTATACTAGTAAAATATATTATTGATGAGTCTGAACCTAGTAGAATAATATCAATAGGTCATGGGTTAAAGCATTAATAATATAATAGCAACTGCCTCGTTTGTCTAATGGTCGCAAGCGCTACTGTTGAGCATAAGGTCTTAGGTTCGTTTCTCAGGTCGGGCAAAGTGTTATTGGGTTTTTCTATCTGAAATTTCTCAGTTCCGGAGCTTGGATTTGTGCCCGGTTGATGGCAATAGGCTCGCCTCCTATTACATGGGACTTAAAAATAATTGGCCAAATGTAGGTGTACTATAAGTACACCTCTACCGAACTCGTCGGGGAAACAAGGCGTGATGTTATGATAGTAATAGTAACTGAGAACATAATATTTGAACGAGTCTGTATCGACCCGATAGTATAACTAAGTAGGTATCTGCTATGCGCTAGGAAAGCGTGCTTATGCTACATGAAATTAGCATCATCATCATCATCAAATTAGCATGTTTCTTATATTACTACTACGAGTAGCTGCCCGCCCCGGGCACGGGTAAGCACTTATCTACGGCGCACCTACCTTTTTTTTTTTTTTTTCTCGGGGTGGAAATCCTCATGGATGTCCTCCGCCCTGGGGTGGGCGAAGGGGTCTGTCAGACTCTTACTGACTAAAACCACCCCGGTGTTCCCTCGCACACTTGCGTCGGGGGGCTGCGGGAGCAAATTGCGACTTCCGCTGCCCCGGACTGGTGACGGCCCGCACTCTGCGGGCCCCGTCCCGTAGGGGGAGTGAGGTGTGCAAACTCCCCCCGTTACGTCTTAGAGTGGCGCGCGTGGAACATTACGCGCCGCCATCTCGGGTCCTGTGTGATGGGGGGCGACGGATGTCCCCGAATCCGTCGCCCCTGGACCCATTTAGGGGGGCTGGAAGAGGGCGTTATCCGCCCTCCGCCGACGCCCGGTGCGCCTGCTGCGGGCCGGGTGAGTGGACGAGATCTCCCTCTCCCTTTCCGCAGCCTCCTTCTGCGAGATGACTGTCTCGCAGAAGGAAACCACCGCGTCCCACGACTCGGCACTCCCGACCATCGAACGAACGACGGCCGGCACGGCGCACCTACCTACCCTAACTAAATACCTACTTACTTACTTACACCTACCTACATACATATCTACCTACCTACTAACCTTAACCTACCTACTTGCCTACATACATACATACCTACCTACTTTCCTACACCTACCTACATACCTATCTATCTACCTACCTACCTACCCTACCTACCTACCCTACCTACCTTACCTACCTACTGACCTACCTACATACCTACCTACATACCTACCTACCTACCCTACCTACCTACCCTACCTACCTACCCTACCTACCTACCCTACCTACCTATCCTACCTACCTACCCTACCTACCTACCCTACCTACCTTACCTACCTACTTACCTTACCAACTTACCTACCTACCCAACCTACTTACCTACATACCTACCTACCTACCTAACCTATACCCACTTTACCAACATACATTTACATACCTACCTACTTGCATACCTACCTACCTACCCTACCTACATACCCACTTTACCAACATTCATTTACATACCTACCTACTTGCATACCTACCTTACCTTCACCTACCTATCCTAAGAACCATCTCCTTACTATAACAACCTCAAAAAAAAAAATATTAGCGAATTTGGTCCAGCCGTTCACGCGTGATGCCGTGACCAAGGAAATAGGGATTAATTTTTATATAATAATAGATAGATTAGATACAGGAAAATCCATTATGTAGCTACGAGTACACCTTATAGATCATTATCAGGATCTATAATCTTTTGATATTCATATAGCTCATGCATGACCTAAAGAGTTGCCATAAAGAATATGAATTAAAAATCTCGACTAATTAAAAAGTTGCTATTCTCGTGTTAAAACATTGTGAACAGTGCTGTATCTCCCCTATAATCTTCTTCAACCCAACGAATTTATAGGGGGCTCCTTTTCAAAACCATTCCATATAATTTCTTACCGTATAATACTAAGTATAATAGTTTACGACAATCTGAAGGCACCCTTAGGTAGGGTCTTTGAGGATTATCCTAGTGGAGCTAAGATTTCTTTGAAGTTAGTGAGCCCTCTTATGTGGTGGCGATGATGTTGAAAGATAAGAGGTGTGACTACTTAAGACTGTTTGGGGAACTAAAGAATAGGTTCTTTAGTACTTTGATTGTAAGTACAATTTCATTTACAACTCGAATTTCTGTTCTACAATCAATTAATCATGATAAATAGAAGATTTTTTCGAAAAAAATACAATATTTATTTACTCATTTCCTGTTTCTGGAAGTCGATATCATTAACTCGATATCAGTAACTGTTGTAACTTTAATTATCGTTGTTATTTTAATTTAATTTAATTTGAGTGTTAATTTTGATTTGAATTTTAATTATAATGTTGATTTTAATTTTATTATTCTGTTATGAAAAACTCGAAAAAACTGATTTGAATTTGAATTTAAATTTACCTTTCATCAATTCTCATAACAAGTGATTTCACTAGCTAACACGATTATCAAGTAATGTTTGATTGATGTCAATAGATTTATTTAACAGCTAATCCAATTTCATATCGAATCAAAACTCGATATATCCAATGATGTATGTTGAGAGACACTTTAATATTGGGACTCCTCTTCCTCTCTGTTTCAAATTACCCGCTATTACAGTCTCCCAGTACCAACTCCATTGGAAAATATGATCAAAATAGTGTGGATCTACAACGCCATATGCGAACTACGCATAACAGTGACGTCACGCAAAATCCTGAATCGCGCAAGCAGAGTTTACCGCGTGACGAGTCCGTATACAACATCCCGACGTCAATCGTCAACACCCGTCTGGGTGGAGGATCCTACCTTTTCTATAATAATAATAAATAATAATAAAAAGTTTATTGAGGTAAAAAGGTAAAACACTAAATACAAATTTGCTTAAATCTACGAAAAATTCAGTTGTGTTATGTGCCTGAACTAGGTCATCCTGTGTTTCAGGCGTGGCAAGGTATCATATTTCTAAATAATCACATTAATTATAAAATCTAGTAGGTATGTAAAATGGTGTAAATAGTACAATAAAACTAAAAATCTTAGTACCTATCCTAACTTAGCTAAAATTAATTAGTACAAACACAATTTTTATTTAAGTACATCTATGAAGGATGAGTGAACTTTACAGCCTGTTCCTCATACCTAGTAAACAACCTAAATAAAAAACATGCGGAGCAGTCTTTGGAGACTGCCGATGGAAGTGAAAACTAAGTAACGCCATCTAACGAAAATGTCAGGAAATTATGTGGCTTGCTGTCAGTACAAGAATGAAAGCTGTAGCTCCATTAATACATATGACGGCGCGGGCGTCACTATTGTAAACAGCACGTGCAATGGGCCGAGATATGCAGGTGCAATGCGTCACTAAGGCCTCCCCACTTTCCCCACTACTCGAGCCGCTCTACTTAGGCGAGCGTGCAGCAAGGAGGGGATCATTCTTGTCGCAGGCTCGGCCCGGTGCACATGTTGTAGCGTTTAGATACTGTATTAATTGTAGTCTGAATTAGAATAAAATTGTTGGAAATATAATTTGAATTAGTGTGTTAATAAGCTATGGGAATAAAAGATGATTTCTGCTATATTCCTTACTTTCATTTAAAATGTCGGACCCTCTGCCCTTTACATACAATTCCAAAAAAATAAAACAGAGTGCGCTGTCAATTCTACTCTCCCTCCGTCTTAGAAAAGAATAGAATAACCTTTATTGTCTCCAGTATTACAGCTAGTAGAAGTGGTACATACACATAACTATAATACCGGAAGCAAAAGGTTTAAGCGTCAGCGTCTTACAAATTTTCGATCAGGTCACGTGACGCCTGACGCGAGTTTAACATTTTTTACCCATCCTAAAAAGTGCTCAACGCGCCTAAAGAAGCTTTCATTTCAAAAACACATATTATATTCCTTACGAACTCTCTGTTGAACTGTCAAATCAAATCAAAAATCAAATCAAATCGTTTATTGCAAACCATAATGTACAATTACAGGTGGTAAATAAAAAAATAGTAGAAACAATTATGGACCCTGTCGGGCACAGCAAATTTATAAATAGGTTGAGAGAGGAAGAGCGCTATATTAATTTTCATGAATTATTTATATCCTATTAGCTATGTATTTATATTTCCATTCATTTGATTATTCTATAATATTTTATATGCAGGTCTATCTGTTCATTTATTATTTATTTAATTATATTTAATATTGCTTATTTGTTTACTCACTTAAAATTTTGTTTATTATTATTAAAGTAGTATTTTTGAGTATTCTCGGAACCCTGGGATCCCGGACCTTTGAAAGGCGTGTCTTTACAATTCTGCCTATTATATCGAGTGCTTTAAACATAAAAGTAAAGTAGTCAGGTATATCCTACTACGTAACTCGGTCCCATCGGCTCTTACACTTGGCCTGTCGATACATCTTTGAAACTTAGTAATTAACTGTTGGTGAATACGTATTTAGTTATACGTAACTGTAACCCTGTTTGTTTGTTAGTAAACTAGGTGTGTCCCTAGCTTTCATCACATAGACATAACATATTAATTATATACATAAATAATTATAAATTAGAGTCGATTTTCATGTCTGTATTTGTGTCCGCGTTTTTTCTTAACTACACAACGGATATTGATGGAATAATTTTGAAAATACATTTTGGAACGTTTATGTGAATTATGCATAATATTAAACGTACAAATACGAAAGAAATCTGAATGCTTTGTCTTTTGTCAAATCTTAAAAATCGTGTGAAGCAGGGTTGGGTTGCGGCGAGTCGGAATTACACTATCGAACTGGTTTTTCCCACAATGATAAGGTGGAATCCACTGCTAATTTTCTAATTAGTAGGCTCGATAATTCTAAAGAATTCTTTATCAGACAAACTGACACAGTCACAGCAAAAAGGTATTTTGCGCGTCTTGCATATCTAATGTTGCAACAAAATTGTATTCGTCCATTTTGTTTTCGGGAAAGTTGTACACATAAAACAAGCTTGCGTAGGTTGTTATGGCTGATCCTGGCTAGACAAAAATAAACCTTATGCACACACAGGAAATTACCTAAACTGCACACTAAGAGAAACATAATAAATAATTATGATATACGTAGGTTAGTAGATTTATCACCCTCTTTTCCTTTAAGGAGTAGCTAAGTAACTTTGAATGGTAGAAACATGGCTTCGTATAAAAGTTTTAAAGGGAAGGAAGAGCAGTGAATAGTGTTTCGTGAGTATTTGGTACGCTTTGCTGAATCTAAGACAGTGCGGAGTGCGTATTTGGGGGACCCATTTTGGGATTAAAACGTGGTGATAGGTATATTGTTACTATATAGTTGTAGGTATATCGTTCCGGTGAGAGGTTTATTGTTATCGAAGCAAGTTGCGATACTTGTTTTACAAATTTTACCAGGTTTGGGTTGAAAAAAATGTTCCATATAACACAAAATCGTACGGCCGTGATTGAGTAAAAATCTTATAGGTATCAACATAACATCACTCCCGTACTTTCCGATTTTTTTTAGCAGAGGTGTACCTATAGTACATCGACATTCACACTCTTATATCAATGCATATTTAAGCGTATAATAAGACAACCTTGTTCTCCTATAGGTGCTACTAATTGTATTTTTTTATTTATTTTAGAGATAGACTTTTACAAGTTCAAAGGTTCTCCAAAAGTAGATCAGAATCACGAGTGTTTTCACTTCATTAAAAATGAAATCGTAAGTTTCTGTAACCTTTCTATCATCATCACCATCTGCTTAGCCCTTTCCCAACCATGTTGGGGTCAGCTTCTAGTCTAACCGGATGCTGCTGTACACCAGCATTTTACATAGAGCGAATGTCTATCTTTCCCTCACAATCCAGTTACTGGGTAACATAATACTCTTTGTTATGAAATATTATTATATTATTTATTTATTTTTTTAAAACGATGCCACACACTAGGAATTGCTCTTGTATTTTGGGTGCGTTTACAAACATTTAAACTCACATACACAAACAGGCAGACTCGACAACTACTTGTGGGTCATACAAATATTTTTATTCGTGCGGGAATCAAACCCGGGACACGCAGCGCAGCAGTCAATCGCTTAACCACTGCGTCAACCGTGCCGTCAAACCCTATCCTACCTATCAATTAAAGACATTAAGGTATAGGTATTGACATTACAAAAAGATCTTGAAACCTATACACAAAGCAATAATACAAACCTATATTTTCGATGTTTCAATAAAACGAAATCGAGACATTCCGTACAGTCATGCATAAACTATCTTATTCAAATTCCCGGGATATACAAGACGAATAACATTTAGTACATACACGAGTGTAGCTGTTTCGTCAATTGGTGAAATAAAAAGCTTTTTACTAGTAGACTTCGGTTCGTCTGTAAGCGTGGAAGTATTTGCTATTTTATTTTCTGCTGACTGCAAAAAAGGGTTTTTGATGTTTGCCTGTAACATGACATCACGCTTGTAATCCCCATGGGTTAGCTTGAGGAGTACCTATAGTACACCCACATTTAGCTTTTATGTCTAAGTCTCATGTAATAGGCACTTACTGGAAGGAGCTCCGGATGCAGCTGAATACCAGTATTTTACATGAAGCTACTGTCTATCTGACCTCCACAACCCAGTAACTGAGTAATACGATACCCCTTGGTAAGAGTGGTTGTCATACTTTTGGGCTTCTGACGACTCGTAACGACTGTCAAAGAATGACAGCCGGGACCAACGGCTTAACGTGCTTTCCAAGGCACGGAGCAGTCTTAGTGTGAAAAGATGGTCAAAGATGGTTGGATGGGTGACTATCTTTACATACCGAGTTTTCTCCGTGCCTCGGAAAGCATGTTAAGCCGTTGGTCCCGGCTGTCAATCGAGGATCTTTGACTGTCTTTACGAGTCATCAGAAGCCCGAAAGTCTGACACTAGTCTTACCAAGGGGTATCGTATTACCCAGTTACTGGGTTGTGGAGAGTCAGATAAGCAGTCGCTTTATGTAAAATACTGGTATTCAGCTGCATCCGGTTAGACTGGAAGCCGACCCCAACATAGTTAGCCAGGTAGATGATGACTTAGCTAAAGTTACGTAAAGAAAATTTATGTAATTCTAACTTTATTTATATAATTATAATTACTCTGGTTAACAAGTAATTTGTTTGTGTTAACTTACTAATATCAAGGTGAGAATAAATAATATTCATCTTCCTCAAAATACCGTCTGAGATCAATGTAACTCCTTCAAGATCTAAACAATATTTACTTATACCCAACTTTAACTAGAAACGACCTAAATTGCCTGGTTTCTGAACAAATATTGTTGTAGTTTAATAATATTCTAGCACTAGGTACGTCTTAAAATGAACTGAAGACTAAAACCGCGTACAGACATCGCTAGCTTTGTGAGGCTAGCGAGGCACTGCGAATGGTTTCCATGTATGCAATGCATGCCTCAAGATTGATCTCAGGAACCACGTATCTTCGATGTCTCTGTTGAGGAGGAAACGGCAGAACTGTAATCTTCTTTGGGGATCTTGTTCTTCCAAACCTTGCATAGCCCTGCCATGGAACGGATATTTGTCATTTTGGTGCATTATATGCCACACCTTCCATTGTTAAATGTTTAGATTTCTAGCTACTTCTCTGGTACTTACTCTACTTGCTCTGGTACTATCTTTACTCCGTGAATGTACTAATAATGAAATTGGACAAAGGGTCCAGTCAACCCGCGGATTCATTTTGGGTGGGTGCAGTTGACCAAAGTCTCGAATAAATGAGGACTATACTCACTGGGAGCATTCGTTGCTGTAGTGAATACACCACAACGGCCGATTTCCGGCCACCGTAGGCGCGGGTTTGCGGACGGAAAGCAATGGGTAGCTCGCCGTCCGAACAGGACCAGGCACGGGTCGAAGGCGCGTTGTGTTCCACACGCGCTCAAAGAGATATCAGCACAATTGTCGAGGTCCACTAGGGCCGATGCCTGCCGGGGTTGCAGGAAGGTCCTAAGGGGTGACCGTGCCCCTGGCAACGTACAGGCAAGAGAAGGAGCACGGGTGGGTTTTAGTCAGTAAGAGTCTGACACGCCCTTCCGCTCCGCCCAGAGCGGGAGAAGTCATTTGATGATTTCCGACCTAAAAAAAAAACATGGAATTAGTATGTACTATCATAGCAGCATGGAATTTGTATTAAATATCCTATACTTTTAAATGAGCAATTTCTATTTTCACAAGAGCAAAGCTTGGTCCCCCAGGTACTGATTCTTAGAAGGTACGCCTTTTCTTACATTTCTATGTCTCTTAACCTCTGTCATCACAATCTTACTTCCAAAATTATCTGTGCCATATTTTCCGATTCGCCGCCAAATGCAAGTATCATTCTTATGCAAAATCTTCCTATTGTAATTCTCCACGCCGCTCGCTCTCAGTTCGACCAATTTCTATGCAATAAAAATACCATTCTTATCCAGAAAAGAAATATTTTTCTCAATAAAAAACAGGAATAAAACGGACTTATACTAAAAAGAAATTCCGCTATCATAAACCAAGCAGTGGGGTACTTACCTATCTACACACATCAAAAGTGTCTAGGGATCAACATATATTTTTGCAATAACTTTTCTCCTGATTGATATTAATTAAAATTTTCTTTAAGGATTCATCAAATAAAGTGTTTTCGTTTGTCACAGTAACGATAAACCAAGTCACCTTTGCATTAATAAAGAAATTTGCCATTTTCCTAATAAAGGGATTTTTGACATTTGAACCACTAACATTAAAGTTCGAAAAAAAGACTGAAATAACAGTTTTCTTTAAAATTTTATTGGGTAACTTAAACAATTAATAATCCGTGTTTCTACCGCGAACACTAACAACACAAGAACATCGGTTTGGCATACTCAAAATGAGTTCATCCAAATCACGCTGTGGAATGGCCGCCCATGTTCGTTGCAACAACAAAAAAAGGTCTTCTTGCGACTGGATACCCTCCATATTCGGCAGAGCTCTTCTCTGTAGCATATCCCATGCATGCTCAATCGGGTTCAAGTCTGGCGACTGAGCAGGCCAGGGCAGGACATTGATGTTAGCTGCGGCGAGAGTCTGTCTTACAACTCTTGCGGTGTGCGGTCGTGCATTATCATGCATTAACTGAAATAAGGGACCGATTTGCACTTGTAGAGGAACGATGACGTCTGATACAATCGTCTCAGCATAAATTTGAGCGTTGAGGTTGCCTCTGATCCAAATCAACTCAGTTCTTCCGCCGATCCAAATACCCGCCCATACCATGATGGTTCCACCACTATAAGGATGGACTTCCTGGCAGGATTTTAATCGCTGTTGGCGTCCAGGGGTTCTCCAGTGTCGTATACGTCTTGTATCCGGTCTCATACCAAAACGAGACTCATCAGAAAAGCACACGAAACGCCATTGTTCTTCTGCCCAATTTCTGTGTTCAAGAGCCCATTGATATCGAATCCTACGATTGTGCATTGCTATAGGTGGTACCCGTAGCGGTCTTCGGGAATGAAGGTTCACTTCATGCAAGCGGTTTCTGACTGTTTGGTCGCTAATTAAGTTCCCTGAAGAGTGATGAAGCCTCACGGCTAACATCATGGCGGTTATTGTTGGAGCTCTTCGAGCTAAGATTTGAATGTATCGGTCTTGTCTCCGTGTTGTGCAGCGATACCGTCCTCCATGGCGCTCAGCCACGGTACCAGTGCTTCGGTAACGTGTCCAAAGTCGACTGATAACACTCTGACTTGTATTCAGAGCTAAAGCCACAGTACGTTGCCGGGAACCAGCTTCTATCATTCCCACGGCTCTAAGCATTTCTTCCCTGCTTAAATGACGTCGCTGCTCCATAATAACGTTGGTTTTAATCAGTAGTAGGGAAACAGTAGCACTAATAATGTCTTCAATGCGTTGTATGTTTTTATAGGGAAAATATTGACAGCTGATTTTCATCTTTTACTCGAATTTGATTCACAGTTCCTGATTCAAATTATGAAATGCACCAAAAGGGATCCATATAAATTTATAAAATCATAAATTTATTACAAAGCCACATCTCAATCTCAAGAAATCCGCATAAAAATGCTTGATCCCTAGACACTTTTGATGTGTGTATTTACACGACCATTATATGTAGACATATGTAACGTGCTACGGTCGTGAACATAAGAAAAGAATATAGAGGTCAAGTTACAGTGGTTTCGGTTTTTGGTTTTCTCTAAGAAACCACATATTTTACTACGGTAATTACTACGTATACTTACAGAAAAAGGCCAAAGGCTATTGGGCGGAATCTGGGTAAGCGATGTTTGGTAAATTTATTGCCCATACAGGTAATACTTAAATCTAAATATGAATAGGCTTCTATATTTTATGGGGCACATCAAACAATTGATTTTTTTCTTGCAAACAAGAATGTGTCTAATCACATCGGTATAAATGAACAACAACAGCATGTAATTAAGCAGATTTACCCACCCACTGATTAGCACTGATTAGCCCCCTGTAATTTTTTTTTTTTTTGGTATTGTACACCACATAAATAAGTCGGAAATACGTTACTGAGTTGACTAATCGGGACGCCAGCGCCGCCCAGCGGCGCTCGACAGAGTGTACGACACAACGTTCGGGCCGCTGGAGCTAAGCAGACTTCATCGGTGTTGTGTTGTGTACCTACAGTGTGTGAATTGCTAGTGTGATTAATATTATAATTAGAAGAAAAAAATCGGAAATTATAATTTGATCTGAACTGTAAACGGCTTTTCTATCGCACAATAACTAACACTACCCACAATAAGCCCACAGTAGTTAAAATAAAGCTAAAAATAGAAATGAGACACTTACACTCCTCCGTTAAATACATAACAAAAGAATAAATCAAACACTACAAAATATACAATGGGCGGCCTTATCGCTTTCCGCGATCTCTTCCAGGCAACCTAGGAACGGACAGTGATTTGCCTGGACATAAAATGGGACTTTCGTTGGTGCAAATAATAGGTATAGAATATATTAGAATAGATACGCAGATAGTTATGTACATATCCTAAATAATACATACATAAATATATACACTGTCTGAAACAAAAGCTTGAAAAAATTTGGGTGTACTTTCAAATGTACGTTTGTATACCAATTTGACTGTTTTCTGTTAAGCCTGTTAATAAAATATCACTTCATTTGCACATCAAACATTATTCAAGGATGAACCCAGTCAAAGTCTAGTCGATCCGTCTACCTATCCCTACATTTACGGTCGCTTCAAAATTTAATTCACTAAATTGCCTCTCAGGTGAAACATAGTAAGGTATCTAAATGTTTACATTTACGAGTATGTCTGAGTAGGAGACAATGTAAGCTGTCTAGATTTACGTAACTACCTATCTAGTTTGCTAAGGACTTGAACAAACCCTATTATGTTGGAGGATAAAGTTCCAGAATTACTTTTTAGAAAGATAAATTATTTTTGATTAGGGTGTTGGGTTATATTGTTTTAATAATAATGGTTGTGCGATATCATCATCTGCCTAGCCTTTTCCGAACTATGTTGGAGTCGGCTTCCAGTCTAACCGTATGCAGCTGAATACCAGTTTTTTCATGGAGCGACTGTCTATCTGACCTCCACAACCCAGTTGGTGGCATTATTGTACGATGTACAGAATAATATTTATTGGCTTAGATGGCACAACCCCTTAATTAAGACGTACTCGTGTTCATCGCAAATTATCTTATTATTTAAATTCAGTAAAGACTGCATTATAACATATAACATAATCAGCTTATTAACTTTCCCACTGCTGGGACAAAGGCCTACTCTCTGTGAGAGGGAGTGGGCTGTAATCTACCTCGCGGGCCCAGTGCGGGTTGGTAGATGTCACATGTCTTCGATTTGTTTTTTGGTTCTAAGACATGCCGGTTTCCTCACGATGTTTTCCTTCACCGTTTTGAGAGCAGTGGTGATGAAATTATTTACAGAAAGTAAGGCGTAAACTCGTAAGTTGGGGCCGTTACCACTGGGCCACCACTGCAATATACTCCTTAAAATACGATCGCCAATTATAACAATTTCAACTAAATCTCTTCGGAGAAAATAAATCATTATATGTCGCTTACTTCGCCAGAGCACTAGCAGTGGGTATTCACGGGATAAGGTAACCGGTCTAATTAACCGAACAGTGGTCCAGAATGCTATTCATACCTCAAACTTTGGGACTTATATTCCACCTGTAATCTTTGATGCGTTAGACACAGTTACCTGTAGTACACCCACATTTCGCCGGTTATTTTTAAGCCCCATGTAATAGGGGGCGAGCTTATTGCCATCAAAGGGGTATGAATGCAGAGTCCAGGTGGCTATAGAGAAATGCCGGATGAAAGAAAGAAATAAGAAAATCTTTCGGCCACTAGACCAACGAGACATTAGGGATGTTGACTGGGGGAAAAAAAACTATTTAGTACGTCAGTCAGATATTAAAAAAAAGCTGAGGTGTCAAGGGACACCTGAATGGAACAAAGTTATGCCACATAATGCATGCCACTAATTAGGGTACTAATTAGTGGCATGCCTTTGTGAGGTTCATTGGTGGTCGCTCACAGATGGCGTTATAATACAAAATAAATATGGAATGAACCTCACAAAGGCATGGCACTAATTAGTACCTGTGGTCGCTCACAGATGGCGTTATAATAAAAAATAAAAAGTGTCATTACAACTTTTGGGCCTATTTTTTTCGTCTAGCCCCCTTTCGCAACGCGCGAAAGGGAACTTTGTTCCAAAAAAATATTAGACACGTATTTATTGCTTTATCATAAGAATAAAAAATGGTTTAGATAAAACGCATTAAAGTTGGGGAGTGGGGGCTCGCTAAAATCTACCGGGGAGACGTCATGCCACATTATAACTCAATGTATTGCGTAATCTTTTGATTACGGAGAAAAAAAAAAAAACACGTGTAGTAATATTTTTTTATAATCTACCGGACGAACCAAAAAAATATTTTACAAAATCCCTATTTGGTGTTCTTGATGTATGTAGAATGACATCAACGACAAAAAGGTAAACAGATACCTACATACATACAATGTATAAGACTTTAACAAAACAGCTTGTATCAGCATTCAAACTTGGCGAGGTGTCACCTACAAAATCTCTTGGCACACAAAGCAACGTTTAAAACCCAGATCAACCGACCAAAAACGTTTTTATTTTCGTTTTAAATGTACTGAAACTAATAGAAAGTGGAACCTGTATTAGAACATTCGTATGCAGATTGGGTACTTCGACTAAAAAGTAGGGTATCAGCTGCCTGTGTTACTAAATGGTACTTTTTAGTACCATTATGTACTACTTAACTGTCTTTTGTACTATTACTGAGCTCATTCGGTTGTTCTGTATTCGTTTGAACTCTTTTAAGGGAATTTAGCAAACGATTTTGGGATGTACTTGACATTGTTTCGTTAGCATTTTTATTGTATTTTGTTTAGTTTAACTTTCATTTGACTTTGTGCTGGAACTGTGTGTTTGTATTATTTTAGTGGCATTGATAGACCTAGTTCAGAAAACTTATATTATTATGCAATTCAGTCCATAACAAAGTACAAACAGACTCTCACTGGAAGATTTGTAGGTAAAATCAGATGTTAAAAAAAAAATCCTTTGGTAAGCAAAACGATTGTTCACGGAGATATAAAACAGGTATTATAGGATCAAAATTGTGAACAGCTTCCACCAAAAGGTAATTCCAAAAACGGTAGCGCGTAGCCCACCGATAATCTGCTACGGACGCGTAGCCACCGTAGCAACTACAGCTACGCCGTAGCCACAGCGTAGTCCGATTTCATACAACACATTAATTTCTATCTCAATATCGGATCTGAAATCATAGAACCATATCTAATGAAAACAGGTATTTCAATTCCGAAATAATATCGTTTTAGTCGGAAATTAAACAAAATATTTATTAAATGGATCCATAATTATTCAGCAGTATACTGACAAGCTTCGTTTCATCAGAGTAGTACCGTTTATTTCAATAAAATAATCATTAATTATTTATTAATCCAATTAAATAGGACAAACCGACTATTATTACATACGATTACGTATTATTATTAATGAAACAATGCATTTTCAGTAAATAAACTGTTTTACCCAAAAAAAACTCAATGGATACTGGATAGGTATCTGTAATTTCTTTACAGTTAAAAGCGAAATCTGTATATTGTTTACAATACAATCACGAAAGACAAAAGTATTTATATGTATTATGTCGCACGAAAAGGTAATTTATATTTTATTTGGAATGCGTCAACGATATTACGTTACGGAATTTCAATGAGCCAGTTCGAAATACGAACGGTTTAAATTGAGAAATAATGTAGGCCTTCAATTTGCTGCTAATTACTTACACCATAATAGTGGCATTATATTATTAAATTCGCACTGAAACCTTAACATTCAGAGGTTTCATAACATCGGATATCCAATTTTAGCAACATAACATCGTGGTTTCCCTTGCTAAGCTTAAATTCTGCGCATCAAAATGATCTCGCAAGCAATAACATTATTTATTTACGCGGTGTTAAAGCGTAAAATCCTATGCATCACTCAGTGACCGGCCGAAATATTTCTAATAGGTAGACATAAAGCTTTGAGGCTACCGACGCGTTTTGGTCTAAATATGTGCTTAATAAATCATATTTATGAGCAAATTTTGCGTTTAACTGTTTTAGAGTAATAATGAAGTGTAAATGTGTTGTGCGAGTTATTAGTTAAGTTGTAGGTACTAGGAACTGGGATTAGATTGTAAGTTAGTATGTGATTGATGTTGAACTTAGTTTAGTTTGTGTGGGAGATGTGAGATAGTTTAGAGATTCGATGAAATGATATTATAATCTCTAGTGATGTGTGATAGAGGGGTATCGTATTACCCAATAGGTAACTGGGTTGTAGAGGTGAGGTAGGCAGTCGCTCCATGTAAATTACTGGTATTCAGCTGCAACCGGTTAGACTGGCAACCGACCCTAACTTAGTTTGGAAAAGGGTAGGCAGATGATGATGTGTGTGATAGAGGAAAGGGTAAAGGTGCGTTTATACGGTATCATTACCTGCAGCTCTGACTGTCAATGAACTGATGGTGAGGACAGCGTCGACACAAAATTGAGTTTATGCGAGTGCATTGCTTGGCACGTCTTCTTTGCTCGAAGCATCAACATATTCAGGACTTTCTGTTTTTATTTTCATTTTACTTTGTTTTTTTTATGTTTCCTTGAGTTTAGTTTAATTTTTGATCTCCTGGGCGAGTCCCAATAAATACTTTTTCTTACTTATCTTTCTTTCTATATTAGCCACAGCGAAGAAGCGAACTTACTCGTAAGAGCAATTTTAAAATATATTTTTTTTGTCACCCTCATCTTCGTTAGATTTCTTGGCCCTACCTAAGATACCAAATAGTTATTAATAGTAACATTTATTATTTTTTATAATACATTTGATAAATATTGCAACTTCACTTATTAATAAAATAAAAAACATCAGTGAGATTCTCGGGGCGAATCCCCAGCATAAAAACACTTAGACCCCCAAAAAAATATTGAACAGACGTACCTACCATAAAATAATAATCAGCAAAAACTTCCGGCTACCCTCAGTAATTTTCAATATGGCGATGCAACATTTACGAAGCATATCAAGACATCACCCCCAATCATCCCCAGTTGGAAATCTTACGGGGGTGTAAAACATAACCGTTATTATTACCCACGTTGGACGTAGAATAAGGGGTGAATTGAAGAGGCCCACTTGGGGCTGTAGAGGCGTGATGTTTTACTAATCTCAGATATACCCCGACTTGAAAGAATCATTTGTTTTATTTTAACAGAATTATTCCCTACGTGGGTTTATTTACTGACCCAAATGTTACATGAATAAAATATCAATAGACGATAAAAAGGTTCCCGTGAGAACTGTGACCTTTATCACAAAAATGCCAAATGCTGAGCCAATACTCTATCTAAACCATTTAAAATAGGTATATATATGTATATATCTTTAGTGAGTAAGTTGCTGGGTAAATATGTCCAGTATAACCCTACCCTAGACAGCCATGCTGCTACCACCGTTCTTACTAGCTTATATATTACATTGGCATAACTTACTCTTGTAGTTCGTTCCCATGCAAGAGGACAAGACCTGAAATATTATTTTAATGTTCAAAACAATATTGCCGTTGGCCACATCAGCCATACATGGATGAAATCCATACTAATATTATAGATGTCAAAGTAACTGTGTCTGTCTGTCTATCTGTTACATTTTCATATCTTAAGCACTGCACCGATCGTAGAGTGGGGCCTGGGGAAGGACATAGGCTATTTTTCATACTGGTTATTTGTATTTTGTTTTTCTCAAATGGAACGCACGCAGATAAATTCACGGGCAACTGCTAGTGTTTAGTAAAAACTCAAGAAGTACACTTACCACATCCAGTTATTGTGACATCAATGTACCGACAACATTTTTTACCTTACTCGAAACAACATGCTCAGCTCTCTCAAGGGATGTTTTAGGTGTTCCTCATATAACGCCGATGGTTTATTGTGAATCACAATGAGCCATAGCAGAGTGAAAAATTTATAAGCCCTTTTAGCAATCTTTTTTTTTTTGTTCTTTGAAAAAGAACCCCTCTAAGTTCTTTGGAGGTTTATGGCGTATTGTGAAAGGTATTTTATAGGGGTGTTTGTAAAAGGTATTTTGGTAGAGAATTGGTGTTTTTGTGGTTGAGTGATTACTTATTCGTTGATTGGCAGGAATTTTGTGTTCAGATAAAATTAATTTCTTTGTTTTGTCTCACTTAACCGCTTTTGTTTTTGTATGAGTACCTAGTATTTTTTACGACTCCGTATCAAAGTTGCGACAAACAAATGTGCGACAAACGCTAGGGCGACAGTACGATAGGTCGACCATCAGCGGTGCGACAGCACATCAGCTCGACGAACGTTAGTGCGACAGATTGTTTTCACGACAAACGATGGCACGACGAAACTTTTGATCGACGAACGTTAGTGCGACTGATTGTTTTCACGACCATCGATGGGACGACGAAACTTTTGATCGACGAACGTTAGCGCCACACAATTTTTGCTCGACAAACTAAAGCACGACAAACATTTCTATAATATTTTGTTGTTAATAGCAGATAAGAATATTTTTTTTCTTATCTGCTATTAGCATCACATCAAAAAAATTTAAGTACTTTCGTTTATAAATGTTTTTATTGGCAATATTCTTTATTGTCAATGTTAAATGACTGCAGTGCGCGAGTGCAGTTACGAGCAAGGTATTGTAAAACCATGTAAAGAACCTAAAACTTTAATTTTTTTTCGTATCTTCTATTAGCAACAAAATATTATAGAAATGTTTGTCGTGCTTTAGTTTGTCGAGCAAAAATTGTGTGGCGCTAACGTTCGTCGATCAAAAGTTTCGTCGTCCCATCGATGGTCGTGAAAACAATCAGTCGCACTAACGTTCGTCGATCAAAAGTTTCGTCGTGCCATCGTTTGTCGTGAAAACAATCTGTCGCACTAACGTTCGTCGAGCTGATGTGCTGTCGCACCGCTGATGGTCGACCTATCGTACTGTCGCTCCAGCATTTGTCGCGCATTTGTTTGTCGCAACTTTGATACGGAGTCGTTTTTTACATTGACACATCAAATAGATTTTGGTAATCCATATTCGCCCTAGGTATACTTACCTACTGAAATAATAAAATAATAATATGAATTTATTTATTTAATTTATTCTATCCGGGAAACTTACAGCTAACTTACACACTGTTCTTAAACAATATAAAAATGAAGCCCATTTAAAAACGAAAAAAAAAAACGGTACAAAGTACCTCAATCAATCAATCAGGCTATTAATGTTCCCACTGGCTCAGGCCTCCTCTCTGTGAGAGGGAGTGGTCCATAATTAACCACGCGGGCCCAGTGTGACATCTACCAAAGATGTCACATGTCTCCAAATTTTTGGTTCTAAGACATGCCGGTTTCCTCACGATGTTTTCCTTCACCGTTTGAGAGCAGAAGTGATGAAATTATTTACACAAAGTAAAGCGCCTGCTTGGGTTCAAACCCACGACCTACAACTCGTAAGTCGGAGCCGTTACCACTGGGCTCTGACAAAATACCTTGAACATAAATTAAGAAATAAATAGTACACGTACAGTATTACAAACTTCTGCTCGCACAGATTAGAAATGAGTTCTGCCTGTACGCGAACTTTGAATGAGGGATATGCAACAAGCTAGGCTAGGTTTGCAAAACATTTTGCAGTGTGTAACTAATCCTAAACTACCTAACAGCTCAGGGATTACCCTGATCTGTTAGGTGGTTTATGATTAGTTAAGTTAATACTATAGATTGCTATAGTACTGTTGTTAATGCTTTATGTATGTATTTATTGTATATGTAAATGGTACACCACTGACTACCTGCAGTATTGTCTCTTTCTTACTTTAATCCATCCAAAGGTTGTCTGTAAAAGATCACTATTAGCGATAAGACCGCCCATTGTGTCACCCTATGTAAAATTTCTAAATCTAAATCTGTAATTTGTATGGTGTACATAATATAGAGTATTCTATCTATCTATCTATCTAGTACTATTTGTGATTTTAAATAACTACGTCATAATATCTGCAATGCGAATCAAAAAAAGATCAGACAGAAAAACGACTTCAGGAGGTTTCCATTTAAAACTGAACATTTTTATCAAAGATTTCTATTATGCAACTGAAAGTTTCCAAGCAGATGACAGCCTTTGGTGTTCAGCTCACTGTGAATACTAAAGCTAATATAATATGATGCATACAAAATAAACATACTGTGAAAGCTCTACAGCTAGCCATGATAAAGATACATTTATGAATAAAATGTTTCTTGCAAACGACCATAAAACCAGACTTTCTTTTAAATTAAAGCAATAAGTTCTTTTTAGGGTTCCGTACGTCTGAATGAAAAAACTGAACACTTATAGGATCACTCGTGTGTCTGGCTGGCTGCCTGGCTGTCTGTCTATCCGTCTGTCACAGCCAATTTGCTCCGAATCTAAAGGACAGATAAAATAAATTTCTGTGACCCAACCGCACGGCCGTGTAAAGTAAATAAATGAATTTTGAATATGGGGGTCACTTATCGAGAACATATCAAATAGAAGGATTTATTGTGAGAAGCTCAAATATTTTTTTAAATAAACGCATTTAAAGATACTTTAGACTTAAGAAAATAAATGAAAATTCACCATTCCCCCCTCTTATCTCCGAAACTACAAAAAAAAACTACATAGTACCTACTCAATTTTTTTTTCAAAAATACAGAGTTTGATTTTTAACTCATAGATTACAGGAAAATCTATAAGAAGTCTTGGTCTTAAACTTACATGGTAAAACTCTCAATATTGTGCGTACCAGCTTACATTTGCAGTTGGAATGTATGGGAGAACATGTTTTTCAAGTACAATGTTAAGTTTGGTCTTGGGATAAATTCATCCCAACAACGGAACCCTTCATCGTGCGTGGTCCGACATGCACTTGGCCGTTTTTTTAATGAAATTATCTAAAAAAGTAAATATTCAAGTTTATTTCTTTTTTTGCAGATTTATTACCTACCTTGAGGAGCGTGGATACTACATAGGTAAGAGTCAAGAATAAGATTATTAAAATTACGTGTGTTTTATAAAATTTCGTTATAATACTTGCAAAAAAAAAATACAGTGCATCAACACACAAAATTTAAAACTAACACTGAATTATTATGTATTCTGTCATTTTTTATTATAATTTTGTTTGCTAACTAATTAATTAAAATCATGACACCAATAACTCTGGTTCACATAAATTACAGTAATCTTTGTAATTCGTAGTTTCATAAAATACAGTCATTCGTGTTAAGACAACACAAAACATTTTCATGTAGTTCAGCTTCCTGTGTAACAAGTCAAGTCAAGTCCAAAGTAACTAAACTCTCCGTCTTCCGTTCTTCATATTTCCAACATCCACCCAAAATTTTAAAATAATCGACTCACATGCTACCATTAAACAATTACACAGTAACTGCTCCATTTCGGCTACCATGTCCCTCGTATTATCCTTCATAGTAATAGCAGTTTCTAATATAAAATTGATTTCAGCTGAGCGAGCAACGTTCAAACCTTCTGATTTTGGACGTCATCCAACGCCAATACTGCACGCGTCGACCTTTTTCGTTCGTGACACACATTTTTATGACGATTCCTGACATCGTAGAATTTTCTGGAATTTGCTTATCATATTTTTGTGGTATCTTTAGCTTGAGCTTTATAAAAGATCAGATCTATTCCCGTATTTTTAAGAACGTTTACACATTCAAATCTCAGTGTCAATCTGTCAATAATACCGCGACCTTACATTTACGACATGTTTTTGACTGTCGCTGAGGTGCGATTGCGATTAGATTTTCAACGTTTTTAATCACGGAAATTGGCCTTCTTGGCGATTCAATGTCGAATCACTTACAAAGTATTTTATTTAAATCAACAGCAAAAATATCGGTCCATCATTGTTTCCTGTTAAAAATCTCACATGCACAAAGTCCCTTGACCGTAACTATAATCTTTGTAGGCCATATGAAAGTTTTTCAATGCCAAATGCCAGTGGAATCCAGCCAATGGAAAATGAAATATTGCCATTTTCTGTTTATTCACAAAATTTGTAAAAACCTTTTATTGCAATACTTTGAGACGCGTTGTTTTTTACCGTTTCGAGAACATTTTAATCAATCTGCCTAGCGTTTTCCCAACTATCTTGGGGTCGACTTCCCATCTAGCCGGATGCAGCTGAATACCAGTATTTTTTATGGAACGACTGCCTATCTGACCTCCACAACACGATATTCCTTGATAAAAATGGTGGTCACACTTTCGGCTACCTCGTTCGAGAACTTTTATCAACAGTAATTTCTCATTCGAGCCTCTAGCTTTATTAAGTGCTGACTTGTCGCTCTCAACACGTGTTTCTATGTGTATACAAAAGATTTACTGGTAGACAGAAAATAAGAAATAGTTTGGAAGTTCCAAAAGTGCACGCCTCATAACACACATTCATAAACGAAAAATAAATTCAAAACATAGTTTCTAACAAAAATTACCAATTTATCACTTTTCATGAAGTATGTTTTGACTGCTGTTTTACCCATCAATATGGGTAAATTTCTAACCTCGCAACCCTTACCTAATGTCAAAGACTATTTATTTAGATATTTACGTTGTGGGTTGCTAGGCAACACGTTTAGTCAAGGTTGAAAATATTTAGATAAAGATATTATATTTTAGTTAGTATTTTATTAATTATAATTAAACTACTATGAATACTTTTATTCATAGTAGTTTAATTATAATTAATAAAATACTAACTAAAATATAATATACCCATTTTCAATAGGGTTCCTTCTACGGCCGAAACGAATGTATTAAAAAAAATTGACTCAATTAATTGATTTTATCGCAAGATAAAATGTTTTCAAGGTTCATAAATTGACGGACAGGAATTTTTTTTCAACTATTTTGATGTTTTTTTCATTTTTGCTGCATTAAATCAATTGGTAAAAAGTACAGTATTAATCTCCATTTAATCATCTATACAATGGTATATAAATTAAGTAGGTTCTGTGTACTAGCAGGAGTGTAACAATAAAAACAGTTGCAGAAATGGGGCAAAAAATATTTTTCGATCGTAGAGAACACTCTAATGCTTCGCATTACGAGTCGTGCAAAATAATATATCATGCTGCTCTCTTTGCCGGATCTAAAATTTCTTAAAATTGTAACCACCCCTTCAACCCTTGAACCATGTTTCTCTCTTCATATTTCATCGGTTCCCTTGATATACGTAACGACATTACTGTCCAATCTTCATGTTTATTTATTAGGGTTTAGCCTACCAACTATTTGTACGTAAGTTTACATACATTTCGATTTTGATAGGTTGACATAAATTTAGTTTATGATTTGTTTGGTGTTTCCATTCGATGTTGGTTTTGTAAACAGTCGTCTGTTATACGATTGAAATTCAATTACATTTTTATGGGCGGTTCATGTTAATTTTGAGCAAACAAACGGGGAGTATAAATGTACAAGATGGCGGAGGCTTCGAAGCGTCTTGGTATCATAACAGCTTAAGAAACGCTTCCGAATGTGGAAAATGATGGTATCTTTGTTTACATTATGATGACAATTTATTATAGTTCACTGCCGGTATTCTTCTTTCTGTGTGTGTAAATGTATTTTTTCTGATAAGCATAATTATAAGTTAGACACTTAGGAAAAGTACTCAGAAGTCTTTCGTTATTTATAGATAACTAACTGTTGCCCGCGACTTCATCTGTGATCCAGGATGAAAAGTATCCTTTTCTAGGTCATGGTCTATCCATGTGCCAAATTTCATCAAAATCCGTTCAGCCGTTTTAGGGTGAAAGCGTAACAAACAAAAATAAACTCACTTTCTCATTTAAAATATTGAGTTAGGATGTAGTTGTACAAATGTTCCCACCTGTGTGACGTACTGTGTGTAAAATCTTCATAACAATATACATAATTCATTGACATAATATAATATTTTCATTATTTTCTTTTACCCTTAAAAAAATGTTCCCATTTTGGTACAATGTCGCACATTGCAGCTTGTTCGACAGAGCGAAAGTCCTGGAGTGAAATGTAGACCACTTCCTCTCCGGAATTTACCACAGTTCCTTAGGTAGATACTTTGTGAAATAATATTTAGATAGTCACATAACATAACTTCACGCCTCATTTCCCTGAAAGGTTAGGCAGGGTTGTACCTAGTGCATCCACACTTTGCTAGTTATGTTTAAGTTCCACATAATAGAGGGCGAGCCTATTGCTGTCAACCGGGCACAAATGTAGACTCCGGGTTGTTACCGATAAATTTCTAATAACCCAATAACACTTGTTGCCCAACTTGGGAATCGAACGCCTGTTCCAGTTTAGCAGCAGCGATTACGACCAAAGAGTTTAGTTAATTGATAACACAGTTTAAAAAAAAAATACATTTCAAATTTTATTTTGAAACTTGTAAAGGGTTACAAGTTTCAAAATAAAATTTGAAATGTAATTTTATTCATTTGGATAAATAAAGGTTGTCATGAATAAAACAACGTTCTCACAAATAAATAGACAACAAATTATGAAATCATTTTGCCTATAGCAATATTACTTTTAAGCAAAGTTACCAAAGTATCTTCTAACAAAAAACTGTTCATGAAAACGAGAATAAAAACAATGTGAAGCCTTAAATACACTTTAAAGTCTACCGCCAGTATAAACAGCATTGTAACTTTCAATGGATATCATTTCCCGGGGCAAACATGGCCTTTATTGCTTTGATCTTCACTCCACTGCGAGCTATAATTATGGGGAACATGGATGCGGTATGAACAATGTTTTGAAAAGATCATGGTAGAAACTAAAGAAATATAGACCAGCACTCTATTTCCATAACACACTCAGAAGCCGAATAATATTAAAATGAAATTCGTAATCCGTTGCTACTTAAGGGCCTACGTCTCGTTTAGTACCGTAAACGGTCACTTTAAAAAGCTATCTTCTCCTTAACGGCTTAGTTAAATGATTTGAAAAAAAAATATGTTTGCTATAGATTCATCTACAACATATCTGAAACCGGGTTTTTTCGTATGACTAATACTTTTGCCTTAAAAAAATATTTACCATAACGCTATTTTTGGCTAATATTCCTAACTACTTCTAAACGGCTTTGACGATTGGAAAAAAAATAACACTGAAAAATTGTTGATTAAAGGTACTACAAATTTGAAACTGCATTTGTAAATCAATCATTATTTGTTAAACAAAATGTCCCCATTTAGAGATAGAGGTTCAGAGGGGCTCTGCGCGGGACGCGGGCGGCAGTCGCCCGTGAGCATTGAGACGGGATGGCTGTGTCGCTCGCTGGTCCGCTCCGGCTATCGACCGAGTATGCGCATACGTATGTGTTAGTGCGAATATTTATGAACTTATTGTATTAGTGTGCGTTTATAGACGAGCTTGCTGCAGAGAGTCCAAATCGATTGTGCGCGTAGGCGCTTTATTGTTGAGTTGTTCTTTGATGTACAATTATTTATACTTTTTTACATTGACAATTACATACAAATTAACAATTTACAATATAAACTAAAAAAATGTAAATGTAAAATATAACATAACATCACGACTGTATTCCCCGAAGGGTTAGGCAGAGGTGTACCTATATAAGGTGTTAAAAAATTTACTTTAGAAACTTAAAGAGGTGTTTTAGACCATCGAACTGAATAACTTTTACTTTGGGTGAAAATACGAAAATTTATTACCTTTGTGTTGGGTTAAAGGGGTTTAAGGGTGTCCTAAAGGGGGTCGAAATTTTCATTATTTTTGCGATAGGACGCACCGTTTTCGAGTTATAAGCAAAATAAAAAAAAAGATACAGTACTGTTTTTGCACCTGAAGTGTTGGTGTGAAGTTTAGTTCATGACAACTAATTTTTATATTCCATTCCTTTTTAATCGCGTAAAAAAAAAATAGTCAAATTTAGTTTGAATAATCAAAATTTTTTGGTGAAAATCGTCAAATTCAGAATAACAAAATTCCCTGTTTCACTAAACTACTAAGTTAATAACTCATTGCAATCTTAGTGCTGTCAAACTTCGGTGGCAGTGACCTCTCGCGTCCGGCCCTGGTCCAGGCCATGGTGCGGAGCGAGAGGGCATGGCAAGCCGTCACCTCCTTCTGCGAAGCAGTAATGCTTGCGAAAGAGGAGGCGGAGTGCGCGAGGGAGTGGCAAAGGCCGCGCCCTACCAGCCCTAGCCGCCGCCGCCGTAGGAGACGTCCCGGGCGTCGGGAATTGACTGCGACTGGACTGGAAAGGGCTAGGCATCAACATCAATGGCGAGTATATCACTAACCTTCGGTTTGCCGACGATATAGTTATCATGGCTGAGACCATGGAGGACCTCAGTATAATGCTCGATGACCGCAGTAGAGCCTCCAAAAGAGTGGGTCTTAAAATGAACATGGACAAGACAAAGGTCATGTCAAATGCCAATGTAACACCCGCCCTCATAAAGATCGGTGACGCTACGCTCGAAGTTGTAGACGAGTATGTTTACCTAGGACAAACTGTCCGGCTAGGTAGGTCCAACTTCGAGAAAGAGGTCAATCGTCGAATCCGACTCGGCTGGGAGCGTTCGGGAAACTATGCAATATCTTCTCGTCCCACATACCACAGTGTTTCAAGACGAAAGTCTTTGACCAGTGCGTGTTGCCAATGATGACTTATGGCACTGAAACGTGGTCGCTCACAATGGGTCTTATCAGAAGGCTAAAAGTCACCCAAAGAGCAATGGAGAGGGCTATGCTTGGAGTTTCCCTACGTGATCGAATCAGAAATGAAGAGATCCGCAGGAGAACCAAGGTAACCGACATAGCCCGAACAATTGCCAAACCTAAGTGGCAATGGGCAGGACATATTGCTCGCAGAACAGATGGCCGATGGGGCCGAAAGGTTCTGGAGTGGCGACCACGTACCGGAAGACGTAGCGTTGGAAGGCCTCCCACAAGATGGACCGATGACCTAGTAAAGGCCGCAGGAATTCGCTGGATGCGGGAAGCACAGAATCGGTCGAAGTGGCGGTGCTTGAGGGAGGCCTATGTCCAGCAGTGGGCGTCTTTCGGCTGATATGATGATGATAATGATGATATGCTGAGTTATAGGGGTTTATGGATTTCATAAAGGGGGACGAAATTCACATTATTTTTGCGATAGGACGCACCATTTTGCGATAAGAAAAACCCTTCTCCCATCACACATAAAGGCAATGCTTGTACAGTCCCTAATATTTCCCATAATTGACTATGATGATGTGTGTTACTATGACCTGAATGCTCTTCTCCCTCCTGAGATCTTCTCAATAACTAGACCGCCTTCTTAATAACTGCATTCTGCATGTTTCGTTTTCTCCTCTTCTGATCGTTATTTCTCCTCTACCGATCGTTATGTCTCCTGACAAAGTTTATTCTGTTTATTATGTATAATATGTATTTATTAATTATAATTTATTCTTGTATTTTTTTAGTTATTTTCGTGTTATCAATTGATTGATTGTGTATTACGTAATTAGGGTACGGGGCACGTGCCCCGGGCGACACCGTTAGGGGGCGCCAAATTCGAGCATGACAGACAAGTGCACCACCCAGCGCACCGCAACTTTGCAACAAATGAGACGCGCAACAATTATAATCTTTCTCTGAGGGTGGTGCACTGAGGAAATTACTGATTAGCGTAGGTTTAGGTCGTCAAACGGTCTGAGCGGGTTGTGAGTACTTGTGAGCGGGCGCAGTTGTATTCTACCAGGAACTCGATGAGCGTTTCTGTGGTCTATTTTTTAAGTTTTGCGGTGCCGGGCGTCTTGCTTCAACGCCGACGACGCCTGTGACACGACTTACTTTAACTTTTACCACAGTTTTGGCGCCCCTGTTGGATTGGCGCATTTTCGATCGATTTTTGATTAATATGTTTATTATGCCTAAATTTTCGAGCTCGCTTCGCTCGCTCTTGCAACCTAGTAAAGTAACTCCTAAAGCAAAAATCCAACTTATCTCAGGCAGAGTGAATAAGGCTAATCAAAATAAATGTCTGACACGTACTAGTATATTTAAAAAAAAAACGGTTTTTTTTTAAGAAAAAAAAAAAACGATTCGGGGTCAGGCGATAGGTTTTGCCCCGCCTCGATAGATCCGTTCCGTTCTAGATCCGGGGCTCCCCTACCAAATATCACTCAACGCGCTTAAAGAAGTTTTTCCTAAAAAAAAAAACTATGATACCTACAAAAAATTTCTACAGTCAAAGGCCGATTCTCTTGTACACCGAACTAAACTAACTACAATCACTAAAATTCCTTACTTTTGGCTATGAGAATCTTAAAGCCATTCTGACAAAAAAAATCTCTAAATGAAAAAAATATTTTGACACATCTAAAATCGAATTTGACAATCGCGTGACGACTCCACGTAGTACTTGTTTGCTCTACCCCGTGAATTCTTTTAGAGCCGGAGGCGCGCAGGGGTTGGCAGCCTCGACGTGTTTTATATGGAATTTTTCACTTTTTGTATGGAAAATATGAAAAATTATTACCAATTTAGGGGTATGAGGAACAGGGTGTAAAGTTCACTCATCCACCATAGAAAAGGGAGGATCCTCCAACCAGACGGGTTGTTATGTCTGGCGGGCACTTGCCCGTATGTTGATTTCGGATAGTCTTATCTATGTTATTCGCTCAGTAAACTCTAACTGCGAGATGTAGGAATTGTGTGACGTCATGTCTTTTTGTTTCGTAGTTTTTGTATGTGGCGGTCTAACCGCTACACCAACATGTTGGGATATAGAGGTTTAAGGGTTTCCTAAAGGGGTCGAAAATTTCATTATTTTTGCGATAGGACACACCATTTTCGAGATATAAGCAAAAGAAAAAAAAATACAATACTGTTTTTAGACTGAGGTCGAAGTGTTGGGGTTTTAGTTCATGCCAACTTACGTTATTCCACACGTTTTTAATCGCGTTTAAAAATAGTCAGATTTAGTTGGATACACCAAATTTTTAGGTGAAAAACGTCAAACTCAGAATAGCAAAATTGCCATTTTCACTAAACTAATAACTCAGTGCAATCTATTTTTAGTCTAGTTTAGAGGCATTTGTGACAAGAGAATCGGCACCAAAATATAACTAGCAGACCCGGTAGGCAGACGTTGTCATGCGACAACAGCGCCTCCCAACAGCGCGTCCAACTATAGCTAAGAACCATCCAAGTGACACAAAAAGAATTGAAAAAAAAACATCTAAATCAGTCAAGCCATTTAGCATAAGAAGAATTACAAACACACGCACACCGATATTTTATTTATTGCCAGGAATGTTCTTAAAAAACAAACAAAGTATTTAAAATAATATGCGGGTCAAAATATGGTAGTCGGCGTACAATTTCAGATTTGCCTACGATTCCTTCTCTTAGGACTAGGAATCTTAGGCAAAAAATGCGACATACGTGCGCATGTCTGCGCCTTTGTCTAGTCTTTGATCGTCGTTTTAGTGTAGTGCGCCACCGTTGCACGTTTTACGTATTGGAGAGTAGGGCGTTTAGCTCCGCCCACATGCACAAGGTCAGTGAGCCTACTATACACCTTAAGTATGTTTAAAAAATGAAATTCGTAATCCATTGCTACAAAAATGAAATTCGTAATCCATTGCTATATACCTAATTATGTTTAAAAATTCGTCTGCGCGTCAACGTAAATAACGCAATGAATGTTGTTGGATTTACAAAATGAAAGACATTGCAATTGTATGTTGTTGGATTTACAAAATGAAAGACATTGCAATTGTATGTGTGTTATGCAATTACCCCGCAGGGTTAATACTTATAAATTGTAAATCCGAGAAAATTGATTATCAAAACAATTTTAGTGAAAATATCGACCTTAATAGAAACATATCGGCTGCCTCTTTGGTCTAGTGACCACTAGACACGCGCTACTGCTGAGCCTGGTCCCGGGTTGGAATCTCAGGTTGGGTAAATGTGGTATTGAGTTTTTCCATTAGGAATTTCACAGTACCAGCCCGGAGTCTAGATTAGTGCCCGGTTGATGGCAATAGGCTCGCCCCCTATTACATGGGACTTAAACATAACTGCCAAAATGTGGGTGTACCATATGCATAGAAATGCACCTCTGCCTAACCCTTCGGGGAAACAAGACGTGATGTTGTGTTATGTAAACTTTTAGAAGTGAAAACTTCTTGAGCGGCGTTGTGCACTTTTTTTGGGATGGGTAAAAAAATTTTAAACTCGCGTCAGGACACGTGACCTGACCGAAAATACGTAAGATGTTCAAGTTTTTGTTGACAGCGCACTCTGTTTTATTTTTTTGGATTTTTTTTTTATGGAGCTACAGTTTTTGTTCTTGTACTGACAGCAAGCCACATACATTCCTGACATTTTTGTTACATGACGTTACTTAGTTTTCACTTCAATTGGCAGTCCCAGACTGCCTCGTTTTTTTTTTTAACAGCAATTTCACTACCTGGTACCTAAAGGTGACTTTAAAAGTCGACTCTGTAATATATTCGTTTTTAACCGAAGAAAACAACAAAATATCTTACTTGTAGGTGAGCGATGATGCTGTCAACGACGGTATAAGCTTACCTAAAACAGACCTATACAACCACCACTTGAGTTAATAGCAACCCAGTGTGTTAACTTGCAATTATTTCATCACTACTACTTTTAGAATGGTGGAGGAAACCATCGTGACGAAACCGGCATGTCCTAGACAATAATTCGAAGATATTATGGCAATCAAATCAATCAAACTAGGCTGAGAATCAGCACTTTTTGAACTCCTGAAAACAGTCCCCTAAAACGCCCGGCCTGCAGTACTTCTTAGTGATTTTCCTGAGAAGAAAAAGTAGCGCAACCAACTCCTCAGCAGCACAGCTGTCTGATAAGTTAGAAGAACTTGATTCTTTATACTTAACAGACAGCTTGACATCCACCCGTCGTACTGGGCCCACGTCGTGGACCCACTTTCTCTTATGAGATGGCGTACCCGAACAGGCAATGCCAATTATGTTTTTATGAAGATATAAAAGTAACCACACAAAAAAAGATATTCACAATACAATACAATGCAACATCCAAAAACATACGCTTGCTCATTCAACGGCGTTTCTTATTCAACGCACCGCAGATGAGATGAGTCGGGAAATTGAAAACTAATATCAGATGAAAGTTTTCATCGTGTTTGGTGTGTAAAGCGGCGCAAACAATACTCAATGAATACAAATTGATCCCATCGGGTATTTTAGTACCGATAGAGACTATTTTTGTACAGTACAAACATTTTATGCTGTTTTTCGCGAGGTGTTTATAAAATAGAGATGCAAATTGGTTCTTTTATGCATGTTGCAAACATTGTGCTCATGTTTCCGATACTATTTTATCCACTGTTTTTTTAATAATTTCGATTCGCAGTCTGTAAAAAGACGGTTTTAAGGTGTCTAATCTTGAGTTCAATTTATACATATGTTTTATCCAATTCAGCTGCATCCGGTAAGACTGGAAGCCTACCCAAACGTAGTTGAGAAAAGGCTAGGTGGATGGTGATGATGATGATTCAAATTGAGACATTTTTTTATACATCTGGGAATTTGATGCCAAAAGAACAACATAATTACGTCACACACAAATGTTGTCGACGAAAAAGAAACATAAAACATATTTTTCTTAGATCTTTTTAATTATAAATTTTGCGAGACTGTTGTTAGGCACCTTATTATAAACGAGCTCTAGAGTAGAGCACGGTTTTTAAATGAGATGTTTGCAATAATAACGTGCTTTATATTCTAAAGCTCGTGACACACCTTAATTTAAACTCCAATTTCAGCGTAAAATTATATAACACACGCTTGAACGTAATTGCCTCTTTACAAGTGATTTTCATCACAAAGTCCTGAGTTTTTCTTAAACAAAAACATTATAAAATGCAGTTTGCAATTACCTGTACTAGAATTAACAACGCTTTTGCATGTCAATAGTTTTTTAACAAAGACTTTTTAGATTCTTACATTTTTTTCCCTTTCGTGCGCTGGGCGTTTTCACTTACCTAATTGCGCCTTTAAAAGTTAATATTCTATGATTAGAAATCCAGTGTTTCAGGGAACATGGTTGTTCACGCTATGGGACGTGAGCAATTTGTTTTGTTTTGCATATGAAACACTTTATAAAAATAGAAATGCCTTCGTCCTAGATGGCTTTATGCTCAAAATAATTGTACATACACTGACTGTCAACTTCTTTCTACGAAACTTTTACGCAGTTCTAATTTTGTGCGGAGATGGGAAAGACACTGGCTTGAATTTATTTGACATTATAAAGTCAGTTCAAAGCAAAATGTCACTCGGGACAGCTAGCTATTTTGACGTTAATTGGCTCGCTACATTCTTGCAATAATTGTACACAGTTAACAAAGTACTGTCGCTGGCTTTATTTGCGGTCTAAACTTGTACCGTCAATTCCAGTAGAACAAACAACACAATAGTATGAGCTACACTACATTCATCGATAGAGCTATCTTTTATACTTTCATGGTTTTGTATGCATTGCAGTAGAGCAACCTACGCTACAATTATCTATACATTATATATTATATCTTTACAAATAAATATATCAGTGTCTGTTTGTAATGTCAAAATAACAGATTTTTACTAAATGTAGAAAGTATATTGCATAAGGTACTTAATACGTACCGTATATACTATAATTATGCATTTAATATTCCTTTTTTTTCTTATTGAAAAAAATTTATAATTAATTTTTAATAAAACATTTATTTTTTATCAGTCTGTCTGATTTTGCTGGCTTTTCTCCGAAACGGCTCAACTGATTTTGATGGGACTTTCACTTGCAGATATGTTGTGTGATATTATTAGGAGTTTTATTTTAGTAAAAGAATTATGGTCGACACGGGTGAAGCCGCGGGCAACAGCTAGTTGTTAATAATACAAAATACAAAATATTTATTTTAACCAAAACATTGTTTCATACATAAATTGAGGCAGCCCCAGTAAGTTACAAAAGTACTTGTGTCGGAGCTGTCTCGCTCTTCCCATAAGTGGTAGCTTTACAATGATGAGATAGTTAATACTATCCTTTACTAACACTTTTCATATGAAACGGAGAACACACAGGTTTAGTTAAGTACCTGGTACTTGTTGACAGGCCTACGTTATCCCATCATACCTATAAACACTGTAATATGAAAACTTTTTAAACTATTAACCATGGAGTTTCTTGCCTGTTCTTCTCTATAGGAAACGATCACTTGGAACTGTGCACCTAGCTTTTGACGTTTTATAAGTGCTTGTGTAGATATGAAATAAAATATTTTGAATTTGAATTGAATTTTTAGATATAAAAGATCTCAATATATGTGAGAATAAGACATCTGACCAAAGTTTCGTAGCAAATATGCTGGAATGGATCCACAATAATCCTCCGAAAAGCACTCCCCAGGCATTGGAAGCACTGAGCACTTATCTCTATACGTCTATACGGACAGATGTAGTTGTCCATCTTACTGATATAATCCCTGAGTGCATTATGTGGGGCTAAAGGGGGCCAAAAGAAAAGCCACGCTCAATAATAAATAATGAAGCATTAGCGTAGAATTACTAAAGAACTGGCAGTATTTTTTAAAGATTTGTTTGTTCGATACAAAAGTAAGGGCAGGTACCCTTTTTTTTCACATCGGGGAAGCTAAGGCCTGTATTACACCTGATGGTAGGTGATGATCAGGCTGAAAGTGCAAGCGAGCTTCACCCGGAATTCTCAACCACAGAGGAACTGGGTATCTTACCTCAAACTGCTGCAAAACAATAATGCTGCTGTTAACATTGTTATTATGGCGACCAACTTAGATGGTCAGGCAGACTTAGAACACGCCCTACCACCAATCAAACCGAGCAGAAAATTTACCCCCACTGGGAATCGATCCCGGGACCTCTGGGTTTGTGACAGGTGGTCTTACCACTAGACCACAGATGCGGTTAAAACCTACGAGTATATTGTTATAATTATGAGTTCACTTTCAAATATATATTTTATGCTAGGACAGCAAATAGGTAGGATAGTTTATTCGGTTTTGAAGGCATTTTATCACGTGAGAGGTATTCAAGTAATACAATAGGTACTCTCCACATATATTTATTATTTAAGGCAATGCCAATCAGAAACTAGGATAAAATGACAATAATAATTATGTAATATGTAACTGTTTTGTAACTGCTTTTCCTACGCCTATGTTCAATGCATGCCGTGGCAGCCTTTAATTAAGGCTACACTACAAAATGTAAAAACAATATGGGTATTTCAACATGTATTTTTGGTGTATGCTTTGTTGGTTGTCCTTAAATAAATAAATATAATTATCCACCACGTTACCACGTTTTGACCACGTTAACAATTTTCCTATTTTGCTACCTACCACAACAAAATTCTAACTAATATCCTAACTATAATAATTATTATAAATGCGAAAGTGAGTTTGTTTATTTGTTACACTTTCACGATAAAACGTCTTAACAGATTTGGATGAAAGGCACATAAGACCATGACCTCGATTAGGACGATAATATTGTTATCCTGACATTCTCACGGGATCGACACAAAAGCGGGTAAAACCAAGGGATGCAAATACATTCGTTTCAGCCATAGAAGGAACCCTATTAAAAAATGACTCTTTTATTCAAAGTTGTTTAATTATAAATAAAAAAAAACTAACTAAAATGTAATATCTATATCTAAATATTTCCAACTTCAAACCTCGCCTCGACCGTTGCCTAGCAACCGACAGTAAATATCTCAATAAAATAGTCTTTGACATTACCTAAGGATTGCAAGGATAGAAATTTTACCCATATTGATGAGTAAAAAAGCAGTCAAAACATATTTCATGAAAAGTGATAAATTGTTAATTTTGGTTAGAAACTATGTTTTGAATTTCTTTTTCGTTTATGAATGAGTGTTATGAGGCGTGCACTTTTGGATTTTCCAAACTATTTTAAATTATAAATGCGAAAGTGAGTTTTTTTTTGTTTTTTGTCTTTCACTTCTGTACTAAACCGATCATCATGAAATTTTTACATACAAAAGATTATAGGAAAAATTACCTTTCACCCGAAAAAAGTACTGTTCCCGAGGGAAAAACTATTATTGATAAAAATAAGCACTAACGCGAGCAAAGGCGCGGCCAAAAGCTAGCATATAATATTTTTCACCAAACTTATTTATTATAGCTTCAGAGTCAACTATTTTCATAAAATACTTAACGAATTTCCCCAATACTCAACAAAACTAATAAAGGCTAGATAAACTTAAGTACTTTAAACTTAATTAATAACTTAATCGTTTCTTCCTTTAATTTCCTAGTTTTTACAGTTTTATCTTATTTCAATATTTTTATTAGACGAGGAGGTTGTTATCCAAACTTGAGATTTTCCACTTAATTTTTATTTTTTTTCGAATTTGAGTAAATACTTTTCTAATTTATTATTTAAATTAAACTACTTTTGATGAAATAATACGGTTTTTTTTCAGCTGGATCAATCACGTTTTGACAAACTTTTGATTTCACTACATGTAATTAAATTACAATGTAAACAAAAAAAAAAGGGTTTTGTCGAAAGAGAGAAGTGGAAAACCTCCTCAGACGTCAGAATTTGAATTTTTTAAATCTGCTTTTAGACAACGAAGAGCACTGAGTAGAAACTCGTAATTAATTTAGAGATTCTTGTTTGTAGAGAGAATAATAATTTATTATTAGGATAGAGATTCAATCTGCCTGAAGGTTGCCGGTTTAAAAGGTCAAACACTTAAATTTTTTTCTTGTTTTTTTTCTTACTATTATTAATCTTGGTCACCTGACTGACCAACATCGTACGGAAACCTTGGTCTCAATTCTCCTCCTCCTTCTCCTCTTGGTTCCTCCTCAGAATGAGAAGAGATATTAGTCTGCCGTACCTAGAATTTGTATAATTAACTTCCATACCAAATTAATAAATTGTTCCTCAAGCAATTATTTGCCTCTAGTTTGTCTAAGCGAAATTCATCTCTTGAAATAACAGAAAAGCGTTTATTAAGCTTAAATTTTAATTAAATCTAGATTCGTGACAAGACATTTAGTTGGAGAGAAGATGAATTTACTTGACGAAGATGACATGAAGTGGTTTGCGAAGAGTAGTTAAATCAGATTCCAAATTAGATTGCTGACAAGCAGACTGTTTACATATTCAAGTTATGTGAAAATTGCTAATAGGTATAGCTTTATTTTCAGGTTTTGAGATTAGGTTCTAAAAAGCTTACAAAATTATATTCACATACTCATGTTGTATCTGTTTTATAATTATTAGGTTCAGTGTCTAAAAGCCTCTAAAGCTATTGCAAATATCATTACCATTTACAGTTATTATTTTTGTGTTAGTAAAATTTCTGTCTAAGTTTGCTTTCGTATTGACTTTATAAGAGTATAATAGTCTTACTGCAGCAGTTTCTCAGTAGTTACTCGTATTTGCATTAACTGTTAAAAGCTTTAAAAACTTTCAAACATCGCATAACCTATTTAAACCACATATATCCACCTACCCACCGAATTATTCAAGCGCCACATCGTTCCAAAGGTACCAGGGTGACATAAAACTAAGGAGAGCGACGTGAACCCACTGAGGGCCTTCGTAACCTGACCGAGCTAAACGAAACTATTTCCCTGCGTTACTTAAAGAGCGTCGTAAAGCCGAACTATGGGTCCCGCGGGAAGTTCCACGGTCCCCTTGAATTTGGTAGCGAGTTTTCTAGGCCTGACGTAGGTCTACAATGTTAGAAAGAGATGGAATATTAAATACAATTTTTTTATGCTTGATCATATTGTTGAAATGCTACCTATTTATTTACTTTTGTATATATTTTAATAATAATGTGTTATGATAAATTTTTAATAAAAAAAAATCTTTGTTCCTCTCAAACAGAGCACCTGCCATCAAATCTCTTCACCACCCTTGGTTGACTGGTAGAGAATGCCTAAGGCATTAAGTCCGCCTTTGTACCTTTTTGAGTGTGAAAAGATTAAATAAATAAATGCTCAGGACAAAAAAAATATGAACCTTTCAAACTATTTGTGACATAAAACAGTAACAAAGGAAAAATAACGTATGCTAGATTGAACATAGTATTTGTATAGCTAGTTAGTTACTCATTTAATTTAGTACCTTGTGTAAGTTTGTGTAGATATTTGTTGAAATGTTTGTATATAAACAATTTATGCCCTTCATTCTTTTGTATTCTGTTGCATTTTATTTTATTGAAGTTAATTAACTTTGTTTAAAATTTACTTTGTGTTGGTATACGCCGGTTCTCGCTAATATCTTTTTTCTTTAAATGTTATGTACACCTATAATTTTTGTATATATTAGCAGTCTCTTCTTCTTTTTGTGTGGTTAGTGTTAGTTTGTTTTAAAGCCGCCCATGGGCCTCTGACTTGGCTTCACATGCCGTCGAGAAATATCTCTCAGGTTTCCTCACGATGTTTTCTTTCACCGTTTGAAGTGATAATTATACAATACGAACATGAATTTGAAAAGTCAGAAGTGCGTGCCTTTTTTTTTTTTTTTTTGGGTGGGAAATGTTCAAATGACTTCTCCCGCTCTGGGCGGAGCGGAAGGGCGTGTCAGACTCTTACTGACTAAAACCCACCCGTGTTCCTTCCCTTGCCTAGACGGGGGCCACGGTTTCCCCTTAGGACTATCCGCAACCCCGGTGGTAGGCATCGGTCCTGACGGACCCCTTCAACTTCGCTGACAACTCTTTGAGGCGCGCGTGGAACACGACGCGCCGTCGACCCGGGCTTGGTCCTGATCGGACGGAGAGCTACCCATCACTCTCCGTCCGCAAGCCCGCGCCTACGGTGGCCGGAAATCGGCGATCGATTCCCGACGCCCGGGGCGTCCACTACGGCGGTGGCTAGGGGCTCGAGGGAGTGACCTTTGTCTCTCCCTCACGCGCCCCGCCTCCTCCTTCACGAGCATTACTGCTTCGCAGAAGGAGGTGACAGCCTGCCATGCCCTCTCACTCCGCACCATGGCCTGGACCAGGGCCGGACGTGAGAGGTCACTGCCGCCAATCGCCTGCACGAGGACACGGCGGTGCTCCGCCCAAGCCGGGCAGACGTCCACCGTATGCTCCACCGTGTCCTCCGGGCGATCCACGCAGTGGTGACATCCGGGCGTTTCCTCCTGCCTTATCTGAAACGGGAACCTCCCGAAACTACCGTGTCCGGTGAGGACCTGCGTCAGGCGGTAGGTGAGGGCGCCGTGGCGCCTCTCTAGCCACTCCTCAAAGAGGGGACTTATCGCCGCAATTGTGGCGTGCCCAGATCTAGGTTGCGACAATCGCACTCTCCAAGCCGCCGCCTTGGGTTCAAACTCGAGACCTATGACTTGGCATTCCGACGGTGCTAGGCTATCACTGCTAATGGCTTTCATATTATTTTTTTAACCAATGATGAATGTTGCTGTTGGTGTTCTTTAAATAAATACATTTTAATGTTAATAATAAAATTTGATCAAAGAGTGTGTACATTGTACTCTTTGATCACGTTGAAAACACAGCAACACAATAAAATTGTCTTTATTTAACCTTATTTGGTTAAACTGACACTTTATTTAACATGGGTCATGTCCCTAACCAGTACCTTCTTTTAGAAAACATTTGGTTATTTACCTCATCATTTTATCGATATTGTTCGTAAAGGACTTCAATAAGAATAACAATAAATAACAAATATAAGAGTAAAGTCTAAAACAATTAATTTAGAATCAAAAATAGAAATCTTGAGCAATCAAAAACTACTCAAGTGTTCAAGCTCTTGAAACTAAAATAACAGTTTCGATAATAATGAAAGCACCAATTACGAAGAATAACATAAGTAAGCAAAATTTCGCAAAATCAATCATGAACTTAAATTCGTCTCAATATCTTAACAAGAGAGACTTCAATTTATTATAAGGGGGCGACTATACTTGTTACATGTCGCGTTGCGTTTTTGAGAGACCTATCGCGAGTTTTTTGAGTCGTATCGCGGCTAAGTCATGTTATTGGAGTCTACTATCGGGCATAGTCATTACACTTGATCCTTGGCAACTCTCATCTAGCTACTGGAAATAATAAGGTGCAGTCACAAGCTCTATTATGACACATCACAACGGTGAAGAAAAACATCGTGAGAAAACTGGCATGCCTGAGACATATTTCTTTTTTACCTTTTTCGTTTCGTGATCTCCACTCATGAACAGAGGGGTAATTCCCGTATAATATATCATAACATTCACATTCTAAACTTAGTTTCAATCTGTCAAAAACACCTCCAATTTAACTACATAATAATTTTTTGACAAGGTTTTGAAATTGATTGCCCAGCAGCAATCAATGTCAAAACACATGACGTCAGATTGCGACTTGAATATGGACGCTTTTAAATTATAAGAATTATGGACCTTTAGGTATATGTTGTCTACTTTAATGGACATCGGTTCTACGGCTATATAATATGATGTTTGTATTTTGTCTGGCACGATTTCAAAGAAAACATACTGGAGAAAAAGATATTGCAAAATTGTTGTAGGTATTTGTGTTGTGAAGTCGTGCCGTGCCTGTGTGGCCTCAGCCTTATAGCCAAAATTCTCGTAACTGCATTTTCTTGATTTAAATCTAATATTTTCTTTAACAGATGAGATTGAATTGTGTTTACATTTAGAATGAGATTCCACTTTGATCTATGTACATTAACATGACATATGAGATGTAGTTACAAGATGTAATAAAAATCTAAATTGATTCCATTAATGTACTCACGTTATTACATTTTAAAGTGAATAATGTTCAAACATCCAAACCATTTTGATAAAAAAAACTCAATTCATTTTGTTTGGATCAAGTTTCCAATTTTTATTGTTTTTAATATTTTAGTGCCCCAGCAACGAAAAATCTCGTGATTTATTAATAGCAACGTAAAATATTTTTTTCATCAATCATTTTCGCTTGAGTGTTTATTATTTACACATCATCATTATTAGCCTATTAATGTTCCCACTGCTGGCCTAATCTCTGTGAGAGGGAGTGGGCTGTAATCTACCACGCGGGCCCAATGCGGGTTGGTAGACGTCACGTCTTCGAATGTTTGGTTTTAAGACATGTCGGTTTCCTTACGACGTTTTTCTTCACCGTTTTGAGAGCAGTGATGATGTAATTATTTACACAAAGTAAAGCCCCCCTGCTTGGGTTCAAACCCATGACCTACAACTCGTAAGTCGGAGCCGATATCACTGGGCCACCACTGCTCTCAATAAAATATTATTTACTATTGATACTTTATTATACAATATCGTAAGTTTTAGGCACATGCAAAAAAAAAAAAAAACCTACTTATAGCAGTTTCTTGTGAGTTCCTCTTTGGCTGAGGATTCCGGGTGAAGCTCACTTCCACCTTCGGCCTGATCATCACTTACTATCAGGCGAGATGTAGGCCAAGAGCTTCTCCGTTGTGGGTAAAAAAAAAAAAAAATTGTTTCCTCATTGGTCTAGCATACCACAGTGTTTCAAGAAAAAGGAAGAAAGAAAATAAATAAATAGAGGAAAGTCATTGACCAGTTCGTGTTACCAGTGATCACCCTGAAACGTGGTCGGTCACAATGGGACTTATTAGAAGGCTGAAAGTCACCCAAAGGTGAGGGCTATGCTTGGAATTTCCTTACGTGATCGAATCAGAAACGAAGAGATCCGTAGGAGAACCAGGGTAACCGACATAGCCCGGAGTTAAGTGACAGTGGGCAGGGCAAAAACAGATGGCCGATGGGGCCGAAAAGTTCTGGAGTGGCAACCGCGTGCTGAAAGATGAAGAGAATTGGAAGGCCGCCCACAAGGTGGACCGATGACCTTGTGATGGCCACAGGAATCCGCTAGACGCAAGCACAGAATCGGTCGAAGTGGCGATGCTTGTGGGAGCCTATGTCCAGCAGTGGACGTCTTTCAGCGGAAATGATGTTGATAATGCTCTAATGGTCACAAACGCTACTGTTGAGAATGAGGTCCTAGGCTACATTCCCAGGTGGGGCAAACTGTTAGGTTAGGTTAGTTCCATAACGAATTTCTCAATTGCAGCCCGGATTCTGAATTTGTGCCCGGTTGATGGTAATAGGCTCGTCCCGACTATTACATGGAACATAATCATAACTGAAGAAATATGGGTGTACTACAGGTACATCTCTGCCTATCCTTTCGGGAATTACAAGCGTGATATTATGGAATTATTGTCTCCCCGAGTTAAAAGATCATAAGAATTCGCAATCGCATCAAAAATCCCATCCATTGTACACACGGTTATACAATAATCAAGCTATACATTTCCAGTTTATGCTGATCTCGCATTGTATCAGAGGTCGCACAATGAGAGGTCAGCTTATACTGGAGATGTATAGCTTGATATATCGCCGTGTGTACACACGCAAAAATTATTTCATCTTCCAATTTTGACGGATAAACATTACTTAAAGTGAAGCACAAAACTCTACTAACCTCAAAAGCTAAAATAAAAGCTGAGAAATATAAAGTCAAAGTCAAAGTCAAATCATTTATTTCAAATAGGCCCTTGAAGGCACTTTTGAATGTCAAAATTGACAAAATATAGTATTGATTCTACCACCCCTTCCAAAAGGTAGTTTTCGTATGGAGAAGAATGGGCAAGAAACTCCACCGTTACTCTTTTAAATTGTTTTACAATATTTTGTATAGGTACATTATTTATATAATTATATATGAAGACGATGCACCTAGAATAAAATATAAGCTGATACATTGTGCGAAACAGAAATTCTATTAAGCATCCAGGTGCGGATCGTAAAGGGTTACTTAATATCCCTTGTATATTACATCTATTTTGGGTTCTGCCTGACTTTTGGTAAGGTCACCTACTTAGGTGACCAATAATAATTTGAATTAAATTCTGTACACATTGCAAATTAAATGACCGGCAAGGAAAGGGTTAAACTTAATCCGACGGTCTGTTTGAAGCTTATCTTTTGGTGGGATGCATCGAATAAGGAAATGTAGACTGGGCCTAATTTGAATACTTTATTTTTAGTGCAATTTTTTTTCTGTGTCGTATGTCTAGTGGTTGAAATCGGTACTACCTATTGAGCATGAGGTCTTGTGATCGATACCAAGTCGGCGAAAGTGTTATTGGGATTTTTCCATTTGCAATTTCTCATACCTAATTGTATAGTTTAAACTAAGTTAAATAAATCTCTTATTAAATGCATTTCCAAGTAAATGCGCTTTTCAATGCCAGCGTGTAGGTACTGGATGCAACAAGGCCATTCCCTCCAAGTAACTGGACTCGTGCACACATACAAAACTCGTACACATAAGCACGGAAACTATAGACTTCAGTGAGTGTAAGTTACATGGGTAAAGCTCTTGCTTCATGCTCATAAAATTAAAACTTCTGCTTTTCAAATTCAGTGCATAAACCAAAATAATAGCTATAATTTTGAAAATTAAACAGTATTCACCTACCAAATCCTATCAAACTCATCTTGACTTCAAAATTAACCACCTCAATTCATCCCTCCCCCTTCACTCAGCACAAACAATACAGTTTTCGCGCAGTTGCTTCTAAACAGGGAGGATCAAATTATCCTTTAAGAAAAGCTGTCAAGGTTCCTTAATGAATAAATGATGCAGAAACTTTAGAGATTCAATGTTTTGATTCTATCTAATTTTGTATTGGCATTGTCTTTTCAAAGAGTAGAGTACTAATAATAGAATTTGTATTAATAAGTATTTCATTGATTTGTGTTGAGTTACTTTTAGTTTACCTACGTTTTTGAGTTTTCATAATGTTTATAAATGTCTTCCTTTGTTACTCATTCGCATTAGTCAACATCATAGGTTTTAATTTCTTGCATAATAAACAAACAATGTTCTTAATATGAGTTCTTCTTCGTTTCGTATCAACGGTGCATCCATATTTTTGTTTGGGCCCAGTAGGTGGCCATTAGATCTAGTTCTAATACGAACTGAATGAACAGAAACTTTATTCACCCGGTTTTATAAAAGAATAAATAAATCTCCAAATAAACAAGGCTCCCTCTAAAAGTAAAGCACTACTTAATTTTATTCTGACATTTTCTCATCACAAAAATCCACAAGACCACAAACAAGACTCATTAAGAACTTTTAGTGCAGACCTACCAATATTTTATGTCCGCCCTAAATGTGCCTTCTACAAGAATACAAAAGTAACAAAAGTTAACCAAAATAAAAGCCTAGTGCTCGTAAATCGAGACCCCGAACAGCCACAACATAAGAGATATTAAATAACAGCGCCCGATCCACACCTCGGGAGCCTGATTGAATTTCTGTTCCGCATGATTTATCGGACATAAATACGGTTCCATCGGTATCCATGGACGCCTGATCATGCAGTTTTGTGACCGCCATTTTGTTTTCCGGAATTTAGTTTATTGAATTCCGGAAAATTTGTACACGTGTTGTTTTACTTTATTATCAAGGGAGACGTGGCTAAATGATAACAGCCGCACGCAAGTCAAGCTACGCTTACTGATGTCCCTTCATGGATGGGTGACCATCCACATTAAATATCGGGACCCTCCCGTGCTTTGGAAAACACGTGGTCCCAGCTGTCATTCGTAGATATTTGACAGCCGTTACAGACGGTCTTACCAAGGGGTATCGTGTTACCCAGTCATTGGGTTATGGAGGTTAGATAGGCAGTCGCTCCATGCAAAATACTGATATTCAGCAGCATCTGGTTAGACTTGAAGCCGACCCCAACATAGTTGTAAAAAGGCTATAGGCATATTGATTGTGTACATGTTTTGTTCTTGTTTATTATCAAGTAGACTTATTTACAACGGTGAGTCAGTGAAGTAAAATGGTAATTTCAAGGTCATTTATGACGTGTTTGTATATGTGGGACGTGGTATATTTAGAAGACAAGTAACTAAGGAAACATAATAAGCTCGAACGAACATCATACGAATATCGTTCATCCGTATTGAAAGAACAATAATTGTAAAAATATTCCTCCGTATTATTCATTGGTTTGCACTCATACGGAACTTTACCTCCCGCTGTGGTATTTTAAAAGGTTAGCTAAGGTGGTTGCTACGTTCACAGCTCAAGTGAGCATGTTGTCACGCTTGCAGTTACGTGTATGTAGTCACTCTAAGGACTAGGGGAGCCCACTGCCCAGCATAAGTATAATCAGTAAATGATGTTCCCACTAGAGGAGGCTTATGTCCCAGTCATTGATAGGCGTTCTCTCTGTGAGAGTGACTCTGACACTGCCCAGGGTGCGTCGGATTTATTAAATACCTACATTCACATGTTTCACACATCGCGCTTGTTTTTCTCCATAGGGTTAGGTTGAGGTGTACCTATAGTATACATAGCACACAATAGTATTCAATCATCGTCCCTCAAAGAGTCACTTCAGCTTAAAATGAGCAAAATTTAAATCTATCTTTACATTATTCACCAACCACAGACCAAAAAACCCACTCGACAATCTGGCACACATTTGAGCGCTCAACTGCCAACCACCAGCCACCAGCAACCAACAAGTTAATGCAGTAAAAACTGCGTCTCAAGTACTGAACTCGGTAATAACTTTTTGATGGACATCCAAGTATGATCGCGCAGCCCAACTGTCCCCTTTGGCAGCGTCCAGAACATGCGTTGCCAAAAAGGTTTTTAGTAGTATAATCCAGCTATGATTTATTTGCTGTAAAACGTGGGTAGATAAAGTGGTTGTTAGTTTTGGAGGCCGTCTTGGGAGTATTTTTGTTTGAGGAATGTCTGGGATATGTGAACACTTTTTGGGTCACTTCACTTCACTTTTTCACTTTACTTTTTGGGACACTGATTCCTTCTGTTTGTTTTTGTCTTTATTGCTATTGTTTATGGTCTTGGTGGTATCTATCTCTTAGTGCTTGTTTACGGAGACGCGGGGCGTTGGGCGATGCGTGTGGCGGGGTGGCCCGCACTAAATTCAGAGGTCACCGAATTTAATGAAGCTGTTGTGAGTTTCTGATGTTTCATCTTGCATTTTTGAGGTCACCTTTTAATTCGCACAATTTAAAAAAAAATTGTATGAGATCTCAGGTTTATGAAACTTTACTCCATGCGTCATGTTCGTAAATGGGCCGGGCACCGTCATTTGGGACTGGTCATCTGTTAGCTGCCATGGCTTATTTTAATCTATGAAAATTGTTTTATATTTTTAGCTTTTTATTACGGACGCTTTTAACGTGCACGTCTTTCTACATCGTTCTTACATGAATAATTTACACATTAATGATGTAACCAATATTTTGTACTTATAATTTTTTTTATTTAAAAGAGTGTCCGCGGAGTTTCTTGCTCGTTCTCCTCCATAAACTTTCTGTCCCCTAAAACGCTTTGGAATAGGCAACTAGCTTCATATTTCTGACTGACTGACTCCTTGACACTTCAAAAGTGCCTGTAACTGGTTTTATTGAAAGGGAACTATATTTTCTATCACCAAAATTTATATTTGTCATCAAGTTGTATCACCTAATAAATACATCTATCGCCACGAAATATTTTCGTTCTCAGATAAACAAAAATTGTTCCCAGGTATGAATTATCAAATTAATGTTAATATATGTGTAAAATAAGAGATCGATAACCAATAAAATTATATTGCATTACATGAATATAAACTTCGTTCTTATAATAACAGTTTTGTTACTTAAATAATAGCTCTGTGCTCAGAATGGTAGATCTGTCACCAAATAAATCGATTATCGATCCCTGACTGCGACTCCTTTTTATTTGATATTTTGTCACCAATACAGTAGTAACATTTTATTTCGTTCAGATATTAAATTAATAGTATTCGTTACCAATTTAATACATCAATTTATAATTTTAATGAAAAAATGATCAAAGGGGCGGAGACAAATTGGCGCGCTTTAAAAATTGACCAATCCGGCCTCAACGATGGGTTGTAGGTAACTAGGTTCGAAATGCAACTGCCCTGCGTTTTACAAGAAATATATGTGCAAACATATTATCGGATTAGCCATACGCTTAAAGCTTGCCAACCCCCCACCAGAAGCAAAAAATGTGCTTATCGGCCAGAAAAGAAAAAGGGGGCGCCCTTCGAAATCCAAACCAGCGCTGATTATTCAGTGATTATTGTTTTTTAAGAATAAATATTGATTATTTTAACTTTAATTAAGTGTTTTATCTATTATTCTGCTAGCCATAAGCCAGCTATTTTAACCCAGCGCTGATTGTTCAGTGGTAATTATTTTAAACAATAAATATTGATTATTTTGACTTTAATTGTTTTATTTACTACTCTGCTAAAAATTTTATTTAAATATAATTTATACTACCAGTGGAAATTTAAAACCTTGGGAGTCTAGTTAAGTAGCAGAATCTTTTGGTTGAAACGATGATGACAACCCTAATTTTTTATTTGAACTGCAATTTTCTAGTAACATAATATGATTTATTGGTGATCTCTTTAAATTAGTTTGCTTAAATACTTATTAGGACACACCTATTATAATACATACAAAAATATTTATTTGGTACTAGACCTTATATCTCAGGATTTTAGGTGATTTATTGTGGAACTGATTTTGCATTGTTTGGTGACTACATTTTGGTGACAGATCTACTATTTTGAGGACAAACCCTATTATTTAAGAAACACAAAACTAATTAAATTGGTGATAGCTTAAATGATACCCTTATTGAAATAAATGCTTTGAATTTGAGTTTCAGTTCGACATCCTTATACAAGAGCTTTTTCTAGCTCCAAAAAACTGGCATCGACAAATGGGCATTGTTTATTTTGTTGCTGACTCTCTGGGCATCAACAATCATTGCTACCATGAGCAACAAAATTATTTTGTTCATTTAAAACAGAAAAATCGAGAGTTAAGCTAGCATGACCAGTAAAAATTTTAATATCTAAAATTAAATTTAAAAAAAAACAATTATCAAAAAAAAAATATGGTTACTTGCAGCAACAAATTAGCAACAAATTTTGCACTATTGTTTTTTCGGCTATCTCATTAATTACTGTTTTTCCTGGTACCTTAACGTAAACCTGGCATGTTTGTTATTTCTCGAGATCGGTTCGAACAACAAATTTTTTTTTAGCAACTAATTAGCAACAAAAAAGCAACAAATTCTGAGTTTTTTTTTTTTTATTCGCATTTGTCGATGCCAGTTTTTTGGAGCTGCTTTTTCTCATGCAACAGTATATTATATTATCCTGCTGACTTTTATTTCATCAAAAACAAACCAATTTCAATATACCAACCAACCTTTCGACCCCAAAACTGTTTCTTTTATTAACCTATAATAATAAAATCGCCATCAGCACCTAATTCCCTAATAAATTTATATCTTCCCATCGAGGCTTGATATTTCAGCCACGTGACAGAATTGCGGCCATACTACATGATATTGGCAACGCGGGTCACGTCGGATGCCAAACACTAGTTAGGAACTGCGATGACACTGCACAATCAATTGTATCAATAGTGATGTCTGTTATATAATTTGGTCTTTGAAGTGGTTTTTGTGAAGAACGGTTTCTATAAATTTCCTTTCTTTGGTATTGTTCGTCGAGTCGTTGAGCTCCTTAAGTTTTGAGTTGAGCTACACGATTGCTGGCAAATGCGTGCACTGACTGGACAGGTCCACTCAAAGTGTAGTGCTATCCTCAAAAGACCTAATCTACATTATCGTCACATGATCTTACCAAGATAATGTCTGGACTTTAAAAGAGACTGTGTGACCTCTGAGGCTATTTCGGTGTTCCTTCTCAGAGTAGTCGGATAGGAAACACCAACCTAATATAGTTTTAAAAATATCATTGACATGTAAAGTGTTTGTATGAACCTACTAATAGAAATAAACATTATTAATCATTGTTTACCATTTATCTCTTACTGTTTATAAGATTTTCACTATGGACTTGATGCGAAGAGATATTTGGTTTATCATTCAATTCTGTCCCATTATATTGTAAAGTCAGTGTTCATTTTGTTATAACATGGCATTCTGACGAGTATTGCTGTTTTTTTTTATCCAATGTTTCTTTTGTAATTTAGTAAACAAACCTCGTGTACTCTTTTATTTAGATGTTTTATCTTTGATAGAACTATGTATATTTGGTTCAATTATGTTCTTTCAGATTAAAACCTGTCATCCTTACTAGCCTAAGTTCCTAACTAGTCCTAACTAATAATACAAATGCAAAAGTGAGTTAGTTTGTTGCGCTTTCACGCTAAAACGGCTGAACGACTGAAAGGACATAGGCTACTTTTTATCCTGGGTCGCTGACGTCGCGAGCAACAGCTAGTAATAAAATAGGGTCCCATTAAAATATAATGGACATAGTTTTAGTAATCATTCAGACCACCAGATAAGGACACTGGTAAAAAATATAATAAGAATAGTTTGGAAAATCCAAAAGTGCACGCCTCATACTTATCACTTATTCATAAACGAAAAAGAAATTCAAAACATAGTTTAAAAATGAACAATTTATCACTTTTCATGAAGTCGTAATGTCAACGACTGACAAAGATATTATTTACTTGGCGGTTGCTAGGCAACTTCCAGGCAAAGGTTGGAAATATTTAGTTAAAGATATTATATTTTAGTTAGTATTTTATTAATTATAATTAAACTACTTTGAATAAAAGAGCCATTTTCAATAGGGTTATCTCCATTTAATCATCTATACAATGGTATATAAATTAAGTAGGTTCTGTGTACTAGCAGGAGTGTAACAATAAAAACAGTTACAGAAATGGGGCAAAAAAAAATTTTCGATCGTAGAGCACACTCTAATGCTTCGCATTACGAGTCGTGCAAAAACGCATTAGATACTTACAAGAAAAATAAATCAGCTAACGAAAATACACCAAAACTGTTGGTTAACTGGTTGGTTGGATATTATTTTTGGTCAAAATAAAATCACTTTTTTTTTGCTTGGTTATCTTTGGTTAGACGTACTGAACGCTGTGTTAAAACGCCATTATATTTTAATGGGACCTTGTATATAATTCTTCCACATAACGAAACTATAAAATTACAATTCCACATCTCTACCACATTTCAGTATTACAATTCCACCGCAGTTATTAAAACCGAATACCAATTCCTGTTCACGTTCTAATATATAACACAACGTGTACCGTCCTATGAGTATGTAATTGAACATTAATTACTGCCCACACTGACCGCCACATTCGCGGATCTCAGTTGAATGTTTTACAACAAATTACTGTCAGCGTTTGTACATCATCAGAATTATTGCTGTTGAGCTAATAATTTCGTGCTAATTAATTTCCATGGAATTAAATGCAGGTATTTTGTGTGTATCAATTTCGAATATTAGGGACTAGATAATAGGAATTGTTATCTGGGATATGCGTTGCGTTGTTATGAAATTGTGTTTTGATTGATCAAATTAATTAGATGAGTTTTAATGTTTAAACGTTTCTAAATTGGTATTCTATTATCACATCAATTTGAAGTTTGCCTTTTGTATTAAAAGATCAGACAGGAGACATTATAATTTCCACTTTGATGAAAGACGTAAGGTTTTGAGCAAAATGCGAGCTAGAGTGCGCGTCACGAAAGAACGCTGGCGGCAAATTGTGGAACTACATTTTTTTATATGCAGTGTGATGCAATGACATGGATACTAGCGCGGTGTCAAATGGTCTTCAGTGGTGGCGCGGACTCTATGTTAAAAATGCTAATGTTGGCGTTGATCAACAGTACTGTAGTATGATCAGCAACGAACTGCGATCTCCATGGATTCTGGTCGTTAAAAGACTGATTAAAGATATGATGTTGATTTGTACTACGTTGTAGACACAGTCACTAACAAAAGTCAATTAATACTTTAGTTTTCTAAATCTTAATAAACGAGCAAAATATTTGAATGAAAACGGAATAGATGTGAAGCTTAAAGAATGTTAACAGCTCTTTTTTTGTTCTTGTATTTTGTAAACCTACCTTTGATCCTGCATCCTTAACTATAATGTATTTTTGTCTCAGGTCTGCCTCTTGTGATATAGGCACTGCTAGTACAAGAGCTAGGGCTACACAGATGTTTGTGTTCCTGAAGTAAAAATAAATATATTAATACTATATTACTACTACTGCTATTTTGTATTAGAGAGGCATGAGGAACAGGCGTAAAGTTCTCTCATCCTCTATAGAAAAGGCAGGATCCTCCGATCTGACGGGTGTCGTGTCTGGTGGGCAACTGCCCAACGATTGATGTCGCGAAATTATATTATTATAATGTTGACCGCACGGTAAATTCTGCTTGCAGGATTTTGTGTCAAGTCATAACAATAATGCGTAGTTCGCATGTAGCCACCACAATATTCATTTATTTACTATGTGTAAAAGTAACAGTGTTAAAATTGTTGCTGAATGTAGTACCTAATACTGACTGTAAGTTAGAAGAAAAATACTCGTAGAAACTTAAAAACGGTACGAGATCTAAGAAGGTTTGAATAATACAGCTAAAATAACAAAACTTTCTTCTTAAAATTACAAGAACAACAATTAACTTTCAAATTACTAGAATCCAAAGTTTCTACTCACAGGCTTAAAATACCCATATTTTTGACACTCCACCACAAATGTAACTAGTTGAACCACTTCTATCAAACTGGTGTAAGAGTTAACGAGGTGGTTGCTATTGACGGCTCTGGTTCGCAGCCAAATAAGTTTGGAGCCGAACCTATTACGTGATCACACTGTGAGCATAATTACTCACACTTATGATGAGTTTTGGCGATTTTTCATTAATTTTATGGATGATATTAGCGGTCTGGCGTGGGTTTGATTTTGAATTAAGAGCTCTTATCCCAAAAGTTGGCAATGTCGCAGACACCTGTAAAAATTTATCTATTTTGATTAATTTGGCAAAGTTACTGTATGGAAATAAAAAATGTGGTTAATCAAAGCAGCGAAATATTTGACATTTATTTGCGACATTGCCAACTTTCAGAATTAACGCTCCTGGGGCCAGGTCGGCAATTTTTAATGATTCGTCATTATGACTCTCATTTATTGTAGCAGTTACACCGCTACATACGAACTATGCAGCAAAGACATGACGTCATACAATACCTGCATCGCGCAGTTAGAGTTTACCGAGCGAAAAACATAGATAAGACTATCCAAAATCAACTTGCGGGCAGTTGCCCGCCAGACACAACACCCGTCTGGTCGGAGGATCCTCCCTTTTCTATGGCGGATGAGTGAACTTTACACCCTGTTCCTCATACCCCTAAATTACTCAATACAACTACTACTAAGACAACACTATTGCTCTCGGTACCTATGTAAAGATGGTCACTCATCCACTGACCAACCCCGGCAAACGTAGCTTAACCTGATGGATCGATCCGTGCGGCTTTTATTACTTAGCCACGAGCTCCTCATTACAAGATTACATAATACGTTCCAATAGAATATCAATGGCACGCCATCGAAAAACCTTTATATTGACGCAATTATGTTAGCAGAAGAATAATGTTCAGCACATTTCTCAGAATGCCTGAAAATATGGAAAAGTATTTCCCCTAGAAACATAACACGACAACTACATTAGAATTTTATATTTCGTCTTGTTTGGAGTTTGTTGTTTCGCTACGTCTTTCTAGTTTGAAGAGTGCGCGATTTTGGCTGTCATTTTGGGTACTGTTTTATAACCATGAGATTCATTTGACTATTCATTCTAAATAACGAGTTTAAGTAATGGAAGGCACAGCGTAGCTGAAATACGCTGAATTCAGGCACCGTGCGAAAGCTATGTTGCGATTAATTGAACTTATAGGCCTACATAAATGCACGTATAGGCCATATAGGCTTCTTCCAGGCTACGCCAAAACACCCTGTCGCAGCACCCTGTCGTCCATCTTCCAAATCCAGTCTGTCCCAGCTACCTTTCTAAGGTCGTCGGTCTATTTACAGGAGAAAGTCCCATACTACGGTTGCCCATACGCGGTCGCAACTCCAGGGGTCTATGGGCCTACATATAGGCCTCTCCCAGGCTGCACCACAACACCCTGGCCTCCGCTTTCCAAATCCAGTATGTCCCAGCCACATTTTTAAACGTCCCACACCACGCTTGCCAATACGCGGTCGCCGCTCCAAGGATCCTCTGCCTCAAAATGATGATGAAAGAAATGATGAGTTATATAATCAGGTATACTCTTACCGCAGAGTTATTATTATTTTGCCTCGTTGGTCTAGTCGCAAGCACGACTGCTGAGCGTGAGGTCTTGGGTTCGATTCCCAGTCGTTTCCTCCTTGTTTTTGCTAATCCTCGATGATTTTGCCTAACAACATTTTTTAATCACACTTTAACAAGATCGCCGACAAAAGTTTACTCCTATACTAAGCGCAATCAATCATCACTTTCGTCATTAACGTGATAACGTCAATTATCGTACGATAATCCTTAGGGGCAGCTCGGATGAGAATAGATTATAACACAATAGATGGAGGGGTATTATGTTGTCGGGAATGGATATTTTTGTGATTAGATGAACGTTATGAGTGTGTTGTGGTATTATGGTGGCGTTATATCAACCATTTTATTTATAATATATTATATACTGGACATTTATAGATAGCAATGTATTGGGGAGCAGTGGTAGCCCAGTGGTAACGGCCGCGACTTATGAGTTGTAGGTCGTGAGATCATACTCAGGCAGGCACTTTACATTGCGGAAATAATTTCATCACCGCTGCTCTCAAAACGGTGAAGGAAAACATCGTGAGGAAACGGCATATCTTAAAATTAAAAAAATGGAAGATTTGTGTTATCCATCAAGACACACTGGGCCCGCGTGGTGGATGAGCCCACTCCCTTTCACAGAGCGGAGGCCTGTAACCCAGCATTGGGAATATTATTAGGTTGATTATGCAGGACATTTTATAAAACAGTACCTAGGCGACCGAGCTTTGCTCGGGTGAAAATAGATAAACATAAATCGTCCAGATATACCAACGTTGTATCACTTTCCCGAGGCTGTGAAAATAGAGAAAACAAATTTTCCCAGATATGATACCTAGCTAGATAGATATTGCAACTTTCATCGAAATCGTTAGAGCCACTTTCGAGAACGTGATTACAAATATTGCTCATAAAATAATATAGGATTTTGGAACTAATATTATAAATAGGTAAAATTATTTTTGTTTGTGAAAGGTATTCTCTGATGTACCGAAAAATTCTGTCACTGCAGGAAATCTACTCTTTTAACTAGTGCCATAGGATTTTCAGAATTAGGTGTTCTGCACCTGAACCGTTTCGTCAACAAAATTGCGAGCATAGGCTAGTTATAAATAAATGCTGTCTGTGTAATTTCGCCATTATACAGAGAGACTTGTGAATCTCTTGACGGTAAGTGGTTTGCGATGCATTTGCAGAGCTTGTTTCAAATTTCCACAGATACTTCATTCTGCCATGACAATGTTACCAATACGTTGCATACCCTATGCGTAAATCAAAATATTTCATGCACCACAAATTTTATTCAGCATCCGAAAACCGGGACACAACGACAGTAGTGCCCGGTGACAGCAATAAATGATAGTGGTTGTATTTTCTCGGAAATTTTCTTAACTCCTCAAGAAGCTCTACTATAATTGTTAGCCATAAGGCATTAGAGGTTTATGTATAACGGTTATTTCCTAACCGCTTTGCGCATTCTTAATCAAAACTTTCGGTGTAACACATGACAGACAGGTTCCTCAAAAAGCTCTACTAAAATGGTAAGCCCTATGGCTATAAAGGTTTATGTATAACATGTACTTAAATACCTACGTATTATTTCCTAACTACCTTGCGCGTTGTCAATCAAAACTTTCGGTGTTACTCATGACAGACAGGCAGACATTGCGAAGATTGCATTTGGTTCTAAACATGTCAGGGGAAATGAAGGAAATCCGCTTTTCGTACATTTTGATAGGCATTGTTAGAAGTATCATCATTATGTTAGCGCAAAAACATTCAGTGCTAAATAGTAGTAGATTTTAACTGTAAATGTTTGGAAGATATATAGAAGTATGCCTTCTAATGACTATAGGATACAGTCAAAAATCTATTTCATAATCTTGGATTAGATCAAAATCACAAAATACGACACCCTTTGCAGAATTAATGAGATTGTCAAAATCCGCACCGCGACAGGAATCTCAAAGCTACAAATCTAATAATAAATCCTCATTATATTAACTTATGAAGCCCAAAAATACGTTCATAATTTCTATAGCTTCCCCCGTAATATTGCCAAAAGTAATTAGGCTACATTTAGGGGCTTTCCTTTGAAGGCGCCTATCTTGGGTCACCTGATGTGATTGACGACAACCTTAGCAACTTTAACCAGTAATTAGGGGACATGGCTTCTTTTGATGATAACCTTGACTGATATGGGAGGCGAAATTAGATTGGATTTTTATTTTTATTTTGTAACTGATGGTTGAGATTTCCTGGTTTGAATGAATAAGTTGATTCTGTTCGAGTAACAAAGTAACATCTTTAAGTAGGTAAGATATGCTGCGATGAAACCAAAAGTCAAAGTCAAAGCCTAATAATTTACTTCAATTAGGCACATAAAAGGCACTGTTGAACGTCAAAAATTTACAAAAAAATAGATTTGATTCTAGTCGCCCCATATAGATGGTAGTTTTCTTATGGAGAAGAATGGGCAAGAGACTCCACCGTTACTCGTTTAAAATGTTTTACAATATTTTGTATACATGAATTATATAATTATATGTGAACACGATGCACCTAGAATAAAATTAGGTACTATAACACAATAGGTAAAAATAATTAAAAATGAGGCAATGACCGATAAACTAATTATGTGATAGATACATGGTGCTCACTCAAATAAATTGGGACAAGGGAAAGAGAATGATGATATAGCAGTTACGTAGGTTACATGCGCAACTAATCAATCAAATATTCAAACTAGGGAAAGTATCAGCACTTATCGTACGTCAAAATTACATACGAAAGTCCCCCAAAACGCCCGTCCCTTTAACGTGGCGTGACTTGATGTGGCGCAACAAACTCCCCAGCAGCACAGCTGTCTGTTCAGTTAGAAAAACTTGTAATAATTAATTATAATAATTTTATATAATCGAGGTTACGTTTTGTATCAAGGTAAATGAGGCCAGTGTTCCCAATTCGATTTAAGGTCGCTGCATGACGTGTTTAACTCGGACGGAACGGGACGACAATTTTTGGAAACATCGTTTCATAGAAAATGTATACAAAAGGCGGTGCACCACGGTGCATGGATGGAACGGTGACGTGACACCCAAGGGACGGGAAATGTATCCTCGGTGACGATGTTAAGCACGCACCACGTTCGTCCGTGGTTCCGCTGCGTATACACAGTCGCTCCGGTCGCTCCGGAGAGTTGTTTGTTGAGGAGAATAGTTAGTTTTGCGTCACTGTCGCGATGCCGTTAGTGTTTTTTATAACACCACGTTCCGTCTTCGCCCTGTCCACGTCCTAATGCTGTCCAGTATGCAGCCACCTTAACTCTGTGAAGAAACAAAAACGTCAAGGTCTCTTTTTACGCCCTGATATTTCGAATATCATGTGATTGTGGGAAATAAACTGGTTAAAATCAAATTCAAGTAATTTGTTCAAACTAGGCTGAGAATCAGCACTTTTAGAACGTCAAAATTACATTAGAGAGTCCCCCAAAAACGCGCCCTTCACCACTTCCTAGTGGCTGGGAAGAAGAAGTGGCGCTACAAACTCCCCAACAGCACAGCTGTCTGTTCAGGGTTTAGAAATATTGACCATGTAGGTTTCTACTGTTTATACATATATTTTTCCGCGCATAACTATAGTTTGCTGTTTGATCTCCCCAAATCAATACATAACACTTGTCTACTTTGTGTGATTTATCATTCAAAAATATGACAGACACTGTTTCGTTGTTGTTATTATACTTGTAAACCCTGGTTTATACCCATAGGTTGTACTTGTACTTATATAATATATGTACCTACCGTTAGGCCCTGTGTTTTATAATATTTTATTGTGGTGAAATCTACACCGCGACATTGGAACTACGCAAGACAATACATCACACAAATCCTACATCGCGCAAGTGAAGTTTACAGCCTGACAACAGCCATTGGGCAGTTACCACAACAACCGTCTGGTCGGACATTGTTCCTTTTACAATGGAAGATGGTCCTCCGTCTCCACTAAAACAATTATGTAAAGATTTTGTGATAAATTACTAACAGATTAACCGACCGATCTGTCAATTTTCCTTCCTACTTTTCAAGGAATAATACTCATAAAAGCATAAGCGACAAATCGGGATTAAGTTTGACAGATCCCTAATCTATTGCGGAAGCACCCCTCACTCGCCTGCTTCCTTAAGATAACTCTCGCGCTACAATGAATAGCAATTCGTTTGATGAGTTTCTTTATGCTCTTATTTTGATGGAGTTTGTTGTGATGGGAAATTTGTTGTTTTACAAAAAATGGTAGCTAAAATACAGTTTGGCCAGAGCTGTTACAGTTTTCATAATTATGACAAAGTTTCACACCGCAGGTTAACATGTTCAAAAAGATTGTTTCTGGGAAATTGTGATCAGGTAATTTATGCATTATCTTAAAATCATAATACAGTAATTGAAAACTTGTGGATAAAAATAGCCTACTCAATCAAACTGCCTAGCCTTTTTCCAACTATATTGGAGTCGGCTTCCAGTCTAACCGGATGCAGCTGAATACCAGTATTTTACATGGAGCGACGGCCTACAATACCTCCACAACCCAGTAACTGGATAATACGATACCCCTTGGTAAGACTGGTTGTCAGACTTGCGGGCTTTTGACGTCCTGTAACGACTGTCAAAGATCCACTAATGACAGCCGGGACCAAAGGCTTGCTTTCCAAAGCACGGAGAAGTCTCGGTGTATAAAGTTTGTAACCCATCCACGGACCAACCCCGGCAAGCATAGCTTAACCTGATAGATCAATCCGTGCGGCTGTTATTACTTAGCCACGAGCTCTGGAAGATAGCCGAATAACAAAATGAATTTATTTATTTTAACCTAGATGTTGTAAAAAAATCACCACTCAGTGGATCCCAAATAACAGGAAACGACTACGCGGCAGGCCCAGAAAGAGATGGCGGGATGAGCTGGACTCCTTCTTAAAGGATTGGCCCACAATAGCAGTAGACCGGGAAAAGTGGAAAGAGGGAAGGGAGGCCTTTGCCCTGCAGTGGGACAACACAGGCTTATAATATAGATGTTGTAACCCTTAACGCCCGTGGCCGCATAAACGGCATAGCTGACCTAATTTTAAGAATAATCGCGAAAAATGTCAACTGTCCCATAGAAAACTTCGTTACCTACTTGACCCAAATATTAGGGGCGGTTGATTATTTTTTAGCGATCCCGATGTTGTTCCCATGGAGAAAGTTGTTCAGTTTTGTAGTTTGTACCAGCCCTTAGATATGACTATACTAATTTTATTTAAATTTTGTAATAATATAATATTTTATAATATGGTTCTCGTTAGGTGGTTGAATCAATTGGGCTGATGCAGAAAGCAATACTTCAGGATACGGCTCGCATTGTAGTGCATGTTGTGAGGAGGTTCCTGTATCTGCATCCCTAACCACCGGTAGCTTGGACCTTGCTCCCGACACCAGCGGAACATGTTTTTCATATCTTTTTTTAAGAAACATTTAAACAAGTATTACATAATTATGTTAAAAAGTTCAACAAACGAAATATGATATTTTGTAATCTGTCTATTGTAAAGAGCCCAAACTCTAAACGTCAACGAATTATAACATTGCCAAATTGAAGAGTACAACTGTGACGTAGCATGACAACTGAAGTGACAGATATACGTTTAGTCGGATAATTGACAGCTGACTCGTCACGTGGTTTTTTTTGTTTACCTTTATTTAACTATCTAAACCTATGGAGCATAGGAACACTTTTCTTTAATAGAAAATATAAACCATTGTGGCTCTGAGCTCTTCCTACGACACGACCAGTCACTCACGCTCTGCATGGTAGAATGCCGTTCGATTGAGAGTTTGGCTTCTACGTCACAGGCGCACGTACGTACATGCACACGATTTCCGTACGGAACAAATATTTGTACGGCCTACAGATAGTTGTTCCGGGTTTGTGTATATGAGATTCGTGTTTGTCAACGTACCCGTGATACACTCCTACTGAATTACACCATTTTTTCAGCCTTTTCCAGCCGATTTATTCTATAAGAATCTCAATGAAAACTTATGTGAAATGAGCTGTCTTTACATAGTGCTAATCCTTAGCATCTTAATCGAGAGCAGTGGTGGCCCAGTGGAATCGGCCCCGACTTACGAGTGAGAGAGTGCTTGGGTTCGAAGCCACGACCTACAGTCGTGGCTTCGAACCCAAGCAGGCGCTTTACTTTGTGTAAATAATTTCATCACCACTGCTCTCAAAAACGGTGAAGGAAAACATCGTGAGGAAACCGGCATGTCTTAGAACCAAAAATTCGAAGACATGTGACATCTATCAACCCGCACTGGGCCCGCGTGGTGGATTACGGCCCACTCCCTCTCACCGAGAGGAGGCCTGTGTCCCAGCAGTGGGAACATTAATAGGCTGATGATGATGAATCCTTAGCATTATGTGGAATGAAAGTGTCTGTAACTCCGATGAAACTAGACTAGGCGTTAAAGTGTAATACTGTGAGCCCTAACTAGCGTTGTGAAAGGGGACTTAATATAACTAGATATTTTTGCAATGGCTACCTGTAAATGTTGGGAAAAATGATACGATAATAAGCTAATAATCCTCTGGCTATGTTAGTTTACGTGGTTCATATATGTCATTATTCTATAGAAAACTAAAAGGCGACGTATATGTATAAAAAAACCGGCCAAGCGCGTGTCAGACCACGCAATGAATTTATCCAACAAAAAACTTAATTTTATAGTTGAAAAACATGTTCATACATACATACATCAATATACGACACGATCAATTCTCCAACTGCAAATGTAAGTTTGTAATCACAAAATAATATTTAATTATGTGATAAACAAAATATGAATGATTTTCGGACTTCTTTACTTGTGCTTTGAGACCTTTCTGCCAAACATGATTCTAGTAGGTCAACGGCAAGTACCCTATAGGTTTTGATTTATTTGCGAGTATCAAAATATGTCACATAAATGGCCGTATTTTTTATTGCGTTGACCTAAGTCAACGCAATAAAAAATACGGCCATTTATGTGACATATTTAGACCTTCAACTTTCATTAACCAGACACAATAGAAATTTAATTGTTATGGCCTTCTAAAGGCCAATCGACAGATGATCGGTTAAAAGCTTGATTTTTTTAGAGCTCCAAGAGAACCTACATAGATCTACGTATTGATATTAATTTCAACTTGATATCTCTATGCGATCCTGAGAAAATGGCTCTTGACAGACTAACAGCAGGACAGCGAAGTGATCCTATTAGGGTTCCGTTTTTCCTTTTAAGATACGGAACCCTAAAAACGTACCTATTATATCTAAATAAAAACAGAATTGAGTGGAAAGGGGAGAGTGAGGCCTTTGCTCTGGAGTACAATACAGACTAGTTAGATTAGATTATATTTACCTATGTATAAAAAAAGTTACTTTGGTCTATCATAATAATTATGAAAAAACGTTTTTCCAAAGTTGAATGTCCATTTCCACTAGTTCTCTATAGCTTATAAACTTCTAAAATAGAATTGTTAATAAACCTGAAAACACAAAAAGGTAATCCCCGAAAAGCCCACAGCATTTTATTAAAAATACCTGAAAGATTTCAGGGAGCAAAACCTACAAATGAGAGCAACATAAAAGTACTCGAAATCTGCTCTGAATTTTCCCGAAATACTGCCCGAAAACTAACTCTGTTGTAGTTATTTCAGTAATAAATTACGAAAGTAACTAAAATTCTGTTATATATGAACATTTTCCTGAACTGGACGGTTCATGAATTTTGCTGTAATTTACTGAAAATACCTAAATATTTTTGAAAACCTTATTGTCAATTTATTTCATTATCTTGCATACAAGATTTGTCTGTTTTTATTTTATTTAAAACTATATTTTAAGTCAACAGTATTGAACAGTTTTTTTTTTAATGAAGATCTGTTTAACCATTTTACATTGCAGAGTTAGAAAACTTTCAAATTAAAAAGCTCTAAAATTAAGTGCGTAGGTGAAAGCTGATAAAAACTTTGAATATTTTTCTTCTAAATAAAAATAAACTCAATCATAACTTTGTTTGGTAAAAGTATTCTTTGCAAATTATGAATATGATGTTTTCTAAGTACTTGAAAGGTCTCTTACGACTTCATTAAACTTATAATATCAGTTAAATAAAATTTCATAGGCCTCAACCTCATAAAGCTGTACCCACTTTTGACAACATATCCACTAGGTAAAGGAGGATGTGCGTTTTGGTACCCGAAAAAATAAAAACCAATAAAAATAATTTTTATACAGTTGTAGTACGTGATTCTGAATTCATGTAAAAAAATTCGCGTCGATGTCCCTGCCATCCTGTATAGTTTTAAAGGTCTAATTATGTAGGACAATAGTTTTTAAGGGGGGTAGTCTCACTTGGCTGTCCGATCAGAGATATACAACCTTTAACATTAACATTTTTATAGGACCCTACCATAACCTTTAAAACTGTATAAAAATTCCATACATTTTTGCCCATCCTTCAAACTTCAATAAGGTTGAAATTAAACTATCACATAGACAAATGTACATTGTCATTTTATGACGTGCAACTGACATTCAACTTTAGGGCAGTAAAAAAAATTACGAGATCAATTAACTATAATAATTATCATTCTTTAAAACTCTTGCCTATAATTTAAAATCATCCTTAACGATAAACGTATGTAAGACACTATGTTTGCACCAACAGAATGAAACATACCTCCACCGATAACCCTACCTATTCATTCACAAAACAATGCCACAAGTGGTCGATTTCTTCCCATTTTTCCCATAAAAGTTGCAGAATCAACGTGTAATCGTTATACCCTAAATGCACCCAGGAGGCGAGCTGGAACAAAAGCGGCGCCACCCGTTCCTCCCCTTTCGTAGGATCTTGATAAAAACAAACGCAAAGGTTCCCACTTGATAGAAGAGATTTATTACTGAAAATCTCTGGAGACGAACAGATATATTCTTTTGAGCATACAAATTTAAGTCTGGATTGTTTCACACCGACGTGACCCGGAATGAGTAGTGAAGAGCTATAAATCTTAGATGAATAAAAAAGAAAAATTGTATGATTTTTCTTGAACATTTTTTAACTTCAAATATTTTATTAACCTACAGGAAAATCTTCTCAAACACAAACACACAGACTCCTAACAGATTGTTTGTAGGCCATACAAATATTTGTTGCGTGTGGGAATCGATCCCGTAGAGCAACAGCCAATCGCTCAGTTTCTACGCCAATTGAGTTGGCGTACATTGAAAAAACAAGGACCAAGGCACCATGTCTTTTTAGCCCATTTACTGTACTCTTGAAACCTAGCCTTGTATTGTTTCGACGCAATGGCATTTTTAGCTTTGTTTACATTGAATTTTTATCTATAAATCAGTTTTTTTATGATTAATATAAATTACCAGCTACTATCAGCTCGTGTTAGTAATAAGTTACAGTTATTTATTTAGGTATAGGTACCTACATTAATATCTGAAGATAAAATGATAAAGGTACTGTGACTTGCATTAAGGCTTCCGCGAACAAGGGCGACGCGACAGCGCGACGCGAATTTAATAGAACAATTTCTAAGAAAACGTCACGGTAGAACAATTACCGGTGTCAATAAGTCTTTAGGGGTATAAGGAACAGGGTGTAAAGTTCACTCATCCACCATAGAAAAGGGAGGATCCTCCAACCAGACGGGTGTTATGTCTGGCGGGCAACTGCCCATAAGTTGATTTCGGATAGTCGTATCTATGTTTTCGCTCGGTAAACTCTAACTGCGCGATGCAGGAATTGAGTGACGTCATGTCTTTGTTGCGTAGTTCGTACGTGGCGGTGTAACCACTACAAGTCACGCCAGTCTGCACGAGCCTTTAAGTTCGCCTATATACTACTTTTGCACAGTTTAAATAAAATATAATTATGAAAAATTAACCAAATTAAAACATAAAATAGGCAGTCATGGGGACTGCCGACAGGACTGAAAACTTCAATCTGGTATTAGCGCCATCTATATTCTATAGAACAGTACTACGGCGCGAGCATGTCGGTGACGCGAATCCATTTTACCCTCTACCATAAATCACTCGCACCTAAATAAATTCTTAACAGTTTTTTTTTTAAATACGATTCATTTAATTTTCATTTTCTTTTTCCTTTATACTTTTATTTCTTGCTTCTACTACCACTCGCAGCACTAAACTTTACCTACTGAGCATTGATTTGTATCGTTCTCTCCCTAAGGGTATTGGACCGTAAACCACAGTTAGTAACTATCCCACACAATGTTCCTATTTCCTACTATTTCCGACCTAGCTTTTATCTGTCTGCAACATTTGTGAGTCAACTAGGGAAATTGATAGCTACCTACTGCCTAGGTCCCTCTGGGTGAAAGCGGTTGAGGCGATAAAGTTATTTACCCCTAGGTTTTCCGTTACTTTTCTGGCTATGAGATGGAAATAAAATATCTACCTATATATTCTGCTTACTAGTATTGTTGATACTAACAATAATCATAAAAACGTCTAACGGGCCTCTGTGAGTTGGCTTGGGCCCCTCGTATCCAAAGTTTCGGGACCCCAGGGTCCCGAGAAATGTCAAAGACCCTAAATAATAATAAATAATTTATTTTTCCATAAGTGATTCACAAGGTAGTTATGCACAGCATTTACAGCGTAGGAGGAAATTGTGTTTTTGTTGTATGGGTCGTATATACTTTCATATGCATTTAGTAAAAAGCTATTATTTTGAAATTATAAACAGACACTTTAATTTTGTTTATTTGTATAGATAAAATTATTGCTTTAATACTGTCACCTTATAATATTCTCGCTAGACTGAGGATATCCATGAGGATTTCTACTCGAAAATGAGCCGGTACTTCACTTAACTTATGAATGTGTAGGTAGTATAATCTAATCAAAGTAAATGTAACCTAATGTACACTCTAAGTAAAGTTGTAAGTAATTCCGTCTAATCTCATAAGACTAAACGGATTATTATGGGGTACGCTACGAGCTCCCCCTGTATACACTGCGGTGACGGTGAGCGTCTAAAGTGAAGATGAAATCTGAATCGAAATAGAGATTTTGATACGTCATACAAAAAAAAACATACTATCTTATTTGGAAGATTGGTTGCTTGTGAAGTTGGATGTTTTGTTAATCTAAAATCCCATAACGGCTAAATGTGTTTGGATGGGTGCACGGGTAAATTATGTTATGGATGAACACTAGGATTATTTTTATTATCCCGGTAACGCTCAGGTATATTTTTCTGACCTCGAAGGAGTGAAGCAGCAAAAGCTAGTCTATTAATAAAGGAATACGTACGATTTCTGGTTGATTATTATTATATTTCAAGAACCAGAAAATGTAATTAGTGACTGACAATAATAGCTACGAACTTAATGAGGATTCTTGTCTGTTAAAATAACAAAAATACCTATATTTTTATGAGTCAAGAGGTTATTTTATTAAGTAAAAATAAACTTTTGTAAGCTTACTTTGTTTTACTCACCGGCAAAGGCCTCCTTCTCTCGGGAAAACTTTTCATAGATTAAAACATTATTAAATAAAAAGAAATACAATTGATATAATTTTTTCAATCACGCTTGGAAATTGGAGTATTATTTTGAAAACCTTCTTCGAGATAAATCGGAAATACTGGTACTGGTTGAATACATGCGAGCGCCCAACCGGCAATGTTTGTATGAAAATCCGTATCTGTCGTGTTTAGCGGTCGAATAAATTATTATGAAAACCAAATCTTTCGTGTTAATTAAAAATGGAACGAACTTTTTGTTTCAACACATGGCAACCAAGGATTCGATTCGGCTTGCAAAAGGAGCTGTTTAAAGTAAAGAAGAAACAAATGAACATTTGGCGCGCAGAAATTATCGTTGTTCGTCATTGATTCTGGAGTTTATAAGAAATTTAGTTTGAATTCCCGCGCATTATTTGAGAAGCAGTATACAAGCCTTACTCGTAACCAGACATTGATGGACTCACGTATGTTCACCTCGGTCCACATTTTCAGAATCGTCCATCAATGCCCTTGTTGCAGGCCGCGAAAGTAATGTACTCCGCATTCCAAAGAATAATTACCTCCAAGCTACGATACACTCCGGTGTAACAACATCCACGATATAAAAAAAGAGTTCACTCGAACCGTTTGCACAACGAACGTCGACGTTCGCTTTGAAATTCAAATTTTCAAACGCATGTTTCATAAAGCGCGCTTATCTGTATTCTCTTTGCATAACTCTGTCGTGTTCAACTAGAAATATTCTGCTTTTAACGTTATTACTTTATGTTCAAACAATTACTACGGAGAAGTTCAGTTTTGTTCAATTGAAAGCAATTTTTAACGTTAGTTTTTTGCGATTATACGAAGTTTTCAAAAGGCTAAACAACACGAAAAAAACGGGCAAATGCGACTCGGAGTCGCACACGAACCGTACCGTATTAGAATCGAGCAAAAAATGCCGAAAAAAACAGGTATCTTGTATGGGGACCCCCTTTAATTATTAACTTTATTTAATTTTTATTATTTTTTGTTATAGCGGCAATATAAATACACAATCTGTGAAAATGTCAACTATTTACCTATTACGTGGTTCATGAGGTACAGCCCACTGACAGACAGACCTACGGACGGACAACGTAGGCTTAGTAATAGGGTTCCGCTTAGCCCGTTTCGGGTACGGAACTCTAAAAATACAGTAACTGATAGACTGTCACTATGTCAAATAGCCAATCATAATCTAATGTAATTTCAGTCATCCAAGCCATTATGACAGCTGTCAATATAAATGACAGTCCGATAATTATATAAATGTTTGAATCTTTTGGCACTCTAATGACGTTGATATTTATGTAAATTTGTAAACATTTGTATAAAAAATTGTTTTGTGAAATATACTGAGAAAAACAAGTTCCAATTATGGTCACACACCAAAATATCCTTGTTGTATCTATAGCTAAGTTTTGTTTTGATTAGCCTTCCAAACACCAGTGTTAGTTGTAAGACTTGTAAGGCCGGGCCACACCGAGTACGGTCAGAAACGTGTAGTACATGCGGTGACCAAAAGGACTTGTAATATGTGAAACTCTGTGTCAGATGTCACAGCAAAGGAATCGCACACAGACTGTAAAATGCCACTGCATCTAGTGCCAAATCTCACATAGAATTTCATAAGAACTGCACTTTATGCACTTGCACTTTATTCCGTGTACTTCGGCAGCGTAAGCTGTGCTTTTACTTTTAGTAATAAATGTCAAAATTAGCAACAAAAATTTTTGTTATTTATTATTATTTATTTATTTAATACTTCAAGTACAGAAATGTACAGAGGCGGACTTAATGTCATAGGTATTTTCTATTTTTTATATTATAAAACATTTTTGTATTTATAAGATTTATTTTTATACAGTCATAAATTGAACAGATTTTGTGTGACTTCGGATTTTTTATTTGTCTCTGTCTGTGATGTCTTGTTTTAACTTTTTTATTTGACTTTTTTGTCGTCGTTGGGTTTTTATATACCTATTTTATTTAAATAACCAACATGGCATAATTATTATGACGTCACATAGCCTTTAAACAGAGGACAATCGAGACGCTTCCAACGAGACCTCGTTTGTCAAATTATGATGAGTAGTTTAGAAGTTTTAAGGGTTTTAAGATGAATGTATGTATGTATAACATACATACATACCTGTCAAAAACATAACCCTCCTTTTTGTTTCGTCGTAGTTGAGTAAAAATAACACTCACTTTGGTATTTTATTTCGAAAGATAATAAATATCCGATTGACAACTCTCTTGAACTTATTTTAGTTAAATTCACGTAAAGCGCTTTCTACGTTTCAGATGTACCTACATAAATATGTTGGCGTATCAATGTTTTCTTTTTCGACCTTGGGTAGGTTCCGCAATTAGCAAATCATAACAAGAACCAACTAATACCTATAATAATAATTTCTAATTGAACCTCAATTTGTTATCAATTATAACGCAAATCGATCCCGATTCAATTGATTGAATTAGCGTTCTTGCGCTCCCATAATTGAACCAATAGAATCGCGGTATGAAAGTGAATTACCCAATAATGATATAGCAATGCTGTAGATATAACAGCCTACTACGTGATTATAATAAGAAACAGTTATTTTAAGGGTTACAAGCGAAAGGGAAAAGTATTATACAACGTAATTTTTTATTCATTACAAACCTCTTAAGGGGTCATTGTACTCATCATTATGAACAACTTTTACTATGGGACCAAAATTTAAATCGCGAAAAAAAAATCTGCTGTTCCATACATTTATGTTCACATAATCGTCAAAATGTAGGCAACAGCTGATTTGTTTTTGCGTAGCCTATGTTACTCAGTGATAATAAAGCATTCTGTTTGAGCAAGTTTTTTTTTAATAGGTCCATTATTTTTTCTGTTTATTCATTACAAACAAAAATATAGTGTAGATAGACAAATCTATCGTCCATAATGATGCCCCTCTTAAGAAATACAAACAGTAATAAAAACTATAAAAGAATATCTAAAACTGACATAAAAATTCGAATAAACGTTTATAAACTATAATAATAACGACTTGTGCGAGGCCAAAAAGGCTCCTATCTCAACATATGCTGCGATATTTAAAAAAATTGGTAGGCACTCACATTTTTTAGAGCATAACCAACAGACCAACTATCTTAATAACCCAATAAATAAGTGACTGATACTAGAATTTCAAAATTAAACCTAACTGTTCTGGAAAAACCCAAAAAGATGGTACTTAAGTAAAGCAATACCCGAAGTAGATCACCAAAGATGATATAACATTTACGTGCCAAAAATACCTACTACCCTTCAATTGCTTACCTATCCAAAAATGCTACATTCGCATTTACACCCTTTTCCGATCGTTAGTATTCAGTGAACGAAGCCGCTGTAAATTTCCGAGTTATTAGAATTATATCGGTCGCCAATAAAGGATTATTAAGTGTCCTTTCGCCTCGTTCGGGGTAATAGAAAAACGATGTACTGATTGCAAGACTTTGTTCGGTGTTTAAGGGATATTTTTGGGTCTTTTGTTATACCATTATGGAAACTATGTTTATCAGTTTAAAAATAAAGTTTATTACTGAACGTGGATTTGCTGCGGTCAATCCGTGGATGGGACCATCTTAACATACCGCGACCCCACCGTGCCTTGGAAAGCACGTTAAGCCGTTGGTCCCGGCTGTCATTCTTGGATCTTTGACAGTCGTTACGGGTCGTCAGAAGCCGGAAAATCTGACAACCAGTCTAGTATCGTGTTACCTAGTAACTGGGTTGTAGAGGTCAGATAGGCAATCACACCATGTAAAATACTGGTATTCAGCTGCATTCGGTTAGACTGGAAGCCGACCCCAACATAGTTGGGAAAAGGCTAGGCAGATTGAACTGAACATGAACGACTCACTTTTTTCGGCTTCGATGAAAAGAATTTTAATAATCTTTCCCTGGAATTGAATTCTATTTAAATTAAAACCTTTTTATTTCACATAATCTACATGGACTCTTATGAAACGTCAGAAGCTTGGTGCACGGTACCCATTGGTCGTTTCCTATGGAGGAGAGCCGACAAAAAAATCCACGATTACTCTTATAAGAAGCACAAGTTCCAGACAGTAAAAAAATATTTATCAAAGACACATTGGTTCTCGCTCTTTTGATCGACGATCTAAATCAATCTATGCTTAGCAAATCATCAAATCATAGTAACCGTTTGGATACATTTCAATGACGTCACACACTATCACATCACTACCTATTAATAATTTGAAACTCATTTAGATTATGTACGTTTCATGAATTAAATTACATTTTGAAAGCGCCTGTAAGCTCTCTGAGGGATTAGTGTAGCTTGTGTTTCGATGCTTTAGCTTCGTTGAGAGGAAGATTTGATTGGAGCTCGTTTGAAAGAGATAGTTCTGTTTTTGGGTGGTTGTTAATTCTGAATTTTCAGTATGAGGAGGTTCTACCTGAGGTTTAAAAACGTTAAGCTTTAAACATACTCAAAGTGTTAAAATCCAATCCCAATTTTCAACCATATTGTTGAAAATTGGGAGAGGCCTATGTCCATTAATGACTGTGACAAGATGTGTACATTCCTAAAAAATATGAAAAAAGAATATGTTTATGAGGTTCAGTATCCAGAAAAATAAACAAAGCTTTCAATTTAATCCGACGCCTTACTTAAACACTTTTATGAAACTAAATCCCTTTGTTTAATAAATACTTCCATTACTTAATTACGAAACCATGAAGATGACAAAAGAAAGCAAATAAAAAATATGAAACGAAATTTTGTAAAAGCTGGGATTAGGATGTCTGTATAATGAACAGACTTTTTAAGCACCTATTAATTAAATAGCTATTCATCGTGATTTTAAGTAGCCCTGTTGTTCAGGAAAAGTACACCCCCAAAAGGGTGGCGCTCTTTCTTCTTTGTGAATATTGTCATATTTTCAACGCTTTGAACACGGATTAAAAATATTGAGATAGTCAATAATATGAAACTCATACTTATTTTTAACTAAAATATGAAAATGTGGACCACGAGTTCTGTAGCTATTCATATCTCTAACGAGTTATCACATCTAACTTATACACCTCATAAAGATATGCAAACGAAATACAAAGACAGAGTTATCTATTTATAAGCAAAACAAATTCAAGCTAATCTGAACAAACACAATGTCCTAACGTAATCACTCTCGCTTGTTTCAGATGACAATGGAGAGACGAATCGCCGGCGTAATCTACATATTGATCACTTTCGCTCTCGTTAATGAAATGTCAATAAACGTATACGCCAGGGACAACAACAAAAGGCGCACCAAAGAGAAGAGCGGCGGCTTCCAAAAGAATATTTGCGATATCACAGACCGAGATTCAAAAGTCCACTGCTACTGCGAAAATACTAGGGAGCCAAGAAATGCGACCAAAGCGGAATGTTGGGTATTCAACGGCGGAATACCGCGCGACGACCTCATCTGGCAGAGTTTTGCATCCCAACCAATTTTGCAAACTTTGTCTTTTAATGTCAGAGTCGATGGCGCTTTAGGCTATATACCCACAAAGGCACTATTCTATTTGCAACGCTTGAGGTCAATCAATATAAAATACGGCAACATCGTCGATGTAACTCCATTCGCTTTTGCCAACTTAACTAATCTAAAAGAAGCAAGCTTATCCCAAAACCAAATCGAGAATCTACAACAGTACTCATTCGCTCACCTACCGAACATAACAACTCTAAATTTAGAAGAAAACATGATTATAGATATCGATGCCGAAGCGTTTTATGATCTACCTAAACTGCAGAAGTTGGTGTTCACCAAGAATAATATAACTACGATCAGAAACGGCACTTTCCAGCACACGTTCAATTTACTGGAATTGGATTTGAATAAGAACAACATTTACTATTTGAACCGACGGACATTCGACGGATTGGCGAATCTGCGGAAATTGGATCTGAGAAAGAACCGAATACAAAATTTGACGGAATTCACGTTTGCCGAGCTGTGGAATCTACAAGAATTACTGTTGGGCAAGAATGATTTGCGGTACATTTCGGAGAGGGCATTCGATGGGCTGTCTCAACTGCGAAAGTTGTCCCTTGATGACAATAAACTGGCGTCGCTCCCTTCGGGCCTGTTCGAAGGGGTGAGGGGCCTCAGCTCCCTGGACTTGCGCTCTAACGAACTGCACGCGTTAACTTTTGACAATATCAAGCCTATATTGGACAACTTGAAACCGCAGAACAGCAATCTACTACTCGAAGGTAATAATGAATATATAATACTTCCTCATGTTGAGTTTCATGAACTTAAAACACTCGATGAATATTAAACGTGTTGAAACTGAGACGTTATTATTAACTTTAACACACTTGGAAAGTTTGTTCTTTTATGATGCCTACGGGTGTTCTTAGTTGGGTCGGAATGGGCCAGATAGAAGTGGAAAATGTTGTATAATCCGTTTCATTCCGAAATTAATTGTAAATTAGTTTAAACTTGCCAACCCTAGGCTGTTGCGTAAAACTTTTAGTTTTAATGTCCATTGTCCAGTGTGCTTTCATCTATTTAATAGAAAGTTAACTTTATTTTGCTAACAAAACATTATTGTTTCTTTTTACAGAGAACAACTTCGTATGCGACTGCAGATTAAAATGGATGCATTCACTGCGAAACGAGACAAAAAGTCAAAACACAAAAGAGTCCCTTGACGGCGTAACGTGCAAAATGGATCCTCCCATCGTGAGTTCCGCTTACAACAAAATGCCTGACGCTATGGACAACAAACTGGATTACAATCAAGACATACTCCACGCTGGCCTGACCATCGAAACGCTGAACGACAAAATGAACGTAACGGAAAAGAAGACATTACCAGGCGACCTATCTAATGACGACGGTAATGATATTTCTAAAAAGGGTGTTAAAAGGACTGTTTTGAAAATCCCTGCTGAAACCCTTCCGTGCCCGAGGGAAGCTATAAAAACAACTGAGATACCAGCTTATATAGTAGACCCTGTTATACCAATACAGAATGAAATGAAAACTTATAGATTCCATGAACCGAATTCGGGTTATATGAATTTGAGGTCTAGTTTTGGCTTTGTAGTATTATGGAGTATTTGTTTTAGATTTTTCTTTACTTAAGTAAGTGACGTATCTAGTCGTTAAAGTAAGTGAGATACAGACTATTAAGCCGGCGATTGATGGCTGTGCACGGGTATAATGACTAACACTTTGCTAAGTCCTGTATGAGATAAACATGGGAGATTTACGAGTGTGGAATAGAAACGTAATCTGTTAAGATGTAAGAACATTGATTGTTGGAATAACAAAGGTGACGCATAAGGTAAGTGATGTTGTTTGAAAAACAGGGTCAATTTCTTTGGGATATGTATGGAATTATGAATTCAAGTAGTAAAATAAATTGGGGTGTAAATATTATCTCATATTTTTATCAAAGATCTTAAAATGTTTCGTCATCGTAGAAATAATTGCACTATTAACGAATGCAGTAAATGATATAACAGACATAATACAAGAAAGTGGATTCGCTTCTGGCATTGCTAATTCTGGTACTATTAGTTAGTGATTAAGGTTTCAGACTTTTATTCTCAGCGGCACTTAGGTTAAAGCCTCAGAACTTAAATATAATATTATTATAATCAAGCAAGAAAATGTACTCAACGTAGAAGAACCAAACAGCTAATTTTAAAAGACTGTAAAATATATAAAAAAAGCTAGAAAGTAAACTATAGCAGCAATAGAAAAAAAAGAGCAACTTAATAGTATATCCGTATGCAGCAATCAAAAGCCGATCATTTCACGTATACACATAGACCACGTTTCATTGCAGGTGTTTGATTTCTATAAGCACACAATATATAAAAAACCAATAAAGTGATTATATCCACAGTATGAATGTTGTAAATTATAATATAATGTTAAGTAGATTTTAATGTATAAAGCTCTGTTTTAACGCACTCAAATTTTCACTCATTAAACATTATTTTAAGGCAAAAGGTGTGAGCATGCTTAATTAATTTATTAAGTAATCCTGGTGTTAATTTGGTTCCAATAAACTCTGGCTTCGGGAAAACTTTTCATGGCGAGGCAATAAACAGTTTAATTGGAAATTCATTTGATTTTAAACGATTAACTAATATCGATACTGCTCATGTGTATAGATGAAGCTGTGATTGGTTCTGATCACAACAATATTCGATATAATCAATGTTTGTAACGCTAAGTTATATTGCGTAGTTACAATAAGAAAACAACAAAGAATATTGTCTCCTATTTCAACTAAAGTATCTCTTTAATTTAATTTTGGTACTAAACTTAACGGTTCTAGATAACTATACCCAAATGATTTGCAAAAGAGATTTATACTGAACAATATTACTTTTTAGATCTCCAGGGAGCTAGTCGTATTAGACTACGTTGCTGTCGTAGACGAACAGAAAAAAAAACGATAAGAAGTTTTTTGGAAAATGTAGGCAAATAGACAGACTTTTCAATACTTTACTAAATGGTGGAATCAAAATTATCTACAATTACAATATGTAAAAAAAACTATTCATGAAACATATAAAATATGAACTAAACTTACTTGGAAAAGTCTGAACCTCATCGTTTTGACTTTTAGGAAAAACTAAACCAATAATTAATTAACAAAAAATTTGAACGTTTGTCTGTCTACCCACATTTCTCTTATTAACTAGTAATTTAGCCCAAAAACGACTAATTCTAAATGCCTGCGACATTGCTTCTATGATGGTAGATACAAAGGCTGCCTGCAGCATAAGTTAATATCAATTCTATTATCTTAGGCGAAGCTAAGCTTCAGCTAACATAATAGCATTATGGAATTACTTGGAGTATGTGCAATAGAACGTTACAGAAGGTTTAGTTCTACAAAATCTAAACTAGTTTTTCGTAAGTGAGAGAATACTTCTTCAACTTTATGCAGCTTAGGGGTCGTTAATTAATTACATGAGGCGTTTAGGAGGGGAGGGGTTCGAGCCGAATCTCACCCAATCTCACGTGGGGGGTCTCGGCAAATATCACGTAATTTTTGATTCCGCAAGGAACGTATATTAATCAAATTGTGTTTTGTTTTAAATAAATTCAACGCAATCAAGCACAGATTAACGTTTTAACCTACACAAAAATACGTATTTTGAATTATCTCACATGAGATTAGGCTGGGCGGAAGGGGTCGAGCCAAATCTCACGACATCTCACCAAGGGGGTAAGAAATTCGGTAAAATCGCCTCATGTGACTAATGAACCCTTGTAACGGAAATGTGTGTTGTTGTTATTTATCAATAAGCATTGCGTTTAGGCTAGAAGTAGTTTTAATAACATTTGAACTTAAAAATAGTACTTACCCCATTAACTACGTAGCCGACGACTAATCTGGCATCGACTCGTACGTCGTCGGCCGAACTCAGTCGAACAAATCAAATATTATTATTATGATTTCACTACTTCAACTGACATCTGCGGGAGAGGCCTCTTGGGGGAGGCCTTCGTCCAGCAGTGGACTTCTTTTGACAGAAAAGTGATGATGAATTACTGAAATCTGAACGAACTAAACATTATATAAAAGAAAGTGAGTAACTTTCTTTAACATATTGTTTAGTTCGGTCGGCCGACTTCAAAGTATTCTATACATAGTTCGGCTGATAACGGATTAGGTTTCGTTTCAATTGGATCCACGTGTCATTCTAGGCATTTCTATACATTTGTTGAGACACTATTCTCCATTTGAAATAAGATTAGACATTTAGCTAAACCTTTTTTACAGACTGATCAACCGATTTTGACTCCTTTTGCATTGGTGGGATGACAAATGGCAGCTGCAGTAAACAGTTGGTATTGTAACCACTTTTTTTGTTTTTAATGCCATCCTTATGCCTACGGTATAGAAGTCAGAATCGGTGGAACGGACTGTAAAAAAGGTCTGTTTAAATGTCTAATCTTATTTCTGATGGGGTATAGTTTTAGTTTCGATAAGGTTTACGTGGATAACCAAACACGGGGAGTGTTTGGTTATCCACGTCCCCACCCCTATACTTAACATTTAAAATGAACGAAGAAGACACGTTTGCAGTGGTACCTTTGTGGTACTGAACTATGAATACTTTGCGGTCATTCACATAGGGATAGACGCGACCATCCGTTCACATTTTGCATACGTCTATATTACCCTTGGCACATTGAACGCACCGCATCGTGGAACGTAACGGTCGCTTCTACATGCAGGTAGAGTTCCAACCAATTCTAATTCTGTCTGAATACACCAGAATTGAAAGTGGGTTGGTCGTAGGAAAAGAATAACTTGGGTTAACAAATCTGTTCTGAAGGGCAATTCCCGTAATTTTTAAGAACGTTCGCATTCGCATCTCAATCTGTCAAAAATACAATCAATTTATCAAAATTTTTGACAAGTTTAACAGATTGCGACTTGAATGTGAAAGTTTTTTAAGTACGGAAATTGGCTAATCAGGGAAATTAATAATTGTTTATTAATTTCACTATAAACATATCTGTATATTAAAATCACAACAGTCATTCTTTGACAGTTGCAGCAAATGAATATCACACGGCAATTTGCGTAATTGAAAAATAATTTTAGGTTATCCTAATTTAATTTCAGTGCTAAACTGAAATTATGATCAGTGCTAACATTTAAAAATAAAATTCTTGAAGAAAATCTTAATCCCGCTAATTCGAAAATAAAATGCTATTCCGCTGACTCGACAAAAACAAATTCATTTCCAACCAAAATAGCTACATAAGATAATGAAGAAAAACATTATGGCTGTATAATCCCATATCTAAATTAAGGTTTTAAGTTACTGTTATTTTTACTATCATGGTCTATAGCCGAATATCTTGAGGGGAGCTACAACAAGAGCGAGAGGGATAACCTTATACAAACATGTACAGGACAGAAAGAGAGGAAAACCCGAATGCAAAAGGCAAATTGGTTTTATGTCGCAAATAAAACAAAGACCCCTTACTAGTGATTAAATTTTAGTACTGGCTTTAGGTTCCTTTATATCGGATTAGTGTTGAGGAAAAAATAAGAAAAGACATAATAGTAATTAGAGGGAATGGTTCTGATGCTGTATCGAAAATTCTGCGAATTACTTTCTTAGATCCTATAATACATTTACAGTTTCAATATTATCAGGATTTTAAATTCTGATTAGACAATTTTTTTTATAAGTTTTGTATCAGCTATATTGTATATTAGTGATGCTGGCAATATATTGAAATATACGGGTTTTAAATACGGCTATGTAACCAAACATAAATAATTATGATATTATAATGTATGGAATGTAAAGTAAGGAAGAAAGAAGATTTACCTAATGCCGTTAATACCCCTAGGTATTAACGGCATTAGGTAAATCTCGTAATATTTTCCAATTAATTATGTACTCAGTGTAATTTTTATGTATTATATTATACTTATAACAATTTTATTGTAAGGTATTTTTAAAGTGAAAACTTCATTAGCGGAGTTGTGCACTTTTTTTGAGTTGGGTAATAAATGTTAAACTCGGGTCAGGACGTGACTGTAAGATCCGTTGCCTAGCAACCGACAAAGTAAATATAAAAATAAATAGTCTTTGACATTACGTAAAGATTATCTCGGGCACCCTCGAAACATCACGTTTGTAAAACCGTGAAAAACATACCTATTAAATATTAAAGACATGCTCACACCCCTTATTCTAAGATCTCATGTACGTTCATCTATTGTGTATAACGTTGTATAAAGTATTTTGACAAGGCATTTTTTGTATGAATAAAAAATAATGGTGTAATTTTTTTTTTACCAATTTCTTTTTATTTCTACCCTTACCAATGTTTTATGAGGAGGCGAAGCTAGACGTATATTGCTAATATTACAATAGAAGAGTTTGCCTTTTCAAGCCAAGGGTTCGATTCCCTCGTTCGCATATAACAAGTCACTACAATGATATGAACCAGATTATGGAAGGAGTATAAATAACAATGGAAAACATAAGTTTATAATTAAGAAACATATTATTACCAGACATAATTATTACAAAAAACAATTAATGGGCAACCCAACTTGCCATCTACCTAGAAGCGTGGTTACATGCAGATCTGAGATTGTACTTGCGTGCAAGTATGAATAGTGAACTGCAGCTCAAAATTAATGTACCTATTCATTTTTTACAAACTTTCAAGTTCTTGTTTTTCGAAATGACTGATTCATACGTATAATGCAGGATACAAAGGTAAAAACATTTTCGAAATGTCTTATTTATAAACAGATAACTGGAAATCTCTGTTTCTATGGAAAATTTAAAATCGGTTTAAATTAAAAAAAAAAGAATTTTTAGACCTTTGTATCTTGCATAATTATGCGTATGAAGTTTCATTAAAATCGGTTCAGTCATTTCGAAAAACAAGGGCTTGAAAGTTTGTATGAAATGCCGTACGACGTAAACCCTCATAGGTGGCAGTGGGCAGGGCACATTGCTCGCAGAATAGATGAAGAATATGCCGATGGAGCCGATAGGTTCTGCAGAGGCGACCGTGTAGTGGAAGATGTAGCGTTGGAAAACCCCACAAGGGGGACCGATGACCTGGTGAAGGCCGCAGGAATTCGCTGAATGCGAGAAGCACAGAACCAGTCGAAGTGGCGGTGCTTGAAGGAGGCCCATGTCCAGCAGTGGACGTCATTCGGCTGAAATGATGATGATGATGAATTACCTTAAGCATATAGAGCTGAATCCGCCAACAATTCTTCCAGCAAAGTGACCAACACATGTAACGCATAATATGGACGCGGATTTTAGCATTTCACTTAGCGAACACGACTGAGTGCCTCGTTGGTCTAGTAGTCACACGCACTACTGCTGAGCACAAGGTCCGGGGTTCAATTCCCAGGTCGGACAAAGTGATATTGGGTTTTTTAACCGACGAAAAAAAAAGAGGAGGTTCTCAATTCGACACGTATATTTTTTTTATGTATGACCACGCATAACTTTTTATTGAGTGGTCCGATTTGAACGATTCTTTTTTTATTGGGAAGGGTATACCTCGAAGTTGGTCCCATAAAAAAATAAAAATTGAAACCCACCCCTAAGTTTAAAAAAATTGGGGTTGATTGATGTTTCACGTACTGAATTTTCAACTGTGAACCGATTCTGTTGTAATTTCGCACACATTATGTAATTCTGATGACACAACTACACAATAAAGACCTGGAGTTGATCTGATGATGGAGTCAGAAGACATTCGCGAGTGCTCTTCACCAGTTTACAGCAGCTACATCGTGTTTGGGCTTATGCCATTCCCCCTGATGAGAACTTTACACCTAGCTGGGGTATGATTGCTATCGACGGTCAGAGGTTGAGGCAAACATTAAAACCACCTGGCCACGAAACGGGCGGCGCGAACGGCGGCGCGGCGGTGCGTCTTGCGGGGCGAAATTCTATACATTTGTTTTAGTCGCAAGACGCTTCGCCGTTCGCACCGCGCGAATTTTTGCTGTAGCGAATGTCCCGTGGCCAGGCGGTTAATGGTAACTCAAAAGCTAAAAATAAAAAACTTTTTTGCAAAAAATTAAACCAACGAAAAAAAACTGAAAAGCGAAAAATAAAAAATAACTATGTATTTAGTGACAAATTGATGACCTTCAAATAACAAATTTTGAGGCGGCGCCAAACAAACATATTATAATTACATAAAGCGTAAAATGTTAGCTTGATAGATCTTCATTGAATGTGTTTTAGGCGACTCCGTATCAAAGTTGCGACAAACAAAGGTGCGACAAATGCAAGGGCGACAGTACGATAGGTCGGACCATCAGCGGTGCGACAGAACATCAGCTCGACGAACGTTAGTGCGACAGATTGTTTTCGCGACAAACGATGGCACGACGAAACTTTTGATCGACGAACGTTAGTGCGACTGATTATTGTCACGACCATCGATGGGGCGACGAAACTTTTGATCGACAAACGATAGCGCGACACAATGTTCGCTCGACAAACTAAAGCACGACAAACATTTCTATAATATTTTGTTGTAATAGCAGATAAGATTTTTTTTTTTTAATAAATGTTTTCATTCTTTATTGTCAATGTTAAATGACTGCAGTGCGCGAGTGCAGTTACGAGCAAGGTAGGCGAAAACCATGTATAAAGAACCTAAAACTTTACATTTTTTTTCTTATCTGCTATTAGCAACAAAATATTATAGAAATGTTTGTCGTGCTTTAGTTTGTCGAGCGAACATTGTGTCGCGCTATCGTTTGTCGATCAAAAGTTTCGTCGCCCCATCGATGGTCGTGACAATAATCAGTCGCACTAACGTTCGTCGATCAAAAGTTTCGTCGTGCCATCGTTTGTCGCGAAAACAATCTGTCGCACTAACGTTCGTCGAGCTGATGTTCTGTCGCACCGCTGATGGTCGACCTATCGTACTGTCGCCCTTGCATTTGTCGCACCTTTGTTTGTCGCAACTTTGATACGGAGTCGTTTTAGGCGCCGCCTCAAAATTTGTTATTTGAAGGTCATCAATTTGTCACTAAATACATAGTTATTTTTCGCTTTTCAGTTTTTTTTCGTCGGTTTAATTTTTTGCAAAAAAGTTTTCCTTTCGGAAAATGAAAAAATGAATGTAACATCTGGCGAAATGTCGGTGCACTAAAAGGTACACCTCTGTGAAAGCCTTTGGGGACTACAGGTGTGATGTTATCGTAATGTTACATAGTTAGTGAAATCTGCTTTCGTTTACGCTGCCTATGACACGACGTCTCGGCTATAAGAACGATAATAAAAGTATTATCTAAGTATGGAACTGTCGCGCGTCACCGGTTTGTTTGGACTATTCGAATATTTGCTAAAGTGAAATGCTAAAATCTCCTAACATGTTGGTCACTTTGTTGGAACAGTTTTTGGCGTGCTTGTTACAAGTGGGGACGCAGCTTTAGACAAACTCATAAGTTAAAGTTTCATAAGTCTGAGAGCTAGTTATTAATATATTGTGAAGAGCTAAGCTAACTAAAAGTGTTTGCGCTAGGACTGGGTTCACCACGACGACAGTTTGACTAACTTTAATTTAAACTGGAGCTACAATATTATAAATAGTTTTATTAACTTAGGTTAAAATTTTGGAAATGTTCAAGTCTTAGTATAAACCTTAGGTGTAATTGTTCATTAGAATATGCGAGTGAAGGTTTTATTTAAGTTGTGCTTTTCAAAAAAGGTAATGAGGCAGAAAAAATAGGAAAGAGAAGCAAAATTCAAAGCCAATCGAAACTACAGAAAGCAGAAAAAGAAGATATTTTTTCCTCTAACAACTATCTTTACAGATCTTAGACCTATTCCAGAAATAATACACATAAGTACAGACGCTAGCACATTAACCTACTCCAATCTGCAAAATTTTCCTAATCAACATTGAACCTTATTCTTTAGCGATAAAGTTGAAAATCTATTAAAGAAATTTGACAGATTGTAGTAACTTGACGACTATCCTGCAAACATTAATTTGAAAACATTCAAAGAAGATCTCATTATGATAACATAATGACATCTACTTTGAATGTTTTCAAGAAGAAATACTACAGCTAAGCTAAGCTAAAATTAAGCTACATGCTTTAGACAAAGGTGGAATCAGGCTAGTCGATTTACAAGTATAACAGATTTACACCCGTTTTCTTCCCGTGGGAATCGTATATTATTTTTTTAAGCTATTGCATAGCTTCTATCGCGGGCCTTGAGCGTGGAGACCTAATCCAGAAATTCCGTAATGAAAATACGAGTACCTAAGGAGAGTGTTTTGTATTGAAAATTAAGTTTAACTGTTTGACAACAAAGTTCAAATTTACTTAGACGAACGATACGAGAGAGTTGTATTGAAAATTATGTTTAACTGTTTGACAATAAAGTTCAAATTTACTTAGACGAATGATCCTTGACTATTAATAGTTAAATTAAAACCTTTTTATTAGTTTGATGTTCCAATTACGTTGTGTCAAATTTTAAAAACTATAAATGTGAATAACAGTTCCTCTCAATGTCACCATTTCTATTTCTTGTATTCGGGTTAATATTTTACAATTACATAAATGTTGATAAAAAATGCTATGCAATTGCTTTGCCGCGGCAGTCCCCGAATGCCACACGTCTTTTTTTATTTTATTTATCTTTATTCACTTATATGGTAAGTATAACTAAGCCCCACAAAACCGTAGTAATGGTTTGACTGTGGGGTCGGTGAGTCTAGACACTCAATAAACTTTGTACTTAAAACTAAACTAACTAAACTAGGCAATTATTATTCATATTATAAGTTGACTAAAGCTTACTAAGCACAAAGATTACAACATAATTAGGTATAACTTACCTTCAATGACCATTATAGGAAAAGGAAGCAGCTACTTGAGAAAAGTAAGTATTAAACTTCAATCCCAGGACGATTAAATTGGAAACAAACAAATAGGATGTCATCACGATTACAACTAATTTCCGTTACTAGATATATTTACCTAAGTCATAAATAAATTTTTTATCTACGTACTTGTGTATATTGTGGTCTACTTGAGTTTATTCTGGGAAAATAAAACTACATTACAGTGAAGAAGTAGGTATACGCGTCCGCTGCATGCTGGTGGTCAGAATACCCGATGAAGACTTGGGTGCTGGCTGGCTGTATGATTCGCCGATCGAAAGCTTGAGGAAGTGATAATGATGATGTCACGCTTGACTAGCTGCTTGAAGGCTGCGTCGACGTCCATATTCGGGATCACCAGTATACAGGGTGAATTTTTGAGATGGGGCAGTAAGAACAGCTACCTTAACCATTATAGCTGCAGGTAAACGGTCTTAGGAGACTGTTTTTATTTTATTTCATCCTACTAACCTTACCTTAACAACATTATTTTACTAACAATTAAACCATCAGACAGTAACGTTGTATTTTTTTTATACCTACCCAGAATAAGTTCCTTATCTACCAAAAAATCCAGTAAGTGATAGCTTAGTGGTTTGACCGTTGGACAGCTAATTCATAGGTCTCAAGTTCGAACCCAAGGCCACCTCTGACTTTTCGAATTCAACGGCGTATTGTTTAATTATCACTTGATTCTTAAATTGTGAGCAGTGGTGGCCCAATGGTAACGGCCTCGACTTACGAGTTGTAGGTCGTGGGTTCGAACCCAAGCAGGCGCTTTACTTTGTGTAAATAATTTCATGACCACTGCTCTCAAAACGGTGAAGGAAAACATCGTGAGGAAACCGGCATGTCTTAGAACCAAAAATTCGAAGACATGTGACATCTACCAACCCGCACTGGGCCCGCGTGGTAGATTACGGCCCACTCCCTCTCACAGAGAGGAGGCCTGTGTCTCAGCAGTGGGAACATTAATAGGCTGATTATGGTATGTGTTGTCTTAAATTGTGAAGGAAAATATCGTGAGGAAACCAGCAGGCCTGAAAGAATTTTTTGACGGCATGTGAAGCTAAGTCAGAGGCCCATGGAAGTCATAAATGCTCTGACACCAGGTTACTCACTAACCACACAAAAAAGAGAGAAGACCAAAAATTAAAGGCAATATGAAACTACACACGCCCAAAACTATACTACAAACCCGACACAACACACCCCTATTTCATTTCAGCAAACCCTAAATGTCCCAGCCAAGCAAATCACGTTTTAAAGCACGAAATTAAGCCAAGCACATAAATTACATTCGAGACCCGAGAAGATTTCAAGGGATTTGCGAATTAACTCCGTATAAGGGTCTAGATAGTGGTATTATTCGGAATAAATGAGCTGTAAATGTACGCGTCGGTAAATGCATTTGATAGGGACGGTTATAGATTGTGTTTGTGCGAAACAGGTTGGTGATCTATGGGGTGTAGTGAGAGAAGTATTGATTGGATCTATTCCAACGTGCTTTCTAATAATTCAAGCAAAAATCTACCAATAATTCTTAATACTTTAATTTCAGTATTAGATTAATTCTATTGCAAATCCCTTCATTTATGATAAAAGAGTGTGCTGTTGGTTATTTTATTCGCCAAATTATGACGAAGTCTTTGTCGGAACCTTTTTTTTTTTCTTGGATTGGATATCATCAAATAACTTCTCCCGCTCAGGGCGGGGCGGGAGGGCGTGTCAGACTCTTACTGACTAAAACTCACCCGTGTTCCTTCAGTGGACTGTACGTTGCCACGGTATCCCTTTAGGACTTTCCCCCATCGGCCCTAGCGGACCCCGTCAGTTATGCTGATATAGAGATAATATCAGACCTCAAAGAGTTGAGGCGCGTGTGAAACACAACGCGCCGTCAACTCAGACCTGGTCCTTATCGGACGGCGAGCTACCCATTGCTCTCCGTCCGGTCTTAGTTCAAGCCTTACCTCATAACTGAAAAAATTATACAACCCTGACAGGGTTGTATAATTTTTTCAGTTATGATAATATTAGAGATAATGCCTCACCGTAACTTGCACTTTGTCCAATAGCACCTGTGCTATCAAAACGGGAGTCATTCTCATCGTCAACATGCCCAAATTATGTTCAAAACCAAAATCGGGATTATCCGCAAAACGAACATGGCTACAAAATGAAGACCGGGGGACTGACCTCAAAATAAAACATGGAACAAACACAAATCCAAAATGGATACATTTTGGAAGCATTAAAACAAATTTGTACAAATAATCTACTTATTTATCGAATTCATAAACGGCAGACCGATACTCCCCCAGTTTATTATGGCACAACCCATGACCGGTAAACGGAAGTCCTTTTGATATGTTTATTTGATTAATATGCAAGTACACGCTGGATGTTTAACTCATATTTGATTTGGGCACAGATTAATACAGATGGGACTCTCCGCAAAATCATTTAAATAAAAAGCGAGTCTTGGTACGACACAATAAAGTGCGATTCAGGTCGCACAACACTAATTACCTACAGTTATATTCACCTACAAGTTGCCTCTCTTTCTATCGCGTAACTCTTATACCTTCTGACCACATCACGGTTGTCATCTGTTAAAGAATAGTTAGATAATTAAGTAGGTATCAGCTCTTGGTCTGTTATATTTTTAAATGTACCACCAATCCGTAAGTAACCAACCGCAGGCGATTTCATAAAAATGCGATTCGATTTCTTAAAAATACAATAGAAACCAAAGTGTCGCGGCGGCATCACGTCTCCTGCTGCTGCCGCCTGCGGTAAATGGAGACTAAACAAATTAAAGTACGCCGGTACTTTAATTTGTTTAGTCTCCATTATTTATTAATACGTACCTACGTAACTGGGCAAATAAAAAAGTATGTACGAATACCCTGTTGTCTACATAATAAAAAAATTACTAAGTACATAATATTTAAATATGGTTATACTAAGTCCGTGGTGTACCTACCACGGATACCACTAAACAAAAATATTATTTAATTATGTACTTTCCTACCTATACTTATCGAAGCCTGAACCTGACCTTATAAGTAAACAGAACTTGTAAGTACCTAACTATACTAAGTATAAT